>JALJVW010003023.1:18183750-19665000 GCA_024865655.1 Emberiza elegans | reverse complement strand
CCCTGCTTGTTAGGTGGTGTCAACACTAGCATTCATTCACTGTGGTAGTCCTTTTGTGTATAGACACTTTAGAAGTGCTGCCAAAACCAAAGAATTGACACCATAATAAAACAATTTGAATTTCAACCAGGTAAACAGATCCTATGAGCTTCTGGGAGATGTACTGCGTAGAGCACTACATCCAGTGTCCCTTATTTGAGACAAAGCTGCTTTCTTATCACAAAAACATTTTTGTGCGCATGTGTCCTTTTAGCCAGATCAACAACCACCTAATGATTACCATTAATAAAGGAAGAGGTTTAATAACTGGAATTACAGCCACTGCTCCTTATTTGCTTCAGTCATATAGTAAAAAAAAAAAAAAAACCCAAAACCAAATACCCCCACCAGAGTTGGCGTACTTTTATTATGAGCCAGCTAAGCAGCAAACCTGAAAGAACAAATAGTATTTGTGCAGAACTGACCACTTCCTGAATGCAAAGTATTATTTTGCTTAAGCTCACACACAGCCGATAAAACTAGTCAGGTTTTATTATTAAAGTCACACAAAAATCAAAAAATCTGTCCGGTTTTATGCCACAATTTCATCCCCTTTAAATTCCGTTGTATTTCATACTGAAATTTTATACTTCAGTCTTTGTGGGGACTTATGTCTGATTATTGTAATTAGATATTTAGACCTTCTACTCAAAGTTTATACTTCTTGTTGTTGAAGGGAGAAAATTCATTCCTAAGAACACTTCCTTTAAAGTATAAATAATTGATTCTGTGCTTCTGGGTTGAGGAATTCTAGGTAGACTATCAGACTAGCATTTATGAAGAGCTCTGAACAGTTTTGCAGTCTGTAGGACTAAAAAGATGAATCAATCTTTCACTGAACACTTGAAAAAATATGAGCAAACTTTCTGCCATACCATCAAGTATCAATGAAACACCACACTAGAAGGGTAGTATTTGGCTGAAATGGCAATTTTTACAAATGGGTCCAGAAAAGGACAAAAGGAAGACTCAGATACATTAGTGCTCCACCCCTCAAGCTGAAGACCCACAGTAGCACTGTGTGCATCAACAGCAGTGAGAAAGTACCATTACAGGCTTCATGTTGCAACAAGATGACATGATGAATTACTGCAGCCATGTCTAAAAAAATAACATATTATTATGTTACACCAATGCCATTATCTTCCTGCTCTTGATTGCTAAGACTTTTCTTGGGTTTTCTTGGGCTGGAGATTTAGCCTATGTTCTTGTATATATTTAAATTTTGCAGCTGAATGTATTGTATCCATGCACTGGACTGTGCATTCCTGGGAAACCTTGACAACATTCGTGTTTGATTCAGTTATTTTGCTGCTTGCCTACCCTTTGGTCCTCAACTCCTCCACCTGGGAACAGGCAAAGTGAAATATTCCCTCCTGTACTAGCCACTGCATCTTGTTCAAACACCTCTGATTAAATTCTCAGCAGCCTCAGAAGGAACATCAAATGTAAATCTAATTCCCACACCTACCTTTGTCTTTCAGCTGGTGCTTCTCCGAGTCCTAACCCCTAAACAGAACTTCTTCCCTACATCACATTTTTAAAAAAGCAGATATACCAGCCTCCTACATGATGAAGTAGCCATCTCTACTTATTAGGATCTTTTTGTTTTTTCCACTATGTCTCCTTTCTATTTACTTTCACAATTTCTTGCATTTGCCAAAATTAGACAGTAAAATGAGGCCAAAATAACATATTTTTTATTTCTCTAAGACAACATGGAAATGTGTCACTCTATAAATATTAAACAAGACCAGTGACAACACAGGCCTGTGAATGCAGCCCTCACAAGTTTCATGTTTAGTAACATGTATTTAAGAACGTACAGCACCATGCAAAAGAAGCAAGTTCAGCAGTTTTTGCATACGCAAAGATCTTGTTCAGTCCTTCTCATTAGGACTTGATTTAGAAGGTAAAGAAATACCAGCCAACATGCCAATATAATTATCTACACTTCTAAAGGTTTGCCACGAGCTTCATTACATGTGTTCCCTCAAAACTTCTGGATTCTCTGTTGTCCCCCTCTTTTCAGATATATTGTTTCCCACACAGAGAAGGCTTTCCTTTACTATATAGACTTCACAAGCCTCTGGACAGGTTAACCTTTAGGTCAGGGAAGGATGATGAAGAGACTGCTGTCACTGTCTGGGGCGCTGGAGAGCAGCTGTTGGAAAACTACCTTATTTGCTTTCACAAACCGATGGCTTCTGCCCACAAAAGCAGCAACCACATTGAGGCTGGCTCAGTTCAAGCACAGCCAAG
Organism: Emberiza elegans; assembly: GCA_024865655.1. NCBI lineage: Eukaryota > Metazoa > Chordata > Aves > Passeriformes > Fringillidae > Emberiza > Emberiza elegans. The sequence goes on along the minus strand of JALJVW010003023.1, from coordinate 19,662,699 downwards.
AGTAATTCTGGAGCATGTTGACATTTTACAGCATATTCACATCAGAGTTATCACATGGACCAACTGTGATTAGGTGTACTGGTAGATACTCTTTAAAGCCGGGATTTCTGCTTAGCATGGTATTTATGTGAAGAAAGCCCTACAGCTTCTACTTTATTTCAAACTTCTTTAAGCAAAGAACTACTTCTTCCTCCCTATTTCTCCTCTGTCCTGATTCCCCCCTTTGGAGTTTTATATTATTTTTTTAGTCCAGTCCCTTCAATGAAACACATTTTACTAGACATTTTTACATTAATTTTATCAGAAAAGTTTTCATGTCTTTCATTTCAAATTCATTCTTTGATCTCTTTGCCCTGATCTTCAGCTCATTCTTGTAATAATAGTGGGAGACCTCTCTAGGTACGCCCGACTATTATCATATGAATGCCCAGCTAGCTCAGTACATCGAGTCTCTGGCAGAGACCCAATAGCCGAGTTAAGCAAGGGACCAAAAGCCGCCAAGCTCCTTCCTAGCAAGCCAGTGATATTCAGCTTAAGTGATTCAGCTCTTTCGTGAGTTCAGCTCAGGCTGCTAGCAGGATCGCTCGGGGCCGTGGCAAGCAGACGAGAAAGAGAGAGGGGAAGAGAAAACGCCGAATTTCCGCAGTGAAGGTTTATTCGGGAGGTCCGCGAAGGGACAGCGATTCTTCTTCTCCCCAGGGAAGGGGGTACAGAGGGCTCTTTTTATAGCCTTGGCATGGATCCAAAACCAGCCAATGGCCACAGGTTTAAGCATATTCCTTAACTGACCAATAGCTAAAAGGGTTACAATAGTATTGTCTTAACTGATTAAAGGAAGGTTCTCAACACGGTCGGGTGAGAGGAACAAGACAACGCCCGCTCAGGGATGACTCAGCATTCAATTCTCCAAGGAGCTTTTCCTGTATCCTTGGGGTTCACTACACATTCACTTTTTTTCCTAACCAAAGTACAGATGGTTTTTTGCTTGTCTTCTTGTTTGTGGGTTATTTCTTCTATTTCACAGAATTGTATAAACTTCACTAAAGTGGTATAAAAGTTGAGGGTTTAATGGAATCACTGTAATTTTGACTGAACAACATATATAGTACCACAGGGTCAGTGTTAGGTTGGAGTTCAAATTCCTTATGCATTTAGTAAACTCAAACAGGCCAGCATTTGCTTTACAAGCAGTCCAGCATGTCCACCGTGTGACTGATAAGCACATAGGGAATATGGCAAACATTCATTTCTCAGTGATTTTTCAGAATTTCTAGAAAACAGACAGTTCAACTAGGCAGTCAGACCACACAAATCTGGGAGACTACCAGGGAAAGTGGAAGATAATGGCTTACCAGGAAAAAGTCTGCTGCTAATACTGGTGAGATTAACAATTTAAAGCCCAAAAAAGCACCTCAGCTTCTTGTGTCTAATTTTTGCCAGTTATCACTGCAGGTACAAATGAGTGCTACTTTACTACTATTTCCTAAATACTCATATGAAAACTATTTTCATCTACCCATACCTGATAAGCACATCATATTCACTAGCATATATAGTATGGCATAGCATGAAGAATTCTAGAATCAAGGTGACCTAAATAGTAATTTCTGTCACAAAATTCATGTGAAGCAGCAGAAAAATGGAAACAAAATTAATGCTGCTTACAGAAGAAAGCAAAATAGCACAGAGAATGAAACAACAGCTGCAATTCCCAGTTTTTGGAAGGCCACAGTGCTCTGAAACAAACTCTTCCAGGGACCAACTAAGACATGAGTTTCTGCATTGAAAGTTTGGTCAGTGCAAAAGAGTGACTGACATGTAAGCTTCACTGACACAACTACATCTGATGTAATTAGTGTCATCATTTTAGCTAGTGCTTGATTTAAACCATAAGTCTTAAATATTTTATTAAATGTTTAAAATTATATAGAACAGGTGTACTCTGACTTAACAGGACAAGATTACTCAGCAGCAACACTACACTTGAAAATTGTAATATTTGAATAGCCCAAGCCCATAATTCCAGTTAACTAGTCTTTAAATTTGTGACAATCTTTCTCCAAGGAAAACAACTGATCATTTTTAGGCATGGTTTTTCTAATATACCTGTCATTGTACTTTGTCACAGTCCTTTAACAAAAAATACACAAAAAACCTTAAAAAGCCTTACAAAGCACACAAAATCCTTGTTTTCATCTGTCACATGTATCCCATCTAAGGATTTTAATTATAAGTGTGTGATGACAATTTTGCAGGCCTCTTGTAATATCTGGCATGGTAACCAGATTTTATGTGCTTCATCCAAAAAATCAAAATCTATCTTGATTGTATCATCAGAGAAGCCAAACCCAGGTCAGATTTTATACCACTATAAAAAAAAAATCAGCATGCAACAGTTGTTCTCAGAACCTTTGTATACGTGCAAAGGAGGAAGTTCAGAACAAAGCATAAAAACCAAAACCAAATTCTGCTTATTTAAAACAAGTGGAACGTAATTGCTACTTTATGATACATCTGTTCTCAGCAAACCAGCCAGTTTCCAAATTGTGTCTTTCAACACATATATTATATACAGGCAGTCACACTCATGATATACAAACAGCACTTTTACCTTCTGATGGTTATTATCTTGGGTACATAACACTGCAATCCACACAAATTTAGGAAAAAAAAAAAAAAACCATCATCAGACCTTCTGACACTTCAAAATCCTACTGATTTTGAAAACTGCTACCAATACTATAAACTGCACTACTGGGACAGGTTACAGCACAGGTAAACCTCAGATCTGCCAGTGACCACACCCTCTTGCCTAACATGTTAGCTAAAGTGGGTTATCTTACACTATTTGCTCCTCCGAACTAGACGAGAACTTCTCACCCCCAGTGCTGCTAATGCTGTCTTGAGGCACCCCAGGTTGTTTTCACAAAACAGATTAAAACAATTAACTCTCAATAACACTATTTTTTCTACTCATGCAGCCAGTAAGAAGGATGTGAACTGTATTTTCTAGTCAGTTGTTTTCCCACCTAACAAAACGCTTTTTATTAAATGTATACCAAAATAAGTATTTATCCCTTCTCCTATTCCTACAAGCAGTATTTCAACTTTTAACATCTTTTTTGAAAGAAAGAAAGAAAATTTTGTTGAAGCACTGAAAAAAAAGCAAAATTCTTTCAAATCTGGATACAAAGTTGGGGATGAAAATGGAAGAAACTGATATAAATGAAGACAAATATAACTAAAGACTACTATTACTGAACACTGATGCCAAGATACTTATAAAAATATCCAGCCTCCTTGGATAGCTGTGAATCAGGTAGATGAAGTGACAAACCTTGAAGCTTCTGTGCACACCATTCCTCTGTGATTTCAGAGGCATGTTAGCATCTTGGAAAAAAGATTTTTAGAATCATCCTGGTAAAAAAAAAAAAGTATGAATATTTCTTGTATAGTAGATAAGTCCCACTAATATCAGTGGATTTACTTGCCTGAGAGCCTGGTAAGTCAAGATAAATTAGGGGGAGAATGATAGATCTAAGGTTAAATAAAGGTTGACACCCAGGCTTCAGTAATGGATTTTTGTTGTTGTTGCTTTATGAAACCTGCAAATCTACAAGGTATTTTCTTCCAACTTTTAAATCCATCTTTTGAAAAAATATCCCCACCTATCAAAACTCAGATTGCATAATAACATCTGCTTTGCTTAAAGGTATGAAGGGAACCCAACCTTAACTTATGGGTTTAGAGAAACTGTGCCATTTAACAGCAGTACATCTAAGTGTGTTACTGCAAGTCTGGAAAGAGTAAATGACTAAACAGGAGACATAAAAAAGCCAATATCCCTAAAGTTACAGATCCCATTTATAATTTCAATCTGACTCTATATTTTTAAACAGATGTAGCCAGCCAGTATCTTTGTAATTAGTCTGTGGTACACTGAATAGCAAATTTTCTCTGATGGACTCAATACCACATGCTCCCATATATGTCCAAAGTGGAGGGCACAATATACCATTTTACAGAACTCTCAGAAATCAGACAGGAGCAGAATAAATCACTCTGTGAACAAGCTGTGTACCAGGCTTCATTAGTTATAATTACCCCCAAAATATGCTCAGCAGAATGCACACGTGTCATCTGGGAGTGACACACAATAGAGTGGGCAACTTATAAACTCCTCCAAGCACAGAAAGAGTCCATAAAACAACTGGCTTGTGCATTTGGATTCATGTGATAACACCTCCTATTGCATAAGCCACCAGATGACACAGATGGGGCAAATCCAAACAAGGAACATTTCTTTTGTATAGGCATTGGACTTCATTTGATGCCTATTCAACCAACAAGCTGAGAAAGCTGAGGATGAATCACTAGATCTTTGTCTTTTTCATTTCCCAGATTGTGCTACACTTGCTAAAAATAATAAAATGTATAGTTTTAAATACTTTGAACATAATGACTTACAGAAAAGAAACACAGTGCAACAAAAAAGGACAGGATGTTAAATTTAACATACTTAGACAAAAACAAACATTTGTCCCCAAACTTCAAGATGAAATATTTCTAATATAATATTAACCACCATCTCCCTTTCACACATCATATTACCAAAAGAGGTAAGTGCTGACTGAAGGTCCTTGAGAACGCCCATACCAACAATCAAATCCATTATTTTCTGGAGAAACTAATAATAATTAATATAATGCTCATTAATCAGATTACCTTTCCTTTAATGACTACCACTGAATAAAACACATTGCAATTATTGCAACATTGATCTCAACTTTCTTTGTAAATTTGTACTTTTTTTCTTCCTCCCATACTTTCTGCAAATCATAGTAAGTTTTTTTGTCTGGGACATTCCTCCTATTCTCTTTCCATCCATATAGCATAGTGCTCCTGGTCATCTCATTAAAAGTCTTTCCACATCTTTTCTGTAGTTTTCTATTATTGCCCACTGCTGTGGAGATGTGTTCCTGAAAATACTGGTGTAAGTACTTGTTTAGTGCAATAAAAATAGGCTCTAGCTCAAAGGGAAACTGATATTCATATGCAGTTCACTGCACAGACAGATTTTATGGCAAATACAATATTCTAGTTAAACATGCTCATATATGTCAGCATTTTAATATAAAGATGGAAATATATATTGCTTGGATGTTACATGTGTAGGATAGTGCATGTGAACACATACTGACATGACTGTGCCTATTCACTTTTGTATTCAAGTGTATAAACATATGGAAATAGACTCACAGAAAAACACGGACAGATGTATGTGCACACACTCAAAAAGTACCCTACACCTTTGGGTGTCATATTCAGCGCTTGTACTGTGTTACATTTCTGGCTTGCTGTAAAGAACTATGTAAAACTTCCACACTTGTTAGCTACTTTCAAGACAACGCAGGAGGCAACTCCAAACCTCTGACTGTAGAATATATTTAAATTAGCAATATTAACCATGTGACACTGAGTTCTGTGAAACCACTCCTACCCACAAAATAGATACCCTGTTATTTTTACAGAGTGGAATCTAGCTGAAGTTCACAGACTTAGAGTGGTAACATGAACTGCCACAGAGAGAGCTGAGTATATCCCCAGTACCTAAGATCAATTAAGGTCTATTACAAATAGCATCCATTACCCTGTGATCTGTCAGATCTGTGCATCAGTAACACTGTGTGGATGTAAGCAAGGACAGAATTTGTCCCACTTGGCCCCATTTCTGGGTAGTGCAACCGAGAGGTCAGCTTCAGCATTCATGCACTGAATGCCAGCAAACTCCATAGAGTGCTCACAGGCACAGTGGCAGCAATTTCCTATTTTTAAAAGATCAGAGAAGCAAAAACGATTTGTGAATATGACTGCTATGGTATTATTTGAAGTCACTGCCTTCTTATTATTTTTTCCCTTTTTAAAGAAACAGATATTGAAACTATCCCAGCTAATAATTTCATTCTGACACTTGAGTTTAAAAGGTTAAGTTACTATCTGAAGAAAGGTAATCTGACTGCCTTTCATAGCAGCCTGCAAGCTCTGCAATCTGCATAGAGAGGGGCATTTGTCATCATTAGCTGAGCAGTGACAGCTGGCACCTAGGGTGTCCCAGATTTAAGAAGTGGCAAAGGCAGTCTTTTGCCTTAAGTTGCCATCAAGTATAGCATGTTTCATAAGGAGCAATATTTTCTTATTATTATAGAGCATGAAATAACAGCAGCGAATGCATCTGTATTTTTTTCATCACAGAGAACTGGCTGATATACAATTAGCAGTTGCCTTTAGACAGCAAGACACCAGGTTTATTCTGTGAGCAAATATCCAATTCATGTCAATTGAAAATAACTACAATTGGCTTAAAATTAGGGCAGTATATTTTCTTTCAGAGATATTTCAGACTGATTGATTTGTAGATTTTATTCATGGACATGACAAATAGTGAATAAAACACCATTTTTAAACTACAGGTATAGTACTGTCATTCCAAGCTAGGAGTGCCTAATTGCTTAAAACAGACAGGTTATCAGATATAGGGAAAAAAATAGTCCTACACTGGCATACAAGCTAATGCAGTATATTAATGCTCCGAAAGAATACCTGATGGAGCACTATTTTCATAGCAGCTTTAGAAACTTAAAGTATATTCTCATAGTGTATTTAATAACTAAATTTGATTAAATATTTTTTTTTCAAAACAGTTCCACAAAATGTTGCGAATATATTCGTATTTAAGTGCATATTTAATAAATGGAATGGGTTAGAAGTCTATGAAAAAAGTTGTTTTCATACCACCATCAATAATTCAATCTATGAAAGGTTGAATAAATTGTTTATAAACATTAAGAGATCCTGACTTGGTTGTTTTTACAAAAAAAAATACAAAACTAAAAATGAATATACCTTGACATGAAACAAACAAACAAACAAATCCTAGCAAAACAACCAACTAACACAAACCAAATAAAATTTAAAAAGCAAAAACAAAAAAACCCTCATTTCTCCACAGTCTCTCAAGTTTGGAAACATAATCCATAATGCTAGGTGTTGCATTATTATGTAAAATAGTTTTTCACAAATAAAACTAATTTTTGTGTTAATGTAAAATCTATGCAAATACATGCAGTCATTTATCAGGGAAGCTGACAAGCATTCCATATTGGAGAGGGAAAATGAAACTGCCTCAAGAATAGAGGCAATTAATTATTTCTGTATTTTCTCTTCCTCTGTCTTGAGGCACAGAAGTTATCCATCCAGTTAAAACAGCAAATGAAATAAAGAGATTTTTTTTTTATTTAAACACATATGGCTTTTGCCTGCAATACTGATCACCACAAGGTCTACAGATGCCCGTGGCTAAATTGTACACTGGCAGATGCACACAAGGGAAAACTGTGTTAATGCAGCGTGGTGAACAAAACAAATGAAGAACTGAATTTTGGGGGGTGGGGATAGAGAGGACTTTTTTACCATGTTGAGATACAGTTTGCCTACAAAGGGTGGATTAGGTTGGCCATAGATTTAGCCTAAAAAGTTTCTTTTCATCCCCTATGCCAAAAATCTGAATATACATACAGAAGAAAACATTCATGTAGATGCTTGCAGTTTTCTAATGTACAGATTATAAATAATGGGCTTGCAAAGATAAATGGTTATATTATTTCATCTTTACAATTAAGGACTAATAATACATAACGAATGTACTCACAGAATATAATGAGAAAACTGTTGTCCAACATACCTGCTGTCATTTTTTACCTCTTTAAAGAAGCAATGTCTTGAAGTGTAGGTGAAAAAGGCAAGCTTTATGGCACAGCCTAGCATATGCCATATACTCATCTGTGCTTCAGAGGGCTAGTAAGAATTCTGCACTTATTAATTGTTCCTTTTGATAAAGTTATTTCAAAGAAAAAAAAAAGTGAAAATTGAACCCATTTTATTCCTGGAAATAATTTGCAGAGGAAAACAAGAATAGAATTGGTAAAATATTTACTAAAAATAAGATAGAATCATGTTGATCACAGTAACTTCTCCCTCAGTAGGCCTGTACACACTGTATAACCCCATTAAAATCAGTGTTGACCTTTAAAAAAAAAGTAAAACCACACAATTTTTTCCCCTGAAAATTTCCCTTAATTTTACAAAATAATTATTTGTATCAACTAAACCAGTAAATAAATAAGATTCATAAACATGAAGTCATAAATGTATCTCCTTTGCCTCATCTAAAACTAAGAAGTCTTAAGAGACAGCACTGTCACTACCCTAACAGCTACACTGTAAATTTTTATCTTCTTTTCAATGGAACCAATATATTATAAGTGATAACTTTCCAAAAGGCAAAATCTATTTCAACTATCAAGAAAAATTTATAGTAATATTAATTTCAGATAAAAAGATATTTCCACAAGCCAATACTTCTCTTTCAACAGTTTGATTTGATATTTATGAAACTACAAGACTACATGTTATTTATACAGCCTTTCTCATTTCAAGGACATCAGCACTATGCCACAAAGGATCTACTTCTTTATATTCTGTCCTAGAGCTGGCCTAAAAACTGGCAGGGAAAAGTAGGAAGCACAGTAGGTGATGTAGGTTAAATTTTCAAATTCAAGTAAGAAGACAACTGGAGTGATTTGCTGCCCTTAATAGGAGGCTCAAATTTCCCCCTAGATAAAATATTTTGTTCTACAGTGACAATATTCCACCAGTAAAAAAAAAAAAAAAAACTTCAGAGTGGGGGTGGGAAAATATTTTAAAGGCCAAAAGATCTAAGTATCATATTTTTCCTGAGAAGATCTCACTTCTTCTTCCTTAAATAATAAGTTGGTTGACATGTTTCTATTACAGTTATAATTAGGATATTTTTAGCAACAATAAGTGTTCTTAGTGAATAGGTTGTTTTTATTTAAGACTGCTAAAATACTCTGTAGCTTTAGGGAGTTTAGAAATAGTCCTGAATATGTGAAAGTAGATGAAAAAAACGGAGATTCTGAAAGCATAATCTTTCATCTGTTTCTCTGAATAACCTCACCCACCTCAGAAGGGTTTTAGAGTGTATTGGAGGGGGATGGGGGGCATTTTTGTGAGATTATGTTGTTAAAATATGGACAAAACAGCAATGTCCTTTCTTGAGAAGATATTTTAACACTACAGCTAAAGCACAATGAAATTAATAGGGAAATGCTGCTTGACAGAAGTATAGCTATTTGAGCCAAAAATATATTTCCTCACCAACACATGCATTTGATGCATTAGATATTTTAGAGGCTCACTGTATCTCATCCTCTTCAAATGTTAACCTCCAAGTGTTCTGGCCCTGATCCTGCCCATGATGTCACTGGTGCTTTTTGGCTCACGGAGAAGTGCATGGGCAGTCATCTGCAGGATCAGGGCCTTCATAAGGTTCAACGAAACGTATTAATCACTTACAACCAACTCACTCAACTCCTCCCTTCACTGTTATTTGGAAAGAAAATATTGGAGAGCTATACACTACATTAAAACTAGAAGTCTGCATTGAAATATGTTAGGTATGCCCTTCCATAGCTAAATCAAGATGAAATGAGTTACACAGGTAATTTACCATACTTGTGTAATTGCAAAGAGAGGGGGCAAATTTCATTTTGAGTTGGAGGGACATAAGATGTCCAAAGTGTTGGCAGCATGAAAATTAGCAATAAATACGTAATATGATCAAATGTATACAAAAAAATGGTGCTTACTTTTAACTTCCTATTGGCCAATGTTCAAATGTGTTAAGCAATGTCTTCTGCTAATTTCAGTATCTTCAGCAGCTACTGATGGGATGATGTAGTTTAGTTTGATAGTCAGAATGAAACCAGCTCACAGAAAAACACCAGCCACAAAACTAAGTATGTTCATGACATACCACCCTCCCATTTTGACTGGGTTAATAAGATGCTGAGTTACTCCTAAGACATAGCATATTGTGTGATGCCATAATTTATGTAATGATGTATTTCAAATGCTCCCATACTTCAATTTCAACTTACATTTTCTAACACTCTAGTCCTCTCTCATATTCCAGGGCTAAAGTTACTGAGGGGAAAGATTAGTTTAGACATGAAGTTTTCAGAAGCTGCTCATCCAACACATACAGCTTTATCTCCAAGAGCAACGTTCAATATTTTCAGCCACTTAATCATATACAGCAATAGGAAGTAAATGAGAGTTCTGCAGTGTTGGATGGCCCACTACAGATGCAGTAGATTAAAAAGGCACTAATCCCCACTGATTCCGCACTCCTCTAGCAGTTCAGCAAAAAAAGAACATTCTCCAAGCTAGAGATCTTTAAAAAAAAAAAAAACAAAACAAAGCCAATGTTGGACTACTTAAATAAAATGCTGTACTATAAGGAATGTCTGGATTTGGGGAAGCTGACGTATAAGTGAACCAAATGAATAATTCAATGCATTTTTTTTCCTGCTTACGTTTCTTCAGTTCTAGCCAAAATAACAGTTGTGCAAGCTCGTGTTTAGTTTTGAGACACAACATTTTACAGAAAACAAATCAATTACTTTTTTTTCCCTTAACAGACTGCAGATTAGAGGAATTTAAAGCATTAACAGTTCATCTGTATGACCTAGGATGACCAAGTCCAACAGTAATGCAAATTCTCTTCATGTTTTTCTTTAATTTTTAATAGAAAGCAAATACATACACATTAAGTTTAACACTAATGAATGCCAATTGTGTACTGTAAAAGGGACTATGTCATAATTTCTAAAAAAAAAAATTTAAAAATTTGCAGAGACCTGTTCACAAAGGAAAAATGCTTGTGTACCAAAATATGCAGAACTTGATACCCACAGGTCTTAGCAATGAAGTGTATAAATTTATTAAAATTGAAATATTGTAAACATTATAGTAACTTACATCTGAACTCTTCATTTGAACCTAAATTTGAAAGTGGAGGCAAAAAGGTAAACTACAAATAAGAATACAGAAAATTGAAGGTACCGTCAACTTCTATCACACACACAAAAAAGATGCTGCCTATTTTATAAAATGTGACACATATAGCAAACCCAGCACAAATATCTGTCTTTAGTTTTCTTACTTGAAAAAAAAAAAAGAATTTATTGTTGCTGGCAGGATGATATGGATGAAATAACCAGGAAGAATTGAGGGGGGAAGGGGAGAAAGAGGAGCCAAGAAATCAGATACATTCAATGAGCCTTCAAACTTACTTCAGCAGAAGGGATAAATAATTTAATCAACTCAGCTTCATTCTTTTTCTTCTTACCTCCCTAGTGCAATTGGCAGATATTAAAAAATAAAAACCTTAAAATTCATGAGCAGTTGTGTGTGGAAGAACTATCACTATATAATAAGAAATATAAAGTGATATCCATGCAAGCCCTTTGTGTAGATATGCATCTGTAAGTGCATTTTAACTCACACTTTTCACCATATGAAAAAGAAATTATTGGTTAAATTTATATGCATGGCAACCATTTTTTCTTTTTTTTCCTTTTTTTTTCCCCTAAATTGCAATTTGGGCATGTGGGCAAATACGGATTTTCAACAACAATTGGCTTTTTGGCTAACATGAGCACTATATGACAAGGCAATGTAGTTTGAAAGATTTGATATAACAAGCAAAGTTCAACAAATATTGTTATAGTACCCCCTAATTAGGGGAAATATCTGCAAAACAGCAGTTTGGAAAAAGTCACCAATATCAAATGATACCATTATCAGGACAAATTATCAATCATCATTTTAATGAGGTGACTTTAATCCCGATTTTCCAAAACAACTTAATACTCAATAAACCCAGTAGAAACAAAATTCATTGCTGAAAAGGTGTTCCTTTTGTAGTTTACCAAGGATGCAATAATAACTACAGAGAAAAATTAACTGAAGTGATCAGAGCTTTGAAAAATACCTATATTTTTATACCATATATAGTCATATAGATAATAATTTTCGACATGTAAACCAAATTGACTTCTCGTCATGGTAAACAATTGGGTCACTTCACCAGTCACATTTCAGTAGTGTCTGTGATGCCTAAATATACAAATTTTTAAACTACTAAATGTTTGGTGTGTGAAACAAAATGATGAAGTGCAGTTAACAGCGACCTTCTGTGTTAAACATCACCTAATCAAGCCTAAATCTAATATTTCTCATAGCCACCGAGATACAATAAATACGTATTACCTTGCATTACTTGGTATCATAGCTTAATCTTAGCACTACATATTGAAAACTCTGATTTAGTATCTAAGACGTAATTTTTGTTTAAATTAATTTTGCCACGTCATGAATGTTATGACTTCTGACAGCTTGAAGGTACGACCTTTCCACTTCTGCCTTTGGCAACTGGAATTGTCAAGCTATAACCCAGGGGGCAAAAATAAGCAAAACCTGGCCCGGAACATCCCCATCGCTAACGTGCAGCTCTGAGGCTCCTGCATCCCTGGCAAGTTGAGGGGTGCCCCCCACCGCAGGAAAGGGCTGCTCCCTCAGCGGAAAGGGAGGAAGGGACAACCTTTTGTCCGCCCGCTGTAACTTTCGCTTTTACCCGGCGCTGCTCTGTGACCCTGTGGGAAAGGGGCTCTCTGACATTTCCATCCCAAAGAAGCCGCCCCCGACACGGCAGCGCCGGCGGTGTCGAGCCGGACGGCTCCGGGAGCAGCGACCGCCGCCCGGGGCGGGAACGGGGGCCGGACGGGGGCCGCCGCGGGCCTTCCCCCGCACCAGTCAGTCCCCAGGACCCTCCCGCCGGAGTTGGTCCCGACTTGAGCGCTTTTCCTTCCTGTGCTCAGCCCAGCCGTGCCCTGCTGCGGCCAAGGCCGCCCCGGGTCTGAGGGCACGGCGCGACCGGCATCGCCCCCGGGCCCGGGGGGCGGGCTGGGCCGTGCCGGGCCCCATCCTGGGGCATCCGGGCGGGATGTGCCGGGCCCGAGAGGTGCCTCCTCCTCCCCGCCCGCCGCCGGGGCCGGTGGCGGTGCCGGCGAGCCGGCTCTGCGTGCGCCGGCCCCCGCGGAAGGGGGAAAAGGGAAGAGGGCCGACCTTCCCCCCCGCCGCCGCGCAGGTTGCCCGCACAGCCGGGGGCAGCCGCCGGTAGGAGCGGCGGGGAGGCGCCCGCCTGTGCCCTCAGAGCCAGCCCGAACTCCTGGAAGAGCCTGCTCCGGGAAGGCTGGGGCGACCGGCCCCCGAGCCCGCAGCGCCGCGGCCGCGCACGCCACCGCCCCGCGGGGGAGGAGAGAGGGAGGGAGGCGGCAGCCCCGGCCCGGCCAGGGACGGCGGCCGCGCTGCTCGGCGGCGGCTCGGCCGGCAGCGGGACCGGGAGCTCTGCGCCGCTGCCGCCGCCGGTCCCAGCGCGGCCGGGGGGAGGCACGCGTGTCCCGGCCGGGAAACTGAGCGGAGGAGAGAGAAAGCCCAGGAAGAAACTGCCTCCTCTCCGCCCCAAACAGCCAGAAAGTGGTCGCCCTTCTGCCGGCGGCCAAGGGCTGCGGCCGAGAGGAGGTAAGCTGCTTCGGGAGGACCGGTCACCTGCCGTTTTTCAGCGACAGCACCAGCCCTGCTGAACTCATGAGCAGGAAAGGATTCCGGTCGGCTTCCTCCTCGAGAGCGGCACGGGAACACCCGTATAACCGCTAGACCGAGGGAGCCGAGCGCACAATCACAAATTCTCCATAATGTGCAATAAAGTTGGTCGCATTCGTACGCTGAATAAATGTCGTGAAATGTTCTTTGTGGTATGACTTCTCCTGAGTGACAGTTACTTTAGGAAAAGGTAATGGGTCAGTATCAGTAGTTTAAAGATTCCAAGCGATCAAAAGCTTTGGTGTTTTTTTTTTTTCTTTACATATATATATATATATTAGGGCTCTCTTGAAGTGAAGCTCAGTAAATGCTGTGAAGCAGAAGAGCTTACCACTCCAGCTTATTTGCAAATAAATGTCCCGATTACCAACACTTAAAGTACCGAAGGCGAAATTTGCTAATTACACATCACACAGGCGAAACCCCAAACTGTCAGACAAGCAAGCCAGCATGTTTGCAGTCGCTAGCGTGCCTCCCGTGTGCACATTTACTAAGCGCAGCTTGCTAGCACAGCTCGCTGTACGATAAATCCTCCAGGTTTGAAATTAATAGGTACTTCTAGTGCGTCTCGAAAAGCAGCCGAACATCCACTCCTCACAACATATCGGAGAGCAATACGGAATATAAAAACGACGCTAAGAATTGGCAAAGGAGATTTACCGTCTGTATCTGCTACTTGATTTTTTGGAAGGAACGTGAAAAAGACCTGACAGATATGTTTAGCGATTGATTCTCCCTTCATAAGGTACAAATACAAAAAGCAAGACAGAGACAATGCCGAAGTGCATTAAACCTCAAAATCGATTAGAGCCCGTCAGAAGATCCTTTAAAACAATACAAATCGTGGACTTCTGAGCAATATTTTATTCCAAAGAACACTAAATTTGCCGTGAATCCGCTGCCTTGTTCACTGGCCGGTTTACGAGAGAAAAAAAAATTCCAAACCTACTTCTCGCATGCAGTTACAGACAACTATCAGGAGGAAAAGGACAGCGTGATGTGACGCCGAGTGGGGGTTAATTAATTTACGCCTGTGCTCCTGCCGGAGCGAGCCCGGTCTGTAGCTCCCTAGTTGATGGATGCCCATTAATACACCTGCATTCACGTCCCGGCCATGAGGAGGCACGCAGGGATTCAGAACGGAGCAGCACAGTTTTGCCAAGTCCTCTCGAAACGTCAATACCCTCCAAGTTACACCCAAAGGAGAGCGATTTCTCTTGATTTCCGAGTGCACAGAGGACCGGGGCGGCTTTCTAGCCGGTAACCTTCTACCTTTCTATATGTGCCTGCGTGTGCGTGTGTGTGCGTGTGGCTGTGTATACATATCTATCTCCTAGAGAGGGATTAATTAGCCGGGCTCGAGCTGAAAGAGGCTGCAGTGACGAGCCCAGTGGCGATTGGCCGCCCGCCTGCCTGGCCCTGCCTTTATAATTTCCACACGAGTGCATCTGGGCTCTTATACAAACCAACAGCCAGCTTCTTCTGACATACACACACGGCACTTTTTTCCACCATCTGATTAACCGCCCTGCATACACACGGTGATTACTACGGGAAAACATAAATAAATACGAAGAGGTTTTATTATTTTGACTACTGGAACCCTCGCTGTGTCTCAGTGCAACTTTTGTTTTTTCTTGCTGCTGGGAAAGGTGCTGCTCTCGATGCTTTCCTCTCACTCACGGACCCTTTAAAAAAAGGGGAAGGAAAAATATCGCCCCCTCCAGTCCCCCGCCCGCTCCCCCTCCCTTCACCCCCCCGCCACACACACTTCAAGACGGCTGATCTAAAAAAGCAGGAAGAGAGCATCTGAGGAGCAGCAGCCCCGGCGCATTTTGAAAAACATTTGTTACATTTCAGAGTGCGGCAGCCTGTTTCTCCTCTGAAGTTGGCTCCAGCCATAGCAGCCGCATTGGATCCCACAGCCTATTGCGAGACTCCGGTATACAATCCGGATCTCTGCCCCAACATGATCGCGGCCCAGGCCAAGCTGGTGTATCATTTGAATAAATACTACAATGAGAAATGCCAAGCCAGGAAAGCGGCAATCGCCAAAACGATCCGAGAAGTCTGCAAAGTGGTGTCGGACGTGCTGAAGGAGGTGGAGGTGCAGGAGCCTCGCTTCATCAGTTCCTTGAACGAGATGGACAATCGCTACGAGGGGCTGGAAGTCATCTCCCCCACGGAGTTTGAAGTCGTGCTGTATCTGAACCAAATGGGGGTTTTCAACTTCGTGGACGACGGCTCCTTGCCGGGCTGCGCTGTGTTAAAGTTAAGCGACGGGCGCAAGAGGAGCATGTCCCTCTGGGTGGAGTTCATCACGGCGTCTGGCTACCTCTCCGCTCGCAAAATCCGGTCCAGATTCCAGACTCTGGTGGCTCAAGCCGTGGATAAGTGCAGTTACAGAGACGTGGTAAAGATGGTGGCGGACACCAGCGAGGTGAAGCTGAGGATCAGGGATCGGTACGTCGTGCAGATCACTCCAGCGTTCAAGTGCACGGGGATCTGGCCGCGGAGTGCTGCGCACTGGCCGCTTCCCCACATCCCCTGGCCGGGACCCAACCGGGTGGCGGAGGTCAAGGCGGAAGGCTTCAACCTCTTGTCCAAGGAGTGCCACTCTCTGGCCGGCAAGCAGAGCTCGGCCGAGAGCGATGCCTGGGTGCTGCAGTTCGCGGAAGCTGAGAACAGACTGCAGATGGGCGGCTGCAGGAAGAAATGCCTCTCCATCCTCAAAACCTTACGGGACCGTCACCTGGAGCTGCCGGGCCAGCCCCTGAATAATTATCACATGAAGACTCTGGTTTCCTACGAATGCGAAAAGCATCCCCGCGAGTCGGACTGGGACGAGTCGTGCCTGGGGGACCGGCTCAACGGGATTTTACTGCAGCTCATCTCGTGCCTCCAGTGCAGGAGGTGCCCGCACTACTTCTTGCCCAACTTAGACCTCTTTCAGGGCAAACCTCACTCGGCCCTGGAAAACGCGGCCAAACAAACGTGGCGACTGGCTAGGGAAATACTTACCAACCCGAAAAGTTTGGAGAAACTTTAGAGGGTAACTATATAACCGGCCTGACCGATAAATCTGCTAATTTCCCGATGAAATTTAAGATGCCTGTTTGAAAAGTCATATATTTCCACTTGACAATGCAAATAATATTCTCTTTTAAAAGGAATATAGCTTAGGGTCTTCACAAAGAAAAGCAAATGAGAACAGCAAGCATCGTTCCTCTTCGTCACAGTTTTGCAGTTCCCCGTGGGGGAAAAACAAAAAGAAAGAAAGAAAAAAAAAAGAAAGAAAAAAAAAAAAGAAAGTGTGTTACCTGGAGAGGAAAAATGGCCGTAATTTGATTGTGACCATTCTGCCTAAAAACGGTACCAACGGATTATAACAAAACCCGGTATTTTTATGTAAACCTTCTGTGAGTAAAAGCTATTTGGATATGCCACCTGAACAAACCCTAATGTACCTTTTAATTTGTATCAAATATTGTGATCTCACATTGTCTTTGAAATTGTGGATGTTGGTGTTTTGTGATTTGGTGAACAGAAGTTAAATTGCGATTTTGGATACTTCAAGGACATTTTCTGCTAAAAAGAAGATACCATTTAAAAAGGTAGATTTTATCACGGTACTTTTGTTAATTGTCTTTTGAAGTGTCTGAACTTAACAAGTTTACATTTTTCGTTTCATATATATTGCTTGTTCTATTTCTAACATTCCATAAATATACTTGAAATGTTATTTAAATATATTCAAAAGAAATTTGGATTCTGCTTATATAATAACGCTTGAATATTGGAATTATATATTTGAAAATGCACTTGAAATACACTGGATAATTACTTTTTGTGATTTAGATTTTAATTTCTGTTGCTGATTTATTTAATTACAAGCTAATAAATGAAGTAAAATGCATATGGGTAAGCGTTTCAATATCGGATCAAGTTTTTCACTTGAAATACAAGAGGCAGCTATGTTTTGCAGATTTTTCCTTTCTGTGGATAGTTGCTTAAATCCTGTAAAGCAGAAAACTTAAGGGCAGAGTCCTGACTTTGCATTTGGAATAGTTTTGTAGAATAGGGAAATACTAGTTGTACAAGCATATTGGAATTTAGCTCCAGATCACCATCAGCAGCTGTCAGACACCAGCGTACTTTATTAACATAGTTACACTTTTTCAACCGTCAGGAAAGAAGGCTGTTTTGAAGGGTTTATTATACGGTGCTGTTGTGTTTCTGCTGGCTTTTGAACAAAGCTGAGGAAACACAAGGTATCTGTGAAGCAGTGTTTTGAGTAAGCAGTGATCCTGATACAACTAGCAATTTGGTGCAGGTACTAATAAAGCAGAAAATAAAATTTATAGGTGAGAGCCAGCACCAATAAAGTGAACAACAATATTACTTCTGACCTACAAATCCGTTACGAATGTGATAAGATTGCCAGCTCCACTCCCAGAAATCAAGCCCCTCAGCTCCCAGGGCATTCAGAGGGAATAAACATGTGTGTGGTTACAAAACTGCACGCCATTCAAAGCCGCCCGTCTGTACCGCACTGCCTGGTCCCTCTCAGGGTGCATTTCTTTAAAATGGCTTTTAAATCAAAACGCAAATTAACAACGCGGATTTTGATTAGGATCCTAACAGTCAACAAGTGCTGAAAGAGGCCGATCTCCTGCGTGACACCCACTAGCAACTATTTCCAGCGGGTGCACTTTAGCGAAACTGCTATACCCAGAGATTACAGAAACTTTTTACCCCAGCACTGTGAAGAAAGTTCCGAGTTTGACAAATTATTCGCCAAAAAGAAATCACTTCATTGCAAACGTATTCAGACGAGGAGTTTTCTTGGAAATTATTTATAATATTTCTGCATTAAAAAACCCCAAACCCCGAGGTCTTTGTAAAAGTACCTCTCCTATTTCCCCTCTTCCAACATTTTCCAGAGCAACAGCAAAGAAATAAAGCAAGAGCGATAAGAATAGAGAGACACGCAGACGAGAGGAGCGCCCTGTTAGACACGTCCCTTCTGTCTGCCCCCTCCTCCCCCGCGTGGCATTCCCCGCGCCGTTCCCGCGGGGAGAAAGCCACGCCAAGGTTTCCGCTCAAGTCACGCACCCCTCCCGCTCTGTGCGGCTGGGCTGGAGGTTTTCACGGAAGGGAGGGGGAAGTGGGGCGGCGCTGGGGAACTGGTAGTAGTAAATGACTTCAGAAAAAAAACCAGAGCTTTCCCAGGAACCAAGTATTCGGTACATGTCTATTCCCCCCTCCCCCATTTTCTCTTCTCCCCCAGAAAACAAGCATTAACTTTCATTTCAGCAGTTACAAAGTGTTTACAAAATGCGCCGTATTTTCCTAGGTGGAAACTAACGTTTTCGAAATAACGGGATTCTCCGAGAACCTCGGAAGGCGTAAAACCCTCCTCTGTGTCTCGGGAAGGCTGCGGGCTAGGACTGCTGCTCCCTCCAGGGATTTCAGAGCAATTGGCTTAACTACTAAATCTGACCACGTTCATACAAAGGCACCGCGAGAAAGGCTGCTGGAAAACGCGTACGCTGCCGTAATAGAGGATTTAACATCATTAATACATTGCACTTTTTTTTTTTTTTTTTTTGTTAATGCAGCGAAAGGCGGCAGACAGGAGCGGAGTTTGAAAATGAGGGGGCGGCCCCGGCGCACGTGTGCCGGGATCGGGGACCGGGACCGGGACCGCGCCGCCCGCCCGCACGCCGCACTCACCTTGGGGTCGATCTTCTTGAAGGCCGAGTCATCCTCATCCACCTCGAAGTAGATCTCTGTGGTGGTGATGGAGAGCGTCCCCTTGGCCACCACCACGGGGGCGATGAGCTGTGCCGGCGTGCTGAGGACCACGGGGCCTGCAAGGCAAGGGCAGCGGCGTCAGGTTGGAGGCGCCCGGCCGGCCCATACCCGGTGGCCCTTCCCTCCGCCGAGCCAGAGCCCGGCGAGCCCCCTCGTAAACCCAGTTTGTAAACGCCGTGTTCATTCTCCTCCTGCCCGCGGCCAGCGCTTTGAACTCCGCGGCCGGGGCACAGGCGAGTTTGTGAGCTCCGGGGTTGCGAGATAAATCACAGCAGCGAAATTCAGAGGGGTTAGGGTGAAAAATAGCTGCCTCTTAGAAGAAGGTCCCCTCTCTTTTCATGCCCTTTTGCTCCTCGTTAACGCTATCACTGTTTATGTGCGATAGCGGCGGCTTGTTCCACGCCGCTTGGATCTGGCAGCCCGGGATCTCCGCGGCGGCCGGGCCGGGCCGGGGGCACAGCGCAGGGCAGCCCGCTGCCCCTGCCCGCCACACTGACCCTGCGAGCCCTGGGGGCATTATTTTTAAGTCTGGATCCAGACCTCAACTCGGACAAGTAACGCCAAATACCCAGGGGGTTTTATTTAGTTGCTTGGGTTTTTGGGTTTTTTTCCCTTTTTTTTCCCTTTTTTTTTTTTTTTTTGTCACCTATTTCAATACCCCGTGCACATAACGGCTAGCATCGTTAAATACATTTACGGCACGATAATTTTTGTTTCAACTCGCTGCCCCTCATCCTTTTAAAATTACTGTAATAATACTTCGCTCAAATATACTCCTCAACGAGACGCTTTCACGGGCATTGAAAAGATGGGATGGGGAAAACCCTCTCCACATAAGGCAGCCCTCTCCACATAAATTGTTAGATTTTTAACTCAGGAAAACAAAATCCAAAACAACCCTTCTTCAATCCAAAAGACAAGAGGATCACTTTTTCACCATCTTATCTTCAATAACAATGCCATCTTCTGTTAAACCTGACAGCGGCCGTGTTTAGGAAGCTCACTTGCTTCGAAGAAAATATTATATATTAAATATTCTTCTAGATTTAACCACGGAAGCCTTTGGGATGATTTGTATATAATTACATAAACACACAGAGCCACATACGTGTACAAACACACCTCTGACACATAAATAACAAAACTCCAGTATTGAGAAGCTGGGTACGTCACCTGACTGATGCGCCTTTTAGAAACTGGCCAACTGACCACCTCAGGAGGTACTAAACAGGGTTTGCTTGTTACACGCAGCTTAAAAATGTCCCTTGCCATAAGGGCTCAGAGGGCAGAGAGCCGCAGCCTCCCGCTGCCTTCCCCGGCCGCTCGCCCCTCCAGCAGCGCCGTGCGGGCGCTGGCGCGGCCGAGCCGAGCCCGGGGCTGCGGCTCTCACCGGGGCCAGCGCCTCGGATGCGCCCTCTCCTCCTCCCCCAGCACTGCCCGCACACTTCACTACCAGCTCTCGCAGGCAGCACTTCAAATTACTCACTTAGCGCAAATTACTCCTGTATCGGCGCATCTAACTGTCATGTTGTTAATGCTTTACTTTACTGTAACACCCAATTTGAGCCCTTATTGCTCAGTATTTTGTCATTTACGCTGCAAAATAAATAAAGAGGAAGGCAGGGATTGCTGTGCGTACAGGGGGAAGCTAAACCGCACAGTTTCAGTGACAGCTTTCAGCAGCCCAGCGTGGCGGACGGGATAATATTGATACAAACTCTATTTTCTTTCATTTTATTGTTTTCCATCTCCTAATAAACCGAGGTAGCCTCTTGACCCCAGTCAGCTGATCGAAATCACATGCGCCGGGCTTGCCTTGCTGCTCTCCCAGTCTCGCCTCCATCTTCTCTCCCTCCCTTGACGGTGGGAAAGGAGCCGATCCGAGCCGGGGAAGCCCGGCTGGAGGCTCCAAAGGGCAGGGTGATCGATCCGAAACGCCGCTTTAAAGCCTCATCAATCTTCATCTAGGTTGCTCAAGTAATTACGCCCGATTCTCTTGTACGATTACAAGTGGATTTGGGTTTCTATTCCCCAGGCCCCCTTTCTTTGTGTTTACAGAAGGGGGGTCTGGGCAGCCGGCGGTTCCCTGCCTTGCAGGAGCACTTGCCCTCTCAAGCAGAGCGCCCTATCCCTCCTCTGTCCTTTCTCGGGCACACTTGGCCCGGCGCAGGGTGATGGGCTCCCGGGCCTTTGTGCTGGGAGAAAAGCGCCTTGGAAAGACGCGTCCTGGAAACGACCCGATATTCTATCACTTTAAGGAGGCGTTTGTGGGCTTTGCTGAATCCCAGAAGGAAGAACATCAATTTAATCCAATTACCTCTTTTTCCCTGGTGTTGTGTGGCTAAAATAAAAATAAAGCCGCTGCTATTTAATGGCCAAAAGGCCAACCCCTATAATCTGCCATTCAAGCGGAGACAATGGTGCGCCCCGGTTAGCGGGTGATGTGCCCTGGCGGACCGGAGCAGGGGGCAGAGCTGCAAAAGCAGGGGTGAACGTGGAGGGAAAGGGAACAGTCACTTCTTAGCCCCTTCCTGAAGGCAGGGGAAATCGGGGATTTCTGGCTTTCTGCTCCTCCCGAGAAAAGGCTCCGAGTTCCCTCCCAGGCTGGTACCTTGGCATCTGCCCTGCATTCTACTCAAATGACACCCTAGATTTGTTGCAAGGTAAACATGTCAGAGATATCACAATGCGACAAGGAATAAGCATTATCGTACTTTCCAGATGAGAAAAGGTTTTCCTGTGTTTTTTTTGTTTCGGGAAAAAAAAAACAGAAACAGAAAAAATCCCCACAAAAACAAACGAACAAAGAAAAAAAAACCCAAAAACCATAAAGCAAAATAAATAGCAGTCACATTATGGGATTTCAGGAAAGGGGATATTCAAACTAAGTTTAAAAATATCTTTACAGACTTTTTCTTTTCTTAAAGCAAAAATGAAAAAAAAATCGGTATTAGCAGTGTTTCATTTTTACACTTGTCCTTTGGAAATCTCCAATTACAACTTGCAATTCCATAGCATGTTTAAGGAGCACTGAGTCTTTTTGTTGTAGCCTTCAGGGAGCAAGCCAGCCACTGAGAGAATACGAAATTAATCCACTACAGCTATAGAGAGAGAGGATTATGTTTTAATCCCCTTTGGGACAGTCTCTGGATTTTAGGGATCCGATATTAAAATGTTTACATAGAGCATAATCAAAATAGCGCAGATTTTCCATATGGCACCGAGCTATCGGGAAGCTCTGGATCTCCTTCCCGAACCCAATTGAGAATCTAATGAAACAAAAGCTGAGCACACCTGAGCCAAGAGCCGCGGGACGGGCTCATTCGCATTCGGGAAGGATAACGAGCTTCGGCTCCAGCCTCCGCCCGGCCCCTCGGCGGTGGCGAGCTGCGCTTTTCCAGGGGATGTAAATATTCATTTCCAGCGCGGCTGCGGCCCCGAGAAGGCCGGGCCAGGGCCGTGCTGCCCGGGGGAGAGGCAGCCGCAGCAGCAGCGGCGCCCGGGGATGCTGCCGGGCGCTCCCCGCGCAGCGCAGGCACCGCGGGCGGCACCGAGGGCGCTCCCCTTCCCGCCCCGGGGAAAAGCCAACCTGTGGCTGCCTCGCTTCGCCCAACAAGCTGGCGCTTGTGCAGGGAACCCGTGTCTAGGGCGCCTGACAGCTCTTGGGACTCTAAGCAAAAGCATCTCTCTTTAAGGATCGTTTCGTTGCCTCTACCGAACCTCTCCGGAGCTATCGGGGCGACCGCAACAGAAAGGCAGCGACCTACCGGAGAAGTTCTGGCCTCAAAATGAGTCCAGAAATCGCTTCAGACACACGGGTCTAGCAATCTGTTCAAATGGTGATTTTTCCCTGTTGCCTGATCCCAGTGGTCGGCCCATGTGATTTACATTTCTAAAACAAACTCTACCACACATCTACCTTTTAAAATAATATTTTCTTTCCAAAAGTAAATAATTGTGGAATTAGAAGGTCCCAGTGAATAAAAGCAGAATGTAACTTCCCTGGTCCCCTGCGTAATTTTTGTTAAACAGAGACTTCATTCCCTGTTCTTGTAACTTAGCTCTTGTATTTTTCAAGTTCAAGTAAAGCAAATCAAAGCAAGTGAAAAGTTCTATTAGGTTTTTAAAAGTGTTATCTGCTGATGGAATATCAGTAAAATTACACCTTTTAAGGAAAGCTGCTAAAGAGTGGTATTTTGAACTTATTATTTCAAATATTTTCATTTTCATAAACTGTCATTTTTAGCTATAAGAGCTCAACATGCGTTACATTCATGAGCCTGAAAATTACACTGGAGGTATATCTGCTAAGAAGATTGGGCAAATTACTCCTAAGGAGGGTAAGGAATATGTTTTTATATTCTGAATTACAAAAAAAGACATTTACCTGCCGCAGGCCTAGAAGTCTAACTTTTAAAAGAAAATTTTGGTGATTACCCATAAACAAAAATGTATTAGCTGGGACAAGTACTTTGAAAACATATCCAATCAGCTCAACCAATTTAATTTTACAACCTACTGGTAATTACTCTGAAAAAAACCAGGTGGATGTTGGCATATTTAATTTTTAACCGATACTGGTTTAAAAGAAAAAACATCTTTTTACGAGTACATATATTCAACATAGATTAACTGAAACCAATACTTTTACTGAGTAAAATAGTTTGCATAAATTGCATTTTGTAATTTGACATGACACTTAAACAAGAATTTTAGACAATAATAACTAAAAATCACTCACAAGATACCTGAAATAAGACAACTGAAATTTCCTCAGCGCTTTAACTGTAAAGCCAGGTGTATCTGGCACTGAGTTGTATTTGAAATGTGTAGAAATCCTTATACTTAAAAAAACAGATATAACACATGCACAAGCACACAAAAACTTCAGTGTCTTGAAATGGAAGTCACATAGCATGGAAGTAGAAAGAGTATAGGTACCAGAATCCTTTGGGAAAAGCTCTTTAATCTGAAAAATATTTCAACCAATTAACATCTAATATAACACATGCAGTGCCAAGTAAATAACAAATAAACAAGGTAAAATTCCTAAACAATTAACAGAATTTAGTGTATTTTTGTTCCCATTGTCATCCTAAATTTGATTCAAACTACCCTTTAAAAAGATTTCTGCAGTAAACATATTGAACTTACATGAGGATGGTTGCCCCCAATTTGTTCTCCGCTACAGCAAATACTTGAAGGCAGTAACTTCACTCAAGCCAAGGCCCTTATAAGAGTGTACATATACAGCTCCCTTTACTCATTACTTTCAACAGTTTCATTAAAGATAATTTGCACAACTTTTTAAATGCAAAAACCAGAATCAAATCTAAATATGACTATAATCTCCATTTTCTCTTCCACCACTGAATAATATCCCAAATTAATTTCTCCTGTTTTCAGAGGTATCCAAGCTTATTTTGTTGGCTTTTTACCCCTGCACAATCATATGTTTCATATTGTGAGAGAGGGATTGACTTTTTTTGTTTGTTTAAATGTCATAGTCAGTGTGGATAGGTCCTGATATTCAAGATTTTCCCCATTTTACCCCCCTTTCCTCCATAAAGCATGCAACACTACTACTACTAACATCAAAGATCAACTTAAATGGTCTTTTTCAACAACAATGACTAAACAATTACAGCAATTCAATTCTCTTAAGTGGTTGCCATAACAGCAAGTGTGTTTGATTAAAAAGAAAATGTAACTAAAAACAATCTTACAAATTATAACTGTGAATAAAATTTTAAGAAAGAATCACATAGTTTTGATGAGATTGTGAAAATAGTTAAATATAGTGCTGCTTGAGAAGGTGAAAAGTAATTTTATCTCAAACATATACATACCTATATATTTGAATTAAGTGACATATGCACCTTCATGGGTAAATTATTATTAATTCTATACCTTCCTAGTCTCATTAAAAGAAAAATATTAAATGGTACTTTTTCCTGAGGGAAAACATGCCTCCCAATATTTCTAGGAATAACAATTTCTTTATATTGTTCCAAGGGTGATAGGAAGCAACCACTTAATAGAAGAGAGATGCAAAGACAAACTCAACACAAAACCAAAGTCAGTCTTGCTGAACCACTGAAGGTCCTGTGGAACAATTAGCTGTGTGTCTAACAGCCCAAAGTAACTCAGAAAACTCACAACATTTGCTCCCTTTTGCAGTTGAAGTCAGATTTACTCTATGGCACACATGAGAACTTCTGAATGTGCTGATGCTCTGAATGGCTTACATGGCTTTAGAGTTTTTCCAGGACATGTCCAAGTGCCAACCTGCCAGATGATCAGGTATTAATAAGAGTCAAGACTCCCCCTAATGATTTACACCTGGCCAGAAATGTAAATATTTGGGATAGGGACCTCACTACTGCAATGCACACATTTGCCACTTCAAAATTAGATTCAATGTGCTCTGCCTGAAGCTATACCTTGGAAGGACTGAGTAAATTAAGATGGTTTAGAAACTTGAGAACTTGATTGTTAAGCAGTGCATCCAGATGTGAGTATTCTACACTGATGCAGTAGGACCTGCACTAGCTCCCTCCTCATTCTCAGGTAAAACTTAAGATATTTTTTCAACCTAGAAAACCTTAAGTGATGCTGAGCACACTCACAATAAGTAACAATTTTTCTCTCTGGGAGAACCACTATAGCTAGTTATTTAATCAAAATGTAACAGAAAAAAATACACATATTTAAAGTTAAAAACATATTTAAAGTTCAAAATAACAACATGATTAATGTTCATTTAAAGAAGAAAGGAGAAAGCAGAGAGAGAAGCCTGCTATAATGGTATACCGCTGAAAGAGGAACTTGAGTTAACAAGTCAGGAACACAAGGGATCAAATCCCAGATGCCAGTCTGAGCAAACCAGACTTGACAGGTATCTTATACAGTCCAGTTTGTGTACCTTGTCATGCCCATAGGGCTCAATTGATTAGAAATTTAAGGAAATAAGCCCTTCAGCTTTCATTCCTTCCAGTCTCCATTATGGAAAAGCTCTTCACATAAACTGTAATTCTTGTATTTCTTGAGACCAGAGTGAACATAAATATTATGTTCAGATAGCTCATGATATTTTAAAGTTCACTTCTTTAGATAGTAACTCCTATATCTGTGTGGGAATGAAGACCTAGGTTGTTGGATCAACATATAACTTGACAGGTATGTTTGGAAAAATCACTTGAGATGCAGCAGTTGTTAACTTCAAAATTTTCTGAAAATATGAGTATTTTTAAGCCATATCAGAGCCAACTCCAGTGCAACTGTGTCTGCTAGCTGGCTGCATGTATTGCATTCCCACAGTTAGAGTAATTCAGAGGACTCTTCCACAAATATCCTCTGGTACCTACTGAAAGGAGAAGTGATGTGGCAGGCTCTGTCATTCAGCCTTTTTTCCTTAATGTCCTGATTCCATTCCTGGAATTTTGTTGCTTCTCAAGTCTTTACTCTTGTTTAGAAATTTGTTCAAAATGGCTTCCAGGTTCAGAAATTACAAAGATAGAGGCTAACAGAGGGTGCTTACATAAACCTTGTTTCTTTAGAAAGTCGAGCTAAAAGCATGGGATGAGGCCTCCCCTGGTAGAATTTCTGGTTAATTAAACCAAGACTAACCAAAATGTCTTCTTCCCTGGTCTTCTAATTGGCTTCAGAGGAAAAAAAGAAAGGCAAAAAAAATCTTGTCCAAAGGTAAATGAAAGTGCTTAGTTTAAACATAGATACTGTCAATGCAGTTCTGAATACATTCCTTTAACTAATCTACGGTGGGTCTGGGTCAGTCCCAATATGTTCTTCCTATGAAGAATAAATGAATTTTTGCATGGGAACCAATTGCATAGTGAAGATGAAATAAGATGCAAAATGGTGGAGTTTCCTTATGTCTAGGCCTGTCTTCCTGCAGTCTCCTATATATCAGGTAGCTCATCAGCTTGACCTTTGATGGATTAAGCAGGTCCATCCAGGTTGTGGCACATCAGGAAAAGGGAGAAGCTACAGACCTGTGAAGTCATAAGCTCCACTGTAGTCTTAGAAATTTCAAAAAAAGAGTTTTGCAATGTATGGAAAAACAAATTAAATAGAAAGTTATCAGTGGACAGTAACAAAACATGAAATACTCTCAGAGCCACTCATAAATACAATCCAACAGTTAGAACTGATTTAATTTTAAAGCTTGGAAAGCAGGAAATATGGTTGTCATTTTAAAAGCTGAAGGTGCTCAGTCTTTGAGTTGCTGTACTAAGGTACAAAGAAAAGAGCTCTTCAAAGCTGTGCTTAGGAGCACTATCATATTTGACTGACAACCACCTTATCAAATATTAAGATATTTTGGATAGTAATATGGAAAAAATGATTAGAATAAACACTGAGCTGTCTAAAAATAGTATGCTATAGAAACTGTGGGCCTTTTTCTTTTTCAGTGTGAAAGCCAACTACGTTTCAAAAGTGTAATTGTTTTTGGTTTTTTGAAATCTATACTCCAAATTAAACTCATACAAATATGTTTTTCTTTTTTATACTAAGACTTGAGGATCAAATATGAATACGTAAAAAACAGAAACTACGAAAATCTGGCTGAATTAAATTTCCATGTTTGGAAGTAAAAGGCTTGTGTAGTTACGTATCTATCAGAGAATGGGAAACGGAATCACTCTTCTTCCACATTCCTGTCATTTTCCCAGACAAGCAACTGCCCTAATGAAATTCCTATCTTGAATGCTAATTTGCAATAATAATGAAGTTTGAAAGGAAAAAAAAAAAACTACTTAGTAGTACATGCTGAAATCAGTGAAGAGTTTCCATTTGGAAGCTTGAAAAACTAGGAGAAAGTATTAAGACTTTTTTGTATTTTCAATTGAAACTTTTATATTTGTTACTTAACTTACTTATTTGTGTGTGCACATGGATATACATACTTTTGTAAAGGAAAAAAGCGTCAAGTATGGCAAAGCTTAAGGTACCTTAGCCACCTCCAGACAGAGAGAAAAAGAAAGTGAGAGTGTAAGAGAGACAAGAGAGATAAAATGGGAAGGAAGGAAGGAAGGAAGGAAGGAAGGAAGGAAGGAAGGAAGGAAGGAAGGAAGGAAGGAAGGAAGGAAGGAAGGAAGGAAGGAAGGAAGGAAGGAAGGAAGGAAGGAAGGAAGGAAGGAAGGAAGGAAGGAAGGAAAGAAGGAAGGAAGAAAGAAAAAGGAAAGAAAAGAAAAGAAAGAAAGAAAGAAAGAAAAGAAAGAAAGGAAAGAAAGAAAAAGAAAGAAAGGAAGGAAGGAAGGAAGGAAGGAAGGAAAAGAAAGAAAGGAAGAAAGAAAGAAAGAAAGAAAGAAAGAAAGAAAGAAAGAAAGAAAGAAAGAAAGAAAGAAAGAAAGAAAGAAAGAAAAAGAAAGCAAGCTAATAATGACTACCTCTGGCTCTGGAAGTATCAGAAGTACAAGCTGTTAGAGGCTGAGAGAGAATTATTAGGAAGCACCACTGTGTACTTGCTACAGTCCTTGCTGGGTTTCCCTTATGGTTGTTGCTTTCTGCCCTCTGGGCCACTCCAGACCATCAGAGCCACTGGCGTGTGGATGGCAACTGCTGCAGGAGAAGGAGAGAATGTGATGGACGACAGGGCTCCATGGGAGAGGGCACACCAGGGCAGGAGGAGAAGAGTTGGGAGGGAAGATGAGATCACCCTTGGAACCACTGTTACGCTTTGTTCTCCAGGAGGGAGAAGGATGAAGATGATTCCTTTCCTCTACCCCTAAATGTCCTGAGTAGGCTGTGGTCACTGCTGGAGACAACAGCAATGCTGTTTGGTCCTTTCTTTCAATCCATTACTCTAACAGCAGATAATGCAACTAAAATTTCTCTGGTTGGCCCCAAATACATTATTTTTATATGCCTGAAAAATCTAATAATTTGATAATCTGCCTTCTCAGTAGAGGCTCAAGTTTATGTTGTGTGGTTTTTTTGCATTAAGAAAATCTACTGTTTTTCTACCTGTTTAGTCTGTTAACAAAAACAATAGAAATAATACTACATATATTATTAAAATTTTGAGAATGGCAACAGAAGAAAACTCAAGAAAATATGGTCTTCCTTTACTCCTTAGGAATAAGTAAGGTAAGTTTCAAACAGCTTTGCTTACCACAGATTGTCTACCCTGGTCAACTCTTGTAAAGAAAATCCTTGTCAGACTTTGGCCAAAAGAAGTGTTACCATAACTCAAAATGTATGGGTATAAATTTTAAATGTGTATTATACATCTGAAGATGAATCAAAATATATGTTTTCCATAAAAAATACTTATTTTGCAAGATTTTGTAGCTTTAGGTGCAGTTCCTTGATGCGTTAGTGGTTTCATTGCTGCATCTGGTCCTATGCAAGACTTCAACATAATTTCAGAAATGTAAATGAGCTGTTTGTTAAAATCTGGAATAGAAAATTTCCCCATGGGCTAAATAATTTATATTTTTTAATTTTTCATTTTGTACTGCTATACAATTTTTCTTTTTGTACTGCTTTAATTGTAACTCTGTGTAGTACAACTTTTGGCACTATGCCAATTCCCTCTAATGATATCATCTAAAATGTTTTCATTTGGAAATTGGTCAAAACTATGATAATTTCTGTTAGTTTGTCTGAAAAGAGACAAAAGGCTTATATTGCATAGGCCACAAAACAGATGTTGATAACGTTTGTCTGGACTTCAAACAGATGACCTGGAAGCGAAAGGTCTTATATCTCATTAATAATAATGCAAGCTGTCAAATCCCCCTGACCTAGTGTGTTCCTTAGCACAGGGCAGTAAGTCAATACACTCAGCACACTCCCAAGAAGTCTGGAGAGAAGGCTTTTCATATTTAGTTCTCAGGCCAGTGTGGACTTGCTACACATGCTGGCTCAGATGGAAAATCAGCTCTTGTTTATCAGTAATAGTGCTGCTTTCTAGAAATATTTCTACTCTGACTTTCAAAGTTGCTAAAAGCTGTGGCAGTGCTGGGATGCTGCATCTGTATCAAAATTCCTGGCCCATTTGTACTCGGGGGGAGGCTTCTTCCACCTCAAGGCAGATGTCCAAGAAGAAGGGAAGATTGTGTACTGAAGGTTATGATACAGTAAGACTAAAATTCATTAAAGGCAGTTAGTGGCTTTCCTTGTTTATTTGGACAAGTTGCTCAATCTGCTCATATAATGGAGCAAATAACATGTATTTATTCTTGCAAGTGTTGCGAGGCTGTAATTCACCGTGGCTGATGAGGAAGTCAGCTTCTGAGTTGATTGAGCCCACGCAAGTAACCAGATGCCTGCCAAAGCCCTTTGTCTTCCTAAAATAACTCAAAGCATCATATCCTCCTATTTTTATTTCCTTTCTTTCTTTCTAGAAAATACTCTTTTAGAGAGTAGCAAAAGATTCCATCCAGGATCCCTTGCTTGGCTGGGGTATTTGCTGCTGTCAACAGATCTATGACAAAGTAGATGAAATGTGCTCCAGTTAAGAACATGTATCTTTCAAAAATGTCAAGGCTAAATTCTGCTCTGAAATGCACACAAACAAGTCTCAGCAAGTGAAATGCACCTTCAGAACAAAGAGAAGACATCTTCCTAAAATATAGAATTCATAAAACCTGAGTAGATCAACATTTATTTTTTTAATGACCTATTTTAATGCAAGATCAGTGCTCTAAAATAAACAACCCAGCAACCCAACCCAAAAAACTAACTTTGTTAAAAGAAAACTGCATATGTACTAGATCTCCTACCTTATATCCCTGTAAAAATGCAAGCTTATAATGTTAGAACACACCCACAGATTTTTCATTTTCAAACAATCACCTACTAAGCAGGAGACAAACTGTTAGCAAATTTAAATTCTTAGGATCTTAAGGGAAAATGTAAGTACTTAAGAGCCCTACTGCAGCATTAGGAAATATAAATGGAAAAGAAAAGGACAAGAGTTAGTAATATCAAGTCACTACAGTGGATTTGATTGTATTACCCAGAGATTCACAATATATTAGGAAACTGTTAAAATTGGCTGGGCTATCTCAATCATTAGTTCTAACAGAGATGTGACTTGCCTCTTGAAGTGAACAGTCTGGGAAGAAAAGGAGCTAAAACTGAAACAGAAACGTAAAATATTTTAATACATAAATGCTAAAGCAAGAAAAACGTCTTTTGCTAACTCATACTGCAAGACAGTTTCAATACTGCTTTTGTTAAAAATTGTGATGCAAACTTATAAGTCATAATCCTAAGACCATAATAACATGGAATCAGATTTTCATATTTTATTAAAATGTTACTTAATATAATGAAATCTGACCAACTGCAATTGCAACATATGGAATACTAAGATTATATAATAAAAATATTCAGACTATAATTATTTAAAAATTCTCCATACCATATGCAATTTATCAAAGTGAACTTTACATTGATTTGTGCCACATGGTTGATGAAAAACTATAAAGAGTCTTTGGAACAAAAGGTATGTACAGATAACTTTTTATGAACAATCTCAATCTGTTTCAAACTTCCCTTTTTTTCAGTTTTAAGTTCACAAATCAAAATATTGTATTATTTATATCCTCTTAGTTAAAAATTTTTCTAAAACCCAAGGCCTCATCTGTTTAAAATGTGCCTTAGTTTCATGGAATAAACAATGCTAAATTGTTTTAGTTAAATGTGGACAATCTTAAATCAATTGAAACCTGGTTTATAAAGATTTTGTTTAATTCCTATCTCTTACTAAGACAATCCAAATCGTTGTAAATCAGGTTTGAATTGATTTAAGCTTTAAAGTTAAATTGGAAGCATATCTGAATATAGAAATTCCTACGTGTCATTTCACTGTGAGCAGTAACTAGATATAAATGATGCTGTGCTATGCCATAACCAGATAGATCTCAAAGATTTCCACATCATGTATACTCAATGTACATAACTCTTTAGAATTAGACAAGAACAGACAGTGTGGCTTTATTGGGACCTGCTCTTCAG
Source organism: Emberiza elegans (assembly GCA_024865655.1). NCBI lineage: Eukaryota > Metazoa > Chordata > Aves > Passeriformes > Fringillidae > Emberiza > Emberiza elegans. The sequence continues at coordinate 19,630,305 of JALJVW010003023.1, read as the reverse complement.
AGCCGTCAGAGATTGTTCAGACCTTCTTAGGCAAAACCCACACCTCCTTTGCCTACTGCTTTTCTTGATTTTAGTTATTCGACTCAAGTTTCAGAGCCATGTTCTATATATCTGAAAACTGGGAAAAACGGTGATGTCATTGTATGGAAAATCCCAAAATCAGTATGGAAAATGGGATTCATGGGGTTTTTTTAGCAATGTAAAATTTACAGAAGACATGTATGATACTGTGTGTGATCATTAACTCTCAACATCAGCTCCAAAGATGAGTGAGAGCTGAGTAGCAAAGGCTGAAGTTAATCTAATGGTAAAACTGAGTGTGGGTTCTTTTTGAGAAGCTCACAGGTTTTGGTACCATATGACACCATTATCACATCACCTCACCACACTTGGAAGCAGTTTGCCTGCTCTGTTAGCATTGATAGGGAACACAAGGGCATCCTGTCAATATTTCAAAAGTGGTTTTTTTTTTTCACTTTCTATTATTTCTGCTTTTGCAATGCTGACAATATCTCCCAGTTTTATGAGCAATAAAAGCAAAGGACTAGAATGACTGTGCCATGTCCTGAGGGAGCAGGAGTTGCCATCCAGCAGAAATCTTGAGTAAAAGGATAAATTGCACATTAATCCTTAAGGACACATTGAAATACTAGGTTTTTGCAGAGGGAGGTAGCTAGAGGAATAATATTGCATCAGTGTGTTTGAACAAAATATCAGTGTTGTGGCATAGAGAAAACTTCATTTCTGACTGAGATTTTCCAGACTGGGTAAGAATTTTGCATGCCCATTTTGCAGTTTTTATCAGTATTTCAATTAAATGCATATTTCAGCCTCTAAACAGCCTTTTAAACTACTATGTGCATATTTAGTTGGAAACAGTGTTCTTAGATATAAGAACTTAGCCAAAGCAGTACTGAGTTTTCCTTCTAAAAGAGAAAGGGACATTGATCAAATTATCCCACTTATGGTTCTGCTTGATGCACTATTTTATTGACTTTAGACAACAGTGTCTCAGTTAGCTGCAGATTGAGAAAGCAAGTGGAGTGACATATTAACTGTGATAATCATATATTGATGCTTGCTCCAAAATAAAAGCATCTATTTCTTCCTCTCTGCTCTGCTTTAGTTCTGAAGTACAAGACTAACTTCCACGTAGGTGGTTGTTGGGTTTTTTTTGTCTTTTCATTTTTTTTGTGGGATTTTTGTTTGCTTTGCTTTGATTTTATTTTTATTTTTTTAATCATCTACCTACGATCTTATCTTTGCTGCAGATTTTTTACTATGGTATCAGAAGAAAGTGAAGGAGCAAAGATAGCGATTTCAGAAATTCAGTTATGCAGAAAAAATAATGACATCACAAAACTCTCCTTTAGTGGAGTAGCTTAATAAAGATACTCCTAAGTAAATTAATCTAAAAAACTTCATACCACATTTAATATTTTTTAGTTTTATCCCATCTGAGAGGAGAGTGCATTTTCATCTTTCAACATGTCCTTTTTTCCAGACTACTTCCCAGGGAAGGTAGTATCACCTCTAAGACAGAGCGGTAACAGAACCTGCTAGAAGCCAGATGAACAGATCTCACTGCACTCCTTCACCCAGGAAAGGACCAGAAGGGCTCTCTCGTGCATATTTACAGAGGGTTCATTCCCAGCTCAGATGCTAACTCCCCAGGTTCATAGCCTGGTCACAGCTTCATTCTCTCTTAGTCCTTGCTTAAAACAGGCAACTTTTTCTCTCGCTGTGACAGATGGGTTGAGATACTGCAGATCCCCCTTAACTCCATCACTGAGAGAAATGGGTGCCAGCAGGAGGGCAGGTGTCTCTGCACAGGCTGTGTGGCACTTGGGATCAGGCACAAGCACACTCTGACTCACAAAACCCTGACTTGTGGAATGAGTCCATTTACAATTTAACAGAAAAAAAAAAAAAAAAAAAAAGAGAAGCTTCACATTGGTATTCACAGACTTTTCAACAAGTGACCGTCACTAATAAAAGCACTTGAGGTATTGTTATTTCTCACATCTCTGCTCAAAGACTGTGCAATGGGCAAATGCTTTGTACTCACTGCCCATACCTCAAGGAAGTAGAGAGGAAGCAATAAAATCTGAAATGTAAAGAATCTGTTCATATTGCAATTGTATGCTTAACTGTGAATATTAAGACATTAACCACAAAGATTAAGAACTAACAACCTTTTGACACTTATCTTAGTTCTAATGAAAAGTATAATTACCTGCCAGGTTATCAATCTCTTTTTCTTGGAGCAGGCTAACAGCATCATCATCTCCTTCCAGCATAAGCTCTGTTTCTGCATTCTGATTTACCACAGCTTGACTTCGGAAAGTTTTCTTTGACTTCACTACATCCTCTTCAGTGCCTAAAAAAAAAGTTACAAATGTTGCGAATTTACCTGAATAATATTTTAAATATAAAACAACGACAGTCAAGTAGTAAAAACATTACAGTATAAATAATTTTTATCAAAAAGAAAAGAAGTAACATTTTCTAAAACTTTACCAAGGTTTGCAAAATATGCAGGTCTATTCTGTTTTCTGTCCTGTCCCGAATAAAATACAAACTTTTCCAAAAGACTCTCCACAAAGACTGGTTTTAATAATTGCTATTTACTTTGTGTTCAATGTTGTTCCATTAGTTTTCCACCTGCAACAAATTCAGCAGGAATTTCTTTTGGGTTCCTGGTGCCCTGACTTTGACTGACCTGAGAGCACAAGCCACCTACTCTAAATAAAGAAGCTGCTTTCAGGAATCAAAATCTCTCAGGATTTTTGTCTTTTCAGATAGGAGGGACAGGGTGGTGAAGTAGGGGTTGGTTTATCTCTGATACACAGTAACGGCAAGGTAGGCTATACAGAGATTCGGAAAAGACTGGAAAAAAAGATAAGCATGGTGAGGGAACTTTGGTGCACATCTGTGTGTGTGTTTTAAGCAACACAATAAAAATGGCAGTACGTGGATATATGCCAATTACCAAAAGGTTTTCATGGATAATATTAATTTTTCTTGACTACAGTTGGCTTTTTCTATTCAGCCTGATGGCTCTTTATGGCAGGAGATTTAACTTATTGAATTTTGGGAATATCTTATTGGAACTTGCCCGATTTTATTCTTATGATGCAAAAAAAAAATCCTAGTGTGGTCAAATGACAGAATCATAATTAGGTTTTATATCATAAATACCTTTCATGTTACTGTTGTGACCTCCTCATAGTATTTCTTAGCTTGGAAGAGGTCATAAGTTTTATTTTCAGTACTGTGGACTCACAGTAGCCTCAGACAAGAAAGATTTCTATTTTTTTTCTTAAACAGAAAGCCCTGCATCTTCACCTTGGACCATACAAGACTTGGGCATCCCCACTGCTGTCAATCAAGAAATAAACCCTTTAAACTATCTCTTTTTTGTAGGATAATTTGGAAATTTGCTTCCTAGTAAGCTACAGAATGAGTGTGAAAATAGGCAAATGTATGCACATGTGGATTTTGTTTGTCTTCCACAATGGCTGAATTTAAACAGGATGAAAACTATTATGGCAGATGTAAAATGCTGAGGTAAAATCCACTAAGACTCATGGTCCCCTATTAATACAGGGCAACTAAGAGGAATACAGTAAGCAGACAGGTTAGTGAAGACATGGAATGGAATTGATGTATCAGGAAGTTTTGTTATTGCAAGCACTTGGGAAGATGTTATGATTTTACCTCCTACTCTTATAATTAATTAGTCTTTTAATTAGTTTGTGGACAGGAGAGTCAGACCACATAAATAAAAATGCTGGAGGCATATCTTTGAGGGATGTTTACTGTGTTTGAAGATCACTGCTAACATGCCACTTCATCACAGGCTGAGATAACTCATGTTTTATGTGGCCTAACATTAAGTTTTTGGATACTATTGCTATTAACTCAATTGCTGGTTCTGAAACTACATTTTGAAACTCTGAAAAGGTGAAGAGAAACAGGTAATCAAACCCCCATTTTTTGCACCAAGCTCAAAATTAGGGACTTGTTTGCTGTTATCTCCATTAGGACCATTCTGATAGCGATTAAGACGGTGCTTCTGTATTTTAAATATGCTGTGTTTTGCTCTGTTCACTTATTAGGCTATGATTATTACCTCACTTGTATAAGTTTTTACTTAATTCAACTAACTATAATTATTTACCCAATTTAAAACTTGTTCAATTAACTAATTGTTGGAAAAGTTTTCAGAATTAGTACAAGCTTTGGATTTTTTTATGTTTGTTTGGTTTGTATTTATTTTTTTCTTCCTTATTCACAAAAAGAAGTAGAAATGGTAGGAGTTAGGAAAAAAACACAAAAAAGTAATGTGCTGTAACAGATTTTCAGTTGCATTACATCAGAATTGTTCTGCATATTGAATCAGTAGGTCAGGATCTTGGAATACTTGTGTTTACAGTGAGGGAGTTGAGCATCATTTGACACAAATAGTAACTCCTGTTGTGACACCAGAGGAGACCGGGCCTGAGATGAACTAGCATGGTGGAGGAAGAAAGCACCAAAACACTGTTCCCTTCCTTTTTGGTAGCTCTAATCAGTTTTATGTAAGTTTCTGAGCTTTATAGAATGAGATAATCAAATTAACTAATTGAAAAGCACTAGCCTGGAATAAGAGTCAATACTTTCTGCAGAAACTGATTTATGACAATTCTATAAAATTATTAATGCATGAAAATATATTTTTTAAATTACCAGGAAAAAAGTCCCAAGCTCCAAATCATTACTAACATTTAAACTACATCCAAAGAACTTGAAATTAAGGTATTTTAAATTCTTTGTGATGAGTGTACCAGATTACAGAAATATTGCAAGACACGTGTAAAAAACAAGTAGAAGAAGGTATTAAATTAGTTTGGCAAATTTGGAGCTTAGCAACAAGAGAAATATATATAAAATCCATTCTGGATTATAATATTAAAAATACATTTGTTTCTATGAAGTATAACAGACAGTCCTCCTTTGTCCTGATGGAAAAAACCTCTCTGGTTTGGCTGTTGCTAAAATTTATCTCTCTGTTGAGTGCACCTTAGTTTTGCTGTACTGTACCAAACATCTATCTAAATGAAAGTGTACAGGACCTGGAGTTGCCCTTCAATCACTATATCCTTTATGAATTAGAGTTCCATTTATCAAAATTACAGCAAGAAGAGTAAGGTCTCACAGGGCTGTCTCATTACAAGGCTTGTAAACACTGTCCTTACAAAGAAATGGTTTAACACCTAACAAATCAAAAACTGATTGGGAATAGAATTTATTTGAGATCATCTATCTTTGGAAGACGTGCTGTACTGAGTGCACTTCGTGGCCTTTCTAGCCATTCATCAAGAAATTAACAAGCTAATACCACAGACCACCAGATCTCCTTGGATCCTGAAATGTGAAATATGTTCAAAACAGATCTGTCACAGATGTTCTATTTTTATATTTCAAGACAACTTCAAAAAGGTTTTAAAACAAGAGAAACTCTCCGAATAAGAGAAAGAATAAAAACAACTTGTCTCTAAAACCAGACAACAAACTGAATAAAAAATTATATGACATAAAATGATGTCTATTATTGTTAACAGTGATATAAAAAGAAGAAATGAATAAGTAAATATTTGGTATTTCAGTGTGTTGGAAAAAAATCAAAACTAATTTTTTTTTTCAAAGCTTCAGAAAAATTATTATGAAATTAAATCTATGGCCAGACATTTCATTTCAAAATTTTTAGCACACAAGAAACCTGTGTTTTAAAGACAAAAAATGAAATTTCATTAAGTCTAATTAGAATATGTTTGAAGTCCATTAAAACAAGAAAACATAAAACAAAACTAGATGTCATTTCAAGAAAGAAGTGTTGTGACACTTGAGGGCACAGAACTAGAATTGGCAGATGCTATCAGCTCTTGTCCTTATTAAGTTCCTTCTTAAGGGATATTTTAAGGGATAGAATTAAGGGATAGACTGGGATTTGGAAAGGAGCCTTGAAGCAAGCAGCTAAGTATTTCTTAAAACTACATTTTGCAAAGATTTTGGAGGCAATAAGTCACTCAGATTGCCCTGAAGTCCAGCTGGATTTGGTGACTTACTTTCTTGAAACTTAAAGGCTCTGCCTTAAACATATTTCAAAAGAATGTATGCACAGGACTAGAAAAGCTGTTAAAAATCCTTCTTTCATTACACTTGATTATTTTTGTAAATGTGCATGTTACAAACTGTCTTTCTGCAGTATTTTCAGGATAACTGAAAACAGCTCACCTTTAAAAGAAATTAAAGAAACCAACCAAAATTCCCCTACAAAACCTCAATATTCATGGGAAAGTGTGTATTTTTTCTGTCTGAAAGATTGTATGAGCCGCACAGTAAACTCGTTCAGCATTGCCAAGAATGTAATAATCTCTCTTCTAGTAACATCGCTTTTCCTTAAACAGAAACTATTAAGCAGTCAAAAAGAACCAAACAAACAGAAACCAAAACCACAACCAAAACAACAACAAAAAACCAAACAAAAGCCACCAAAAAACTCCCCCCCAAAAAAGAACCACAAAAACCATTACCACAACCCCTCCAAATATAGTTCCCTAATAATTTCCCTAATAAGAACAGGATAATCTAATGTTAATTTTCAGCTATAGCCACTAGAAATATTTAATATAGGCAATACTTCATGAAACAGGGGTGGGCTAGGTGAGTGTTTTCATTATGTTATTTGAATTTTTTAGTCTCTATTTTCAACTAAATCAATGAATTCCCTGCTGGGCTCTGTAGGTTACAACAGGTTCTAGGGATGTAATCTACATTTCACAGCCACTGTAGGGGTCCAGATCCAAAAAACCGGTCCCTAAATTAAATTTTTAAATTAGCAGTACAAATGCAGTATATTATTGATTTATTTTATGTTTATGTACTTATTTCATAAAAAATTAAACTAATTACTCTTATTTAGTTGAACACTGTGAGGGGGTTTCTAGCTCTCTCTTCCATTCATTTACTATATATCCAAATATAGTGTTTTATATTTTTTACTTTTTGCATTTAGTAAAAAAAATGAGGTTAAAAAATGTGGTTATTTCTAAGAAAAGTTTGCTTGGTAATACTGTGGCCAACAAAGGAGACTACTGCTTCTTATAAAGTTGTTTCCATAGTTTACTTCAACGAATTACCGATAAGGCAATTTATGTAGTGAGTGCTCTTTGATCTTTGAAGAGAGATGGCAGAATGGAAAGTTAACCTCATTTTAATGTTACCTAAATATACTGACAGGAAATTCTAATGTTTCCAAACATCTGGAAATCTGCTTCATGGGATGGTGTTCTTCTTTTCTATAAGGAACCTTTTTCATATACTGTCTTTTACAGTTTTATGTGGCTTCTAAAGCAGCATTTGACATAAGTAAAGTCTGTTCTCTTTACAGTGAAATGCTGCATTTAATTAAAAACTCTCTTTTATAGTGGCTAAAGTAGAGTTTCTGCAAAGCTTACCTCTCTTCAGAATGTTTTAAGGGTAAACTTGCTTTTTACTCCTTACAGATCTTATAGTATGTACTGCTCTGTAGAACACCGATTTTCTTTGCTGAATTTTTGTCACATAAGGTAATTTCCACTGATTTGTTAAGTAAAGGAATTCAGAATTCCTCACAGGAGACTACCTGACAGTTCAGGATGTGAACCATGAAATGGTATCACAGGTGAAATATAATTTATCAACAGTTTTGGAAGAACAAAGCATTTTTTTTTGAGATATTTTTTTTTTTTTTTGCGCAAACTAACTTCTACAGGAAGAATCAAGCTTAATTTATGGACAAAATTAAAATATACCACTATTATCTACATTTTTTGGTCATTCAACACTCGTAATAGTTGAAAATGCTTAGAAAAAAAAAAGATTTGCTAGATCATCTGTCTTTCTGCTTTATGTATTCTACCATACACCAAGCTTTCATTGCTAATCTTCAGTAACTTGATTAGGCACCGGTACCCTCGCAGCAGTCACAGTTATGGAGAGCAGCTGCCTGGGAGTCTGTAAAGTGACCTCTACAAAACCCAGCAAGATTAAATCATCGGCATGGTGACCACTCTATCTCAGCCTAGTATCTTTCTGCAGGACTTTGGAGCCAACCTTCCCCGGGCTGCGCTCGCTCCCTGGGAAACGCGCCCCACCTATCCCTAGGTCGGCTCAAGGGACCCAACTTTGGCTTTGCGTCACAGCCCAATGCTGGCACATCACAGCCAACCCCAACAAGCTGTCCCCACCTGTGCCTGCTGGGGTTGTTGTTTAAATTGCAATGTGTTTCTGCAACGGGCAGCTTTGACTGGCATATAATTTAGTTTCCCCAGAGAATCAGAAAAGTGACTGTTGATAAAGGAAGGCTGGTTTTAATAGATTTAATAAAAACCAGAGAAAGCTAAATCACATTTTCATTATTAAGGATCTTTGAAGAAATTAGGAAGAAACAGTATGAAAATTCATAGAAATGAAAATTTGCATATATTTGCATTGGAGATTACTTTCACCAAAAGTAAAACCAAATCACATTTTTTTCTATAATGGATAAATAGCTGAAAATTTAATCATAGACATTCCATCCATTTTTCTCTAATTTTTATACCTAATATTTGACCAAATGATCTTCTTCATAAAAGTAATTTGTAAATAAATACTTCACTGCTTTAAATGTTTTCCTTTTCATATTCTCAAATGCTTTGCACTGTAAAATGAGACTGAGACAGACTATGCCAATGAGCAGATTGAGAATATAGGTAAGGCCAAAACAAACATGTTTCTCAGATGAGGCTGAGGACTTTTTAAAAAATAAATACTTGCAGTCAAAGTGTTTTGTATTAATAAAAAGGGTCCCTCATAAAAATAAAGGTTAAAGTGCCATGTTAGGCACTCTTTTTTTTTTTTTTTGTTCCCAGACATGAAAACCGAGATTCAGAGTGGTCATGAAATCTATTTTTAGCAGTTGTCAAGATTGTCTTTATATGTATTTGAGATTTCAGGATTTCTGAGCGTATGAGAAGGATCCTGCACTGATTCAGCCATGACCATAAACAGCCAGTGGATGACAGAGTCAGATATTCCCAGTTCAGCAAATGTTCCAATGCATTTCAAGCTCCCGAAAGACAGCTCCCATTCTGACTGGAACCAGAGAAAGTCCCTCAAATGGGAACTAACAACAGTCAAATGTTTATATTTGGATTAAGATGTAGTTTGCCACTGTAACATGTACACAGAGGAATGGATTCATATTTCATGACTGACAACCTTTACAAATCCCTGATAGTTTGAAGGGCAGCATTTTGGCAGATACTGCAGTTTGATAAATTGCAGAAAGAAACCAAATTCTTCTGTGAATTATTTCAACAGGCAAAGCTGATAAACAAGAAAAATAATTAAGAGCAATAAAATTTTCCTAGGTGCATTTCCAGCTCTTTAAAAAAAGTGCAGTAATAGCTGAGAGGAAAATATCTACATCACACCAACAGTTATTGCTCAGTGGAAAGGACATCAAGGACACTTGCAAGTAAGAGAATTGGATCAATATTAACGCGATTTTCATTTCATGCTTCCCCAACTCCAGTAAGCTGACAATATACTCTGATTATGTGAACTGCCTCTGAGTAACATAGAAAAGGTTATTAGAGCAAGAGGTGGAAATGGAATGCACTTTTTATATTGACAGGTCTGCTAATAGAGTGTACTGATTTTCAAAGCCATGCAATGTGTTTTCACAATTTGGTTTTGACAGCAAAAAGGAATTTCATTTATTCTTGATTCAAGATATTCACATGTAAGCAAAGGTTCCTTAAGACAGGCCACTGAAGAGGGAATCCAAACTATTCGAATAGGAAAATTTAATTACTAAGGCAAGAAAGAAAAGGTGATTGAATTTCAATATGGATGACATGATAATGAAACAATGAAATAAATTTGCTAAACAAGGCATTCTATGCTTTTGACATAGCATCTGATAAAACCTTTTAAAGTGAAAAACATGCCTATGCCACATCTTAATGTTGAGGCCTGGATTATGTCTGGAAAGTTTTAGATTAGTTCCTAAGCAACATTCCCCAGGAAAAAACATGTTCTGACTATCTGCTGCAGATCTGCTTGCAGATCCTTAAAGCCAGGATCAATGTTGTCAGACTTCTAAACTGGCACACTCCATACTGAGGAACTGCACCCACATATGCTGGCCTTAATTTTGCTTCCTGTTCACAAAACCAGAAACATCTCTAATTGAAAAGGCTAACAATGATAAAACCTTGGAAATAATTGAAATGCTCTTTGAAAATACAAACACTTGATAATGCAGTGACATAGAAGAAATGGCATGGCATTTCATGAAATTCCATGAAAAGAAAGTGGCAACCCTCTCTATGACAGGGATTTGGAACTACATTAAGATCCCTTTTTAGTCAAGCTACTCTATATTTCTATGAAATGTGATCTTTCCTCCCAAAATAGGGTATTCTACCCCAACATTTCTAACCCTTACATAATGTTTAAAAATTAGTGTCTCCAAATGTAGGAGGCCTTGAATATATGTATTATATACCTGTACTGTATTTGAATATCTTTACCCTGGCTGGTCCCAGTTGTCCTTGATGGGCTGCAGCTGCGATGTCCTTCATTGGGCTGCAGCTGTGGTTAGTCAAGGTAACTGGGATAAAAGGGGAGTGGGCTGGCCAGTTGGGGAGAGCCTTGGAGGAACCCTGACTAAGGAAGATCTTGAGTTTGTGCTGTGAAGATCTGCCGCCCACAAGACAACAACAGAGAGGTACAGGACTTATGAAATATGTTAAATACAACATCCAAATTGTGTGACTGCTCCAAACCTGAATATTTTTAAAAGAAAATGCATACTGCATTTGCAAGTTTTTAATTCTCCCTTTCTGTGGCCATGAGTGATTATGCCTTTGCTAGAAAGGCGATTTTGCCCCTCATCACTTAAGCTTTTGCTCTCAGATCCAAAAAAGATTGGCTCTTTGGAAACAGCCACTGTATAGACACATAAAAAAACAGCAAAGAAAAAAAATCTCTAGTGCAAGTAATGAATGTGTAGGAAGTAAGTTTAAAATTTTTTATAGTAACTATCATAATTCTAGCAGGTACGCAACCATTTCAATACTTCATTTTCTATCAAAACTACTTATTTACAGAAGAAAGCTTCAACAGCTCATGATCAGTGCTTTGAGAGACCCATTTGCCAACATATCTGAAATTACATTATCTTTCTGGAATGGTAATGTTTCCAAGTGAAACTCTTCTGAGGCATACAGAAAAACCATCTTATGCAGTCTTTACACAGACAAAATCTCCTAAACATGGCATAATGTCACATAGCATAATGTTTCTTTAAAGGATTGTCAATGTTATATATAAATAATAAATTTGTCAATATAAAAAAGTCATTAGAACATCTAGATTTACTTTCTAGATACCCACTGGTTCAGTGTGCTGCACTGTGGCTATTATGTGTTCAAATGCATTTTTTTCCTCATGTAGACCACCACACCTCCAGAACTGGTTTACATATTTTCACTCAGCAGCTAAAGCAACTGGTGGTTAAGAATTGCTTCTATTTCAGCATAGATCAATGCCTATAGCAACACCAGACAAAAGGCAGCACCCACAGGATATGCACATTTGTGATGCTTCATTGTGGCTCTAACACAAAGATATTTGTATTTAAATCTTAGACCTGCTAAAGGGACTACACTCTAGCAGCAGCAGACAGCCCTTAGGTTTGGGCCAGGCTGCTGTAAATAAGCTCCTCCAAGCTGGAAATAATCTAGCAATAGCAGTTATATATCAAAGTTATCTATTCAGATACCAACTATTTATCAAATAAAAATCAAAGCTTTGCAATTTTCTTGATTTCAAACAGAATTTTACTCCATGCTTTAAAAAAAATATTACTTTTTTTTTTTTTTTTTAGCAAGAATAGCTGCACATATAGAACATCTTTGTTTCATGCAGACCAGCAGATGAAGAGTGAGACTAGTGGTATACAAGACATGAGATTCTGAGGGTCTATCATTAAAACAATTCAATGAGATAATTGAAATGGGTGAATGGTAATCACTGCCCCAGGTAGAAGGCCTGAGTGTGTATTAAGAAGAGCTAACCCACAAAAATCTAAGCAGCAGTCAAGAAAAAAAAAGGAGAGCAGTATTTTATTTCACTTTCCATCAAGCTGCCACGTGGGGTCTGTGACTTCATTCTGCTTAACAAATATTACAAGAGAGCACAAATCTTGCATGCAACTGCAGGGATATTTGCAAAATTTCTATGCTTATGTTAAATATGCAAGCGCTATAACATCTTCCATTTAGATGAGAGCTGAGACGATATTTAGACAATGTGATCAGCTTTTTAAGGGCAAAGGATTGAATGATTTGTGCTATTTGGCAAAAATGACACCAATAAAAGACTTTTTGAGTTTTATGCATAGTTCTTTCAGCTGTGAAAGTGTATCTATTATAGATGATGTTCAGGGTATTATGCAAGCACAGCTGGAAATGTACTCTTTAGGTATACTGTAAGGATAAGAAAAACATCATGTCATTATGTAATGCACATGATATGAAAAAGAAATTTAAACAACTGGAAACATGCATAATATGCTGGCTGATAGAATTCTTAACAAGGGGTTTTCCTTATCATGCTGGTTAGTACTTGTATTTGAGAACTTTTCCCATAAAATGTATTCATTTTTCTTTCACAAGGTGCATCCTCATCCCTGCCTGTAACTTACACCATACTGAAACTCACAAGAAAATCCAGTTTATGTCATTACACTGGTACTTTTTGTGTATATTACTAAATCAATGCTATAAAATAATGAAACACACAAAAGAAGTGGGATTGAAGAATTCACTCTACTTGTAAGGATATGGAATAGCCATTGCATATATACCTAAACCTTCATTTCTTGTGTAAAAATCTTACTCTAAACATAAAATGTCTACAAGAATTTTCATGTGATATAATAGAAATAGATTTTATGTGATAATGTTAAGTAGTGCAATATAAACGATGAGTAAAAATACTTGGGCATCTTAAAATATATAGTCTCTGAAAATTAATTCCCTTATTTTCAAAATCTATACATACCAGTTTCCTTTTCTTTGGGAAAGACAAGGAATCACCTATACTGAAGAGATTCCTAGACTCTTCTTCTCTTCATTTAACCCTTGCAGGTAGCTCAGAGGGTCACAAACACCTGAGCCCAGTGCCTAAAAGCCTCTCACGTCTCTCACTGACCATCAGAAAGGGTGGGACAGAAAAGTCTTTTTAGATCTACAGTGTGATCTCCTAATTCTCCTTATGCAAAGGTTGCAGCACTGCTGAAATAATGCCCCTCCATTTCCAGCCACGTGCTTGACATGCTGTCCTTACCAGGTCTTCGAGAAAACACTAATGTTATATATTCCCACTTACACAGAAAGTGCAGAATGGGATCCTGCAGTGAAGACAATGAGAACAAGAAGAGTGGAGAAAACTCAGGAAAGGAGTATTTTGTGTTTTTAACTATTTCCAAAGGAGATTTTTAAAATGCTGTTACTCCTTAATAGAGAGTTTTAAAGCACAGAAAATAGGAAACTAGAAAAACACATGTTAAAACCTGAGTCCCAAGACCTACATTCACCCAGCTTTGAAGGACTCTGAAGGACTATTATTAGACTTTCACTGACAGAATGTTCTTCTGAAATGTTTCTATGAGATTCACTGAATATTCATGGGTCAAGACTTTCTATTTCTTTGTTAAACAGATATAGAAATGAATAAATAGAACAAATACAATGTTCATATGAGTTTGAAAACATTTCTCATCATAGCAATTTACTGGGTTTGGTAAATAATTTACTTTCATTTGGCAGAATAGACAGATATTGTGTATTCTTTGTACATGAAAATTTAACTGTGGAAGGGATAAAAATGCAGCTAGAATTCCAAAAATGGCAATGGTTCCAATTTTTAGATCTTAGGGAATGGTTTTGCAGGCCAATTTCATGGCTTCAAGAACATTTTGGGGTCATATACTTTCAAATGAAGAAAGAGGTAGTTATGTTAACTGCTGGTAAAAAGCCAGCAAGTTCTGCAGTAAAATCTATTAGCTCAGACCAATAACAGCAGCTAAGACCTAGGTCACACTGGATAACCTAAAAATCTCAGAGGAAAGGCATTTGGAACCAAACACAGAGGTTTAGAGGGAAAAGTTTTCATATCCTATTTAGCTCTGTGAAAAACTTGAATTATTGTCAAAAGAGAGCTTCTGACATTCAAGAATTAAGGAAATAATTACAAAAAAATGACTGTTTAATAAATCTGTACTTACAACTTATAGTAAAGCTGCCATAAAACTTCTTATGAATATGCTAGAAATAACACACAATGGGCAGAAGATATTTAGAGACTGCAAGTACTGATGGGATGCAATTGCAACTCATTTCTATGACCTAGTAAGGGAGCAGAAGCTTAGACACTGAGTGCTCAGTAAAATTCAACTCAGCAGTGTTCAGTACTCCACCTAAGCAAATTCCATTACCATTTACATCTTGAAGGTGCCTTTCATTACATTACAGTGGGTTTTAAGAAAAATAATCACCATAAAGGCAGATATATTTATGGTATCTATTTAATGAGAATATATTTATGATTGGGGGAGTGGGGTGGGGAATGTTATAAAGAAGATCAAGTTAAATCTAGTATTTCAGATTTCATTATTCTCACTACTAAGATTTTGTTTTGCAGATCCTTCAGTTAGTACCCAATGTAAGCTTTTTCCTAGAATTTCTTTAGACAAAACTGTATCTTGTAATTACCATATAAAATATTAAGAGAACAAAACTATCATGTAATATTTTCCCTAAAGTCCTGTGAGGATGAAATATTTGGGTGTTTATTTGGTGAAGCAGTGGATGGCACTGTTGGGCTACAATTATAAGGCTAGAGATGAAAATCTTAAATTGCAGTGCTTAAAAAAGAAGATTTTTGTGACTTGTTTAGGCACACAATTCAGATATAAACTCATTCAGAGTAAACTGGAGATTTCACAATCAATGTGGAAGCTAGTTTATGTACTTAAAGGAAGTTTTGTAACAGGAGAAGTATTATTTTAGGTGCTTCAACTGAAGCAGAAATGTTTACATGCTTGTTTCACGTGGCAGCATGATCCCATTTAGGACTTACTTGGCACATGGAAGAATTGTTATGGGTTAATTTAATGACTACATGCACATTCTTAAAATGCTCACCACTGAACATCAAGTATGTTCAGTTTTACCGCCCACAAAGTCAATTCTATTTTTTAAAACTGCTCACAATTAATGGTCATCTTGTCTTTGCTTACAGACTAAAAATGTGTGAATGAATGGGGTGAGGGAACAAGGTTTCTTTTCAGAAAAGGGCTTTCGTTCTTCAGTTGCTCTAATGTATTTTTACTTAAGGTATTACTTAAATAAATACTAGTTTGGGGAATTATCTTAGATAAGGGTCACCCTGTATTTCCCCAGAACTACATATTTTATGAGATTGTAGTAGTGTATGTGACTAATTTTTAGGTAGTGCATTAACTGAGGAGGGAAAAAAAGACAATCAAAAATATTGTCTTGGCTTATACAGCTACAGCAAACTCAATTTCAGCAATAATAACTATTATACTGAACACAAGCAAATTGATATTAGAAGGATTTTATACCTGTTCACATCTTCATTAAAGATGAGGCAGAGAGTTCCCTCAGCAAGTTTGCACATGACAAGAAACTGGGAGGAGTGACTGGTCTGCCAGGGGGGCCTCAGCAGGCTGGTGAAATGGGATAACAGGAACCTCATGAAGCTCAACAAGAAGAGCTAAGTCCTGCATGAGGGGAGGAACAAGCACAGGCTCCAGTACCTGCTGGGAGTCACACAGCTGGAAAGAAGCTCTGAAAAATGGAGCTGGAGGAGCTGAGGGACACCAGCTTGAACATGAGCTGTCAATGTGTCCTTGCAGCAATGGGAAATGTTATCCTGGGCTGCAGTAGGCAAAATATTGCCAGTAGGTCGGGGAAGGTAATCTTCCCTCCTCTGCTTAGCCTTGGTGAGGCCACACCTGGATTTCTACATCTGGTCTCCCCAGTACAAGAGAGTCATAGATCTTCTTTTTTACTACTAAATCGATCCAGATATTCTGTAGATATTCTTTGTTTCTCTTGAGGAGAAACAAAGGGGGCCACACAGTGGTGTATAAATACTTCTTGGTTTTCAGTATTTCCAAGGATGGAAACCACACAATTTCTCTGGACAACCTGTCCATTGTTTGACCACCATGACAGTAAAAAATAGTTTGTTCCTGTTACTGGCAATCAACAGATGTCTACATCAGTTTAGAAGTAAAAGAAAATGTGAAAAAAACCAACAAAAGGATCTATAAAACTCAACAAATCTGACAAAAAAGCTGTTCATACAGATATAGTATAAGAAAGCAATATTTCATTGACAAAACTAGAAGCATAATTTGATCTTTAATCTCTTACATGGTACATATGTAATGATTTCACTGCTATACACCTAGGAAAATAACTGGGTTTCATGCATCTAGTTAGCCTGCTAGCAAAACTCTGATAAGTAATGATTCACTACCAGTTGACTTCAACTTGCTTTCATTTTTGAACCAGTTACTGAAAAAAATACAGGTTTTTTTATGGCTGGTTCTGAAACCAGTGTTGTTGAAACTGTTCTGGGAATACACTAGGCATTTTCAATATGCACAGAAAAGTGATAAGGTAAAGAATAATGAAGTCTGAGAACCTTATGAGGTTGAGAAAAAGTAATGGAACTCTTTTAGATAAGTATGATTTATGCAGTAAGTTTGACAGAGAGTCTTGAATTTATTGCAAAAAATGATAGGATTTTCACCAACAAAAGACACCTTTATGTTTTTAGCAATGTCATTAGCATCAACAGTCTAATATATGAAAGTGTAGAACCTGAAATGCAGAATGGAAATAAAGACTAGCTTTTAGGTGTACATTCAGACTTCCTAGAACATGGCACTTGATTTTACAGCAAAGCTTCTGAACAGAGATGATGAAATTAAGCATCTCCAGTTCATGGGACATTCTGATTTCCTCACATCTTATTACTTGAAAAGGTAAGTTTCTAAGGCACTAGCTTAACTGTAGTGAACCCCAAGGATACAGGAAAAGCTCCTTGGAGAATTGAATGCTGAGTCATCCCTGAGCGGGCGTTGTCTTCTTCCTCTTACCCGACCGTGTTGAGAACCTTTCCTTTAATCAGTTAAGACAATACTATTGTAACTCTTTTAGCTATTGGTCAGTTAAGGAATATGCTTAAACCTGCGGCCATTGGCTGGTTTTGGATCCATGCCAAGGCTATAAAAAGAGCCCTCTGTACCCCCTTTCCTTTGGAGAAGGAGAATCGCTGTACCCTTCGTGGACATCCCGAATAAACTTCACTGCGGAATTTCGGCGTATTCTCTTCCCCTCTCTCTTTCTCGTCTGCTTGCCACTGCCCCGAGCGATCCTTCTAGCAGCCTGAGCTGAACTCACGAAAGAGCTGAATCACTTAAGCTGAATATCACTGGCTTGCTAGGAAGGAGCTCGGCGGCTTTGGTCCCTTGCTTAACTCGGCTATTGGGTCTCTGCCAGAGACTCGATGTACTGAGCTAGCTGGGTATTCATATGATAATAGTCGGGCTTACCCAGAGAGGTTCCCACTATTATTATACTTAACTTTCTAGAACAGCATTTTGTGTGTAGCTTCTTGCCAGTTTCTCTGGACACTCTTCCCTTTACCTTGCTCTAACACTGCCTGCAGAAGGCAGGGAGTCCAGTAGCTCATGAGATGGAACCCAGGAGCTGTGGAAATCAACTGCTTTGGATTTCTCAGCACCATGGGGTTGCTGTAGAACTAGCATTTCTGAAATTTCATCTTGGGGTATTTCTCTAACACTGAGGACCCTGACAAAATTGAATCTTCCTTTAGGGTCCCTGGGACAGCCAGATGTTCTATTCTGAAGACACTCCCTTGTTTGAGTTCCTGCGGACTTCAGACCCTGTTTCACAGCAGAAACACACACAGCCTTGCTTCTAAGGTAGCTCTTGCTTGTTAAATAATCTGGTCCTTCCTGCTATTCTTTTGTTAAATAATCTAGTCCTTCCTGCTATTCTTTGAAGGTCCATCAAAATTCATCCGCTGTCACAAAAACAGATTTCAGATTTTAACATTCCCTATTGCCAAACTTGATGCTATTAAATTGTGTTTCTGTAATAAAGATGTATTTCTAGTGATGAGTAAACATAGTATTTGGTGAAATGTAGAGCACTAATGACAAGACCCAGAAGGAGCCAGAGTCTTCTTCGGCTAGAACTGCCCTTGAAATAAGGTTGCTAATTAGATATCCAAACACATATGCAAGTTCAAAAGCCATATGTGCCTATATTGCACATATATCTGTGGCTTTATTTCAAAACTTGAGCATTATGAAGACATTCTTATTTTTTGTTTTCTTTTCCATTCAAAGCATTTAGAATCTGTCACGCTAATCAGCTTAACAGGCTAAATATTCTTGAGCACTCCCTAGATATATTTGACCAGCTTACACATGTATGTTTAGAATGTGGGCACCAAGTTCATTCTCATTTACTTTAATGTCAATTAGAAAATGCAGCCTTTCTTGTACTCCTTCTATGTATAAACTGTTTGTGGACCTTTAAAGGCTGATGGACTAAATTTTAATAAAGGAACTGGTTTAGGTTGACCTTTGTGGACCAGTATTCTATCTTACCGGCAGGGTGGTACAGTAGTGTCTCCTCTATGCTAATCTCCAATGACTGTAAATTGTTAAGTTGATTAACTAGAAGAGACAGTTCTTTCACCACATGTGCAGAATCTCTGTGAATTGGGTCATATCTGCATATTTCACATATCCATCACAGTAAAATTTGGGGAAGAAAAGTAGGGTGCATAATCATTTATACAATCTTTTCTTTTTTCTTTCTTTTCAGTTACAATTTACTTATTTACACTGAAATTCCACCTAAATTTAGAATAAGAAATATTTAAGTTATTGATGTTATAAAATTAAAACTCTACTAAAAGTTCCAGGTAATCAAATTCCATTTTAGCTTGCACTTTTATACTACAGTAAGTAGCATATCTTCAGCTACTCAAAAGAGAGAAATGAACCTATATTTTGATTCAAGTAAGAATTTAACTAAAACAAAAGGGCACTGCAGATACAATGTTGAACTAATTGTGCTTGTATTTTACATCTGGGTATGAAAGTAACTTTAACAGATTACAGGCAAATCTAATGCCTAATATGAAAGTCTTAGAAATGGTGGAGACTAACCCAAAAGGAAAAATTCTCTAGTCAATCTGCTGTAAATGCTGCTATACTGAGATGCAAAGAGTCTCAAGGGACAGCTAAGTATATAGCCATAGGAATCTGCTGCAATTTTTCACACAGTTTTAAATAGGCATAGAACTATATTATAATTTCTAACTGCAATATTTCTTACTTTTCAGGTAACTTGAAAATATATTCATATGTAGACATATGCCCACACACATACATATATGTATACATAATATATCTTATGAAAAATGGAAATCCAAACATGCATACAGGAGCTGACTAACAGACTGTAGTTAAGTAGAAACTTCATTGTGACAAATTTTTGGAGAAAATATTGTTTCCCAATTGTACAACATTGAATGCTTCCTACAGGAAGAAGTCACTACCATCTAAAATTAACACTTCTCTTTTTAGGCCTTCTAGGTAGAATTTAGCATTAGTTTTACTTCTCTAAAACAAACATATAGATCATAGACATAGTTTTAATTTCCAAGACTCCTTCCTTAATTACTGCAAATATAATATAATTACAGTATCCATACATCCAACATCAAATATTATTTAATACTAGAGTACTGTAAAGCACTTTTTTATCTGTCAAGGTCATATCTTGATGGCATCACAAACTCAGACAAATCAGGTGTTAAGCAGGCACATCTCCAAGGAATCTGATAATTCTCTCATCTGCAATCCTCAGCATATCTTATTATTTACTGCCAAAGAAATGACTGATTAACTTTGTCATCTCTGCTCTGTGATTTTTGCTCAGCTGAAGCTGGCTGTCCTCTTCTGCAATGCCTGATCAGACCTATTTAAGTTGATGCCTTTGATCGCAGACACTGAGGAGCTTGCTGACTTAGGCTTTGACTAAACATTCCTCCACTGCAATATTTATGCACAGAATCCCAAATGATAATGGACAGTCACTGTACATAACAAAAACTTGTAAGATGTTTCCACTATTTTTCTGATGCTCAAGACAGCTTTACTTGTACTAGAGGTATCAGTCAAGATGAAAAATTGAAACAAAAGGCCAACAAATTTTCCTGTGATGAATACTTTATTTGTCACAAGTGAAGTATCTGAGGTCAGGAAATAAAATCTATTATTGGAAACTATGTAGTCTGATTTTTTTAAAAAGTGCTTTAAATTCTTTCTGTAGTGTGATGTCATACTCAGTTTTGGAAGCTAGGGGCATTTTACTATCAAACAGTTCCAAACAAAATTATCAAAACAAAGCCAATAAAAAAACCAACTGCAATGAAAGTTAAGCCCTATGGAAAAAAAAAATCTGCCTCTAGCTCTTTATTAATCACATTCCAACACCAGAGGCTAGAAGCACATCAAACTGCACCAAATCCTTTTCACATGACAACCTCATAAATTATTCAACTCATTAGTAACACCAAGAGGCATAAAAATAACATCAGTGTTAAGGATGTTTTCTTACAGAGAAAGGTCAGCTAAAAGTTTCAGTATTAAAATCCAAAGGCTTAAGCCTCTGAAAAATAAATACATCTAGATAGAATCCATGAATACTTTAATGCATGCTGATTTTAAATTTCCTGTTAATTTTAATACATATATGAAAAGCTAGAAATATTTTTTAAATTCTGAAAACTTCAGTCTATTGTTAATTTTTATGTAACCACTAAGTTTGATGTGTACCATCTGTGTATAAACCTGAGTTTTAATTTTCCTGTATGGTGAATGCACTAACAGGTTATAGAAATATAAAGTCCGTGGTTTTAGTGACTATTTGCCTTTCCAAAGCAACAAAGCAATTAGTTTTGCACCCAACTCTTATAAATCTCTATCCTGATTTTTTGGAAGAACATGGAGAAAAGAACCCTTTGTCAAATATGAAATACCATCTACAAATGGGGGGAAATGTCTTCTTTAATCGAGCTTAGGAAAGTTTATGACTTGAAGTCCTGGACATGATAGTCCTCACCCTTAAGTAAGGATTAAGTTACATCTCCAAGTATAACTGCACACACAGATATTAATTCATATGTCTAACCTTGTTTGGATCCCAGCTATTTGCCTCATAAAAGCGCAAAGTTGGTGAAAAGTGTAGGTCATATACAGACTTAGCTTTATATCTATCATATTCAGAACTTTTGGCAACCTTAGCCTTTGGCTAAAAATCAGATGAAAGGTTCAACTTGCTTTGTGAATGATTCCTTCAATTTTTTACTCCTAAATGCTAAAGAATCATAGTATTTTTTTTCAGCACTAAAACAAAACAAAAAAAAACCCCAGAAAACCATCACAATACTCTTTAAAAACTCCTGTCTTTGATATGCTAGAGAGGTATCCCAGCTTAAACCCAAGAAATAAATTCACTTTAGATTTTTGGAGTGTTCAGGCTCAGACTGCTGTACAGAAGTCACAAACATATGAAACTTTTACATGTTATAGAGGAATTTGTAAGCATGTCCTCATTCCTCTTTTATTCTCCAGCTACATCTCCATGAAAATCAAACATTATCTAATCCTTCAGTTTCTAAAACTGAAGCTTCTATGTATTCAGTTCACTACTGAATCACAAGTTATCCTTAAAAATTATTATTGTTAACAAGTTCTAATGCATTTCACGATTTGTAGAAAAAAATACTTCTGGCTGAAATTTGCATTCCAGAATAAAATTTCTGATATTTTTAAATTCCTCATTCAGAAAATGTCTCCAATGGAACCATTATGATGCATTAGTTTGATGACCTATTTCATTCAGTCACTCCAGAGAGACACGTTCAGTCGCTTTTACCAGCATCTCAAAATTAGTGTCTGGGAATGCTAGAGAAGTATAATGTGAATCCCTTGGGGATCAGGGAATTTAACAGCTCACAAGCTCAAGTCTTCTGGTTCATTAAAGTGTAAGAATTGAAAGAATTCCTTTTCTAAGAATATGTCGTCCTAAGAATTCTCAGCACTGTTCTTGAGAAAGAAGGGACATGATTCTGAGGCATCGAGGACATCAAGAAAGTACCATGAGCTATATTTTTAAGCTGAAGTAATACTGACCATATTCCACAGCAGCTTTTAGGAGAGCATCAGCATGAGTAGACCCAAAAGCATTGCGAACAAATCTCCTCCGTCGGCGCAAATCATCTTCCCAGTAATCCAAGCGCCAGAAGTCATGCAGTTGGCTGGAAAATAAAGAACACACACATCAGCACCTACCACAGCTTGAACTGTATTTACATACATTATAGTGTAATTTCACTGCTGCTTTCCCATTTCTGGAATACAATCTTGTAAAAACATGTATTACTAAAACTTACAATATTCTAGCATTTCTTTACATGCATTTACGTATTATAAACCCCAGCATTGCCTGTCTCAAAGTGTTCTGCCTGCTGCTAAAAACATTAATCACACTGAACCCATTAACAAATGCAGCATCAAATTACAAGTATTAATGGCACAGCTTGCTTTCTTTTACAGTGTTTTTAACAAGGCTTGTAAATCATAGAATGGACCTCAGTGCAAATAGTTTGCAATTTAATGACTATGGTCCCTTAGCAGACCGAACTTAAAAGTATAAAATATTGCCCACTTGAATTTTGTGGAACTATGATTAAACTAATGTGCTGAAATATTCATTGAAATAATTCCCCACTGCCCCTAGCAACCTGAGAAAATTGCAATTTTATTCATTATTAATAACACTGAATTAGAGCAGCAAAAAAGTTCCACCATGTGGTAATTGTCTTGGTAAATTATTATTCCAGCACTAACAGAGTACTAGGATGATTTTATAGCTCCCAGCTAATACAAGCCATTAACAACCATGGCCATCTTAGTGTAACATTGCCTTTTTACATTCAAAAGAATATTAAACTTCTGTAGAATTATATAAGCCATTGTTAATCTATATTAAAGCCAAAAAGTACACATATGTAATCAACTGGTATTCAGCTTTAGTTCTAAAGAGCTGACCGGCTCTACTTTCAGACAACTTCTTGACCTTATCAACACAAATCTCCCACATTTCTTTTGTAACCTATTTGGGCAAAGCTGCATTTTAAGCCAACATTTTAAAAGCTTTTTGGATCACTAGGAAGAATGCAAAATGTTTGTGGATGCATCCTTATTATCGAACTCATAATTGAACACACTATACATTTAAAATTATTCCGCAGGCCATGACCTTGCGGACTCCAACTAGGGAACCACTGCTCTAAACCAGTAATTTTCAATCTATCTGTAATGCCCTGGACATGTGTGATCAAAAGACAAAGAGAGAAAAGAAAAAAAAAGGGAAAAAAGCTTACAACTCATAAGTATGGTACATTTCTTTGCTGGATTTTTCTAGTTATTTCTTCAGCCACTGTTTTCTATATTGTCTTCATTTTGAGTAGCTATGGGCTGGTAGCCATTTCCAGAGGAAAAGTAGAAATATGCTAATGTAGGATAGACATTTTCATTCTTTACAGTCCACTTAGGCACTTTTTTTCACGCATTCATTATTGTCCAACTTTACTAACTGCTGTCATGAGACCGGGATCAGTTCCGGAGGGCAGGGCACCATGGGGAGTAGATCTAGCATCCGACCTTCTAGCCACTAACAAATTTTCAGAAGCAGCTCACCGTAATTTTTACTCAACGCTGCTGTTTCTTGCATTCTGAATGGCATTTTCACAACATGCTTCTTGAGTCTGTGTGAAGGTCCTACTTTTATGACTGCCTTGCAGAATGAGCATTTTACTTATTTACAAGCAGCGAGGAGACAACTTTGGTTTTTTGAAAGGCAAGAAACCTTCGCTTTATAATTCCATTTCAGAGTAAGTCATGACAGGAATATTAATGAAAACTTTTTAAAAAAGATCTCTGAAATTATTTGTATTGGCAGCAGTAAGAAAACCCCTAATGTTGATAAGAATGATCTATGTAATAATAAAATACTTAATGAAATTAAGAAATATTCATATTCTGAGTAAAAAATGTTTTTAATTTGTTTTGTGTTTAATCTGGTAATTCATTACTTTGATTATTTAGTCTGAAGATTACTGTACATTCTCAATTTAACAAAAACCAGATTTTAAAGCCACTGTTTTAATGAAGTGTTAGATAAGAGAGTAATGAAATTTTCAGAAGATTAAGTCTATTTTGCAGATCCAAAAAACCATTACAAGTTCACCAGGGATTGAAGCTTGAAACACGTAATATTGGTGCAAAATTAAAATTTTTGAGAAAAAAGAGCAGAAGCATCATTTCTATTCACAAACTATATGACTTTTAAAAACAGAACTGAAGTTTCTTGTTACAGTTTTCTACAGATGTTTATCCTACAATGTTACTGCATGCTTCCAGGCCCTGGAAGTTGGTATCTCAACCCTAAAGAAAAGGTTTCTGAATCTTAACTAGCTGATTGAAGATTGGTTTTTGACTCAGAGCAACATCAACAAAAAGACAAGATATTTTTCCTATGCTGTTGTTAGAAAGAAAGCAGAAACTTCAAAAGATGATGGATCTATACTTACAGAAATTTTGAATCTTTGAGCTTCATCACTTGAATAACAGGCAGAAAAAATTGTGTGATTTTCCCGAAATGTTTTATTATTACATCTTTAGGCTAGATTAAAAATACTACTAAGTAGAATACTGTGGCACCAGTTTCAGCCTAAAATTTAGAATTTAACCTGCTTTAAGTCAAGCATTATGGACTGAATCAGTGTTAAATTGCCTAGCCCACAGATTACAGTACTTGAGACATACTTATATTCTAATCCTGTGGATATCACTCAGACTTTAAGATTTTTGAGGAATTTAGATAGCTGATAGGTAGTTCTAAATGATGGCTGTAAATGAAGTAGAACTATATTTTCTAAGGATGTACCAGGCACAAGTCAGTCCTAGAAGAGAGCATGTCTGCAAATCTCCCATAACTCTTTCTGCTACAATGCATTTTTTAAAGTGACTTAACTAAATCAAGTAATTTTAGTAATTTATTTTTTTGTGACAAGGACAATTTTTCAGTAGGCTTTACTTTTCCTTATAATGCATATTATTAATAATCCTTATTTCCACAGCTAACTACATTACATGTAATTTCTCATTCCTCCCTATCTTATACCAGTCAAGTGACATTTTGAATCAGGCTTGTTTGAATGAAGAAGTGCATATTAAGCACAATGCAATGAATATTTTAAGAACTAAAACTTTATAGTATCATATATGAGATATTTCTAAAGAATTTTAAGAAAAGAGAAATATATAACTACATCCTTCCAACTGAACAGCTATTTTAAATGTATCCTAAAACACAAGACCCAAAGAACTCCACATGATGAGTTTAACTGTCAGAGATCATTTCCTTACAAACTACAGTATAATCCAATATAATCCAATATAAACCTTTCTCATAATAATGAGAACTGGCATGAATCTAGTAATACTACAAGGCTACTAACAATGAAAAAATTTATTTTGAATGGTATGGTGTTGTAACTTAAACCCAAATTTCTGATATGAAGTACTTCATATAGTTAATACAGAGAAAGAAAATACATATTTTAATGGAACAAGCCCTATTGTACTACATATTGAAGGATTACAAATTTTGTTTCACTGGCACTGTCATCACTGGTACCCATTTGAGAGCTTGATGTGCATGCTCTCCTACTTCAAATACCCTTTTCTTGGCCAGCATGGGATGGAAAGGCAAACTGGTGTTATGCTGCCTTGGGTAGCCATGATGGGCTTTGATAAGTTGGAGCAAACAGCTTTGAAGTCTCTCAAATGCAGGCTGCTCTAAAACTCAGATCTGCCCAGAATTCTTCATGATATTCTTTACTGCCATACCACACACATCTTCCATGAGGGAACAAAGATTATTGAGACAGACTAAAGCGTTTCAGATAGCTCAATTATCCTCTCAGAGGAGAAACTGTGGCGTGCCTTGCCAGAAAAACAATTAGGAGGAATGTCAAGTCAGCCTACACAGCAAAGTCCTCCCTGCCTTTTCACATCTCCATAGCTTGAACATTTTAAAGACAACTCTTGAAAAGATTTTCTGTTAACTCCTCTGGCCATAGCTGCAATGAAGAGCATGGGAAGGGCTTTTCCTTGGACTTATGAATACTAGCTGTCCTAAACTGTAAGTCTTTGTCCATCCTGTGTGCACTCAGCATCTGTGTCAACAGCTGCATGGCTGTGAAACCCAGTCCCTGTTTGGGAACAAGGTGCAGTTTGCTACATGTCACCTACAGCTACAGCAACTAGCGACAAAAATTAATTCTGGAAAGAAGCAGTACACATAAAAGATGCTCAGACTGCAGCCCCAAGGATGGGCTGCCAGATGGAAGAGATTAAGTTTGAATATATTAATGAAGAGGAACAAGCCTGCAGACATGGGGGAAGGGGGAAAAGTTGTTTTGAAAGAGAGGTGGGTCACAGAATTGGAAGGATCTCAGAGAATCTTTAGTCTTTGTAATACTGGGAAAATACTAGAAAAGACAAGGAATTGATGATCTATAATTTCAACAATTAGTCCTGGTTGCTTTTATGGGACACATTTTGAAAAAGAAGAATTATTCTTTTCACAGTGTGGAATTATGACTGTGTTTTGAGAAATAAGGAAAAAAGTATATTTGGAAAGCATAAGGAATTCCCCCAATGTAGAAGAAAAACAGAAAGTGAATGACATTAAAAAAAAAAAGGCAAGTAAAAGAAAACTTAAAATACAAAAACCACAAAAACCCTTATGCAATATTTTAATGGTTAAAGCCAATATATAAACCTATTTGCCAGAAGATCCAAGTAGCAGATGTCTTCTGTAACAACAAAGGAGCAAATAAGTTTCAGAAGTGGTGTTGCAACAGATACAGTAAAGCAACTGTAAATAATATTCAACCCTGGAAATATTAACACAGGGAATAAAGATGTAATGAATCTGAGAAACACCTAATGTCATGAAAATTGGAGAAGATGGTAAAAAGGGGGAAGGGTTTCCACTTGGACTTTGAAATAAGGATGAAATAGAGCATAGAGAAACTCTAACAGCAAGCACTACTACTGATCATCAGAATAGGAGCATGCGAGTCACCTCTGAAAAGCAAAAAGGGAACTGCTAACAGTTTCTCTCCTCTGATCAAGTTACTAATGGTCTTGCATTAATAATGAAGGACAAAGCTGAGACAACAGAAAATGAAATGAAAGAAAGAAAAAACTATCAGAAGATGACTAATGATTAAAGATCCACCAAATTTATGGAGAAGAATTTCTAAGAACTATTTTAAAGGGTAACACCCTTTTCAGAAAGGAGGAAGTGATTTGTGGGGCTTTTATTATCTTCTTAAGGCACTGGAAAAAGGAGTATTTAAAACACATTCTTAATAAAGATTTCCAACTCCTGACACTTCTGTGTCTAAATTTCAGTGAGGAAACTGAGGACACATCAAAAGCTGAAAACAAAAATCTCTCAATTTCAATTATTCTTCAGATAGATGAGATGTTAGAAAGGAAAGTAATGTCAGTAGATGTGAAAGGGAGGCTGTGACAATAGAGATGTTAATTTTAGCTATGGTACTACTTAAACCACAAACTTCTAAGTCAGTAAAATCCCAGAATAATGGATTTTAGTGTATTGCATAGAGTCTGAAGGAAAAAACTCATAATGAATACACAAACAAATGAGGATTAACAGTTTACTGATTGTCTTGATTTTTTATAAAGCTTAGTTCTTCAGAATGAGTTGTTCACTTTGGAACGGCTGTAATATTATTAAATAGCAGTAAACATCTACCAAGAAGAAGCAGTTGTAGGGGAATAAGACTAACCATGCATAAAGTTACAAATGGGGAAAAAATAGAGAGAAAAAAGCCACATACTCTTAAAAATAACAATGGAAGTTACAATAACTCAAATCTCTACAAAGTAAAACAAATGATAAGTAGAATTTTTTAAAATTATTGAATTAACATAAAATATAAATTTAAAATAATGAGAGAGAAATTTTGGCAAATCTATCCAAATACTAATGGGCAATAGTAGGACACTACATGTAGGACAGCTAAATGAAACAATACTGTTTTCTAAAGTTATATACTGGGCTCCTTTTAGTGACTCCAATGACATTGAATGAAGAACTAAAGGAACTTACAAAGCAGATACATAAATTGTCAGTGTTTGACTCACCAGAATCCCAAAGAGCTTTTCAGCAACAAAATATGAGTAACAACAATGCGATTGAACCAGATTCTAGAGATAATAAATTGTAAACTAAGAAACACGAAAATGAAATAAAATTTAGGGTTAGAATTAGGACATAAAAGATCATATTTGAAAAAAAAAGGACAAGAAAGTGGTTGAAACAATACTCTGGTTTAACTCAGATTTCTGGTTTAACTCAGATTTCTGGTTTGGAGCATTAATTCTGTTTCAGAGTGTGGTTTGCTGCCACTCCAACAAAGAGGAAACAAAACATCCAAAGCCCAAAAATCCATTTTATAGATTTTGATAAAGGAAAATTTGGGTAAAATTCCCTTTTGGAAAATGCCTTGAATGAATAGTTTAGGACACTTTTATTTTTACTGTATATTTTGTTATGTCAGTTATCTCAGTACAATGGGCACTTAGTAAGACTTCACAAGGACACAGTACAACAAACTCCAAGATGGAATGAATTGGGGTTCATCTCTGTATTTCTTAACTGGCTGCAAAAAAGAGACAGACAGAATGGTTTAGACTTGGAGCATTACTATAAGGGGGTAAAATTAAGTGAAATACATTCCATGATAAGTGTGCATGATAATTTTCCTATTCAAAATGTAGAAATAGCCCAAAAATTATTTGACACAAAACTTGATCTAGAAAATGATCACTGAATTTCAAGCAAAAAAAAAAAATTGTTTTATGTTTTGACTAGTATCTATAACATCACATCTGAAGCAGGCACCACAACAGTAACATACACTCTTGCTTTTAGGAAATACAGTATGAAAATAAAAACATCTGAAAACTTTTATTAATTTATAAAAATGAAAAAGAAAAAATCATGTATTTTCAGAGGAATTGATGCCATCATACTTTTCCCCAGAAGATTTGATCAAAATAATGTTTTCTAATTTAAATGGGTTTAAGAATGAAATTTTCATTTAGTTCTTCTACATTTTTTACAAGCATATTACCTACTGTAAGCAAAATTATTTTCTTTGTTAAGCACATCATCTGTAAAACTAAAAGAAAAATAAAAGTGGGAACCCTTTGTCTACAAAAACAGGAGACCTCATGAAATAATACAATTTTTTGTCAAAATTGTCTGGAAAGTATTGTGTGATTTTACAGCTATAATCCATAAGAAATCAGATAAAAATCTCAGAAAATAACTTATTTTTCTTAATTTAACAAAGTAAAATGCTGTTTAATAAATTAAATCAAAAGAAGAAGTTTTAGGACAACTACTGTTTTGCTATAGAGATGATGTTTTTCAAACAATGTTAACTTTAATAGATACAGTTCTTAGGATATTTAAGATATTTCTTATGATATGTAAGATATTTAGAGAATTAAGTTTAGGATTTTTTTCAATTGTAGTCTATCCTCTGAGCTTCAAACATTAAATATTCTTCCAATAGCAATTCTGTAGAATGGTTTAATCTGATAATGCTGTTACCTATTTCTGTTTGGCTTTTCAGCCAAGACCATCAAAGTGCATTTAAGGAGGAAGAATGGTGACACAATTCTGCCTATGCAGGGTGAACAGTGGTTGCACAAAAACCAGATAAACTGGTGTTGCCACCACTGGAAAGTAAGAGAAGTCTTTCTTGTAGTTATGTTTTGCCTCTTAATGTTTGACTCCTTTTTTTGCACAGAAATTAATTAAAAAACCCTCAAATCTCAACTCCCTCCCAAAACAGCCCTTCCCTGTCTGGGGTCTTTTAGCATTATTTGCTTGGTTCAGCTGCAGCACTGAAAAGGGAAGACTGAGAGAACAATTTAATTCAAATCTCACACAGACATCCTCCTCCTTTGCCTTCTGCATGAGCATTAACTATGCTACTTGTGTAGATGATAGGATATTTTGTTCTCGGTGTAATGAATACAGCCAGGTTCTTTGGGTTGTTTTTTCTACCTTTACTGGAGAGAAATTGAGAAAAATCCTAAAACACAATGATCTCTTTTCCCACTGAATTCTGAGTGACAGTAACACCACTTCACTAAGAAACTCCAGTAAACAAAGCTGGAGATTATTTTTAATGTCACTCCCATACAGCCTACATCAGCACAATGCAGAAGTCCTGAGATTTTGCAAATGTTCTACTGAAGCAGTGATTTTTTACAAGAAAAATAGGTTACTCTGTGTTTCAAGATTTTATGTATCATATTTAACACATTTCTAAGGACAGTAGGGTCCTAGCTTATAAAAAAAATTCTGAGTCTTTATGACTTATCTGCAATTCTAGAAGAGTTAAATAGTACCTAAAATTTTGAACAGTTGTGATTAGTCTGCTCAGACAAATGAAAAACAGTCCCCAGATTTCCAAGTGGGCATCCCAAGTAAAAGAGCTTGCTGAAGCTCTGGAAAACTTGGGTGCCTCATTGTCTTACTTAGAGGTCAAACACTAAAAGCTCAGACTTGTAAGTAGGGATAACATATGTGACTGCTGATGAGGATGCTGTCCCAGCTGTCTGCTCCATTCCAGATGCACAGATTAAGGTGTCTGAATCTTTTGTGATGCAACTACTGAAGAACCTACTGAGCACACAAATTACAGCCCAGTTTCTGGACAAACCAGCAAGGACTTGCCAAAGAATCTAGAGCTGCACTTTTAACAGATGCAGCATGGTTGACATAGACAGCTAGGACTTGTTATCTCATTAGTTACTCCTGTTTGTAAGTCATGGCATGGAGTATGGAATCCAGGAATAGAAATTTTGTCTCTCAAAGTCTTTAATCAGAAAAAAAGAGAAAATGCTTTTTCTAAATGTTTTTAAAGTGTTATTCTAAAACTAGGAGACACAGCTTTATTTATATATATATATACTATTTTTTAAAAACCCATAATGAATTACTGTTTCAGACCTTTTTAAATTATTCAAGCTGCAACTGTTTAAAGACAGCTAACTTATTAACCTGGCATTGAGATGAAATAATTAGCTTCCTTGAGGCCTAACAACAAACAGCAACAGTAATCAAAATCTAATAAATAAATAATAAAGTTTTACCTAGGCAATTGTTTTAATTTCCATCATGCAGAGCTGTTTATTAAAATGCAAGTCTAAAAATACACTATTTTAAAAGAGTAGTTATTTTTTGCAAAATGCCAATTCAAGCTTGGTAGTTGGAAGTACTTGAATTCAAAATTTATAGAAGCCTGAGGTTTTACATACACTGCAAGTTTTTTGGTAGAGATTTATTTTTCTCCTATCATTCAGAAGTACAGCATAAGTTAAGAAAAAGCACATACCTATCTTTAACTTATTGTTGTTCTTAAGAACTAAAACAAAAACATGACAGCCTAATCAGTGGATATGCCTTTTCTGGTGTATAAACAATTATTCCTATCCCCAAATATAGCTTGTATTGATGAAATAAACATTTGCCAAGGGGCCTGGCTATGAACGCTATAGAATTTTTAATAGAGACCCTGTTTATAATACTATCAAATAAATACTGAAGTAATCTTAACTTTGATCTTTTTTATTCCTGGGAATTTTTGCGAGAGCTAAAAAGCCAGCTTGGCAAGTAAATCAAAACTTTTCTATTTATACTTTACTTTGGACAGTCAAGAGGTTCTTCAGAAGTATAGAAACAGTCTTCTATAAAACATCCCAAAATATATCAGCATGACCTAATGATGTATTTTGGGCTCTAAAAATATTATACGAGAAGAAGCAGACATGAAATTGGGGAAAAAAAAGAAAAAAAAGATGATACCAAGTTATAACTTCTTTGTTTTCAGTCTTGAAATAAATTGCTATTTTTGAGGGTTCTGAAAAAAATTCTAAAGAATTTTTGCATACAAAGTATTTAGCAATCTATTACTCTGGATATACTTTTTAATGTTTTCCTTCCTTTTATTTATTTAATCACATGATTCTGTGTGACAATCATGAGATACAGATAGATACAGATGCTTTTTCTCTTGTCTGTAGCACAAATCTGTGACATGACCATGTGTTGTATCTTCTGCATTTTTCATGCATATTTACAGTTCAGTTGCTGTCGTATAGTAAGTATGACTCCCTATAGAGATACGCTTCACAAATATATTACAGAATGTGTATTTGACTGTATTTGGGTCTATGTTTTTAAATGAATACTACAGTTAAAGAAAAATCATCAGTGGCAGTTCAATAAATTTATACAACCCTCCTCCACTTTTCTGTCTAGAATGACCATAAGTAATTACAATCCTCAACCTTGCAAATTAAGCAGATTATATACTTTACATGTTCATTGCAGGTTGTTGGTTTGGAGGTTTTTTTTGAGATTTCATTATCACAGTTTGTATGGGAGATGGAAAATGAGAAAGGAGTTCAATCCCATCTATTATTATAGCAGAAATGAAAGATTCAGTTCTGAATTAGACAACCAGTGGAAGAAGGAATCATATGCCTGGGAACAGAAGGATGTTCTTCTCTCTCTTCAGAGCATGGGTAGCCAAATTTCCTGATCCAAGAAAAGCAAAAGCTGAAAACTTCGCAAATTGTGAAATGCAAACTATTAGGTGAGAAATGGCAAAACTCTAAGATTAGTTCAGAGATGGGACAAAGGGGGAACAAAAGGGAGCTGGATGCAGTCTGTACCTGGGTTTGAACGTAATTTGGTGATGGAATTTTTTTGGTTTACTTTCTCTGAGCTCTAAATGTGGATAATCATGAATATTTTGTGCCAAAGTTCTGGTGACACGTGCCCTTGGAAAGAGTGGATTTTGAAGAGCTGAAATGTCACATATGGCTTAAGGACCACGGAACAAGTCATTCACCCTCAGAGATTCTCCAAATTCTAATGACCAACTTGGGTAAAAATACAGCTCACTCTCTTTGTTCTTCAACACTTTCATTCTTTTTTAACCTCTTGATTCATTTAACTGCTCCTCATCTCCCCTGTGTAACTCAATAGACATTTCGTCTGAAGATGCTGAGAAGCTGACGATCACCTTATCTTTGAAAACTGCTTGTTCTACAGGGACCAAATTGCCTGTGACCTCACAGAATTTGTTTTTCTTTCTTGCAATCTGGAAGACACAGTTCAATTACAGGGAAGTTAATACTAGCAATTAACAGTTGTAATTTACTGGAAGATTAAGCTTGTCAAATTATGCCAAATGATAGCTGAGTTGAGTTTCTTTTATCTAACTTAAGTTGTCAACATTATTGACATTCAACTAATCAACCCAGGCCCATTCCTCAGGCAATGGAGAGAACTAGTTTCATCTTGGGAAAAGTTGGGTAATAGTATGGGAATCCTAGTGTTCTTGTATCAACTAATCAAGGTCTCAACACTACAGAAAGTGAAAACCTTGGTTTCTCAAGAAAAATATCTGCCATCTAGAACCTTTGTGAATTGTCAAGGGAAAGATCGTGTCAGAGAGCTCACATGACTGCGAAATCCAAGAGCCAGGATTCAGAAAATGTAGCATTATAGGCTATATGGGTCCTGTTAAATGAGAGAAATAGAGAATGTGGTCGACTGACTTGTGCCAGTCTTGTATTAATTCAAGTAAAAGTAACATGGAGGTATCTTTTCATGATCTGATTAACCTGATAAAGGGAATTGTGAAAGAAAAAATAGGCAAAAGCTACAGAAATCATCTTATCTGCATAAATTAATAAAAGATATTCAAAATTCCACTTTTGA
The DNA here is from genome assembly GCA_024865655.1 of Emberiza elegans. Taxonomy (NCBI): domain Eukaryota; kingdom Metazoa; phylum Chordata; class Aves; order Passeriformes; family Fringillidae; genus Emberiza; species Emberiza elegans. Next base: position 19,596,100 of record JALJVW010003023.1, on the reverse strand, counting down.
AGAATGGCCTTATCATTTTAATGCTATAAAATGAAAATGGAGAATCAGAAGGTCAGCATTCAAAACCCCCAGATTCAGATTGCAAATGCCTTATTTGAATTGATACCAAATCATGAGCGTAAATAATAGAAATTCAGGACACAAAAGTTATATAAATTCAAGCAATAAAAAAAAAGGCTGACACTTAAATCAGACTATATTATTAAAGCAATTGAGAAAGCCTAACAGTTAAACACTTAAAAACCAGAGTGTTCTTTATTATGTATAATTAAAAATAGAATATCAAGACTATTATTTTCGAGGGACTAAATCTCTGGAGTAGTAAATAAATATTTTTATTGAAGAAATACAATTTTTCAGACCCAATTATAAAAAGAAGTATGAGTCTGTTAAGTATATGTTTATACAAAATCCCATTAAATTCAACAGCATATTTAAAATTAGATGTTTCAGGACCTATTCAAGGGGCCTTATTACAGCAAAATAGGAAAAAACGTTCTATGCTGATACTAGAATATCAATGCACTTTTCTCTACCACAGATTGAAAAGTGATTGGCAAAGATATATATATATATATAAATTTTTGTTTATTACATTAAAATGGGAGTTTAGTTGAAGCTATTTTATTAACATTTTTCTTCTCTTTTTTAAGAAGCAAACAGCCTAACACAAAAGACAAACAGTGAAAACCTTCCAAGATTCCTAGTAAGAAATTGATTGAATTGACACTAGTGTGAAGAGCTGCTAAATCACTCTGAAAGATTATTAATCTTTTTTACAGGAAATAAATGTAGAGTTTATTCTCATGTCCTGCCTTAAAGGACTTTTAATTAAATTCATAAGTCTTGTACAGTTTGAGAATAGCTTTTGCCTAGTATATCAGACTTTATTTAAGAAACCAAAGCAACCTATGACCAGGTTGGTTAGTACACATGACATGACTCTGTATTGCTCAATAGGTATGCTATTTCTTTTCTAATGTATAAGTGAACCAGCAAAAGGCTCTTTGTCCTACCAACAGAAGACAAAATAGTTCGGTTCTTTCCTTTATACTGTTCTGTTGATGGATACTTACAGAACATGTCCTTCCATGAGTCTTTTTGCAAACTATCTAAATTAAGTTGCTTTAGTCATATTCATATTATCATTGATTTGAAGCATCCTTGTCTTTCTGTAGATATTCTGCAGTTAGTGATGTGGGTCCAAATTCCACACACAAACTGAGGTATAAAATATATCAGATCTACTATTTTTCTAACAGCAATATCCTTCCATGGAGCAATAAAGCTGAATTATGGACCAACACCTCTTTCTAGTTTAACATTTAATCTGCCTAAAGTTTCTTGTGTGGCTTTGGGGGGTCGGGGGGGAAGAAAGGCACACACAAAAACGCGCTCCTGTTCACAGCAAGTAAGGATTGTGCTTCAGTGTATCTAATGTATCTTATCCCAAGAAAAATATACATAATACTTCCTTTATTTAGCTTCAGGGAGACCTTTGGAAAATGACACTCTACCGCGACATTTATGTAAAATGCAATGAAAATACTCTAGCTTTATCCTCCACCACACTTACAACTGTTTTATGAATTAATTCCTGAGAGGAACCTGAACAGGCTGTATAGCTCAACAGATTTATAATGAAAAAAAACCACCATTAACAACAACTCCAGTGTGTCTCTGACTGTAGGGATTTAGCAAGCAGCAAGAAGGCAGTATGATTTGGAATTTATACCCTATCAGTAATCATATCACTTGTCAAAATTCATTGACTTGATAGAGTCTTGATGCTTTCTGACTGGCCTTTAACCAGCAGCAGGAGCACTGGTCCTTGCACCACAAAACTCTCTTTGCTGATAACATAAATATCAGCACAGGCCTCAGCACGGTAGAAAAGAAGCACATTAAAAATCTCATATTCAAGGACACATGAAGTCCAGCACTTACAGTAATACATCCTTCTGAAAGCTCTTTTACTTCTAATCCTTAGTGCTTTCACTACAAATGTTTATAAATGTTTATGAAAACTGTTTAGTGAACATCTCCTGCCTGCAACAGGCCTTTGAAATTAAGCAGGAAGAACACAGTCAGGTCAGATCATTGGTCTTTCTGACATCAAATACTTTCCTGGTATGAGATCAAATTTTTGAAAAAAACAAAATCTGTATTCTACCTTTGCTCCACATGAGACTACTGACAGCACACACACACAAAAAAAATAGTGTAATAAAATCTTAATACTTCTAGAGCACCAGCAGGCCTTAGGACTATAAGGAAATTTGCAGAAAGACAAAGAGGAATCTCTCCTTGCTTTGAGAAGTCTTACTTGCTGGATTAACTTTTTGCCCAAGAGTGCTCAAGGTGTACACATGAGGGGAGAATCATGTTCACTATCCCTTATTTTCAAGTAACATTTGCAAGCAAAGTACTTTTTAATTCACACATTGTGTATCAAAAAAAAAATAAAGGAACCTCCATTCATCACTGTTAATTACATGTACAACCTAAATCCCAGCATCCTAAGGCATGAGAATGCCATTCACTAAATAACATTATGCCTGCAATGGTCTGGCAATACTCTCAAAGGCTGCGACAACAAATCAAAACGATTTTTTACAGGCTTTGCCAACAAAGTGTCTCTCTCTAAAACATACACACAAATAATATTTGTGCCTAGACCATTACAGCTGACTATTTGAGAGGAAACACAATCATACAAGAAAAGCTATGGTGGATAGAGCATGCTTCCCCCATGAATCACCAAAGTTTTGGGAAATGGAACACTGTCAGCCTTTTCTGACAATGCTAGGTCATTTTAAGCTAGTAAAACAGTAACTGGAATGGGGAATGAAAGGGCTATGACCATAGAATTACAATCTGGCTCAGACACAGGCTCATCTCTTACAACGTTGTTCCAATTCTTTATGTTTTTCTCTTTTAGAAAATATTGAATCAGTGAGGAAGGTTTAGTCATTCCTGGTTGGCTTCCTTTTGACAATAAAACCACAACCTGGCTGGCACATTATAGTTGCAGGAAGGAGGGTGGGTGGGAATGAGACAAAAACAAGTTCATATGTGTATCATTCTCCTCTCTCTGACTATTACACAAAGTAAAACAGCTCCAGCTGGAAGGATTAACAGAGACCTGCTCCAGAATAAGCTACAGCCTGCGAGGGAAGCCTCCAGGAAGGAGAAAAGGCTATTTTGGAGCCTCGCAGCTAAAGAACATAGACCTAACTGAGAAGGATTATGATAGTGATATTTAATATAGTAAATGGCACCAAGATGGTGAGTTGACAACAAGGACTCACTATTTCTCATAAGAAGACATCTAAAGAGAACATAGAGTTACCAAGCAACAAGTTCAAAACAAATGATAGTGCACTTTGCGTGAATTTCTCACACGACATACCTGAGGGTATGGGGTACAGGGTACTCAATGCTATGTGATATTGTAGTCAGCCAAAGTTAAAATGAGTGCTTAAAAGAATAAGACATTTCCTTTCACAGATGGGAAAAAAACCACCAGAAGTTATTAAACTCAAGGATATCACCTCTGGCTCAGGAAGTCCCTGAGTTACAATTTGCTGAAAGCTGGCAGGATATGCTGGGGGAATATCATGGTAAAGTCACCTGGGGAAACACTAAACTCCTCCCCAGGTCTCCAGTGCTGGCAGCTGACAAATATTGGAGTAGTAGACTTGTAATCCTATTCCTGGAGTTTGCTTTTATATGGTTTTTCACTGTTATTTTGGGGCTGATTGCCCACTGCCGTTAAATAGCCCCACGTCAACTAGGTTTGAGTCAATTGACTCAAGCCCAGGTTAGCTGCAGTACTAAGTAACTTGTGCCATTGCTCAGCTAACGAGCATAGGACAGAACATTTTCAGCAAGCATTTAGGCTCTGTAATTATTCTTTAGCAGAAGGTCTCAACAAAGGATAAGACATACTTACACACACTACAAAATTCATAGGTTTTGAAACATAAACTAGCTCCTAATATAAAACTCCCTAAGCTTATGAGCTTTTAATTTTTTCCAATGTTATCTAGTCCTTACATTCACAGCCAAATATTAATAATATAAGCATTATTCTGTAACATTTGAATAAGTTGACTATTTTATAATCTTCACATTTATTCCTTTTGACTAAGTGCAGTGAATATAACTGTATGCTATTAAGTAGGGGAAATTGATATACACATGAAAGAAATTCACCAGGTTTCATCAATATTATGGTAATTTGCTAGTACAAAAGAGAAATCAACCTAGCTCCACTTTAAATGATATAATATGGAATACAAAATTTCTTTTACATATTTTTGATTTAAAAATATCCCTTTTTGTTGCCATTCTTTAAATGAAGGTATGAAAAAAATTACAAAGCAGCTGTGTCAGTCAGTACACTTTCCATGATACATATAATGTAAGAAAATTTTGGAAGGACTGTCTTTAACAATGAAACTCCATGGGATTAGACTGCAGTGAAAATGTTAAAAGTAAAATACCTTCAGAATTTGAAAAGTGACTTCTTTAGTATGTAACTGAAAATTGTGAAACAAAAAAGAAATGTGAAGTTAAACAAAAGGAAAAAATTAGTATGCTTAAGGCAGCAGTTGATCCATTTAAAAACCACCACTTTATCTGTTCTCTTTTCCTTTGCAAAATCCAATAAACTGCCATTATATTCCTTTTAAATGGTTCCATTACAAGGATTCTATAACAACAGACTAATCTCTTGATAATTATAATAAATGCCTGTAATCAAAGCAGGAACCACTTAAAATAAGGAGAAAGGCTGTTTTCCATCAAACTCATTGTAGTTCTGTGACCTCTGGAGCATTAAGCTACATCATACGCTGCCACCTCTAACTGCAACACAGCTTTCCTTCCAATCTTGCTCAAATAAAAATAAGGAGGACGCAAGATCAATGGAAATGTGCATTGACACATGGTAAGAGTTCTTACTTTCCAGCTCTGAGCCTTGTAGAACATAAAAACCTCAATTCGCAAGATTCCAAAGGCTCAAAGCTGGCAGGATTCAGCCAGCAGCTCTTTCACGGGCTTCCCTTCAGGAGGGAAAGGGGGAAGGAGCAGACTGGTATTTCAAAAGATCATGCTATGGCAGTGTGAGCTGTATATCACTACTAATGCTTAAGAAAGTATTACTTTTCAGAAAGAAAGGACATTTTATCACAAAACTTGATATTGTATTCACATGAACAAACAATGTTTTCCAGAGATCATTTAAGAAACTGAAGGCTGATAAAATTACGGGAAATGACTATATATGATCAGAATGGCTTTCATCTGCATTTTGTTAGACCCAGCATTGATTTCACTTTTCAGCTGTGAACAGCAAGAGGCCAGCTGTGGCCAAGGGAGAGAGCAAGCAGTGAACCAGGGTCACAGTAGAGGCCGAGTTGTCAGAAAATTTAACACTTTTAATGACTAAATCTCAGCAAAAAAATCTTCGAGTTACAACCACTTGAAAATTATATCCAGCAGGTCCCACAAACTGTCAGAGAACAGAGGATTTAATTTATGACAAAGTAAAACCTTTGAACTCTAGTTATGTGAATAAACAGCATTATAAGGGGAAAACAAACAAAGCAAGGAAAATATAAAATACACTGCCTTCAAGGCAGAAACAACTACATTTTACTTCCTATTCCCAGATGTGTTAAGGGGAAATTTATGACAGCATACTGAAAAGCAAGATTCCCATTGTGAAACCCTTCACATTTATTTAACTAAGCACAATCATTGAAAATGACCTTTATCCAAACCCTTCACAGCTGTCTTAAAATGATCTAAAACTATTGCCAGATTTTCTTTAACTAACATTACTTAACAAAAAGTCATTACCCCAGGGCCATATTACACTACTGGCAAGTAAACACAAATCCATTTTAAACAACATGATACGAAGTTTTAATGAAATATTGATAACAAATTGAAAACTCCCCATTAAAAAGGTGCCAAACAATACAAATCATCTTAGTTTTCTGTTCTAGCAATAAATACTATTTCCCTATTTCTGATAGCATATGTATTACCTATAAGAGATACACATAAAGAGAAATATAGCTACTGCTTAAAAAAAATCTTACATTTAAAACTAATATTAAATGAAGTATTAAAATTATTTTTAAATGAAACTGTTCTAGTAGCATGTAATGAAAAAAATATCATCATCTGTTCTTCAAAGACAGCACACCAGAGTGTACATTACTCTATAAAATTAAAGGGCTACTGACAATAAATTCATATGGCAGTTTTCATTGCAGTGCACTAATGATTTAACAGTGCATTAATAACATTTGGTTCCAAGACTTAAAAAGCACTGTGTCAAAATGATGAACACCTTAATACTTGTCTTTTTTTTTTTACATGAATACTAGGCATTAAGATTAAAAGATTGTTACAGGAGCTGGCCTCCTGCAGGTCCAGGTCAATTGACAGGGATTAGGTAAAAAAAAAATAAAAATTTAAGAATTAATCATACTTGTGGATTCAGAACAGAACAGCTCAGTTTTTAAAATAACAGTATAGAGCCCCATTTAATGTGGGTGCATGCAGTGGGAAGGGAGGGAGAGGACTGTATTAAGGGGCTGGTTAGTTCAGTAAATCATGGCTTTAAGATAAAGACGGTTACGGTAGTTCCTTGGTGTGAGAGGAGAAGGATACAGGAGGTTCATTTCACCCCCAAGTAATTATGCTGACCCAGAGTGTTACCATTTATCATGGCTGAAAGATGACACTCACTGTTAGCCAAGGGAAACTGCTAGTCAAATGCTTCCATCTAGATCAATACACACCACATTTTTCTACAGCCAAAAGTAATTATACAACAGCAAACTTCACAATCAATACCCACTCGAGCTTATATTCTGCTGCACAGACATGAAGGTATGGCACCGTTAGCTCCCACTGAAAACTACTGCATGTGACCCAAATTAAAGGGTTTCCCCCGCCATCTCAAAGGACTTTGCTATTTTCTGAGAAAAACTGTATCCTGTTTTCTCTGTCATTAAAAACAAAGAACGTCCATGCAGATTTTAAGGACCTGCAGCTGAAACTGATGTTCATGTTATCATTTCATAAAGTCTCACTTAACACAAAATAAAAAAGAAAATCAGTCAATTAAGGAAAAATCAATCTTCCTAACCATGGAAAGCTGAAACAGTTTCTCAGGCATTAGTTTCTAAAAGCTGCAGTTGAAAACCTGACCTTTGTGAACTCAAGAGATCAGAAAAGGGAGAATCATATATACCTGAAGTATTAAATCAATGCATTTTCAGTACTACACATATAATAACATATTCATATTTGTTTACACACAGATGCCCACATAGCATTACCATCAAGCCAGCTAGTACACAAAATTTTGCTTTAAGAGTTTAGATTTTGTTTCAAAATATATCTAAATGTCAGTTTTGACAACTGCCTTCAAAAAGGCAGAGCTTAGTCTTATAAACCAATCTAACCCATCAAGAAAGGTTAGAGGGAAGAAAAAATTCACTACTTCAGTAAAAAAAAAAAATTGACATCCAATTTTCAAGCTGATTTATCAGTGGAAAGCTAAAATTGATAGTTTGCCATTACTGGCTAGCAGGCTGTCTAAGAAAGCTGTTACAAAGCCTTTCATTTTGATTTAGCCACATGGATCAATACAAACCTATACTGTTTCAATTTTACAAATATTGATTTTCTGATATAACCTCTGCAGGAGAACATTCATCACCTGCCATACTAAAAAATATTGAAATTTATTTTGTAAACTTTGATTCTCAGCAAAATATAGCATTCTATTGAGTGAAGTGGAATCTATTTTTCCAGATAACAGCTAATCACTACTGAAATGTGTTTTGGGTAATATCCTTTTTCCTTTCCATTTCAGGGTCTGACTAACATCATTAATCCTTTAACTGGATTCATACCAAAGATCATAAAATTTTCCTTTGTTTTCTCATCAAGTGTCTTGAGATTCCTAGCAGTTTTAATGGCCAGAACAAAATAGAACTTCAAGTTTAAATATTCACTATTCTGCTTCCCAAATCTAGAAACACTTAATGCTTCAGGAGGGTGATTTCTTTTCTTAAGTTACCAAAGAAAAAACAAATTTTCTAAGTTGAAACAGCTATTTAATGAGACAAAGGTCTTTCTTCTATATTTACACAACAATACTATTTTCACAGGCTGTTCTAATCTGCATAATGTGCTAAGAGCTGTGTCATTCCCCAGCATTCAAAACATACTATTTTTATATGTTATTTGCTCATCTATAGGTATAGATTTTTATGCCAGCTCATTCAAACTAATATAAGTACTGAATTCATTTTGAAAAATATTATTTAGCATTATAGAGACAATTCTAATTATATAGCTTTTCTGGTTCCAAATTATTTCATCAGTCAAAAGTAACTATTTAGTTAAGAAAAAAAAAATTCAAAGTTTGAACCAATTACTTACTTTCTTTATCCCCTTTTTTCCTGATCCTGAAAAGCCCCTTATGAGCTGTTTAAGACATTTCTGAGTGCCATATTGCTGGCACTTGCAGATGCAGAAACACTAACCAGCCAGGGCAGCAATACTGAGAAGACACTGAACAGGTTTTAGGAGGAGATACCCCGTGGATAAAAGCATAAGATAATTTTCTCAGCAGTATGTGAGAAATAAATGAGAAAAACCATAATACTATGTTGGAAGAATACAGTCCAGGGAGAAGATTTAGGCAAGAACTAATGGAACTAATGATTGTGCATTTGTTAACTAAATTAGCAAGTGCACATTAAGAACTTGTGATGGCAACACAATGAAGTTTAGATTGCTGCTTACTAAACAGAACTGTGAAAAATTCCTAAATTATTAAGTTAGAAATTAAGCAAAATTCCTGAAAAGCAATATTTTAATCATGTAAAAAAGAAAAGAAATTCTAAACTTTCTTTGTAAATTTAATGTAATGAAAACAGGGTAGAATTTCTTTGTAGACTTAAGACTCAATATGTCTAGTGCATACATTGATGTAATACAAGATATTATTATCTTTAGCATTTCAATATTAAACTCATCTTCCCACATGTACCTGAAATCAAATAATACCAGATATCAAAATACCTGAATTAAAAAAAAAAAAGAAAATTAGTATCACAAAAATTCTATAAGACACAGAGGTGGGAGAGAAAGCCACAGAAAGGAATCAGAATCATTCAGTTGAATACAGAAGAACCTTGCTAGTCAAATCAGATGTGTCCTTTCATCCTGTTCCAAAAATGCCAGAAACAGTTTTTAAGAGCAATGGTAATGGCTTATGCAGCTAAAATGGGTTCTGTATGAGCCATCACACAAATCTTGTTATGCTGATTCTGGTTCAGATGATGATAACCTAACCATCAAAACAGTGAACACAGTGAATCTGAGGCATAGAAAAACCTAAAGAAATACATGACTAAAGCATGTTTAAAAATAAAGCAAAACAGTACTAAATATTTAAGATCATTCTCTTAATAGAAAGGATGTTTATTAAGCTCTACTTTCAGTGCTTTTTCTTCCATCATCAGATTTCAAATCACTGTGTTAGCAGTGCGCCGTGATTCACGTGTTACAGATGGGGAAAACAAGGCGGATAGATAAAGACTGATATGATTTATTCAGCGTTGAGATGTCACCTCACTGGCACCACCAAGAATATATCTTCATTATTTAGGGCATAAAGCGACTGCTTTCATAGCTAAAGTAAGATCCTTGCTCTCCCATATGAACTGTTCTGTGAATTCTGGAGGGGAGAATAGGTGGAATGGTTGGTATGTCTTGGTTAGAAGTACCATGCTCTGGTTTGTTTTTGACGCTCAGTAAATCCACTATTCCCATAAATGTGTAAATTTTCAACAAATATTTAAAGTGCTACAAGATATTTGAATAACTGTAATTGTAATCCTCATATGTTATTCATTATTTTTAAAAACTGCATTTTCAATTTGGCGTTTTCAAAATAGAATTATGTTTGTGATAACAAAAATGTAGCTTCATTCAAAATAGTGTTTAATAATATCTCTCCTAACAGGGAAGGACATGAAAATAAACAGTTTTTAATTTTTTTTATTGAAAAAGTAAGGCTTTCTTCATCTCGGTTTTGTTTGGGTTTTTTGTTTTGGTTTTTTGGGTTTTTTTTTTTTTTTTTTTTTTTTTTTTTTTGTTTGTTTTAGGGGGTTTATTTTGAAATTTGGTTTTTATTCAATGAATAAACAAAAAAAAAAGAGGTAAAATATCTTCTTGACACTTGGGCTGCCATCATCTAATAAGAGCAACAAATGCTTTTACAGTGAATGTGGTTAAAGAACCTTTCTTTTATTAAGGCTTTTCTGTATCTAACAGTATTCAATACAATAAGAAAATGACCTTCTAAAAAGTAATGATGGTGATTATCCATATAATGGCTGTAGAATGCAAACAGACAGCAGCCATGTAAAGGAACAAAAATCAGGCAGCAACTTTGCAATGCTTAAGGGCTTCATGTTTTACAGCACCAGAATTAATGGAAAAGTTAATGTAGCATTGAATAACAGTGAGCTGCTCAGCTGCTGCTACTGCTGCAGAACATTTAGATCATGGAAATAACACATCATTTTTTTCACTCTTATTGCTTTCCTGACCCACAGATAAACAACTCTCACCCACCCTCAAAATCAGATGCAAAATATTTCTGCATTACCCAGGAATGTTTAAGAAATACGCCCAAACATATAATTTCTAAGACTGAAAATGCAGATAAATAAGTACACTACAAAACTAAAAATAATTAAGCAGCAGTGCTGAAGAAAATCTCAAAGAATATACTCTGTAACTTAATTCATACTATGGGACAAATGCTTGCATGAGCACAGTCACTTAATGCAGTACACAAATGAAGCAAAATTTTGCAGTACTTCTACCTCTTAATTCTAGATTTCAATACATGAAACAACCAGATAAAACAGTCATTTTACATGCCCGTTTTTTTCCCATATATTAGAGAGCAAAAACTATGCATGCACTCAGTAAAGCATAATTTGAAAACTTTTCAGTGACCCAAACCTACAGGAAAATTTTTGGAAGGTGAGAAACACCTAGGAACTCTAAATAGAGACACTCAATGGGCTCAAAATTGAGTTGCACAGACAATTATATTTAGGCAAAAAACTGAGGAAGAGTCCACAGACCTCACGACCATAATCCTATAAACCATGTTCCCCCTTCATTCATACTGAATGGTTAAAAAAGAAAAAGAAAGTTGTTATGTAAAGACAGAGAAAACCTTGGAATATACCATCAATCTTTCCCTCCTTCAGACAGAGACCCCAAAGGCTCTTCTCATCTTGATTCAAATGTAAAATGTGAAGACATAGAAGAATTTTGATTTTCTATTAAGGCAACTAGTCCTTCCTGGAATTCCCAAAAATTCTTCCAGATCATAAAGGAATTAAAAATTTAATGTTTCTCCATTGATGTTGGATTAGTAAAATTTTTCTTTTATTTTGTTGCTGATTACCTTTTCTTGCATCAGAGGGAGAACAAAGTGATTAGTGGTGAACACAGCTATCGAAAGTGAGAAGATTCATCTCTTGCAAATAGTGAAAAATGTGATACTATATTGTAATTTAGCTCAAAAGGTAATACAAATGCTTGGCTGATACTTTATAGTTTCACTATTGATTGCAGACATGATAATAAAAGCTGGGGAGGAAGGACCTTTGCTTACAAAGGTTTTCTATTTTCTGTCAGATCAAAACCCAGAGGACCTACAAAATGACTCTTCAGTCACACCTAAAGCTATTTCTCAGTCAGACAGTACTTGTTAGGTAGTATGAAAACCTTCCTTTCCCTACCTTGCTTCATCTGTCGTCCAAGTGCCTGCAACTTCTGGAGCAGACACAATAATGAGTTATATGTACACCAATTATATCGTTCCCTGACCTACTTTTACGTTTCTCTAATGTTGGTGATGATATTAACTATGAATTTCTAACAGGGTTGAAAGAGTACCAGTAGCAGGTATTTATTGTGCCTTTACAACTGATAATGTGGATGGATATAGAGATAAACCAATAAAAATTTCGGCCAATAGAGAGCCAATGGAGAACCTAAGATGTCACTGGCCCAGGAACCCAAATATTTACTAAGAGATACCTCAAAACTTGCCCAGGATTTAACATCTCACAAACGTTATTGAAACCATGAATGACACAGAGATCTATAGATATTGCTTGTTATGGAATGTCCATTTTGGCCTTTTAATTTTTACAGCTGAGATTTTGCCTACAGATTTTATGTCTTTTTGAAAACAGTAGCATTACAACTTTACTGTGAGGATTCTGAAAAGTTAAATTTAACAAAAAGAAGAAAGGTAAATATATTTTCATAATCCTAATAGAGAGCAAGTTTCTAGAAGTACATTTTTTTTTTAATTTCAGTGTACTCAAATTGATAATTTGTGGATTGCTTTTAAAGAAGGGGAATCCTCTAAATAAATATTGCATTGAGAGTGCCACCCTTAGAAATTTGTCAGTGTGAATGAAATAAAAGAGCTATTCTAGTACTTTCAAAATAGGACATTCCTAAGAAAAGGTCTCTGTTTAAAATTTAGTGGTGCCCAACAGAATCTCCATGCTGAGTTGGTAATCACTCACTTTCACAGCTTAGGAAAAGGTTATCAAATGATACAGCTGCACAGAGAGTACCATAGATAAAGCCCAACACCGACCTGTAGATTTACATTGTGCAACGAACATACTAAAAAATTAATGCACATGGCTTACACTGGATCACCACTCAGAAAGGAGCATGAATAAATACCCCGTGGAGACCAGGTACAGCATTTTTTTTATGGTGTGTGTTTCAGAAGAAACATGTCTGCTTCTTTCTAGGGAAGATAATATATTTTTCACCAAGCAAGAACATAAGCAGTATCATATGTCAAAAAACCCAGTCAAAAATTAAGCCTCAGCATACTGATAAGCTAAAGGAGGATTTACTCTAAAGAAAAACATAATTTCTATGTAAAAAAAAAAATCCTTTTTTTAAAAGATAGTTTATAACACCTTATTTGTTGAAATGTAACAGACCATGCATTTTTCCTTGATAACATTTCCAGAGAAATTGGCCATTCCACACAAATTTCCAATTGGGTTTTTTCAAAATTTGAATACCAAGACTGTTAGAAATGAAAGGTAATGTATACTGGGGGAAAGATGAAACAGTTTGTCTATGTGGGTGCTCTAAAAGTATACTAACTGAGTTTTTTCACCAACTCATCATGATGATCTCACATGAAAAGACTATTAATAAAGGAACTTTTTAGATTAAATACAGATTAAAAAAAAATAATAAATGGATCTAAATATAGATTAAAAATAAATAATAAATAATAAATAAATAATATAGATTAAAATTTAGATTAACTAATAAAGGATAGTAGAGACTGTTTTAGTTTGGGAGATACATATTAAAACTAGCTTCTGGCTGCTCTTCTTTTTCAGCAGGTTTCACTCACTTGATTTTCATAATTTTTAGCTCAGCAGTTCAGAAACTCTACCACTGAAAATACTGTCTGAAGTTCACTAAATAAATTTCCTCTACTATTAAGCTGTCATCAACTTTGAAAACTTCACATTTTATTCAAGACTGTAGAAGAGGTTAGGGCATTATTCAGTGTAAAAGATTATTATGTATTTAAAAATAATGCATTGTTACCTAACAGAAATTGGAAACTTTAATGTCTAGATATTAAAAAAATGAAAGTGAACACTTTTTAATACCAAAACAACATTCCACTCACCATGAGGCAAATATATCATACTTTACTTTCCTCCATGTTTTCACATAGCGCAAGATATATTATGCATAGAAATTATTGCACTCTTATGGCAAAGTATCCCAAAGGCTTCAGTAGTTTTTATAAATTGAGCCTAAGAGAGATCAAATTTAACTTCCTCTTTATGTACATTTTTATTGCTTCCTACCATAAGTGCAAACATAGGCTCTAGTAAATCATCTAAAGAAATCTATTTCACATGAATATTTCCTAGATTCACATTGTGACTGTAACAAAATCAAAAGCATTCCCGCTCATTAAATGTAATTTGATATCAGGAGAAAAATGATTAAAAAAAACCCCAACAATGGGAATCTGAAAAATTAGGATCCTTTAAGAAATAATTTTAATATTAGGGTTTTGGCATTGTGTATACAGTCTATTTTTCAAAACAATGGTTAGCATTCTCAAAGACAGAATCTGTGTGGTTTATGAATGTTTTGGTGGATTTTTTAATAATCTAGACAATTGGATAATCTGCTACATTATTGGGTTTTAAAATGGTTCAGTACTATTGAATGTTTAAGAAGTACTTATGGCACAAGACAGTATATTATTGAAGCTGAAACAACCATTGGACTCTGTTTTATTCATCTTCATCTCTTTTATTGAACAACCTGCAGGGAGCTTTATGGGAGTACGATCATGTCAAGGTCACAGGATTAAGTGAGCAGTGATGACAGTAAACAAGCCTTTTCTGTATATTTTAAAGGGTCTTACTGAGTTACTTAAAATGCCATAAACATAAATAGTCCCCTATCTCTACAACACATCCATGACAGATGACTTCAAAATATAACACTCCTGAGCAATGGAGCTTTACAACCTAACCAGCAGTCCATATTATTGACAACAGTTACCAATATACTGGGGAGCCCAAATACTGGGAGAAGCTTGCAATCTGTCACCTTCAGATATATTATATCTGTAAGTGTACAAGAAACAGATCTACAATACACATCAAAGCTCTGTGTGAACAGAAATTACTGCTGAAAAAAAACAGAGCATACAGATTATGTAAAAATACAGTCATAAAGAAAAAGTAAATGCATAATGACAAATGTATCAAATCTACATAAGCTATGTAAAACCAGATAATAAAACCAAGCTTACACAGTACTTTCAATACTTTCAATATCAACCTGAATGATATAATTGGTCTTTAGAATTATACTGTGCATTACCATACCTATTTTATCAACAAGGAATGAGGTATAATCAAGTACAGCAATCTCCTTCAAGTCATGTAACAGCTATGACTGACATCTTGTTTCTGAATCAAAGTAAATCTGTGTAAACTTATTTTTTCATTGTTTTAAAAAGTTAAAATTAATCAATAAGAAAACCTCAAAAAACAACCAAACCAACTAATCTGTAGGAACTCAGTCCATCCCTCTGGATGTCCAGAGCTGCTGAGAACCCTCTTGGGGGGCTTGGGGACCCTGGCATGTAGCCTGGAACACCTGGTGACTTGATTTTGATCCTTCTAACGAAGTGCCACCTGTGTGTGAGTACATGACAGCCACACAAGTTTGAATGGCGTGAGAATGGAGTGTTCACAGGGTGAAAATATAGATTTTAGGATTTTTGGTATAGGGGTTATGGGGACAAGATGGAGGAATCAGGGCGTGTCTCGTCCTTCTTTCTTCTTCTTGTTCTCCATTTTCTGCTGTGATTGTTGGCACTTGGGGATTGGTTTAGAATAGAACTGCACTGTCTAACATAGGTGATAAATATTGGGAATTAAAAGTAAATAAATATGATATACGTAGTTTGTAGTATAAAAGATGACACTGCCTCAGGGGCGGTGGAGAGTGCCTCAGACTGTCTTGCTGAACTGACCTCATCAGGGCAAGAGAAAATTTTTTATAGATAAGATAAAATAAAAAACCTTGAGACTGAGAAATGAAGAGCCCTGACTCCTTTTTCAAGCGCCAGGCTGAGAAAAGAGACTTTCAAACTTTTCTTGAGGTCACTCTGATAAGCTAATAGTCCTGACACTAATCAACCAAAAAAATCCACAAAAAACCTCAATCAAAAGTGATCAATTGAAAGAGAGACATACGCTAGGAATATTTTTCAGAAATCAGAAATGCAAGTTGTCTAAGGATGATCTTCACAGCTTAGTATCTCTGAATATACAGACTGGGCTAACAAAAAGCATACAGAAACACCAAATCCAAGGAAACCTGATAAACTATATTAAGGCAAGAGGGAAGGGACAAGACTCTGGTTCTGGCCTCTGTGTCCAAGTAACCATGCTCCTCCTGTACACCTGAAGACAGGACTTCCTTCTTACATGGCACTTGAGAGCAGCAGTTCCATATGCACTTGCCTATTGCTCCCCTGTAGCAGTTCTGCAAGATAGGGCTCCAAAATTGGCTTAGGAAAGCTCTGAAATATTTTGAATGAGGAAGGTGTGGTAGCAGAGAGAATTAAAAATGGGGCAAAAAGAAATCATCATGAGGGTTGATTTTTTTCCCTACTGTGGAAAAAAAGGAGAAAAATAAACCAAACAACAGAGCAGACAAGAGAAACAGATCAGTATATTACATATATTAGGTGATTACACATTACTGTGAGGAAAAAGGAACTAAGAAAACAAGAGCTAGGCTTAAAACCACATATAATTAGTCTAATTTGAAGCAAAAAAAAAAATAAATCTAATAACGCACATGCAAATTCAACTGTAAATCTCTCAAAGACATGGAACAGGTTTCCTGAGGTGTTTGCAGAATTACAATTTGTATCCCATAAAGAAAGGGGGATGCAAAGGATGTGATTGGGATGTACCACACTACACCTTCTTGTTGCCTGAAGATAATTTAAACTTCAGTCACTTTCCAAACTTTCTTCTCAGTTTCTGAAATTATTTGACAATAGTATCATTGGACATAAATATCTTTCAAATAAAAAAGTACAAGACATTAAACATTTGAGACAAAGAGAATCAAAATTGTTCCATTGGGTTTTCATCTCTGGTTAAACCTTGCATTTCTAATGTCTACAAGAAGAAATGGTGGAGAAGTCTACCAAAACACTGCAGATTTTTCTCTTAGGGAAAAAAAAATTCTACAGCTTGGCATTCATCTTCTGTGATATATTTGAACCATCACATGAAAAAGAACCCTGGATTTTAATGGTACCTAAAAATGACTTAAAAATAAGGTCTTACCCTTTTAATGTCAGAAAATAAAGAATATGTCAAAGAATTTTCATTTCTGAGAAAATACAGCCTTCTTAGAGGCATAAAATTTTCTTATTCAGAATCTTCAGATCTATGACTTTTGTTCTTTTTTGCTTTCTATTCTTTTACATGGGGAAGATGGAAAACCCACTGCTATATTGCCCAGGTAATACGAGGTAGACATATAAGAGGAAAAGTGAGCAAAGCAGTATCTAGCAATGAGAAATTCTTCCCTCATGGCTTCTACTGAGTTTCTACTTCTTTTTCAATTGGAGGGAGGAAAAAAAGGAGAACAAGTGCTAGGAACATTATCTAATATCAGCAACTGTTAGTCCAGTCTGCTGAGAACCACTGCAGAGTTTGTTTCTGCCGTAGGAAGTAGGAGGAAAACATGAAGGCAGAAGGTACTTTGAAATCCTACCAAGACATGGAAAATTCAAAATCAAGACTGACTGAATGTGAGATTCGTCAGGAAACCCAGAGTTGAAAATTCAAGAAGTCTTAGATGGATCCATCATGTCTACTTGTCCTATCTTGCTGTTTCTTAATTGTTCAGCTACAGTTGAAGGTTACAGGGCTGGATGGACCACAGGTCTGAACCTTTATGGCTGCTCTGGTGACTGGCTCCCTGGAAGCTGAGTGGCTGCATGTGCATGCACATGCTAAATCCCTGGCCAGACTAAAGGAGGAGCAGAAGTCATCCTCAGCCTGCTAATGGTGGCCTTCCCCCTGGTATATGTATAGTCCTACAGTAAATATATAAATGGCAAATTGACTGTATGAAATTTGGATCTGTATTCCAATTACTGTTCCAGTTAAAGAAAATATTGGCATCTAAAGATCTGTTTTCCCAAAGTCTTAAATAAAGAAAAAAATTTACAAAGCTGCCTTTTTTTTTTTTTAGGGGAACTTCAAATTTAGGTAGAAATAAGCAGGAAAAAAAATCCTCCTAATGCAGAAGTCATAAGGTGAAAGTGCAGAAGACTTCTTTCTTTATAATGAAATTAAATGTACTGTACTTCCCAGAGAAAAACAAGTCACTCTGTAGAGTTGAACAAGTCTTTCTTGAGCACCACTTGTTTCTCAACATTTGAAAACGCTACGTCTTTCCAAAAAAAATATTTTTTTATGAGTTTTCTTCCAGCTGTGGGAACAAATCCATAGAACAGTGCCACAGTTCAAAACAACTGAGCAACCTTGCACAAATACAGAACTGAATAAATCCCATGCACACAAGTTGTTCAGTTGCTTGTACAGCCCACCTCTGGTAATACAATGCTCCTCTCTTGGCAGGTATCTCTATACTTTAAATATCACCCTACACCTATTATTAGAAAGGATACAGAAGTCTTACATCCCCCTTTTTCCATCATGCTTGTCAAAATTCTCAGTTCCATTAGTAAGAGCTCCTTCAAAGAGTCTCTGCCTTCCACCAGAGTGGTAAGCAGTCATGGAGGGAGGAAGAAAGGGTATGCAATGGGTGGAGAAGCCATGCAGTTGAAAGCACAGTAGGAAAGTTAAAAAGTAGATTGAAATGTAGAGTGCTACAATAGAGTGATCAGATGAACAAAATCATCTCACTCATGTTTAAATCCTGCTATAAATGGATAACTAATACTGGACTGAAAATATGTTGCCGACACATTTGCTGATCTCAAAGTCTCTCAAATACTGCAGTAAATTAATAACAACAGAAGATAGAAAAGCATTTTCCTTATGTTTTGTTGTGATGAAGTCATCTCAGAACTAAATATTTGGAACTTGTAACAGCTGAATAACAGGCTAAAAAGTGTGCAGTTTAATCCAACCAATTTTGAAGAATATATTCTTCCAAAAAAAAATTTAAATTCCACCAATTTGAAAAAGAGAAAATTCATAGTTTTTGCAGAGTAGGTGTAAAAAATGCAAAACTTTAAGAGATCTTTTAAGAAAGGGCACATCAAACATGCTTCTGGATCCAGTAGACAGGATCTGGTCCTACATCTTTTCCACTGCTAAAACCCCCTTTGAAATTTATGCCTAGCAGTTAAAATGAGCCAGAAATGAATGAATAGCTAAACCAAATTAATCTGATTTGCAGTAGGGGTTAGAATAGGTTCTATGCCTCTCTGAATTTCCTAAGAAAGCATAGCATAGCGATGGAGTCAGAGAATGCCAAAGGATGGCTGTAAGGGAAACATCGTTCTAAATTCCTGTGATCTGGTCTCCCTTGCTGTAAACTGGAAACATTTGGTTTAGAAACAGTGTTTTTCCAGAATCAACTCCTTTAACTGCCATCCCCATAGGCTTGGGAAAGGGAATTCTCTTTCCGTTCTCATCCCTCTGGCCCCCAGCAGAACCCAATCTCTTCAGAAGCTCACACTACAGAGAGAGACAAAACTAGCTGACTGGCAAGAAACTTTTTATTTCCAGCCTGTCTCCCCAGACGAATTTGGTCTTTACCACAGAATGAGTTTGACAGCTCTGCCCTCCACCATGAATGATTAATTTGTTATGGGTGTCTAGTTTAACCAAAGATGGATTTGAACAGAAAAAGCCCTTGTATACTTGCTATTTGGTACAGCTGCTTTAATGTAGGTGGAACCTCCTTCATTAAATCACAGAAAGCAAGAGAACCAAGTCTCATTTTTAAATGTCATTTTTCTCATTATAGTAGTCCTCCTGTGAATACCAAAACTGATCATATGAAAATATCTATGACAAGTACTACATATTTAGATTTTGAAGGCTAATTGGAATTCTGAACTCGTTTTACTGCTCTAAATTGCTTTAAATTTATACAAACTGTAAGGTAGAAATATTTACATTCAGTATTCTTGAATAAAATTTTTGAAAAGTTGAGGTATCTGATAAAACCAAGAAGCTGAAGTATGACAATAACAGCTTATGGGCCAAAACATAGGCATTCATACGCTTGATGGGAAATTTGAACTGTGTGTACAGACAAGTTTTACAAAACTTTTTTTTTTTAATATGTGTATGGGGAGAGACACAGATGGGGAGGGAGAGAAGCACCATATGAAGCTGACAGAGAAGGCAGAAGGAAGCATATGTTGTGACACAAAAACTATAACCCTGAAAAATGCCGAGAGTAAGTGCTGGCTTAAAGAAGCTTGGAATGCTAAGCTATGAAACACCCTGACTGATTGTTCCTGATGTTGCAGATTCTCTCTGAACAAGTGACAATGCACCATAGAAATAACTAGCTCATCAATTTCTCATCTGAATGGGAAAAACCTGCAGAATTTAAATTTTGATATAATGTTGAAAATAAAAAAAGGGGAAAAAAACCAAGTATATCTAGGGTAAGCTATTACAAAGATACCTAAAAGTATCAAATTGCCCAAAGGAAATGGAATTAGTTTTGTTGAAGGGCACAAACAGGATTTATAACAAACTAATGGGATTTTGAAATCTATTATGCTTTGTCTGAGATACATAGAAGAAAATGAGATGACTGAGTAAATTTTCATTTGTTATAAAGGATTTGATGCTCACTCTTGGCAGAAACTGCGAAAAAGAACTTTGGGTTTCACTTTAAGATATAAAGGCAAAACATTTGTGAAGGAGGAAAGAGGCTAACACGGACAAGCAATAAAAATGAAAGTTTTTTCTCAAATTGTTATTTGACATTTTTAGTCAGGAAGAAGATGAAAGAGTAAAGAGATTCTTGGACCATTCAAACTAATGATTGATTAACATACAGACAGGAATTTGTTATACAAATTATTGTGTTTGTAGGCATTTATTCAAGTTGTGATGTACTAGCCTATAATTAATTTTACCTTCATAAATTCATAGCTAATTAGGAAGCTAATTGAAATGCAAGTCACCTATTAATTTAGGATATTTTTAGTTAAGCCATCTATATATAACTATAACTTAGAATTCAATGTCTCATATGGTATTTTGTTGGCTCATAACATTCAACTTCCATTCTTGTTTCTTCAGACATTTTGGGAGGATTTTATGATAATATATTTAAAATTCATAATTTATAAATACTATAGAATGTAGAATACCTCAAAACATAAGACCTCTTGCTTTTCCTCTCAGTACCAACCTTCTGTGGTTCTTAATAGTCTCTGTTTCTTAAGGAACAAAGAGTAAGCTTTGTGGCACCTACAGATTAAATAGTAAATGCTGGTTGCTGCTTTTTGCAAAGACAATATACAAAGACACAAAACCTGGAAAGGCTTACAAGCTCATTGTGTTGAACTGCAAACACAAGGAAAAATTTCCTATACAGTTGGGTCATATTTGATGAAATGAAACCATAAAATTTTGCACCGTGAGCATCTATGTTAAAGAACTTGAAAATTGTTTGCTTATCTTGAGAAGAGATAAACAAAAACACACAGGCAAGACAGGACAAGAGGAAATGGCCTCAAGTTAGGCCGGGAGAGGTTTTGATTGGATATTGGAAAAAAATTTATCACCAAAAGGGTTGTGAAACTTTGGAAAAAATTGCCCAGGAGGTGGTTAATTCACCATCCCTGGGGTTGTTTAAAAGACATGTGGATACGGCATTCAGTGACATGTTTTAGTGGTGGATTTGGCAGTGTTAGGTTAGTGGGTGGATCCAATGATCTTAGAGGTTCTTCTCAATTGAAATGACCCTATGATTCTATACATATTTGTAATTTATGCTGCATTGGTTGCTGCCCTGTGCAGATAAAGAACTGAAGATTTGAAGAATCACACGTCTGCACAAATATTTTCCTATCTTGTCCATTTTGGATGCCGAAAAGCATTGCTATTACCCAGGTATTTATCGTACAGAAAGTGATGGCCTGTTTTTTACCCTGCCCCATCTGGCACAGAGAAGGATCTCCCTAAATTCACCATTTCAGTGAAGGGTCTCAAGAGCTCAAGTTGAACAGGAGACCAGCAGTGTGTCTTCAGAACTGGGAACAATTTTCCCAATGGAAATTTTAAAATCACAACAGAAGTGCAAAGGTCTAGTGTGATAATGTGGTTTTTGTGTATTTTTAAAGTAACTCTGTATTCCTGTCAGGCTGTATCTCTCAAGACATGGAGAAGCATGAGTTTATAAAGAGACTGCTAATGCTGTTAGCTCCTTGTCAGGAACTAAAAAGAGAGACGAGTTCTGTTGTGCTTTGTGCCAGCCAAGAGGAGAAGTGTGTATGGTTTTGGAAGCCATCTCGACCTCCATCATATAAAAAGTATTGGAGTATCTAATTAACAGCATTTTTTGTATTCTGTGGCCGAGGAGTTTTATGAGAACCCTTTCCATTTTCCACCCTTAAAGCCTTTCAGACCTGCCCACTGAGTGACATTGGTCCCTAAAAAGGCTCAGAGGGTCCTCCACTGGGCATCTCCCTCTCCCTGCTGCCATCCCAGTCCTCCCCATGCACAGCCCACTAGTCCCACAACAGAAAGTGCTGGATCACAAAGCTACCACGCACACATGGCCAAACCTGCAGTGCAAGGCCATTTCCCAACAGGCTCCCACAAATGGGGAACCCCACTTGGAGACCTTGTTCTGTCACCATGAGCTCCTTGTCCAGGTTAAGCCGCTGTCTGTGGCTAAAACACAACCAAGCCAAACACTGCACATCTAGCACTTTTTCCACCAAAAATGGAAAACAGGTCTGCCAGTAACTGAGAAGCAGACAATACTGGACAACTTGCATTAAAGGGATAAAATAAAAATTTCTTTTGTTTATTGTAAGAAATTTCATAGGTTTGTCACAGGTGTTAAGTTACTTTATGGCCCATCAGAAACTATCATGGACTCAAGGGAAGAAAAAGCAATGGACTATTGCCATTTAGAAAGCTATAAATAATACAGGAGATAAAAGTTATTTGGCCCTAAGAAGACATAGTCTCCTAGAAAAGGTAGTCACCAGGAACTTATTTAAGTCTGCAAAGCATCTGCAGCCATTCACAAAGTTGAGCAACGACATTATTCAAAAATTGCTATTAAATACTCAAAGACATTAAAAGGAGAGAAAATCGCATTTATTTTCAGCATGTTCAAGTCTCCAGACACAAAGCTTTAAGCCTCAACTAGAGATAACACGAGCATCCCTTATGGACTAGGCCTTGTCTTGAATTAACCATATGACAATTTTCTACTTGTCATTTTTGTAATTTCCTCAGAATGTCTCTGGTGTTATACATCAGAGTTTCTGTAAGACTGAATTTCCACCATCTTAAAAAATAAATACATTTCTATCATCATCCAGGAGAGAGTAATTTCTTTAGAAGAAACAGGGATAATGAACATGAAAAAAAAAATTTTTGTTTTGAACATGGTATAACTGCAAGAACCAACTAGACAGAATTACAAAAAGAATTAACAGTATATGTGCTATTTATTAAACCTTATTGCTGACACATCAAATTTATTACTTGGAAACTTTTCTAATAGGCTTAAACCCTAACTATGTAGTCAACATAAATGCAAATATGCTTTGTCAAAGAATATTTATCTAGAAAATAGTTTTTGTGTTATCCATCTCAACTATGCTTTTCCTGAAAAGGTTTTACAGAGCTAAAATGGATCTTTCTGTTCTTCATTGCATGATTCAGAGCAGATGACCAAATTTTACAGCTTGATTTTCTATTAAATTCTATTTATCTGGGATCAGGACTTCCTTGATTTCTTTTGAGTTGTTTCACTCTGAATAAATAATCAAGTATTTGTGGCTAGAGTGCACAAACAAGAGAGACTTGGCAGACTCTACTTTCACAGACAGGGCACTCACATGACAGACCCAGGTTCAAGACCTTGCTCTGAATGAAGGAAAGGAGCAATTTCAGCTCAAATCTTCCACATAAGGGTCAGCACTTTAGCCACTGGCTATTTTTGTGATTCTGAGAAGCAAGGCACTTCTCTTTGGCATGATTTAAGAAAACATTTAATTTCACTGCTATCTTGAATAGAATGAACTTTTAAAACCAGTATGCAACAGAACTCTGAATAAAACTTCAAATACTGTATCAGTTGCATACAGAAGAAATAATCTATTTTAGATATTTTTAAATTAATTTTTAACAGGAATTCCTGCTTAATTGAGCTGCACTTTATTCAGCTTTGCACATGCTACATTTAAGTACATTTAAACCCCTAATAAAATCGCATTTCAGTTACATAATGCCTGCTTCTCTCAAACTTTGCAAGTAACATTTAAAGCCTGACACTTTCTATGTTTGCAGCTTACCTGTGAGAAACAGCTCCCCAGGCACCGTGTTTGTTCGTTAGTATGTTGAGTATCTTCTGCTTCAGCTGGTTGGCCGTGACATGGTCTCGATGCTTAGCAGCACTGATGAGGTGATCACACATCTTCTCCTCCTCTCTCCGGTCAGCAGCATACTGAGCACACTGCGACTGGCAATGAGAGAACATCCACTTCATTAAAGACAGGCTACTTATGATCGCCCTGAAATTATTATTTATTTAACTCTCTGATTATGAAAATAACTAATTAAAGTGTTTTTTAGAAGTATAGGACATGCCATTTGTCCTAGTTTCATCCAGGACAGGGTTAATTTTTTTTACAGTCGAGGGGGAAGCAAGCAAGTCCAAAGCCTAGTGTCATTTGATACCATCTCATGTCACTTGCCAGGGGCAGGAGTAAGGGAGATTCTCTCTCTGGTCTGAGAGAGTGTGTGGCAGGCTAAAAGGTCCAGCATTATTTTACTTACTGTGTAAACCATTTCTTTGCCTTATATCTTTTGTTATTAATATTGTTGCTGTTACTGTTCTCTTTCTTATCTCATTGCTGTTTCCAGTAAGTTGTTCTTATCTCAGCTTGTGATTTTCACCTCCTGTGCCTCCACTTCTCAACACCACCATGGAAGGGGTGGGGAAGCGATCAAACAGTGTCTGGTTTAGGAGAGTCTAGGTGAGGACACTGAATTTTTCTGCAGTAATATTTCTTGATCATGACACCATTCAATTGAAATGTCCTGTCATATATTATCCATGAACAAGTGCTCTGTTAGAACATGTAAAAATGAAATACCAAGGGCAAAGACAACAGAATTCAAATTAAAACCATTAAGCAATACATGTGGGTGTGTGTATATATGTGGCCACGGAGACACCTTGAAAGTTATCCTTTTCCAAATGTTTCATCTGTTCTCAGGTATAAAATACACCTCTAACATACAGAGGATAATATACAAGAAAAAATTATGTACTGGTTTTGATTTTTAAATTATATTAACACCTAAATTTTTTTACATATTGATTTTTTTATTGCTACAGATGCTAAACCAAAAAAAAAGTATATTTTCTATCTCATACCACAACATGCAAAATTTTGATAACATACTACCAATTCTAAAAACCCTAATGGATAAAAATATCACTAATCTTTTAAACTGAAAAAATCTAATAGTTCCATCATGTGTCCTTTGAGAGAAAACTATCTCTAAAATAAATGCTGTGGTTCTTGACCTTCACATGAATTTCTTTCTAAATTGCTAGAATTCTATAATGTATTTTTGGTTTGATAAATCATTTCTTTACATATAAGGATAATCTTTTTCCATTTCTTTACTCAAAATCATGCTAAGTTAAAACTCAATTTCTTCTCCTCATAAAAATTCTTTTGAAATGTCTAAAGAAAGGGAACACAGCCAGAGTAATCAAAATAAATCCACTAAAAGTATAGTTTTCTTAGTATAAATTACAAAGGCTAGTATACTCTCAGATAAAAAATACCCTTTATGGCACATTTTTTGCACTTAGTTTTTGTGCACCATTTCAGAACCTTTAGCCAACACTCGATGCTGTAATAGGGCTCAATAGAAGCCAATTTTCTAGTATTCAAAAGAGTAATTAAAATTAAGTTAACCTTATATTTTATATTTTATTCTTAATATTTCTGCACACTACCTTTTTAGTACAGATCACATTAGTGTTCAGTATGATTATAACAGTGGTCTTTCTATTGTGTTTACAGACATAATTTCAAGTAATCTATCTGGGAAAGAACAATGGTTACACTAATTCATAAAGGGTTAATTCATTTTCCAATTTATCTTCTTGTACAGGGAGGCACCAATTAGTACAATGATCTGCCTTAGTAATGAGGTTAATATTTCACCAGCTCATTGGACAGTAAAATTAAATTTTCATTTTTCTTCCTGAACAATTACAAAGGTTAACAAAATGAAAGTTAACTGTGAAATACCCATTCTGGGAGGAATTTTCCTGGCTGTGATTACAACTGGAGCCACAGAATAAAATTTAGACGCTGCTCCGTGGTCTGTGCAGGAGACACAGTAACTTGATGCAGCTTGGAACAAATAATTTCACCCATAATGATTCAATTAAAGTTTAAAGGACAGAAATAAAATAAAATAGTCATGCACTTCTCTAGATGAGAGCACTGATTAACATGTACTAAACCCCAGAAGGTATACCTATACAGTTTATTAAAACAAAATGACAGATATACAATCATGTAGCAGAAAACTACCAGAAATCTCTTTGTCCCTACTGCTTTCAAGTAGGATGAATAATAAAATATTCAGTTGTATTCCCACCATTACTAAAGACAGTATATAAAGCATTCTTTCAGACTTTAACCATCACCTTATTTAAGTACTTGTGAATTTCACATTAAAACAGTCTGCATTTTACAATTTTCTTTTATGATTTGCAGATTTAAACTTACTCGCCTAAAATGTGTACCTCAGTCTTTTCCTACAACAAATGTAATGACAATTTTCATATACTAGAAACGTGTTGGTTTCTTTACCAGACAATAAGACAGACTTGAGGCTACTCCTTTAGGGAATTTAGTTAATATTCTAAATCCTATTTGCTAACAGAAGCTGGTAGTTAATTGAATATTCTCATTCTGTCTGGAGTTCTGACAGATCTTATACCTCAATGTATTCTTCAAAGAGCAGATAACTCAATCTTCCATTGTCATCTTAGGTTACTGCATGATGCTCTGATAGACATCAAATGTTATTTATTGTTGAGGCAATATGAAACTTCACTCTGACATACACTTAATTGTAAATGCAATTTTATCTATGTTCAAAATATCCAGTATAAGCTTGGTAATAAAGTTGTTGCAATCCCATATGACAAGTGTCTGCTGTCTGCTCTGACAAAATGAAGTAAAGGTTATGTGTATTCAAAATGACAACAGATATCTCTGTGTCTCACAGTTCTCAGCTAGGTCAAGGAGCACAAAAACTAGTACATCAAAGTGCATGTTTAAGAGAGCTGTTTCAAGGAGATAAAAACCTCATCAAAACTAAGATTCCTGCATCCTATTTCTAGCCACCAGGTGCTTGTTGACAGTTTCTGACAGATTAATAAACTGATATAGCTATTTATTATCATCAATACTAAGTCTGTCAATCTCAATCCTGATGCTAGGTCATTTGAGCAGTAAAAGATGTGAAAATATAGGACTGCACATATATACCTACATCTACCAAAAATGTATGCAAATACAAGGCAGGTTCAGAAACGATAAAAAACAGTGCTGAAATGTACGAAACACCATAAAAATGCAAAACCATATTTGACAAAGTCATGTCAAAAATGAGGTATTCAATTTACTCCATTATTTTTGCATGACTTTTTTTTTAATAGCAACAAAATTAGTCCTGTATAAACAATTTGAAACCTATTAAACTGAAGACATTTTAAAAACAGGGGATTTAACATCACCTTCAAGCAACATAATTTAAATTTCATACTGCACCACTCATTGATGAAAAAGCAACCAAGTGTTGGCTTTTTTTCAGAATAAGAATTATAGACATTTAAGAGTTATGGGAGTCAGCTGCTCAGTCAGTTACATCTTCCAGTACTCAATCTTACTGTTGATAATTATTCCTAACTACTAAAAAAGATATGCAGTATTGTATTTCACTATATAAAAAGCAAGTGTTCTAAGTGCTCCAAAATTCAAAATGTTTGAAGAAAATGAACTTAAAATTTTAAATTTGTTCAACAAAACAGTTCTATTTCTTATTTTTTATCACATATCTTAAGTCTATAATTGCTTTGCTTTTTTACTGAACTCATACATACTGTTGTAAATAATCAACAAAAATAATTAATAAGGTGATTTGCATTACTATTTTCAATAAATCAGAAAAGTTCTTTGTGAACCAAAGGGTCCACCATATCAGATTAGACATTCTGATTAAGGCATTTCTTCAAGCTGTAAATGCTTTTATGAATTTCAGTGACAAGATGAGAAATTAAACCCATTCCTTGTGCTTGACATTTACCAAAGCTTTTAAAAACCAGTTTTGAAATGCTTTCAATGTAAATTTCTTCCTTGGAAGAAAAAAAAAATAAAATCTTTATTGCAGGGAGTTACAGTCTAGGCGTCAACTGAGTGAAAACAGAGAGCCAGCACTGCACCAGCTCTCAGGCTTACCTCAAACTCAGCGTGCTTGTGGACATCTTCAGCTCTTTGTCGGTTTAAAATAAATTCTGCCTCATTTGCAACACGCACTATATGGTCTTTCATTGCATGGCACAATAATCTGAAATAAGAAAAATCAGAATCAGTATTTCTATTTGATGTATTCCAAATAAACTATTTCAGCAGGTTTACTTACAATGGAAAAATCAATGAAACGTCTGTAATTAAATTTTGCAATTAGTTGAAATAAAAAAAAAATTATCTAAATTTTCTGCATTGTGAAAGCACAAAGAAATCACATTAAATGGAAAAAAAGTTTTCCATTTATTACGGAAGGCAAAAGTTCTTTATGGAAGAATATATTTTGAGGATATTTTTAACAGCAGTCTCAATATGAATACTGCACTATCATTAAAAAAAAAATCTAGAAAATTGCTTAAACTCTTATTTGTACCATTAAAAACATTAAATAGAGGTATTTCAATTTCAGTCTTAAAAAGTCATTATTGAAGATTTAAAATTTTATTAAAATTGAAAAGTAATATAAATATCTCTCACATATTTCTTCAAATACTACCCTGGAAAGTACCTCACTTTTCCACGTTTTCAAAATATCAGAAACAGAAGGAAAAAACAGATTAAGAGTAGATTGAGATCGAAGATGTCAGGCAGCCACATTAATTTAGACTTTCCTAAAGACCACAAAATACCACGAGGTGCATAACAAAACTGCATAAACAACATTGGGTTGAAAATGCCCTTGTGTTTTTGGGCAGCAATAATGGAACCAGCTGCTTTCTTGTCCCTATAGCCCATATCTAGGGTTGGCCATTATATTAAAAATTACTCTGCCCTTCTTATCA
Organism: Emberiza elegans; assembly: GCA_024865655.1. Taxonomy (NCBI): domain Eukaryota; kingdom Metazoa; phylum Chordata; class Aves; order Passeriformes; family Fringillidae; genus Emberiza; species Emberiza elegans. Next base: position 19,566,817 of record JALJVW010003023.1, on the reverse strand, counting down.
GCAGAGAGTAAATGTCTTTCAGGACTCAATGATCTGACGGGTCTGTTTAGGATCAGGGAAAAACCATTTCTTTTTCTGTGGAAGTGGAACATGGTCTGGGATTTTCCGTCTTGCAGCATCAGGGAAAGGATTTCAAACTTTCCTACATTAAGGCTGTGAAATCTCTAGTAAATTCAACCCTAATTTGGTGTTTCCTGTTAGAAGTAAAATTCATTATTATTAGAAATTGAAGTCATGATTACTAGACCTTAAAACTGTAAGATGGAAAGATCTGATCTCTTTTCTTGCCGCCATTGTTCTACCATCTGTGAAGAAAGGAAATCGCTAATGCTGAGCTACTGTTCAATATGTGTGCATGGCAAGGGAAACCATAAATATTTGGGCCTCTGTTTTAGAGATAAAGATTAAAAAAAACTTGGATCAAGGTTTCACAGTGGATATTCGTGTCTTTAATAACTCTTTTTATTATATCTAACCCTTTGCTATTTTTAAAGCAAAAAGTTTTTTGCCAGTTATAAGCTGAAAGATCAAAGTTGCCTACCCTGCAGTTTTCAAAATTTAGCCGTATTTTTTAATCTACCCTGCTGGAAGATATGTTTCAGTATTTTATTACTGCTAAGTGTTCATATTTTTATTGTTAAGATGCAAGTGTAGGACTGTCTTCAGATGTGGATTAGGAACGAACATTAGTGGATGTCAGGAAGATGGGGACAGATCCTTCCTTGTGCGCAGCAACAAGACAAGGGGCAGTGGGCACAAAGTGGATCACAGGAAGCTCCAGCTGAATATGAGGAAAAAAGTCTTTACTTTGTGGGTGACATAGCACTGCAACAGGGTGCCCAGAAAGGTTGTGCAGTCTCCTGCCCTGGAGAAATTCAAAAGTTGTCTGGACACAATTCTGTGCAATCTGGGATATCTCAGTATTATTTCAACTGTGTCTTGCCAGTTACTTCATGCACTCTCATATATCTCTCACTGATCGTGACTTCTTCAAGAAAAAGATAAAAAAATGTTTGTATGATCATTAACAAATTAGGATTATCACAAAAGCGAGGCCATAGCCCCTTAGAAGTGTATCATCAATTAAATAATATGGTATCGATGTGTGGGAATAAGGGACATACTGTGGTTCACAGTAGAACTGTGGTAGAGCTTCAAAGACTAAGTAAACAATGTTTTTCCATCTAGAAGACCATTAATAACCATGCTAGTTCTAAAATCACTTGACAGAAAGACTTCAAAAAAAGGAAGGGTAAAAATCCAAGCAGTCATTTAAAAATCTTGTGTGGCTAAAAAATAAGCCTTAACCTGGATGTTTTGATTAGCAAGTGCAAGAATGCAGGGCTGAACACAGAAGCATCATAAATTAAAGCAGTTAAATATGTCATCACTGAGAGGCAGCAACTACAAGGTTGCAGAAGCAATGTCTCACAAGGGTTTTTGCATAGGTACATGTTTCTGTGCTTGCTCTACTTGCTAAAGAAAACTTACTTTTTGAACTTTAAAAACTCTATTAAAAAATAATTCCTGGTATTGGTTTTTAGTTTTAACTGAAAGCTACTATGTATTCTCAACATTCCTACTAAGTAAAAGATGGTAAAACTCTTTATGGATTATAGCAGAGCCAGCTAACCCTGAATCTCAGATCCATATAGACACAGCACTACTCAGTGTACTGCCTTAACCGGTCTATACCTGATGAAAAAGCATGATAATGTTGTCATCCTTTGAATACTAAGCAATTTATCTATATCCTGAATAATTCAATCACATTCATGGCATAAGATTACCAAAAAAAGAAGAAACCTCCAACTTTTTGGCTTGAGAAAAAGTGCCTACAAGTTCTTTTTGTTTCTCAAAGGAAATAAAAGCAAATTTACTCAGAAAGAATCCCAAATCAGGAGAAATCTTACCCTCAGTAGTACCAATGAATTCCAGTACATTAAAAAAATTTAAAATCTCCCTTCCTGCACTAAGAGTAAGAGAAAAGAACAAGGATCTCTAGGTCAGCAAATTCACTCCTTCATAGCAACAGGCAACCACATCATTTAAAATCCTTCATAAACTGCCTTTAGCTTATGAAAGGCATTTTCATTAAATCTAGTTCTTGAAATGTGTTTTCATTATATGAAAATGTGATTGAGTTACTTGCCTCCCACACAGCTTTGGAAATTTCTCTGAAGCTTAAACCCCTTTTCCTCTCCAATCCAAATGTATTCTTCAGCAGTCTTAACTGTGTCATTTTACACAAACCTTGCCCTTAGGCTTACACAATCCTTCATTCTGATGATGTTCTGGTAGTCTATGTATTACTATTCCTAAGTAAACCAGATATCTGATTTTTCTTGGATGGCAAAAGAGTAGATAAATTTTACTAATATCATAATTTGATTTTGCCTTTTCTGCAAATGCATATCCAAAACTATCAGCAGCATTCTAGATGAATTCTAGTCACTATTTACATAGTAACATTAATGATGCATTATTTCAATGAAAATAACCTTTCTGATACAATTCTGTAATTGTTTTTCCTCATTCTGTGATTTTGCACAAGAAAATTTCAGTGGCAGATTGGTCTTTTACCTCTTCAGATATTTCTAAAAGATGCATATATTTTCATGAATATGAACACCATGTACCGTTACATTATAAAATATTTATATAGTACATTACACTTTATAACATTTATATTAATACAGGTTGAAAACCACCCAGTTTATCCTGATTGATATTTCTGTCATCTGCCCAGCCAGGTTTCCCATCCACAGTTTTTTACACAGCATTCTCTTTTTGGGGAAAAGTCTATTATCTGTATCTTCCCCTGACCATCATCCTGTACTGGAGTGACTAATCCCACTGAGAAGCACCCTGAGGCACAAGAATGGATGTAAAATTGCTGTACAAAGGGGTGATCTAAAATTTGAGAGCTTTCTAACTTTTACTCTCCCTTAGAAAAAACCCTGTGTTCTTTAGTGAGATCTCCTTATCATGGTGACAGAGTTATAACCACAGTTTTCATTCTTGCTTGTAAATCTTCCTCCTGTCTTAGCAAGCACCACCACCCTCATCAGACCTAGTAGCTACGTTAATGTTGAGACAGTGAGGAACCAGGCCTTCTGGTCACACTTATACATTTCTAAATAAATAACACTTCCAAAGGGCTAAGGATTCACCACAGGCTTGCTGTACTTCTTATTCTCACTTCCAGCAATTCATTATTTACAAAAAAAAAAAAAAAAAAAAAAAAAGGAAATAAAAGCCTTGAGTAAAACAAAAGTAAAAAATTGACCTTGAAAAATGTTTGGTTTTATCCAGTGTGACCATTTCTTCAGTTGCACCATTGAAACTTCTACCAGTATTGAAGACAACTGTGCTTGCCAGATGAGCTGATCACAAGAAATGATGACCAGCAAAAAATCTTATCTCCTCTTTGTGTGGCAATCCTTAATGCATAAGGTAGAGACTAAACATGATCTAACTTTCTGTTCACCCAGACAAGCTTGGTTTATACTAATGCCTACAAATTTACAATCCACAGTTAAAGTTCCTTTACTAAGAAACAGGTTTGGCTTGGTTTTAGACTAAATCAAAAGAATTTCAGTAGGAAATCCACCAACAAAGCAGTCTGAAATCACTTGTGCCTCAAATACTTCTACAGAGAAATGAACTTTCTGTTCAGACAACTGTGGAGTTTTCAGCTGAAGATATTGGAGAAAAACTCTAATAAAATAAGCTGGTACTTCATAATACGCATGACAAGGCTTAAGTAGTAATAAATGGTGGGGTCTCCTTAACCTAAAAATGAAAAAATCTCAGACTTATGGGCAAGACCAGGCTGAGAGCAAGTTTCAGGACGTGAATATTCATAAATATGAATTATTCATAAATATTGTTTGAGAGTAGGTAAGAAGTTATTTGAAATCCATGTATGTAGCTTTCCAGAATTCTGTCCTCAGCAAAGTTACTTTAGAATTCCAGAGTGCTTCAGGTTAAAGGAAGTCGTGAAAAATATGTGCAACCAATCAGAAGCCCCTGTTTTACAGATAATGGGAATTAAAAAGGTTGGATTGTGGAGTACCACATTCCATTAAGTCATTCAGATAAATAGCCAGTGCCTGGGAGAACTCTCTTAGAGTTATGGAAATAGAGATGATGCTAAGACTATACATAAACTGTATTAGAAACCTGTAAAAACATAAAATGCTTGCAACACACTTAACTGTGGATTAAGGCGTTATTTGTACACCTATTAGAACTAAAGGATAAAAATTCTTGTCTCACTCTCCTAACCTGGCTTTGTTATCTTGCAGTCATTTGCTCCTAATAATAGTCTCACATAGAGAGTGCTCATAGCTTTTATGATGCTAGACAAAAGAATTGAGCTCACGTTATCCAGCCTTTCCTTTATTTGAAACAAACTAAAAATCCAGATCATTCCCAAACAGCAATTTTCAAAAAAGATTACCAAATGAACATTTGTTATAATTTAGCTAAGGTCTTGCTTCCTCTATTCATTCCTGAAGTTCTGCCAACTCACATGTCCAGGGAAACAGATGTTTCTCTGACTTACTTTCATCATATGCCCGTAGCTTTATTTAAAACAAAAAACAAACCAAAAAAACACAGCCTGGAAATGTGCCATGTTTTTATCAAACAGTTGTTTTGACAATTATTACTCTTAATGGCATTCATAAGAAATGAAACTTATCATTGCACTGTGTATCTGCAATAGGGTAGTTCATAAACTAGTTGAAGAGTTTGAAGTTCCACAAGATGCAGTACTGCTATGAATCTTTGAAAGTAAATTCCTATAAACTTTGCAAAGTAATGTCTAACACAGTGGTCTCATTTCTTGCAAGAGCAATGATGAAAAATACCCCAGAGAAAAGTTTGAAATTATAGCATGCGAACACTGGCTATTCAACTACAACATAAGCACACTGACAAGACAAATTTCATGGAGGGTAACTATAATTGTTTCAGAAATGTCTCAGAAGCTGTAACAGATTCAATTAAACTCAGAGATGACTACAAAGAATCTGTTCCACTCCCATAAAGACTTGCTATTTTGCAGAAGAATTTTCTAAATCAAGAGGAATCTCTTTGTAACAGTGACTACCCAGTAAACATGCACGACCAGCAGTTACAACTGAGATCAGCCTCCACTTTCAGATATGACCTGATCAGGCAATGCTAGAAGAGGAAAGGATACCTCAAAAACACTAACAGATCTAAGAACTGTAGGTGTACTGACCCCACAAGAAGGTTACCATAACAATGCACACTTTTTCTAACACAAACTACTTGTCTGGAGCTAGGACAAGGAGAGCTGTAGTAAGGAATACAAGATTATGAACAAGTATATCTAAACAAGGGACACAAACTCACACTTAAGCTGGTGTAGAAATACAGACATTCAGTGCCCACTTTTACAGAAGTATCTAAGACAGGGATACTTTACTAAAGGAAGATGACATCTAGGATAAAGTTCCATAAAACAGACACAGTTAATAAAGGATTCCTCCAATCAAAAGTTACACTTGGTGAAGATGACAATAAAGCAGTAGAATTTGGTTATATCTGTCAAAGACAGAATAATCAAACACCTTTGCTCTTATTTATGGTTTCTAAGCTACTGCCTCCCCAGTGTTCATTTCTGACTGCATTTGCATATATTGGATTTTGCACATCAGACCGGAATCCTTTGCATGTGGTAGCCCTGAACTCCCTATGGTCTGATGATCCAATATCTTGCCTTCTTGGAATGATTCAGGTCAGGTCCCCATTCTGTCTATAATCAAGATCATAATCAAAACAGAAACAAGAAACAGCTTCCATTTTGGACCCTACTATTAAATCAGTTCTTTGAGAGCTATTAAGAGACCCAAATGCAGATGCACATCATAAATCAAATATGGCAAGTGGCACTATAGATATATCTTTTAATATATGCCTGAACATTTAGGTATGGCAGAGAGTGAATAATGGCTGTGAACTAATTTACCACAAACCAAACATATCAGAATTGCCAAATGGCAACAGAGGATGTCCAAAAGAAAATTTGTTGTAGATACCCCATAATTCCAGTTGAGGTAACAAGAAAAGAATATAAGCCTTTATGAGCCTCCTTCCAGGACTGAATCAGCAATTTATCAAAATGTAAAGAAACACTGATTTCCAGACTATATAAACATCCTGCTATTTTTTCCAAAATATTTCAACAAAACAAGGTTTAAAATGAAAATGGCTTCTTGCGAATTTTAAGTATGCTCAGAGGTCCATGTAGGTGGATATGCTAAAATATATATTTTCATGGCTAAAGGCAGAAAGCACACTTAGGTACAGAGATGGAATTACAGGAACAAAGTTTTCAATTTTAAATCTGAGATTAAATATAGGCTCACGTTGCCTTAAATTTATATTAGAATTAGACTACCTCTATTAAAATGAAGAAATTATGTAAAAAGTAAAGGAAAATATTTAAAAGAAAGGTAAAAGATCATCCCTTTAAAGAGGTGAGTGTTGAAAAAGCATAATGGGGGAAGGAAATGGATGATGGGGATAGTAATTCAGCTCTGAAAGATGAACAGATCATGACCTATAAAATCCTTCTCTTAGGCAGGATAAATCCCTGAGATACTCTGCTTGTGAAAAACATTAAGCTAAGGTGCAATCAATTAACCACAAACTTTGGACCCTGTTTAAGTAATAAGTCTTTTATCTATTTAGTTGTCTATCACTTCAGAATGTAGAGTTCTAACTGGTGCATGAATATCATAGGACCTTTCCAGCATCAAGATAAATAAAGTTCTTTGCTACTCCTGTGACCACAAGTCTGACTGTTTTATCTTTTTTTATCACAGAAAGCATACAGGTTAGCCATGGACAGTTTACCTTTTGTAAATCCATGTTGATTGTTCTCAATTACATTCTCTTTCAAGCAGCCAGAATTTGTTTTAAAGGGACTTGCTACATAGTCTTCCAAGGGCCAGAAGAAAAGATGACAAACTTTTTCCTGGATTTTGAGGACTATTTTAAAGATGGCTGTAACATATGCCTTTCTCCAGGCACCTAACCTGCCCCAATTTCCTTGACTTCTTGGATCGATGATCAGCGTTGCAAAGACTTTCATGACTATCAGATGTACCCCTCAGGGCTTGTATGGCACAAGATGTCTCAAGGAATTCCTGAGTCAGACCTCATCCACTGTTGGTAGATGTTGGTCCTTTAACTCCTTCACTAAAGGCAAAGCCTTGATAAAATTTAGTGAAGGTGGAGGCAAATAAGGCATTGAGCATCTCAGTCGTACCTGTGACTAAATCATCCAACCCATACAACAACAAGATATTTACCTTGGTCAGCCTACTAATGAAGCTCTTGTTATCCTCGATATCTCTTCCAAGTTTCATTTCCAGCTGACTGCGGGCCTTCCTGACAATATTTCTTATGTGCTCATGCTTCTAAATTCCTTCTTTCTAGCCAGCTTTTAGTTCCAACCTCCTGTGTACTCTTTTTTTGCATTAGAGCTCTAAAATAATTTCTTTTTCTGACTGAACCTCTCTCTTGCTACATGCACATTTTTCCTGTTCCTGCATTTGGATAATGCTGTACTTAAAAGTCTGACACCTTTTAGAACTACTTTGAAGGAACACATTTGCCTCCTATGGGATCCGACTGATCTGTTTCCTGAATAGACTAAAATTTGCACTCATTCTGCTACTCTCAATCCTCACTTTCCTCAGGGCCTTGAACACCACTGTTTCATGGCAAGTACAGCCAAAGGTGCCATTAATGAACCACATTCAAAAATAATTCTTGCCTACTGGTAAATAACAGATCCTGCTGTGTGTCAGTCTTAGCTGTCTCATCATGTTTCAAGAAGTCATCCCCAGCAGTCTTCAGTAATTGCCTTCCCTACATGCATCCCACCTTGTTGCACTTCCAGAGGTTGTCAGGAAGGTTAAAGGCCCTAATGGGCAACTAGGCTTTGTGATCAAGGTGTTTAGAGAACGCTTCTTCCTTTCCCTTACTCTGAATGAGTAGTCTGTAACACCACTGTGACTCTCCTCTCTACTCTCCTCTCATCCTGTCCTACATACTATCCATCAGACTACCTTGCATCCCACTAAAGAACTTGAAAAGTCTGAACTGCTTCTTCACAGAGAAGGCAACACTCCCTCCTTGCTTTCTCTGGCTACCTTTTCCTAGAAAACTGTCTATTGCAGCACTTCTGTTACGCAGTGCAGGCTGCCCCACCAAATCTTACTCATTCCTTCCAAAGATGTCATAGTTTTGTGATTGCATGTGGAGTAATGTCTACTCCTAGTTGCCCAAGATGTATGCGTTTGTATATACATATTTACTTGAGGTGGGTGCTCTTATCTCTCGTTTTTGTCAGCAAAAAAACATTTTCTCTTAACCTCATCCACCACTACTCCACTTAAATGTGGGCCGTTGTCTCCCTCACATATCATTCCTAAAGAAGTCTTTTCATGTCTTCTTTCACAGCCAATATTGCAGATACATCCAGCTCTAAAATGATGAAGCCTGCTTATGTGTACATCCCAATATAAATCTGAAATCCTAATTAAGCTGCTGTCAGTGAATCTCTTGACATGTGTGATACCCTCAACATCACACATTCATAGCAGGAGACTGATTACATAGAAGCATAAAGTTCAAGATCATAACCAGGATGTCACTAAATCTTTCAGGTGTATTACATACCTTGAAAGAATTAATTTAAATCTGTAGTCAGATCTCTTGTTACACTAAAAGCTGTTACAACAGTCCTATTTTCAGAAAGCTGTATCAGTGTTTCTGTATTTAATTCCAAAACTATATGATCTTCCTAAAAAACCATTATCTATACCAAAAACCCCAGAAACAGAGTAAATCAAGCAATTTAAAATGAAAATGCAGCATGTTGAAGCAACAGGAATATAGCTATAATTGTTTAAACTACACCTATATTGCAATATTTTGTTTAAGAACATTTCTAATACATTCAAAAATCCTAAAGGCACCTAAATTATTTCAAGAAGAAATAACAAGAGTTAGGTACTCAGAAAATCACCTTGTAGTATACATATATTAAAAATATAGATGTCTAGCTGAAGATATTAAAACTGTGGACTTCTGCATTACATCTAAGTATTTTCATCCACATTCAAAAGAAGAATCTTTCTCAAAACTTTTGATTTATTTCCCAGGTATCTCAAAATCTACCCAGAAAGTCCTTCAAAATATTCTTAGACTTCATTTTGCTTTTAATAATTTAAAATTCAATCATTATTGCACAGCGATTATATGCAATTTTACATCCCATTAACCCTGCTTTGTTTTAATTATAAAGATCCTTTGTTAGATTCCTTTAAATGATCCAGTTTATAATTTCAGGTTATCCTAGGGAGCACTTTAATTCAGCTGCACATTCATCAACTGTTTATGTCCTGTTAATTGTTGACAACTGCACAATTGCATTCTCTAGCTATGATTGATGAATTGCATTCACAAGTTTAGCTATTAAGCAGAATAAATATTTATAACAATTTTCAGTTAAAGGATTGTTATCTTTTTCCCCAAAAGGGTAAGTTAAAAACAAACAGGCTGATTGCAAAGAAGAGCATTTCAGTAACACAAACACACTTATTCTAAAAAACCTTTCTGAGATGAGTATAGGGAGGAACATGTGCCCAAGGGCAGTTTGATTAGACATTCCTATGACTGGATTTAAGAAATGGTCCTTAAATGATTCTTATTCTTGAAAAGTCATTGTTAGAGGGGATTAGAAGGTCCACCGGTATCTTAAAATCTGACTGCTAAAAATATGCAGATATAGGATTTGCTCAGAATGTTCATTTTATCAATAGTGAGCATTATAATATCTGAATTCAATATCCTGGCTGAGAAAATAAAAAAGGTCCAAAAAGTATTGCATATTACTATCTAAGTACATAAGCTTACTATAATTATTTAGTCTGTTGCCAGGTACAATTTCTTGAACAATGTGCAGTACATGACCCACTCAGGTGAGCCCTATTATGGTGTAAAAACTCATATTTGCCCTTCACAGCAAGAAGAATTTCCAATGGAGGGACTTATGTTTCCTACTGCTATACAGCACTATAACTTCAGTGTGCACAGGGAATCCAGGAGAATTTGCACCAGCCAAATACTAGGTAATAACATGCTCTTTTTTTTTTTTTTTTGATACTCAAACTCTTATATTTCTATATTCTGGCATTTTCTAAATTTCATTCCAAATAAAGGCATGATTTAACCACCAAAATATCCGCTAGACAAAAAATATCCTGCAATAAAGAGGAGACTTGATACTTCACTTTAATAATTAGATATCATTGGCAAAAAAAAGAAATCACACATAAAATGACAAGATCTCTTCAACAGGTGTATTGCTATTTTTTTTATTTAGCTGCACATAACAAAATGCATAGATTCAAATGGATTTACTGTATTGGCCAATACAAATCAGACACATTGCCTTAGTGGTTTTGTTTGTCTTGGGTACTCTCCTACCAGAAGGGCCAGAAAGTCTCCCTTTGCTTCCCAGCTTGCTGGCAGGAAGTAGTGAGAAACAATGAACAGAGTAGAACACACAGAATTAAAATTACTTGAAGATTGATAAGAAAATTCATAAAAAAATTCAAAATCAAGGAAGCTCATATAAATGTAATGTCATGTGTGGTTTGCAGAACTCAAATTGGCTGGAAATTCTAGATAAAACAATAATGGAATTATAGTATAGACAAGTATGTCTGTAAAATGAATGCTGTGCTCCTAAAACAGATGGAGCAGCAGATGGTTTTACAGATTGGGCTCCCTGGACTGTCTGGGTAAAACAACCTAGCTGCTCTGGAGAATGGTGGTTCAATTCTCAAATAACCCTAAACTTATATACGGTTCAAGGGAATTCTGCTTCCTTCTGTCAATAAACAAAATTTTCAAAATTTACACACTTATAAATTAAATATTTACTATATAAAGTATCTATACAATAAATCTCTTAATTAACATGACCTTTTCACAATCTTTTTGGAACAGATGGTGAGGAAGTATTATCACCCAATGGAATAAATGCAAAATGACTACTTGTTCAAAAGCTTTAAAATTCATTACCTTCCTTCATTGATGAGCTCAATAAATGCAAGTCCTGCATTCTTCTGAATAGAATTTTGCCATTCCTAAGAAGATAAAACATAACATGATCAAAACCCAAGGATTTTAAACCACATTTTTGAAGCTGACCCTGGTGACTTCCTAAGAAGATTGAATTTAGGCAGTACTTCTTAATTTCCCCCAACACTCCCCCACATCAAAAGAATGATCTGATCATTTAAAAAAACGAAGTTCATTCAGATTTTAAAATAAATTTTAGGTGGTCATATCTTCTTTTTCACGCTTTAGCAAGCTTTAGTTTCCTTGTCTAGAGAATAAGAAAACACGTCTTGTTTCTGCAGTTCATGCGGTCGCCCAATGAACATTAGTGCAACAAAGTACCTTCTTCATGTTGCTTCACTGCTACACCTTGCACATTTTATAATAAAGGACAGGCAAAAATTTGTATAAAATCCACCCTCATGGAGTTGCTTCTTTCTGATTATAAGTGAAAACAAAGCCAGTCTATGATAACAAACTTTTTTCTTTAATTGATTTACTGTTACCATGGATTTCCAAGATGGAATTTCAAACTAATCTAAACCACCTAACTGATATTAAATTCAACAGGATTTTACTTCATATACAACTAAGTTAAAGAGAAGTTTCACAATGCATCACAAATAGCTTTTGTCATACAACCCACTGCTTCTATCACATCAAGAATTCTGATATTTGAGATGAAAACGGGTTGATCTCTCTCTAACAAATAAAGATTACTTTCTTTTGCGATAATTCCTTAAAAAATTTCTTTAAAAGCAATAAAAATTTCCTCTGCATCATAATGAAAAACAAAGTACATTAGCTGGATTACAGAGAGAGTTCCTAGACTAAGACTACATGTTGTCAATGGGTAGATGGTTACAGTTACAGAACTATTCCTTTAATAGATTAATTTACTTTTTTTTTTCCAAGAGTAAAAAGTCAGGCAGAAAGTCACAATTCTTGTTCCCTAATATGGGTGAAAAAAGATGCCTTTCCATAGATGAAGGAAATTTTCTCAAAGAAGAGCTGTGAAATCTAGTCACTAATCATCAAAGTGCTTCTTACTGATTATACAAATTTAGAGATATGACCAAGTCTTGCATCTTAAAAAAAACAATAGCAACAATCTAATACTCATGATTGGTTTTATAAAAGGCAAGCTACTAAAATACCCCAATAATGAACATTCTCTTGACCCAGGGCTGAGCAGGTAACTCCTGGTTAGGGAAGACAGAGTATCAGCACCCAAGCCCCTAGCCTGTGAGCTAGATAACCATTGTAACAGGTCCTTCCTTCAGTGATGCTTATTTTGTTATTTTCATATCTAGTAACTGAAGCTAATTACATCACTTAAATCATCAGTGTAAAGTAGAAAATCACCCTGAGAAACTAAGAATGAAAGAATTCAATTACCTTAACACAGGCATCTTGAGACATTTTAGGAAACAAAATGTCTGGGTTAGAGATAGTATTCAAAGTGTAGCATTTTTTTTATCAGAGCCTTTTACTGTACACTATACAAACCACTATCAGCATTTCTTTTGAGATGTTTTTCTGCTCCACAGCAGCTATGACTTTGCAGTCAGGAAAGAAGTTGAAAAGAGAGAGGAGAAAGGAATAAAGGCTTCCTAAGACAGGTCAAAGAAAGCATGCTAATTAAATTTTTAAAAGGTAACAGAAGGTCTTTCTTTGTCTGAAAAAGCACAAGAGATTCTTGCAAATATTTTGCCAGATCTTCCTGCTTAGTCTCCAATTCTGCAGGACATCCAAAATGGCTAACTGAATTTTATGGGAAATATCTTAAATAGCCTAAAAAGCCACTAAGATGATATCTATATGGAAGTAATGAAACACTTCTTATATCTCCATAGGTGGAAAATCTGATCAACTTATCTGAGGTAATTATTCATGATAAAAATGTTTGAAACTTGCTGAACTATCTACCCAAAACTAGTGAAAAACATAACGATGAAGAACCTAGAAAGAAATTAGGATTCATGGTTCATGCATTGTTTCACTACAAAGTGGCTATGACAAGATTTATTCAAGACTCTCAACCGTCCATTAATCCAGAAATAAGGGAATAATCATTACTGCTACAATTTTATTTCACATTTAAACATAATTTAACAAACAGATTCACGATCCTGAGACATTACCTATATATGTGAAGAGGCACCTGGTTTTCTTTTCTTCCATTTTGTTTTTAAAAGATGCAAACAATAGATTAAAAATACTTTTCAATGCCAGCATTGCATTTGCCTTTGCAATGGCTATTCATGTCATCATTTGTACTTTAAGAACTGGATTGAGATGTGGAGCAATTTTGTTTATATTCTCTCGGATTCCAAAGGAATCTTTCTCAACCCCAAAATGCAAGAAGCTGAAAAACAAACACCAAATGAAATGGATGCAGGGACAGTAGTTGGAAGATTTATGCTACAGCCAAATGGAACCAGAGCATAGTCATTTGGCTATTAGCAGCTAAGTGCTTGAATGACTACAGTACATCTCACGTGGTTTTGGTGTATCATGAATCTTCTGAGCCTTAGAGCAAGGGCTTGAAGCCTTTTCTGTGCCTCAAAAATGATGGTAGCAATTAGGTGCTGAAATAACAGAAGCCTTTGACAAAATCATGTACGAGACAACTACTTCTGTACAGGAATGCATGGAACTCTCTTCCCTTGGGGCTCCTGCTTGGCAGGGCAGTGGGGATGACTCAACAAAGTGGGGTGTAGAAGACTCAGGGCTGTCTAACACTGATAGTGCTCAAGAATGATGACACAACTTCTTTGTACTAAAAACAGAACAAAAATTTAGTTTTTAACTTTATGGATAAATAAATTAAAAAATTGTCTTCGTACATAATTATCAAACATCATGACTTTAGACATTCAGTTCAATTACTTCCAGTATAGCTTTGTTGTAAATAATTTATGTTATGCAAAATTCTATTAAATTCTATTAATAAAAAATGCTCTAATTTATTAGGATAATGGAAATTGCCACATTCCTTAACTTCTTCTCCTAATCTATTCTGTCATTGCTTGAAAAGTGTCCATGCATAAAGAATGCCTCAGTACCATCTCCTTGAAAGAAAGTTCAGACTGAAAGCTGTTATGAAACTCTTCATGCAGAGGACAGGAGATGAATAGCACAGTACAGATATTGCTTGAAATTCAGGGTTTTTTAAAATAAAACATGATGCACATTCATTTACACTCTGATATCATTACAGTTTTTACTTTTGAGTGTATTTTCCAAGTTCTATTTAAAATTCTCCAATCTCCAGTACACATACAAAAAAGAAAAAAAGAAAAAAGGAAAAAAACAGTCCAGCCATCTTAAATTGATAATGGAAAATTTGCATTGGAAAAAAGTAGTGGAGGGGTCAAAAAGGAAAAACTAGACTTGGCATGTTAAGAACTTATTTTAATTTATATTATATTTCTTTCCAAATAATCTTTTGCTTACAATTTTTAAATTTTTATTCATGGTGTCTAGAACATCTTAAAAAAATCTTGTGACAATGTAGTATAGTTATTAAAGAAAGGAATTCTGATTCTCAGAGTTCTCTCACCCTTTCTGGTTTCTGCAAGGAAGTCTAAATTTGTATCAAAAATTTCAAGTTTCTCAAAGGAGCACAGTTCCTGAAATGGAGAGATACCTCCTGTAGTAATCATCCTACAATTCTCCTTGAACAACATGTGCTACTGTGTCAATGAATTGTATCTTCACGGGACTTCTCTCTTCTCTATGCCTTAAATTGAACTGAGGTTAATTTGTTTTTGTCATGCTGAACATTTAGTGAATTTTCTAATCTAAGACATTGATAACTCAGTTGACGCCTGAATTCTTTGATCACTTCAGTGTAACTAAAACTTATTGAGACACATGAAATTCTATTATTTCTACTTTCTTCTTTCTAGACCCTTGAATATATTTGGTGGAAAATCTTGTATGGAGCTGAACCGGTGCTAGCTTTCATCTGTAGAAGGAAATGGAAACTATAAAAATGTGTTTGCAATTCACAACATGCATGTAATTTAGCTCAGGTTTGAACTCCATGATGTGGACCTACCTCCTAAAATCACCAATAACTTCCTATCCAAAAATCACCAATAACTTGCTTTACTTCATTTAGGAGGAAATAGTCAAAAGAAATATTACATGATGTACGAAATGTTTTGTGGTTTTTATATGGCAGAAAACTGTGTCCTTAAAAGCAGGTAAAAGCAGGTAAAAACAGGAAAACTGATTTCAAGACAGAGTCTCATAAATTATAAGACCATAGATTTGTCCCTTCCAGTCCCGGAAGAATTTACCTAAAGATATTGGAGTCTGAAAATCTTGCATTATTGTTTGGAATGAGAATCAGATCTAAGAATTCCAGTAACACTTCCTGTATACTTCTCTCATACTCACATATATACTGCTGATAAAGGATTTAAAAAAAAGTATTTTTGGTCCACTATTTCAATAAATTTGGGATTAACTTTAGGCTTTTGTAATTGGTCATCCATTTCAAAAGTGGCTATTTCCCACAACAAGCAAGTTGCAGAATGACTGACGACATCCTTCTGGAAGGAAAATCTACAAGTATTGGAATGCTCCTGGCCTCTGGCCAAATCCCAGAAAGGAAAAGAATGTGAAACTTTCATAACACTATTTATGTGAATATGATTTTAATAAAACAATGGTAATAGAAAGTTTTAGATTACAGTTTCACAAGACTACAGCCTCATTTTCCCTCTATTCTCTTAACTTTAAATAATATGTTAATTTTTGTTTTCTTGGTAACACACAGACCCCATTGCCTTTCTGATCACCTGTGGTAATTGGCCAATTTATCTTGAAAATGGTGTCAACATTCCCAGAAGAACATTTCATTGGTATCTTGGAAGAAAAAACAAAACAACCCAAAAACTACAATTGCAAAAACATTTACATTATTCAAACAACACTAGAGAAATGGCCAAATTTATTTAGAAAAGTAACCTTCATCATCTTGTAGAAATTCTGCATATCTTCTAATAGAGACAGAAGATATGTACTACAGGATACACATATCTCCACAACTTCTAGAGCTTACCTCCTGACTGGAAAAATATTTTTTTTTATTTAAGGGATGCTAAAATTATTATTAACAACATGTATGCTATGTATGGCAATTTTTCCTAAACACCAGTCCACTTTTTACTCAACCACTCTTTGATGTTAGAGATAGATAACTAATTTGAACTAATTCTTCCCAAAATAAATGAAAATAAATAAATAAATAAATAAATAAATCTTTGGATGTAAAGAGAAGTACTCCTCATATTGCCTCCATTATAGCAAACCCCCTGAAAGCTATGGTATATTTATTATTTATGATAGGTTCCAGTAATGAGCTTAGTATCCTTTCTCAGCCCTTCAAGAAATACCAACTCACTCTGACTTTCTAGGTACTTCTTCCAGGTCTCAGATCCTTCTCAATTGTGTGGGCAGCTTACAGAGACGTCAGGGAAAGACAACTTGGCACATTAAATACAGAGAGGCTGATTCCTACAATTTCCTTATTCCTGCCATGAATCGAGAAGTTGCTCAGATCAGCATCTCACCTGCGTGTATTCTTTAATATTTTCTGACAAAAGTACTCTGACAAGGACAGGCAAAAGAAAGGGCCTGAATAAAAAAAGGCCTTGATAACTTTGATATAATATAAAAAAAAAAACATCCTGCTTATTACTAAAAGCAAAACACAGAATTCATTTTCTAAATGTATGGGAATCTGTAAGGACACCTCACAGAATGATGAAGAAAGTAAAATTGCTCAACAAGTAGGAAAGAATATACTAATGGTTTTCATTTGAAAGTTAGATTATCAGAAGCAGATGATCAAGAGATGAAGACAGATTGGGCTGGAAGACAAGAAAATTCTGATAACTATAATCATTTGGAAAATAGTTTTCCAGATCATTCACCAGAATTCCTTAAATAAGGTAAGAAATGCCAAGGACAGGGAAAGGGAAGTCTAAAAAATAACCACAAAAAACCATCTCTTCAGAAAACCACTTAATTTTAGAGAAAAAAACAACAAACATGTAAAGGGAAATTTTTGGCTTCTCCTGTAGCTTGTACTGGGGTTCATTTACACTAAGTGTGTATAACAACCTATTTGTGTATAGGCCACGTGGTGGATTTTGAAGAGCCCAAAATCAACATTAGAACCTAAGTATGTGTTTAAGCTGTACCATACTTGATACTGCATAAGGAAACAGAAGAAATATCCCCTCCCTCTTGATAGACCTTTATGTAGTCCAAATAGGATGAGAATATTATAGAAAGTACTCGCTTCACCTACAAAGATTGTGGTTATTGAACTTTTTGAGCCTATGATAAAATGCTAAGATACAAAGCCTCATTTTGGAGCAACATTGCTGAAAATTTCATACACATTTCTAGTGCCTTGTCCAGCATATGAAAATCTGTGTGTTTTTTTAATCTATTTTAACTTCTTGCTCTTGCTCTAACTTCTCCCCTCAAATGCCAAAATTCCTTTCTTGTATCTTGACTCTTACAGAGGCAGCCAGTGTTTCCTAGAGTGCCAGCCATCGATCTGCAACCTGCTATAAGCTATTGGTATGGTGGCTACCTTAGAAGCATAATCAGTTAAAAATAACTTCTTTACTCAGAGTTAATTTTTAGTTTGATGTGGCTGTTTCCACCACTACATAGTCTGATGAAAGGGATCAGCAACAATATGGAGCTAGGCATGGAGAAGATACAATACATCTGCAAGTGTGATCTTGGCCAGAGAGAATCCTAAACTGACCACTAAAACTGTAGCCTAAGACTGTGTTTCCATTAGATGCAGAGATCTGAATTTACAGCTTGCTGCCATGAAAACACAAGTTGTGTTTTCTCTTTTCTCCTCTGTGCCCCCAATCTTTCAATCCTGAATCTTTTTGTTTAAGTAGCGCTGGTGGCTTTTGAACAAGGCTCTTAGCTAAAGAGCCACTAAACCAGGAAACAAACGTCTGAGCAGTTTTCACATGTGCTTGTGAGTTAGTCTTGTAAATATCAGCACTGGTACAAAAGTGGGGTTAGCAGAGAAGAAGCTGCAGGATGGAAGTAGTGTAGGAGATAGAGGACTTTATTAGGATAAATGTTTTAAAGATATGCTGGAAAAAAAGGATTATTGAAACAATAAGTTTCTGTATGCTTGCATGTGTGTCTCTATGCATCATTCCCCTCTATAAAATCAAATTTTAATTCAGACTTTTTCAGTGATATTATATGCAGAGTTGTTTCCTATTTGCAATAGTTTGAAAACAGAGACAGTGGATAATGCCACAGAACAAAAGCAAAAACACAAGCAAAGGTTAAACACCCAACTTGTTTTGTGATCAAGAAAAGAGAGATTAAAAAATTATATCCTCATAGGAATTTGCTTAATCAACCCTAATTTCATCATTGAAGTTATATCAAACTTAATTTCCTCAGTAGATTAAGTTGCAGGGTTATTTTCTCCCTTAGATTTAAGGGAAGCAGATATCATTTAACTTGTCATTAGCCTTTCCTGTTGTGGTTGGTGTCAAAAAGATAAATAGCAAACACTTCTGTAACTGTTCTGCTATCACTATTATTCTGAAAGGACAATCACTTATTTAACAAAAACTATAGACTATGAGAACTCTAGGAATACCTCTGGAAGGTGACCAAGAACTACAATTAAAGTTGAATCTAATACTGGCAACAAGAGTAAACAGACAAGAAATATTATAAAAAAGGAAAATCTATAATGAAAAGTAAAAGGTTTCTGCACAGCAGAGCCAGACAATTCCTCCTTAAACTCTTATAGAAAACCTTGAATACAGTATGTTTGGTATCACAAATTATGCACTGTGCTTCTACTATATGAATTGCACATTTCAAGGCATCTTCTGGTCAGCTGCAGGGACCAGAAAAATTGGGGGGGGTTTTGTTTTTATTTTGTTTTTTTTTATTTTATTTTATTTTTTCCTTGGTTTCTGTGTTGATCAATTGCCAGTTACTGAAGAGCTATCCCATACTTTGAGGCAGAATGTACATCTAGATGTGCTGGCGTCTTCTGAAATTCCTGCACCCTGGTTGGTGGGTCTTTATTCTCAGAGATTAAACAACCATCAAATTTCCTCTCTGAAGATTCCCTTTGAATTTACACCAGTCAGACACATCTTTGGGGCATTTTTTGTTCATTTGTTTTTACACCTCTCCTTGGAGTGCAACTAATTTCTTGATATTGTTCCAAATTTTTTTTCTGCCACTTAGGACAATGCAGCATTTATCTTCCTAATAATTATATTTTCAAACAGTTTGAGTAACAAGATGTCTTGAATAATAAAGCAGTATTTTCTTTCTAAGAAAATTAATTTCGCTTGTAAATAGATAAGATACAGAAACATACAAGTGGCATGAGATAAAACTCCTCTGGGACACAACTACTCAATTTTTTCAGAAGCTGTCTCCCCAAAGAGAAGAATCTGCAAAGGATCTGGAAGCAATTAGAAACTATTGTAGTGTTTTGGTTAGGTGAAAAAAAAAAAAAAAAAGAATATGGAAAAAAGTAATTGAAATAAAAATCTGATGTAAGAAGGAAGTACACTGCAAAAATGGATGCATTTTTCTAATACTGCATGGCTTATTGAAGAAATCTGCCACTCCAACAGCAACACAGCTGTGACATGCTCAACTGGCTGAGGGAACAAAGACCAGCTAATCAAGCACAGATATTGTCAAACATCACACATCTTCATCCATTTTATGTTAAAATAGACTAAATCCAAATAAAAAGGCATATCATGGGAAAAGTGAAAATGATTATATGTTTATTATCAATTATTTAGAAAATTCTTTTAAAGTGATTGGATGTGTGATTATGGTTTATATAAATAAAGATAATAAACCTTCAAATTAACCTAAATTTTAATCTAGTGCAGTAGGTGTTACTAGGAAAAAGATATAATACAAGTATTATCTTACGGTATAAGAAAGATTCTGAAAACACAGACTAATGCTTTTTGTTCTTCCCCAAACCTATAAATGAAGTACCATCCATACAGGAGTTCCTTTAAAACTTAAAACGTATTTTTCACAGAAACTCCAAATTCCTCTGGGGGAAAGGCTTGATTGCATATTCCTCAGAGCCTAAAAGGCTGCCCATATGAACTGAATTATCCATGACATGTACCTTCAGACATTTGTAATGTGATATTTCATGTAAATTTAGACCATACCTTGGATGTGAGCCGCTGGCAATGTTGATTTTATTCAGGAGCTCAGATAAGAAAAAAAATTCTGACATCCTTGCTAATCTGTAGTCGTTAACATGGAATTTCCAACATAAAAAGCATAAAAGCATCTAATTTGCTGTAGCAAATGAAAGGAAAACAAACTTTGCATTTCCCTTTCCTTTTCAATGTCTAAAGTTACTCTGTTCTGTGCAAACAAAATTGTATTTTTCAAAGGTTTTTATTATCGCCATCTATCTTTTGAATGACACTTTTCAAACTTCCCCACATAATCTGTAAAATGTCATTCAATTTGAATATGAAGGATTTACCCATGTTAGAAAGAAAAGCCCTATTTGCACTGGGATTATTAAAACCCTACAAACTATATACTTTATGCAGTCTTTCTAGTTCACATTGCTTAATTTGTCATAAGGAAAAACTCAGGTAACACTGCTTCTTCTCTATATAGACAAGTTATCCTCATTTGCTGTGGACAACATCTCCTATGACCCTAAGTTCTGCTAACATTAGGCTGGATTATGATATTTGGCTGTCATTTTCTTCTAACCATTTTATGTATTAGTATTTTCATAGCATTTATCTCATGTTTTCTTTCAACAGACAGTTTTAAAATGTAAATTTAAAATAAAAATCTTCCCAGTAGAAAAATAGAAGTACAGAGTGTTTTGTTCGCACCTACAGGATAAAGCACTACCTTCTGTGGAAATGCTACTGTTCAGAAGAATATTCCAGAGGTCGGAAAGGTGAGGGGAGGAGGCTGCAATTTGCACCACTACGGCCCCCTGTTGACAGTTCCTGTAGAAACAATTACCATGACTCCCCCAACAAACACTTCAACATTAACTCCTGAAGTACTCCCTAATAAATGGACATCCAGAGACAAAATCCTTGTCATTTAGAAGACAAGGAAACAACCCTGAAGTATCAGATGGGGTATAAAAACTAAAAGCTTGCAATTTCCTCAAGTAATTAGGTAGATGGAAAAGAGTTCTTCCAAGCAAACACTGAAGAAAATAAATAAACATTTGAAGCTTCAAAATTATTACATGCTTCCCATTAGCCCAGGTATAAAGTGAACCTTATTTTTAAAATACTTTGAAATAAAACCCAGCATATATAGGATTCATAAAAATAACAAATTGATTTTTGCTGCATTTGTTACGTAGCTTTACTGAGATGTCTAAAGAAAGAGCATTGCAGAAAGAGCTTAAATTTCTCTCTCTTCCTTTCAATCAATATTTGAGGCAAAGTTTCATCTCTAGGGCCCTTAATGGCAGGAATTCCTGGAGCCAGCAAATGAGTAATGTTAAACCTATGATTAGATGATGAGGCCATCAAAGACACTAGACCCTAATGCTACATTCCACTTTATTCCTGAGAACTGCAGTAAAACCAAAGGCTAGGGAAGAAAGGACTGTAAGTTATTCATTCCCTTGAAAAAATGTTTCAAGAGCTGCTAAATACAAAAGAAAAAAGTTGTATGACATGAACATTGAGCTCAAAAGCCTTAATGGATCTTTTGGAATTTTCTTGGAACCCAAGACTTCACCATTAGGTAACAAATTTTTCAAGTGCCCTGCTAGAGAAGGTTTGAAGTCGAAATCCCACTGAGGATTCCTGCCAGGGATGTATTTTTCTTTTACATTTCCCTAAATGATATCCCTCTAAAAGAGGAAGAAAAGAAAGGAAGAGGAAAAAAAAAAAAGGAAAACAAGATTTAATGATTTCCTTATGACACAAGCTTGAAGAAATGCAACCTACAGACAGGCAAGGTAAGTTGGAATACTCGCCCCCAAATCTACTTGTAAATGTTTATTATTTTCAGAGAGATTTCTCAAAAGTAGATTTTCATTTCAATTGTCCCTAGAAATGCCTTTGTTTACAGTTTATTTTTGGTATATGCTGTCAATGTGCAGTAGTGAATGCTTAAGAAAAGCTACAAAGAAGTAATTTTCTTTTATAATTACATAATTAGTTAACCTGGGCATTTTATACACAAACTTGTTTTGAGTTGAACTGGTATTATAGTTCTGTGAGGAACATGGTTAATTAAATGCTGTTAGAAGTTTTTAGAGAAGTATAAAACTTACAGAGTTATTTGGATCTGTTGGGAAATCCTAATTTTCTTACATTCTACAAAGTGAACAAAGTTCTAAAATGTTTGCTGATAACTTCTTACTGGCACTTTAAAGTAAAAGGGTATATACACAATATTAGCCTTTAACCCTTCTAGCAAAACAAATAATATGAAAAGTGAGATATAAATAATCCAAACAGTATGGGAAACTAGTTTAGCTTTCAATATTTTATTTTTGAAAGCATTTCAAAACATTAATTAATTTCGATTTCTGAGAAACTCATTACTGCTGTGTTAAAACCCCAATAATCAATGACAGAATTTTTATCTAGAAATGTTCTGCTTCTGCCAGTTCTTGAGGACTACTTAATCCATGTTCCTCTGCTTTTTACACAGTGACAGCTACGTAAAATATTCAATGTTATGTCATGTATATCAAAAATAATAAAGTCAGCACAAAGTAATGTTTTAAAAAAATCACTAATTCAAAGGGAAATTCCAACATAAAATTATGACCACAGTATCCTACTTACATATTCCAAATAAGAACAGGCTTGCAGGAGAGCTCATACACAGAGAAAATGCATAATGTAGATCCACACACTTTTAGAACATAAATGCAAATATACCTTTGAATATAGAAATACTATAGAATGAATCTCTAAAAAAAATCTACAATTTATGTATTACTAGAAAAAACTAATTTCAGGGTTTTTTTTGTAATGAAATGGAAGAATGAAACAAACTGCCAGATACAATTCCTTGGCTTACAGTGAGTACACAAGGAAATTAATACAGTCAAAACCAGAGAATGCCTTACCTGCGAACAAAGCAGCATAACCAGTTCAACCACTGAAGTACTTGACTTCATACAAACAAGACCTGCAATAAACAGTCAAAAATTAGTTTAAAAGATGGTGGTATTTTGATATTATAGCTCCATCGTTCCATAAATCCATAAAATATATAAACGTATATTTTTTATAACTCAGAATAAAAGAAGTTTCAAGCACAATTTACTGAGACTTTCAGTTTCAAGAATATTTAAATGTTCATAAAAATCACCTGGAATAATCTAGACCAGTTTAGGACAGAAAGTCTTCTAATTATTTTTGGCATTTAGCATAGTTATTTAAATAAATAAATAAAAAAATATTGGCATAATCTGAAGCAATTTAATGTATGATAAACATAACAGCTTTTGAATAATAAATAATGTATATCCATAAGAATAAAGTGATCAGTTAATAACAGGTAAAGAATAAAGCCTCTGCTTAGACATGATTTTAATTTTCATCTGGTAATTGATTATCCTGTAATTGAAAGCTTGAATATTAATGAATAAGGCATTCATGAGAAATCATATTTTTATTAAAATCAAACCCCATAATTTTTAGGGCATGTTTCTTAGAACAAACCTTGGATTATGTAGTCTATCTGTTACTTATTGTTCTGTTCTTCATGTAAATAATAAATATCTAGTAACATTGTTGCTATTGCAAATACTGGTTTGTAGCTTTGGAAATTGTAAGGACATTTGCAGGAAATTTCATTTCTACTGTTAATTTTGCATATGCTAGCTTCTGTTACCTAAAACCATATAGACATTGATATGATGCTTTAGGACATGGAAACACATTGCCTATGTTATAAAAATGATAAATTTACAAATAAGCTTAAAAGTAAGGGCTAAATAGGTGGCTGGAAAGCAAGCTGATGTGCTTTAAGAAGGTTCTTACAAACAGTGATTAGAGACAAAAGCACTCCCACACAATAGCATGCATTTTTATTTCGGGTAGTGGATAAATACCCTTTTGTGCCCATTTTGCTAACAACCCCATCCTTATTGTACAGTAACACAGAACAAGCTGTAAGAAGCCACTGGGCTTCCATTCTATCAGATATAGGGGCAGTTAATGAAATAAGAGGCAGATGTGCAAAGCTCATTTAGGGAGACAATTGCTGTAATTGATCAGCTATTCTCATGCTCAAGTGCTAGAGGATCAGAAAGATTAATGAGACACTTATCACCTGCAGGCTACTTCCACTGTTTGGAGGCTGACAAAGAAAATCCAAACAGAAGACTGAACTCTACAGTTAAACCAATGCAGGTAGGACAGACACATCAAATATTTCATCATAGAATGTTGTCTGGCTGATTATGAATTCACCTCTCATTCTGTAAAATTAAAACAAACCAGCCAAATAAACATACCAAAATAAAACCCCTTTCTGTCACACACGTCTTTCAAAACCAGTCCTCAGGTGTACTAAAACATGACTTAGGCAAAATAATGCTCTTGGAAACCTATCCCCGTGCTACAATCTTCTAAATTTGTACATGTTCTTATTTCTGATTTTACATCAAAAGAACAAATGTCTCCAGAATAAGCACCATACACAGTTATGAAAAAGGAACCAACTAAATTACATAAAAGTGATTATGCATCAGCAGTAATATCTTTGTATCTTCATCAGGTTTTCGAAAAGAAATCTTGACATAAAATATATGCTTTGAAGAGACATACATAATGAATATTTTTGGCTTAATTAATTAAATTAGAAGTTCTAACTTTCAAATACAGTTGAGCATTCTTATGCTACCTGTGCAGCTTCAAACAATATCAAAAAATTTTGGAGTGTGCCTAAAATGGCACAAAGCTAGAATAAATACTCATGATTATCATCCAGATAACAATGATGATCTAGTCCTAATAACACAAAGCTGCAGACATGAAAAAACATGATTCTGTTTGAAAGAGTCATAATTGCTTAGACCAAGATTATCTATTTACAATAAGAATATTTATACACTCTAATTTTTTAATAACATGATAATGATATAGGTCTAAGTGGTCATCTGACCTCAAACTGATGTCCTTTCACTATTCGTTTGGACATTACTTGATAATTTTTATACATCACCTCTAATCAACTGCAAGCTTGGATATAGCATTCCAGCACTGGAAAGGAGATTCAAACTGATTTTGTGAAATTCAGAAAAAGAAAAGGATACAGAACTGACATCTGGTTAGCACATCAGCAGGCCCCTTAGTTATAACCAGCTCTTTAATTGCCTGCTGATGAAACAACCCATTGGTAACAGTCATTAACACCTCTCATAACCACTAGTATTAAAAGAGGCTGGTTTCCAGGTCCAAAAGAAACAAATAATTATCTTAGAGACTGTAGCACTTTTTTCATATGAGAATACAGAGAGAGAGAGAGAGAGAGAGAGATAGGAAAGCCTCATTAAAGGAGGTTACGGTGTCAACGACGTTTGTCTCAGTCTACTGCAGAAATTAATTGTGCAGCTCTCTACTTATGATTAAGCAGAACTTTGAGTGGCCCAGACAGAAAAGGAGGAATCCTGTGCTCCTTGATGGTCAGTAAGAAGGAA
This sequence comes from Emberiza elegans, assembly GCA_024865655.1. Lineage (NCBI taxonomy): Eukaryota > Metazoa > Chordata > Aves > Passeriformes > Fringillidae > Emberiza > Emberiza elegans. Next base: position 19,540,899 of record JALJVW010003023.1, on the reverse strand, counting down.
ATAGAAACAGAAATACTTTCTGTTCACCTTTAAATACTCATATCATACATTCCTTGAAGTAAAACAGAATACAGAAATGCGAAACATTCATAGCAGGGCCACCATTTTGTTTTATAAATTTCTTACATATCAGCCCCCTAATCCTACTTCAGGGACTCCTTTCATTCAAAACACAGGGAAAGTGTGTGCCCTCCATTATATGCTCCATTTCCTCCATCCTAGCTGCCAAGGGCTCTATTGTGCTTCTTCCCATTTTCGCTTCTTCTGATTGAGCAGTTAAGATTTGAAATAAATAACGATTTATTTTTTTTCTGTTACACAAAACACAATTAATCTTCAAAATCTACTGTCAGAGTTGTCATGCAGTCAATAGCAGAGAGTGATAAAAAAAGATCAGACCTAATGGAGGACAGATCTATTTTTGCCTATTAGGAAGAACTGTCAGAATGCAATCTCTGGTTGCATTATGGAGATCCCACATCATCAAAAGCTGCAGCAGCAAGTTTAGGAAGAACCCCAATCCCTATCCTATTTAACTTTTCCTTCATAGACCATAAAAAAAAGATAATCTTATTACTTTTTTAGTTTCAAGATTTGTACCCTCCTCTCTTCTAGGAGTCCAAATTGTGTGAATTGACTCATTTCTTTTGGCATAGCACAGGAACAAAAAAAATGTCCCTCAGTGCACAGTCTATATCCTGACATACAAAAATTAAAAGAAAGGTATAAAATTTTTCCTCCCATTTTTCAGAAAGTACAGAAGACAAACTGGTTGAGGTCTCTTCATAAAACTAAAAATAGGATTTGTAGTATGAATCAGAATAAATATCAATTTTCCAATTGATTTTCTAAGCTCCAAAGTGCTAACAACTGCATTTTTTCTTTCCTCTTTACCATTTTGCAGGGTTCAACAGGAGTTTTCAGTGTGTGCAAAATTTTATTAGTTTCAACATAATGAGGAAAAAATCTAACAAGCTTGGAAAAATAATGGCTTCTCTGATTGAAAAGAGCACACAAATCTATTTTCAGTTCTCTTCCCCCTCCTTAACTCTAATGAGAAAAAGTATTTGCCACTCAAACTAAAACTGTTGCCTGCATTCTTCAGCAACAGATAAGTTCTTCCTATACCATCTGTATCAAATGCCGTTAAGGAAGCTAATGTAATTACTAAAATACAAGTGGGTATTTCCTGCATACAGCAAGGTTAAAAAGGTCACTGTTGAACTGAATGGAGTGTGTGCTTTTTACATTTGCTGCTCTTCAGTAGTTTTCTTCATGGTCTATTCTCAGTCCATTAAATATAGCCATCAAAATTCAGCAATTTGATGACAACAATGACCACATATATGGATGCAAAAACTGGAAGCATCAAGTGCATGACCTTGGCTAATCTGGAATAAATGATGTATGCCTGGCAATTATCTCAAAATGCTCTGGTTTACTTGACTTCTTTTTCAGTGTTCTTCTGTTGGCCCAAAGATATGCTAATTACTCCTTTTCACTATGACTTATTAATGTCTAAAAAAAGACTAATTTCAACTATACTGTTTTAGTCATGCCTGTGGCATTAATGAAGTCATGGGTTCAAAACTTCCAAGTCACCATGCTGAACCAGTCAGTGTGAATTTACATTTTGAAGAAATATAATGTAGGCTGATAAAATCAATTTTAAAAAAAAATCCTCATGAAATAAGATCATGGTTTTGAACTTCATTTTATTATTATTAATACAATGTGTGTATGAGTCTAACTGAATACCACCACAATTTCATCTGGTATTTATAAAGGTTTGCCTGCATTTTCTTTCAATGATTTTACTTTGTGTCAACTTAAACCCTTATTGGAACTGGAATCAATTGTAATACTAGCAAAAACAAAACCTAAATGTTTTTATAGCTCATGTTCAACTTAGAAAAAAAGATACAACTAACAAAACTTTAGAGCTTTTAGAAATCTTTCACTCAATTATAGCTTCTGATTATCTGGAAAAACTTCAGGTATGGCTAGGTAAAATGTTTGAGAAAGTTGAATCCATTTAACTCAGTTCAGAGAAAAATTGGTCTTTATTACTCCTCTACAGCATGTCATCAAAACTATAGGAGCTTTGTATAGTACAAGACACTTACGAAAAATACACAATTGCTATTAAATCCATTATTCTAGTAATGTTGAAAATTAGTAAATTGTACCTAGAAATGAGCAAAAAGACCTAAAACTACACAGAAAAAAATACCAAAAAAATAACGAAAAATACAGGAAAAAAAAAAACAAACAGAAAAAAAAAATAGAGAAAACACTGTACTTCTTTGTTTCAAATTCTTTCAAAATGTTCATAAAAATTATGGGTAATTCCTACTGTGATATCTCTTCCCCTCAGTGATTTCTATGCCATGAGACAGAGTAGGAATTTTCTACTGGTAATTACACAAATCGGGTTTTCATTTTTTTTCCCTTCTACTTTGCTCAGCATTTGTTAGGAATGGCACTACAAAGTTTCAAGGACATTTCTCCCTGGGCACAGAAACTAAAGCATGTTTTGGCTGTGAAACTACTAGGACAAAAATTATGGTGATGTTTTGGTTGGAAATGTGAATTTTCCTTACATTTTATTTGCTTATTTTAACTCTTTTTCTTCAGCAAATTCTGGTGCATTATTTCTTGAAATATATTCCTAAATCCAATTTATAATAAAGAAATAACAGGACTCCTTTTTTGACCAAAAAAGTTATTTGGATAATTTAAATCTACATTATTCCCTCTCTTCCATATGCTGTCACTCAGAGAAAATTAGATTCAAATTAAAGTTTTTCATGAATTATCAAGTTGCTGGGGAGTTCCCTAAAGACCTGTAAGGAGAGTATGGAGAGAAAATAGAAGATTGGTGAAAAATTTGGAAGTAAATGCTAAGTATGCAAAACTTAAACTGAAACCACAGATGTTCTTATTCCAAACCAAGCAATTATTGGGGGGGGCAGGGGGAAGATATGTATTAAACAGAATACAAAGCTTTGCAAGATTACACTCAAAATTGGTTTTAGAACCATACATATGTCACATATTTTGTAGGCATTTAAATTACACTAATGGTTCTTGTGAAAAGCAAAGGCTGGAAATCACAGCCATGTTGCAAAATAATTATAACTTTCCTTTTACTAGATGAAAGAAAACACTATTCCAAAGACATAACTCACAAAAATAACAAAGTCAGGGTTATGGATTTAACAATTCCTTCAGCAGCCTTGACTGACATTACCACCAACTCTAGGGACCATGGAGGATGGCTGTATTAGTATTCCAGATCATTCTTTGTACAGGCAAATCTCCTTTACAGAACAGAAGAGTGACACAGAAAAATACAGTGAATGTGAATTTGACTCCATGTTTTTCAGTTGATCAAAACAGTTACAATTCTTAAAGGATTTTTTGGTTATGGTGAAAGATACTGCACATTACAAGCAATTGTCTTTTTATCTGGTACTGGAAATCTAGGAAAGGTATCATCCAGGTTATCAAATGGAATACCTTTAAAATTTTATCATAAATCTTTAGAATGGACATCTTAGGAGGAACACCTCAAATAAACAGTGATAAGTCAACAAAATCCCCCAGATTTTAATCTGTCCCAACGCAACTCAAATGGGTCAGCCCTTTTAGTCAGATCTGTAAAACAAAACAGATTAAGATTGGGGCAATATTTAAAAGAGTAAAAATGGTATGTAATAGTTTTTTGAATAATTTTATTAAAGTGAGAAAACCTAAACTTCGTCACCGTTGCAGTTACTAGAAAGGAATCTAAATATGGATTGGAAAACATCCAGATGGAATCACAGAATGGCAAAAACCCTTGAGAGTGTACCCACAGAGAGGGGATTTATTACAACACATAGCTGATTTAGTTTTTAAAATTACAGACTTTTGTCCAGTAATCCCATGAGCTGCAGTGATATGACAAAACTGATGCTAATGCCACACTACTCTGAAGAGTCCAGCCTTATGCTAACCTGTGGATTTTTCAGACAATTTTCCTTTATTGTAATGGGATGAACAAATTCTCATTCATCAAGTGAAAAGGAGATCACTTAATCTAGAAAATAAAATCCACTACCACTGTTCAGTTTAATATCCTGAAAATATATTTCAAGAAATCATGTGCCAGAAGATTTTCAAAACTGATTCAGAATACATGCATTTGTATACTACTGTCATTCTCTTAAAACAGTATTTCTTCAGATAGAACTCTTTCCAAATATCTTCCAAATATTTTCAAATATTGTGGGATGGTGAAATAATTTGGTTATGCAACTTCTATAACACAACAGATCTAAAATTTACATCAATCTATCATGTATCATTTGAGAAGTTGTTCAAATCAGCATTAACAACAACAACAAGACAAAAATATTCTTTTTATATAAAATAATTTAACACAAATAATAATTATATTATAAGAAAACAATTCCCTATTAAGTGAAGCAAATTTTTTTAATGGTATGACACATATTTACTAGAATTTATTTGTAAATTTAATTTATTTCCTCCTCTTCTAGACTACAGGTAAAAACACTCAAGTCAATGACCACACTGCACTGCAGCTGATCGAATTAAATAACTCCAATCTGGAAAATGTCTGCAAAGTGGAATTATTGCTTTTCTGTCAAAATGTACTTCATTTTCAGGTAGACTTTGAGTAAGTTATAAACTTTTTTTTTCAACAGAAGCCTGGAAAACACCCACAATTACACGTTCTAGAAAACCCCAAACTTGTATTTATCTAGAAAGAATCTCAATAAAATGCATTCCAGATTTTTCCTCCAAAACCAAACAGTCAATTGTGAGAATTCAAATATTATCCCAAAAGTCTTCTTCCCTCTTTATACTAAGATATTATTCAAATAAGTGGCGCAGATTTGTCAATAAACTTCTACTTCAACTGCTGCCAGGGACATCTTATTTTAATGGAAGAAGTAAGAAAAACATAATTGATAAAGAAATTTAAAAATTAATTTAAAATGTGACAATTTTAAATATTTTTGAGGTTTTATCATGTGGTAATTTTCCTGTCAGTCCTTTCCTGAAAAAGTTGCCAATTTTTCATCAAATCTGTATAAAAATTACTAAATGAAAACAAGTGATACTAAAGAAGTTCCCACATACTTAATACATGGAAAAAAAGAGATCATCCTATTAAAATGAATAAACATCTACCTCTTCTTTATCATTTTTCTCAGTCTTTTACCTCCTCTCAAATCTGAGCTAGAGGAAATACATTTTGCAAGTATTGCCTCAGTAGTAAATAATTTTCAAAGAACTATTCAAGCAGAAATCAAGGCATTAATTTCACTCATTAACATAATTAAAAGTTTATATTTTATACCCTTACTACAACAATTGTGCTTTCTGTTTATCTCAAGAACCTTTTCCAAGTCTTTCTAAGGTTGTCAAAAGGGACATCCTGGAAAAGATACATCATAGGTATGACCCCAAATAACAGCCTCTAAAATATCAGGATTTCCCTGAAAAGGTATTACTCAATGCTGTATTTTCCTTAGGTATGAAGCTTTATTTTTACTCCTGAAGTTTATCAATTTTTTCTTAGCTTCAGTCTATAACTTATTGCTATTTGATGCACTATTTTATGAGCTTATTCCTTTATGTTTCTTTCCTCTTACAGTAAACATAGGAATTACTTTTTGCTTTCTTCTCTTCTATTATTTTCTACTAGCTCCTTGTTACATTCTTTCCTATTATTAGGGGGACATGAGGAAAACTGAAATATGTGCCTGGTGAATGACAAAAAAAGGATGAGGAGAAAAGGTTAAGCTGCCCAGCAATAAAACCACTTACTCCTACTGATCCTCCTTACTTTCTTATATTTTTTCTCTTTGGCAACATTGGGGCTACACTGAGTGAACCAGCACAGCTACAAACAGGGAGTATAAGAAAACCTCAGAGCTCATGCAGCTTCCTAAATTTCTAAGGTGACCAAGATGACCCTTATTTTAAGTAGATGGGATCTCCTGAGTAGCAAAACCAATTTTTGTATGAATATAAATCTTTCCTGAGAATTTGATAACAAGGAAAGGAAAATAAAAATCTCCAAGCTGAACTTTGCTGACCTTAGCTGGCTGCCATCAGATCTTGCTTCGTCCTGAAGCCCTACTGACAAGAGCTAATCATTCTGAAACAGTGTCTCTCAAAACACAGAAAATCCTCCCAGTCATAGATCTCTTGAAATAACTTGTATTTCTTGTGTTTCAGTTTTCTTTATTTACCTGACAGTAACATTGTTATGGGCTCTCTCTAGACCTGCTTTGACATCACTTTGCCATCTTAATTTGACGTATCACAACTGTCTCTGTTGTCTGACAAGTTCTTTCAGCATGAGGATTTCTCATTGCGAGAAAATCTCCACAGACAAGTATAAAAAGACTGAATCATAAAATTCCACACACCATCAGACAAAAAATATAAGAGAATAGATGTTTAGCAGATCTGAGGATCTTTTTTTTGAAGGAGGTAAAATTTAACGTAAAGTTGCACTGAACACAGTAAAGATATTGTACCTTAGTTCTTGCAAAAATGATCCCAGGTATGTAGGGAATCTGTTAATATTTAGGTAAATCAAGCTAGAGGGTTCATTAATGTTTATACTATAATTAACATTTTTTTCCCAACAAAAAATGATCTATAAACATTTTTTTTTTTTTTAATTCAAGTGTAATAGTTTTTCAAGTAATTGAGTTGATAGTTTTTGAGCAAGATTCTTTTTTTAAGCCTTGAAGGCATGGAAACAAGTAAATCCATATCTAACAAAATGAGCTGATGAAGTGCCTTTAAATCATCAGGACCAGTAAGGACACTTCATAAATTTGGTCACTAATTAAAATGTTTTGGCCTGGGTCATAGAACAGGTGATAAGTAAACAGCAAGTTAAGAATATATATGGAAAAACTGTGACCAGCCATAAATGAGATTAATTTTGGAAAGAACCTGGTCGTAGAACACAGACTACATGGAAAAGAATTATTTTATTATGTCTCATGAGAAATACATCTTTCAGGGCATCTGATACAGAGATGTTATTTGCACCCTATAGATTGTCAGAGTTAGGTAGTTCTCTGGAAAACACTGCCAGTGTAATAAAGTAGATTGATTCCATTTTTAAGCCTTCAGAGGACAAGGGCTGGGGCAAATACCAGCCTAACTGTTTCAAGTCCAAAATCAGGCAGAGTCCCCTGCTGAGTTCTGAATGATGAATTAAGTGGAATAAGAACCAAAGAACCTCTGCCTGTGGAGAGCTTCAGTCACAGCATGAACATCCTGTAGATACTGAATACCATTTTGGCATACCACCTCGTTTTTCTTTGGACCTGGACAGTAGAGGAGAAAATAATAAGGGGGGAAAAGGTGGCTGTTCTAAAAAAAAAAATTGTACAACTAAGTCCAGTGTTACCATTCAGCACTGCTGTATAGTTGATATGATGAGTCCACCTACAGGCTGTGTTACAGCAGTGCCTGCATATGTTAAGAACTTTGTCCAGAATCTTTTAAAAATTATTTCCTTGACATAACTTCAAAAATGTAGTAACGTCAAACATCTAGTGGCCTCTATATTTTCAAGGATAACTTTCAGAGTTTCCTTCCATTAAACCTGACTACTTTGAATTGTTACCAGCTTTTGCTTTCCTGAAGGTGCGTATTTATCAATTTTTTACATGTGCACTCTCCTAACTAAACTTTACAATTAGTCTTATGATTTCAGTCATTTTTTCCTCCATTGTCAAAGCAACAGAAGAACCCTAATTTCTGTCTTATGGGAATTCTTTACATTTTGGAATATAAAGACATCTTCATTATCAATCAATGTAATAATGATAACATAATCAACAGCATAAAATCTGAGTGCCAACAACAATTTCTACCCTTAAGTTACACCGGGACCACACAAGTCAGAGACAGAGGAGAGGGCATGAGCAGTTAACCTCTGTTCCACAGTCTAATACATCTTAGTAAGTGTCCAACTCATTAGACAGGGATAGAGTGACTCATATGTGTAATTAATTATTGGCAGGTTTACTTTCAAAAAGGTGCCAGATGCTATGCATTTCCTAGTTGCTATCTGGATCTCTGATCTATAATGTTTCCTGCCATGTTAAACATCTGCTCAGAACATACTTCTGCACACAGGAACTTCAGTAAATCAAGAGTTAAATCAAAATTGAATGAATGTGTATCCTCTTTCTGGTGTTTGCAATGATATCCCTTTAAAGATTTCATAAAGGAATATTATGTGAAGGAAAAATGTTCTGTAATTTGTGTTGGGGTCATGATAGTTTGAACATTTCAATATGGGTAAATGAGACTTCTTTTGTGGCACCTGCACTTCAGCTGTCTGAACTGGCATCTATCTTGTCACTAGAAACCTACTTCTAAAAAAACTTCATAAGTTGCAAAGCTTTGAACCTTGACTCTCTGGAGTAAGTGTAAATAAATAGGCAAATTTGAATACTTTGGCATTTCTTTGTTCTTACCAAACAGTCTTTTGGAAAACTGGTGTTGTTTTCTGTCTTCATGTGTGCCTAACTTACTGATGTTTTTTAGTTAAACCCATGATCAGTCCCAAAGTGTGTGCAGAAACATGAGCCCACTGTGGAGCCTTTCAGTCAGACACTAGGAGCTAATCATATCAACCCTAGACAGAAAACTTCTTAAAACAAATTTCCGACATGCCTATTATTGCACATCAGTTTGAAAATCATGAACTTTCTCTTTTCCTTGCTTATAAATGGGTTAAAATGTGTGCAGGTAGCTTTTCAAGCAGCAGCAGTTATTTTAAATTCTATCTATTGGAGGATTTCATGCCCTGTTTCAAAATGACCTATGGTTTTCTTCATGGTAAAAACCTAATCTTGCAAATTGCTTACAGAAATTCTTAAAACTAAAAAGGAAAATACAAACTTTAACTTACTGAAGAAAAGCATTATCTGTAAAACATTATTATTCCAACCTCATTATCTAAGAAGGGGTTAATTTCAGACAATAGTGCAATTTTTCTGGGATCCTTCTGCAAGTCTTTATAGTGAAGACAAAAAGTAATCTATGAATGGGAATCCTATTACCACAAATTCAGAAAAAAATGTCTTACAGAGGACTGGGTCAGAAAATTCACTGGATTTAACTGCACTGTGATTAACATGCAGCATCCCCTCTTCCTATACAGAGAAGAAGGTACACTTAGTCCCTTTGGGCACAAGGAAAGGATGGAGTGGCATGTGGCACAGCAAAGAAGTACATTATGAACTTAGCCTTGAAAATCAACTTAGAGTTCCTGACCCAGTAAAACCGAATAATGCATAAGATTCCTCATCCTTTACTGAACAGAGTGATCATGTCCAATGAGACACCTATTGTAAATTATACTGGCCTGACCCCTCCACAGAAAGTTTTAACAAATCACCTTGATGTCCAGTAGGGATTCCCTGATGTTGAATAAGGCTGAGTTCCTACTGCTCCCACAGTCCCGCTTTGTCAATTGTTTTCCCGCTCCTTATGCTGCAATGCGCACAGTATTTTATCAACACAGTATATTATGCAGTATATTACAAATGAATCAGCTGTGATTATTTTGAGTTATTACTCAGTTTTCTGTTCCTTTACTAAACAATGATGGCATACCTCAAATAATTGTGCACAGAAAATATTGAGGGTAAGTAAGAAACACACCCTAACCCTAACCCAAGACAGGGGATATTTTTTATAAACAGATGTTTATATTTGGGAATATTATGTAAAAATAACATTTTCTAAGAAACCTCTGTTAAACTGGCCAGCACATCGAAAAGTTATTAAGAGACTTAAAGGCTGATCCTCCTCACCCAGTACAATCACATACATTTCATGTTCTCAAAAAAATCAGATTAAAGTACATATATAACTATGCAGTCATATAATTGCAAGAGATATCTGAAATCTGAGACCCAACTAGAGCTGGCATGAGCTTACATGAGGCTTCCCTGAAAAGACAAATTCATTATGCAGAGAAAAGATCTCATACTAAAATGAGCTTCAAGGTAATGATTAAAGAACTTCTATAAAAAATAGAAATCAATTTATATATATATATATATATACACACACATGATCACACATACAAAAAAAAAATCAGAAGAAAGGCTTATTTCATATAGTGGCATAAGCATTGACCATCTTTGATGCCTCAAGGGAAAATGACACATCCTTGACTGCATCTACAGTTAAGATGCAATCAACTGCAGAGCAGGGAAAAAGCACACTGATTTTTTTACTGATTTCTGCAGGTGGCTAGCTGACATTGAAGTACACCTGTCTATCACCATGTGAACAAATGCAGTCATGATGGTGTTAAAGCAAATTAAAGTTAATGCAGACTATTATTCCTTCCATGATGTGGCACAGAGAAAATGGTGATTCACATGCTCAAAAGTCACAAAGAAGTTCCAAAAGCATCCAGCAAATTCATGACATTTTTCCTCTTGAGAAGTTCGATTGATGACTCCATTTAGAAAAAATTTTTGAAATAGTCATAATGACTACAAGTAACATCAATTGCAATAATTGAGGGTAAGCACTATTAAAGTTTTCCAATCACATTTACCCTCCTCAGGCATTCTCTTGAAGGAAACTCTAAAGCCTCCTGTAGTATTTAACTTCTTTTTATGTATTTTTGATACATTGAACGTGTCAAGCTCCTGACATAGTACTTCATACCTCTGCAGTGTGTGCATCATTCTTGAAGTGCTCACTATGGAACAAGATAGTGGGAGTTTAACCAAATTTATGCACAGAAATGAAATCACTCATCTGATCTTCCAAGGCACTGGACAAGTCTTTGCTGCCTCAGCAATGAGCCAAGGGAGCCAAACATCCCAATTATATTGGCAATCCCTCCATTCTCTGCATGGCTTTGTCCCCATCTCCTAGGATCCTTAGGATGGATCTAAGTCTGTTCTTTGCTCCTAGAAGTTGGACTCAGCACCTGGCTGTGTTGAAATCTGGCTTTCTCTTGAGTTTTGGTTAGTCCAGAACGTGATTCAATATATCTCTCCAATGCAATGCCCTTGTTTTTCATTTTGTATATCTTCACCTAAGCACTTAGTTTTGCCAGGAACAATTCAACACTATAAAAAAGACTGTTAATAAAAATAGCAAAAGGAGACAAAATATTGGATTATAGAAATTTCAGCACCATAAATACCTTAAAGCTTTATTTACTAGCTGTTAATTTGAGTTAATACAAATTTTAAAATCATAAAATTATTTATTTATTCCTTTCCTCTCTTGCTAATATTAATTATTTATTTTATTCAAAATGTTGGCTACATGCTGTCCTACAGACTGGTAGGGCAATTACCTTATTTTTAGTTGGCTGGAAGAAAGCATGCCTGGGGGCACAAAATGAAAATGTTTTGGATATGAAAGAGTGAGATAAAAGAATGAGAGAATAAAATGTACAGGGAAAAAAGAAGTTCTTCAAGAACAAGCATTTTTCTATTTTACAGCATCTGTGGTCCTGAACACAGTAATACAAAGGTTCTGAAAAGCTTCTAAGAGAAACACAAGGGACATGTTAAGCTCCAAAAAAGTAAATTTTCCCCAGAAAGTATAAGGAATTTCCAGATTATCATAGCATCTAAAGGAAAATGGTTGTCCTGCTTTTCCTAATAAAACATTCAGTATTATTCAAGAAAATCAGAAACTAATTGTGCCAGTATTGGTAGATGCCACAGTGATGTCACACTTGGGGTCTTGGGGAGCTTTTAGAGTAGTGTCATTTAACACCCAAGTTCTATCTGTGGTTTCCAAAGGAATGTTTTGGGCAATTTTTCAATTGTTTCAAGAAGCCTCCTGTCAAACATGATACAAAGCTAGTCCATCACCACCTCGACTGAATATTTTTCATAGAGCCATGTGGTGAGTTAATGAGGAGAAACAGATCCTGCTCCTATCAGCGCAAAAACATTCTCTCTGTCATCTGACTTTAATTGTGCCTGTATCAGAAACATATCAAATGTACAGCAAGGAATTAATCAGAGAGCCTTTGGAGAAGGGCTACCTGGCTGACCTTCTACCCAGCTAATGATACAGCAAAGTAAAAGCATCAGTGAAGTTTCTTTGGTACCTCAGTCAAGAGAAGGGAAAGCATTCTATGTGACTGTGTTTCAATCGTGGACCTATTCTTACAGTTCCAGACACTCCAAGAATAGCTGTAGTGGAAATACTTTTAGCCATCTGTGCTTGACAAAAAGAGGATATAGCTTTTCTTTCAGCTACAGATCAGATTACACTTGCCTGTAACATTTTCACCTAAAAGCTAGAATGTTGTCATGCACTTTACATGGAGGGAATTTGCAGACCATATGGAAACTAGTTAGCGAAAACATATCTGTGCAAGTGTTAAATGGAACTCCGCAATGAGCTCTGCTAAGCTCAAATATGGGGTCTGCACATATTGCATGTTTGTTTCCAATTAGATTCTGTATGGATGATTTTAACCTTTGCAACTTCTGTTCTCGGAGGCATTGGAAGAACCTCAGCTGACGAACCACAGCAGTGTTGGGCTGGTTCTGGTATATTCTGTTTGAAGCTATTTGTGTTCAAATGCAAAAAGGTCCCTTTTAATGCATCACTGACAATGTTTTTTACTCATAAAATATTCTGAGAAGTTGATGAAGCATTTGAAATTCAGTGAAGTGTAAGATACCTTTGAAGAAAGAATTGGTTTTAGAAATAGAAGCAAGTGACTATTTCAGTAATTAGTAATTTAGTAATTTTAGTAGAGCAAGTTGATGAGGAAATTTACTAATAAATATATTGTGCAATGTCAGATTACTACCTGATGGGGTTCCTCTGTTATCAGTCACATTTGGGAATTTACCAGAACAACAGAAATGAATAATTTCAAGTATTAGTGGCCTGGTTTTGTCCACACTGACCAAATATCATCACAGCCTGTTCATTTCAACTCCAATCAAAAGTTAAGAAGGCCCTAAGACATTAAGCATAATTTACTCAAACAATAGATGAACCAGTCTCCCATGGGACAGAATGATGATAAATTCTGATGCAAAAGGATATGACTTCAAGATTTTTCACTAAAGGTTTGAGGCAGCTGAACCACAACAAAAAGGTGAAATCATAACTAAGCTGTCTTCACATTTCCAAAAATATATTGACAACAGCTATCATAAAGCATCAGATATTCTGGAAAATTTGTATGATTAACCTGTTTTAGAAGTTTTAAAATTAATTTTGTTTTCTGATTCCTTTTGTTTTGTGCTCTTCAGTACGCAGCCAGCTATGAGTCTGTGTACATTCTTACCAAATCTGAAAATCATTTAGCATTTCTTACACACACACATCCACTAGAAAGAGCCTCAGGAAAAAGCATATGGCATCAAGGATGTCTGACAGTATTCTGATTTTACCAAAATGTGATAGGGGAAAAACGTCATACCATAAAGAGGTTTTGAAAAACAGCTAAGAAGGAAAGGTTTTATTATGTTAAGCTTGAAAGTACATCCTTCATAGAACACAACAGATATTTTTATGGTGATCAATTTGAAAAACAGACAAGTGCCTTAAGACTTAATTAAAGAAAGTTTATTTGCTCCTTTTTGATTCTTATAACTAAAACTTTAACATATAAAGTAACAAACCATTGCATATAAAAGTGTCAAGTTAATTACTACTTTCAGTAAAAAAAAAAAGAAAAAAATTTCAATTATCAAAGCCCCACAGGAATTCTATGCACTGTCATATCCTGAATAGCACCACTAAATCCCTCTTTTTTGAGTCATTACCTGGACAACACTTTCAAATACTTAAAGACTACCTCTGGCTTTCAGAAAGGAATGACAGAAAACTTCTCAAAATAAATCAGATACCAGAATAAGAGAGAATTTGGAATTCTCTTTCAAAGGCATCTTTATGAGGGAAGAATTCAGTTTAGTTGAGAAAAAGGGTCTCCTGGAGGCAATGAAGAAAGGAAAGATCAGAAGTACACAATGACTATAAAAGTAACTCTGAATCCTCTGTTAAGAAGAAAAAAAGCCCAAGTATTTTAGAGGTGGAAAAAAAATTCCAGTCTTGCAGCATAAAAATCTATGGTGTGCTTGAATTTTTACCTCCCATATTTCTATTTCAATATCTTAGGAAGAAAGGACTGGTTTTTAGAAATCAGGAATGAGAGAATGACTGAAGAGAAGGTGAGACATAATATTAAAGAAAAATGAGGGAGAGGACATTGCTTGTTCTGGAACTCAGTATCTGGTTTGTGAAAAACATTTTCTGATTCTGAATTGGGTGGCTAAGTCATAGATAGGGGGCAAAATAGGGGCAAAACATGGAATGACACTCCAAGCAGTTATCAGAAAAACGCTATAAGCCAAAACCTATCCAACAAACTGTTCCTTTCTGGACAAACAGTGAAATTAAATATGTCTGTATAGTTGTGAGATTCCTGTGACCTCTAGCATTTCAGTCTTTGTCATATCCTGGGAACTGTTATAGCCTTGTTCATGCTACAGATCTGACAAAAATACAAAAGGAGAATGACATCAATGAAGAATTTTTTAAATCAGTTAAAGAACTTGGGAGAACCAAGACAATTTTAGTCATAGTTCATAAAACCTCTAGTGCAATTAAACAATTGCCAAATGGAAAAGGATAATACTTTTACAAATTTTGCAACTAACTTCACTGAAATAAGAGAGTTAAGAATGTAGCCCATAAATTATCTTACAGTCATCTCAATGTGAATCTCAGACCATTAATTTAGGTGTCATTAAGTGAGACGTGCAACTTAATCACAAGCTATAAATTAACAATAAACAATACCTGAAGCTTCTGAGTATTCCAAGCTACTACTATACCATTCCTTGATATTATTCAACAATAATATTATTAAAAAATAATAAGAATAAAGAAGAAAAGGTTGTAGAAAATTTCAGTTACAAGATGTAAATATTTCTAGTAACAACAGCCAACACTGAAATGTAATCATGGAATTACCATAGGAAAAACTGTACATTAATATTTAAGTAAAACAGATGTATAATAGAAGGGGGTTTAGAATTTTAATACAAAACTGTATTTTTTCTGTGTAGATCTTTACATACTAAAAGCCTTGTCAGAATGAGACTTTTTCCTCTCAATGAACAGCAATACTGTGTGTCAGAACAATCCTGAAAGGAAAAAGTTTACTTGGCTGAATATATTCCTCTGAATACATGACCTGTGCATGCTCATGCAAATTCCCCCTTCACTATTTTAGCTGCATTAGTACTGATTCGTTATGTTCTTCATGAACTTGTCATATTTGCATGCTCTGCATAACTTCTGCATTACTTCCTGCCTCATTTATGAGGCAAATTTTCTAAGTATGAAGTGGTAAAGATAGCACATAAACCTCATAAAAATCCTTGAAAGTAGTCAAGGATACTTTTCTTTAAAATTTATCAGTTTTTATTCCCCCTCCAGGCACAGCTTTTTATGTGCCTTTGTGAATTGACCTGCCTGAGGAAAAAACAGCCCTACCAAATACAGATACAATGTTGGAGCATGGTCTTCTTTTTACTTTCTTCTGTGGGAGTAGTTTACACTTTTTAATTGCATTTTCACTACTTTCTCAAAGTCAGGCTGAAGCACTGAATTATTCTGAGGAGAGAAAGGCAAACTGCAGAGATTATTTTGTGACAGGATGTATCATTACACAGCATCTCAGGGGAATAAAAGGATATAAAAGCTATCACTTTTAACTTTAAATGAAATTAAATGCAAAGAACTGAAATCACAATGTATTAACAACTGATTAATTATTTTGTCAAAAGTAGTTAAATGAAGTCTAGTGAAAATAAAAAATTGTTCCTATCAAATGAATAATAGTTAAAATAATATAATCTCATGACAGAACAGTACCTTCAATCAACAGCTCTTGTCCATGGCTACCCAATAATGTTCGAGATAGGAAAGGGGCGAAATCAACAAAAATTTCTCGCAGGAGAGGGGCCACCTTTTCTAAAGCTCTTTCAAGCTTTGCAGTGATACTGGGAAAAAAAAAAGAGACCATGATCGTAAGAAAATTTCACAATAGAAGCTAAATTACATCAAATCACACCTGTTTTTAAAAGTTTCTGTAAGCTTCTTTAGATAATAGAATGTTCATAACTTGATCAAACTTTACAGTTTTTAAATGGCTTTAAGTAAATGGAAATGTCATGTCAGAGTAAGCAGTATGTCAGCCTCATAAATTCCACAGTATTTGCAGAGTACTCCAGAACAAGTAAAATTGTTATTATCCTTTTCAAATACAAGTCTGGTTTTCTCCTCTCCAGTTTAACACAAACCTTCATTTGCTCAGGAGGGGTTGAATGTGTCCTTCCACTGTCTAGTGCTCCATTTACAAACTTCTTACTTTCCAATATGTACTATCATTATTGAATAAAGAAAATAAACCAGCCAGCTGAAAAAATGCTTTAATGAAGTTTCAGTGTCTGGCACAATTTAAACAAGTTAGACTCATCAGTTGAAAAACTCAAGACTTTTCAGTGAAGTGTTATTTTAGCATACACATCCTTGGTACCCAAAAATTACGTACACTGTAGCACATATATAACTACAGTAATGCACATAAAATGAGTTGTTTTATTTTAGAGAAATTTGGGAAGAGAAATTATAATTGATATTAAAAGATAGAACTTGTGTACCTCATGTTTTCAGCTGAATCCTCTGGCATTGGAGCAACAGTTTGGACAGCTGGCAGATTTTTGCTGGTAGCACCATTCACAAAGCTGGATGATGAAGAGGAAGAAGAAGATCCTGAGTCTACTGCACCTGTCCCCCAAAAAACACAAACCTTAATTCAGTCTTATGAAACAAAACTTTTAAAATAGTCCTTGTATTATTAATCTACTTCTAAGTAGGGAAATAATGTTATTTATTCTAAAATAGTGAAAACCCTTCCATGTAGTTATCAAAAAATCAATACCTTAACTTTACTGGTATAAAAATAATAAGCTTGAAATCTGTTGAAAATCAGGCAAAATAAATCCTTACCTCATTTCCACTATTCCCAAACTATATTCCAAAGTTGAAAATAATTTTACATCATACTGTAAAGCAAGATCTTTCCAAAATAGATCTGAGCTTGAGTGGAAAATAAAATATGAGTTTAAGTGGAAAATAAAATTTTAAATATTTTATAAAATATATTTATATATGCATTTTTACCTTCCCAGTTGCAACTACAGGCAGAAACTAAAATAGAAATTTTAAAATGACAGGGAATATAGAAAACATACATCACTTCAGTAAGAAATGGGGGAAATTGGTGTCTGAGGAGTATTTAGACTCTAATTACAATTTTTCTGTTTCCTTCCTTGAGTCAAGGAGAATTGTAAGATCTCAAAAGTAAGGAGGGCAGTGGGGGTATCATTTCAATGGGTTGTGAACAGCTGCCCAGAAAAAAAAAACTATGCACACAGAGCATACATTTATACTTTAAGTGATCTGAGTCAGAGCTAAGGGCTAAACTTAGACTCCAAATGCCAATCTATCATGTTTGCTGAAACAGTGCTGTGAGCTCAGCCTCTCTGAAGCGAACCAGCAGAGGCTCAGAGAGGCCACAAACAGTGAGAGTGCTGTGATAAATGCTGTCTCTGTTCTGCACAGTCCTTCTGCAACACACCACTGCAAGAGAGGTAGCTACAAACAGTCTTGGACTTGGAGTTCAAAGCCTGAGGGACTGCAATCCTACCAGAGAAGAGGCTGGCAGGCAGCAAGATTTATTCTAGTTAGCAGTGCAGGCTGAAGAACCCCAGTTTAGAGATCAATGACATTATCCTGTCCATTTTCAAAAATTATAATTGTTAACTCCTTGTTTCTGGTCAGTTTTAGCAGTAGATACATCAATGTCCTTTGCATTATACAGGTATATATTATTTTTCAGTTTCCTGCAGAGATCTACAAAGCATTAATGGTTTCTTAACTTCTTAAGGAGCCAGCCAGAAGTGAAGTAGAGGTTAAATGCTGGTAAGTGAAAAAATACTCTGGCAGCAGGAATGAAATTTTTTTAAATTTTATTTTAGCTACTTTTTATTGATAAAAGAAGGTAAAGATTGGAATTATGACTAGATAATTTAAGAATATTTAAATTCAAAACACTATCAAAATGGAAGCAGGAATTATGGGCTGGCTGACACTAAAGTAGCTGGTGAGGTTCAGGATTTAGATTAGGAAGAGATTTAGGAAGTTTTTTTAATAATGGGATTGGGAGATGGATTGTGGTTTACACTGTGTGATCTGACCTGGATTAAATACAAATTCAAAATTTACCCAAACACACTGAGAAACACAAAAGTATAAGGTAGGCTATTTCTCCCAACCTAGGGAGTCACAGCAACTTAACTGAGAATAAGATATCTTAAGAAAGATTAAGCCTTCACATACATATATATATACATTTCTCTGTGTGTGCATTTGTGTACTTGTTCACTTATTTTATTCCTATATACATATTTTTATTGTTTATTCCCTTTTCCTTCCAAAATGAAATTTTCTTCAAGAAGCTTGTTTAAAAATGCAGTTGTGCTAAGCTGTTCAACCAGCTAGGCTTCCAGAAGATCAAACAGACCTAGAACCATTGAATTAGCATGGAAGTAAGAATCAGGATATGAATTATAGAAATCCAGTATAAGAAACTATAAAGCCAGTTTCTTACATAAAAAGATGAAGGAGGAAAACCTATTTCCCCAAAGATGCATTCAGAGCACTAAAGGACTTTAGTAACATAGATCTCATTAAATCATGACACGACATTGACTGTGACAGTGATGATGGCAGATGGAATGTAAACACCAACTATAACCCATGAATACTTGAAAAAAAAACCACCTTTCACATAAGTCCAGCACAGTATATACCTTATAGAGTGTGCTACCCATCACATAGATATAACTATTTCTCTATATATTTCTAGAGTATCTGTGACATACTGTAAAAACAACTGTAAATAGGTTTGGGGGGACATCTAGTGTTTCTAAGAAATTGCATTCTGTTTCCTTTCTATCATTGCAAAATTTTAAAAAATAGTGCTGTTCAATTAAATTCTGTTCACTACTTGAAAGTAATTAATAACATAGATATTTTATGGATTAAAAGTATATAAAGCAGAAAGTTTTTAGATAGTCTAGATGTCTCAAAAAACTGACATACATGAGTCACTGTTTTGACTATCATAGGTGTAGCTTAATTAAAAATGGCAAAATGAGCATTTTAATCTAATATTTATTTAAATATTTTCAAGGGAATACTACTTTTTTTTAAACTGTCATTAATATATTTAGCATTTCTAAAATGTTGATATAAAACTTAAATCTTAAAAATTTGGATCTTCATATAATGCTTTTCTACATAATTCAGTACATATATAGTTCTAATTAAACCTCACACTTGCTGAAATTCCATTAAATCAGTACTTTTCATTTAATCAAGATAATCCATAGATTAGGACCAAAACCAATTTCATAAATAAAAAAAAACAGTAAGATCTGTCAAAAAAAGGAGCCTTTAATCCAGACATGTACCATGGCATCTGCAATAGTGCCCTCTACTAAGAACAGTATAAGGGAAATAACTAATTTTTAAAATGCAATTACTTACAAACAAGGGCTACTACATGCCAGCCAAAATAGTTCAGATATTTAATCACTAAGAAGACTGAAAAGCTTACTACTATTCAGTATCATTTGGAAAACAAGGTTTCCATTGCAAGATATTTTTTGCATGACATAAGAATACCTAAAATGAAATCCATTCTAGATTAACACAAGTGTCTACACAAATGGACTGTTGAGAGAAGCAATAACATTATTCAGAGCATTCATTCCTCCCATCTGCCTCAGAAAAGTTAGATTTTAAGCTCTTTTTTTTTATACTTAACAAAATCAATGTTCTATTACCAGGTATGAAAGGTAATCTGCAAAAGGAAGGAACAAAAAATTGAGCATATATTACTCTAGAAAGCAGAAGGATGCCAAAAGTATCCACCTCTGTTTGCTGCAACCCCAGAGAGATTTTCATGTTCTCAACCCTTGACTGAAGTTGTGATATCCTTGAAGAGAGCTCTTCTCTCAAGTGCTTTTGCTTTTTTTAGAAAGAAAAAAGACTAGAGCCAGATACTTCAAAGGAGTTTAAGTTGAATATCCGTTGCTCTCAGTATGGATTCCTTTCTCAATGGAAACCAGTCTCCACTGTCAACAGGCTTCTTCATGATAGAGAATCCCATTACTAGTATTAAAAATAATTTTAAAAGGAGGTCTAGTCCTCCTTCCATAGGTCACAAGAAACAACTACTGATAAGGTATGAATTCAGTTAAATTAAGTCATTTCTTACTAAAAAACCTTACAAAAAGAGCATATTTTTCACTGACAAATAGTAACTGTCCAAAATGTTCACCCTCTACAATCTACAATATGTTTATTAAGTAGCTACTTGTCTCAAATTTCTTTGATACATAAGGAGGGATTAATTGGTATGTATCACATAAAAATCCTCTACTGTAGAGCACTAGAAAAATTAGCTCATTTCAATTCT
The DNA here is from genome assembly GCA_024865655.1 of Emberiza elegans. Taxonomy (NCBI): domain Eukaryota; kingdom Metazoa; phylum Chordata; class Aves; order Passeriformes; family Fringillidae; genus Emberiza; species Emberiza elegans. Next base: position 19,520,270 of record JALJVW010003023.1, on the reverse strand, counting down.
AAACAACACACAAAACAATATTGAGGCTATTTATGAACTTATTTAAGGCTGTGTAAGTCCACTGTGCACTATTAAAAATTATAAATACAGACCAAGAAAAAACACTGTCTCTAATAAAGGCCAAGGTTTAACCTTTCCAGGATTTATTTTGGAACTACAACAACAGCAACACAAAGATGATTAAAAAACAAAAGACCACGAAAAGTAACAAAACAAAGACAAAATGAGAATCACAAGAATATTTAAGGACAATACCTGTTGTATTAATCATACTTTTTGGTGTAGCTCCTGTTGCAGCAAATATATTAGGTGTACTACCCGGTGGCAGCCCGCTCCCAGCTGTGGCAGCTCCAACAGTGGTAACAGCCAGACTACCTGGAGGGGGTTTCTTCACTGGTACAACCACACTCCTGTGGAAAAAGAAACAACAGATTACTAAACTTACACAAGGGAGCCAGGAAGAGTTTTTGATTGTGATGGGTTTAGGCTGTTGTACAATGCAGTTGCTGAGAAATACATATTTGTAAATTTTCTTAACCTTTCTGAAATAGGGTAAAACTCTATTAACAGGACATAAAACCATATTCCTTATTCTGCAGCTCCATGTGACTCAGAATTTATCTTCCAACACCCACAAAATTGAAAGACTCCACCATCTCAACATGTTGAGAACACTGCTATCAACAGTATAGCAGTGCAATGTGTTCTAGATTTGTAAAGATAAAGTTAGCTGTCAGAAATCATGCCAGCAGGCCAGAAGTCTATATGCATAGAGTCATAAAGACTGTGAATTTGTTGATCCTAATGAAGTTACCTAAGATAACAAATTTTTTGCTTTTCAGCTGCACATTTGAATATAGTAGGTTATTGCTCAGTACCCTGAATATATTGGTCTTTCACAGAGATGACTAAGAAACAATTTTAGATTCAGCCTTCTTTCATCTTAATCTAAATCAATAGCACGTGATGTACATTGAACTGCAACAATGCAAGACAATAAATACTTGCTTTCACAGTATTGATATTGCTGAGGTTTAAAAAATCTTGAGAATTTGAAGCTTTTCCATACAGAAAATCCAACATAATATCAAATGTAACATCAATTTTAAATGTTGCACTCAAACACTTTTAAACCTAATTTGAAATCACACTTAGGGGTTTTTTAAGTGTGAAGACCAAAAGACTTGCTCTTTGGACACAATATTTTTTCAAACACTGAGAAGCTCTTATAGTGGAAGAAATTATATTTACATTTTTCTTTTCAATATTTCCATTTATCTATAAAATCCCTTTCTCCTTAAATGTCTGTTTCAGTGGCAAACCTGAGTGAAAAAAAAAAACTGAAGCAAATCATATTTGTATAATATTGAACAATATATTTTCATAATTGTGTACATTTCCTGTTGAAGCAGGTACCCTCTTCTTTAATCATTGTGGAAAAACAAAGAGCAAGTAAAGGCAATTATTTAGGGTGATGAGGCCACATTTTACTCAAGAAATTCCTTCAGTAACTGCTTTGTTATACTCTTGTGTAAACATGATGGCATATAAGAATCATAGGGTGTGGCACAAGGTTTTAGGGTCATGTGCTTTTTTCCTATGTGTCTAAATCCTCCATCTCCCTGGATTTTAAAGACTGGTGGTGACAGTGTACAAAACATTTTTTCCCTCACTCTCTCTTTAGAGGGCTGGCAGTTGAAGTCTCTCTATTCTGAACAACATCCTACCCCTGCCCTGAAACACATACTGTTAGAGAGGCAAGTCTAGGCATGTCCATGGGTTTTTGTCTCAGTCCATTTACATGAGGAGGAGATGAGTTTGAACAGTGCAATAGCTATTGATTAAGATAAGTGACCCTAAAATAATTGCTTTTGTCTGTAGTTAATAATCTTACAATCACTGCTCGTATTAAGTGTTTACATAGCAGCAGCTACAGCTGAACAAAGCTGGGTCTACAGGGGTTAGATAAATCTGCTCCATAACACCATGAAATTTCCTAAAGCTACCCCCAATCTACATACAAAGATCTCTATTTCAATTAATACCCCAATCAAATATTTGGATTTAGGTTATAATACTGAATAAGTACTCAAAAGCAAAGTCCTTGTAATGTCATAAAAACACAAGGAGAAATTAGAGCTTGTTTCTTAGGTGGGAGTGTTTCCCAATTATATTAATTTCCAAAGGAAACTACTGTCATTACCCTCTACCTTTGTAGAGAATTGCAATAGAAAGGGTGAATGAAGAATGAATGGAAGTATTTTTATGCTGGAGCACAAGAAGGAAAGACACAGGAGGAAAAGGGGTCTTAGACTGGCCTAGTCTAATGGCACATGGATCATCAGGCCACCAAGACCACAGGTTAACATGTTGCTTCACAAGATGACCTTGCAGACAGAAACTGTGAAGAGTGATGTCTCAGAGCTTGGGAAGGACAAAGAGGCTGTTGGCAGGTCCATAAAAGTAAAAAATGCATATACAGAACCTGGAAAGAGTGGCTGACTTATGAATAACACAGGAGATATGAGGAAGACTTGACAACTGTCATCCCACACTCTCCATGCCATTGGAGCAGACCCTGGACCTCTTATCTGGATGCAAGCAGGAAGGATCCCTGACTGCTGAACAGAGTCCCTAGACACACACTCATTCCAGGGTTCCCAAATGTAAGACAGTGTGAGTGAAAGACGTGTATTTTATTTCAAGAAAAACAATTTCCCCCTCATGTAAAGTCTGGTATTAGTATCTGCTAAATTGGCAATACAATCTCTGTGGAAGTATTTTCTCTTCTCCTGCTAAAGATGAAGCTAAAAGCTAAGGTCTTCCTCCTCATATTTAAATAGTACAGTGGTCTTTCAGATTGTCCAAAAGATCACCTAACTTTCCATAGCAAAGTGCAAACATGTCAGCTTTACTTCCCAGATGTAATAGGATCAGTTTGATTTGGAATGGACCCCTAACAAGTGTAGTTTAGAACTGAAATACAGCTTCTGTAGCAAGAAGGACAATTCTTCCCATATCCCACAGATATAATGCTCTACACATAGTTGGCATTGTTTTGTGTATCTAAATCACCATAGTAGGATAGGCTCTATTAAAAAACAAATTATCAAGAAATATCAATAGAAATCTCTCTACTATAAGAATAAGGGAAAATCAATGAGATGACATCATCCCAGCCTGAAAGAAATTGCAGCTTTCTGACATGTCATACATGGTGACCTTGTCAAAATGTCTCATTCTTTCTGATAAAACAAAATACAGTGAGTGAATACAGAATGACATTTAGATGAAGCAGACAGAAAAACTGTATGAACAGCACAATAGAGTGGTCAAAAATGTGCAAAACAATAAGAGGGACAGCAGAACAAGAAAGGTGAAAGAGAATGACTGCCCTTCAAGTAAATAAACTATTATTTTAACCAATCTAACCACTCCAACAGCATGTACAGTGAAAACAAGCAAATAAAAAAAATCAGACTTATGAAAGAACTACTATACTTGAGCATAAGATTATATGCACTTCTGTATTTAATTTTAGGCCTTGCCTTGTAAAACATATTTCAGACTCCCTAAATATTCCAAACTGGACCACAGTTGTCTGAATCACATCATCATGGTCTCAAACTGATTCCCAAAGATGGAGTCAGCAAAGACTTAGTAGTAATTGTCTGTAGCAACTGATTTTTATTTCTGTGATTCCTTGGGTGCTTTTCAATCCTAAATATACCTGTGGCTCCTAATCACTGTTCCTTTACTCTGAGTGTCCTTTACCAATTTTAAATCTGAGCCTGAAGTCATCGTAATTCATATCATGCTTAAGATGAGTGTTGCTGATTCAACCCACATACTACTTATGCATTGCTGGTTTATTAAATAACCTCAGCAAATAGCTACAGGATTCTTCTGGGGTTTAGAAATTTGCATGAAATAACTAGATAGAAAATAATACCATTAATGCATTGAAATGCAAAAAGAGAAAATGGAAATTAAAAAAACCCACCACTTTCTCAAATTGACTTTACTTAAATATTGAGCTACACAGTGCTGGTGACACACGAATTATGCAGCTCTGTATTTTCTCTTTCTCTGCAATTCACATTCTGTATCTCTTCTCCATTTTAAAATTTAAAGGCTTTCCAACTTAATCACTGTGGTCAACGTAAAGGTCAGAGATAAGCCTTCAATACTGGATGTCTTGAGCTACCTATCTGAACAGCAGCAATTAAATTAGAATCACTTTACTCTCCTGTGGGATATGTGAAACCTCTTAAGGCTGAATTAATATTCTTGCTCCTCCTCTCCTCCCCCACAGCAGCAGAAAGCATGAGGATTTTTCAAGTATTCTTCAAAAGGCAGCACAGACTTCAGGCAAGTTTTTCATAGAATTGCTCTGTGTCAAACAGCAACTTCAGAGGTTTCAGAAGAAATCACATTAGAAAGTGGGTGGCAATTTGTCTGCTATGTTACACACTACCTTGTTCCTACAGCTAGATTAACTTAATCTCTGAAAAGAAAGCTTAATATTCCTTCTCTAAAATTTATTTATATTGGCCATATCTGTGCATATTTAGTCCTCTATGAAACACTTATATTGTTGTTTACCCCCTGTTCTTTCCAATTTCAGCCCCAGACTCTGATCTGTGCCTGCAACATTACTAACAACACATTCTGAATCCTACTTTAAACAAGCACCTATTAGGCTGACTGCATTAAGATAAGATATATCTGATACCAAGGAGGAAAGGTTTAACACAGAGTAAAGAGCCATGGAGAAAAAAGGAGGATTAAAAAATTGTGAGGTATACACATGAGTTCTAGAAGACATATGGAAGATTCACAGAAGGATGTAATTGTTGGGACTTATGCAAATGAAATATTAGAGCTGAATATCCATGTATTATGGATTATTTCAATCATTTGATTCCACTCATGCACCAAAACCTCCAAATCTCAAAGTACATGAAATGATCCTAATCTACTAAACAAAAATTGCTTGTTTCTAACTAGAAGAAAGCAAATCATCTCAGGTGGGGTTTTAGGACAATGCCACTAAGATCACTGATCCTCAGTCTTGGATCAAGCAGAGGAGTAAGTATTTATTCACAAAGAAATTCCATCCTTTGCATCCAGGATAAATTACTTAAAGCATCTAAAATGATTTAAAATACTGACAAGAAACAAGAAAAACATTAAAAGATAAAAAAGCTGATTATCAGGAAAGATTAATGGTCTTGGATAAACAGAGAAATGGGAAATACTGGAAGTTTAATAAGTTTGAAGAAAGTGAATAAAATCTAAGTGAACATGTTACATATTAAATGTCAGGAACATCATCAAATATAGAAAAAAACTCAAAGAAACAATCAATATGAGGAATAAATGAATATGGGTGAGGAACCTAATCCTGTGTAAATACTGAAAAAAGGGGGAAAAAAAGAAAGGCTAAAAAGCTAGAATCAGTCCTGTAAAAGAAGACAGATAAGTATAAGCAGCCAGATAAAAACACAGTTCAATTTTCAGCTATATAGCCAGTGAATTATATCAGAGAATTGGGAGACTCTGGTTTCTCGTCATCAACTTCAGGCCAGATATACCTACAGTTCCATGTATATGAATATGAAAAGGCTCACAGTACACAGGTGAGAAGAAGTGTTTTGAAAGAGCTACTTGTGTATAGATTGCTACATGATAGATATGGGAAATATGATTACAACTTGGTGAAAATAAATTGAGTGTTTAATATACCTAATTTTGGTTGACTTGAACCTATTCATAAATTTAGAATTACTTTTTTTCTAAACAAACAGCTGATGTGACGATGAGATTTCCCTTTATCTTTTATTATATTTACTAAATGAGTGACTAAGGCACTCTGTAGGAATACAGACAATGCAACTTCAGCCCTCTTCTCTAACAGGATCTGAAACCCTACCTCATTTTCTCTGGAGTGTATTTTTACTGCTACCTTAGAAAAATATACTCTAGAGAAGCTGTCAAATATTTTATTTGGACCAGACTCCATTGCACAAAGATAATGAAAATTGCCTTGAATGAACTGGAACCAGATGAGTCCTTTAATTCCCACACTACTGATTAGGTTTTTCATTCATCTGTTCACACGCTATTGTGACACCCAAAGTAATGGGGAATGCAGTGCCTAAGAACAGACAGCACCTGTACCTGTCCCTTCTTGATTCATGGGAAAGTTGCTTTATTTTTCTTCAATTATTTGTAATTAACTTTAAAAAGTAACCATTTTTGTTGGGAGAAGACTAAAAGGTATTTATCCATGACAAAATTTTAATAAGATTTCAGGAAAATCAAATCTATTTTTCAGCAACCACCATTTGGAGACTCTAATGACTCTAACAGGAATATGGCCTCCTATTTAAATGACTTAGTAGACCACTGCATACTAATGATCTCCCAAAGGTGGGACATCATACAACAGATAGACATTGTACCTCTCTATTTGAACCTTCAGTGCATCTTCTCTCACAGTTATCTTTTCCCATTCTATCAGTTAATTATAAAATTAAAAAAAAAAGGAAAAAAAGAAAAAAACTCACCCCACCACTGTATTCTAGCAAAGCACGTAGATTCTCTGAATAATCCTTCTAAATATAACATACCTACATAAAATTAATCATATTTTTGAAGACCACCTGTCTCTGTATTAATGGGAAGGACATGTATGAGACCTGACTGGATCTCACAAGTTATCCACCTTTTCTAGCACCTTTAAAACTGACTCCACTGTCCTTCTGTCAGGGGAATAAAGAAAACAAACTGCAAAAATCAAAACTAAAGTACTTCAAAGATGTGTTCCCCAAAATATTCTCAAATATGTTCCTAAAGATTTCACCAAGTATATAAACTAAAAAAACCCATAATTTTCCAATTTGTGAAATGATAATGGATTAAAAGGGAATCACATCTTTAATAGCAGCAAAAAAGCCTGAACTTTGTATTTCTAGGAACTCAAGATTTTCTGCTTATACAAGCATTCTTCCCATTGAAATAATTCTAAAACCAAAAAATATATGTAAACTACCTCTGTTTGAAAAAATAACAAATGAGACAAAAAGCCACAAGCACTCTCAATTTCAATGATAGCACCCATGTGAGAAATTTTTACTAGAAAAAAGTAGAGAGTGAAGTGTAAGCTTCAAAATGTAGTACTGAGTAGAATCACAAACAAATTCAAAAACCATAATGATCTAGGTTGCATCTAGCGGGACCAATGCAAATTGACCAAAAAAAAAAAAAACAAGAAATCCCCAAACCTTAAAAACCAATAAGAGGGACTGAATTTTGTCAGACAGAAGATAAGAAGGCAAAAATGAATTATTGGTGAGTTATGCTCCATTAGTCACAAATCTAGGTGAAATCACCTTTGTGTTTGCTTCTAAAAATGTAAACCTGGATGCCATTTTCAAGAAATTCAGTCTGACGTTAAAAGACATGTCATAACTTTGAGGATCCATGCTCTACTGTTCCAGAAATCTGTTTATATAGCTCATAATGTAATTAAAGCTACCTTAAGACAGATGAGGCAGAAGGCAGCAATATATTGAAAACTAATTGAAAAATGCAGTTGTCCAGAAGCACTTGTGGGGAAGAGGTCTCTGAAAAGCTGCTCAAAGCTTCCGAGTTTGAAGTGAAATTTTTGATGTTGTCACTCTCAATCTATTGAAGAGCTGACAGACAATCAAACCCGTCTGGCTGCCTGGCAGCTCATTTTGCTGGCAGGTGGCAAACAATTAGACACACCAATTTGTGCCTCCTGATGACATTAAAGCATGAAACTAAGTTGTATGCAGGGCCTAGTGATTTGTGTGAAAGCATTTCAAAAATAATACTCTTTGCCGTGGCAACTCATTTCAGACTGCCACCTCCCATTACGGCTTTGAGTGGTGAAGACGACAGACTTGAGTTACGTGCGGCGCAAGGCCGCTTCTGTTCAATCCGTCATCAGCGCCCCCCGAGACCTCAATCCCCTCCTTTCATCAATATCACCTCATCATTTACATTTGATAGCACTTGAACTGCTGCATACATTAGCTACACACAGCTCCCATTTGATAAAACATGCTGGGCACTTTTTCTGCTTTTATGTTTCATTTACCATTGTGCAAATTCCACGGGAGAATACGCGGTGGCCTCATACAAAATGACTCTTACGGACACATTATCAATGTACAATTAAAAGAACATGCAGAGTAAAACACATCCTATTAAATGCTAAAATATAGTTCTCAATTTCAATTCTATTTACAGGAGTTTACTTTACATGGTGTTTACCTTCATCCATGGTCATAATTAAAGAAAATTACCTCAACCACTCTTTTGCTAGGCACTGAGACATCCAAATGCAAAAAAAAAAACCTAAAAAAAAAAAAAAAAATATTGCTTCAAAAGGACTAAGAATATCTTCAGATTAATGTGAAAAACACATTCTTCTAACCTAGATTTGGTTATAAATATGTAATCACTGTGCTTGTTTTATAAAACCTGAAACAAATAGAACCTGACAAAACAATTTACTCCATTGCTCATGGTTCTCCCCAGAGACAATAAAGATGACCAATAGCCACACTTCTCAGTGAAGTACCAAAAGCTGCATAAACTACTGCAACGTAAGATCCTACAGAAATAGGGTTTACAGGCATAGTTTTAGCTTAAAAAAACCCAAACAGTTTATCTTATTTAACTGTTATTTTATATTAGTAAACACAATTTCATTTACATGAGCAAGTATGTAAGGACAATCCTACTGTAATTTCTTTTCAGTTTTTCAATAGTTATTGGGATACTACAGGAAATAAAATGTTCAGAAATCACCACGAGGTAAAATTCATGCTGCTTTGTCAATTAATACTTAAATTTGTTCAGTTATTACTTCAATATACTATTCAAAGTTTTTTCCCCCAAGCCTTCTTTCATCCCCAATGAAAAGTTACAGGGTCAGGATCTGAATCCTCTCCACGTTTGTAATTTCCATCGCCATCCATATTTGCCTCCAAAGATTGTCACAGTGGTTAAGTAAGTACTCTGGCAATATGAAAAATCTGCACAGAGGAATACTTGCTTGAACAATGGGCATCATTCAGTAATGCAGCCATAGAGTAGAACTAGTCAGTTGAGGTCTCAGTTGATGGGCTAAGAACATCTGTATTTTTATCAAGACGGCCACAGTTCAAAAACATTTGTTTAGTTGGATAAAAGCATGTAACATTCCCCAATCTGCTGGACTTGCCTGAACGTGGGATTTTTCTCTTCACAGTTGTTGGTTATACTAAAAATCATCATCTACCTCACTCATCAAAATCAGACAGCAGGGTCATTTATTTAAGATTAAAAAAAACCAAAACATCAAAAATGATGAAAAAGTGAATTCTTTTGCCTAAACTTCACCCATTATCACTTTTTTTTTTTTCCTCTGAAGAAGTGAATGATTCCAAAGGCTGAATGTACAATGAATGCTACCAAGATACAACACGGCTGAGCACTTTTTACAGGAAATCATCAAATTTGGTTGGCAGGTTAACAGGTCAGGGAAAAAACAAACCCCTTAACTCATTAGCTGCCAAACTTATTAAGAACAAAATATCTACCAAAACCTATAAGCTCTAGACACAAGGCACCTCTTAATAATTCCATATTTCTATATTATCTACTACTACTAATGATGTTCAAAAGGTACAAGCAGTCACATTGTTGCTAGAACAATTAAATGGAGGTGCTCGCATTAAATAAGGGTAATGGCCAACCGACTGCAGGCCCTTGGAGTTTTAAATGCTTCCTCATAGAGCTATAATTTAAAAATGCACAGTAAAATTCATGTCTTCAATCACCTTTATGTCAAGTTCCCTCTAACAATGACAAAGACATCTCATAAGATGATATGCTCCTTTTTAATTTATGTGTCTGGCATTTTGTGAATCAACCACTGCTCTCTGAATGAAATATTTTTCTTATTAACCCAGGTAGAAATTCAGGTAAAGTAATATTTTTGCTTTTTACAGTTAAGGTGTGGTTATTTCTACATGTAGCATGATGTTTTATACTGCTTAATACACAAACAAATTCTGGCATATGGTGGCTCCTCAGAGAGAAAAAGGAAAAAATCTTAACAGTATAGGAAGAAAAAAATATTTTTCACTTCATACTGAAATCAATCAAAAAATATGCAGATTGATGAACTAAAAAAAACCTTAATGAAAAAAACTCTTAAATGGGCTTTCTCTAGAGAAGTCTTAAGACCTAAAATATTATTTAAGACCTAAAATGTTAGAAAGGGATATATTCATTGCTTCTAAAGAATATTTCACTCTTCCTGTCCTGATAAAATAATCTTTTTTTTACAACAGACACTATCTGATTGTTAATCAAATTATTTCAGAAAAGTAGTATTTATATATAGAGACAAGACATCAGATTTTTTATGGACCTTATAATGGAAAAGCACTTCACTTTTTTCTAAAATTTTAACATATCTTCTTGCATTTTGCTGTTTATGTTATGTTGAAAACACTGAATATTATTTTTCTTAAGACTTAGCAACAATATTTATTATATTTTTGCAAGTTTTCTGTAAATATAGGATTTTTTCCCCACAAATCACAATATAACTCTTTTCTGCCTTATTTATTTCCTTTAGTGTTTTACTTGCCTGAAATTTACCTGTACCTGCCTGATAAAATTATACACTTTTAAGTTTTCAAGACATGCCTTAAATTGTCTTTAAGCCTTGATTCAATTTTTAACATTTAAAAAATATTTTTATGAAGAAACTGAATGCATCTAAAAATGCAACCACATAAACACTCACAAGACTTTAGATCTAAACTCACAATGGATGGGACTACACTTCTGGAAGGATGCTGAGAATTCCACAAGAGCACAATCTCTATGTTCAGGATGACTGAGAGGTACTGGACATTTAAAGGCAAAGTATATTCATAAGAAAACAGGAAGATACAGCCCAAGAAAAAAAAACAACAAAGGACTCTTCATGGAAATGTTCGTGAATTTAGTTTTAAGCACTAACTTCTGAACTTTAACAGCTTCTGTTGTTTAAAGACCTAAAAGGAAACTGGTTTCCACCATGACCAAGCAAACAATTTGCCATGGTCAAAGCATTTCAGTACCAAAAAACAGTTCAGTGATGGATCCAATTAAGATTTAAGCCTTTGAAAGAATATTCTACTGAATTTCTGCACAATCTGTTCTGTATCAGCAGATATTGCCCCTCCTCCTCCTCCTCACTAAAATAGCGTCTTAAAGAAAAAAAGATTTTATTGCACATATATTTCTTTGCAACAGGCTTGTTTTCCAAGTACTTAATAGAATTTTATTCACTGCTAACAGAGAAGAACAAGGTGAATTACTTTTGTCTATACTGTGTGGTCTGTTGGTAATGCAGAAAGGGAGACATAATGCTGTTGTTTTTAACATACTATAATACCAACCAATAGTAGAATAACCTTCTTGAAGAAATAAAAGCCCTTCAAGAACTTCTGAATTACATCAATATAAAACAATGAGCCCAACCATATACCTGTCAAATGAGTGAAACTGCATGGGAAGTATAGCCTGAGCTTCTCTCTTCAGCGCAGGGTCTGGGTAAGGGATCGGATCTGGGCCACATTCTGCAATTTCAACAGGGGCTGCCACGAGACTTTTCAGTATTTCTTTGACATTGATTCCTTTACTTTGGCTGATACTGGATATTGATGATGCAGGTTTCAGAATCTCGCTGGGGCTTTCTGTTAAACTCTCCTGAGATTTCTTCACTTCTGAAGACAAAGTAGACAACAGCTCACTCATAGCATCAGGACCTGTGCTGGTCTCCAAGTCTGTCCCATTCAAAATATTGGGCATCTGTTCATCTCCAATTCCAGAATCTGTATGAGGAATAGAACTTTCCAGCTGAATATCTTCAACCGGTGTTGGTGTTTCTTTGTCTTTGATATTTTCTGGAAACACAGTTGGTGTCTCTGCAGCGAAATAGAGATTTTGAACAAAATTTAGTTTGATATTTAGTTTGATAAAATATGATCATAAGGTTTTATATAACAGAAATGTGTTAGGCCACAAATAATGGTATTTTCAACCTTAAAAATTAGTTCTACATACTAAACATTTTACCTCCAGCAGCTGTTTGGCATATAGACAGACTAGGAATAGGGAGCTCAAAATCGCATTTTACAAACTCAGTGACATTTAGAAACTACAGGCCACTACTCACACAGTAATCAAACAGCCAAATACTGCCAGCAAAAACAACACTAAAAATTATAAGCTATCAACTGCAGAATTGTATGATCCTTGAGCCTACTAGAAAGAAAAACTGCAATCACTTATGCTTTTGGATTACTGTAAAATTTACTTTTGTATTACTGTCATCAAATAAGAAGTTTGCATTCAAAAGAAAGCTGCTAGACCACTTTTTCTTTGTGTTTTGTTTAAAATGTGTATTACACACATTTCTACACAGATATCATTGCACTGAATACAGATTAATTTATACATGAAGGAAAACAACAAAAGTTATTCTTTATTTTTTAGATTCCTCTTCTTTTCCCACAAAAGGTAAAATTATGTCATTCAGGAACAATTAATGAACAAAATAAATACAGCTTCACAGAGAACGGCAAGTGAAATCTGTTGAGTTTGGAACATTTCCAGACTGAAAAGGATTCTACAGCATCTTGTAACCGAGAAGACCATACCTCTATTAATTACTTCAGTGAAACAGACACAAAATCTTTATTAAATATGAATAATTTGCTATGCTTAGGCAAAAGTCAGCTAGAGTTGTGAGTAACTCGTATCCTAATTTTGGTTAGAGAATGACAAATTGGGCTATTTTTCTTGACAAAATATTTTCCTAGTTCATTTTAAAACATTATTTTCATTAAATTACTTGTCTTGATTACAAAATTTAGCTGTCCTATGTATGAAATAAGAACACTTTTTAATGGCTCTGATACAGTGGTTTAGATATTATGGGTAATATTTTATGACTTATTTGAATGAAGCTCTGTTACCAAAAAATGTGCATCAAAAATGTAAGTTTAATAACACTCTCATATCTCACTATCAATTTTTTGTTACAGTCAGGTAAAAAAATCCCTATTTAGCATATAGGCATAAGTGCGAGTACATACATGTACACATAATAAAAATCTGTAAGAGATTATTATTGTGTTTGAACTAATGGTCACATAAACCTCTTCGTATGAACAAGTAATAAGAAAGAACAGAAGAAGCTTTTAAGAAGATGAAGCAGAATCACCCATTATAAAGGAGCACTGTTTTCTTCTTTTAACAGCCATAAACACTGAAGCCACTTCCTTCTTTTTCTCTTAAGTGCCTTAAATGCATCTTATCAAATAGATATGAGCTCTTCTTTGTGAAGCAGGAAGTAGAAACTGGATTTATGAGCTGCATCAAATGCATTTAGCATCTGCCAGGTCAGGAAGCAAAAAGATCCGTATCTACTTAGTACTGCCTATATTTGGCACAGAAAGACATCTGATCCACAGAATGATGCTAATGAATTTTCTGCTTGTCTCTTTAAACTCCATCCATACAAAGATAACACTTCTCAGCTGAAGGGAAGATTAGTACTGGACAGCCAGTAAAGCAGGTTGTTGCCCATGAAATGTATGGGGAATAAAATGGCATAAGGCTCCATTATTATGCTAATGAAAGGAGGGCACTGAAAAGAGACTATGGTCCACTACATGGTGAAGTTAGGTTACACCCAACCTCAATTTCCATTAAGGTCAACAATACTGAACAGAAAACCTGGTAGAAATACAGTTGTGGAGAGTCAACTACCTTGAGTAAACCAGAAGAAAGATTTTTAACACATTAAAATCTATTCTAATGAACTGACTCCAAGCCAATTTTGAAAGAAATATCCATGATATTACTGGTCTAGTAGTAGGCACTTTTTCCAAACAGATGATTTGAGATAGTAACACATCACTGAAGAAAACCATACAAGGTTTCTCTTTTTAAGAGATAGGAAAAAATTTTCTGGACAACTGAAAACCTTCAACAAAAAGCAAGATTTCAGGATTTATTTTGGAGTAAAGAAAATAATGGAATGCAGAGAGACAAATTTTAAAAAATGGCTTTCTTAAATGACCTTTTTTAATTCTTATTGTTCAGAGAAAGTAAGGGTCAATATAGTAAATGCAGTAAAGCTGGGGTTGTCACAACAGATTGTAATTTAGTCATGAGACCCTGGACAAAAGTAGAATGAGGGAAAAGAAACTGTCTAAGAAGGAGCCAATAGATACTTTCAAAACAAAAGAAAAGCCTATAACACTGATAAAAACTACCATGGGAGTTATTTTGTTTAGATTTTGAATAAAGATTTCAGGTAAAAAACATTGTGGCTAAATTTGCTGATGACAAAATTACGAGGTACAACTGATGGTCACAGAAGCACGATTGTAAGAAGGTATAGGGGCAGAACTGCAAATTGCATTTAATAGTGAAAAGCTTTGTATCTAGAGAAGATCACAGAGCTTCCCATTATAACTGGAATTCATCTTTGGTAAATGACTGAAAAGGATGATTTGGATACATGAATTAGTGGGTAACTGTTTAGTTACTAAACTAGTTTAGTTGTCAATACAATAATCTCAAAGAAAAGGCAAATGTGGCTCCAAACCTTCTTGAATTTTTGCAACAGCTGAGCATTAGCAGCATTAGAGAAGGCTCTAAGAGGATTCATTACAGAATGCTGTGTATACCTTCATATTTGAGAAATGTGGAAATGCCACTATGGAGATACATAGCAATCTATTGTTGCAGAACAGAATTTGGCTGACATAGTCTGGCCAAACTAATACTGAGAAGTTATATAACAGCTATCACAAGCTGTAGATGAAAATCAAAAAAAAAAAAAAAAGAAAACAAAGAAAAAAAAGGAATTCAGGGTTGGCATGAGAAAACCAGTGGAAACTCACCAAGAATAAATTTTAATTTGGCAAGTGACAGTCATCAATATATAATTAAGGTTATGGAGAAGCTTTCCAATCAGCATAGCAATTAAAAAAAAAAAAACAGGACTAATCTCGAGATGCTATAAATAGGACTGTACTTAATTAATCAGCAGGTGACTTGCAAACCTTTGTTCCCAAATGAAAATAAAATGATGGGAAGCCTGCGTCATTTGATGCTAAAAATGGAAGCAAAATTATATCTGTCGACATAAAAATTCAATACGACATAATATAAAGTACATAACACTAGTTGAAAGGATTTAGGGCAAAAATATCAAAGGAAGTTATTCTAAATCCAGGCAATTGTATAGATACTTGATTTACACAAAAATCAGATTAGTATCTTTACTTTTTTTGCTGTGTGTATCTCCAATACCTAATACAAATATGCTACACTAAGCCAATTCAGCTCAGTCTGATTTATCACTATGAATAACAATATCTAAAAACTACTAAGTGGAGTACATTAACTCTCATTTTTAAAACACAAAACAAGCTAAATTAATAAGGCTTTAAAAGGTTCAATTTACATTTTGTGCCTTAAGAAAAAAAAATTAAGAACTGATAAGACTTCTTAACTACTTTTTAGGTAAGAATGCTAGCAAATTAGAATCTGTGAAATCCACATAAATATATGTGAAAAGATGTATTATAAGACCTTCTTGATCAGCAGTATTATTATTACTAGTATTACTTTAGGTGAATGGTAAACTCCTTAGCGTAGGTCACAAAACCCAACCAGTTTTAGTTACAAAACGGGATATCTGTAAGTTCTGTTCCATATTCTTTTATACCATGTCTTAGCAATTCTGTTGTCTTCTGAATGCAGAAGTAAATACTGATTCATAAAGTGATTTAGAAAAATCTTAAACCAGAAACATCTATTATTTTATCAAAATCCTAAATACTTAAAGCAACTTAGCAAAATAGTAAACATGAACAGAAGCAAAGCCACAACTGATTGCATCTCTCCACATTCTAACACTGTGACAGTAAGACACTAAATTTTCAACAAACCTCATCAGTTTTCTACAGCACAAGGCCATGTCAGTAGACAAAGCAGAATCATTACTAGATCTAGTGATCTTAACCCTGTCAGAAACAGGCAGTTGGAAGCCAGATGCCCCCTTCTTACTGTTTTTCATTCTAACTAATGAGTTCATCTACTACATTATGGGAAAAATATGGGCCTAAGTTAACTAAATGACATATTGTATATCTGGTGACCTCATCCGTCACGCTCCTTCCCTAAAATATCTTGTTTGCTTGTGATTTATGAAGTGTATTGTAATTGTTTTAACCTACTGAGTTACCTAAATAGCTCTTGCACTGCTTCCATATGGCTAAAAAATACAACCCACACTCCCCCTGTTTATTAACCTAATAATGAGCCGTTTCATCTGTAAGGCAAATACACACAGTTTTGTCATTATAAAAAAATGATGATACAAATCACACTTTTAATATTTATTTACTTTAAAAATATGGAAAAAATAAAGTGTATTTTCCTGTGATGATCTTGTCTCTTTCATAGTGTTAAACCTTACTACTAGATAAAAATGCGCTGACATTTTTCAAAAGTAAGATGAATGAAAATTATTTTTTTAATTGCTTTCAATATGGCTCAAAAAACATTGGGAAGCAATACTATCTCAAATAATCGTCAAATTTCTGCTGTAAACAATAGAGAAACATTTGGCAGTGGAAGGGTTTGGTCAATCTTGATATAGGACTTGCTACTACCTTTTTCTGCATTTGTACTGAAAAATTTAGGAGTTGTTTTCTGCATAGCAATCTTAAAGCGCTGGTGATAACCTTAATAGTTGCCTTTTATAAACCCTTGGAAGTTTTCTACAAACTTCCAGAAACAGCACCCTACAAGCTGAAAATGCTTTCATTCCAAGAAGGCAGTGATAGTACAGCTTCCTTCATAGGTGGAAGAGTCAACTAATCAATTCCTAAACTCAAGGCCATAAAGAACGAGTGGAAAAATTCTTCCCAGCAATGTCACTCAACAAATTTTCATGTGTAAGAAGCGGCATGATTAAACTGAGATGAGAAACTAAATATGGGAACAGAATCAAAGAGTAATAAGGTACATTGAGAGAAGTAAGCAAGAATGAGCTTGCAATAGAAATGTCCCTGGAGGTTAAGGCACAACAGTGAGAAGAATTCCACTAAAAGAAGCATTAAGATTCCAAGCTGTTCTCTATCTGCTACTCAGGACCTTCTCTTCTCTTGGCATTTCTATTTCCCTGTGAAATTTTTAAGTTTTTATCACAGTAAAAATTCCCTTTGTAGTGACCCTGATCATGGCCCAACCATGTAGAATCTAGATGGTCTAGAATTTTGGCAGCTTGGCTGGTATTAATCTTCATATAGCTATGCATTAATAGGCAAATTTGGTCATGTCCCACTAAAAGACTTCATGGAGTTCTGTTATTTCTGAGGCAAAGTAACATGAACAACACAGAGAGTAGAACTCATTTGCTGATCTAAAATATTTTTAAACAAATTTCTTTTAAAATTTATTATTCAAATGTGAGGGAAAAGAGCCTGGCTTAGGGTTACAATTTTCCATTCTTTCACTATCAGTCTTTTATCTACAAAAATATTTAATAAATGCAGCCTGCATTTAGCCTGCATCTATATTTAGCCAACATATTTATCCAAGTTTCTGAAATTCCTGCCAGACCAAACACTGTCCCTTTCCTTCTACAAGGACAGCAATGCAGCAGTGCAGATTCAGCTGTCCAACAGCATGCTGCTACATGTGCACACAAAGAGGTGGAAGCAGAGCACATCCCATGGCAGCCTCTGGCTGGCAAGAGGAAAAGCCACAAGTAGGATACCTCAGGGCTGCTCTGATATGTGTGGCTGAGGGCAGAAGGAACACAGCTGAAAATGAGGGGACTGAGGAAAGTGAGATAGGAAGTGCTCTGGGGTGGATTGGCAATTGGAAGGCCATAGATTTTGGTACAGGAAATTTAAGACAGAGGGTTGGGAATTTTCCTTTTAGCCAGAGTGGATTTGTGAGGAGAAGGGATGTAGCTGTCAACCAGGAAAAGCAGCGAGGCACTGGAATGGGAGAGGAACGGAGCAGGAGAGACTTAGGGTGGGGAAATGGGGAAGTGATTGAAGAGAACAGTTATCATCAGCCTCTGTTCACAGCTGGACATACACATCTTCTCTTTTTGTTCTCTGGAAATTTCTTCTATGTGCTCAAATTCCTCAAAAGTCTCATTTGTTTCTTTCCCTGCAGTCATTAAAGCAGGCCATACCTACCTTGACCACAGAAAGGACACTGAAAGAGCCATTTATGACAGACATAACCTCTTGATCTGTTTAGGCAGTCTTTAATCAATGTCTAAATTCTTCTTTACTACCCAAAGGTCTTTCACTCAGTGTTTGATGGATAAGACATCAGTCTGATTGATTACCTGGCTGCCAAACAGAATGTCTTAAGCCAAAGCATTACCAAGATATTAACTAAAAGATATGAAGAAGATACAATAAAAATAAGAAAATGAGAAGTCGTAAGAGAAAGGTTAGCTTTAGAGTAAACCAGGTATTTACATTTTGAAACAAAACCCAAATGGAAATTAGGAACAATATGGTAATATGGTTTTTTCCCTAGATGAATTTCCCTAGTTTTTTCAATTTATATTTTTAGTAATTTATTTTTTATTGCGTAAACTCAAACTCACAAAATTAAAAAAAAAATTATTTTAGAGGTACTTATGATAATATCTGTATTTCTGATGCATGCTGAGAAAGATGATGGTTTTGTAATTAAACATTTCTTACAAATAAAATTTTAAAAAAAATCTCTCTGTAGGTTACAGCATCCAGCAACAAGAATTAACAGTGGAGCACAGAGAATGTTCCATATAGACAAGGAAACATATTAAAAGCACTACTTTTTTAAAAACTGAAAAAAGTTTTAAAAAACTTTTAGAAAACTTTTAAAACATCTGTAATTTGTACAAACAAATGAAAATAAAATAATCCCTATTACAACTGCTTCATGCATATATAATTACTGATCAATTAATAATGAAATATATGTGCAAACATCTCCTATGATGCCTTAAGTAGCTGGTAAAGGGCAATAAATAATAGATTAAGATGTATTCATTACTATCTCATGATCTTCAAATGCATGTCTTTTCAGATGTAGTTGGAATAAGGAGCATACATTTCATCAGAAGAGCAGTATGCTTATTTTAAGCAGCAGGCAGAAATACAATATAATCGGAATTTTATGAGAATCATGATTATCACCCATGCTCCTTATAGCATTCTCCTTTCTTGAAAATATATATACAACTATATTTTGAGTTGGATGGAGACATGAGTTTTGTTAGGACTTCCTGAGGCAAAAATTATTTTGACAGGCAGTGGAAATTTGTCCTTTAGTCCACTTTGTATACTTAGGCTGTTATCCTCATGCAAAATAGTTTGAAAATAGTCTGGAAATCTCTATGCTACTACATTAGAAATACAAACAACAGTGTAATTCCCAGAGTACTACATATCTAGGGGACATGAAAAACTGGATACTTTACTTGTCTTCAAAGAGAAAACTGCTTCTGCAACATTTTAATACAGTTAATTCTGTCAAGAAAAATAAATCAATAGCTTCCAGTCCATGTGCACCACATATCTTTAAGAAATCTATTAATTTACAGTGCTTTGGGAAAAATACAGGGAGTGACAGCAAGCAAGTGGAAAAGTCAATCAATTTTTGATAGAAGTTTCTGATAACCTATATACTGATTTGCTCACACAATATATATATAAGCTAAACTGCACTGTTGCCATACTTTCATTTCTAAAACACTCATGAATAATGCAAATGGAAACATCAATTTTGAACTGAAAATATCTACTTGTTACTTTGTTAATTTTAATTGTGTTCTCAGTAATTTACAGGAGGCCAGCTGAAGTGTAAAAAGGAAAAAAAAATTCACATTTTCTATTGTTGGAGATGTGGAAACACTGCTGAAAGAATAGTCCAATAAACCTTCAAGAAAAGCAAGGACAGCTTCAATAGCAACCAGAAGTGGAAAAACTCATTTCAAGTGATACTGACCCCTATAGCTAAATCTACTTGAAATTGGTAGCTATAATTTGAAAAGGTTACTCAGTTTTACATGGTAAGGCTTATTAGCTGTTATTAGCAGAATATACCATGCTCCTTTATCTCTCCTCTTATTCTGATGGAAAGGTGTTTCTCTCCAAAATATGTACTGATTACCCTCTGCCTGGTAAAAGACTGCTCCTAGTTTTTGTGTCTCTAGTTCCACATCTTCCAGACATGACACAGAACAAAATAGGTTCATACCAATTTTGGGAAAATATCCTTATCTAAGAGGAGAAATCAACAAAGAACAAACCAGTATTTTCCAAGCTATTCCAATTGCTCCCATTTCAGAAATGAAAATTTTGGCATTTTGTGCTAAGCTCAAAAGGGTAGCTCTTGCTAACCAGTAAATGGACATTAATGATGTCTTGACTAACACAGCTGTATGTATGAACATATATGTAAAACAATTATAGATGTGGATGGGGATATTACTAAGACACATAATGTCATTATTGGATTAGGTGCCTGACATCAAAGAATTTGATTCCAGCTTTTGTCATAAACCAGTGTTTGTGCCTGGAGTTCAGTTATGCCGTGTCACAGGAGTCAGGATTGATCTGACCAAGACAGATCAGCTGTGACAGCTGTAGTGAATGAAGAAAGACTGGCATTTCTAGTGACCAGTAGATCTCAAAGCAGGTCAGATGAACTGTACCCTAAATGTGCCCTAACCTCTCTTCACCTGTTTTTAAGGGAGATGAAGATGGCTAGCTGAAATATTGATTCACTACTAATATTTTCCAGAAAGTAGAACCTATGCATGACTGATGATTTTAAGACAAAACCCTGAAAACCTAGTACAGAGGTTTTGGACAATCATTTTTAATGTTATTCTCATCTTTACTAAATCTCACTATTTAATTAAATTAATTAATTTTAAATTTAATCAATTCTTTGGTATTTCAAACAGGAAGAAGCAAGTCTGCAGCATTTACTTTTGTAGTACTGTGTTTTTCAGACAACCTTCAGATTCAAAAGAAAAGTTCTGATCCTCCATTTCCCTTGAGACTCTGGTAATGAATTACTTCAGAGTGTAAAGTTATATTCGACCTAAATTGAAGAGAGAGAACTTTCTCTTAATTTTGCAAGACCTGCTTTGTCTGACTACACAGTGACTAATTTAGAAGTACTGAAAACCCTTTAAAGTTATTGGAAACAAGGAGGAGAAACATAAGCACTTTCAACAAACTTATGAGGAGAGTAAATCTACAGATACAGATATATTTTTCTCTCATCATGGATCAGGCCAGAAGGAAAAATAAATACAGAGGTATAGAATGTTATAAAGAAATAAATATTTTTATTGTTAAATGGTAGTCATGGACACTACTGTAATAGTTTTTTCTTCCTGTGTGTGACCTTTTTCCTTCAAGCACCATAAGATAACAACACCTAGCTTATGAACAATTTCTAAATATTAGTAAAAGAAACATTATTTTGCCTTCTACAAACATTTTAAGTAAGGGTAGAATATATTTCCCTGCACAATATAATTTAAGGTCTTTTATTTCAAAACTATCTTTTATTTATATACAGTAATATCAGTATAGAAGGCAAAGTTTTAATATTTTTATGATGATAAGAGTTTCATATCAAATAAAATGATGTTAAAATTCTTATAACTCAAACTTGACAGCAGCTGCAGTTTCTCATAGGAAGCAATTGCTGATCACATACTGTAATGTACTTGAGACAAGTAGGGTCTCAAACAGATTGAAATAGATTTTAACTAAAGATATTGCCCCGCACAATGGGGAAAAAAAAGTAAGAATTTCACTAAGAACAAAATAATTATCTTAAATACTGGTAATATACCTAATTCTATCTTACCCCTTCCCTGGTAAGTTTCCTGGTCAGAAAATTAGATTCTACTAAAAATGGAAAAATGGTTTTCTTTTAAAGAGTCAATTCCTCTTCCAGAATTAAAGAGATCTTCTCTTGTACAGTTCTAACAATTACGATACTACTTGCTTGATAAACAAAGAAAAAGTTCTTTATATCCATCTAGTGTCATATGGAATGAATAAAATATGTCTTCACTTCCAGGTAACAACCAAATTTCTATCAATTTTCAATAAGTAGGACTTTGCTTTAGAAATGTGTTGTTAATTTTAAAGGCTACATTAAATCACTTTGTATTAAGTAAAAATAGCTTAAAATTTAAAATCATATTCAAAAATGAAATTTGCTGCTAATGTCTGAAAGGAACTCAGGTCACTGAAAAAAACCCAATTGGCTTACTCACTGGAATGAAAGATTCTCTTGAAATGAGAAATATGTTTTGACTTCTGGCCTTTACTGACAGTATTTGTAATTTTTTTTTTCATTTAACTTTTTATTGACATTCAAAACTGAGGAACTGTTTCAAAATATAAAAAGTGGAACTGTTTTTCCTCCAATGGGTAAAGCTGTAAAGAGTATGAGACTGAGACCTCAGACAGTTAAAACCCTTAAGGATCTGATGATGTCAACAAATAAAATAATTAACCACAGATAAAATTTCCTTTACTGAATTATTTATTTCTAAAGCCAAACCACTTTTCCTTCTAACCTGCTCACACTTTAATATAGCTCTATTCAACTGTTTCAAAACCAAGACTATTTTACTTGAACTCAAGGTAAAACAAATACAATAGATAATAATATTAATATTAAACAATAAAAAATATTTTCTTCTTTATTTGGCAGACAGTAATAATAACCAAAATCAAAAACCCTGGCTTACACACTGTTAAAAATTAAAGCAATTTATAATATTGCATACACACATCAAATTTATACATACATACACACATCAAAACTCAAGAAATACCAGATTAACATAGTAATAGTCTAAGTTGATGTAATAAGTATTTTAACCGAATACTCCCAGAATAGCATATGATGAGCATAAGCCACCTTATTACTGAGGTAGGATGCTAAATATTCTGTTCTTTATAAACTGTGTGCATTCTAAACAACTTATACCTTTTAAAAATCAGTCTTTTTACCCAGTGAGATCTTACAAAATTATACCAAGGACATTTTCTTCAAATCAATTTTTTAAAAATTATTTTACATTCTGCATTTGCAGCACATTGCATGCAGATAATTGTGGAAATGTACAAGTAAACTTGGCTAAAGTTAAATTGAGGCAACCCTCTCTTTTTCAAGAAATGACAAAAAACACCCATGTTCCTTCCTCATAGAGTATCTATTAAAACATACAAACAAGCAAAACAAAACAAATCAGGCCCAAAACATATAATAGTTGCTTTGGTAGAAAAATTGGTTTCCTTCAAGAGAAACACAGCACAGAACATTAAGTAACAGGCATAAATAATTCACATACAGTATCAGAGGTTTACATACCATCAGGAAGGCAAGAAAAAAAGTGAGAAAGGAAGGCAAAAGAACAGGAAAAGATACAGGGAAAGGGAATACTACAAAACTACTTTATACTTCATTTGGTATTCAATTTTTTCAAAACAGGCCTGATTTTATTTTTATGGGCCTAATATTGTAGCAGAATAACCACAAACCAAAAGCATTTAAATTTTCCTATATCCATTCCCTTCTCCTGGCTGGTTTTTGGCTTTTTTAAATTGTTTCATTTTATTTTATAATAATTAAAGATAATAAATTGTAGTGAAAGTGGGAGAGAGATTTTTTTAGAAAAATGTAGGCAGGAAGTTAAAGTTTTAAAGGTATCATCAGGTCTGATCTCCATGTAACCTGAGGCGTATACTTATTTATCAACAGTAACATCACATTTAGTTCTTGAAGTGCATTACATTAAATAAGAACACCCAAACAGGTTAGGAGATGATGTTAATATTACCTTTGTAAAATGAGTGGGCAAAGCTCTGCTCAGGAATTAACTTGGCAAGGAATCCATGGTTCAAACTTGGGTGAGGGATAGATGGTATGACCACAACTGTGGAGAAAATCATGGAATCAAATGTGAGCCAGCTAGTATTCATGTGTGGCCTGGTCCACTGTGGATCCATGACAGATATCCTATCTCATTGAAACATGCAAATATGCAAATATGGTATTACAAAAAAAAAAAAGGCATTTCTAATAGAAAAGAAAAACCAATTTCCATATCAAGAGATAGGAAACAGCATACCTATTATTTGGGCACTTCAAGAGCAACATTTATAGGGAAAAAGAGACACAGATAGATAGATATATACAAGCAAATAGGCAAGACAATAATGGATGAAAGTAGCAGTTTCTTAGCTCAGAACCATAACATTAAATCAGGAAGGCAAAAAGAATTATGATTTCTTTTAACTGACTACATTTATGTAGTATTTTTCAAATGGGAAACCTACAAGCACATTGACTTCAGAAATTTACATAAACTTAGCAAATTAAAACAGCATGATGAATCATATAATAATGACTAAATGTGAATATAACACAAATTGGAAGAAAATTTCTATGAAGAATGAAAATTAGCAACTCCATAAATGAAGAAAGCAATTAAAGATCAATACAAGAACAAAAACATAGACAAAAAATTTTGTGGACAAATGCAGCTCCTTTTGTCAACTCTTTTAATGCAGAAAGTACAATTATAATCAATCCAATCAGACTTGAAAAAAAAAAACTGGACTGAGTGCAAAATATTCGAAACAGAGTGGAGTAAGGTTTGCATCCCTCATTTCTAACAGGTTCTGAGACCTAACAGACTCCTTCCTTTCGGGCTGAAGAACACATGCCAGTAAAACCACTACTAAAAAAAATCACAAACAGTTCAGTTGAAGAAGGCAATACTAATGTTTTCTTTTCATTCTATTGTTATCATAGACTTTTAAATGCAGGCACCAATACAGCAGGACTCCAAGAAAGTACTCAGTCCTCCACAAATACCCTTTCACAAACCTCCTCAATCAAACAAAGGGAGCTCATGAGGGCAAGCAGCGGTATTCTCTGTTTATTCATTTTGTGGTATAAACATATCTGTGCTTCCTAACACATAACAGATTCAGGAAGAGTTTTGGTGAACTACCTTGTACTTTACAATTTTAACTCCAGCAGGAATCCTGGTTTTTTAAAAATTATTTCAAATTAAAGAAAAATAAAAGCATAAAAAAATACAAATGAAAATTAGTAATACCTTATAAGCAAGTATAGAGAATACCTGAAATATGCCAATGTATTTTAAAAGCCCAAATTTTTATACTGGAAGAAAGTAGTAATTGCCTATTTGGATCTTAAGCTAGTCACTAAAAATACTTTGTAGTGAAAAAATTACAGTTCTAAAAAAAAAAACTAAAAAAATCACATAACATTTGAAGAAAACAAATTTACCTGTACTAGTTGGTGAATTTATTTCTTGTCTGATATTTCTACCTGCCTGGCTCCCAGACCTCGCAGTTTCTCGCTGTGGTTCCAGGATGTCGCGGTACTTGGAGACCATCAGGACAGAGATGAAGTAAACCACAGCCAAAGCCAGGAACTGAGCTTGCTTACTGTCATCCTGTGCCAGGGGAAAAGAAACACATCTAAAATATTGAATGTTTTCATGGATTTTTTTCTACGAAAACACCACAAGTCTTAATAGTTAATAGTTTTCTGAAATGCTGCTTCTGCCAGTATAGCAGGAAATGGATAATGCAGAAGGCTGAGTGGGTACACACAGAACACATAGGAAGTACCGAATTTTGGAGGTAATTCAGCAACTACACAAATCTTGGGGTCTATGGAGTCAGTGGACTTTTCAAAACAGAGGCCTGACTCTACTCTGAGAGTGCTTTAAAGGCTTCCTGGCAGCAAGGGCAACTGTCTTCTGCTGCCCCAAGGATGAGATTGTGACAGCCCCTGACAGGAGGTGGTAAGGGGTACAATTGCTGAGAGAGAAATCTAAACTCACTGATGTTGCTCTAGCTGACACTGGATGCATAAGAAAGCACAGCAGCTTCTGGTAACACATAAAAGCAGGGAGAATATATTCCTGTTTTTCTTCCAGAAATAGCTTGTACATTCTGATTTCCCTTCCACAGGAGATGTCAGCAGCAATGCTAGGTTTCCAGGACTGATTTAAGTGAAAGCTAGTACCACTATAACTTCGCTGTCTTCTTTTCTTCTCATCCCACATAATCTGCTGTTCAAGGGAAACTGCCATCTATGGCTTAGATATTATCCTGATTGAGATTAAATTGCTCTAATTCAACTGATATATAATATCTTTTATTATAATTATTATAATGTAAAACTTAACATGATAAAATTAAAACTTTAGTTTCTATCTACTCCTCTAGTGTTTTTATCTTTTCTCAATTTCACAAGTATGTGCTTTCTATTACAGTTCCAGTGCTTCCATATTTTCTGGATGTTATTTAACCTGGCTGCATGTTTTTGCAAGTCTTTAAATAATTAGAAATTCTCTTATTAATTTCTTTCATAGAAGTTCCAGAGACATGCTTTCTTGTATTGTTTTCTCCATTAGTTAAGAAAAGAATAGGTGACAGAATATTGCCTCTTTGAACTCATGTTGGAGAATTTAAACATAATGATGTACTTGCAGGTATACAGTAATAATTCCTATTGCACTACATTCAAAAACAAGTATATTGTGGTGCAGCTTTGTGCAAAAATCCATTGCAGAAAAATCTGAAAAACATTTTATATATGTTTACATGCATAAATGTGTTCAGCAAAAGTGAGAATTTGCTGCATTTCTGTAACATATATACTAATTCTTCTTTCTGCCCTGGTTGGATGAATAGTTGGCTGCTTTAGTAATACAATTTTAATCAACATATGTTGTAACTGATTTATCTTGGCTGCGTTTATTTGGCTAGTATAAGATTAAGGCTGAGCGCTAAACACAGTTAAATACTAATCTCAAATAGGTTACTCAATATAATTTTTAAGTGCAGAAGGTGGCTGGTAGTTACAATGTCACAAGCAGAGAGTTTGCAGATAATATAGGAAGTGCCACACATGAAGGATATTTTTAATTCATGTACAATCAAATTCTCTTTCAAAACATAAGTGATGATTTTGCAGAAAAAAGAATTACAGCACACATTACTCACCACATCACGGAAAACAACTGCTCGTAGACGATTAATATCAACATCCTGAAGAAGCCTATCAGGGTCTTTTATGGGGGAAAGATTTCCAGGGACATTTTCAAGGGGAGTCTAAAAATAAAAAGTAGTGAGATTTTTTGGTCCCCTCAAAATATTAAAGCATTTCTGTTAGAACTTTAATTTGACATATTTTTTTTAGCTATTACTTCAATCTTATATGATATTCCACATAATACTCAGATAAGCTCTAGAAATAATGTGATGCTTTGAATTATTGTCTTAATGCTATTTAAATTGTTACATATTTCCAGCAACTTGGGACAACTGTATCGCTAGACAGAGTTAAGATAATAATTTTCACACAAAAGTTTGTTTCAGATTACAGTTGCTTCATAACAGAATAAAAAATTATTTCTAATATGCTTGTTATGTTTGAAAATGCTGAACAGAAATTTAAAAAAAGTTAATTTTACTAAGACTTATTACAGGCTATTGATAAAATAACTGCTACTATTTAGAAAAAAAGAATAGCATGCTACCTTTAAAAATTAAAATTTATTAAATGTAGACCTGAATACCTAAAAGTCTCTTCATAGGGATTTTCCTTGCATTTAAAGTGGCCATATTGACAAAGGTAATGTCTTTGTGAGATTAAATGAAATAAAATTGTGAAAGGAGCTAACTTTGTAAAGGCGATTTGACAAAGTTTTAGAGAAGAAAAAAACCCTGATTTAGTAATGAAAATATAATAGCAAAAAAGAAGGGATCCTTTACATCATGAAATGTCTTGTATTTTAGTCATGAGCTCTGACAAATTATTTCAGATTTTAATTTCTGTATCCCCAAAGGCTTAAAGCTGTGAACAAGTTAAAAATATAATAAAAAAAAAAGAAGAAGAATGAATTAGACACTGGAAAAACTAAGTGGTAACTGAATATCCAATAAAATTCACTTCTAAAAGCCAATAATAAATACTGATCCCTAATATGCATTCAAACATCTGTTGAAGATATTGGAACGCAGATATTCCACCAACAGAGATGCAATTGCAGGATTTCATCAAAAGTGGAGAGTATCCTGATGGAATAAAAATAATCTATTCAGGTATATATGACAGAGGTGAGTAAGGGAACTTGCTCTTTCAAGTAGGCCAAGCAAGAGTGCAAAAGCTGGTTGGAATTGCTACAGTCATATTCCTGTAGCAAGGTTTGCATCTTTCAAATAAGCCTCCTCACACACGTTTACCATAAACCAGCTAACAGGAAAAACCTAAGCTTTTGCCAAATATTTGAGAAGGCAGTTGCAATTCTTTTCTTATCCTTAAAAAACAGTGTTTCAGGCTTGGCATCATTGCTGTTGGTTACTTAATGATCAGTTACCTTGGCTGCTGCCGATGCTGTCACACCCTGAAGAGCATCTTGCGTTTTACCGCCAATTAATGACGTCTTGGTTACTCTCTCTCTTTGCCTTTGCCGGCATTCTAAGCAGTTTCTCACAGCCACACAACAAACTAAAAGAAGAAAGAAAAATGCCACAAATTAGAATTCTTTTTTAATATTACATTTGGAACACCAATTAGCACTCATTACTAGTAGGCAGTAATTGGAAATTTGATTAAAAATTGAGAATAATTCACAAATTTGATACCAAGAGCAGTAAAATCATCAGTATCACAATAAGTAGTATGAATAACAGTAAACAATGAAGACAAATGCAATGCTGTTGCAAAGCATATTGAAATCTACAGTGTCTGCACAAGTATCCCACTCTTTATTCTACATAGCCCATAGAGTCCTACAAATCCATGGAGACTTGCATAAGAAAAACTGCAATATGGAGGAAGCAAAGCAGCTTTAAAGAAAAAAAAATCATCTGTTTACTGACAATATTTTTACTCTCTACGAATATATACTACTTGAACTACATAAGGGAGAACATTTTCAGACACGTCTTTCTTATGACCAAATTGAATTGGCCTTAAAAATATATCAGATCAAGAAATAATAAATGGGATTTTTACTTTATCACATCAAGATTTACCTACGAGGTCCTTTGCTGCACATGTCACTATTTGATCCAGCGCAACTCATTGATCTGTAAGTAACTATTTAATACATCCTGTCTGTTGACTTACCAAGCCTTAGGCACTGTCGCATTAGACCTCCAGAAGACATGTTTTTTTCAGCTTCAATCTCACTAAAATTTAGAGAACTGGCAAATACCAGTACATCAACCATTGCCATCAGACGGCTGAGAAACGTTACTGCTGTCTCTGCCGACATTCCTTGTGTCACTTCGATATTTTCCAATTCAGTCTTTAAAAGGAGATAATTGAATTAAACAGTTTGAACACAACTGAAATATAAAGACACCACATACACATAGAAATCTAAATTGTTATGCTTAATGGCAGATAGATTGAAAAGTTTTTAAGAAATCTCCTACTTGATACTATTAACATAAACCGTGAGTGAAATACAAATTAAGGCAGCATGAAGAATGAGAAAATTATTTACATTCACATGCTGTAACAGATGAGAAAAAGTTTAATATAAATGAGAAAGTTATTAGCAATTACATAAAGTAAGGGCAGATAACAAAACAATTCATGGTGTAAAAGAGTGCAACATATTCTTACTTCCATAGGCAACCCAAACAGGTAACAGATTAAAGGAATTACTCTGTGTATAGTTTTTACTTTTTTATGTTCTTTCATATAAACAAATGTGAGGAGTGGAGTGGGAAAAAACATACGCTTCTGCACTCTGTCTCCATTAATTGATTTTTCCTGCAATGTTTAAATCATATAGAATCCTGACACAGTTCAATTCTTCAATTTATGTTTGCTACATCACAACAACAACAACAGAGGGAAAGTAAAAATGGACAAGTGCCATGGCGTGCAGCTCACATGTCCCAGAGAGCTGCTGTTTCTTTCCTAATATTGGACTCTCCTTAGTGGGAATCAGCATAAAATTTCTGAATGAGTCCAATATTTCTGAAAACCAAACTTTTTTTCTCCAAAAAAAGACACTTAGATGTCCAGAGTCATGTTCTCAAATGTCTTCAGGTATTTAACAGTGCAGATAAGTGAGGAAACAGCTTAATCCAAAACAAAAAAATATCTGTTTAAACACTTTTGCCTCTGGAGCTAGGCAAATTGAAAACAGGAATGTGTGATACTCATCTGCATCCAGAATTATATGCCAATACTATTTTAAAAATTGTTTAAAAGTGGCTGATTCTTACTGATTGTCAACAAGCTTTCCAGTTGCAAGACTTTCTGAGCACACAGTTTAGTCCCTTTGAAAAGTACTTTCATTGTGCTTTTCTACTTTTATTAATTTGTTTAGAAGCATTTATTTAAAAAAAATATATATATTGTGGTCTTAAGGTAATTTCCTTCTAAAGATGATAAAAAAATACAAAAAGCAAAAAAAAATTTTAATTTCCATACTCCTAAAATGTTATTAGCTGCATTATGCCTTACTTTGAAGAATATTTTTATATACGAAATTACAAAGCACAAATTGTGCCAAACAGTATTAAGGAAACAATTGTTTTGAAACATGAAAGATTCAAAGTGGCATGTGTCACCATAATGACAGATAGCCCTTGATTTAATTTCTCTTAAGGATGTAGCATGTTGGTCACATGAGTGATTTGGGAAGGGCTGTCATCTGTCTGAACTGCCCAAGAATATTAGAAAAATAGTAAAATGACAACTCTCAGAAGGAAGATTTTCAGCCTATCTCCTATCTTCTTTGTCCAGGGCTCTCCTGTTAAGTTTGTGCTGTGTACCTCCTACCTTTTGGAAAAATAGGTTGCTGGGGTTTTTATAACAGACTGGAAGATGATTTTTTGAAAGCACTCAAAATATAAAATATATTTGCAAAAATCTAAAGCCATAACAGTCTGCTAGAAAAACTCATATGGTTATGGAAACTTGAACTTTGAACTCATGCTTGAAATAACATCAGGCTCACTTGCAGCCAGTTGACTGCCCGTTGCTGATTTTTATCAAGTTTCAACTGTATTGTGCCAATCATAGTCTTAAACCTCTCAGAATATCTATTGCTTTTTTATTTTTGCAAGTTACGTAGCAAATTCATTTATTATGAGACTTTAGTGCATTTTAGCAAGATTATATCAAACTTTGAATTAAAGAATGTTTTGATTTTTTTTACAAATCTACCTAAAATTCTGCTACATGGAGGGGGAAAAAAAAAGACTATCAGTTTTTTTACACCAAACTTACCATCATTTCTACCTGTTAAATAGAGCACATTGGTATCGTAATAGTGTCTAAAATACATTTCATTATTGATCAAGCTGCCTTCTAGTATCACCCATATTTTAGATAGAGGTATCTCTAAAACTCATTGAAAAGTGAACAGATCACTATTCCATAACTACTCAGTGTAATTTAAGAGCAGTACAAAGTCTCCCATACAATGAACATGTTCAGGACATAAAGAGTTTCTCTACTGACAGCTGCATTTACAACTTCAATTAGCTCTCAGGCCTCACTGCATTCAGCCCAGGAGCTAACAGCAAGCACCAACATTGACAATGTATTAGGTTATTAAGGGAAATATGGTAGGAAAAGTTAATTACTACACCTAATATAATCCTATTCACATTCCACTGTATGTTATAGGAAAATAAGAGTAAGAATAAGAATAGTAAAAAAAAGCCATAATATCAAATGATCAAAAATAAGATATTTTTGAAAAGGCAAAAAACTGAAACTTACAGCAGCAATACTAACCTTAGAACCCTGGACATGCAACAGACAAAACAGACAACAGATCACAACAATAAAAGAAAAAGAAAATTATTTAAGTTAACTAAAAAAATGCAAGGTAAATTGAAACAAATTAGTATCTAGGAATTATACATTTGTTTAATTTATATTTAAAACAGCAAAACATTTAAGCTCAGGATGAACATTTGAAAGCAAAGACTTGTCAAAGATAGCTATGCACAAGGAAAACTTTAAATCTTGTATTATAATAGAGTTCATGTAAACACTGATTCTTTCAAAGCAATTTCATGAAGCAATGCAAAGCAGAGTAATGTTTTAACTAATTATATAGATATGAGCATTTTACAACAAGCCATTCAACTGAAATGTAGTAAAGTAGTTAATCCTTTTATGAGGAGGCAAATATGTTTGAAATGCTTTGAGAAAAAAAAAATGAATTACAACAAGCAATGCTGTGGTTCTTCATGCATAATGCTCTTCCCTTGAATACACTACAAGATAGGTAATTATAGTATTACTTTTGGGTGTGATTTCTTCAACCTAAACCAGTGTCAAACTAGATATGACAATGTTTTTGAACCACAGGAAAAAAAATATCAGGACTAAGACACTCAGACTGAGTTGCCCTTCAAATTTCACTATTCACAATTAAATGTGCGTTAAATTTTTATGGTTTAATTTTAGGTATAACCCCTCTCTCTATTGTCATAGTGGTCTAGGAACTAAGTCTTAAGTTTTCACTGGTTCTGTCTTAAAAATAGAAAGAAAATTCAGATTCTGTCAGTTATCATTGCTATAATTTAGACAGTGGAAAAACCTAATCTAACAAAAAGAAAAACAAGCTGAAATGAATGGCTTTCTTCCCTCTTGGGGCAGAAAACACAATGCTCAACCAGTTTTCAAATGTGACTTCATCTTTTGTTGTTGGACACAGCTGGAGAATTAACTTGTGGCTATTATCTCTTAATTACTATCTGACAATTTTCATATCAGTTTTACCACTTTTGATTCTCAGAATTGTTGAAGACCACACAGCACCCGTGGAATCACATGAGCCCTGAATGTGACAATGCTAACACTACACACAGGTCATACATCTCAGCTTTTAATCCACCGACCTAATGAGGCCATCATTAAATGTTTAATGGAGTTTTGTGGACAGTTCATATAACACCAGCAGCCCTCCGATCACAATTTGAGAGTTGATATTTTGAATTCTGCAAGTAAGAAGCTGAATATAGACTTAGAATAAGTAGAAAAACAAACTGATTGAAAAGGGTCTGGAAATTTGTTCTACATTGTCATATAATTGTCAAATATTTAAACTCCTCAAATTTCTTTTGCCTTGCTCAATGTCCCCAAGTGCTTGTCACAGCTGCTATCCTTGTGGCAGACAGTGATTCTTTCCAACTGCTAGCTTGTACACAAAATGTTTTATCTGTAAACCAGCTTCTATTAAAAGAAAGCATCTTCTGCAAACCTTTTCCCTTACACGTCCTGTTTTTCACACTTCCACAACATCTTAATAATGTCTTCCTTATGGTCGCAGTTATTTTAGAAAGCCTCAAAGACATCCCCAACAGAAAAGAGAAAATAAAAGGAAATAGTATTTTGTATTTTATAACCTTCCCATAATTGTACAAGAGTTGTCTAACATTCCCAATTTAATATCCAAGATGTCGGAATTAAAAAGTAGAAGACACTCCAGATTATACTGTAAACAAAAAAGCCTGCTCATGTTTTGTTAATATTTTCTTAAATTTCAAATAGTTTCATATAACAATTACAATTGGCAACACTTTAAAAACAACAGCATTTGAAGTAAGTCCATGTACAGACCCTGGGATAGAGGTACTATGGAACTGAAATTGAGTGAAATATTAAAAATTGTGGGAAGATATTATTGTAAATTACAGCAAACTTTGCCCTGTATGTCATAAAAACATATAACCTTCTCTGCATTCATGAGTTACCCCCCACAGATTTTTGTGTGTTTTGTTTACACCAAAGATGTTTTTCTTTTATTATCTTTTTTTAAAAATGTATATTTGAAGTGTTCTATTCAGATCATCCTAGTCTAGATTAAAAAAAAAATCAAACAAATAAAAATCCAAAACCATACAAAAAAGAAAACAAAAAGAAACCTCTCAAAATAAAAGGCAGATTTCTTTTACAGGCACTCCATAGTGAAGAAATTCTATAGTTAAGACTACCCATTCTACAGCAGGCAAGGAATCATGCAATAATCTTCCACCCAGCCCAGAATTGCCATTTCTCTCCAAATCTGAACCATGCAAAAGAAAAAAGTCTTTTTGAAATGGGGAGTTTTTCAAGCATTCATCTTTTTATGGGAACTGTGACAGTACAACTTTTTTTAGCAATGGAGGGAACATAATACAGAATCTGTTGCACAAAAGAAAAAAAAGAAACAACAAAAATGAAAACTGCAATTGCTTCAGTATTTTGAATGTCATTTTGCTAAATTTACCATTGGCTCTTTTCTTTAAATACCCTTAATTAATTCAAGGATCTAATATCAGCATCTGTTCTACTAATGAGAAATAGGTAAAGTGCTTTTTAAATATCAGAGGCAATGGGATACATGTAAGAGCAGTTAATTCTATAGCAGATTGTTAAGAAGAGAGTTTTGCAGCAGAATTTAGAACTGCTTAAGAACTAGTGGCCCAGATTTGCTAGAACTGAAATAAAGAACCTGAAATAAAGAAACTGTGCACAGGCAGGACTGTGAAACAGTTGAAAAAGGAACTATGTGCTTCTGTCCTCCTCCATTAGAAAACAAGGTATCTCATAAAAAGAGAATGGATTGAGCTCCAGGTTAACAATCATTCCAGCCAGACCCTACAGGGAACTGGTAGATGTCTACATCAGAGATATCTGAATAATTTGCTTCTGTTGAGTAGATCTCCACTGGATAGAAATGTAGGTCACATGCAAGTACCTCAAGTGAATACTGAGATTTTACCCTAATCTCTTCATGAATTCCATTCCTGTTTCAATCATCCCAAAGTTAAAGGGTGGAATGACCTTTACTGTCCTACAGTCTTTTTGGTTTTATGTTTTATTATTCCAGACCAAAAAGTAAATTAATTTTTTGTTAGTTGGATGTAAATACATGATCTATGCCACAAATAAAATACAGTAAGAGGAAATAAGTAAGAACTACTACTTTAAAATTTCAATATGGGCCCCAAAAGACCATCAGTGGGAATGTCAGAGCCTCACCATTCATGAAAGTGAAGAAGGAAGAAATTAAGTAAAAATGAGCTTGTTGATAAATTGAATATATGTATTCTACAGGATCTACAAAATATGAGGGTTTTGACACTCCAGAAAAGCTCTGCAGTACAGAGATAGAGAGGATCAGAGACCAAACAAGAAGAAGATGGTGTGGATTCAAACAGGCACACCAGGAGATATGACTCAATCCTACAAAGTCATCCAGGATATGGAGCTGAATAAAGACATGATTAACCACTCTTTTCATAGTATAAACAGTAAAGCACATAGTGACTTTATGTATTTAAGCAGGCTTAAGAAAAACAAAGACAAGAAGTGCTTCAAAGGTTATATAATTGCTTTGTCAGGCTCAATGCCATAGGATATTATGGAAGCTAAAAGCATAAGTAGCTTCAAAAAAGATTAGATAAAGTCTAGAAGGATGAATTCCTCAGTGGTTATTAAATATGACAGCTCAAACACCCTCTCTAGTTGTTAAAATCCTAAATGCTGAACAGAGTGTTATTAGAGCAATCAATATGCTTGCTTGTACTTCTGCATTTTGATGTGAGCTGCAAACAGCCATTGTTGGTGGCAGAATGCTAAAGCAGACAGGCCCTTGGGCTGACCCAGTGAGGCAGCTTATGGAGCCTGTGAACAGCCTTATGTAGCCTCTTCCTTTTGGAAGAGGAGAGCAGCACGGCTTGAGTGGACTTCTATTACCATGCCCAGTTTCAATTACAGAACTACACAGACTGACAGAATGGCTGGGGTTGGGAGGGATTCAGGAGGTACAACATGAAATTTGAACTCTGTACCTTGTGGATAGAAAGTTATTCATTAATGTAATTAATTACAACACAGTAGGTTCCACATGGAAATCAAGAAACACTTTTCCATGGTGAGGCTGACTGAGCACTGACACAAAGTGCTCAGGGAGGTGATGGAGTCTCCACCCTCAGAGATGGTGAAAACTGTCCCAACACAGTCCTGGACAACTGGCTGTAGATGGCCCTGCTTGAGCATGGGTGCTGGATCAGGTGACCTCCTGCATCCCCTTTCCAGCCTCAGCCATTCTGATTCTGTGGGTCTTTGAGTCAGTGAAGGAGAAAGCCTGCAGGTCCTTTCCCCCTATAAGAGTTACTCCGGCAGAGAGTGGCCAGTAGCAGGCCTGCTGTAAGTGTTTTTATGCAGTGGAGATGTCATATCAATCTTCCAGTTTCAAACTTCATTTCTCTTCCCATTAGCAGCTTCTGGAAGGAGGAAGGTGAGACAGCCTTTTGTAACTGATTGCTTTCAGTGGCCTACTTTGCCCTTTCAAGGCTGAGAAGAAATATATTCTGAACCAGCAATCCATCTGCTTCTCCACAGCAGTTCAAGGATGCACAAGTATTAGAAGTCTGAGAATCAGTATGAAATTTCTTTTCATTCATCATATATGGATACTCACAAGTGGTCTGATGCCCAGCAGGGCATCTGCTCCCTTCGAAACTGTGATTCACAGCAAGACTCAGGGAGAGCACCTGCTCTAAGTAGGGAGGATGGGCTGCACTCTTCATATCTGTCACAGTGATGAATAGATCCACCTTCCTTTTAATCTTTATGAGGAGCACGAATGAAGTTGAGTAGGAAGAAGCCTTTTTTTTTAAATTCCACACAGTAGGATTCATTCAATTTGAAGCAGAAACCAAACTTTAAGTGAATGACTTTATTTCACTATTTATTTTTATTTTATTGTCTTAGACAGATGGTAAAATTAAGTATTTAAGTAATACACATGGTCCCCATATAGTGAAGAAATGCGTGCATAATAACCAAATTTGAAAATGTAGTCTTTTGAATCAGTGCATGAAAATCACTGCTACTGAGCAAGGGAGTATTGACACACAACATTTTAAGAAATGGATGTGTAACTACTAAAGCTGTGTCAGGTAACCATCTATAGAGACACACACGCACATATATTATCCAAAATACATGGATGGAAATGGCAAACTTCAAAATTATTATTTCATAGAATGGTTCTGCAGTGTCATACACCAGGACAAGAATTAAAACCCACGAAGGACATTCAATGGAACTGCAGCTTAATTAAGGTTGTGCCTGTTTTATATTTTTATATAAAAGACATCAAAACACCATCATTTTCAAATGATGCCTAAAAGGTTTGCTTTAAGAATAAATCCCCCAATGTCCTTTAAAGAATGATAATGTAGCCTGATTTCAAGACAGTTTAGTGTGTACTCGCTCATACTTGTCAACATTTAAAATGAAGCACTTCCAAAATCAAAACCTTAATGTTATTTTTTTGACTACAAACAGTAATTGTATTCTTTCACTTTTGCTTATAGCAAATGTTTTTCCAGTTAACACAGTGAAAATAGTAAAGAGACAGCATAAAAAAAATTATTAATTGTGTGTCTAAACATTACATTAATGTTTAGCAAATTGCCAGCCCATGCATTCATACCATTCAAACAAAATCTGCAAAAATAAAAAAAAAACGGTTTTTAAACTAGAAGTAAAAGTAAAGAAAAAAGTAATCTCAATTTCTGAATGGCTAGAAAAAAAATACTTTGAATTTACTGCAAACCATATTTGCAGTCTCCAGTGTCTATTACCTGCATTACTTCAGAGGAGTCTCTTTGTCCTTTCTAGGTCTCATTGTCTCCCCTTTCAAAGACCTATATTAACTACAAATAATTTTTACAGGATGTTCTAGATGACATTTAGTATGGAAGAACTAGTCACAGATATTAAAGGCACAGACAAGGAATCCCATTCAAATAACACAATTGCTCTTGTCAATAATGCAATATCTGTAAAATATTTCTCCTTACTGAGCACTGACACAAAGTGCTCAGGAGGTGATGGAGTCTCCACCCTCAGAGATGGTGAAAACTGTCCCAGCACAGTCCTGGACAACTGGCTGTAGATGGCCCTGCTTGAGCATGGGTGCTGGATCAGATGACCTCCTGCATCCCCTTTCCAGCCTCAGCCATTCTGATTCTGTGGGTCTTTGAGTCAGTGAAGGAGAAAGCCTGCAGGTCCTTTCCCCCTATAAGAGTTACTCCGGCAGAGAGTGGCCAGTAGCAGGCCTGCTGTAAGTGTTTTTATGCAGTGGAGATGTCATATCAATCTTCCAGTTTCAAACTTCATTTCTCTTCCCATTAGCAGCTTCTGGAAGGAGGAAGGTGAGACAGCCTTTTGTAACTGATTGCTTTCAGTGGCCTACTTTGCCCTTTCAAGGCTGAGAAGAAATATATTCTGAACCAGCAATCCATCTGCTTCTCCACAGCAGTTCAAGGATGCACAAGTATTAGAAGTCTGAGAATCAGTATGAAATTTCTTTTCATTCATCATATATGGATACTCACAAGTGGTCTGATGCCCAGCAGGGCATCTGCTCCCTTCGAAACTGTGATTCACAGCAAGACTGAGGGAGAGGCACCTGCTCTAAGGAGGGAGGATGGGCTGCACTCTTCATATCTGTCACAGTGATGAATAGATCCACCTTCCTTTTAATCTTTATGAGGAGCACGAATGGAGTTGAGTAGGAAGAAGCCTTTTTTTTTTAATTCCACACAGTAGGATTCATTCAATTTGAAGCAGAAACCGAACTTTAAGTGAATGACTTTATTTCACAATTTATTTTTATTTTATTGTCTTAGACAGATGGTAAAATTAAGTATTTAAGTAATACACATGGTCCCCATATAGTGAAGAAATGTGTGCATAATAACCAAATTTGAAAATG
Source organism: Emberiza elegans (assembly GCA_024865655.1). Lineage (NCBI taxonomy): Eukaryota > Metazoa > Chordata > Aves > Passeriformes > Fringillidae > Emberiza > Emberiza elegans. The sequence goes on along the minus strand of JALJVW010003023.1, from coordinate 19,481,299 downwards.
TAGTCTTTTGAATCAGTGCATGAAAATCACTGCTACTGAGCAAGGGAGTATTGACACACAACATTTTAAGAAATGGATGTGTAACTACTAAAGCTGTGTCAGGTAACCATCTATAGAGACACACACGCACATATATTATCCAAAATACATGGATGGAAATGGCAAACTTCAAAATTATTATTTCATAGAATGGTTCTGCAGTGTCACACACCAGGACAAGAATTAAAACCCACAAAGGACATTCAATGGAACTCCAGCTTAATTAAGGTTGTGCCTGTTTTATATTTTTATATAAAAGACATCAAAACACCATCATTTTCAAATGATGCCTAAAAGGTTTGCTTTAAGAATAAATCCCCCAATGTCCTTTAAAGAATGATAATGTAGCCTGATTTCAAGACAGTTTAATGTGTACTCGCTCATACTTGTCAACATTTAAAATTAAGCACTTCCAAAATCAAAACCTAATGTTATTTTTTTGACTACTAACAGTAATTGTATTCTTTCACTTTTGCTTATAGCAAATATTTTTCCAGTTAACACAGTGAAAATAGTAAAGAGACAGCATAAAAAAATTTATTAATTGCGTGTCTAAAAATTACATGAATGTTTAGCAAATTGCCAGCCCATGCATTCATACCATTCAAACAAAATCTGCAAAAATAAAAAAAAAAAGATTTTTAAACTAGAAGTAAAAGTAAAGAAAAAAGTAATCTCAATTTCTGAATGGCTAGAAAAAAAATACTTTGAATTTACTGCAAACCATATTTGCAGTCTCCAGTGTCTATTACCTGCATTACTTCAGAGGAGTCTCTTTGTCCTTTCTAGGTCTCATTGTCTCCCCTTTCAAAGACCTATATTAACTACAAATAATTTTTACAGGATGTTCTAGATGACATTTAGTATGGAAGAACTAGTCACAGATATTAAAGGCACAGACAAGGAATCCCATTCAAATAACACAATTGCTCTTGTCAATAATGCAATATCTGTAAAATATTTCTCCTTTTTAGTGATGGTACTCCTGCCTGAGCTTTAATCTGCTAAAAACTTACAACTTTGAGGAGATAAAAATATCAGTTCTTTTTAATACAAGATTAAAAATAAAAAGGGGGGGAAGGACATAATGAAGGAAGAAGTAAACAGAGTAGATGGGGGATGACTTCTGGTCTCATTTGGCGTGCAAACTAATAGTGGCCATGCAAAAAAGGTTTATGAATATCAATGAGTAGACATCATAAAGCATGCTGTTTTGTTACAGGAATAATTATCTTAATGGTCATCTCTTTACATGAAAATTAAATAACTATGAAATATTTTTCTTTTTAAGTACTACTTATCTGATAAAATAAGCATTTTAAATGCAAAATGTTATAAACATTCCGTATATCAAAGTGTAGCAGTTTGATTATAAATTTAAATTCTTGAAGGAATTAGCAGAAAGGGGACAGGAGTCTCTAAAGAAGAAGAGTCAGCTGAAAATAGTAGTTTGCATTATTAACAACAATTTCTAGTTTGACCACTAGGTGGGAATATTGTACTTACAGTTGGGGATGTGGCAGCTGACAGTAATGGTAAAATTCCTCCACAAGCAATAATAATATTGTCTACCATCTGGGAAATGAGGTGTATTGTGTTGTGTACAAAAATAATATTTTCATTGCTATTGACAAAGTCCATCACTGACTTTGTGGAGTGACTGCAAGGACAGAAGAAAAGAAGGATTAAAAACAAACAATTAAAATATATTTTAGATAAATATTTTCTTTGCAACTATACTGTGAATGTTCCTTTGATAAAAAGGAAAAATTTCATCTACAAAACTGTGCATGTAAATTGTCTAAAAATATCAACAAGGCTAGTCTAATGAACAAATTGATTGCTATCTCTTTCTGTACAGGATTACATTCAAATACCCAGCTGACAACACCATCTTCTAACCTTTTATTCCCATCAATCAGTTCCTCACTTCACAGGCAGTTCTGCTGAAGGCAGTGGAATTGTTTCTGCAGCCTGAAAGCAACTATTTTAATATTGACTTCACCATGCTGCAGCAGTGCCATTTGAATAACATCTTGATAACATCTAATGGAAACACCTGCTACTGTTTTAAAGGAGAACCTCAATAACATGGCCAGAACTTGATTCAATATTAACTTTGCTAGCTGATAATAAACCTAGCATTAATAATAGTTCCACAAGCCACAGATGCTTGTAAGAGTAGCTGAAATCTCAGCGACTCCTGATTGGTGAGCAACTGTCCCATGAAACAGTCACTCCCCAAAAATATAAAAACTATGTGTGAAAACATTGAGGAATACTCTTTCCATAAGTATGGTCTTTCCCGAAAGCAACATTTGTTGTCAGCCAGCAAACAAAAATTAAAGAAAATATACCATCTGAACTTTAACCTTCAAGCATTATCTGAACACATCCCACATACTTGGCCAAAAGCAAAATATCAAAATTGTCTATTTCCAAGTGAGTACCACAGAACAGTTCAACAAAATGGAAATTTAATGTAGTATAAATTGCTCTCTTGACAAAACTATGATCAAGTTTTGTAAAAATTAACTATTCTCTAGAATAAACTCAGCCAGTAGCTGGTATGAAAATTTGTCCATAGAGTGTTTCCTTAGAAAATGTTACAGAAGAGAGTTTTTATTTATACACCTTGCAGGTAGAGAAGATCTTTTAGTTGACCAACTGGAAGATGGCCATTAGCAGAGGTTATCCTGTTCAGAATAGGGGCAGTAGATTCTAATGCTAAACATAAGCTGGAAGAGCAGCTCAGTTAGTTTAGGTATTCAGGATTTGTAGAACTCCTCAAGAAAACAGAAATTACTACTTCTGAAACCAAGCGTTTCCAGGCTGGGAAGGGGTAAAAAGAGAAGGTAGAACATACAGAGAGGCACTGCAGCTAATACCAACTCTTTTTCTCCCCACCATTGCAGTAACATCCCTTCTCCTACATGCCTAATTTCTCCTTATTGATGACAACACAGATCAGGAGTTAAAGAAACAAGGACCCACCTTCTCCAAACATGTACATCTGTTTCTAGTGCAAAAAGCAAGTCTGTCAGGAGCCGCTGGTGCATGGGAGACCATTTGAACTCTGGAATACGAAACATAGTTGTGCGTGGACCTGGACTAAATTGCCGTCGCTGCTCTTCTGTCATTGGCATTCCTCGAAATCCCAAGTCAACACGTAAATCCCGGTCTTGCTGGGTGACAGATCGACCCTGTATCGCCTACATAAGCAAGAGGTTCAAAAGTGATGTCAACTGTACACAGTGTGTGTTTTTGAATGAAATACAGAATCTGAGAAAGGGCAGGACAAAACAATGGGGCCACAAACCATAGGAGACATTGGTGTTCCAAGGCAGGCAGTATCCTTCAGTAAATGAGCTGTTCCAAGTAAAATCAGAAGTGCTGGTGGGGGGTGTGGCTGGCCCCTTTTCAGCTACCCACCCAGCTTTTACTCTCAGATTCTTCACTTGAAGTCTTACAGAAAAGACCAAACGTAGTCCATCCAAGGCCAGCGACAAGACTTTGTTTATATATAACAGTTATATTTTGAGCTAATAAACATGGACAAACTACATAGTGATGGCTTCAAAGAATGTATATTTTTGGACAGCTCCTCATTTTTGAAAACCAATTTATCTATCTGGTCTTAGAAGATCATTAGAGAATTACATCTAGTCTCTGAAATCCCATTTTGCCAATTTAAAAACATAAAGAACTTTACAAAACAATTATGTTAGCAATGTAAAAATGGACATAGCACTGGAGTTGAGCTGAAAAGCTTCTTGCTTATTTAGTTGATCTTGATCTCCTATAGCCAGTGTTATGAGAGTAGAAAATGCTTCCTTTATATAATTTGATCTCTTGGGACTAAAATTTTTACAGTTGCTTGCATTTTCTATGTTTTTCTTAGGGTTATCTTTAAATTATTTTTTTCCTTAGACTTATCTAAGATTTTAATTTTTCACATGAATTTCTGCATAGTGCTTTCAATTGTATTTTCCTTTTTTTTTCTAGTTAGAAACATAGGAAAGAGTAAATTTTATATATTCATTATATATATATATATATATATGAACTCAATATTTAATCTATTATTAATAAAGGCATTAACTCTTAGGAGTAAGCAGTAATTCCCATCTCTGTCACACCATTTGCTTGCTTTCTTTCAGTCCATTTGAATAAAAGATAGCTACATCCTACTGATAAGGCAGGGAGATGATTGTAGACCTGTTTTTAGAGAATTTGAGGTAGCAACTCCAGTCAAATATATTCCCTTCAGGTACAACTGCAGGTAACCCTCATGCCAGCAGCAACAATGGTATAATAACTTTAACATAACATAGAGGAGCTTTTTATCTAGCCAATAATACTGTAGCTGCAAGAACGGGTTTTGATGTGCATTGCCCCTGCATAAACAAGCATGAAGCATGTAAGTATCTCCACTTAGGCAACTGGTCTTTAAGTAATTTTCAGTGATCTCAAGGGGATCAAATCTAATGAGGCAGTTACCACACCTACAGTAATCAAAACTCCAACCAGCAGCTCCACTGTATACATGCTAAAATAAAATTTATTATTTAAGAAAACAATTATTTTCCATTTATTTTTATTTAATAATTACTTCAATTATTTTTTAACGTTTACTTCATTTTAAGAAAAAGTATTTAACCATGGACAGCTTAGAGTTCATAGCACACAAAAAAGAGATTTGAAGATGAATTTCTCCTAGTTGCTCAGTTGATAATTCTTCTTAAGAATATTATTTCGAAGACAGATTAATGCCCACATATTTAAATAAATTCATTGCAGTTTTTCATTGATTTTAGTAGGAAATAACGTATATGCAATATATATTTTCTATACAGTCATGAAAGATTTCACGTTATGATATTTTCAAAGAAAATGGGCCTGGAAGGTGTATATTTTTCATATAATTAAAGAAATATACCTCAAATATCTCTCAGATCTCATACTATTAATCTCCCCCTCAGCAATGAGCAGTAATTACATTAGACACATACATGGGTACTTGAAATTTACCTGGGTTGTAGTAGTTGTCTGGATCTTCCGTATCTCCTTCCCTGCCTCCTTACCATCATCAGATCTTTCTGTATCTGATATTATACTTCCTGCATCAACATTAGGTACAGTTTTGCTACCAGAAGACTCTGTCTCAAGAGTTGTGGCAGTCATTTCAGCATATTCTAATCCTTTAGATGATGAAGACAATTCCCTCTCAGAAATGCTATTCATTCCATCTGAAGTGGTGTGAATCTTGAACTCTTTGTCCTCTATTATACTTGAAGCACAAGTTATATCTACACTACCTGTCATATGTGCAAGCAATCCCAAATCATCATTTACACCAAGATGCATCTGTGTCTCTTGCACATTTGGAATGGCAATGTGATTACTTGAAAGTTCAGGAAGGAGTTTCTCCTCCTGACTAGGTATTTTATCAAAGAGAAATGAGGTATTGTTAGTAGAAGGTTCATCTTTCTCATCAGCCAGAGTTATTAATGGACCATTATCTTTTTCCTCATTCTTCTTAATTATACCCACACTTCCGTGAACATTGTTTTGGAGCTTCTCAACAGCTGCACTATATACATTGTCTAGAAGAGATTCCACTTCTACCAGTGCACCATTTTCTCCAGTTCCCAGTGTCTCTGGTGACAAATCCATATCATCAAGTTTTACTTCAGTAGCTTCTACTTTTTCAGCTTTTATATCAACTAAAAGGTCATGAACTTCCACATGCACTCCTCCTCCTCCAGGTCTCTCAGCAGTTCCAAGCACATCATCTGACACCTTTGTAGCCATGAGCAAGTCCCTCGTATCTGTATTAACAGGGTAATCTGTTTCACTTTCTGGGCTTTGACTTTGTGAAAGATCTTCTATCTCTCGGATTTCCATTCCACCTTTTGCTCCTGTTGTCTGAGAGGAAAGACCTGAGATGGTGCTCACATTCCCCTTCTTGCCCTTTTTTATGTTTTCTTCCTCTTGCCTTTGATACTCTTCATACATTTTTGCTAGATATTCCTTGTGAGCTTCATATGTGACCTTAAAAAGAAAAGAATATTTAGATTATGTGGATAAATATACCTTAGATTAATTGGGCAAAATGCAGCAAGATTTTAAGGAACATATTAAGTACTGCTTACTAAGTGTTTAACAAGAAAAAAAACCACCTTGACATGAGTAGTGAGAGCCGCCAGATGGCACTAAATCACTTCAAATCCTATATTGCTATATTGCTACAACATTTAGGGGTTATCAGTATTTCAAAAAAACATCTATGAGCTGTTTCTTACCTTGGAATGGGCTATAGAAAGAGTATCCACCCACACTCTCCAGCCTCCCCATTCGTATTTTATTGCATGGTACAAGAGAATACGGAAAATGTTGTAAACCATCTCTGTGATCTTCTGCTCTTCAGAGTTCTTAGGATTAATGTATCCCAGAGAAAACATCCAATCCTGCCACACTGAACACTGAAGTAAACATCTAAAGTGAAATAATTAGTTCAAAATATATCCAAACAAAGCTTCTTTATTTTAACATTATAACGGTTAAAATGGGAGGAACATCATCTCTTAACATCAATCCAATGTCGGGAATAAACTTAAAAATACTTCAGTATGAAAAAATAATTAAAATATACTACAAAGAAGAAACCAGTATTAGTTACTGAACTAAGAAATGTTACCACAAATGTATTAAATTTATTTCAAATATATTTAATTTACTACAGACTCTAAAACCTCTACACAGAATGTAACAAATAGCTATTACCCAGAAAACAATGAGGAGAAAATACTATTTTTATATGGACGTACCTTCTGTTTTCACGGCTATTACTAAAGAGTTTTATCATATCAGATAAGAACAAACGTCGAACTTCCATCAGTTCTGCACTTGGCGTGGAGTTTTTTAACAGCGTTGCCACCACCTTAAGAATCACTTTGAAAGAATAAATTAGTTATGTAAAGCACTTTACCAATGTTTAAAAAAAGAAATATTTGCTAACAGCCATTAATGTAAGAGGTAACTGCAGTCCACATGTATCTAAGATACATGAATGAATTGTTCTCACTTTCTGAACCATCATTTCAAAAACCTCTAGGTGACACATTTATCAAACAAACATAATATATTGTCCTTACTTGGATTCTGAATTTTCACTGTTGAATCTGGCTCTGGATGGGGTTTATGAACAACTTGGGTGCAAACTTGTTCTGTCAGAATCTAAAACAGAATATGAACTTCCTTTTACCATTTTTAATCAAACACTACAGTATTTCTTTGTTCATTTTAAAATGTTTTAAGAACACTTACCACGGCCACATGCAACATGATATTAAAAAATTAGGTTAAATATTTTATATTTTGAAAACCAGAATGAAGCAATTCCTCTATTCAGGGATAAAGATTTTCATGGTTGCACTGTAGCAGATTAGCTAAACTTTGAGTTTGATACCTAAATATAAAATAATGGTATTTTAAAGATATTCCATTCATATTTCTCATATTTTTATCCATTCACGCATCAAATGTCTTTAACAAGCTACATACATCAACAATTATTCTCATATGTTTCATCAAAACCAAACCAAATCATTCTTAAAACTGGGTTTGGTTTCCTCCAGCTAGCAAGGAGTAAGAGTCAGAGTTAGCATTCCGTAGGAGTAATCCTGGAGCTTCACATAATGAGGAAGACAGAAAATTCTCCTGTTGCTTGAATTGTACCTGACAACCTAATTAATGTGTACTGAGGCAACACCACAAACCTTTCACACTGGGATACCTGTCAGTGGATGTGTGTATGCAACTTTACTTTTAAGAACAAACTAAAAATTCAATGATATCAACACAGAATTCTCAGTAAAGAGAATTAGTAAAGAGATTTAGAAAAGCTACATTCAAGTAAATGTATTTCAAAATGGAGTAATTTCACTAGCAATATTTATTTTAAAGAACTTTAGATCTCTCATTAAAAAAAAAATCAAACTAATGTCAGTCATAAACAGAGAATCTTAGAATAGGTCTTTACATGTTGATATTTAAAACAGAATGCAAATATGGCCTTGCTTTATATGAGAGAATATGAAAAATATCTGTTCCTTAGCATCAGTTTCTTAGCAAATCTTCAGTACTTAGACCACTTAACCCCTTTTTTCTCCTTTCCTCTGACTATTTTTTCAAATGTAAATGCCTGTGGATGCTGAACTCCATGAGGACTTTGATTTTGTCAATGAGTTATGCATTTTTCTGAAAATACCAATCACAGAAGCTTTCAGAGAACTGAATGCAGGAACTAGACTCTTAGGCTCAAGTGGCCAAACCACAAAAGGTAATATACAATAAAAAGAACTTGGATCTAAGTCACTGGCAAATAGATGACGTTTAGGTTTTTACAATCATAGGAGAATAATTTTCCACATTACTCAGGTTTAGAACCCTGAAAACCAAGCACTCCTGTAGTTACTTTTTTCTTCTCTGGAACCTACCTTGAGCATCTAGTCATTAAATCTATTTGTGACTAAAAAAAGCACTAAAAACCTTTTTAGAGAATAAGATTTTCAGAAATGGCAAGAAATTCTGTTCTAAGTCACCATTTTAGTAATAATTGAAGATGAGACATAAGCTTTATGTGTGCAGGCATGAAGACATGGGTTTGAACCAACTGGATGTTCTTGATATTTTGCTTTTATAAATTGCTCATCATCAAAACTGAAGCTTCTACAAGAATTTGGTAGAACAGCTGAATGCTTTGGGGTCATTCTTATTTGCCTCAAGCAGTATCTGCTACATAAAAGTGTCTGTGTTAGTTATCATTTGGCATGGTTAAAAAAGAAAAAAAACAGCACTCTTCAAAATTTTGTGAGTGACATGAAGAAGAAAGGAGAGGCATCTCTGATGTCAGCACTTTCTATTTCAATGGAAACACACTCCCCAAACAATGGAGAAGTATGAGCAACTGGAGGTCTGCAGTATCTGTTGTGGTTTCGGGTTTTGTTTGGGTTTTTTGCTTTTTGCTTTTTTTTTGGTGAAAAGTGATGAACATCCTAAGGAACAGGATCTCTTCCATCAGAAGTGGGAAGTTTTATAGACTTCATGTAAAAATTATGACATTGTTAATAAAAATATCTAAAACATGGCAAAATACATTGTGAACCAAGAACTTTCTCAAAATTTCTAACGTTTTTCTCAAATGTCTTGAGAATCAGGATATTATAGAGCACACATATTTTCAGTCATGCTTTTTAGAGCAGAAACAACAATTTAGCAATTTGTACCTCATAAAGCGTGTTATATGTTGTAACGGTCACTGTGTTTGTGTGCAGCATCAACCTTTCTCCCAGAAGTGTGAAAAGACTGTGAGTATGCATGATTTCAACCTTTCTCCTGTAAGAGAAAATAAAAATATTAGGCACATGTCAAGCATAATGAACATTTTAAAAAAATGCAAGATAAAACCCAAAAGCCAAATATTTTGATGCTGTACTAAAAGGCTTCCAAGCTTGTTAATTTTTGTATCTTTAAGATATTTCCCACAATTAATGCAATTGTACAAATGTACAAGTGTCCTCAGAAAACAATGTTGTATTTAGGACGGGCTTTTGTATTGAAAAAATATCATACCGTTCTCAAAGTCAACTCCTACTATCTTACTCTGGGTAAGAAAGTTCAAGATGTGCACAGGCTGGTTAAATGTTATCACTAAAGAACACAACTTTTGTCACATCACAAGAACTAAGGACAATCCAGCTTCATATTTTCCAATATTTATCACAGAACTGGTTAGGTTGGAAGCAATCACAGTGGGTGATCTCTGCCAGCATCCCTCAGATTGCTCAAGCAATCTGTATCTATTAACACTAATATATATATATATATATGGATTTTTCAGTACCACCTTTCTTCTTTATATATCATTCTTTCATGAAGGCAAAATAATTAAATCCTGGAATAACACATTGCAATGAAAAAGTAATAAAATCCTGAAGCAGCTCACATCAATGAACTCCCCTAGTCCCTAAATCCCACAATTTTAAAATAGGATATAACATCATAAATAGAGTACTCCTCATACTTTGCATCATTAAATTTACCTACTACTATAATGGATATGAAATAAAAATGATTTTTCAAAATAAATAATAATCTATATTAAAGCAGCAGAAAAATTTTAAATAGTATAAAGTTTCTAAAAATAATATGCATTCAAAAGCTAAGAAACTGTGCTTTCATGATTATCAGTGAAAATAATACAAACTATATAGGTTCATTCTAGAACTTTTGAAATTAATAGATGATTTCATAATTTTCAAAGTAAGTACCACAAAAGAATGGTAAAAATTTATAACAGTGTGTACTTTTGTATGCACAGAAGAGAGTTCATGAATTAATTATGAGAAAACCTACATGTATTCAACCTTTTAAGGTAGGATTTAGCAGATAGAAAATAGAAATCCATTAGAAGATTTACATGTGTGAGTAAAACCCAAAAGAAAACAAGGGACTATTATTTCAAGTGGTGGCATAGAAAGAATCAAATATAGCAGAGGATGAAAAAACAGGATTTTGTCAGCTGCTAAGGGTAGACAAAGTCTCTCTCATGACAGATCACAAAGAAAAATCAGTTAAGTTATTCAGGCTCTCATGTAACACATTACTGGTCATTTCTGAGAATCGATCACTTCTACTCCATAGCTTCATCTGTAATACATGTATATATGAACTATAGCAACAGTAATTGGTTTAGTACCAATACATTTGTTAGTAATATTGTATTGCTTTAGATTTCATAAATCACATAATTTCTCTTTATGTGATTCTGCTTCAGTGTATTACAATGCCGTATCTGTTTCCTGTACTTTGAAACAGGAATATAAGTACTTTGTAATTTTTGTGGTTGACTTCCATTTTATAAAGTCATGTCTATGCACACATATGTATGTGAACAAAAAGGCACAAGCACTAGCTGTAAAACATGAAATGGAAGGGCGCTTTTACTTGCTAAAATCTACATAAAATATGCACAGTTGCAGATGTTCAGAGGTCTAAAAATTAAAAAAAAAACCCATTGAAAGTTACATAGAGTATTCAAGGGGATTTCAATCACTCCAATTACATGAAAAATAAAGTTAAATTTTACTAAGTACATATGTTCACTCAACAATGGAAATTGCATTGATATACCCATAATTGCAAGTAGATGTTAAATTAAAATTTCAGCTTCTGAAAATTCTCTTTTCTTTTCTTGTAACCATAGAATCATAGAATATGCTGAGTTAGGAGGGACCCACAAGGATAACTGAATCCAACAACTGGCCCTGCACAGCACCATCCCCAAGAATGACACATGTATCTGAGAGCATTGTCCAAATATTTCTTGAACTCTGTCAGGCTGGTGCTGTAACCCCTTCCCTGGGGAGCCTGCTCCAGTGCCCAGCCACCCTCTGAGTCAAAAACTTTTTCCTGATATCCAACCTAAACCTCCCCTGATTCAGCTTCATGCTGTTTCCTTGAGTCCTATCACTGGTCACCACAGAGAAGAGATCGGTGCCTGTCTCTGCTCTGCCCCTCATGAGGAAGTTGTAACTGCAGTGGGGTCCCCCTTCAGTCTCCTCCAGGCTGAACAGACCAAGTGACCTCAGCCACTCCTCCTGAAGCTTCCCCTCCAGGCCCTTCACCATCCTTGTTGCCCTCCTTTGGACACTCTCCAATAGTTTAATGTCTTGTTTATATTGTGGCACCCAAAACTGCCCCCAGCACTCAAGGTGGGGCAGCCCCAGCTCAGAGCAGAGTGGCACAATCCCCTCCCTTGCCTGGCTGGCCATGCTGCACCTGATGCACCCGGGACATAGGCTGCTACTTGATTTTCTGGATAAATACTTTAAACAAATGTACTTATCTGGATACAACCAGGCTTCTGACAAATCAAACCTTCATCTGGTATATCATAATTAATCCAACTCCTATTAATGTGAATGACTTTTACTAAGTAATGTTTGAAAAGTCCTTGGAGATTCTTGTGTGGACTATCAATTTGCTTTATTAATTCCCAGAACAGTATTCGACTTGCTGGATCCCAAAGGAAAAATCTCACTTAGAAGCATATTCTCAGCTAACTGTCTCTCAATTATACAGTCATACTTTATTGATCTTACTGAGAGAAAAGCATTTCTAGCAGTACCACACTCTGGCTGGACTCCTACCTCCTTTCCTTTTAAATGAGGCTTATATGATGAAGTCTCTTGTGAAGCATGTGGATCATTTTTATAATACACAGCCTCCCACTAAAATGCCATTTTGGGGTAATCCCAGCAGGGATCTTAACAACACATGTAGAAGGGGAAAAATGAGCAACAGCAGGCTATGCATGATTGTTAGTGCCTTCTTGACACTATAATATGGAAGATCAGACTAAGTAAACCCATTTCATTACATCAGGTCTTTTTAAATGGGAATATTTCGTGCTGCCACATTTTCTCAGTGAGTATTTCTTACGCAGAGATATGTCCTTACCACCTTTTTTAAACACCACTTGCTTGATGTATCTGCTTTTCCTTCTGAAACATTCCCATGTCAATAAAATGTTCTATTTCATTTTTCCCATCCTTCTAAAACTATTTTTAGAAATGCTGCCCTGAAAATTTTATTGCAATGACACTGATGATTCCAGAAGCAAATTTTAGACCACACTCATGTGTTTCCTGTAAACTTTAGCTGAACGTGCAATATATAGTTATAGGAGGTATTTCTGGAAAATGTTTTTCCCTTGTTTTAAGACTTGACTTTCAGCATATCTTATATCTGAAAGACAACCAATGTATTGTTTCAAACATCATAGTAATAGCAAGTTAACTGGAAAAAATAAATTATCTGATTTATAAAGCTAACAGTATGCAAAATATTAATCAGAAAACTCAATAAAATTTGAAGTTATTTCTAAAGATTGACAAAGAATACACAGTAATCATGACAAAAAGACAAGAAGAATTGTGAACTTAAATACACCACTACAAAAATTTTAAAATTACACTTACTTATGACCCAAATGTTTAAGAAAATATCCAAGGACCTTCAAAGCTTGCACCCATATGCTTTCACTTTTGGAAGCCAATAACTTATAAATTACTCTAAAACAGAGAAACAAATCAAAGCTCAAACATCACATATATAGATTCTATCACTAAACATCACATACATGGCTTGTATTTCTTTGAGCAAAAATATTTATTAAGAAATAAATAAAAAAACCCAACAATTTACACAAAATAGGATATACTGAAAGAATCAAGTGCAGCATAAGAGTTTGATAGTGAATTATTTAGGTTGGGGACATGATGTAGTTTGGTTCAGTTTAATGTTTTATAACAAAAAGTAACATCTTATCCTATATTTCTCTCTTGGAACAATCAAGTAAAAGCCAGTCTAAGCAGTGGAAGCTTAAGACAAGAGAAGCAGACCAGAACACATTAGGTCATATCCTGGAGTACCTGGATGCTAGTGAAAGTCTTCTTTTATTACACCCTCTGTTCTTAAATGCTGGACAAAAAAATGTGCCCTCAAGTATTGGCTAATCTAATTATTAAATATTTAATTAATATGGTACTTTTAAGCACAAATTATGCAGTCTTTCAGAAAGGAAACCAGCCTTGATCTGAAGTCACCAAGAGACAGAAAACATTACCCTTGCCCTGCACTTTTCTGTAACAACTTTTTGAATTTATATTTTAGTTTCCCATTAGAAGTAGTTTGGCTTCAGTTTTTAATCATTCTTTTCCAGTCTTTTTCCACTAAAGAGTGCTTTTTCAAACAATATCTTCCTCTTTTGAAATTACTTCTGAGAATGAATCCTGGGCTTTTGTCCTCTGACATCCAAGGCAAATGAACCCCTAATTTTATGTAAGGCTTTGGGAGTGTTTTGTTTTGTTCTTTAAACTCTTAAAAGTTGTAATTTTGTGTATTCTGCACACTTCTACAACACAGACTTTCAACCATAAAGACTGCACCATCAAACACTTTTAATACCACAAATGTTACATAAAGATGTCTCCAGTCTTCCAGATCAGACTTACCCTTCTTCAAAAAATGACAGGAACAGAATTCTATTTGAATACAAACTATAGGCAGAAAGCAAAGTCCTAACCATGAGTCCTCCCTTCAATGAGCATTGCCATTCAAACAGTTTTAAGCACATATCTTTGTACAAAGATCTTAGCATTTAGGCAAAATGGAGTTTGAATCTATCAAGTAGTAGATCGTATGGGGCTTTTTCCTTTTTACAAGCCCCTTGCATTTCCTAAAGTATTCTCAGAACAGAAAACCCCAACACAGGAAGTATCAAATTATTAACACGAAAATTATTTGTCCCTGAAAAGAATTACATTACCAAATTAGGCATAAACCCTGCCAAAAAAACCACTTTTTTGGGAATTATAAGTTATTAATTTTACAGACAAACAGATAAACACATTAATTCCACTTTTTTTCAGACAGAATTTGAGAGGCTCGAGCAAGATCTCTTGTTTTCCTCTTGTCTCCCCAGATAATGTTAAACATACAAAGAAAGAACAATTAAAATTATTCTGAGACCGAGACATGTCTATTTGATGCATGTTGTTAATTACACATTCTATTTGAGATTGAGAAGTAAAACAGTGCAGTTACTTTGAATATCATAATGATAATCTTAAATGGAAATTCTTTTTGTCCTCCAACATATTGAAATCACACATTTTGTCAAAAAAAAGCCCACATTAATGAAACTGAAGTTTAAAAGATCAGCTAGTGTGATATTTATGTGAAAAGAAGCCAACTGGAGAGCCATTATACTGGAAGTACATTTAAGGAACTTTCTCACTTGACTGTCTTACCGTATCCCGTTTCTCTGATCAAAGGCGGGAATCATGGATGCTGGATGTTCAGACATTAGTGCCACCAGCAGCTGCAGCACATCATGAATATTTTCATCCTGTATGACAAGCACCAATGTTATTCTGCAAACTAACCTCAACAACAAGCTTCCCACAGAGCTGATACAATTAGTTACAATAAAAGTAACTATAATAAAAGGTAGGTAATTAGAGAAATGTACCTCATGCATTGTTAATAAGTAATTTAATATGCTCTGCAGTTCATCTTCTTTCACTCCTCGATCCTAAGGGGGGAAAAAAAGGCCATTATTCAGAGAAAACACATTCCTCAGGTTTGGATAAGCAAACCTTGGGCCTAGTCAAATAATTCTACAGCTTTTTTATTTGAACCTAAAAGACTACACTTTGTCTATCATTTTACTGCTTTTCTTTATCACATTGACAGTTCAAAACAGTATGAGGTCAGATTCCTTTAGTGTGGGCCCTCAGATACTACAAACTATTACTATTACTCCTCCACTTTGAGAGACAGAACTGAAAATACTGGTTTTCAGTCTAATCTCAAATGGTAGATTATCTCTCAAAGAGTAGCATTCAGCTGTAACAGAAAGAGTCCTACACCATTTCTACCAGTGGTAGACCCAACAAGAAGGAAAAAGCAATTATTAGCTTGACAATTGCAATTATCTTTTTAATTTGACCAATTCATTAAAAATTTTTAAAATATGACAATTAATTAAAACATATATATCAAACATTTAATAAAATATTCATGGCAGAGTTTTGTGAGGTTAATAAGAAATTTTGTATGGATTTACTACTTCTCCGTTGATTAGAAGGATTATGTGAACATTAAATTAACCAGAAAAAGGCACAATACTGGACAGGTATTAATGATTTTCTACTATGAAAGATACTATTACAAGTATATAACAGATGTCAATGTTTTCATTCTGGAACAGACCATTTTACCTTCAATATAAGTTGTTTCAAGAACAGAAGCATAAACGCCCTTAATGATATGATTTCTTTCTGGGAGGGCCGAGGACCATCTGGAAGAAACAAAATATATAGCACTTTAAAATATAAACTAATTCCTTTAATCACTGCAGCTTCTTAAGGAAATCACAGTTCCTACAACAGATTTAGTAGTCTACTCTTATATAAAAGTTCATATTTGCAAATGACATCATTTATAACCTTTCAGAACCACATTTTCCAACACAATATATTTAAGTATAAGTGATGCTCCATATAATGTTTTACTTAGTTTTTTAAAAGAAACAGGAAGATGAAAGATAGTAATAAGGTGATAGTAATAGACAGCAATAAGTGATAGACAACTTGGAATGGCTAACCACTATGTTAAATACCATTTAAATGAAAACCAACACAGAAAGGATTTATGAAATATTAGTGATAGCCATTAGCTGTAGCAGAAACTAAAGCCATTTAACCAAAGAGAAACTACTAGCTAAAGAAAATATTCAGTTTAAATAAGAGGAAATAAACAATAATCCATAACACTTTAAACAACCGTGCTTGATGAAGTACATTATGAAAACAGACATATCTAAAAAAGCCAGACATTGAACAACTATAGCAATTTGAAACTATTTCTATTGTATTTGTCATTCTCCTTTTCATAAATATTGAAGTTCAACTGGATATTCTTTTGTTAAGCTCCTGCTTCTCAGACAATCCAGGGCATAGACAGTCGTAAATTTTGTACACTAAAAATAAATGTAATTTAAATTATTTTTCCATCATCCATTTCACCTTACACTCATAAACACAGATCAAAGTTTATAAAAAGTCTATGTCCCATTATTATTTCCAATCCAGATGAATACAACTCTTTAATGGAGATTTTCTAATTGTCTTTGGTGATGCTTTTTAAAGTGAAGCCACTGCTTTACACACACTAATTCAAGTTTGAGAAGGGAAAACCTTAAGGGAAAGTACATTTGTTTCACTAGGAGGAAGAAAAAGAATGGCTAATGCACTCAAGTTTTCTTCCCTGTTCAGAGTAGAAAGAGAACTGTGTACTCTTCAGAAAAAAAGCAAATAAATCTCAAAAAGCAAATAAATCTCTGGTTGTTCCACTCCATTCACAGTTTGTAAGAACACTAAGGGTATTGCAGTAAAAAACTTTATCAGCTAGGCTTCAAAGATATAATACTAGTCCATATTAATTAATTCCAGTGGAATCATGAAATAACTGATTTCCACTGTAGAAATGGAAATAATTTGATTTTCTTTTTATACTAGATGCAATTATATTAAATACTGCATCCATTTTTAGCAATGTTGTTTTCAACAAGCCATTTTTATCTAATAAATATATAAATATGATATTTTAATATAATTTAGCTATTTCCCCTTCCCTAATTTAAACGTGGATTCAATTTCCCTAACTGCATCACAGAAGTTTCTTTCTTTATACCTTCTTCCCTCTTACACCTTATTGGGAATCAATATCAGACAATATCTGAAAACCAGGACTGAAAAAAAAAAAATGGACATTTTGTCTTTTCTGTAAGAAAAGTCTCTGTCATTTCTGAAAGACTGTTATTATGGAAACAGAATACAGACAATGGGGAGGTCTGCAAAACATTTCTGTAACAGAAATTGGAAGGACATGTCAAGAAGAAGATATCCCAATGTAACTGGGAACCTTTTCAAAGACACACGAGTTTTATTCTACTTCTTCACGTGCCCACTCATTGCCCTGAAGACGCGTGACAACCTTGAAAAGGGTTCTTCAACATGCAAAGGAGACCAAAGGAGTTGCTGCTTGCAGGCTATATGCCAAGCAGGTAAAGTGTAATTTTCCCTTCTCTAGTACTATTTATTGCTTGCATTTTAGTTGGGTCAGGAAGCTTCACTGCTCTAGAATCAGAAAATGGGGACAGCTGCTACCCAAAAGACTTCATTAGTTTCAAAAATTAGTTTCAAAAACTGGCAAGGAAAAATAAGACAGGCTGGAGAAACTGGAGGGTATATAATCACCAGACAGCTACAAGGAATACAGCAATATGATGTAATGATCATCTGACACAGCCTGAAGAGAATTAATTAAATAGGAAGTTCTAAAGCTACCTAAAGCAGTTTTTCCCCCATAATTTTTATATCATCACCATTATTAAAAAAATATATATTTATTGACCAAACAATGGTGTATTTTATCCTATAATTTAAAAAAAAATGTATACATTAGCCACACATACCCAGGCAAAGAGAGACAAGTAGATCTTGTTGTTAACTCAAACATTGCAAAGTAGTTTTTTACTGTCTATTAATCTTTGTGCCCATCACGGCATATAGAAAATTCAGTGTCACCATCACTCAGACACTGATAATCAGCACTGCTAAAGACTAAAACCAATCTCAAATTAGATCAACTGTGAAGATAATCCTTTCAAGATCTGGCACAGCAACCATAAATCCCTAATACAAAATAATCACAATCTTTTTAATTGGCAAAGAGAAAAGATGCCTCCCTTATCCCACACAAGGATGAGTCATTAAAGCATTTCCTGCTTTTAGATTTCTTTATGTATGTATTTTTCACAGAGCCCATCATTTGCGTCAGATTTTTAAAATACACACTCATAATAGGAGTTAGCCTGCTTTACCCAGACAAAAATAAATGAAAAAGTTATAATTTTATGGAATTCATCCCTGCAGCATAGAGAAATTATAGGGGCATAAACCAGAAGTAAATAAGAGGAAATAAGTAAACACATTCACAGAGTCAAGCACAATCAGTACTGCTGTAAAAAAAAAAAAAAAAAAAACACAAACAAAAAAAACCAAGGAAAAAAAAATACAACCCCAAAGTGATTGGAAGCTTTGAATTTTGAATAACAATGATAATGATTTCTAATTCTGTCTTTGGAAATAAAATTGTGTTATCAGTTCTACCAACAACCAAATGTGACATTCTTCCATCTGTTTTGATTTTTTTTTGTATGTAAAAAGCATGATTTTTCTACTCCTTAAATTAATAAAGCATGATAGAGATAGCAGAATCTGATCTCCACACACACATAAATAACATCACATGATATATGGATCACAGAAAACCTGATTTTCTCTCTGCTGTAAATCTAACAAGAACTGAGTTCCACTCTAACCCAGTTCTTAAAATAACTCTGGAACTTTGTCTATCTACAAAGAGAAAAACAACAGTTACTTTATTCTCATAATAATTTTTTGTAATTCCCCCTTCCACAGCTCATGGTTAAAAACATTCGATGTGAAAAACATTCTTCAAAACTATTTAGCATGACATAACTTGTACTTAAACCACCATGCACTCTCAATAAGGATGGATTCATGATACTCATAAAGGTATCACTTATTGAGAGTTTGAAGTAGCACTTATTGAGAATGAAGAACACAGGAAACACCAGTAGAGAGAGAAATGCTTGGCCTCTCAGTTAATGAACTAAACCACATAGTTAAGTTTGGAACTTAAATGCACATTTCTCTCATACAACACAGGCTCCCCAGGGGAGTGGTCACAGCACCAAGCCTGTCTGATTTCAAAAGTTGGGACAATACCCTCAGGCACACAGAGTTACTCTTGGGGTGTCCTGCACTGGGCCAGCAATTGGACTTGATGATCCTGATGGGTCCCTTCCAACTCAACACAAAATAAAATAATTACAGAAAGAAGCTATACATTTTAAATAATTTTCTCTCCATTGCCTGCTTTGTTGGCTGTTTAGATACTGCAATGACTGGGAGATCCTATTATCCCTATTCTGTATGATTTAACAAAATATTAAAGGTGTGCATGTGGCAAATCAAGATAATAGCTGTAACCATGGTCTAAATGTAAAAAAAAAAAAATTAAATTCTTTTATTTGGAAATAAGCTTGATGGTTTAGGCTCTTTGTAAAAAAAAATGAAATAAATAACACCAGAAGAAAAGTGTAACTCCAGACAACTTGTCTCCACTATGTGGATTTACATGTAAAATGTAAAGCTACTAATTACAGACCAAGTTGATACTTTTACACCCTGAAACCGTTTTTCCAAAACCTCAGAACAAAATGGAAATACAAATATGAATTCAGTATGCTGAACTAAGAAGAAATGCCAGTGTGAAAGAGGAAGCCAATAATAAAAGATACAAAACCAAATTTAAAATAAGTAGTATCTGCAACTTTTAAAAAATTATTAAAATTCATAAAAAACACCATTTATACTTCCCATTTCAGAAACTGATTACTAGGAGAAGCAAAAGAAAAACTTTAACTTTTTTAAAAGAAAACAGCATTTTCCAAACGGGAAGCTTCAATATTAAGCCTCTTTGGGTTTAAAGTAAGTGCTACTAAACTGTCAGTGCAGAAAACTCACCCACTTTGTGCTTTATTAAGGCAGGGGAAGGCAATAAAACCCTGAAGCAGAGTAACTGTCAGCAAGTAATAGTAAATCAAACTAATTATTAACTAATATTAAAAATTGTTTCAGTATCTCCACGTAAAAATGACATGCCTAGAAGACAAGAAAACATCACTCTACTAAAATGTCTGCATGAATAAGCTTACTTCCTATTAGGACAGCAAATTATTTGAAGGCACTTCAGCACATGCGGTCAAATTCTAGATATTGGCATGATTTCCAGTAAAGTCTTCTCCAGAAAAATCTCATGTCATGTCAGCCTAGAATTTCAGCTGCAATTTACTCACATTATGACATTTTTCTGTTTCATACATTAAATTAATGTTTATAGAAAATGGGTCCTATTCTTCAATTGGGAGATTTCAAATGCTGCTTAAAATGCAGCAATTTTAAATTTCACATAACTGTATTTTTACACTGCAACTTTCTTACTTTAACAAAAATTTTATACATTATTCTGCATTTCAACAAATTTTAAACTTTCTGGCTGTAGACAGGCTAATAAAATTTTACATGAATCCAAAATCCTGGATGAGTTACCTTTTTGGACTATTGGGATTGGTGGAGTTATGAGATGCTGAAAATAGAAAAGCCTTAAGCATAAAAACTAAAGGTACTTCTAGGACTGCATTCTATGTCTATAAGCTGTCTGAATCAACCAGACCTACACTTAATGTTAAAAAACCATCCGATAAAGAAAAGTGATGCAATATCCAAGTGATTAAACATTTTAAAATATTTTCACGAATTTTATCGATTGCTAGCAACTAATGTGGACATCCTAAAACATATTTTATGAAATGAAGTTAATATAAAATTAAATTTAGTAACCCATCACATCAGCAATTTTTATATTTTTCACAGTCATTTGCTTGCAAATCATCACAGTTATTACAGCTCTCTTAGTCAGAAGCAGAAGCTATCTGTGAAATAATACCAAAAATTCCCAGTGCTGATTTGCATGGAGAAAACTCCACGGCTGTGCTGGGTTTGCTAAGTCACTGATCCTCCTCTCTGACAGGCTGACATTCTTCAACGCAACACATGAAATGCCACTCTTACAGACAGAAAAGAAACAACTACTTCTTTGTATTTGTATCAGTTACACAGGGCCTTCTGCAGGGAAGAAGTAAGAGGATAAGGAACAAGGAAGAAAGAAGAAAGATGATATTAAACTTTAAATAAGTCAAGTTTATCTATAAATCTAACTAAAGACAAAATGAGAAAATTCAGATATAGTGCATCATGATATGTTTTCTGAAAATATGCATGGCCTCAGTTTATATAACACCTTCCCAGCTGCTGTATGAAGGTCTTAGAAATTTTGATTTTTGTTGTCAAACTGCTACACCAGGCACCCACTAATTTACACTACCTGATTACCTTTCAGGGACTGACCTGGTTGTCCTCCAGGTAAAATAAGAATCTTGTCTGGAACTGACACAAATGGGAGGAGAATGTACTATAGAAAAGGTAGGGATGTAAACCAGCCATATCTATGCTTAATTTAGAGTTAACTGATTCACATCTCATTCCTAGTTTTGTGTCCTTGTGTACCTCATGCCTTCTGTTCAGATTTTCATGAATACATTATATATTTTTTGAAGCTACGCAACTGGCATTACACATACAAATACTCAAAAAATACAGCTAACTGCAAAGAGACAGATTTGGGCAAGATAAAAACAAACCATGCTTCCTACAGAAAGAAATGTCACTGACTCCACAAAAAAAAACACTTAGCCAGAGGGAAGCAGTCTGCAATACATTTTCAAAGTGTTGTTAGGTAGTAGTATCATGACACAGAAGCACAGGAATTATCTTAATTTAAACCAATATAATAGAAAAAAATTAAAAAATAATCTCAGCCATAAAAAGTAGACTGTATTATCAAGCTTTCAGTCTCAATCTAGTTGAGGAATTTTCCATGTCTCTACCCTAGCTGTAAATATGGTTGACACCTGAAAACTTCATCTCACTACAGTTGGGTATTCAACAATCCCAAACACAATGTAAATAAACTGATCATCTGAGTTTTAAACATCCCAATTCCTCACTGATCTCAGACACAGTAATTTGTCCAATGGTAAAACTGTGCCTGTGCAGCATAGCAGTGTAAACTCAACAGAGAAGATCTCTGAAAGTATGAATCCGGATAAAGCCACTCCCAGGGTAGGATTTGGTTCGCCCTAATTTCAGACATCAGCTGTGTAGCTCCCACACCGGACCAGCTTCTAACCTCCCACCGAGGTTAGTGGAGAGCCAATCAACAGAGGCAACACAGTCTAGGATGCAACTACGTTTCAAACAAAGCATTTCTCAAGTGCCTGTCAGTTAGAGGTAAGACACAGCTTCCTAAACATACCAGTGTAAGTTGTCATGCCATAAATTATGCAAAATATCGACCCAAAACAAGCAGATTTGGTGTTGGATACACAGGAAACCTGCATCCTTCTGAGAGGCAGGTGAGATGCCCCACCAAGACTACAATGATACTAGAAACCTGTATTAAAGCAACTGACTCCTGCATTCCACTGTGCATTATCAGCAGACATCTAGCTCAGAAGGAGACATTTTCACTGCAGGCACCAAAAAAAGAAGTTAACTCTATTTTGGAAGCAGGAATGCAGAATCAGCGTAAGTGAATAATCTAATTTATCACTGACAAAGATTTCAAGCAAATTAAGTAAGCAACCCAGGTAATTTTCATTAACTAGGATTTCAAACCTTTCATTTAAGTGAACAGAAAACTGCAAGCTTTTGTTAAGTATTTTTAAATAAACTTTAATAATTTTTGAAGACTACTCAATCTAATATTATACTATGCAAGAACTATAAATGTCACCCAAGATCCTAGAGCAGCTCTTTCTGTGACCTTCAACACTTTCATTATCTATGAGGGCACCTAATCTAGGAAAATAATTGTTACTTCCAGTTTTTTTATTAAAAAAAAATTGAGGGAAACCTCTTTTCATACAGCTCACTTACAAAAAGAATTACCCAATAACTAATGTGTTAGATATGTCACACTCTTGAATATTTGGGTATGTGACAGTAGTAAGAACATTCCCCAATTATTCAATTTCTCAGCATGACATTAATGGTTACACAATAAAAATAATTAATAAATTCTCATTTATGAGGTATTTTTAAAGAGACTTTCAGGCAAATCCTTCCTGCTTTACACAAGTAGATAGCTAAATGTAATGGCATTACAGCCAAAATGTATAGGATTAGAATGATTTGCTCTGCTTAATACACATCTGTAACATGCAGCACTCAAGCAGCATTCATTATTACATTTTGCTGGTTCTGTCATTCAGTACCTCCTGTGCTAAGCTAAGTGCATCACTTTAAAGCAAAATTAAATAAATCTCTCTTTTTAAGGACAGAGAAAAAAATATTATTGAACTGGAAATACAGTTTCAGAGACCTCTGCAGTGAGAACTAGAAGTTTCCACTCTGTTTTCAAGGTCACTTAACACTACTAATCACTCAAACCACACAACGATTACTTTGGCATATGAAATACATGTAATATTTCCTCTTTATTACAGAAGAAGAAAAATCAATCTTTTTAATATGTTTCCTAAAGTATGCCCACATAAGTATATGCTACGTGACTGGAGACCAGAGTTAGAATCTTCTGGGAATACATATAAACATAAATTATCAGCATGAGTTTATGATACACCAAAAAGTACTTCCATAGTCCTTCTACTGATGACCATCAACTGTTGCCATTTATTCATCTCCTTGTCTACAGATCCAAGGAGCTTTCAGATATTTACGTCACAAACCTTCCTACAGGAGAAATGCTTGTATTTTCTTCCTCGTGTGTTGCACTTACCCAGCCCTTTGGGAGTGATGCCACTGCTGTCAGCAGGGTTGACCACCCAGTAGTAGTATTTCAGTGTGTGCATGAGCTGCAGCACCGTGCCCACTCGCCGTATGGTGTTATAGATCGTAGCAGTGCCAATGAATTCGGCTGACAGGTAGGTGTACAAAGACAGCTGCACCTGAGCAATGAAATAGTTACACACATAAATGTAAGCTCTGCTTTGGCAACTTTAAATTGTAGGGATCTTTGTAGAATAGACCTTGGATACGATACAAAAAACTGAAAAACTAATTACAACTCAACTCAGGGTAGGGGCTGCACTGGTACCTAGGAATGATTTAAGTTAAGATAAACATATTGGCTTGCTTTCTATTCTGACTTTTTATACAAAAAGTATATATTTTCAATTTTTAGGACAATGCCACTTTTCACTTTAGTTCACATATCTCAACTATGATTACTTAGGAAAACAAATAATTAATTTTTACTGCAGATGAATGATAACGTGGTAGAGATTTTATCTAACTAGAATACATAGTTTGAATTAAAATGAGAGCTTACATTAATGTGTAACAAAACACATTTTACCTGCAATTAAAATACAAGATTTTATGCTTAATCTGTAGGAAAAAAAATATAATGCCATCACTGGAAAACAGTCTTTTCACAGAATCAGACAAAACCTTAGGCAATAATTTAGCTGCTTTTAGAAAATTATAAAAGACATTGAAGCATATAGTTAAGCAGTGTACAGACTTCATGATCTAAGATCATTACTATTACCATGCTTATAAACAAATCCAAAAGAGAAAAACCATAAACCTAAGTAGAATATTATTAAAGAATACAGGTATTTAATTTTCTTGTAGGAGAGCCTTAACATTATGCCAGTGTACCATTACCTTTGCAGGGGTATGTATCCAGATAGCAGGATTGAAAAGGATGTGATCACATAATTGCTTCAGTAGAGGTGCTCCATGAGATAATCCATCCAAATATTTCGCAAATGACAAAAATTGTTCCAGAACTGCTCTGGTTATATGAACTCTAGATGACTGGGGGAAAAGAATCAGAAAGAAAAAAGATAAAGAAAAAAAATCTTCTTTTTTAATATAATTACAGCAGAACTATGAAGCAGTATTTTCACCTGGCTCTTCATTACTAAATACATTCATCTTGCGTGTTTTAATGTGATTGGATATGAAGGCAGTTTATAACAATAATAATGGTCTTTCTAATGGCTATATTTAACAGGCTGAAATATCCATGAATAACTTCATTTTCTGGTATTTTACTTAGTTTGGTTTCTTTTCATTTTATTAGAATCCAGTCAGGATCCTACAGTTTGCAGCACAATTCTTCAGAACTTCATCTGAAGTCCTTATCTCCTCTTAAATTAGTGTCTTACTGAAATTTGGTGTCTCAGTGTGTGAACACACATTATTGGGAGACTTGCTTTTTTTTCTTAAACTTAAGTAGGTATTTGAAGGAGTTGGGCTCATAGTTTCCTCAAATTTCAGGATTCTTTCAGTTTCATAGCATATGCCATGAAATCACTGTTGAGACCTGCTCCTATGTAGTAACATGGCCTGAGAACTTTGACAAACTTTTTTGTATACTAAATTAACATGAATAATAATAATAATATGAATAATAGTAATATGAATAAATAGTAAATAACTCTGAAGATTTTTCTCCTTGCCTTCTCCACAAAATGTCAAGCACTGGAACAGGCTGCTCAGGGAAGTGGTGGAGTCACCATCCCAGAGGTATTTGAAAGATGTGTTAATGTGGCACTGAGGGACAAGGTTTAGTGGTGGACTTGGCAGTGCTGTGTTAATAGCTGGACTCTATCTTAAAGGTCTTCTCTAACCTAAATGATTCTGTGATTCTATTTTTCAATTCTTTTTAATGTAAGTACAGTCTGGGAATACAGAGATTTATTCTTTTTAGAACTGAAGTCTACTCTCAGTAATACAAGTTCAGCCTACATGCTGAATTTCCTTTGGCTTGTACATAAAAATTCACAATAAATAATCTGAAACTAATAAGAATAAAAATGCTGTTTGGAAGTTCAAGTAAAAAAAAGCTGTGTTCTCTGAAGTATTTGATCACATGCAAATAAACAACAGATACAAGAGATAATTTAAAAATAATAAAATTGAGACTAGGAAAGGAAAGGATGCTTTCCCACCATGTGTGCCAACTGAATATAAGCATATATTGAAAAAAGAGAATAAATCCTTTCAAAAAACTGCAGCTAAGTAAATATAATGTAAAAAACCACCCAGAAAGCAACATATGTTTTAAGAATTATGCTGTGATCAATAGAAATCTTTTAAATACTCACATGCCCAAGTCTAATGAACATAGCAGGTGTTAATTAGAAGAGCATGGAAACTTTTTTTAAAAAAAACATATTGAACATTCTAAATCAATGTATTCCATGTGTATAAACCATAATGCTCTATTCAGGAGAAAGCCCTCCATGAAGGCTCACCAGTCTGCCTGTGTGTAACTCACCAAACCAAAGCTAACAGCTTTGTAAGCTCTTTCTTGTTATGGCACAAGAAAATGTAACCTTGGAAAAAAACAGCACCTTAGGCTAGTTCTTTGAAATTGTAAATCACACTTTCTTAGCAGTGAAAACAGAAGCACAGAAAATCTGCTTTAAGGCATCAAGTGAAGCTATTTCCCTAGCACAAAGAACAAAGGGAACAGAATGAGAAAAATTACTTATCATTCTTCAAAATTCAGAACATTTTTGAAAGGTGATATTATGATTCTTATCTTCTGCTTAAAAGATTGCTATGGTGACCTCATGGTAATAAAAGTCCGGTAGTAGACATGCAAGAATGTCAGAGCCATGAGCTTCAATCGTGGGACCATCACTATTTTAGTACAGCTGACAGTAGTTTGCTTTCAGATTATTTAGATTATTAAACCCCAGTAACAGGGTGTCAAGAGGCAGGGAGGCAGGTAATGCTCCTCAGACAAGTGAACTGAACCTCAGGTTTGAGATAATGGCTCATCATGCCTTAAAGTGAGCAAGTACAGGGAATGCCCCTTGCAGGGAATGTCCCACCAATTTTTTTCAGAAATTAAATTTTGTTACAGTTTTTCTTCTTCAAAACACAGGACAACTATTTTCACAATTTCAGCATTTTCACTGAAGATTAATTTAACTTTTATTAACCTACACAGATACACACACACAAAACCCTTCAGTTATGACATTTCTGCTTTGTACAAACTAGAAACAAGAGAACTTTCCTAAGCAAGTTTGGGGAGAACAGAAAATGCAGAAATGTAAATACTTCAAAGTGATTCACAAACAGATCTAAAGTAAAAACATAAATCAGAGAACAGAACCACCTTGAGAAAATTGATTCTTTGAATACTGGTACATAAGAGGATGAGGAAGATGAAGAGTGTCCTGTTGACAACTTATAAAATATTTTTAATTTGCAATGTATGTCACAAAAATATTTTATTCCACCAGACATTTGAGCCAAGTGATTGAAAGTACCACAGTGACAGTGGAAATACTAAGAACAAAGATAAAAATCCTCCAAACATACCTTTTCAAGGAGATAGCCAATGACTAGAAAGCCTTTTCCACCAAGCATTTGCTCTTGCATGGCTACTGAACTCTTAAGAAGCTCAACCAAGAAAGCCAATAGGGTAGCACTGCACATAAAGAAGATTTTTTTCAGATTAAAAATGTTGCTTTCTCAATAATCATCAGCTATGAAGTGAATAGAAATAGGCTTAAGGTGGTGAACAATTCCTTAAAAGAATAAAAATTTATTTTTCCCATTGGAAATTTTCTCCAGTGATTTTTCACATATTGCAATGGTAGGAGTGGGACTCCAGAGGCTACAAGGAAATCACCCAACAGTCCATCCCAGCAGTATCTTTAAGTGAAGTGTTCAGAAAGTACAGGGAGGAAAATGTACAGAAAAGGTTACAGTATAGAAACATAAGAGATATGAAAGTCTTCAGGGGATGGAATTGGCAAGAAAGTGAAACTACATTATGAAAACCAGCAGTGGAAACACATGACAGATCAATCCACCACAGGGAAAATAAATCATAATGGACTCTTGGGTGATGAGAGTAAAACAAAAATAAATTCATCTGTTGCTGAAAAACCAAGAGGAAAGAGAGAAAGGAAAAAAAATAGTGACATGAAGGAAGTATTTAAAATTACTTTTCAAATATCTCAAAAAGTTACATGACAGAATGTATTGTAGAACATATACAATGCATATGTAAAATCATTGTCTTTTCTAAAAATTAAATAGCTGTAACAGTTCCTAGCTCAAGTGTCTGCACCCATGACATTTCTCACATAGGTAGTAGGCACAGGCAAGAGTGAAAACTGTGGGTTTTGCAGGTATGAAAAAGGGACTTAAAGAAAATATCCAACCTGCATTTGATACATTTCAACTTTACTTACAGTATCTAGTCATCTAAAGGTTCACTTGCTCTTCAAATAGAACCTCTTACTTTGAAATAAATGTTGAGATTGGTTAATCCATGCCAGCACCAAAGAATAATCAAAGTGCTGAGGAAGACAAGATTTATTCTATTTGTTGAGTAAGGCTGCCATGCAAAAGAACAGAGAGTAGCCAAAGTACATGCTGGGAACATAAAATAGTGACTTGTCTTTCCTCATTGTAGAGTGGTCATAGTAATCCATCTAAAAATCACATACAGACTGCTCCACAGAGTGTCAGCAATAAAAAAGCACAGATAACATCCATTTACACCACTCCAAAGCTTTTATCAAAACAGCCTTTCAAGCTGTCACATCAACTTCAAACCAGATTATGTGCATCAATTTTTCTTATCCCAACCAAAAGTTTCTACTGTATTTGTCATCTAAAATAAGAATCTAATCATTTTTACTACAGGAAAATCCATAAGCAGCTCATATAAAGTGTTGAAGATTTTAATTTAGATTTTTAAAAAATTAAAGTGGTGAAAGAAAATTCCATTTAAATAGGTGGTGCTTACTACCATCCTCTATGAGTAACCTTATGACTTAAGACAACAAGCCACTATGCATAAAGTCAAACAGCATACATCTTTGCAGAACTAGAATTCAAATTACAATAGCAAATACTGTTTATACTATATTGAAATGTCAAAAAATATTCTTAAAATGGATTTTAAAGATGTTGTACCATATACAGCCTTAAGTTCATTTTCTATTCTCAGAAGTATTTTGTCAAAAGCCTTTAAATTTATATCACAGTTTACTTGTTCATTCTATGAATTCAGATGAAACTCATGGGGTAAAGTTATTCTTATATCAATGCAATCTCTATACAACTGTTAGAAATTCTGATAGACTCTGAATGTAAGTTGTAAGGCACACTGACACCACAACAATATTTTTCCCTCTTTCCCTCCATTTAAGCACACATAAACTACAAGTCAACCCAGAAATTGTAAGTGACCAGTTTATACCTAACCACGCCACAGACACAGAAACAGACAAGCTGGTTCTATGTAAGAAAGACTGACTCAAAAAAGTGTAGTAATTCAGATGTAGCCAGTGCCCAAATATATATAACTTTTTAGATTTTAACCATTTTTATGCTGGCTATGGCTGAACTAACTAATCCTGCCTGCCTGTATTACCTCTGCACAGAGCTACCTTAGCTGCTCCTGTAGAGTGATGCCAGTGATTCTAGTTTCAGAAAAATGTATTAATTTAGGCAATGCCTTTGTGAATGAGCTTTCACTTAATTCCAAAATGGCTTTTAACATCTATTGATCCAGACACATAAAGATACCTCAATCAGCTCTGCAGAGTCAGCTCAGGTCCGCAGGCAGTAACTCTAACTTCTAATCCTTCTGCATTATCCAAGATTGCCACCATAAATAATAGAGTTGACTGCAGTATATAGTAATTCAAATCTTGGGATAGCACACATGAATGCATCATTACACCTTCAAGCACATTAAAGAAATCCAAGTACCAGAAAATGCAGCAGTTACAGAGAACCATCTGTCAGGCACATAGAGGTGCAATGAAGTTTGAGATGGATACTGTACAGAACCACATTATTGATAAAAATTAACATAATAATTGAATATAACTAGCAGTTTGCCCACATTATTATGCAGGAAATTAGGTAAGTAAAAGATCTGTAATATTTTAACTCACAGAAGAACTATAAAACCAAAATGGAAGTTTTTAAAATTCTCACTGTATGCACAGTACTGACAGTATTACTACCTGAAGATGATCAGAGATAGGAAGAAAACAGACAACATGCTGTCATGGGGTTGGGGCCTGCATTTTGGTTTTTTTTTTTTTTTTGGAAAGGGGTTAGGGAAACGTGTGGTATTTATGGCTTGGGTTTTGTTTTGTGGACTTTTTCCCCAGAGTTGTTAGACTTAGGTGAAACTTCCTTTTTGGAGGAGGAGAGGGGAATGAAAGTGCACTAAGTAACAGCCGCTGCACACAACACTGGTTTCACACGTAATGTTTTTCTCCTTACATGTTATGCCAGAGAGCATCTGATCTGGTTGAATTCTCAGATAAACTTTCCCAGCCTCTTCAAAACTTCTTTTCCCCCACATTTTCAGACTGACCTCAAAAAATGTGTATCTAGATATAAAAAATCCATACTGAAGTAATGTATTTTTCTCCTCAATATTACATTCTAAGAATTTAATCTGCCTAATTTGGAGGACTGTATGCAGAACTTCCAACAACTTCTAGGGATACCCAATTTATTTTTTCACCTTGGCAGCTAAACACAAATTAAACCTGAAGATTTGAAATATGAAAATATTTATCAGCAGAAACAGGTTGCCAAAATCATTCTTTTAAAAAGGTTGTTGCTGACAGAGGGAAAATTATATTAATGAGAAGATTAAGTTGAACAATTTTTCAAACAGGATTTAACAAACTTACCAGCAACTAACATGCATCAGATTGCTGCACATTAATTGACATTACACATTAAACTTGCAAAATTCTGTGCACTGCCACACAAAATTTCTCTCCATTCTTTCCTACTTTCAACACCCCTAGATATAAAGGATACTTGAGCCCATTCCTACATCTCTTCTATATCATGCCCTTCCTAGAACACATCAGTTTGTCTGTAGCGGAGCCAAGATACAGACAGAAAGTGAAATATATATGTCAACCAACACTAAATCAGAGAACTATGATAATTACTGAAAATATAACTTATTTCTGGGGAAAAAAATGCAGTAGTTTTCCATTATTAACAAGCAGGAGAAAAAAATGGTGACAGACTAAAGCATGATAATGCAGTACCTCCAGTGGTTATGATACTGTTTAGAAGTACCTTAGAAGTCAGGAATTTGCACCCTTAGGATAAAAGTGAAATTTGCCTTGGCTTTTTGTTTGGGTTTTTTTGGGTTTTTTTTTTTTGTTGTTGTTGTTGTTGTTGCAGTTCTTTTATTCTATTTTATTTTTAAACCACTACATAGATCAGTTTCTCTAGACTCCTCCTTCCCATGATAATTTTCTCTGTCACATTTGCCTTAATATAAGTTGCATCTTGGAATCATGTATTACAGAGTTATCTGTACAAATTACCTTTACAAAAGGCACCTTTAGCTAAGGTAGGCATGTTGCTTTGGAGATATAAGTATGATTATTACTTACAGACAATTAACCTGAAGAGTCTATGTAAAAGAAAATAATACAGGTATTTGTTTTGTCTGATTCTCTTTGGAAAAGAATACTTTATAAGGATAAAAATCCTTTATTTGTATTTTCAGTTTCTCCAAAGTAATACAAAAAGATTGTATGAATAACTCCATCCCAGGTGGTTATTATGATAACTATAGAAAATTATTCATAGCATAAACAGATAAAGTAGTATTAAGGAAAATCATACACCAACAATTAATATTTCCATGAGCTACAGCTATGGCAGCTCTCTTAAGTGCTTCTTTAACTTCCAATTTAAATATGCTTTTTCATTTCTGTAAGCTTGTTGAAGAGAAAGGTGAAGGGATTTTTTTATTATGCCTTTTCAATTGTTTTCTTATAACCTGATGAAGCTAATAAGACAACTAATCAGGTTTCATTCAAAACATGAGTCAGCTGAATAGGTGTTGTGTGAGAGAACTAGAGAGGCAAGTCACCTCTGCATTCAGGCAAAACATTTTGTGACACAGACTCCAGTAGTAAACTAGCCACCCTTAACAGTCCCTGCATCTTCTGGAGAATGCAGAGGCACAGCAGTTCAGGAGTTTACAACAGATTTCTACTACGTGTTGCAGTGGCTGGATTTTCATTATAAACCCGTGTCTACACAGCCTGATTTGGCAAATCACATTCTGGCTGTCACAGTTTGGGAAAATTCAAGCAACTGATTTTATCTGAGCACAGCTAGGTCACACTAGTGATGTAGAATTTAGGAGCAATATCCAGCATTTTTCCCTTCACAACAGAGAGGGAGAGAGTTGCCAGCACTCAACAGTTCAAATTCTGAATTTTACACTGGAGGCAGCAATGGACTGGGACCTTGGCTTTCCACAAGAGGTTCAAAGGCAAATGGAAAAACCCCAGGAAGGATTACTTCCAGACCTACTCTGAAATTTAAATACCTGTGCCAGTTATGACAAGAAAATTACTGACAGACAGGACGAGAGGACAGTTAGGAAGGTAGGATACCACATGGCATTCATCTTATTTGCAGTCATGATCTTTAAGATAAAATCAATTAAACTAAAGACATTAAGAAAAATTTTTGGAAACTTACAGATTTTTCATATTAAGCTAATAAATAAAATCAAGACATCAAACTAATTCCTGTCAAGCTGGTTTGTTTCTGTAGAAATGATAGGAAACCTGCCTATTTCTTATCAAACTATAAATCTTAAAAATAAATATACCTATCTTACTTTTGAAATATAGATAATTTTGACAATTCTTTTATTTATGCTTAGATGATGAGGTTTTAGGTTTTGCTAATAAAACCCTTCTAATATTAAAAAAAAATCCAAACAAAAAATCAAATAATTGAAAACCCTGAGCTTTTTAAACAGAGTTTAATATTTGCAGGAGAGAAAGAGGTGAGAAGGATTCAGAAAAGCAGTAGAACTGGGAAAGCTCTCTGTTGCTGTTACAGAGACATACGTGTATACAGACACGTAACTCAGCATCAGATACATAGAGAGAGACAATCTAATAAATCAGGGGGAACAAGGAAAGAACTCATTAAATGCACCACTTCCCTTATTCCGCTACTCAAATAGTCCTTTTCACATTTAGCATTCATTTCCCATTAGCTCCTTTCTTTGATCCCAAAAATATTTTCTTCTTTTATTTGCCTACTTCCTTTTTCACTTCCAGCATTATTTTTCTTGATACTTATATCCTATTAAATAACATATGAGAAAATAATGCACAGACACCAAAACCTATAAACATATTAATTACATCTCATCAAGCAGCCATTTGCTTAAACTTTTTTCAATGTTCTTGAGTTAGAATCACATCCTCTTGCATTATGCATTTGTACAATCATATAGCACAATGAATTACAGATCTCTTTTTAGAATATAATCTAATTATAGAAGAAATGCATTGACTTATTCAATAACAAATTTTTTTCTACTTACAGTTCAACTAACTCCAGAAATGTTCTGTACATTTTCAATTAAACATTATGAATGTTCTCACTCGCTGGGTAGACCACACACTTGGGAAGAATTAGTCTTTATCTCAACTTCTAAAACTTACACTACATTAGTTCTTCATTTTTAAACAGATCTAGTTATTGCTTTGTCATCTATTACAGATTCAGCTCCTTAATGAATGTAACATACATTTTATTCCTATGTGGAGACACATACACACATAACCTTCCTTAAACTAAAATAAAGCATTTCAGACTCCTGCTTTGCCACTAAATAAAAATAAACAGTGATTTTTTTTTCCAAGCTTTTTTCAAACCAAGCATTTCTTTTTCGATTTCCCTTACTTTACAATGCTTCAATGCAAAGTACATCCTGGAAAAGAAACTTAAAAAATAAATATTCCACAATAACCAACACACAACTACCTTTTCTGTCTTCCAAATTTGTTGGCACTTTTAGTATTAGTTAATTGTTTTTTTCAGTTAAGTATTTTTTAACTGAACTGTCTAATGCAATAAGAAACATCCAGAATAATTAATAGAAGAATATTATAAGCAGGAAAATAAGCTACGTGCTCAGCATTACATACCTGTTTTGTCACCTAATCCAAATAGAAAAGCCAGTTTATTTTGTCCATAACCACAGCTTTCTAGCAAGCTTTGGTTACAAACAATCCTCCAGGGAAACACCATACCAGCTGTTCAGCATTATCCTTTCAGATTTGTTACCCTCAAAGATTTAGGCCAAACATTTTTCTGGAGAAGTTTAACTATCCTGTGTTGCAGGACAGGTGCCTGTTGTAACAAGCACATGGCAAGAGATCATTTCAAAAATAACCATAGCTGAGTTCATTTTAAGAAAGGAGTCACCATGCCTGGAGATATTTAAAAGATGTGCAGATGTAGCATTTAGGGATGTGGTTTAGTGGTAGACTTTGCAGTCCTAGGTTAATGGTTGAGCTCCATGATCTTAGGGGTCTTTTAATAAAAGATTCCATGATTCTAAATCAGCACAGGTACTTACAGACTCCTAGGTAGTATTTTTCAACATCTGTTTTTTAACATCTGTGAAGACTTTTCAACTTAGAGGTGTCTTCCATAGTACCAGAGGAGAAACGTCACAGGTCCCAGCTTAAAATTCTCTTGTTATGTCCCCAGTCACTATTGCAATTGTAATATAGTCACAAAATGCCTGATCATAGCTCTATGACTTTCTGACCACATATGAAATAATTTTTGAATGCTATGAAATATGAATTCAAATGACACAGACTTTGAGAAGGCAAACAACATTGCACTCTCAAGGAAAGGCATATTGAGTTCTTTCAGAGGTTGGGTGAACTGTCATAAAACTATTCGTAAAAACTCTGGAGTGATAAAATGTAGAAAAAAAATTAGAGAACATGCCCACAAAAAAAGGAAAAATTTTGTAAGCTTGATTTTGTTCCAGTCTTGGTTAAAAGAGGCTTACCAAACTGTTGTTTCCACCTGACTGTCATGCAGCTGTCGATTGTCCAGCTGGGCAAAGAGAGGAAAAAGAACCTGGATCCCTCCGATGGAATGAATTGCGCTATGAATGGAGTGGGTTACAATAGCTTTCACATCCTAAAGACATGAAATAAAGGAAAAACTACAATTAATTTCAATTTTAAAGGGCAGTTAAAAATATAATTCTGAAGCACTTTAACACCAAATTGAGTGCAGGCTTTTTAAAATTTTGTTTCAATACTTATAATTCAATTATAATGACTATATTTAAAAGGAAACATTAAACAGAAAATTTTCAGTATCGTGGCAAACTGTGTGTTATAGTATGAAGTCTATTTCTTATGGAACATTTTTTTCCTTGCCTTAGAAAGGGAGCAAAGAAAGAACAGTTCAAGTGAAAGTTATATTAAGAGCTGACAGAGCACAAAAGAACAGTCTCTGTACACTAGCAGACAAATCCTCTGTGTGGTGTTCAGCCAAGAGTAATCACAGAACATCAGCTTAGCAGCACCAACCTGAAGCATGAGAGCATGGGGGGAGTGTACAAAAATTGAAGGATTCTCCTTTGGTGAGGATTCAAGGCAGAGCTGAGCATCGGTGGCCTTCGCATTATAGGTAAAAGCGATGCTACTTGCAAGTTTCCCATCATACAGCACTTGTTTATGGTGCTCAGCCAGATGAATGTCACTCTCAGATTTAAATTTGAATGTGCTCTGAAAAAGACCCAAAAGTTTTACAAAGAAATTAATTTAGACAAATTCCTTGCCACAAAATATGCTAAAACTACATTGGACTTGAGAGAGAATAAATAAACGACTCAACTCGCTTGCATTTACCAGTAGCTTAATGCTACTGAACAATGAGATAGATTTGTTTCTATTTAGTCTACACCACATCAACATGTCAACACATTATTTGGTATTTTATGTATTATCTCCCAGTATCAGTGTTCACAAGTTTCAGAAGTAACTATCTTAAAAAAACACACATTAACCAACCATAAATATGTTAAAATAAAATTTAAGCATAAAACACATTAAAAGTAAAAAACTAATTAAATGTGCTACATTTTAGCTCATATGAGCTCACTCAAATTAGAATATAAAATGCTATACTATGTTGATTAAAGGAATAGTTATTTTTGAACAACATTAAAAACCACACTTTGCTAACAGTCAGGAGTATATACAAATGAGCCACTTAAAATAAAATTCAAAATAAATCATAAATGCCACATTTTGCATTAATTTTTTGCAAATTCAGAGCTTTTCCAAGGAAGACTGAAAATGAACATATCATGATTCATATCTGATCTAAAATTAAGTTTTTTGCCACCACTGAAAAATCAACAACGCTCAAGAAGATAGATTTCTGTCTTTCTGCAAAGCACTGTCAGATTTACTTGGCATGTAACAATTGCATATAACAATCATTTAGCAGCGGGAAAAAGA
The DNA here is from genome assembly GCA_024865655.1 of Emberiza elegans. Lineage (NCBI taxonomy): Eukaryota > Metazoa > Chordata > Aves > Passeriformes > Fringillidae > Emberiza > Emberiza elegans. The sequence goes on along the minus strand of JALJVW010003023.1, from coordinate 19,444,539 downwards.
CAATCAGTAGTAACACAGCACGGTGTTGTACTGATACAAGGAAAGCAAATTTGTTGGAAATGACCACCATTTTATTGCAAACAAAGATACAAATATACATATATGTGTGTGTGGGTGTATATATATATAACATCATTGCTAAAATATTTACAGTGTTCAAAATAATTTATTTTTGGGATCATATATGAATAATTTCCCTTGCTTTCACTGCGCACAGTGATCACAATTCTCTTTATCCCTTTGGTCCTACCAAATATCCCCTTTCCCCCACAGTGTGAAATCCTCTATCACTGAAACTATTGAAAGTACCAGCACTGGAGTTTCTGTTATTCATGCTAGAATTAAAACAGGCAACTTATAAGCTATTGGCTTCTCTTTCCAAACAAATCAGATTCCTACCATTGATGTAACCCCATAAACCCCATCAGCCTTTTCACAGCTTTCAGGGCTGCTGGAAACCCTGGAAAAAACCACTTTTGATTACAGCCAAACAGTGGGAAAGCCCATCTGCTCAAGTGACTGACACAGCAATAAAAGGTCTGCTGACTAGCCCCCCTTTGTATGTGGGCCATAAGCTGAGCAGACAGGCCACTTGACTGGAGCTGCTGGAGAGTCCTTGGAGCACATCTGTTTCAACCTTGCACTGTCCCAGCCTTGGTGATATGTCTGGCAGAAGGGAGGCTGCAATACTGAAAAGGTACCACAGGTACCATAACAGAAACCACAAGCAGGAAGGGCAAATGCATGTAAATGGCAAATCTGTGGTTCAGTCTGCATTTGACAATGAAGGATAATATCTTCAGCAGCACTAGGAAGGATGCTCTCAGCAGGTGGAAGAAGGTGTTGCTTTCTTTCTACTTAGGTGAGGCCACACCTGGAGTTCTGGGCTCCCACAGGGAGCCAGGCATTTACTAGAGAGAATGCAATGAATTATGCAATGAATGCATAAACGTGGAGGGACTGAAGCATCTCTCATATGAGGAAAGGCTGAGAGAGTTTGGACTCTTCAAACTGCAGAAAAGAAGTAGCAGAGGGGATCTCATACATAAATAGCAGAAGGGAGGTTAAAAAGAAGACGGAATCGGACTCTTCTCAGCGGTGCCCAATGGCAGGACACAAGTCAATGGGCAAAACTGGAACAAAGAAGGCTCCCTCTGAACATCAGAAAACACTTTTTCACTGAGAACCTTCCCAGCAAGGTGACAGAGTCTCTGTCTTGGGACTTATTTAAAAACTATCAGGAGATAGCCCTGGGCAACTGGATCTAGGCAACCTTTTTTGAGCCAGGAGAACCAGAGGACCTCCAGGTTCCAGTTGCTTCCTACATCTTCTGCCACTCTGTGATTCTGTGATTTGTATTTGGGTTAAAAGTCTGTTTTGTAGGGAAACTCCCAGTGGTTCCCACTTATTACTCTGTTCAAACTGCAAAGCTGTTCAGAACCAAAGAGACTTCTTTCAAGCTGAAACTCAAATATCCTGCAATGGTGATATGCATTCAGCCCAAAGGATCAGACTACAACCAATCCAAAGTAAAAACACCAATATAATACACTGTGAGTATTCAGCCCTCAGCACTAAATGAGTTAATCTAGAAATGTGTTCCTATTGTGCTACACTACTTACTGAAGTAGGAATTCCCAAAAGAAGGAATATTATGCCTAGAACTTGAGAGCTGGCTCTCTGCTGATATGCCTGCGTACACCTCGCTTATCAGGAAATGACTGCTACAGATGACAGATCTGTCCTTTAGAAGGTGACATTTCACCTCAGAGAGCATTTTAACTATACATAGAAATCTTTGTGCACTTTCTGCAGAGGAAAAACAATTTAGTGATTTCACTGATTTCCAAAGACATCTACGTGATGCTTGTTCTATATTTTAATGCTTTATCACATGAAAACACTTATTACCCTGAAAATATTCCACGCCTCCCAGCTTTTTCAGATTCCAAAACTCATATACTGAGTTTTTCATAACTTTGCTGTTTAAATAAGTCAAGGTGTTTCAACACAAAATCTTACCGTTTCATTACCATGAAATCTTGCAGTGTTCTAAACCACTTAAGTTAAATCAATTTTATACAAAAATTTTGACATTATTCTACCTCCTCATTGGCAGTGTTAAATATGCTGCAAGAATTTGAGATCACTATTTGAAAGTCAGACACAAGTTATGAATCAACGTAATACTGCCTCACACTTTCTGCATAGGGAAATTTTATTCCTTTGATTCTAACAAGAATTAAAGGAATATTCTGCCATCAAAACCTAACAAAAGTGATCATAAATTGGAAATTCTGGTCTCCTAACCTAAAAGATTACTGTAACAGAACGTCAAGAGAGGCTAAAAATTCTGATATATGATACTAGTTTGTTACTAGCATTGCTCCACAGGAAGAGTAAAGGAATTCAGTATTTGCATCCTGTACTGGGGACTTGGAAAAATACATCCACAGGAGAGTAGTAGAGGCTGTTGTGCATATGCAACTGTGAGGTCTTGCACAAGCAGTGTGAGGGCATTAAGACAGAAAGAGTCATGGATTAAAAAAATTCTATATAAGGTTAAATTACATATATAGGATCCATATAAAGGATGTTTGTGGCTCCTACAGGAATAGGAAGTGACAGAGAGATGAGAATTACTCCAGCACTGTATCCTCCAGTAAAGTAATCTGTGCTTGATCAGGAACTGCTTGAATACCAGCAGCTCTACCCCTTCTTTTAGCAGCAAGACTGAAGCTTTTTTTATTTACTATTCACTACATATTGCCCCTGTTGGTTCAGCAATTGTATATAAAATATTTTCTTGTGCTATATAATTGGTTTAAGCAAATCTGAATTTTTGGTGCTATTTTGTGTCTGTGTTCATGAATTACTGTATTCTTACTCCAACCTTATGTGACAAAAAGATTGGTATTGCAGCACTGATCAAAAACAAACTCAGAAGCAACATATGGAATGATCTGATAACTTGCTTTGAAATGCCTATGGGAGGGCAAGGAGGAGTGGCACAGATCTGACAGGGCTATTAGAACAGGTTTGAGAAACATCCTTTTATAAACAGCAGCAAACACTGGTATCAGATGCATCTCTTCCGCTCACATTACTTCCCTGCCCCTCCATTCTGTTTATCAGCCCCTCGGGATCCCAGCACAAACAGGCTCCACTCTTTGCTGCCTGGGAACAAGGATGGGCAGGGAAAGCACGGTGAGAGCAAGGATCTCATTTCTCTCATTTCCTTTTTCTTTCTTCAATCTCCAACAACTGAAAGGGTCCACAGAGTAGGTAAAAGTCCTGGCAAGGCTCAAAATGAGTGTGCTTTATTAAAGATAAAAGCTGGGTATGCAAATATTGTATCGCAATATGTTTCTACTAAATATAGGTTCAAATTCCAAAATATATTATGGATTAACCTGGGAAGTCTTAAATGGAGAAGAGACAAGTCATATAGTTCTATTGCCAGTGTATTTGCCTCTCTTCCCCTTAAACATTTGATTATGAGTAATTTCTTTGCAACAGCTACCAAGAGTGTCAGTTTCTCATTATTGCTTCTCACACAATGTAAACTTTTTTTAAAAAAAGCCTTTTGCTACAAGTGAAAATGTAGTATTTCAAACTAAAACATCTATTTGCTTAACAAATAAATTTTTATATTAGGGCATGCTGGTTATAACCAAATGCACTCGTAAGAACATGCTGAGCAAGATCAGCATGGAAAGACTATGAACTGTTTCTATGTTACTATACTCTGTACAAGAATGTAATGTGCAATAAATAATATGAACATTATACACAAATATACAACTATTTGATATAGATAATAAGTAAGACTTATTTTAATGACTTCTCTAGTCAATCCTAAGACCTGTTGCTTCTAATTAAACTACAGAACAGGAGCAGGACAAGTTGCAAGAGATTCATTTTATCTGTAGATCAAGTTCTCACTTTTCCTGAACTTTGTGGCTTTGGAGTCATCCGCAACATTATTTACTCTGTATATTAACAGATATGTGCAAACTGTCCTGTATGCTGGCAGGTTATGCAGATTTCTCTACTTTCCAGAGGTTTTAGTAGCAGTCATGGTAGACTAGGGGCATTATGAATGATTGTGAGGGCAGCTGAATGAGAAGCAAAATCATACTCCCCTCTCATGAGCAAAGTAAGTAGAGGAATGGTTGCTTCCCTAAAGAATCAGATCCTCAGATATAACGGACTAAAGTATGAATTTTAAATCAAAGGAACCACCATATACTGTATTAGGAAGGAAAAAAGATTTTTATGAAGATGTTTTCAAAAAAATCTCAACTATTTTGAATAATCCTTCTTTGGCAGAAAAGTTTGGCACAACTGGAGTTTAAAATTCATTTAGGGTCTTTTTAGGAGGAGTTGAACTGTTGATTTTCCCTGTTGGCTAACAGTACCAACAATTTGAATGAACAGGAAATGTAGTGAACTAACTAAGAGAAGTTTCTGAAAGGCCAGTTTGCATGAATACGTTGGGTAAGAGCAAGAACATGATCTCTAATATTCAGGAATACAAGCTATATGTCACTTGAGACTCCCTTAGATTATTGAATCCCATACTGAAGTATTCTGAACTGGTGGACCTTTGCTCCAGCAAAGAATATGAAAGGATTTACAGAAATAACATTAAATGAGATATGAAATATGCAGGCTTTGAGTAAAAGCTACAGTTGGTGCCCTGAAATCTCTAAACTACAAGACATGGTTCCTTTTCTTGTTGTGAGTAGATCTTATGTTGGAAAAAGGTCAAAAAAAGTCTTCTGTTTTGTCTTATTTTTGGGGGGAATGAGAAAGTCAAAGAAATAAATTTTATTTCCAGGGTACTGCTCTGGGAGCCTGTTCTTTTTAACTGGTATTAAATAGTAAAATATACTTCCAGATTTTTAGACAAGGAAGAAAATTCCTTCAGAGAGCAAGGGGGCATTAACTGCTCTGTGTACACAACCCAAACCCATTACACAATGAAAGAAGAATTTCCCCAAAATACTAAATATAGATGACATTTTTTTTAAAAAATCACTAAGAAGAGCTACATGTGTGTAGAAATGTAGTTTAGGGAAACTTATGAATCAAGCAGGGCAATTTGACAACTGTAATAATGTTAGAGCAGTAACTATTAAAAATGTCATTTAGCATGAAAGCTCATATCCTTTATCAATCCCTTCAGCAATCAGAAAATATTACATAATAATTTGCACTTCTTGAAACACATGTTTGGTATTCCTGTTTGGTATCACTCCAGTACGTTTCTGCATACTGGAATACAGTAATTAAATAAATTCATGAAGGTTCCTACATTTGTTATTAAGAAGTAAATGACTAAATTAATTTCTTTTGTATGACCAAAAAATATTTGCAGAAATATTTGCCTAAACAAAATACTGTATAAAGTTTGGAATAAACTCTTTGTTTGCACAGCTGATGGACTTTTCATAACTGACTTAATATTTTCAGTTTCAAGGCAGATTTTAACTATCATAAACTATTGGCAATAGACTACTACTCCTCCAAGTAATCCTGATATACACGTGCTTAATCACCCTACACAGATACATACCATAAAAGATATTTCCATCTGCCTCTGTCATTCAAGTGCTAGCTGTAATCAAATGATGAAGAGTGTGCATTTTCTACACACAAAATTAATACTATTATAATGTAAATGTTGATTTTTACTTAACGGCTTTTAAAAGTTTTTATTTTCAGAATATATGATATATATTGAAAAACTGAAAGCCTACTTTGGATGAAACCACAAATTTCAAAAATTAGAAAAAAGAAAACTTGGGAATACCTGGTAGTATAAACTGAAATTCATTACTGATTACCTAGGGTTAGATTAATTTTCAAGTATTATCTACAAAGGAGTTTCTGCAGATTTCTGTGAAATATCTGTGTTGTTTTTCTTGATGAATAATACAATACACACCCATTCCACAACATGTATCTGACCAGAGATCCAAGTTTATGCACACATCATTAATTTGTCCCATCTTCCCCTCAATGTCAGTGACAAAGCATGACTAAAAAAAAAAGCTCAACTTTTACCTTAAGAGACCTTTGTGAAGCCAGGCATTTGAAGAAAATTGTTTTATTATGCCTTGTTGAGTGTTAATCTGCCTTAACTCAGGTTTTTAAACACAAACAGTTGGGAAGAAAGTTATTTCTCTGCTATTTAGTGCACCAAATACAAAATTTTTCTAATCTAATTACAACCTAAAGTAATTAATTCCCCTTACAAACATATTTCAGCTATGCTTTAAACATAACTTTCATCTTTCAAAAAGATGGTAGAAAATTAGGTTTAGCTAGGATACTTGAAAAAGTAGTCTTATGCTGCTGAAAGCAAATTGCATGAAAAAAATCTACATGATTCTAGGAGGAATATTCACATGCTTCACATATCTTCCAACTAGATCTCAATCATTTTATTTTTCCAGTTTTACGCTTCTTAAAATCTGGTATTACCTTATATCCAGGTCCTAACTGATGTATTGCAAAAATCTGTGCTGGGTTGAGTGCTTCAGTGAACACATATACTGCTCCAAGCTGGCCACAGAACACTCTATTTGCATCAGCAGTCTCCGAAGATCCAAGAAAACATTTATCATAGCTCTGTATCAGAAAGAGGCAGTTAATAAAGAAATAATATTAATGCACAGCTACTAAAGCCACAAATAAAGGGAGACAGGAACTAAAATATAAACCGACCATTATCAATCCTTTATTACTACCCTGTGGTGAATAACTTAGTTTTGAATACTGTGGCATTAACTATTTTAGAGGTCCATATGACTGGCTGCTAGGATTTGTTTTCTATTAATTGGTCAACATACAACACAGAAAATGAGAATAGCACATTTAAGTTCAAAATAATCCCCCCTATTGCCTTCCAGGAACCTGACACACTTGAACTTCCTCGTAATTGTCCTCAGAGCTCCTACTGCTAATACATGAGAACACATGCTGGAATACCTTCTTTCTCTGCAGTTCCAATAGAGCTAAACACCTCTAGAGGGGAAAAAAGGAAACAAATACACATTTTTCTAATTTGCAGGTGTTGCATATTTTCCCTCTCTGACCACAGCCTATAATGATTTGGTTTGACCTTAAATCCTCTTCTGCCTTATTCCATACACACAAGAGTTGTAATTTTCCATTCTTTCTTCCAAAAACTATCCCTCCCTTCTGCTGTTAACTATCACTATCACTGCCCTTCCCAGATGTGTCTGTTCACATCATATTATTTCAGATTAGGAATGATTTTTGGTGGCTATTTTGCAAGGATTTGGTGAAGTTTTTCAGATGCTTCCAAAAAACCTGTCTAGAACGAAGACCCGAGAAACCAGAAAATGTGATGCAGCACAAAAGAACAGGAAGAAGCTCAAGGATCTTTGAAGGTTATTTTCTTAGCTTCCTTGAGTTATAGGTGCTTTATTGAACAGAAACAAGGATGTGACATTACTATTTCAGCTGACCCAATAGAACCTGCATTAGGAAGCTTGTTTTTTCATCTGGCTTAACTGCTGAGTTTTACCTTAAGGAAAACTTTTATAAGTCTAGAGAATAAAATCAAATATGGTGAACAGTAACAGCAACTGGTCTAGGTGGAGAGGCTGTTAAGAAGGAAAAGTGGACTCAGGTGTAAGGACAGACAAAGTTCTGGTGCTCAGTTTTAAGAATATGTGAGGGAAGAAGTATTCAGGATTTTGTCTACAATTATCACCCTTTGATTTACATATTTTAATTTTTTCCCCTTGGAATTTCTATTCTTTTAAGCCATTTTGACAAAATTTTAAAACTTCGGGCAAAACCCCTACGTTAAAATTGATTCACAAAGTGATATCCAGGATGTACAGTGTAAAAGATGAGTTAAACAGACTCCTTTGACTCCTGGTAAACCTAATGGCAAAATTTTATAAAAAATTTCAGTTACTTTATTCAAGTCCTGCTTAGCCTTGAAGGCTTTCATGACACTGTGCCATTACTGTCAGAAAGTGTTACATCAATTAATGTTGAGCAATTGCCCTTTTCAATGGTCTTTTGAGGAACTTGTCAGAGCTACTGATGCCACCTTTTTCCTAGCTGATACTTAAATATTCTGAGACTACCTTCCTGCCTATTATAAGAGTATTCTCCTGGATTCCTCTGGTGACCATTAATTGTACAACAACTATTGTAGCTCTCAACAGATTCTGAGTTCTAATTATAGTTAAGATCTAGGCTTGTTAGCCTCTACTAATTTCCTTTTCTGTCTTTTTTCATTCTTCCTCATTTACACTTTCCCATTTCTGGCACTTCATTCTTGATTAGGTATTTCCATTATTTTTAATTGGAGGGGAGGGTTAACTCCTGATTTCCTGGTAATTTTATCAATTTCTGTTCCAGATGCCAAGCAATCTGTAAGCATGAGTTATACCTTGCCATGCATATCACTTCACCTTTTTGCCATAATTCCAAGCTATATTTACCCCTTGGAATATAAACTCAATGAGTCCTTTATCATTAGCCATGGTATGTTGTATAGGACATGAAAACAATAAATATTGGCACTGATATGATTTTATATTTCATTACATAGTAGTAATGAATTCAGAGCCAAAAATGGCTCTATTAAAACAAAGAATCAGCAGCATTCAAAATAGGAACAGCTAATACAAAAAATGTTTATAATGTCTTCCCCTTTTTCATCCAAAGTTGTATCTTCCCTCTAACATCTGGGTGAAGCATACTGCAAATATTTAATACATGGTGGTTCAATAAAATGAAAACATATCTCTTAATTCAACATATATTTGTGAAGAATGCAGATCTGAACCCGTAATGAGTACATCATGTAATATCCTATATCTGCCTGGCCACATCACAGTAATAGTTAAGAACCCAGTAAATCCATGGCATTGTATAAATAAGAATAAAATCTAAGAAAAACAAGAAAAAATAATTTAAAATAAATTAATAAATAAGCTTTTTCTTTAGAGTTTCACTGTTTTTTTCCCCTCTATCTTTACTTCCATGTCTCCCAGGTTACATATGAAAATGGTAGACTGAGGTTTTCTACACTTCTTGCTTGGATAGAAAAAGTAAATTTCAGATATTGAAAAAGCCTCACAAAAATATTAGAGAATGGTAATGCAAAATCAGTCAGGGAAAAAAATAAAATAAATTTGCAATCTCTGCCAAGACAAAACTTATGCTTAAAAAATGATATTCAATTCAGTTCCTTAATGTTAAACTCAATAATGTAAATGTAATGAATGTTTTCCTAGTCTAAAAATATGTTTAATCATAATACTTATTGTTCAGTGGTAGATTTGACACAGTGAGCAAATGAAAAATCTTGTCATCAGTACATTTAGCAATTTTAACACTACATCTTGATTATATTACAATATTCATCCATAAAAAAGACTGAACAGTCAGATGCACCTAGTCAACAGTATGCAGCTCCTGACCCCTTCTGTTTTCAGAACTTGTACTGTTAAATCGATCAGTGTAGACTACATAAATACTGATGCTCAACATGGGATATAAAGAAAGAAGAATGATTGCCTGACTTACACAGTGTTTCCTTTTCCTCCAACACCATTATGGTAAGGTATTATACTTTCATCTTCCAGGAGACTAAAATTATATCCAAGTGTAAGGGTATGAAGGTAGATGTTAACAAATGAGCTGGATAATTGCTCAAGACCTTTCAAGAGAATAATTCTAACAATTCAAACTTTATACAAAACAAGAAAATTCTAATATAGTTAAAATAAGAGCTTCTCTTCCGAGATAATGCAAAATACTAAGAAGCCTGTCGCAGATATCTTTTCATTAAAAATCCTTCCTTAGGATTTTTCCTCCTGAGAAGCTGTGAGGCCTCAGGGACAAAATGTAAATAATGGCTATCTGCTGCTGTGGAATGCAACAGGTGTGTCTGTGATTGGTCTTATGTAGATGTTTGGAATTAATGGCCAATCACAGCACAGCTGGCTCAGACTCTCTGTCCAAGCCACAGACCTTTGTTATTCATTCCTTTCTATTCTTAGCTTAGCTAGCCTTCTGAGATGAAACCTTCTCTTCAATTCTTTTAGTATCATTTTAATGTAATATATATCAGAAAATAATAAATCAAGCCTTCTGAAATATGGAGTCAAATCCTCGTCTCTTCCCTCATCCAAAGACCCCTGTGACCACCGTCACAGAAGTCTATGTACACACTCCCCTATTTTTCCTTTATGTATTTTATGGATTTGCATTCATACAGCTTTCCTAAATTTCTTGATCTTTTTATTCTACTTCCTACTATTAACAGAACAGATTTTTGTTATTAAAAACCAGATAGCTAAGAATAACTATTGTCTTTCATAGCTTAGACTATTATCCAGTGGACAAAATAAAAAGAAGGAGCAGCTCCTCCTGCTAAGCACTTGTCATTAAGGATTACTGATCCCCACACCATATAACCAACAATCCAGACCAGATCCTCTGAGACCTCAGCTGGCTTTTCAGTCATTGCATCTCACCTACCATGGAAATATTTATCTTACCAAGGAAAAACCATGCTCTGCAAAACTGAAAGGCTAGCCTTTTCTTGCAAGTCAAAATGCTACTAAAAACCCCCAAAGAATGGAAATCAGAAACTTTGGAAGGCAAAGCTCTCCTACTTTAATTAACATGTAATATTTAAGCTCTCCCTTTCAAATCCTATTTTGCCTCTAGAATTTAGCAAAAGAGTTCATTTCCCTAAGGCTCCTTTATCCCTTATAGTAGTCAGAAAGAAATGAGAACTATATTATAAATAAAAAATAACAAAAGCATAGTAAGTTGATGAATCAAGAACCTCTGAAATTCTATCACAGATATAGCTGAAGGCAAGGCACAAGAAAATAATTTTGTCTGCCTTCCACAGCCAGAACTTTGAGCCAGAAAGGGCAATATTTGCTGCTTCATTAGGTCCAGGCTCCCAAACTTTCCCAAGTCAGAGGTACAGAAAGAGAGAGAACATGTATACACAAACTCAAAAAGTCAATAATATTACATTTTAATAAGCAGATGAATAAGAATCAATAAAAGAGACACTTAAAAAAGAAAATCTGCAAATATCTTGAGAAAAAAAGGTAACACTTTTTCTTTTTGAATTAACCTTAAAACGAAAAAGGAAAACCAATAAAATCTTACATCATTCGTGTTAACATGCCAGGCCATGTCACCGTAGGACACCAGCTGACCATTCACGTAACAGCGTATTTCACTGTTTCTCCACCGGTTGTAGATGTGCACAATGCTTATCATGTACCACTGGAAAGACATGAAAAGTCAGTACACAGGGGCAGATTTTGTGCTATAAAACAAAGTTAATGAACAGCATAAAGAAAGGGTGACCAATCTCATAAATTTACACAAAAAGATGAATCCTTGCAAACACGTAAAATTAAAACTCAAGTCACTGGGACTTCAAGTCCAGTCAACAGAACTATGCTTAAATGTAATGATGTACCTACCTGCTTTCCTTTATGGGATTAGAGGCAAAAATGCACACATACAATTTAATTTCAACAGTGCAATTTAATTTCAACACTGTTCTGCAAAAAAACACAGCTGAGTCTTGATAGGAAATCCAGAGCTATGTGCTGTTACGTTAACAAATTTATATCACACAACTTCTGTCTTTGCACCACAGCAAAAATTCCTGTCTATCAGAAATTATAAAATAAACAGAAAAAAATCCCAATAGCAAATTTTACAGCCCAGGTTAAGATGTCATCCTGATTGCTTGCTTTGATATTTTTCCTCTATTCTTTACCATTCCACCAATTTTTGGACAACTGTCATATCATCAAAAATGCATTAAATAGTCAAACAGAGAAGGCACTGCAATTTAGTGCTTCCACTAACTACTATGATGATCTTTCCCATAATTTGTTTAACAGGAATCATTATGTCCATGACAAATAAATACAAGAAGAACTCTGGAGTCTTCTTGCGTGGAGACATTTGAAGCATAACTGGACAAAATCCAAAGCAACTTGACCTAAGAGTCCTTCTGCAAGCAGGGGGAGAGACCAGACGGTCTCAACACATCCCCTTCCAACCTAATTGACTTTGTGAAAAAGACACCTTGTCTTAAAAACAGCCTTTTGTATTCTAATAATTTGGAATAATAATTGACATTTTCATCATCATCCATTTCTTGGTATCTTTTTCAATTATTATATTTTGATTTCCATGTTCAGATAAGTCCTTTTTTTCCAAAGTAGAGAAATTCTGCAACCTTTGGGGCTTGTTGACTCTCTTCCTGAGCTGGGATAAGTAGACAGAGAGCCTACTAATATAAAACTCTATTTCTCAGTCAGAGAAAATAAAAGTAGATGCTTTCACATGTTGATTTTAAAATTAGACAAAGCAAAAAATTACAAACAAAACAGCATGCAGCAAAACACATTTTGACAATAAGCATTACAGTATTTGTCAAATTGAGCTGTATTCTGTTAATAGCTATGGAAATGAGAACACATTTTTACACAACTGTTCTCAGGTATTAAAAAATATTTTTTTTATTTTTCTCTCCATTAACTATATAACTAAAAAAAGGTAGAAAAATGCTGCTGACCATACAACAACACTGCATCTCATTTCTCATGTTTCCAAGCAAACAGATTTACTGAGCAATGCTGGAATAAAGATCACTGCTCCATCTTTGGCTTCTGAAGTCATGTATGGAAACTTTTTTTTTTCAAAGAACCATGAAAAAAAGTAATTTTTGTGATTCACTGTCATCCTCAAATAAAAGCCCCCCAAAAATGTAACTCTTCTGTTTGTGATTTTTCTTTCAAAAGGCTTTAAAACCATTTCTGAAAACATACCTATTTGGATTCAACCTCAACTTCCTGAAGAAGTTCATTTTACTTACAGTGGTCTGTACATTGCTATTTATCTATTCTCAGGTACATCATAAGGAGCTTTTAAGCAGTCTATTGGACTTTATGATTAATGCTGTATTTCCTCATAGTCTTTTGTATTTCTTTATTTAGGCCATTTCTCTAGCACTAGCAAACACTTTTTTTAAGAAGGAAATGTAGCACTTTCCTACTATACAATGAACCAAACCAAGTTGTATGATCTCACACACAATTTTTCTTCAACTTTTAGTTGAAAAAATCCTTTTTTTTTTGCCTAGTATTTAAAGTCAGCAACACAAATTTCTTTCACATTCATCCTGCAGTTTACTTCCCCATTTTATTTTCTCAAAAATGCACAAAGGCCATGCCTCTCTCTGCTGTAACAACAAATTCTTTAGGTAATACTAAAAGACCCTTCACTGTGCATTTTTTGTTTACTGCTGAAATCTGTCAAACTTAGTCACCAACTGCTGTCACCAAGTCATATTCCTACTCCATAGGACAGTACAATCAGAGAGATGAGGCATCACACACTAACTATTTCCAGGATGTGGAACTCTTTTCTGTCTCTGCTGCAGTTAGTAAAGGTGTTCAGGATTAGAAACACACACACAAACAAAAAGCTGTTTGCTCTTTACTATGCTGCTTTCCTGTTCCAGTTTTAAAAGACTTGATGCCGAGGCTGAAACTCAAGGGAGCAAAAACACTGGGGGTTACCTACACAAAAATGTCAATTTGGAATCCCAAAATGCAGTATAGACATTTTAAACAAAACATCACCAAAACTAATTTAGCTCAGTTGAGATGTCAGACTATTATACCACACCCACATTTTCTATTTGGGTATATGATAACCAAATTTCTCCACATATTTTTATAAATTCTTGCTTTTACGATATTATAAAATACACCAATTGAGACCTAAAGTTATACATTAATATTACATATACTACAGTGAATGGTGTCATATGACATAGCAGGAAGATCTTCACATGAACAGAGCAACTCTGATCTGCCTACATAAAGCTTTTAACCAGATAACTTGAATTTGTTACTTTACTGTGATTCACCAAAATTTTTTAAAACCTTCAAACCACATTATTCAGAAGTTTATTGAGGATGATGATTCTAACAAAATTTATTGCTGAAATGTGTGCATCTGTAAGCAAATGTCTAGGGAATGGTACATCTGATGGCAAAAATAATCACATTTCTCAAGTTAACATTAGGACAGTTAATAATAATGCTTTATAAATGAGTACACAGTTTTTAATATGTATCTACACATTCAAATCTTGTACAGAACAACCAATGTCATATCTAAACAACAAGAAGAAAATCAATTTGCATGTAAAACAGGATAAATTTTGACTTGTTAGGGCCAGGAATTATATTTGACAGGTTTTATTTCCTCCACTGTGCATTATGTACTTTAACAAAGGCATGTGAACACAAGTTAATGATTGAAAAACATGTATTAAACAACTCAAAAATATATTCTAGAATATTTCTTTTAAATACTTCCTAAAGCTAACATATGGCTCAAAGTGTATGGAGCATGAACTTTGGGATATATAAAACTAACACGGAAGTTATATTTTTATGTACTTCAGCAGATCAGCAGACTTTGGTATTCATATAATGAGATACACAAGTATGAGTATTTCAGAATTAGTTATTTTGAGCAGCAACAGCAACAGCTAATTTTTTCCAGAGTTGGCACAAAGAAAACTAGTCATTTGTATTAAAAATTACCAAAAGCATATCTTGATATGATAGACTACTTCCTCATCAACAAGTAAGGATCAGCTAGATCCCAAGAGGTTATTAACAATAACATAATACAAAAGTTAACAATTACATTTGTTACTAGATTCAGATGATACTTTAAATGAAAATTGAACTGTCATCAAAATACTTTTCTGGCTATAAAATTGGAAAAAAGTGAAAAACAGAATTGATTTACTCCAGTAGATTCAGCCGATATGTGTTTATAAGGCTTTATACAACCCCGAGTGATATGCTAGAGAGAGACATTACTTTAAGAAAACCACAAGTGACCTCAAAGCTACATGACAAAATTAGAATTGGTGATTTTGAACCACAAATACACACCAAGAGAAATAGTGGAACATTAAGTTGATGTGTGAACAAAAGGCATTCCCTCCCTAAGAGATTGGTTTCTCAAAAAAAAAAAAAAGAATCAAGCACTGAAATTCAATATACAAATTCTAAACCCATAAAAAATAGAAATGGGCTTCATAGCAAAATACACACAAGACTGATATCAGTGACAAACACATAATGCTTGTTGTACAGAAAAGTCGATGCTTCAGTCAACTAACTGCAACACTGAAGGCCACAAAATCATCATTCCCCTACGACTACTAGGCATAGAGTAGAAATAAACACTAAAATTATCTAGAGGTGCAATCAAGATTTACAATGAAAAATGAGAAATCCTAAAACAGCACTGATATGGAAGAAAGTTGAGAGCATTATATCATACAGCATCAGATAATGAAACTCTAGCATTGCCAGCAAAATTTTTCAAGACCTTGGCAACAGTTACCAAGTACAGAATTTCCAGAAACAGAAGATATTTAAGTAATTAAATGTAGCCATTCTACAAATACTCACAATTCATCTCTATCTGAAGCCAATTAGGCAGTAGTTTTGAAAAACATGCTGACTTTATAGAAGCGTTACACTATAAATTATTACATTTCTCTTTAATTGATTCTGAACTGTAACTTTGCATGAGCACAAGAGCATTTACTTATAAACAAGGAACTGTGATTAACACCACAGCACTAAGGGGATTTCAGCCCTCCTCCCAGAAGGACACTGTCAGCACACCTTCAGTGCTACTCTTTACTGTAAACACCACCTTGCTTACCTTGCGTGGCTGAAAGTCGTACTTCACACAGTGCTGGAAACCTTTGCCTTTTGACTTCAAGGATGTCACTATCAAGCAGTTGCCAACAAAATGAGCAGAATACCCAACGCCTTTGCTAGTGCGGAAACTGAAAAGAAAGAATTAGGAATTAAACTGGGAAAAGGGGAATTATTTTATAATAAAAATGTCCAAATACTACTTTAAAGTGCCATGAAAAAGAAAATAAATTTGTACCCAGAATTGTGAATCTAATTTTCTTCCACCATTCTTTTTGGGGTGCTACTCACCTTCAGCTTTTAATTGACTCCAGACTACATTTTAAAAATCAGTACTTCTTTTTCCAAGAATACAAGATAGTAAATATTATGTCTATTATGCTTCACCCTCAGTTTCTTAACTAATCATCATTTAAACTAATACATCTGATTAAAGTCGTGAAGACATATCCACTACAGAACAATTGTGAGATGCCTTGCAGTTTTGGGGGGTTCAGAGAACAACGCAGCTGATATGACATACAAATTTGGATTCAAGATAATTATCATGCACAAGAATTCTTTTTCAAGACATGAATAAATTATGCTAATGATACATGAAGTTTTAATCTTCTGAGTTGTGGATTTATTTTCATTTGTCACATGGATAAAGGACTGAAATTTTAAGGAAGTAAGTTTAACAAGGATTTCCAAGCTTTCTTGTGACAAATATCATAGATAAAGCAGAAAGCTCATACATTTCATATTTGAAATCAAAAGCATTTTAAAGAGAAATTCTAGACTTCTTAGAAAAGCACTTTGCAAAGGTAACTGGTGAAAGCTTATGAATGACATGGCAAATCCATATCTACAGCTATGCTGCTTAATCACTTCTGAAAAGCTAAGTACAATGAAGAGCAGTTTGCTATCAATAATATGGAGCACACTCTATACAACTTCTAGAATTTTCTTTAATAAATAACCAATGGCTGAAATACAAGGTCTAGGTGGTGAATTTCAGCTGTAAATCCTTTGAAATGAAGATTTGCAAATATAAGAAAAATACCTACTAATTTTGAATATTTGTACAAAGTCCCGTAGCTCACTAATTAGTACTTTCTCATTCTCTTTATGTAGCTAACTTATTTTATAAGTTTATGTTATTGCAATAATAGTAGTTTAAATGGTTTCTTTGTTGAAACATTTTCTTCAAACACTTTTACTAGTTTTTTGCTAGGAATTTTAAGACATGAAATGTACATGCAAACATTAAGTTCAAATTTCATCTTCCT
This sequence comes from Emberiza elegans, assembly GCA_024865655.1. NCBI lineage: Eukaryota > Metazoa > Chordata > Aves > Passeriformes > Fringillidae > Emberiza > Emberiza elegans. Next base: position 19,427,459 of record JALJVW010003023.1, on the reverse strand, counting down.
TTATAGCTGTGGAAATAGTATATTTTTAGTCTACCCTACTACATATACAATCTTCATTTTAACACAGAAAAATTTTCATATTTGTGAAACTTATTCCATCTTCAGAAACTTACAGTTAAGTCAATAAGTGTGCATTATTTAAGGAGAAAATCAGATTGTTCTCTTTGCTCATTGTGAAAAAAATAGTTGATAAACCATGATCTTATCAGAAAAAATAAACTTTAAAACATAGGTGTTGTGATTATACCCTGAGGTGACCACAGCTTAGACACTCATCTCCTAGGAAGGCATTTGTAAAGGAGGTTAAAAAAGAGATATGCAAATTCTCAAATTCGAGAAAGCCACTTTTGCTGTAATGACTTAGGATACTTTTTTAAAAACTACTAAAGGATACTTTTTAAAATTTTCAAAAACAAAGTAAACAGAACTGGTGTAATAACACCTATAGATGGTTTTTCTGCACCCTAATGAATGCACAGAAGTTCCTACTTCCAGTCTTGAAGTATATAAAGTATTTTTTTCCCCCAATTCAGGCTGTTTTTTCCTCATTCATTCACCTGCTTCTCTATCTTGTACCCAGTTTTCTCTCCCCTCAAGCTGCTGTGCTGAAAAGGAGCATTATTCCCTGCCACTGTTTTTAATAAGGACTTACACAGAACTCTCTTTGCAAAAATGAAGAAAGCGGTTCTTTAATAAACGTAAAATGTACTCTCTAAATAAACCTAAGATATAACCTAAGAATGAAGAGAAATATTACATGCTGTCCATTACCACTGACCTCAAAATTGAACACTTTATAACACTGCCATTCCTTTGCATCTTTTGAAGGCTATTTTTAACCTGGATCATGCCAATGATCCATTTTCCACAATGACCCCATAAGGCAGCTCTACCTCTCAACAAAAGGAGCAGTGAACAGCCTCATGGAAGAATATCACTCATACACACATAAATCTGAATTACACAAATACACAACCTGCACAACCACAGCACTAAATTTAGTGCAATAAAATGAAGGTTTAAAAACTCAAAATACAGCTCTATTGTACAATAAGAGCAACTGAATGTGTTGTGAGATAGTTTGAGACTTTGATTTATCTCCTCAGGGCCTTATGCCATTCAAATAACTTTTCAGCAGGTAACTGCAACTCTCACAATGCCAAATCTGTTTCTCTGCAATGTCACCTCTAAAATGGTCTAAAATAGTTTCATTTAACAGAACCCCATTCTGAAGGATAATAAAATAATACAGAAATTCAGTATGTTCTGACAAACAGTGTTATATTATTTGATTAGGGATGTCAAATATAATAGTTTCTCTTAAATTACCAACAGTCAACCACTGTAAATATCAACGTTTTTACATGATAAAATATTATTACCATTGTATAAAATGCACCCTAATACTTTGAACAAGAGCTAGAAAACATTTTGAAATAAAGAGTATCTCTTGAAGAATTGTCTACATCTTTCAAATTTTCTCCCTTTCCTATGCTTATTGGTTACTGAGCTGATTTTATTTCCATTATGGACAAATCAGACTGTTCCTGAAATTTTAAACACTGAGTAGTCCTTAAGCGTGTAACTTCCTGGAGTTCAGCACATGAACATAAAAACAATGAAATAATGAAAAAACTGCTCATTTTTTAGCAGGGCTATTCACCTTGAAATAGAATAAATGATTTTATAAACATGAAATTTAGCCAAGATTTTACCTTTTTTCCTCCAAATTAATTAGATTTCTAATACAAGAGTAGTGAAGAAACTGTGTACTCAAATATGTTCTGTTTACCTCAACATTATCGTATAAAATTTTAATCTTGACATATTCTTTCTTGCCAAAGGTAATGTAGGCTAGGACCAGGCTACAGAGTACTCCGAAGTTCTCTTACCAATTACCTACATTTGCAGAACTTGCTACATCCAAAGATGATATGCATGGAGACAGCAAGAGCAGTACCATCAACAGCCATATGGTTTTATGAGCCTTAAATAACCTGACATAGCAGCTGAAACATAATTTTACTATAGTTTGTTCATATAACCTTTGCAATTATTTATCATTTCAGCCAGTTTCTCAAAGCAGCTCCTGAATGTTATTAAACTTCCATAGCAAGAGAGCATTCTTCCTTCCACCAGTGGAACTGTTTAGGGATTCCAGTTTCTTTAGCTTAGGATTTTATGAGCAATGTAACATATAATCATAGTACCAATATTGAAAAGATATTAATTATTCTTGCATGAAAGGAGTGCGTGAAATTTGCTTTCTACTAACTTTGGAATTCCACTACAGGCTTTTGCAACTGTTCTGCATTATCTCAACTTCCATAACCTCTAGAGAAGGTCTGAAAATACCAGGCAGTTTGATTTTAGAATGGTTTTTATTTTTTTTCTCCTCCCTGTCTCTACATCTGTAAAACTAAAATGTAGGACATGGTTTCAGAAGTTTTAGCCATTCTTCCATTTAATGCTTGTGGAAGCACTTGGACTTTCTATGGACAAAAAACAATTATGACATACCAGCCTCAGTTCACCTTCTAATTCTTTTACAGAACCTGATACATAATCTGAAAGAAAACACTTCTTAAAAAAAAAAAATAAAAGAACACAAAAAAACCCTTGAGAAATCAATCAGCATCTGAACTGATCATATGTCATTCAAGGCCTTACTTAATACTTATATCACCCATCTCTTTTTTTAGCAGAAACAAGTAAAGATTTAAGGAATGGAGACTTCCCAGTTCAGCATACTTAAGGTGAGCCCTAAATATCTAAATTTGTAGGGTCTTTATGACAAAGAATCTACACCTAATTTTTAAAGAAACATTTCTAACAATCTATTTAAAGTATGATAAGGATTACTATTATTATTATTATTACTTTTTTTTACTATATCTTATAATTGTGATAGCTACCAGAGTACCATGTATCTAAAAGTCTGAATTTTCTTATTTTGCAGTCTACTCAGTGGATCTCAAATTTAAAAAAAAAAACAAAAATGAAGAAACCATTCATTATAAAATCTGTTTTCCAAGGGACAGTTCACTCCCAAGTTTGCTGAATAGTACCAGTTTTTCCCATGGTCTCTTAAAAGAAGTAGCAAGTCTGAACTGTAAATGACATTCCAGTAATGTTTTTGTCGAGATTTCAGGAAGGGATCACATCACCTTTATAGTCATCTGTTTGTTCAGACTATCCTTAAGAAGATCACATTAGCTCTTTCAGCTAGAGCAATGCAAATGGATTTTATGGTCAGTTGGTAACCTACAAGAGTCCTTAACATCTTGCTGTAATTCCTGCTTTCTAACATATGGCTATTCATTCCATAAGCATGGCACCCATTACCCACTGCTAGGCATATGACATTCGTTGGCTTATACTAAAATTTCTGCTACAGAGTTCTGAACCTTACCCTTTGAATTTGACTGCTCTGCCTTGTTATTTATTTTTCATGCAAATGTCAGACTTCTAATTTTCTTCCAGGATTGTCACACTCAGTTTATAATTGGTAAGATAGCTACAATACTGTTCCAATATGCAAGTGTTAATAGACTGTCAGCAGCTGCCCAACATAATCCTTAGAGATATTTAAAATTACATTTTTTAGAAAAAAACAAACTGCTATACAGTTATTGAAGCAGGGTTGAACATGTCCCTAATAACAGAACAACAGCAAATTTCCCTCACATCTGGCAAACATGGAAGCATTTCTTTGCTTCCCTTCTCCGTTTTTAAGAATCAGTTTTCAAATAACAGTTGATGTGATGTAACTGCTGTCTCACACCACAAAGGCACTGCACTCACTTAAAGACTTGAGTTATTTATACAACACATTTTTCACCTAGTTAAACTGAAAAAGATATTACATTACTAAAAAGCACATTAAAAGAAAATAGAAATTTGCTTTGGTATCTTTCTCTTGGTGGTGGTTGTGTGTGACACAAGGTTTCATGCGGCAAAGTCTGAAACCTGTGTAAAGATTAGATGGATACTTTTCCTATTTTGAATTATTAATTAGAGCTTGGCTTAATCTACTATAGAAACATAATAATAATTTGCATTGCTCCTGTTATGGCAAAGTCTGCAGGGCTACATCTTAGCCCCCATATTTCTCAACATTTCCATAAATGACTTAGATGCAGGACTAGAAGGGATAAAAGCAAGTTTGCAGATAGTAGAAAACTGGGAGGAGTTGTTGACCCATTTGAAGGCAAGGAGGCCCTGCAGAGAGAGACTGACAAATAAGAGGACTGGGAAATCACCAACTATATGAAGCTCAAGAAGGGCAAGTGCTGGATTGCGCACCCAGGAAGAGAAAAAGCTGAATGGACAAACAGATTGGGGAATGAGATGCTGGAAAGCAGTGCCACAGAAAAGGCCCTGGGGGTCCTGGCTGGTTGCAAGTCAAATATGAGTCAGCAGTGCCCTGGCAGCCAGGAAGTCCAGGTGTGTCTTGAAGTGCATCAGGCACAGCATGGCCAGTTGGGCAAGGGAGGGGATTGTCCCACTCTGGTCTGAGCTGGGGCTGCCCCACCTCGAGTGCTAGGGGCAGTTTTAGGCACCAAAATATTAGAAAGATGTTAAACTACTGGAGAGTGCCTGAAGGAGGGCCATAAGAATGGTGAAGGGCCTGGAGGGGAAGCTGTATGAGAAGTGGCTGAGGTCACTTGGTCTGTTCAGCCTGGAGAAGAGCTCATTGCAGCTACAACTTCCTTGTGAGGGGAAGAGAAGGGGCAGACACTGATCTAAATTCTCTGTGACAGGACCAGTGACAGGACCCAAGGGAATTGCCTGAAGGTGTGTTGGGGAAGGTTTATATTGGATATTAGGAAAAGGTTTATCACCCAGGGGGTTGTTCGGCCCTGGAACAGGCTCCCCAGAAAAGTGGTCAGAGCATCATGCCTGACCAAGTGCAAGAAGTGTTTGGACAATGCTCTCAGACACATGGTGTGATGGGGATGGTCCTGGGCAGGGCTAAGTTGGACTCAATGCTCCTGATGGGTCCCTTCCAACTTGACAGATTCTGTGATTTCCTTCTGAGATCAGTATAAATTCAGTTTCTTATACACATTACATTCACATTAAATTTTCACATTTTTGGGGAACCAGTCATCAGTTAACCATTTTTATATCCATAGATCTACTTTCTATTATCTTTAGCTAATGTGCAAACTGTGCGCTCTGAGTTTAACAGATTTCTTTTGTAGTACTGACATCAGCTGAGAATCTTTACCACCAAACAAAAAATATGACAACATTCTCCATTTAAAGCTCTAAGGATTAATATATTGTAGAATTCCTAAAGAAACCACAACACTAGATTTTATAGTTTATCTACAAGGCACATGTCTTGAATCCATGGATTTCTGAATCACAAAACGAAAAGGACAAATGGCTTTCTAAGAGTTTGTATACAGTGAGCAGCCATTCAAATCTTCAGATACTTGGCAGGGGCAGAGCATGTCAGGGACTAAAAACTAAGAAAGATTAACTGTTGTTAGGAAGCCAGAACAAACCATAACTGCAGCATTATAAGCGACTTACCAATAGAGATAGGGTTTATCCTTATCTACATTGATATTGTTTAGTGGATCCATACGAAACCAGGTATTAAGAGTAAACCCATTTTGATAAGGCCACTTAGCAATAGGAGGCAATGCAATTGCCTGGAAGGAGGGAAGAATAAAAAGAAACAAATAATTAGTTTTTTGAGAAATACTGTTAAAAGTAATGCTTTTCTAAAATCCTGTGTCATTCTAGATCTGTAGACCTGCTTTAACTTTCAAGTATGAAATATAGAAAAAACTCCTTTAAATAGTGCTTTTGAATTAATGCATTACTTTTCCACTTCAAAATAATTTAACTTTTAACTACATAAATTCTATGAATAGAGGACACAAAATTAAATTTTTGAATGGGTAATATTAAGAGAACAAAAAGAAAAAATTACTTCTTCAGAAATTAAACTATAAATTCAGCTTCTAACAATTATTAATCTCATCAATAAACTTAAAATATAAAATCAAATTAATCAAGACACCATAAAATAGAGATTCATTGTTAAAACCAAAACTAAACCTTTCAAGGAACACCTTTGGGATATGGCTCCTGCCTCCTGAGAGAGAGTTTCCTGCCTGAAGCATAAGAGCTGCTTGATGACAAATGGGAACAACACCTGGGAGTAGTACTACCACCAAGCACAAAGTGTCCTCCAACTGGAGTGACTAACATGCACCTGCACAGACTGGTAGAGATGCAATACAGTACTGGGAAGAGCCCTGCAGCTGGGAAAATGAAGCAGCTCTCAGCAGCTTATCTGTAGACTCTTGGCTCTTTCATACAGCCACTGAAGTCCTGGATACACAAGGTGCTCACACTTAACTTTAGAGAGAGCCAGCCTGAAATCTATCACGCTGATTAAAAGTTATGCTGTTTCTCTAATGTCAGCCTTGTGCATCACACCTGAAAACAAACGCAGTGCTAGTGAACTAGGTCCTGACCAGTCTCTTTCTTCTAAAGAAGTGCTTTGTTTTTTTAGATCATTTTATAAATTTCTGCCCATGGTCTACTTCAGAGTTTGTACCCTCTCCAGAACTTCATAGTGTAACCCAACATGCACTAATAAAGAAGTGTAAATTTGAAACTTATATTTCTTGATTTACAGGAGTGAAGTTCACCATGAGTAGTATGTGAAACAAGATCCTGGAAGAATCTTGAAAGGAAAGAGACTCTGCATTTCAATCAAGAACTCCTGTTATAGATGCACATCTTTGGACAGGAAGGAATATTTGAAATTCTCCTGCAAAACCTTTTTTGAACCTCTGATAAAAAATTAAATTTAAGAGATAAATTTCATCAGGGTTTGCCTCTGAAGCCCAGAAATGTCAAAGCAGTATCACTGTAGACATTCATATTTTGCAACACATGTCTTGCTGGTGCATGTACTTGTAAGAGATGTTAACTGTGGTTTTAATTTAGGGAGATAATGAAACTTTCCCTTTCAAAACTTAGTAATTAATTCTTTACACAATCTGCCCTATGCATTTTGCTGACACATCTGTTTATAAGGCTGGATATCAAACAAGATCAAAGATGTAATCCAGCAAAAAATAACCCACATGGAGAACAGTGATTATCAGCCAGTTTACTTCCCTGATGCAATCTGCCACTCTGATAAGTCTGTTCACAAGGAATGGATGTAGCAATTTTGAACTTAAAGAAAATTAAAAGTGCTATTGATGGATGAAATGCAGGTAGAGCAGCCTTCATGCACTGGCATGAGAAAACAGGAATCTCAGGATTCAGGAATCTCATGCACTGGCATGAGAAAACAGGAATCTCAGGAATCTCAGGATTATTTTCTGTTAGAAGATTCCACTTTCTACCTGAGCATATACCTACCATTCTATACCAGAATGGAACTGTACCTCAGATTTCTATTCCCCAGTATTAACCATTTGTATTTACTCTCTCAATAATCTATAAACCTGTATACAATACTTTATTTGTAGGGTTGTTTTTGTTTTTTTTTCCTGAAAGTATGTGCAGTGAATGGAAGAGAGAATATTTACTTGGGAAGGTTTGGAAAGGAATACAATTTCACCATTGTAAGCTATCTCCACTGCCTAGATGGAAAGGAAGCAGTTGATGGAATTCAGACAAAACAAAACTTTTATTATAAAATTTATGACCAAGCAGGCACTGTAAACTATGATGATGTGGACAAGTTCATTTCTTGATTTATGTCAACTCTCTCCTTTATATAAATATTGATTACATTATTCTAATAAAATAACACTTTCCTTTGGAATTTTCAGGTTTCTCTATCACAGTAACTTCCCCAGACCAAAATCTGCTGCTTGATATTCCATCCTCACAAGTGCAACTTCTCAACACCACAGCTGCCTTGTAAGTCTGTGGAAGGCAATGTCTACACTACTCAAACATGTATTTCCACTCTCATTTCCTTTTCAAGAATTTCTGAAACCAAATGAAGAAAAATGCAAAGGAGGAGTTAGCTAATTATTTGTTTCTGAAATTGTAGAAATTTGGTTGAAAACTTACTGCAGCACTACAGCCTGGGAAGTTGAAAAAGGTATCAGGCCCATGTCTCTGTGGCATCTGATTAAGGACTGATAATAATTTAACTGCATGTCTTGGCTGCGAAAAAAAGAAAATTGCACAAAAGTCAATACAACCATTTTTTTACTCTCTAGGCTATAAAGGAAAGTGGACAGTTTTAAAATAACAGAGCAAATTAACTTTAAAATAGTTAGCAAAAATAGTTCTTGAACATATGTACAGTCAACATGAGAAAACAAATTCAAGTTTATATGTCCCAGGAGACAGATTATGTTAACTTCAGGCTCTAATGGAATGACACAATGCTTTATCTGATCACAGCTTACCCAGATTCCATTTTCCCCTCGAAGCATGCTGAACAAAAGCTTCAACTCCTTGACAGTGATGCTGTAGCTGGCAAGAACCCCCAACATATCAACTAGGAGATCTTCAAAGGAAAATAAAGTTATTCTGAACTCTCAATTTCATTGCTTTGATAAATACACACAAAAAAAAAGCTGAAAAAATTAATACCTTTAAAAGTAAGTGTATTCACATATTCTAAAAATCCAACTTACTTGTAGTGAATATTTTACAAAGGATTTCATGTTAAATTTTGCATCATACTTTGAAAAAGGTATTACATTTATAGAGCATTAATTCTTCCCATTTCACAACATGCATCACACATTATAAACTTGTCCTCCCCTGCTGTATGTTTTGGGATAAGAGTTCCTTCCTTCTTCTGAAGTTAACATTTTTCAAAAAATTTTGACCCAAAAATTGCTTTACAATAGCCTAAACTCAGCATTTTATACTATGCTTTGTATAATTGTCCCAGTTTTGCTACAGTGATGCTTCTGATCTTTAAAGGCCAGGGGAAAATAAAAAAAAATTAATACCACCCTCTGAACCCTGCAAAAAAAAAAAAAAAAAAACCACAACAACAAAACCAAACCAACAAAAAAACCCACAAAACCAATCAAACAAAAACCCAGCAATCAAACCAAACAATAGCAAAACAACAAAAACCATAAGGAAAACAAACAAACAAACAGAAATCATGGCAAGAAAGAAATTAAAGAGCTTAATGAAAAGAAGGAATCAAAATTGTTAACAGGATTATGGAATACAGCTTTCATTACAATGTCTAAAAACCCATAAGCTTTTACAGTAAGAAAATTAAACAGAGTCGTCCTTTAAGAGATTATCAGGTTTAAAATTACCTATTTAAAACCCCAGAATTCCATTTTAAGAATTTGTTAGCTTGTGGGATGCTGAACCTTTTCTTATACTCCACACTTTTTTTCAGGAATAAAATGGACTAATAAGAATTAGGACTTCCTCTAGCAGGAGGTAAACCAATTTGCTCATATTCATAGATGAAGCATAAGAATTCAATTCAGAGATCAAGCAGTGAAGTCCAAATTTTTCAAAACAAAAGAGCTATGACACAACAGAATCAGCATTAACACACTTTCCCCATCTGTTCAAGAATCACAGAATTTCCCCGCCCCTCTCCTGCCTCCCTGTTAAAACTTATAGAAGACACAACTTTCTACAGATAAGTTTAAATTTTGTTGTAGGACTGCATGTTATCCTTGTTCATTAGGGAAAGGATGACTCTTACAGATGCTAAAAAAGAATAGTTTTCAGGAGAAACAATTCTTTCCAAAGACATTTCAAATTTTTTTTTGTTTTAAAACAAATTTTCACTTTGCAAATCGATATTTTATGTGGTTTTGAGCAAAAGCATTAATATTTATTTAGCTTTTTCCACAATGATACTAGCCTCTGACTTTTAGCAAGCAGAAGGCATGTGTGAAAAAGGAAATATCATTTAATTTACAGAAGACATAATAAACTGTTTGGTGAGTGAAACTGCCTATCAGGAAAGGCAAAAGAAAAGCATTGCAGCCTTGCAGACATTTTCACTGTAAATTCTGAATATATCCCTAATCACCAAGTATAGATTTGCCCCCCACCCCCTCATTTCTTTAATCTTCCCTTTAAAAACACTGCCACATGCATTTGTGACAGAATTAGGGAAAACAAAATACACCTAAGAAAAATAAATGCCTTTTCTTTCATGGTGGTGGATTCTATGACTCAGCTCCCTGAGTACCTGCCCCCTTCACAGTGGTATCCAGCCTGCAATGTAAAGCTGGCACATCCTGTATATTATCAGAAACTGGGAACAGTCACAGTGAGCACTCAGAAAAGGAAATAAGCACAAGTGAATACTAATCTTCGGCTGACAATGTCTCAATCCCTATTTTGTAGTTTCAGCTTTCTTTTCAGATCAAGGGACTGCAAATTTTGCTTCCCTTACAAAGAAAAAATGTTGTGTATAAGCGAAGTTGTCTGCTGAAAATCAGAACACCATTTAAAAAAGAGGAAAAAAGTGCAAATTAATATAGCCAAACACAGAAATGATTGCAAGTTTTAAAAATCACTGAATGGGTGCTGCTCTGTTTCACTGTTATAGCCCTGTACTACCTTATGGCACAGAAAAATTCTTATTTCTACTGAAGATGTGGATAACCTACAGGCATTAGAAATACATATTTATAAGTAATGAATTAAACATTGATGGAGAGAAACAAACATAAGCTCCCTAATTATGTAACTCTGGGTAAAACAATGACCTGGAAGATTGAAGCCCAGTAGATAACAAGCAAAGATAAAGCAAACAACATCTGTGGAAGCTGAGGCACTTAAGGCTGTTTAAAGGTTCTTGTTTCAATATAAAGACTTAAAAATAATTATTACGCAACTGTATTCATACTTATTAGAAATCTCATAAAAGAGTCAGTCCCATCTGGTTTATAAACCCTAGTAATCCACTCATCTATAAATGGACAAAGGTCAGAAAGCATACTACAACTGGATTTTTTTAATATCTGCTTTTTTTAAATATTAAATAAGATTACATATATAACTGGAATCCATGATCTCATTTCAGCAACAAGATTGTATATAATAATATTAAGTCCAGAAGGAGAAAACAGGCAGCTTCCCATTTTTAATGCATTGCTAATTTCTATTAATGGCACCTTCTGAATACTTTCATACTAAGCAGTTTTCATAGGATTTATAAATTAACAGTAACCTTGAAGGAATGCTTAATTCAGTCACTTAATATGAAAAAACAATAGGAAAATGCCTGCCTGTCTTTCAAGTAACAATGCACATTTATCAAAATGAAGGGTCTGGCATTAACTTTGGAAGACATATTAAACAGCATTCAAAAGAAAACTTCAGGAAACTACCCTCATGTCTCCTTAACCTCTTAATATTACATGGCCATGAAATTGTGAATTTTAAGTCTTGTTGGTGTTGTAAATCAATTTTTACAGGTCATAATAGGGAATGTGATAGTTTTGCAGTTTTTCTTACAGAATGGGTTGAAAGAGGAAAGCTTGTTAGCAGCCCATTAATGACAGAGCAGTCAAAAACCAACATTGTTGCTTGGAAACTATGAACTGTTTCAGTGCTTAAGAATTCAGTCCCAGCAGTTTTAGAACAATTACCTACATCATCACAACATAACTGTGAGGAAAAAATGGGACTTAGGTGAGACATATTTACTCTCTATGAGTTCAGGCTGCTCTCTCATCCATTGTTCAGACCTCTCAGATGGAACTACAGACACGCTATCCCAAAGAGTCCCTCAGAGCAGGTGATCTGCTTCACTACTCATCACCTGGAAACAGAAAACTGCAAAAACTGAGTCCCTCAAGGAAGATCCTCCGCAAGTGTTAAAAAAAGCATTAATCATCTATGAAAATACTGTCTCCTAAACTATTGATAAAATGGCCGATCATTCTCTATATTAGTATAACAGATTGTCACAGTATAAAGATTTTGTTTTTGAAAGGTGATGCTTCTGGAAAGCAAATGGAGCTCATTTGGGTTGCCATTGAGACTTTCAAAATTATTAAGCTTTTATTCCTCACCATACAATCTGTAAATAAAAGTTATATTTAAAGTACTCAGAATGTCATGAATCTCAGAGTCTCCATCTAAACAGACAGAAAAATTCTTCTCATTGCAAAAGTTTGAGTACATGTTTATTTGCCACTGTCTTACTATCATAAAATTAGAGAAGAGTGGCTTCAGACTTAGACTGGTCCTGTGAGCTATCAGAAAATAAAACTACATTATTGCCTGTCTTGTCTATTTAAACCCTATCTAGGTCTAATCAAAATGTTTCACAAAGGAACAAGAGAGATGACCTAAAAACAAGCAAGCAACTCCCAGAGAAGCAAATTACAAAAAACCCCCAAAAAAGCCTGTACCATTTACAGATGATAAAAGCCAATCTCAAAACATTGGGCTGACAGAGTATTAGCAACTGTTTTGGGAAAAAAGTGGTAGAAGTAAAAATTAACAAAGGTCTTGTTCAAACCATCCTCCCTTACTGCTAAAAATAATTTTAACACAAAATTTCTTACTTTAATCCCTGGCTTTGGGAAGCTCATAGAAATATTTGAGGCAAAACAATTCCACAATTATGACCTCAACATCTGCATTAGGAAACAAAGATACTGCTTTAGTTGTTACTGATTTTGCCTAATATCAAAATAGTTATTACATGACCTTTTTTGTTACTTCTGACTTACTACCAATATTATTACCCCTTATAAAAGGAGACTAAGGTGATCAACTTGCTTGCTTCCATGTCTTTTTCAAAAAAAACTCTCCAAAAAATCATATATTTACAGTTATCAGAGAAAAATCCTAGGAAGCATGATTCTGCCCAATTCCTGCTCATCATACATAGATGAATACTCAGATAATTTGAAACACACTGCAAAGCTAAAATGTCATCAGAATTCCAATTTTCAGTTTTGATTTCCAGTCAAATATGTACTCCCTTCATCCATGTAAGCATGCCAAAGAACAAGCTTACTGAAGTTTTTTGTGCAGCAGGTCTCTTTCTGAAGTACTGTGTGACCACTCAGAAAAAAGATTATTGAGGTAGAAGATCCATTAGGTTGTTTGGTTTTTTTTATTATTTACTATCCCCATCTTATATTAATATCTGTAAATTCAAAGAGTTTTTTTAATTCCCAAATGCTCCTAAAAGCCAGATCACATGCTCCTGATTTCTGACATCTACAATTAATTAGGCAGTTCAAAAATACAACTCTCTAATGGAAGCACTATCACAGTCCTCTATGCCCGATATACAAGTACCACTCACAGGAGCTTAAACTGGATAAATTTTGTTGGTGTGATTATGTAAGAAAATTATTTCTATGAGTAAAACCCTGAAAAATTTTAGGATAAAAATTTTTGTTCTCATCATATAATGTGTAATATTTAACATGGAATAAAGAGTATCTTTACCCTTACACTATTCTGATGTACCATACTTACAAATACTGTAAAACAAAACATGTTTGGTGAAAACCATAATTTATGAATCTATTGGACTGTTATACTTCCATCTGAATTTCACTGTACAGTATTTAGCATAACATATGATTTTAGCATTTAGAGATACATTTCTAAACAAGATGTTGATTATGATTTGCTTTGAAAAACAGAATGCAGCTTTTCCAAATACTTAATATTACAAACACATTTATACTGAAACAAAAAGTAAAAAGGACAAAGAATAAATCATTCCTCAGTAATCCAGTTTTCATTCTACTGTAATCATCTTCTTGCTTCTTGTCTGAAATCCTTGCTAGTTTACTGTTCCACAAAACCTGTATATGTGTCAGGAATCAGAACATCAACTAAAATACCAGAATTACAGAAGGCAAACCCCTGAAATTTTTCAAAAATGCCTCACAATGTAAGGCATTGTGAGGCATCCTCACAATCCTAACATCAGTCACAGAATATATGAGAATTAAGAACTTTGCTTTCACACTGTGTTTAAAGAAACTGCCTAAGCTCCCTCAGGGAAAACAAATAGTAATCATATCAATCTCTTTAGGTGCCATATTTAAACATCAGGAGCAAACCTGTTCTGTATCCAAGTAATCAGGATTATAATCTGTACCCTGTTGTGGAGAGGATTTAGTGTAGAATATCATAAACTCCTTCAAACATACTATGAAAAGCTTAGCTGGGCAATAACTTCATCACTTATTTTCAGCAAATAAACAAAGCATGCTATTTTTTTAATGCCACAATATGTTATAGGATGTTAAAACCCACAAATGCAAAAAATGAAAATATAAGGTACACAGGAATTCATTATGGAATGATAGTTTAACACAGTCCATATGTCCAGCATTCAAACTTGTAAATCATATCTGTTATGCTGTCATATGAGGTTATGTTTAAAATGGATCTAGCAATTCTGTCATCATGATCAAAAAATGACCAATGTATATAAAAACTAAAATATTGCCTAGTAGTTAAAAAGTCTAACACACTGGTTTTAATTCTTTAAATTTAATTTTAACAACCCGTTATTTTATGCCACATATCTACAGAAGTTTCAAACTAAGAATATATTTCTGTAGTTTTCCTGAAATTAATAAAAAAGTACTTCTGACTCAATAGCAGTACTAATGAAAACATCACTTTAAGTAAAAACCAAAACATCCCATACCCTTCCATAATCACAAAACATTGGCAGGTCAAGAATGCAATAATTACTTTATCAGTTGGCAATTTATACCTGCAATCATGTCGTCCACAGTACTCATCTTCAGCAGTACCTGTTCAATTAAGCCAACTTCCGTGCTAGTCTGTAAATTGCGGACACTTTTACGTAGAATTGCAGTGAACATACTCCAGATTTCTGCTTGGCACGTCACATCACAGTGCTCCAAAAGCTCTGACATGCATGTGATGCTCTCTGCATCCTGGATTATAAAGTTCATCTCCAGATCAAATTCGCCACCAACCAGCTAAAAAAGAAAACAAGAACAGCATTACAATGTGAAATACATAGTTTAGTGTCTCTCATACCTTCTTTGTGACCAATACAGAATATATTTTACATGGTTAGAGAAGCAACTTTGATAAGAGAAACTAACAGCTATGCTTTCTATGAGCAAATTAACAATCATGCTATGCAAAACTTGTAAAAAATATACACACTAGTATCATAAAACACTTCCTTTAATTTTGTCACTGTGTTGAATACAGCATCTCAATAAAATAAAATCAAAATATATTTGAAGCTTTCCTTCTTATGAAGTAATTGATATGGTAGCCTGGCCCAGAGAGATGTAGCGCAGAACCTGAAAAGTTCAGGAAGAAATTGTGCTTTTTCCACCATTCTCTGAATTTGCCTACTCAAAAATAAAAAGACACTAAAATTAAGTCAGCTTTTTCTCCTGATATAAGCCAACATTTGCTTTTAGTTATGCATCTGGAAGAACTTACTGCCTTTTCCATTATCCCACCCAAACAATCATGCTTGGAAAAAGAACAACTCATCTGCTCACAGACATAGAAAATTTATATTATTATACCACACATCAGCTCATTGTGTGGTCAAGGAAACCTGCTGGCTGGTGCAAGGGAGAGACTGCACCAGGAAAGGAGCAAGCACTCAGATAAGAAGTGAGTTAACAGCAGTTCTGATGAAATGACAGCCTGACTCCTATCTATCCAGGTACTGGCAAAACACTGTCCAAAGTCCTAAGCTCCAATTAAACACAACAACAACCAGGTGTGTATTAGGAGGGAGAGAAAAGCAAACCAGTAGAAGAAGATATAGTCAAGACCAAATATATCTTCAGGAATGGAATTCAACAATTTTGATCAGTCATTTGTGTAAATTTAAAAAGCTGAACTCAAGAAGATCTACTAAACCAAATATGAAATTTAGTTTTTAAAAAAGCCATTTTAATGACATAAAAGTCTTTCAGTTCTGAAGGAAACATGGTCTGACTCTCATGAATCCTACTTTATCTTAATAACTTTGAAGAATTTTGAAAATACCAGTGTGAAATTTCACAGAATCACAGAATGGCTTAAGCTGGAAGGGACCTTAAAGATCATCTTGTTCACACTGCCATGGGCAGGAACATTCCACCAGGTTACTTGGAGTCCCATCCAGCCTTGGCCAGTCTCTCTGGGAAACCTCTTCCAGCGCTTCACCCCTCTCACAGTAAGACTTTCTTCCTAATATCTAATCCAGACCTTCCCCCCTTCAGTTTAAGGCCTCCCCCCTCAAGCCAGTACATGCCCTTGTAAAAACTCCCTGTCCAGTTCTCTTTCAGGCTCCCTTTGTGTGCTATAAGGTCTCCCTGGGGCCTTCTCTTCTTCAGGCTGAACAAGCCAAGTCTCTCAGCTGGTCAGTAACACTAATTTTAGTAACTGTAAATATATTACACAAAATAATGGACTAAATTAATATTAAAACAACTTTAAGAATTTTTTCTATTTGCTTAATGGAGTTATATAATTAAAATTTTCAATAGAAAGCTTAAAGATATTCAAAGAATTATCTCTTATAAGCGCATAATTTCAACAGTCAATTTTAATAGAAGGCAATTCTATGGCCTATTTAAAAGCAGTTTGTATTGACTTTAAATTAAACTCCAAAAAATAAGCAAGTTGAAATACTATGCAGACATTTTTGGTGGCTAAACCTATCCAAATTTTCAAAGACTTCTTTCATAACCCATCTTCAGACAATTAATACAATGCATTTAGCTTCCACCCTAATTCATACTTTGCATTCACTTTCAAATTACTTTTTCCTCTATCAATTAATTGCTAATAATAATTTTTTTGTAACATAAAAGATTCTAATATGCTAAATATATAAACTGACTACCTCCTTAGTTCTCCTGAGACATTTAATTACATTCAAATAAAAACTATTATCCTAATTATAATTAGTACTTTAATTTAAAACTTGTGACTGCATATCATATATTTGCATATTTGGTAAACACATGATGTGTACCAAACGAAGGCCAAAAAAATTCAAGATTAGAAGCACACTATTTCCATGTTCATCCTTCAGAATTATGAAATTGTTTCATAGAGGTTTTTACTCTCTTTTCAAGAAACCCTGGCAGAGTTGTTATTTCTGAAAACAGCAGCAACTTGTGCATACTTCACCAACAATCTGCATTGCTGTGTTTTCAGACATCTCTTCACCAGGATGAGCTTCTCTGAGATTATGTCAAAAACACACAGAAGTAAAACAGCTACCTGTAGAAGACATTCAATTGAACTCTCTTAGATTAATATTCTGAGATTAAATTAAACACCTCCTGGAAGTGTCTACTTTCCTCCATTTCTTTCAACGGAGGAAATCTAGGATGAAAAACTTCTAATCTGCTGAGAGTTCATCACTGGATTCATTCAAGAGCCATGTGGTCACAGATCAGGACAACTGGCCTTAGTTGGCCTGGCTTTTGCATGAGGGTTTGGATCAGACAACCTCCAGACTTCTGTTTCAACCTCACCAACTCTGTGATAATGTTTAGACAAGCTACCTTCAGACTAGATATGCTACCCATCATTTGGTTTTGATAAGTTGGACTTAAAAACAAGGGAAAAATTCAATTATGCCTCAGTTGGAATGAAGAGGTAAAATGCAGACTGATTCCCTTTCCTCAAACAGTATTAATAGTAAAATTCTAATTAATTTAAATTAATATACTAATATAGAATCAGTAAAACAGATGGAAATAATTCACTACAGACTAAAATAATTCAAACCGTAATCGCTTTCTAATGTAATCAATATACTAATGTGTAACATTTAAGAGACTGAAACAAAGCCCCTGTATCAGTCTAAAGTGACAGGATATTTCTGTACTAATAAAACCAAGATGTCTCATTCTATAAAACATCTCAGAAAATCTGCATCTCATAAAATTTGTTCTATGGACAAACTTCAGACTTTCCAGCAGGTGCTATAATTATTTCACTTGTACAACTGGCCACAAAAAAAACTTACAGCCCATCAGGGTTACTGCAAGAAAACACAAAAATGTCCCTATTTAGCCTTAACTTCAGTCTAAGCATACTTCAGACAGTAAAAATTATCATAATTATCATTAAAATCCACTTCCTTAGTAAAGGAAACAAATTAATGAAGTAATTGACAATGATAGCAAAAATTTAGGATGGTAGGGGAAGGTGAATTCTTTAAAGTAGTCATCCTAAATTCATCATGAATATCTTGATAAAGAGAAGTCTAAGATGACAAGGAAAAGCTAAACAGAAGTGAAGCAAGTATACAGAAATAAATTAACATGATTAATTTGTGTTCAAGAAATAAAGCAGGCATCTCTGCCTGTACACAATGTGCACAATCAAATGGAATTCAGCCAATAAAAGAAATAGAACATTAACTACAAAAATGTATCCTCTAAGAACATTTCTGCAGGTGGATTTCCCAAGGAGGACAGTTGTTAAAGAGAATACTCAGTCTCCACCACAACAGGGGAGGTAACCATGGGAGAAGCATGTGGCAATGAGCTGGTAACATTCCCACACCAACGAAAGGACCAACTTTGCTGAGCAGCCAGAAATCATTAAATGCAGTTAAAAACCAGCTGCTGAGAGCTGTGAAGATTCTTCTGATATCAACTGTCCAGGAAGCAATGCTTAAAACCTCAAAATTGGTAAATGCAAAGTAATTCAACATTATTATAGTTTTCCTCATGTGTATAAGACGACAGGCTCCAAAGTCTGATATTATCATCCAGAAAAGAGAGGATGTTGCTTCAAAAAACTATGCCATATTAAAAACAGCCAACAAACAACTAAATATTCATAATGAATTTGCTGCTTTCTAAGTTGGGCGAAACTGCGGATGCTACACAATATACCAAAAAGTTAAATCATACTTCCAAAAAGTAACTTATTTTTAATATAGCTCTTGTAATAGACTTCTGTAATAAGACAAATTTCACCTGGAGTACAACATGAACACTTTAATAGAAATCCTCACAGAAGCCAGTATACCGTACCATAAATCAGTGCTTTTTCCATATCATACATCTCAAATAGAATCCATTTTTATGTCAAACACTAAGTCTTCGCATTCTTCAAGGAAATATTTAGTAAAGACCATGCTTTCACTGTGATTAAGTATCCTGAAGTACTGCTTGTACTTTCTGATATTCTGCATCATTCACAACACAGCTATAAAAAATGAAACACCAATCTAATGTTCAGATAATGGTTACAGGTGTGTTGACTGTGGTCAACAAACAACTCCTCCCAAAGTGGTGCTGAACTGCCAGACACAAGCAACTAAGACTGGATTCCCCCCATGCTGAGATTGCCTATAACAACAGGTTGACACTCCTTGCAAATAGCTCCAAGAACTTTCCTTTATCTACACCACAATTCTCAAATGCAGCTGCTTTGCTTAGAATTTCCATTTTTCTGAGTATTGCGGCAATTCCTCAGTAAGTTCTTACCATTCATTATGCTATGCAATAAGAGTTTCTTCCTAAATTGCCATATCTCTGCAGAACTTAAGGTGGTCTTTTATACCCTTTTGATCTAGAGCAGAGAAGAAATACTCCCCCAAACACAAGAAGTTGTCTAGATATCTCATATAGTATATTCATACCAGTTCTTAAAATGCAATAAAATACATGCTGCTGAACATCTAGAATTAAATTGTTGACTTCTGAAATTTTGGAAGTATCAGTATTTTTTTTAGTATCAGATTCTCCAAATCAAGTTTGGAAGAATAAATTGAAATTAAAAGTGAATAGAATATTTCAGCTGGATTTGACCTAAAAGGATCACCTAGTCCAAGTGTCTGACCATTCCAGGGCTGTCTGAAAGTTCAAGCATGTTGATAAAAGCATTATCCAAATGCCTCTTAAATGCTGATAGGCTTGGGGCATTAAACACATTTCAGAAAGCCTGTTCCAGTGTTTGACCACCTTCTTCACAAAGAAGTGCTTCCTAACATTCAATTAAAATCCCCCCTGGTGCAGCTTTGAACCATTCCCATGCATCCTGATACTGGATACCAGGGAGAAGAGCTCAAAAACTTCCCTCTCCACTTCCTTTCCTCAGGAAGCTGTAGACAGCAACCATTAAAGACAGTATATTAGAGCTATATAAACCAAAGTCTTCAAGCATTTACATCTCTAAGTTTACTGTTCATTGCTGTCAAAGAAGCATTTTCTAGCTTCCTTCAAGCTGGAGTCCTGTCTGCATTTATTTAAACAAAGATCAAGAATGTGAATTCCAATATTACACAGACAGTGCCACAGAAAAATTAAAGTATCACAATAATATAATTACTAAAGCGCTAACCACATCCAGGCCTAATCTCAACCAAATCACACCTACATTCTCTCTCCTAATCAAGTAATATCACATTTGCTCTCCTATTTCTAAAGGCAAAAATAAATGAAGGCATATCACAGTCCACATAACAACCTCATCTGTTTTGAACTGAAGCATTTAAGTTCAAGTATATACATATACAACCAGAATTAAAAAAAAAAAATATACCTTTCCTGTAGCTATATAGGAGGTAAACAGTTTGGAAACAAAATTATTAATTCGCTTCCTCTACCCTAATGCTCATCTCTCATTTTAGACATTACAAAACAGCTGACTCAGCATATGGCACAAGTTTCCACAGGAAAAGAGCTAAGAATAATCTACTCAAATGAGATTGAAAATCTCTTAAAATCCCAAATCAATTAGTTCTTTTGAAGAGAAAATTAGTAAACATTTAACTCTTCATAACTAAAGCCATCATATAACATGGAAGGATCATTTTTGTCAAAACTGGGGCATCTTTTCTACAAAACAACACTGAACTGATTTCATAATCACCAGTGAGAATTCCAAATAAGTGGAATCAGACTGGTACTGTTTCTTATATAAAGACAGGCAACAGTATAAGCCTTAAAACACAGTTTTCTGAGAAAAGCAGTAGTGGACTGGAGTGGGAGAAAAAACAGGTTACTCTTTTATGGTCATTAACTAAAACCTTAAACTTCTAAACAATTCACATTTTTAGGAAGATTCTTCTTTAGGCAAAACCATTTAGAATGCTAAATGGAATAAATTAAATTGTTCAGTGACAGAAATGTGTGCTGATCATATGCATTTGTTAACCTAAATATATGAATATAACTACAGAGAAAATCACAGCTAAAAAAACTTAAGAAGGTATGTTTCATAACTGGTACACATTCTTTATTTATTTTTAAATTTAAAAAGGTAGTCCTTAGAGATTTGAATTATAGCTATGTGTATCTGGGCTGATTTTTACAATTCTCTTTACCATCAATGGAAAGTAAAAGATGCTTAAGGGAAGTGATTATCTCATTGGTTTTAGCTGCAACATCAGAATGAAATAAATCTTTTTCAGAGAATGTAGTACTTTTTACTGACTATAAAAGGACAACTAGTTCAGACAGGCTCTTCTCAAGTTATGTCAGATAAATCTTAACCAATGTGCTCACAATATGGTTTATAACCAAATGACAGCACTAAAAGACTGGTTCTCATGTGAATCATTACAACAGGATCTAATTCTGCACATTAACATACCCTTTTAAATGAGCCTTCCCTCATTTAACTTCAAAACCGTTTTTACTCTGATTAATATATTGCACTATGTCGGTAGTTTGTCACTAAGGGAATGCTACCTAGCAAGTTTATTGACAATTTTAAGGCAATCTGAGAAATTACTTTAAATATGATTTTTTGTACTTGCTGAGATAATATGAATGAAGTAAAATGGTGAGCTTTTTAGAACTTACACAAATGCGCTTGTTATTATGCAAGCTGAAAAATATCCCACGGATTTATCTTTATTTTCTTACATTTTCCCTTGAGGGAGGAGTACACTCCTGTAGGCAGAACAGCTCCAGTGGCAGATCAACTGCATATACATATGATTTACTGAGTCAACTATCAATTACACTGGGATAGATCACAAGGCTGTATAACATCCTTGACAATGTCAAACCTTCTCTAAGTATTGTGGAGGCTTAAAGAGAAAAAAGACAAAAATCCCAAACCACAAAACAAAAACCCCTAACCACAAAACAAAAACAAAAAATGGGCTATTTGCCACAAATTTCTTAAGCTGTTTTTTACCTACTGCAAAAAAACACTGTTTTGGGGTAGGATAGGAATTAGTCTGATGAAGTTCAAATATCAGCCTTCATAAAAGCCTCTTTAGCACAAGAATCAGATTCCTTGAAATGAAAAATCCTACCTCTAGAAGGAATGCAAAAAAAGTTTTGAAGTGTGACACAGGACAAATCTTACCCACTTAGAAGAATTTATAAAGTAATCCAACCATGTCTGACAGAAATGAAAACAGATAAAAGTATTTTATGTAAAAGCACCTAATCCAAAACACAAACCTAAAAGTCCTCCTCATGGTCTATTGTTCCTGTGCCACTAGAAGGAGACACTGTTCCTATCTATTATTTTCATCTCCACAAAACCATTTTTGGCCAAAGCAGAATATGAGCTTTTACTTTAGGATGTTGAACCTGAAAAATTAAAGCCTAAGAAATAAAAATTGCAGGCTTATTTTCTGGGAAGTAAAATTAAAACCATTCTCAAACTTGTAGCTAATTTGTTTTCAGTTTATCTATAAATTTATATATATTTATAATATCTTATAAATTACTTCTGATCTTGACTTAATCACAAAAGAGATCAGCCAATTAGATAAGGGACTTTTTTACATCAAAAAAGGGAACAGATACTGATAATTTATTTTAATAAATAAAACTAAGCAACTTAGGCTTGCCACATGGCTGAAAGCAAAAATTCAAAATTGATTTTTGTGGACTATAAAGAAGTTGATAAATGAGCACAGCTTAAAGAGTATGAAAAATAGTACCACTAAACAGACATTACCACATTACCAGTTCATCTTGCTTCTAATACTTCATAGCCCATTCTTGCCTGTCTTCTCTCACTTATAATTATAAATTTAAGATCAAGGTACAGATGCTAGTACAGTATAATCTCATGCTTCTAATTGCCTGTTTTCAATAACCAGGTGTATTTTAAAACAAGTTACTTGGTGGTGGTTTGGAATTGTGGCTTTTTTTGTGGTTTTTTGTTGTTGTTGTTGTTGTTTTTTGGAGTTTTTTGGGGGTTGTTTTTCTTTAAAGTATTTTCTTTGTTTCCAAGCCAGAAGAGAAGTAAAATAAATGGAAATAACTGAGAGTTACAAAAATCCCAAATGAAATGTACTCTGAAAAGATAATTTTTTTTTGCAACTACTTTTGTAGCCTCTTCTACTAATAAGTCTATGTACTTGCACTGCTGAAACTTGAACAGCCAAATCTAATAGGTCAGCAGCATTCCTTATTTATTTTTCAACAGTCAGAAACTATATGGTGCTTTTTGGGGTGTTTTAGGTAGTTTGAATGATATATTATCTCTGCAAAGCAAATCTTGCTGAGATTTAACATGGTTATCAGAGAACATCACAAAAAAATTGAAATTCTAAGAAACATTAAGCTGTCAACAATTACACATTGATTTCAATCTAATTTGTATTGCACAGCAAACACTATCACACAATATGTTTGTGCAAACAGCAATGTCTGTTTTTAAAAGGAGACAACTGGAAAAACCCTCAATGCATGCACACCTGTTTCCCAAAGTTCACATACAGGAGGAGAATGTATTTGGAATAAATACTAATAGAAAATTGTAGTCAACAGAATTTGCCAGTAACTCAGAACAATTGTTTTTTAAATTTTTTTTATTTTATTCATTTTTTATTATTCAAACATACTTGTCAAAGCAATTTCTCTTTTGTGTGTTAACTCACATATGCATTCTGTGACTAGAGCAAATTGCAACAATACAGTTAATGGAATTTTAGACTTGGAAAATGATGGGGTTTATTTTAGAATAGTCAGTGGGATTGTTCTCTGGTACATCAAGGATACATAACAATTAAAGAAGAAAAACATGACAAAGAATGTTGATTTGTGAGGATCATGGTATATGTGCTACCTACACACTTTGGCTAAGATCAAAAAACAACCACACACCATCAGGGCAAAGCCACTAGCACCAAGTACTAGCGCACTATCTTCTTCTAGGCAGCCATCATATATTCCCCCTTAGCCTGTAAACCCAGACCACATAGTCTGCAGGCTCTCTTCTTGCCCCCTTCTTTCCCATGGGGACAATCAGGAAGGCAAAGTGGTTGCTCTCAGAGGGCATTACCTGTTTTTCCTCACTACTCAGGAGCTCTCTTATGTGCCACTTACCTTGCTAAGTACCACTTGACCAGCTTGCTTTTTTCTTTATACGACTGCACTGTTCGGTAAGGAAAGGAATTACTTACATTTCTATATTAAGATTAAGCTATCTATTACCTTCTTGAATTTCTAAAATTAAATAATGCATTTTGAGAGTGTCCCATTCTCATGTCCACCTTTTTCTTAAGTTTTGGTTTTCTTTAGGGTCTTACACTGCTTTCATTTGGAAATTTTTTGTTTCCCTCTTGTCACACAACACTCAACTCTTAAAAGCCCAGAAACTATAAATCATGGCTATGCAATATTTAGAACCAAAAAAATTCCAATGAACTTAGTTATGACAGTGCCATTTTCCAACTGATACCTAGAGATGTACATTAAAGATAAATGGCAGAGGGAAAGCCCAGGCAATTCACAATGCCAGGTATAAAATGATCTCAAAGGACACTGAAGTGAGATGTGCACAGCACTGGTCTTAACTTTGTTTTGCTGATAAGCAGGAGCTTAATGGCAAGGTCCTTAAATCTCAACATCCTGCTGCTTGTTTACAAATTACAAATAATTTTGAGATATGTAGTAATATTTTTGGTTGGTGTCAGCATTCTGAAAAGCTGAAATTTCCAGCAGAAGTGTTCATCACCAACTAGAGAAGCTCTACATTCAATTTCAATGTGCTCATTCTCATCAGTCTTTCATTTTTAATTAACTACTTAACATGAAGTCCTCTGCTCCAAAAAGTTGACGTGGGAGAAAACAACCCAGTGCTTGGCACGGTGAAAAGCCCTCACTCACTTCTGAAGAGTGACTCTTTAGTGACTTTAATGATTATGGAACTAATACTGGGCATGCGTTATAGTTCTATTTAATTCTCTGCACACAACATAACTAGGTTAAAGCCAACAGTAAATGTAGAAGTGCTAAGCAGACTTTTTTCCTTTTAAAAAGATACGTAGATTGCAGGAAATAATAACAAAACAATATATACTATAGAGTTAGACTGATTTATGGAGCTTGAGCAAATGCTTCCCCATAGAATCTACCTAATTCTTGGTAAGACTGAAATGCCCATTAAATATATTTTTTAAATAAGTGAAATCAAATGTATAAAGAAACATGATATTACCACAAATCTTACTTTGTTCCCATTTTCCGATATAAATTTTAATTTATAACTAGCAAAACCCTTCCAAATCTAATCAATTATTACAAAAAACAATACTTTCTCAGGAAATGCCATCGTTTGCAACTGCACAACGTTGTCTAGTAGATGAAAAAATACAGAATACCTATATATGGCTTTAAGAGTCAGGGCTGGAAAAATCAATAGCCACACTCCTTAACAATAGCCATATAACTTCTGTTGCTTTTCAGTTTTGGCAGCCTGAAGTTTGTTAAATTTTCAAACAAAGACATTCAAGTTATACTATTTGTTACATTTTTCTCTTCCTCAGAAGTGCAAAAGATAAAAGACAGGAATTGTAATTTAAAAACTCCTAAAGTTTTTCTAATCCAATTTATTTTTTTTCAAGTCCTTACAAGAAGGACCTGCTCTTGATCATAGGAGCAATTTCAGATATCACAATTTGTAAGGCTAAGATTTTTAAACCAGATTTGTCAATATTTATCCCCTTTGCTTCTCTAAATAACTCTCAAATAGTGTAAGAATTTTTTTTCTAGTTTGTGACTGGACTCCCACAGGGTTTTAGCTGTCATTAATGATTTAAGATATTTTTTGTGCAACGATAAAACACAAAACCTCAATTGCTAAAGGAGGCACCACACAGACCATAATGAATTGTTTTACAAACATTTAAGTGCATCCTAATTGCCTTCCCTTAAGCTTCTTAATTTATTATGCAGCTCCTCATCCAATAAAATATTTTCTTTAATTTATAGATGATAACACAGTTAAGAACAAAGGCCAGAATGATACAGCCATATAGGAGGTGCAAATCTAATGACAAAGGATTCTTCTAGAGGAGGAAACTGAAAGGCCAATAAAGAAGTGTAAGAAACAATTTATTAGTGGCCAGAGTTTCCCTTATGTAAGAAGCTTGTTGGATCTTCATTACACAAAGTATCTCAGCACTTGAAAACTAGTGACAAGAGGCCAAGTATCTGCAAAGAGTGCAACAGTATAGGCTGGGTACATACTGAATTTTCTCTATTATAGTATATCAACCTCCCATTATTTGTGACACAGCAATCTCTTGCTCCAGAAATAATATAATTAATTTAATAGGCCAAAAGATTTTCTTCCAATAATTTCTCTGATTATTTTCTGAACCCTCAAATTCTTGGAGCCTTCACAGCCCATAGTAAGGAGTCCTACATTTTCCCCATGATTTGTGTAAAAACATTTTGTTCTACATCTGCCATAGGTGTATTTAATTTCAGCCCTTGCTACTTGCATTTTGAAAAGCATAAATCAGGTGTTTTCTATCACATTCTTCCCTTTATTTACTTTTATTTCAAATACATTTGGCCAGCTCTTTTCCAAGCTGAACAATCCTACTTTGTTAAGTCACTTCTCATCGGAAATCTGTATTTAATCACACTTCTTACCCTTCATATTCTTTTCTAGTTTTAATATATTCTTTTGAGACTGGAAATCACTAGAACTTCATACAACATTTAAAATACAGACATATCAATAATTCATAGAGTTTCAAAATATTACTCTTGTATTACTCATTTTTCCTCATTAATGCTTCCTTATATTTAATTTCTTTTTCTGATTGCTACTAAGAACCAAAACATTTTCCACAAAGCTAATATCACTGTGAGACCATTTAGAATAATGCCTGTCAGAGTGCACAGTTAATATAGGTTCACAGATATGAAATGAAGTTAGAACTTCTATTACTCCCTATGAGACAAGGAGAAAACAGATATATACTTACTTTATATAAGTACCTATACAAAATAAATGCAGTTACATAAGCACCATACTTCTCTGTAAAAAACAACAAAACCTTCCCATTCATGATTCCCATCATAAACTCCATTTACAAATAATTGCTACACAAAATTTCAACTGAAATGATAGTTCTACTGATAAAGAATTAGGAAAATAAACTCTCCTCACTCAAAAAGGAAAATGTATCCTCTCATCAGCACATTAGCTCTTAGCTGATTCACTTAAAAAAAATCAACCAAGAGAAGTGCTTACAAAAATATGGTGAACAGGCAACAATCTTTTTTTCAGCAAAATACTCCATCACACCTTAACATGCCTTCCATGTTTTGATACTAGTCCTATTCATCATTCACTCAACTAATGGAGCTTGGAGGAAACACTTCAGGATACACTTTTATCTTCTCTCTAAGAGTCAGACCCAGATTTTGAAAACAATATCACTGTGGACAGAGTTTCAAAACCTCCATCTGCAAATCTAATTACAGAGCTCCATCTGTACTAAGAATTCCTTTCAAGGCATCATGTAACTGAGTAAAACTGAAATCACACATCACTTGGTTTGATCACAAGATAACTGCAGATGAAGTGTCAATAATTACAGGGTTAGGTAGTGGAGGAAATTCAAGTATTCTTAATTGTATTAAAAGAGAAATTCATATTCTGCTTAGTTAAAAATCCTCAAAAATTGCCAAAATACAAAAAAAATTATGAACATTTTCTCAGTACATAATTGAGATTTACCTCTACTCATCACATGCAAATATCAAGCTATTAGTAAGAAGAATTAAAAAAAAAATAGCAAGAAGGGCCTTCAAGAAAATAGGGGGTTAATCACATTAGAACACGTTTTCAATCACAGATCACAGTCCTTCTATGTAGCCATGTTTTATTAATGAAGACTTTGGTTCTAAATAATCAGTTGTCATTTGAAGTAATTATGTTTGGTGATGCCTAACATATTCTCCAATCACATTTTAGAAAAGAAATTAGAACACAAAGGACTTAATACACCTAGCTTATTAAAAAATGCAAAAAAAACCCCTCCATAAAATGAGCATTCCAGTCACACAAAAATGAGAAAGTAGAAAAAAAAATTGAATCAGATTAGAAGTCATTCACATGAGACACCAGTAAAACTTCATACTCAACTGTTTTTGTATCATCTCAAAAGAACTTAAACACATTTTTTATTTTAGGGAAAAGTATAAAATACTAAGCAGTAAATAAAAGGAAAGAACTTCTAAACAAGGTCTTCTCAAATGGCTGAATTCAGTTATTTTCAACTTCTTACATAATTTAGGAAGAGGAATAAAACACAAGAAGGAATTTTAGTTACAGTTCACCCTTTAAAAATATCCAATGCCATAAATCCAGCAGAATGTATCAAAAAGACTTTTCAGATCTCATTTAAGACACTCAAATTTAAATATGCATATATAAAGGTTAAAGAGCAACAAAGATACTTGAGAAAGATTTATAATTTTGCTATTCTCTATTTTTACCTTATGAAATGCGTTGTTTTATTTCAATGAATTTTAAGCATCAAATTATGTTATTTATAACTAATTAATAAAGCATAGAAATTTTAATTTATATTAGAAT
This sequence comes from Emberiza elegans, assembly GCA_024865655.1. Lineage (NCBI taxonomy): Eukaryota > Metazoa > Chordata > Aves > Passeriformes > Fringillidae > Emberiza > Emberiza elegans. Next base: position 19,398,698 of record JALJVW010003023.1, on the reverse strand, counting down.
TTTTACAAACATATCCAGAGGCCTATGTCTTCATAATGATTAACAGGGAGAGTGTGTTTTTCTCCTTTTGTCTGTGTAAAACAGAATCAGCACTTAATTTAGGTGAATATGTTACTTTGGAGGAAATAGAACAGTTATATAAATGGGAAAAGCAGAGCTATTTAAATAATCATAATCCATAAAAGCTCTTTCATAAGTGAGGTCTTCAGAAACAATTATCAACTGGCAAAAAAAAAAATTTATTCTGGTGCTCTTTAATCAAATATATGATAATCAGAAGCAGTATGCCAATTCATCCTGTGTGTAAACAGATGAGAACAACTTTGGAGGAACATAGTCAGTACAATGACTGCAAAATCTTGTTTAAAAGTTCAAGCATGTCTCTTTCCAGTACTTCTCTCAACTTTTATCACATGGCAAATCTAATTATATTCTTAACTTACTGAATACAGGGAATAACCATAATTGTGTTCTCCAAATAAACTACTTCACCTTCAGTTGTTTCAGTTAACAAAACAACTAATTACTCCATTAGCTCTTCTTGGGACACTTTAATTTAAGATATAGTTAGGGTTTACCTCATCAAAAAATGCCACATATAAATCCTCTTCCTAGGAGAAGTTACAGTAATACATGAGGAAGGAGAAAAACCTCCTTTTTAGGACCATAGCACTACCAGGACTTTAAATGACAGATTAAGTTCTTCTACTTCTTCTATCTTTTAAACAAAAGAGAATTGATCTGATTCTGAAGGTCTACACAGTTTACCAATTACTCTTCATTTCTGTATTTCCTGTACCTTTTTTGTTTCTATAGGCAGCAGGAAAATCCACCAAAAAAAACCCCGTATCATCATAACTAGCTGAATAGGATTAAAGCACATGAAAAGCTACAAAACTAAATTGTGACTGTTCTTAACAACCAGAAGACAACTGAAAGCTCCATCATAAAATGGGCATCACTCCCAAAGAAAAACAGGGCATGCTCTTTTTCGTAACAAGGTTATTACACCTACTCCAAACCAAAATGTTTGCAAATGAAGTATGGCATCATCAAAAATATTTATCACTTTAAATCACCTGAATCTGTATCAATTTGTTCTCCAAAAAGTGGTCAGTGAAACTTCTGGTGTCAAATTTAACATTAAGCAGCATATATCATTCCTGCCTCAGTCCTACAGAGACAGGGGTTCACTTCTGTATGCTTCTCCTATGGAGTACTATGTGGAAAGAATCATCCATTGAGGTACTATCACACAACTTCCAAATACCTCTTCTGTGTTGAAAAGCAATCTCCAGTGCTGTAAAAAATATCATTTTCAACACCAGTGACAATACTGATGCAATTTTTAGCATCAGTAGACACTTCCCCCTTCCCTTTGCTGATGACTCAGATCCACATTTTGCTAACATACTGCAGGTTTGATTAACACTGAGAAATTTAAATTTGATTTTCCCCTCATTAACAAAGATGCCTTTTTACCAGCCTTTCTCAGTCTAACCTGATTGTTATCCAAGTTAAATAGTTACTGCAACACAAGAGTATCTTGACATGGGCACAGTCTCCCCCCCAGGATTTTGGTAGCAGTGGTCATGCTGAAGGATGCTGTGCCAGCCCTCAGTCCAGCCACAGACACCCATGTGCAACACAGGGAGAACTCATGAGGTGGGAGAGAGGGATAAATACTTCCCTGTCCAGTTTAACTCTAATTGAAGGGCCATGTCAACCACTCTATTTTTGCTTGTAGGTGAAAAAAAAACAAACAAACACAAATTATCCAAACTATCTTTAACAAAATATGACAACACAGCAAGTATGCAAAAGCAAACCAAGTTGGTGTAAAGTACCCTAATACCAAAATTCCCATAACCCTTTCCCTCCCAGCTCAATACATTTAAAATGTCTTTTAGAAGACTAAAAGTTAATTTCCACAAAGCTCTCTCATCTAATTAATTTCTCTAATTCCAGATGCCTGACCAAATCACATTCATAACATAATTTTCAAAAGACATTATGTAGATCGTTTAAGATATTTCATTGTTAGCTATTTTCAAATTGCATCAATTTCTTCAGAAAGATGAACTTACAGGATTCTTAAAAATACATCAAAATGTATTTTATAAAGAGGATTTATCATACTCAGCCTTAATAGTGATAGTCTTACTAGCAGTATAAAAACACTGTAATAGAAATATTTACATTATTGACTACATGCATTTAATGTATAATTAAATATTCCAAATAATATTTGAAGCTTATCTCAGATCACTGGTAGAATGGAATTTTCAGAATCCTGCAAAATGTAACAAGAAGATCTTTCCCCAATTTTTCTTTCATTTTATGATGCCCATCCTTTAAAAACAATTGTCTTAATATTTATGAGATACCACAGCTCCCTTTAAGCATATATACTTAATAATCTGTCTTTGAAAATTAATGATTATTTATTAAACCCACTAATAAAGTTATTTAATCAACAACATAAAACATATTTTCCCTGAAACAAATAATGCAAATTTTATCTCAAACCATAAAAGCTAGGAACATAAATACATGAAGACTGACTGTCAGTGTGAATTAGCTGAATGAGTATTTTCTATTTCAGAAGGTGTGCCACCAGCTGCAGTACAGGTGTTTCATGCTTAGTACAATTTCTAATACTTCATTACATGGCAGTTCATTAATTATGTGTTCCTGTTTTCACAAACTTAATTTCCTTTTATGACAAGGTCGCCCAACTAGTTGACCAAGGGAAGTTAGTCGATGTGGCTTTTTTTTTTTATTTTAGCAAAGCTTTTGGTACCATCTCTTAGAGTCCCTTTCTGGACTAAATGTCCAGGACACGGCTAGACAAGTCCATAATGTGCTGGATGAGCAATCGAATGACAGGTTGGGCTCAAAGGTTTGTAGTTAATCAGGTTACATCAGGCTAGTGGCCAGCCATTAGTGGGCTTCTATGGGGCTCAGTGTTAGGGTCAGTGCTCTGCCATGTTTTTATAAATTATCTTGATGCACGAATTGAATGTACAGTAAGTAGCTTTGGTGATGATACTAAATTAGGAGGAGTTATAGACTCCCTTGTGGGTAGAGAGGCCTTACAGAGAGATAGGGACAGACTAGAGAGCTGGCAATGAACAACAGCATGAAATTGCACTGGATTCTCCCCCTGAGATGAGTGTAATCCTAGTTATATGTACAAACTGGGCAATGAGAGGCTGGAGAACTGCCCTGCAGAAAAGAATTCAGGGTTGATGGCAAGTTGAAGTCAACAGAGTGCTCTGGCAGCTAAAAGGGCAGCATGGCCATGCATCCAGGTGCAGCATGGCCAGCCAGGCAAGGGAGGAGATTGTCCCACTCTGCTCTGTGCTGGGGCTGCCTCACCTCGAGGAAGCAGCTTTGGGCACCACAACATAAGGACATCACACTATTAGAGTGTGTCCAGCACAGGGCAACAAAACCAGTGAAAGGTCTTGAGGGCAAAGGCTTATGAGGAATGGCTGAGGTCACTTGGTTTGTTCAGCTTGGAGGACAGAAGGCTGAGGAGTGACCTCATCACATTATACAGCTTCCTCAAGGCAGGCAGCAGAGTGGGGAGAGCTGGTCTTCCTCTGTGGTGACCAGCGATAGCACATGAGGAAATAGAATGAAGCCGCATCAGGGGAAGCTCAGACTGGACATTAGCAAAAGCTGTTTAAGTCTTTTCACAGTCTGAACACTTAAACCTACTTCATAAATTAAATGCTATTTATTCTTTCATGCAGCACAAAACATTTATTGTTACATCAGTAGCAACCAGAATCACAAGACAATATCAATTTGTAATCATGTTCAATAAAACAAATATTAAAATGTCCAAGGTTAAAAGTTGCTAAGAAAACAATGAAAATATGATAGTCTTTGGAAAAAGCATTTTAAGATGCATGTGGTCACAACCAAATTAGACCTAGCACTCACAATATGTGAAAACATGAAGAAATCATGTGACAAAAGACATGACCAATCAGATGCCTTATCTATCACATTTTATAATGAAAGCCACTATGGTCAGATGCTTACAGTTTCACACACAAGCCTTAGGTCACTGGAGTATCACAGGGTATTTTTCCTTCTTTTTAATTTGAAATCATCAGATCTAGAAACAAAACTAAAGAGCAGAGTAATTTCCATCCTCTCAGAGGGCAAAAATCAACAACAACTCAGGGAGCTTGAAATTACAGAAAGCAGAATATTCCACATAGTTACTAAGTAGAGCAGTTAAGATGCCTTTACAAAAGTACTGTCCAGGTATTAGCAAAGAAAGAAGTCAAAGAAAGAAGTCTTGAGAAAGACAAGATCCAATCTGAGAAAACTCTGAAAGTACATGTTCAAAGTTGAACATGCTGACAAACTTTTGTACTCTTCTACTAGAAGTATAAGCTACATGAACCTCTCAGCTCTTCATTAAACAGTGATTTATAATATGCAGGAATGACATTAACAGATACTAAACACACATTTCTTTTCTTTCCACAAATACTTATTTCCTGAAGATGTCTACAATTCATTACATTGAAAATGGGAATATAGTCAACACTTGGTAACTGAAAATGGTATACATAAGGGAGGCATATTTCCAAGTTCAGGTGCAGGAAAGATGCTAGGAAAGTTATGGAAGTACACACAGCCTCCTCAAGATGTTTAATGGGTAGGTGAAATTTTGTGACTCATGCAGGCTTACCCATCTGATTCCTACAGATTTTGACTACTGCTATAAACAAATATTTGATAAATACATGACACTTGTAACTACCCTCTTCTCACTCTTTGCTAAACAAAGTTTCTTCAGCTACAGAAGAAATGTTTAAGTTTAGTGTAACACAACCCAAATAAACTATTAAAGTCACTAGTTGGATGAACCCAATTCAAAGAGCAAGGTAGGAACACAGCCAAGGTTTGAGCTGAATGTTGGGTAGTGAGAAAAGCTTGGCTGCACCAAACAAGAAGAAAAAAAAAGGTAAAAAAGCTGGCTGGATGAAGGCCAGAGAACCAAGTGCTTCAGCAAGTATTCAGAGTGCACAATTCTGCCTCTGCCTCAAACGTATCTACAGAATGGGAACCTCAGAAAGGCTTTTCAGAAGCCACAGCTGCTGAAGCCCCGGGTATCTCTCAAATCCATATGTACCAGACTGTCTGAAAACAAAGGAAATACAGGTTGGCCAGATTAAATTGTCTACAGTGACTCAGCTAGAAAAAAATCAGCCATTACATAGTGTTTAGGATAACTACTCTGCAACATTTTTCAAAGTCCTTTGAAATAATTAGTTAAGCATCTGACACTAAACATACCATGCTTTTATTTTGCCAGCTATAAAGGATATGTCTGAGATCCATCTGTTATTTTGCCAGATTTCCTGAAGTTTTGTTTTGCTTTTTGTTTTGATGGGGTTTTTTTAACTGCTACTGTGTTTAATAATCTGATTACATTTCTATCATGATGCATTAGGGCTACCAATCTCTGTTTAAAATGGAAGAGGACAAAAAAAGCAAATTCCTTTTTGTTTCCTTCTGAAAGCCCCTGCTGTGATACAAACTTCACAATTTCCTGAAAACAGATCAGAAGCTGGAAATTAGGAGTGACATCTGTGTTAAGGGCTATCTTTCCATTACAGACAAGATGCATCAACCCCTGGGCTGGTGCTGGGAAGAAGTTTTAACAGGGTGGGAAGAGAGAAAGAAACTTCTTCCTTAGTAAACAAGAGATCCCATGAAAGAAATACATACCTTCACAATCATTAGTGACCACAAAACAACAGATGATATTTCAAACTTTTAAACTGACTCCCACACACGAAAACACATAACACTTTCTGTATCAACTTGTCACTTGCAATTACTCTCCTTATGCTGAAAAACGACTACAAACCTATCCTAAAATAATCACCAGATTGAGGATTTCAGTTTCAGGCTCTGCCACCTGAAAAAACTAGGAGATTTGAAGGACTAAATTCTTTGGAAGAAATCATTCACAGAAATGTTATTGAACGTTGGATCAGGCTGCTCAGGGATGTAGTTGAGTCCCCACCTTTAGAGGTATTTAAAAGACTTGTAGGGGTGGAACTGAAGGACATGGTTTAGTGGTGAACTTGGCAGTGCAGGGTAATGTTTGGACTCAATAATCTTAGAGGTATTTTCCAAACTAAATGATTCTATGATTCTATACTTAGAGACATCCTAAACAGTCGTATAGAGAGCTAAAATACCTCCAGTTTAATGACCCAAAACTTTAAAAAAATAAACTCACCACACCCCCATCCCACTCCCACTCCAATTTCACAAGGTAAAACCAAAATTTTTCAAAGCATTCAAGTAAAATTCTTAATAAACAGAGAAATATACTTCCCCAAACTCCTGGGTTTCATCACATACCTCCTGTAGGTAAGAGACTGTGAGTGAAATTACCACTGCAGTGTTTATACACAAAAGTGAAACATTTCCAACTGCTGATGGGAAGGCTTCAAAGAAAGGAGGAGCACAGAAAACATTTACAAAATAAAGCTTCAATTAAAAAAATACACTCCAAATTTTATTTTTGATTTGTTAATATTCTTCTGACAATTTCTTTAATTGAAATTGTCTTGACCAAGACAAGCAGAAAGTTCCCAAACGAAACCTAACATAGGATTCTTAATACCCCCACACTGATTTTGAGCTATTTTAGTGCTAGCTCCATGGAAACAAAGACATAATTGTTCATTCAAAAGGCTGCTAAAATTTCCATTACAAAATAGGTTTATAAAAGGCCTTTACTTTGTGTTTTCATTATGGGAAGGAGACGAGAAACTAGGTTACTTTCTGTATTTTATCGCAAGCTTTAGAGACTGGTGTATAGATTCAACCAAAGCTACCACTAAAGTAAAAAAAATCAATTCTGATGAAGCTTATTGGTGCAATTAACAAGTCCAGTTATACCCAGTTATCTTTTAAATTTTTAGGCTATTTTGTGTCAATCATCACCCTGAAGAAACACTCAAATAGAAACACATATCTGAATACATTTGATTCACTTTATATGATCACAAATTTGGCAATTAAATTCTTAAACTATAAGATGACTTTACAAAATTGGTAGAAATTATTAATAATTAGGGATTTTTTTTGCAATGCTTGTAAGAAAAATAGATTAAAGCTTTCTTACTGATGAAACTTTATCTAAATATATAACTAATGCCCCTCCATATCAAGAGCACTCATACAAGGACTTTTTGTTGTCTGTCTTTCACCTTGAAAGATTAAGATAATGTTCTTTTAATCCCATTATTTTGATTTATGCCCCTTTGACATTGAAGAGGTTTCTGACTAGAAAGACAGGTCATTAAAAAGACTATCCACAGTAAAAAAGGGTTTCCTTTAATTCCTGCATACAGAAGGGGGAATACCATGGCACTTATCATACAAAATTGCTCACCGAGGTCATGGCTTTATCAGATGGGAGGACACAAGGCAAAAATACCTTACGTCACAATATGGTCCATAAATATCCACAATTGTATACTACTCTACAACAAAGACACGAAGAAGAAAAGCAGAGACAGTGAGTAAAAGTTTATACTGTCAGACGCACACACCTAACAAAAGAAATTAGTGTAATGTGATGTTTACTTCCACGTCAGAGCTTGATTACAAACATACTCAGACCTCCACTTACATGATGGTGACACTGTAATGCTCAGAAAACTCCTGTTAAATGGGATTCTGGACCCTGGGTTAAGGACCTGATGCTGATATTAAATATATTTATTTCACCAATAAATATCTGTGATACTGAAAAAAAGTGGAGAAAAATGTTTGCATTCCCTAAGCCACTTCCTCGCAAAATGCTAGCTTGCCCTTCTCTGAATGGTGTTTCAAGATCCAAGAGTTTTTATATGTCAGAATATTTTTTTGATGTTGTATTCAATCTTAAACAAATTATAAATTTCTTCCAAAAGGAACAAGGGATTGCCTATGCTTAGATCTGGAAAATATCTTATAAACAGACCCAAAATCTTTATTTAAAAATGTGCAACAAGAAACCATGGATATTTTACTAACTTCTGGATAAATTCTTGCAGTGATTTTAATTCTATTAAAAATGTACATATTTTTAATTTGCCCATGCAGCTTTTAGTTTTGTCCTTCTGATGTTTTTTCTAAATTAACAGGACTTTTATTGTATAAAACCTTACCACAAAGAAGTCCCTACCCACTTCAAATCAAGTCACACCTCATCTCTTTTGATAACTTCATTTGACTGAGCTCTGTCATTTTCTGCAAGATGTTCTCTCACAGTTATAAAATAAATTACTTTTGAAGGCAAGTAGACAGATAAAAAAAAAAAAGGAAAAGAAGCTTTACTTATACCAGGGAATAAAAATAAAATTAAAATAAAGTTTAAAATGTGCAATATATGTATTGTTAGAGATAAAGTTACATGTGCATACATTTTAAAATAATTTATCAAAAAAAAAGGAGTTGAAAAAGAAAGGAAGAGTTTGGAGAAACTTAAAAACCACTTATTTTTAGAAATTTATCATTCTTTTAACAACAAATAAACCTAAACAAATGCATATTGAAAAAACTTTTTCTCCTAAGCAGCACTTGAGCTACCTTCCAAGAAAATAAACATGGAAAAATCCCTCACACTTTTTTGTTCAAGTCTTTAGAAAAACAATTGCATCCCAGAGTTCCTCACTCATCTCAGCCCAGCAAATACAAAGGCATAATTCCATCTAATTTTGTCAAATTGTTAATTGTCAAGTACTTTTTTTTTGTTATCTTAACAAAGATATAAAGGAGATCCCTTTTCATTCTCTCCTCCCCTTCCTTGTACTTAAAAATGTCCTTATCTTCTTCCTTCCTAATTCACTGTTCTTCACATTACCCTCCCATTTTTCTTTAATTATGCAAGTTCTTTTTGTTCTGTGAATACAGCTAAATGATATTATTTAAAATTTGTTTATAAACCCAAATATAATGTTTTAACTTTAAGTTCTATTATATTCTGAATGAACACTAAAATAGCTTTCTTTTGTATTCACTTGTTGAACTACAAAGAGTTTTTCTAAAGAAGCACCAGAAGAAGAATCACTGAAATTACTCCATTGAGCAGAGCTAATATATGTAAAAACAGTGTATAAAAACATGCATGGAAATACAAGTAAGAAATAAGGAGGTTTATGTGGACTGTCCTATATATTAATGCTAGATTTCACCCATATATTGGTTTCTAAGTGTTCCTTCATTAGCTGTCCTTTGTCCATGAACTTACTTTTTATTCCCAATACAAAAGAAATCCTTAGGCTCTTATCTGAAAAATGGTTTGTCTAGGCTATTCCTTCAGCACATCTTTTTTTTTTAAATTATTATTATTTTTACCTTTTTATAAAGAAATAAATTTAGATAAGTCAAAATCTTGCTTCTGGTCTATATCAATATATAATTCAATGTCTATATCCATATATAATTCTCAAGATTTACCACAAAATAATTGTTAGAATTTTCAATAAAAACACAATACATGCCTTTCAGTCCATCAATTAAAGTTTTCTAGTTCAGAAATTCAGGACCTAAATGAAGTGTTGCTACTTTACTGGAAGCTCTTTTTCCTACTGGTTCTCCAAGTTTTGGTATGGAAAAGTGGGAGCAGCTGTGAGCTGCCCTGGTCTGGTCACTGCCATTTCCAGCCAGCCCCCAACCTGCTGTGTCTCACCTGCAGCACCCCAGACAGGCAGCCCCCGAGCAGGATGCTGAGCCTCTGCCCGGCTGTCTGTGTGTCCGAGGCAGCAGCCACAGGGGCAGTGCTCACCCACATGCTCTTGGGTGAGGAACATCCCATTCCAGCAGGGGTGTGCCTCCCCCAGGGACAGGAGCTGCAGGTGAGTCCCACCAGAGCAGCAGCAGCAGCCCAAGCCACTGCCACTGAGGAAAAGCCTGAAGAAGCCCTGTGTGGCAGGGGGAAACTATAAATAAACAAAGAGTTGCAGGAAAAAAAGAGCAAGTGAAGCACAGTGGAGGACGTAGCTGAGAAGCAAGAAATGTCAGATGGGTACTGGAATGCAAATGGCCCCGACTGTGCTTCCCAATGCCTGCTGGAGGAGCTGGGGTGAGCCCACAAACACACACAGGGACAATAAGGCAAGCTGGGGCCGAAAGGAGGAGAGGCATTCCATTTGCCTCCAACCTGGGGCAGAGGGAAGAAAGTGCTTGGCTAAGTGTTTGGTTATTTAGTTCTCCCCAACACTCAAATCAGCGACAAAAGGTTGTGTTAACTGGCAATTATTTAAGTAAAAAAAACCCAAATAAAGACAGTTTTGCTCACAACACCTTATTAGACAAGGAGAGCAATGCTGTTTTACCCAGGCTTCTGTAAGGAAAAATCTCACCATATCAGAAGGTGCAACAGACAAGGGCACCTAAGGCTTCGACTTGTTAACTATAAGGAAAATTGGATTAGCAATGGAGAAAAGAGATGCCTTTAAATCTCAGCAGTGCATAACCCATTTTCATACTAACTGTAAATCAGTACACAGTAACAGATTTGAAGGTGTAGTTGATTAATGGGACAAGGACTTGAGCCAATCCCTCTATGCAAGCTGGCTCACCTCACCTCAAATACTTTTCTGCATTAGAGATATAATTCTTGGAGAAAAAAGGAAATCAAGTAAAGGTACAAAGAGAGAAGGCTATCTGAAGCTAATATACAAGTTAAGGAAAAGAGGCAGAAAAAATACTATGACTATTTGTAGAGAAACATCCAGAGAACCAGAACTGAGATGGTTAATTTTTGTCTTCAAAAATTAGAGAGAAGCCCATAATCTTGTCTAAAACCATTTTCAATATGACAACATAACTGTTCTATTTTATTTAGAGAAATGTCATACTAAAGTAAACTGTTTTTTCAATGAAAGACACTTGAAATTGCTGATGGCAGAAACTGCCGGCAAAAGGATTTAACTATTGAGCCTGGTTTCTTGGGTTTATTTAAGTAGCTAATGGTAGATTTTTGCAGACACAAAACCAGTCTGTGCTATTATAATAATGTGTGCCTTATTCATCAAGTATTTGCTAGGAATTTGTAAATTAGAGTATAGTAAAGCTGTATGCATACAATATAGAACTGCAAAGCACACTCAGCATTGCATACACAGATCCTAGATACTAAGATAGTAAGACTTCAACTGAAGGGCATAAAGATTTGTTGTTTTAGCATACCCCCTATTTTCTCCGAAGTAGACTTTAAAAAATCTCATGGTAAAACCTATAAAGTAAAATATTCATGTTCTCAGTTTATTTACTCACTTTTACCAATGGCAGTTCTCAGATCTGTGTTTGTAATTACATTCAGCATTTCCACCTGCTTCCACTGTCAGTTGCCCTTACATTACGCTTATTAAGCATTAACAAAAGACCCTCTAGTATCCCACAGGCTTTTGTGTCTCATTGCTCTGAGCCCGTTCCAAATGACCTTGTTGTAATGCAACCAGAGATACACAATGTGCCTTTTGCCCAGGCCCAGCTGGCTTCCTTTTGACTCCCTTCTCTGTGCACACACAATGCTGAAAAAATGAAAATTTTTATGCACTCAACAAATTTTCATAGGCAAGAAAACTATTTACATAGAGACTGTCATGCATTACTAAACAAAAGTATTACAAATATTTCCTCTGTAACAACTTTTAACAGATCTGGAAAGAGAAACACTTCAAGGATGAAAGAATTTTTAATGTCAAACCATCAATCATTTTGATTCCACAACGGAAATGTATTACTGTAGCTTTATATTAGAAATATTATTTTCCAAATATTTGCATAAAACAGATTTTTGAATCAACTCTGAATTTCATTTAACTTCAGTTCATTTTCTGCATTGAAAAAGTAATACTAGTACTGTTTTTTTTGGGATTCCAAATATACTGAAAAAAGCTTTTGCTTAGCCTACCATGTTGGTGAGGAACCAGGCATTTATTCAAAGAAAGTGCCTAAAGAAAGAGGATTCCCTCAAAGAAGAACACACTTCAAAGGTATTCAAGATTCTGTCCTTTTCTTCTATAAAAACTATCCATCTGGCAACCATGCACATGAACATTTCTGAATCTATATCCTTACAGTAGTGCCTTCAGAAGTCCCTGCACCAATAAAATGTTTACTGTTCCACAAAGACCATGGAATAGGAGTGCAAATTTCATCAATCAGGACTCATTAGTCTGATTCTTCTGGAAGGTCTACACAAATGCTCATAAACACATGTCAAATAAAAGTGCATTGAAAAAAACATATAGAAATTAGAATTGGAAAAGGCAGCTCCATGAGTAGGCAAGATCTTGCAACCAGAGCATGACAGTGGTGAAGGCATTAGGCAATGGCTGGTCACTGGTAGTTAACTCCATTTGTTTTCACATTCTAGTATGCATGACCAGCCCTTTTCTCGTGTTTCTGACATACCACACAGTGGCAAAACTATTTAGGCCTAAAGCTCTTTAGCTAAACTTTGTGAAGTGCCTGGAAAATATGTAAGAGACAAAGAAAAAAAATCTGTAACAAACCAAAAGCGGTCCAACCCTGTTTTTTTTTAAATTTTACGATGCCTTTATATCTCTCTAGCAATGCAAGTAACAGTATAGAAGCATTCACTGATACCCAAAGGAATCAGAAACACAAAAAAAGAAATATTTGAAAAATTTGGAAGCAACAAGGTTTACGCTACACTTTAAGCTATGTAAGTGTGAAATCCCTTGGCATTCTGATGCAATTCCCTTAAGGCATCTGACCTCAGTTAACATTAAAAAAACCCACAAGGAGCAACCACCACATGTTAAAATTTCTTTGAAAAAAAACCTTCCATCTTTATTTATAAAATATATTCATAATCTTTAAGGCTGTGTTCCAAAAAGAAGTATCTTTAAAGATGAGTAATAAAATGTAATAACTCATGGAAATTTTACAGTTCTAGCTAGCTATTGGATTTTGGAAGACAGGTAAATTAAGTTATGACACCTAAAAATTCACTAGAGAGCAAAAGTAAATAACTTGGAAAACATACTGTGTTGTGAACACTTAGACCCATTGTGAGACAGTAAAATAGCAAGAGCTACTACAGTCCCAGATTCCCCCAGCAACAAGGAATTGTACTGAAAATTAAGTGCAGAGAAAGGCAAACTTGAAGGCAAAAAGCAGTGATGCCAGAGCCACAGGCCAACGTGAAACACAAATTGCAAAGCAAGTATCAAACAATTACCATTACTAAAGCACAACAAAAAGAAGCTCCTCAAATCCTACTCATCCTCCCCCCAAAACTGAAGCCCATCAGTCTTTAAAGTATCTTTTCCAACATATTTATTGGGACCCCAAGTCAGCACATCCTTGGCTCCAGGAGACTGAGATTACTGCTGTAAAAAATAAGAGGAAAAAGTGGCAGGGGAGAGGAAATCAAATTTTTAAAACTTTCATCAGACCGCCCTTTCAGATAGGTATCAGTAAAGAGAGGCAAATTTCTTTATTTTTACCTATAATGAATCTTATTAACCTTTATCTGATAGCTGAGGCCTTTAGCACAAAACCTCCATGATAACAAAATATATGCTGAGACTTTGTGGTTTAGTTGTTGGGTTTGGATTTTTAAAAATTGCATGAGAACATAAAATTCTTTTAAAATCTTAAAAGATAGTTTAGACTAAAGGACAGACTTCAAGTTTCCCTATGAAGTGTTCTGCAAGCCAGATATCAACAGTGTACTTTGAAAAGAAGTCAGTACTGCTTTTACATTACTGGGAAGAAAATAACACAGTACTCTAAAAAACCAGAAGAGCCTAACAAGAATAAAAGTCCAGTTGCATTAACAGCAGCATGCCAGGCAGACAGTCAGTGAACAAGGGGGTTCATCACCAACTGATTTCTTATTAAACTGAGTTTACATTCAAAGAGAAAAATCAAAATAAGGTCACTAAATGGACATAAAATAGCGTAAAATATGACCAGAATAAATGGAACAAATTTGGACAAAACAGTGAAGTTTGAAAAATGTGCTTTTAACACCTCAGAGACAAGATTACAAAGGTGACTTGGCACTTTGGTTAAGAAAGAAAATAGGAAGACATTTAGTTAAAACAATTTTAACAATGTTAGAGAGCAAAAGAGAAAAAAATTTAAAAGAAAAAAATACAAGAGCATTAATTTTCAAACAAGATAGAAGTAAAAAGAACTGGAAGACAAATTTTACCCTCTTTACAATAAAAAATACATACTAAAAGAAAAAAATAGTTAAATGCCATAAAAGTGAAAAGGAAATCTGTGATTTTCCAGAAATATAAAATAAGAACTTGGAGAAGATAAACAGAAAAAGCTCTGAAGAGTATCCAGACATGCCAAAAAAAAAGTTGTTTAAAAATGGGACTGCTAGGCAAAGTCATCTTGGAGATCCCTCAGAAACCTGGATGGGCACATCTTCCAGAAGAGAGAAAATATGGAAGAACTTTGAGGTCTTACAGGTATGCCAGCTGGAACTTCAGCACAACTTAAACATGCTCTTAATTTAAATATCTATGTCAGCTGTCTATGTAAGTACTCCTTCCTGACAGTAAAAATCTTGGCAACTCAGTGAAATCCAGAGAACTATTCAGTTCATCACATATAGATGTGCACATTTTGAAGATACACAGAAATGATCACAGGGACAGCAGAGACAGTGTCACCCAGACAAGGGGCTTTCACAGAACTTTAACAATTTTTCACAGCCACAAAGCTACCACTTAAGGACTTCAGTAAGAATGTAAATTGTTCTTTTTCAAAGCATCCCTTCAAGATTTGTTAGGACTCCTGGATTTGGGGGTGTTTGAGGGAGTGAATTGTTTTTATATTTGTTTTACAGCTGCATTATCCCAGATTAATACCACCAAAAGCCAAAAAAAAAAAAAGAAAATAATACTTCAATGATGTGGTTCAAAAAAATTTAAGCAAGAAGCAAGGTAATCTAATAGAAGTTTTACTTCTGAGCTGCTAAAAGCAGCATGGTTGCAAGTTACACGTATTTTGTTAGTTCATTATTAAAAATTCAAAGGTATATCAAAGAATCACAAAATGTTTTATGCTGAAAGTTGGACAGTCAGGCTAGGTCCCCTGCTCAAGCGAGGCCACCTAGATCAGGTTAGCCAGGATCATGTCCAGACATCTTCTGACTATCCATAAGGTAAGAGACTCCACCACCTCTCTGGAGCACCCGTGCCAGTAGTCTGTCACCCTCAAAATTAAGAAAAAAACATTTCTTGAAGTTCAGAAGAAACTTTCTGTGTTCCAGTTTGTGCCTGTTGCCTCTGGACCTATCACTAGACACTGCTGAAAAAAATCAGGTATTTCTATACATTAACAAGACCCTTCCTCAGGCTTCTCCAGGCTGAAAGACACCAGCTGTCTCATATTTTATTCATAGGAGGGAGTTTCTAGTTTCTTCACAATTTTAGTGATCCCTTATTAGGCTCTCTTCAGTTATGTCAAATTCTCTTCTGTACTGGGGTGTCCAGCACCAGACACAGAACTCAAGGTGTGACCCTCACCTGTGCTGAATAATGGAAAAGGATCAACATCCTCAACATGCTGGCAGTAATTTACTTAATGCAGCTCAGGGTAGCATTTGCCTTCTTTGCTGCAAGGTGACATTTCTGGCTCATGTTCAACTTGGTGCTCACCAGAAGCCTTAAGGCCTTTTTGAAAAGCTGATTTCCATTTGATTTCCCCCCACAGTGTACTGGTGTATGTTGTTGCTCTCTCACCGGTGCATTATTTTGCAGTTCCCCTTGTTGAACACCACGAGGCTCCTGTCAGCTCATTTCAGCTTACCAACAGCAGCATGATCTTCTGGGGTATCAGCCACTCCTTCCAGCTGGTGTCATCTGTGCCCTTGCTAAGGGCACACTCTGTCCCACCACCAAGATCATTAAAAAAGATGCTGGACTGGACCCAGTATTGACCCTTTTGTACATTGTTGGTAACTGGCCTCATGATAGACTGCAAGCCACTGCTCTCCACTCTCTGGGACAGCCATTCAGCTGGGTTTCAAGCCACCTCACTGTCTATCTATGCTCATAGGAATGCTATCAACAGCACTCCTATGAGGATCTTGCAGGAGACAGAGTTGAATGCCTCAGTGAAGTTCAGATATAGACAATATCCACTGCTCTTCCCTCACCTACTGATTTAAAATATCATAGAATGTTACTGGGTAGGACAAGCATGACTTCCCCTTGGTCAAATCATGCTGACTGCTCCTGATGACTTTCTCAGCCTTCATGCGCCTCGGAATGGTATCCAGGATCAGCTGTTCCATCACCCTCCCAGGGACTGAGGAGAAGCTGTACACCCACAGATCCTTCTTGCCATTCTTAAAGATCAGAGGAAAATATATGACAATTCGTTGTCTTATTCATATAGAACCTAAGTACAAGATCCATTGTCTAAACATGCAAAGTAAAAATTAAACCTAAAACCTCTCATGTTAGCGATAAAAGGAACAGCCACAAAACTAGTAACAAAATAAAATGGATATTGCTGAAAGGCACTAGTTACTGGTATATTACACATGCAGGTTTTCTTATCCAAAATGATTTTGTGGAAATTCTTGTCATATATTGAAGTAAAAGTGTCGTAAACAATGAATTTTTGAAGTAATTTTAAAAATCAAGAAGGTTGTCAGCTACTTTGCTCATTTTTTAGAGTACTATAGCACTCTACTGTTTTTACTAGGGTGTAATATAAAGGAAGATCAACTTTGGCTAGTATAATTGTCTCTCAAAAGCTTTTCTAATTACATGAAAGATTGCAACTATAACCATTTATTGTTACATGCTGAGAAAAAACAATGCCAATACGAATGCTTGACTTAATACTGAATATTGCCTCTCTCCAAACATTCACAAAAGGACCTGCAGCAATCTTTGCAATCCAGGCTTCTAGTCAGTTTCCAGGATTTTGAAAAAATCTTCTGATGTCAACTTCAGTGCCAAGATCCTTGCTCTTTCAGATATTGCACCCAAATACTTTTAAGAATGCCCCTCCAGTTTATTCCTCAAACAAAGTGGTAAACACATTTCTATATAACCGTGAGAGTTTTACATGAAGTTCCTCTAAGAGCAGGCATGCTACACTGAAAACCTCAAGAAAGGTGCTCAGGATAGAAGCAGGAACGAGGTAATATGGCTGTAAGACATTGACAATGATAGAATTATAGAATGGTTTGTATTGGAGGGGACCTTAAAGACCAGCTAGTCTCTAAATGTTCCAATACCCTGCCATGGCATGCACACCTTCCAGTAGACCAGGTTGCTCAAAGCCCCATCCAGCCTGGCCTTGAACGCTTCCAAGGATGGTGCAACTCTCTGGGTAACCTGTACCATGTACCAGTGTCTCATCACCCTAACAGTAGAAATTTTCTTTCTAATATCTAATCTAAAACCTACCCTAATTTAAGAAGAGTTGTCCTATCACTGGTCACCTTTGTAAAAAGTTGCTCTCCAGCTCTCTTTCAGGCCCCTTTATGCACTGGAAGGCTGCTCCAGGTCTCCCTGAGCCTTTTCTCATCCAGGCTGAACAACATCAACTCTCAGCCTGTTTTCAGAGAAGAGGTGCTCCAGCCCTCTGATCATCATTATGACCCTTTTCTGGATCCACTCCAACATCTTATGATGGCTCAAATGATTTGAAT
This sequence comes from Emberiza elegans, assembly GCA_024865655.1. Taxonomy (NCBI): domain Eukaryota; kingdom Metazoa; phylum Chordata; class Aves; order Passeriformes; family Fringillidae; genus Emberiza; species Emberiza elegans. The sequence goes on along the minus strand of JALJVW010003023.1, from coordinate 19,380,991 downwards.
GAATCTTTAATAAAGGTGGCCACGTGACCACCATGAGACAGCTGAAGAACGCACTGCCATTGAAACAAAGTCTTATCAGCTTCTTCTCTTTCAGCTATAGATTTCTATATGCTGTCATGCTAGATGAATTTTCTAGATGCAACTGTTGCATCAAGCGATAGCAAAACTCTTTATGCTGACTGCCACAACAAAATCAAAAATTGCTAAACAGCAAGAAAGCATCAGATTGACTTTAGTCATTGTGAAATTGCATAATTTGTCAACATACACACAAAAATTCTCAATTCTTATTGTGATCAATATTCACTTCCAGTTTTATTTGGATTTGATTTTAATTACATTAGCATAATTTATCGTGCTTTGATATCAAGATTTATTAACATCTCTCACCAGATTTGGCTCATTTCTCAGTTTAGGTCAACCCTCTGCAGCAACATTTCCAGTGCCGACTCATACAACTTAGCTATACAATGACAGGGGTCAGCAGATGGCACTATTACACATTTTTTAATACTATGCTTTTTATTGCAAATCTTTCTTGAACAGAAACCTTCACTGTTTTGATTGGTGGGCATGTGCAAGTGCACACACAAAAGATAAATTTCAGTAGAACAACTCTAGCATTGTACTCATGGTGTTCAGGCTGCAGCTTATGAAAAAAATCTGCCTACATAACATCTAATAATTACCACTATTTCAAGGTCACAGACTGTTAAACACAAAGTATGGCTGACATACACCTAAACTCAAACCATGTTTTCTCTCTAGTAAGAAATGGGCATGAAAGCCATAATAATTATTACCATAATGAAACAAAGTCACATAAACACACTGGAGCATTAGACTTCCATTTCCTCTATAAAGCAGAATGTCTAGCAGACTCTAACATATGTACTAGAGAACAGGATGAAAGATAAATATTGCTTACATTCTCTTGCAATCATGCAACCCACCCCTTCCTTTCTATAAATTAACAGTATTTATACTATCATTGCTTAGACTGGGATTGCTTCATCTTTTTCCCTAGATTAAATTGAAAAAACAGTACTGAACAAACAAAAAAAATTACCCTGGGAAATATTTCTAATGTCAAAGAAGAAAGAAAGACTGAAGACATGCATGGAAAAAGGCTATTTTTTTTTTTTTTAAAAGCAACATGTCGAGCATTCAAACTGCCTTTTGCACATGCCTCATTTTCTAGAAGCTTACTCAGCTAAAACCTTACCTATATATGTCATTCAAACTGAACAGACAGCCATTCTTCTTTAGCTATATATTTCATCCTTGTTTAATATACTCATTGTGACCTTGAAATTTCTGCCAAGCCAACTATTCTGAATGAATTCAGTTCTTTCATCCTGTTAGTTTACTCTAAAGTGCATGATGCAATCTAGAAAAAGCAGACATAATTTCTATTTAAGCAAAAGCTATTAATGGTGTAAACTAATCAAATACTATGTAAACAGAGATATAGGAATGTATTTTCTTGCTATTACTGTAGTACATTTTCCACAACAAAGCCACAGGGAAGTTGTTTGTACAAAGCAGAGTATTGAAAAATTCACCAGACTAGAATTCTTCCCATCTTTGCTCACACACCCCTACTCTCCTTCAAATAGCTTCATGCTTGTTCAGTATTCTGCAATTCCCATGATGGTAGCTGGAGCAATCATCTCTCCCCTTCATCTAAGTGACACCAATACTCAAAGGGAATTCAGAGTGGCAAAAAGGATTAAGTTACCGCTTCAGAACTTGCCTCAATTCCAGAAACAGTCAGAGGTCTGGGGTTGTTGGAATGACAATGCTTTAGCAGAGAAGCACACAGATTACAGGATAATATTGATGTTGAAGCACATGGTAATGTCTAGAAAAACACCAGAACAAGGAGTGATTGCTGATCACTGGAGACCACAGCAAAATGCTGGAATATAAGGAGCAACCTACTTCTCTGGGCTGACTCTGCTGTTCCACTTTCCCTATCCTCTCCAGCTTTCATTCCTACTCCAATCACTGAGAAGGAACTTGCAGTAGCACTGCAGGAACCCATTCAAAGGCTTCAAGATTGTGTAAATACTTAAGTATTTATTCAAGTTGGAATAAACAAATGACAATCTCTTTTGGCCAAAATATCTACTTTTAGTTCCAAATTCCTCAAAACCCTAGTTAAAACAAAGTCTGTACCCATTAATTGAACTAGACTTGCCTTTTTGGGTTTTAATTTGAAACAAAACACAAAGGTTAAAATTGAGCTATCACAATATACAAGAATTTAATGACTTTCAAGAGTAAAATAAAAGTGATAACTTTGCTTCTTTCACCTAATGTCTTCAGCAATTACTCTTCTCAGACTGTTTAGTAATTTCATAGTCACTTGCTTTTCTTCATCTAATTGATCTAACTCTTCAATTTAAGTCTTCAAACAACTATGATAGTTGGACTCCCAAATGAGGCTACAGTAGGACAGTATAGCCTACAAAAAAAGTAATTAAACTGACAAGTTTAACTTCCTATTGTGGTTAGTGTGGAAAGACACCATAATTCCCAGGTTCAGTAAGATGTATCTAGAGTAAATATTTTTCCATTAAATATTTATAGAATTGTCCATGCTCTTGAAGATTTCATGACTGGATGAAAACTATAATTTTTAGCTACTTAAATAATATATTTGAAATACAATTTTAAGAAAGCTCTCTGAAAGAAGGGAAAAAAGCACCATCTCAAGGTAAAACACAGAATGGAAATGTTTGCTTTATTACATATTCTTTTTAAATTGCTTTTTTCATTTCATCACGAAATTAGACTAAAAAGAGGTTCTCATAGCCGGGCATGGTACAAATCCCAAAGTGAGATGCTTATTTGGCAATAAACATGGAATTTATGGCATGACAATACAAAAGAACAAAAAAATCAAACCAACTGCATCAACGGTTGTTTTTGGTTGGTAGGTCAAGTGATGAACAAATGACTCAATTATTAATCCGAAAGACAAAGCATGATTTAAATTCTAGCTTGTATTCTTAAACTATAGTTCCAATTTTGTAATACAGAAAAGAATATTTTCTTTTTCTAAAAGAAACTTCCCATCCTCCTATTCTTAATGTTACAGTAAGGGAAATTTGATGGATACAGACCACACTTTTTCCCAGGAACTTACAATCTCAAATACAGCATTGTTTGCTCTCTAAGAAAACACTCTTTGCCAATGCAGCTACAGTTTAGGAGAGGACAGGGATAGTTTACTCCCACTGAATGGCAATGACCAATGTTAGGAGTTCCGATGCAAAGTCACTAGAAAAGTACTTCTCAAGTTTCCTTTGGTAAGTAGGAAAAACACAAACAAACACAGCACAAACATCTAATTAACAAATATTGCAGCCAGTGAATTTCCCTTTATTAACAAGTCAATTGAAAAAAAACAAAAAACCGTAACTGAAATATAAAAGCAAAACTAATTGTTGAGTCATTTCTCTATAGAAAATGCTATGAAAATGCTACTTCTAACATGATGTGTATGGAGATGATTAGCACAATTTACCTTCTCCTCCACAAGGTGCAGATTTTGCTTGATTAAAACGAGTGTACTTTATATATATTAACACCTCCTTTTCTTTCTGCTAACAACACTGTTAGACTACACTAAAGTTCCCATCCTGCATGTCTTGTAGTGCCCCAGTGCCTTGCTGGGTCCTCCTCCTTCTTCCTGTCTCCCCAGACACCTAGTATTTGTCCTTGCAGGAAGAAAGAGGACAGGAGACAAAGCAGCAGCTTATACTTGCTTGCAAAAACAGCAACATTTCCACGAAGATCTACAGATGCTATGCCCTGAAGGGTCACTACCAAGATTTCCAGCAGAGTAAGATTCTCTGTATATAAAGCAGCACAGCAATTGCTCAAGAGACAGACAAAAACCAAGCAGCAAACACCAACAAGTTTTTTGTTGTTTTTTCTTGTTACTTGTTGCAACAACTGTTTCATTTCTATTACTGTAAAATAAGTGTTTTTATTTGTATGTTTAACAAATATTTTTCTTTTATCAGAATAGTTAGAGAAGAATTCAAACCAGCAACATTATGAATACACTAGAAAAATTGTCCCTGCCTTTAGAGAGCCTGGCCTGAATTTCAGCAAGCAGGCAAAAAGAGACAATGTCCCCTATCTATAAGTCATTCTAGACTAAACAAAGCAAATAACATGTATCTAAATAAGTTCAGTTCCTCACATCTAAAACTGCTTAAATAATTGAGAAATTTATTCTTTAACAGTAAATACTCATTAGAACTAAATTTTAAATTACATTTGAAATTATCACAAATTGTAAACCCACTGTAGTAATGCATAGTCTAATTAAGGCATCTAAGAAATAAATTTAGCTAAACAGAACAGTCATTGCTTAAGTATCAAAGTCTGCTTGCTGAAGGGCTAAACCACTACTCAACAAAGAAGTCTCAAATAGACTTGTAGTTTTTGTTATTAAAGTTTAGTAGCACCTTTGTCATTATCAGTTCATTCAATTGCTGGAAGAGCCTAAGACAAAACCTAAAGAAAAAACCCAAACCCCGTAACCCTTTTTAATCTATGAATATAAGTGAAAAGGCAGACCTACAAGTTCTAATGTCATGAAGAACCAGAAACTCAGTTAATTGAGTCTCAAACCACCTGCACTATTTCAGCAGCTGTTTTAAATGCAAAGATTTTGAGGAACTGTAATTAGAACACCTAAAATTACACATATTTACCAACAAAAGCAGCTCAAAAATTCTAGGCTTTGATACTCATTGACAAAAGGCAGCTTCAGACTCAGAATGAGGCTTTATTTAGGGGTATATTAGAACATCTCAATGGTAAAAAGCACTGAGCTTTCCTTTATTAAATGTAACTGAAAAAGCACTGAAGTAAAAGATACAGTGATAGTCAAAACACAGTAAAATTAATAAAATTCTGATATTCTAAAAATACACACCTAGGCTTTAGTAAATTACTTAGAATTAAGATTATGACCTAATTTTAGAAAATTCTTTATTAAATCCCCAAAGGCTTGGATACTTCTTGTACCCCTCCCCCCCCAAAAAAATGCCTCCCTCAATTAGAAATTTCAGGAAAGTATACAACTAAATGTTTATATTCAAATTAGCTCTGATTTCTGAAGTAACATAATTTAAGAAGAATCCACTTTTTTTCTTATTTGAAAGCCATCAACATTCGGGGGGGAAAAAAAGAAAAAAGGGGCAGGAACATTAGAAATCCCTGTGGTTTCTGTCTAGGGTTGCAGCCTTCTTCAGTACTGACAACTAATCGTAAGCATTGATTTAATTTTATACGCAAGAAGAACTTCTCTATGGCCTTTTCCAAATCTCTTGTGAGAAAAGGCAAGAATATTAGGTAAGGTTCTAAAAACTAGGCCCTGAAAACAACCATGGATTCTGATGGAAATCCAAGAAACACGGTTTACCAGTAGGATTACTGGAGAATGGTGAAGTTTGTTACATTTTTTACTCTTCAACAAAAGAAACAGTGATTTTTTTTTCCTCTACAGACACTATATCAGCCTCTTCTTAGGCCTGCATCTAATAATACAAAAGGTTAAATACAAACAAGACATTTAAGAAATAAAATTTTATGTTAAAAAATGTAATGCAAAAAAGTATTATTTTCTTAATAAGGTAAGTTTTCTGTTTTGAAACTCTGCCATTATGATTGTTGAAACTATCACTTTATTTGACCTAGAATATTTGCAGTCTGTATTTTTAAAGTGAAAAAGGTAATCTGAACCCCTCTTACTGAAAGCCATTTTAAACATTTAAAATTACCATTGTATTAGCTATATAATGAATGCATAATAATTTCATAATATATGTTTAAATAGTCAGGCTGTTGACAAAAAAAGATTAACAAATCACAGGAGTGCATTCTAATAACAGGGGAGGAAAAAAGAGGCCACTTTTTATGCTTGCAGTAAGTATGACAGTGTGTAAAGACATGAAAACTTTGACAAACCAAGAGCTTAGGACCATCAATCTAATGTGACAAGACATACTTTAAAAAAATATAACAAGGAAAAAAAAACCCCTGACTTACAAAAAACCCCCCAAACTTCAAAAACTTCTTTTTTAGCTTAATCCAACTGTATCATGGAAAGTCTGACTATCTCTATGGAAAAGGATTGTGACTGCTTTCAACTAATACAGACATTCCTGACTCTTCTGGAATTATTCCAGCTGTCTCACAACAAAATTATTCCATATCTGGTGTCCACCAAATACCCAACCACTGCTCTGGGAAAAGGCTGATTAGAAGCCTCTTCTGCTTTTGTTGCCTTTCTGGCAGCATCATCTCAGTATAAGAGAGTGATTCCCAATTCACAAACTGAAAAATATCTACTTTGCCCTATGCAACTCTCTGTAAGTCACTGCAGACCTCCTTTATGTGTACTGCTTTCTCTCAAGCACATATAGCCTGTGGAGAAAAAAAACCTTTGGATAGATGCACACACAAATTTCCAAACCAAATTCTACAACTGCTATTAAATCAAAGCAAAGTAGATGTAAATATTTAAGATAAGGGATCAGGACAGTGCTTTCAAGCATGATTACCTTCAAACTTCCCTTTCTTTTTCTACCATGAGTGAAGGATTTTATTTTTGCAAACACCATTTTCAGTGAAGTGGAGTATTCTTTTTGATAGTCCACAGCACAACATCCATGACAGAATGAACTACATTCAAAACACCCTTTAATACTGTGTTTCTTATGAAGGATTTAATTAAGAAAAGCTGTATCATAGCATTCAAGAATTTCAGGATCACAGAGACCTAGATGTTATGCAATATCCTTATAAAAACAGAAATGCTGGAACAACAATGGAACAGAGCTGTACTGTAACCAGACTGAAATTTCCATGGAAAAGAAATCTGCTAATCAGTGTGTACTAGTTCTGTATACAAAATAGGGATTAACCTATTTTCCCCCATGTACCATCTGGATGCTAGGCAAATTAAAAAAAAATCTATTTTCACCTGCTACAAAATTTAGACACTTAATCATATTGTGCTAAGATCTGCATCAAATATGCATATTCATACCCCTTTGCATTAAAACTCAGAGCTATTCCTACATGTTCCATGTTCCCAGATACTGACTTGAAAGCACTGCTTTGCTCACAAGATGAGCATTACAAGAGTTAAAAGCTTATAAAACACGTTAATTGTTTTTATTGCTGAAACAAATACAGAGATGAAAGAATCAAAGAATGGCCTATGCTAGCTTACAGCTTTTTTTAAAGCATGTTCAGATTTTAGAAAACGTGAAGCTTCACAAGGTAAATGGCCCAAATCAAAATGCGCATTTTAAGAGAGTATGAACTCTTACATCTTTAAAAATAATCACCAAAGACTTCTGCTAGTTTCATAGAATAATTTATGTTGATCTGCAAATGCCAGCAGGGAATCTAAAAGCAGTACTCTATTTTAGAACAAGCCCTGCCACGAAAAAAAAATAGCTGTTCTTTTGAAACAGTTTGATACTTAGTATTTCTTTTTCACCTCTCTTCCACACAAGACACAGTAACCACTAAATTGCCTCCCTTTCAAAACGAATAGTTATCATAGATGAGCTTTACTGTCAACGTAGAGCTGATAAAAGTGCCCATAAAAGACATTGCGCTTATCTGTGCTAAAATCTTTGAGGTCCACTAAAAGACCACGTGAACCATTATGGCATCTTTTGTGTTGAATTTGGAATTAAAGAATTCTCCCAGCAGGACTATGGCTTTATTTACTGTCCATTTTATACAAGAACAGCAAAAATGCAACTGGTACAGAAAAGTGAAGTCTCTCTCTCTGCTGACCATGATTGGAAAGATACTCCTTCAGAAGGTGATTTGAACTTTCCATGTTAGTCAGGTGATAAATACCTTGCACAATCTTACCAGTAATTGTACTGAAATAATCTTTTAACAGAAAAAACGCCTACTACAGTTGGCAAGTTTATGAAGCATGGAGCTGCTACCAGTTAAAGGCTTTCAACTAGAATAAAACTGTTCTAAGCTGCTGTGTTTATCAGACTGCTGTTGTGCTTAATGCCTATGTTATGGCATAGGCAGATCCTAGATGTGCCTCCTGAGCAGTACCCATTAAACAATATTGTTCTGCATCTTCACATCCTCATTAAGTGAGGTGGTATAACAAGTTAGAAATTATGAAATCCTTTAGTAAGACAGCTCAGCATCCACATGGCACTGATAAACAATCAGCTATAATAATTCAGGCATGTGATCCATATGAGAGATATGTAAATAGCCATGCAGCTCCATACAGGAAACTGCAGTCCAGCAAGCCATGAACATCTGTGCAAAAGAGTAACCAAAAGGTCTAAATTGGAGGAAAAAAAAAAAAAAAAACAACTTGATTGAATGCACCTTATCCTGCATCTCTTTTGAGCATTCTCTGATGACAAGCAGCAATTAAGCGTACAGATGACAGAAAAGCCAAACTTCCTTGACAGAAGTATCCTGTGCTCAGAGGAAATGTCTTCAAACAAAAGATGCAAACAGTTTATCCATCAAATGATACAGTAAAGCGTGTTAAACAGTGCTTATCCCCTCTTTCTCCCATAAAGGGAAAAAATCATATTCATCTAGGAAAAAGACTCACATGGTAACAACTTTATTATTAGCATTTATCAACGTTGCCTGGGAGTAGTCTGAAAATAGTGCTGGCAAATTAATGGATGACTAGCATGAAATCATGGAAATCTGATCCCAGGCTGTAAGACCAGCACTGAGAGAATGGACAACTCTCAGTTGGCCCTGACCTTGTAAATGATCTGCTGCTCCAGCTGGATCCCTACACATCTATGGGGCCTGATGGGATTCACCAAAGAATCTCCAAAGAGCTCAGTGATGCCACTGCAAAGCTTCTCTGGACAACTTGTGATGGTCTTGGGAGAGTTCCCAGCTGACCTGTCAAACCCAATTTGCTTCAACAACAGGGTAACCCACCTACTTGATCTTGGAAAACCAGTAGATGGACTGGTTTTAAACCATTTTGGACTATAGCAAAGCTTTTGATACCCCTTTTCTCAGAGTATCCCTCTTGAGAAAGTGTCCACATTCAGCTGGATAGCTGTAACATGATCAGTGAGCAACCAGTCACTTGTGAGCAACCATAAGTCAGGCACCAAGTTTTAGTGACTAGGGTGACATCAGGCTGACGACTGGTCACTAGTGGGATTCTGTATGGTTCCATCCTCACCCCTGTTCTCTTCAACATCTTTATGCATGGCTTGGACACAGGACCTGGAGGAATACTAGGTTTGCCAACAACATCACACTGGGGAGAGCTGTCAAATCCCCAGCGGGCAGAGAGGTGCTGCAAAGAGACCTTGAGAAATTAGAGAAAAGGGTAATGACAAACCACACGAGGTTTGAGAAGCAAAACTGTCAGATTCTACACCTGGAATGGTGAAACCCTGCCTGTGTGTACAGACTGGAGAATGAGTAGCTGCAGAGCAGCCCTGTCTAAAATGTTAAAAAGACATTGAGCTATTAGAGAGCATCCAAAGGAGGGCTATGAGGATGGTGAAGGGTCTGGAGGGAAAGCTGTATAAGGTCACCTGGTCTGTTCAGCCTGGAGAAGACTGGGGAGACCTCATGGTATCTTCAACATCCTCATGAGGGAAACTGGAGGGGCAGGCACTGATCTCTTCCCTCTTGTAACTGGTGATAATACTCAAGGAAACAACATGACACTGAATGAAGGCAGCTTTAGGTTGGATATCAGGAAAAAGCTTTTCACTCAGATGGTGGTTGGGCACTGGAACCGGCTCCCCAAAGAAGTGGTCACAGCACCAAGCCTGAGAGAGTTCAAGAAGCGTTTAGACAATGCTCTCAGATACAAGATGTGTTATTGGGGTGTCCTGTGCAGGACCAGGAATTGGACTCAATGACCCTGATGGTTCCCTTCCAACTCAGCACATTCTGTATTTCTGTTTTCCCATATTTCCAGTGGGGAACCCAAAAAAGAGAAGTAAGGAAGAAATGAGAGATTTAGCTGAGTAACAGCATCTATGAAAAAACCTGAGGAGGTGGTTCTTAAGTGCAAACTGGGATGACTACCATGACAGAGACCTTTCTTGCCATTGATTTCACTGCATTGCTACACTTTTATGCAACAATACTACATAAGCATGCTGAGTACCCCCTTCATTTGGTGTCCCCCTTTCAATTCTGAATGATGTTCCACTGTAGAATCTGCAGCCTGCCCAGTATAAAATAGCTGATACTGGATCTGTCCTTAACAAATGAAAAATAGTCCTGATCTCTAAACACTGGTTCCTTCTGAAGCAAAGTAAAGGCGAAGTTCAAAAGACTGGAAAAACCATATTCAAGAACAATTAATATGGAAACTGTTGGTTGCTAGCAAGAACAGCTACACTAGCTATTTGTATTAGACACATGGTTTCTAATTTAAAAAAAGAGAGTCAGAATAGGTACAAAAATAGCACATACACATGCTGAACACAATGAAGGTAGTGAACAATATATTTGAATGTGTATATATACATACTTTCATGGAAAATTAGTCACATGCCACTTAATGATGTATCATAAATATACAATCAGTTAACACTGATTGTAGTAGTGTTGCACCATAGTATGCTGTGGTATATAGGAGGCCTCTGAAAAGATATGTATTGTATAAGTGGCCCTTGAGTCCCAGTAAAATATCTGTATTGCATTTGAATATCTGTGTATAGGTCTTGCCCCAGTAGGTCCCAGTTATTCTTGAGGGGTTGCAGCTGCGATGTTCTTCAATGGGCTGCAGCTGTGGCCAGTCAAGGTAACTGGGATAAAAAGGGGGTGGGTTGGCCAGTCAGAGAGAGCCTTGAAGGAGCCCTGACTAAGAAGACCCTGAGTCTGTGAAGATCTGCCACCCACAAGAAAACACCGAGAAGGTACGGGCCTCTTGAAATATGATAAATACAACAGTGGTACATGATGAAAATCATGGCTAGTAAGTGTTGTCATTATATTGCAAAGGTTCCATATTGTTATCTCCTTATTGCAAGTTTCACACCTCCTTGATGTTTCTCGTAGGCATCTCCTCTAGGCACTGACTCTTCCTTCTTCTCACAACAGCCAACTGACTCCAGTTCCCCCTCAACCAACCAATCACTCTTTTATAACGCTCTTCTTATTGGCTACAGCTGTGGCCTGTTTAAGTCAGGCCTGCTCTTAATCTTTACTAATTAGCCCAGCTGCAACCATTTAGGGGTAAGATTACTTTCTAAACCACCATTATTTTCTTATATTCTATCCCCCTACAAGTAAGCTTTAAATTCTAGATGATTTGCTGATACTACACCAGTGCTTGCTGAACCACTCACATAGACATGCCTTGACTGCTCAGGTATCCATAATATAAAATGCAAACCCTAGACAGGATGGGGTGACTCAGTGCAAATATTAAAAGTTAATGCAAATTTTTTTATCAACGGCATTCTTACGTGAACACTATAAATAAATTATATTATCTGCCTTTTCTTAAATCAGGATATGGAGCCTCCTGTAAAAACATCTACAGAAACTAGGAAATACACATCTCCTGTGTTTGCATGACCCTGCAGAAAACCCTTAAAATATTTTGTAACACTGATACATTTAACCTAACGTAAGCCAAGATACTCCAAGAAAACAGCCAACTTTATAATTCCAAAAATAAATGTTCTTTTAGAACTAAACACTAAACTTCGAACTATTTTGGGTGACTGGATAATATTTTAACACATTATGCTCCTAATATATCTAATATGGCCTTGTCTTTAGGTCAATGACACACCAGATGAAGAAGTTACACAACAGCAAACAACAAAACACAGAATCATCAAGGTTGGAAGGGACCTTTCAAGTAGTCCAAATGTCAGCATAGCACCTCACAAACATTCCTCAGCCATATTCACAAATACCACACTATCCACAATTTAATACAGAAAAAAGGTATAGAAATTAAATGAAACATTAACTAGAATAAATTTCTGGTCTGTTTAGATTAAGTTCATTTCAGAACATCATATTACTCATCTAGAAATAAACAACCTTGAGACCGAGAAATGAAGAGCCCTAACTCCTTCTTCAAGCACCGGACAGGGAAAAGAGACTTTTTAACATTTCTCAGGGTCACTCTGATAAGCAAGAGACCCTGATGTTAAACAGGGCTGGTCCCAGTACTGAGCCCTGGGGAACACCTAGTGTCTGGCCACCAGCAGGATGTAACTCCATTCTCCAGCACAGATTTACACGTCTTGAGTGCTGTAGCAGGTTGCGGACCATTTATTTCCTCTTGGATCATTCATTCTGCTCCCCATCATACAGCTCAGGGTCTGAGTATCCTGAGAAAAACTGGTCTTACTACTGAAGGCTGAGTCAAAGATGGCATTAAGTACTTTGACCTCATCCTTTTCACTATCCAAGAAAGCATGGAGATTCCCCTAAGATCTCCTTTCATTATTAATATATTTATGAATGCACCATGGTAATTCAGTCAAATTTTCCAAAACCGATCAGGAAGTACAAGAAGTCATCTTCTGTTAACACAGGAGTTTGTCTCACAGAAGTAGGAAAGGATCATGAAGGGTTTTCAGTCAATGCCGAAATCCTAAATGGCTGAAAAAAGGAAAATTCCGTCTATACTTTAGTATTACTATTTACAGTATCTCAAATTCAGATAATGAAGTTGATCTATCTAAGCACATGATAACTTGACCTTACCTGGTTACAGAAAAACAGAACATGCCAGGGCACATTCTTCAAGGCCTAGAAAGCAAATGCTATAAGCATATGATGTCTGACCTTGCACTTCAATGGCTGCTTTCTCACAATATTACACTAAAAATTAAAGATTTATTATTTACCTAGTGATTTTCTAGGTTTCTTTGTCTTCTTTTTTTTTTATTTTAAGAAGATTGCCTACAATTTTGTTAAAGTTGTAGCCAATAATTACTTAAATTTGCAGACAACAATTTTTGAAGCATGACAATGAAGCCTTTCCCTCACTGTATTGCAGACAGATTTCTAGAAGAGCCAGGTCAAGATGAATGAATGTCATCCAAATCAAGGATCATAAAAAATCACTGCAGTTTTCACACAAGGTATGTCTCTGGCTTAATCTTATTTAACAGCAAACTGTTTCTTAGCAAGCCCCAAACAATCCCAACCTCAGATATTGTCTCCAAAGGTAATGAGCCACGGCACAGAACAGCTTCCTTCTTTGGTTCAGGGACAGCTCTCCTAATCTAAGTTCTTATTTAGTATAATAATGTTAACCAGTTTGGTTATCCTGCTCTATTTAAATTAGTTTAGAGGGGAGGGGGAATAATACTTAAAAATAGACTAATTTATGTATTAGATTGACTTTAAAATGAATACACCTTCAAGCCCTTTTTCCTGCTCCACAGCAAAGCTGGAAGCAAATGTCTATTTCTAGAAGGCCATTATAACTCCCCTTCAGCTTCTTAAATCTGACAAAAAGAGCTGAAGAATTAAAGAAGTACTATGAATGCTGGAACTGTAGTGCTATAGTGGGAGAAAGGGATTAGCATGCTAACAGGAAAGCAAACGGAACACTTCCCACCTACATAGAGCTGTATGACAAAAAAATATCAGAGGTAATGTCAGATCACCAGTGTCAGCAGGAGTAGAAGAGAACTGCACATTAATACCACCACATAGGAGTAGATGTATCAAAGATATTACTTCTGTCTTCCCTCTTACCTCTCCCTCATGAGAGGAATTTAATTAGAGGTTTAATTAAAGCCTGAAGCCAGAATAAAGGTTTTCATATCGAAAGAGTTCATAAAAGCTGCCATACAAGGTCAGACAAAACCACATTTATCTAAAAAATACCTGTTTATTAACAAGCTATCAAAAGATACCACGGAAAAAATATAAGCATAGGGTAAGTATATGCATTGCTTGGCCTAATTTCCTCTCCAGAATCTCCAGTATTTTCTTGAAACTTCTTGAGCTAGTGGGTATATATTTGTATGTGATGGCTTCTGCTGCAAAAGCCCATAGCAAATTGTCTCAGAACTTAATACACATGATGTTGAAAAGCATCTTGAATTTTGAATGCTTTTACTTGTTAGATTAATGTAACTCCTACTTAGAAGCAATAGCAAATGTGTTCAATTCTGTATCATTATTTCAACAGAACTCTACCCTACTGGCATGCTGTTCTGATCTTTTCCTTTCAAACACATTTGTAATGATTCCTTAAACTCCCCTTTCTGCAACTGAGGATTGAACTAACATTTTCATCATTTTCAAGGTTTCCTTCTCTATGTAGTAACAATCAACTGAAGGACATTAGATCAATATGTAGTGTTAGGATTATTGCCTCTCCATATACATACTAATTTCTATTGAACTACATTATATCAGTGGGATTTTTTTTTACTTATCCTGAATTATTCTGTAGTATCTGCAAACTTTGACATATCGTTATTCATTCTTCTAAATAATTTATGAATACATTAAGAGCACAGGCCTCAGTTCAGATCCTTATGGGATTCCATTGATGACCTCCCTTCAGTATGAAATCAGGGCACTTATTTTTGTTCTTTTCATTGTACATATCAAGCAGTCTTTACACATGTAAGAATTTCTCATTATATCATGGTACCTTAAATTCTTTTAAGAGCCTCTGGTGAAAAATCTAGCCAAAAACATTGGATGGTATTAAATGTTCATATACACAGTTTCCTTCAGAAAATGCTGCTCCTTAAAACATGTTGAAATGTTTTCAGTGCTCACCCACATGGTCTCTTATTTTGAACAGTGATTTCTTGCTGCTTGACCTGAAACTCCACTGATACCCTCAGAACCATATTCACTATAATATACTATAAATGCATCTCTTCATATTTGAACTCCTTAGAAAGGCTGGAGGAGATTACTAGTTACTTACTAGATACTATCACTAGATACTTACTAGTTGCTGCTAATGGCATGACACGTACAGTTCCTGCAAGGGCCAGCAGACTGGGACCAAGCAAGCAGCACAGCAGGAAAAGGCTATAGAAAGAATGGTCTCGTGCTGCTGAGCACGCTGCTGACTCACTCAGGCAGCAAGGAACAGAACGCTGCACTGCAAATCCCAGCTGACTCATGCAGCCCGACAGCCGCTGGGTCCTCACCAACACATACTCACCTTTAATGGAATCACCCTGAAACGCTGCACATCTTCAACTTGGGAGCAACAAAGACCTCAAGATAACAGTTTAGGTCAAGTAATTTCTCGATTTGTTTATTTTTAAGGTAATAGTTCAAATGAGGGAGTCTGCTCTGATAATGTTATTTATCCCTGGGAGAAAATGCACACACCGCACACCTGTCACGTTGTTGAGGGACTGCTGGAAGGTCAACCCAAACTATGTGCCAAGCAGTTGTCCACAAGAGAGGAGGGTGATGCAAGAAATGGCTCCCTCAAAAGTCAGACAACAGCTATGGAAATCAGGTCCACAATTTTGCTTGCATGCTTGCTTCCCAACAGTTAAATTTCTACATGTTGTAGGACATGTCCTACTTTATTTAGGAAAAAAACCCAAGTACAGACACCAATCTCCCCAAATGAAACTACACATTCCCTTGATAAAAATTAAATGAAGCATACTAGGTTAATATACAGGTCAATGTGGGCTGAGAAAAAAAAAAAGTCTTTAACATTCTCTCTTTTTCTGTGCTTCCTAAGATACTCATTAAGTAACAGATGTTGCACTCATTTATCAGCAATTGGAAACAAAGAGATGATTTTATCTGTCACTAGTTACCATAGAGGAAGACATTAGAGGAACTGTTTGGAGTATTTCCAATCTGATTTTGTGACATCATACTGCATTGAGTAGACTGCAGGCAACACTGAAACACCAGACTGTTGTTGAAGAATTACCAAGTCCTAGTACCACATTAGCTGGAGTCTGTATTAGATTCATAAAGCTTTTCAAAGTTTTTATTTAATCAACCTCTGACTCAAAAAAAAAAAGAAAAAAAAAGCCAGCATTAGATCTCTTTAGAACAAGAATTAGAACATCACGTACGAGAGCTGTATTTTTAAAGTTATTATTTAAAAATCACTTTACATATTCTAACATTAAAGTGAAGAAAAAGGGATCAAATAGAATCTGATACTTCTCAGGACTTTGAACTTCAATCTCCTTGGACAACAACCTTCAGAATATGTACATGAAAACAAACATTTTGGTTTTAGGCCTCTTTTAACAGTCACTGTATTGAGTACTTGAACACAGTTGGTTTACTATTTATAACTTTCCATACAAATTTCAATACAACTTCATTAACTCTAAATTACAACATTCATAAATATATAAATTATATGCTTTCCTAACATAAATTCTTATAAATAATTGTTCTTCACGGCTAGTCAAATAAGATCATGCCTTCCTCCTAAGTACTAATACCCAGAGTGACCCTGGTCAAACCATATCACCTGAAGTAGGTAAAATTAAGTCTCAAACAGACTTTTCAACTGCAGTTTTATAGAGACGTGTCTGATTCTTTCAGCCTCATACCATTACAATAACAATAAATGTGTTCTCTCACGGAAATTTTTACATCAAATTATGATGTTCTGAAGCATCAATCTTTGAAAATTTAGAAGACTAGATAATCCAACTTTTATGTTCATCAAAACAAAGCCATTACACTGATGCAGAACTGCTTTGGCACAGTTCCTCAGGATTGTTTTCATTTACCTTTCTAATTGTATACCTGTTCTGTCTTTTAGTCAAAAACCCCTCATTCCTTCTTTAGATTTTCATTGTCACTTTTATTACTTATTAGCTAGTTGATGAGAAGAAGATTATGGTAAATAAAATCTGAAAAGAAAGGAGTAAAACAGTGTTCTTTCTCTGGATGCTGAATCTATGTCAATAATCCCCACAGCCTCCAATTACAGGTTCATCTCATTCCTAACAGAAAATCTTTAATAATCTTATCAGTAAATTAAAATCTTTCTTTAAACACCTTATTCCCAAGCAAATGTAATTTCATGTTTAATTTATAGTCATTCAGGTCCAATGAAGAAGCAAGAACTTTTTTGTGGCTACTTTATCTTTACAATGTAACATTAGAAATTAGACAATCCTCTGAGTAGTAAGTGACATACAGTAAGATTTGAGATATCTTGACTATTTTTCCTGGTCTTTCTAAATTATTTAAACAGTCCTTCATGCATTCTAGTGGTATCACAAACAAAATAACAAACCTTCCCTGCCCTGATGCCCCCAAAACCCTCCCAGTCCCCTCCAAAAATCTTTTTATTTTTTGGTGCTCAACATGTTATCTAAGATACCAATTTGTTCAGTCCAGAAACCTGTTCATCAGTGGCCAGAACTAGTTCTTCCTCATCTTAATAATTTTAAAATTTACTGAGTACATTTTCTAAAATCTAGCAATATAGCAATTTCTGTTTTCAATTTTTTTTAAGCTGAAAAAAGTTTCTTCAGTTATCACTATGTAAATAAAGCCCTGCAGCTCACCTGGCTGCATTGGCACAAGGTGGCCATGTGCTGTACAACAACTGATACATGGTTCAAGAAAACTTAAAAAAAAAAAGATGGACAAAGTAGGACATAACAGTAATGCTGTAACAGAAATAAAAAGTGATCATCCAGTGTTACAAGCTCTTAATGCTCCATCGCTGTAACTGTGGTTGGATTTTGATCCTGGCTGACTGCTCCTTAAGAACAGCCAAAGGCAATGCTTCCACCTTTGCTGACAGAGATAAGGTATGTACCCTGCAGGTGGCACATAACCTTTTTCTTCCCCTATATGAAAGTATCACAGAAATAGCAAAAGAAAGCAATTCAGACTCTGAAGGTAATGCAAGTTTACAACAACCCTAGGAGTTAAAAAGAATAAAAAAGACAGTCCTCCTTGCTTCTAAACTCTGTGTGAGGAGATGCATTGACTCGATCAGTGGATAAAGTCCCGGAACAAGTTTCTGAAGTTAATGTCACAAGCTTCTTTATCCTATAAATGTGGGACAGTACAAAATTCCTGAAGAACTAACATCTTAGTTTATTTGTTCTTTAAAGTAGTTCTTAGATTCCAGTCAAAAGTATTTCTTGAGAAAAGCCTTGAGAAATATTTCTGAAATGTTCGAAAAGTAAATGGACAAGTGGGACATTTAAAATAAAATACTAGGTCAACAACTCAAATTTCTTAACTGGCAACCAACTGAGCCTGTACAAACATAGCTTTCAGCATCTATGTTGAGCATACCTTGCTAAAATGCAAGCATTTACACTATCATTTGAAATAAAAACACCATTAGGGTTTTCATACACTTACTTTTAAGGAATCAAATCCCTGGAAAACAAAGCTTATTTGTTAAAAAACACTGAATAAGAATAATTGAAGCTAAGTATGTGACCTTTACAGATTTATCAGTCCTTTAATTATGTTACTGAGGCTTTTGAAGGTATACAATTACACTGTATAAATGAAGAATGTGTAATTTAAATGACTTGTGTAAAACAAACATTCTTAACACCATTTTATTCTTCCAGGACATGCACAGGTAAATTCCAGCTAATCTTTAAAAAAGACATTGCTTGCAAGTGTTAAATTGGGAAAGCTTATTAAAAATATAAGAAGATAACCATTAAAAGTATAAGCATTGTTTCTCAAATCTATGCAAATCAACCAAACCCCCACAAACTATTTTCCTTCAACAATTTTTTAGATGTGTGCAACAGACTATAGATACATTTTTTATGTAATTAACAGTTTCAACCTTCAGAGAAATTGGATGTTAAGGCAAATTATGGAATTTCCAAACACATTAAAACCATACTTGCAAATTATGAGATACAGTGAAGCACATATATCAATCTAGCTTTCTGAGAACCCCCTCCAGTATTTCTTTTGTCCTATAAATCTATACTTATGATACCATAAATAATATGGGTTACATGACAAGTAAAGGAATCCTAAAACAAAATATTTAGTTATGCAAAGATCCACACATAAAACTGTAATCTGTATGTTGCAGAATAATGTATTTAGTTCCACAATGTTAAATAACTTGCAACTACGTTGCTTTTGAAAGTATCACTCTTCACAGACAGATGTTGGTTCTAAAGATGCAAATACCAAGTAAAAGATTAAGACATGTCAGCTTTGAAATACAACAAGCTACCTCCAGGTTAAATAGTGTTATTTCCTGGATTAGGGACAATTTCACTTTTCATCATGATATTATGGCAGTGGGGTTGATGTGTGCACAGTGGAGGTAAACAGGCATATGTTCTCAGAGGGATTGCAATGGGTAGCCCATGCAGGGCTTCAGGAAGAAAGGAAAAGGTGACTCCAGAAGTGCACTGAGAATTTGAGAGAGTGAAGGGAAGTACCTAGAGCCAAACCTGATTAGATATGTAGAAAACACAAGAGCTTCCTTCACTCCAATTGCACACTGGACAACAATGGAAGAACTCACAGCATGATTCCAGTTTAAGTGGTTCACAGATCTAAGGAAAGGAAATGCAAGTAGTCTGGAATACCTTTCACAAATGGCCACATTCTACCTCTATTCCTCTGTTCTTTTTCAGAATTGCATGCACAAAATGAACTTGTAAATCAAGGATATTAAAACAGAGTGTCAAGATCATATCCTCAGACCAAATCAACTGTTCAAGATAGTATTTTTTTCAGTCAAAATCAAATCTTAGTGTTTAACTGCCCCTTCCTTAGTAATTTCCATTTCTCCTCTTTCCTCCTCCCACTCCTCAATTTTAGGACTATATTTATTTTTATTCTTTTTTATTCATGTGGTTTATATAATTTCTTGCATATCTTCCATGTTTCCAAGCATATTAATCTTTCCTTTTGATGAAATGATGCCTCTTGAATCTCCTGTATTCCAAATCCTTTCTTTGCACTGTCACTCAAATGTCACCTTATTTCTCTCTGCTCTCTTTTTCCTCTCTTCTAACCACTTCTACCAAAATAGATTATTTTTTTTATCCATCAGTTGCTCATTCATACTTCACACAATGCCTTTTTCCCAAACCTTCCATAACAATGTCATTAGAATATTTTTATGAAGAGATAGGAACATCAGGGTCTTTTAAATATTTATCGTAACAGAAGGATTTGGCACATTATTCCTGATAATCCTTAAATGTGGCCAAGGCAAATCTCACCCTAGTGATACACTATAAAGGGCTTTCAACAGGCAACACCTAAAAAGCACACACCTAATACTGCCAATAGAGTTTTATGTCAGAAAATGAATCAATCCATCTCAGAACTGAATTACTCATGACATTCTCCTTTAATCACAGACTGAAGCTTTAGGTCAGACAACTGTCTCAGCAGTCAGCTGGAGATGAAGACCTTGACACCTAACTTTTGCAAAGCAATTTCACAGCTGTAACTCATGCACACCTGTTCAAAAAAACTTGATTGTAAACCCCTCACTGATTTAAATAACTACACATATAGTGATATGCTGTAAAAATCTGGTGCATGTAAACTTTCTTTTAGACCAAATTTACACATAAACAACAAGACATCCCAAGGGACTTCAGGTAAAGAAACAAAAAATTCTCTACCTGCAAAAGATAATTTTGGATATGCTATGAAGAAACAGCTAAACTTAAAGAGACATCAGAAAGAAAAATGTTATTTGGTAGCATCTTTGCAAAAAACATTTTTGCATCAAGAAACTAGAATTTGCAAATTAAGCAAGCAGAGAGAGAGAGAGAAGCTACAACACAAGCTAAGCATTATATTTTTAAGGGAGACGAAAAGATAATGGCTTATCCTATTTAATGGAAAGCAGAATATGTTATCTGAACTAGTAGCAAATACCACAAAACCTGTGCTCCAAAAAACAGTTTATAGGATAATAAGTTTATAAGTGATATACACATTAAAACCAGAAATCTTTAGGAGATGCAGAGCCACTGTTTCAGAGGCACCTGGGTATCTAACTGATACTACAGGTATGTGTAAGTTGCTTTGAAACACTGATCTCATTAGTTTTTCAAATTTCCTATCAATATGTTGCAAAATACTAAAATATTGAGAATATGACTCTTAGATATTTTTTAAAATTCATAAAACAAGCAATATTATTTTTAAAACTTGTTAAAATGCCATTTTATATATTTAAATGAAACTCAATTGTCATCCAAACCCAGTCTGACACACATCTCAGCTGTCTAGCAAAGGAATTTACACTTTTGATATGCATTTTGAAAATACTCATTGAATCAATGATAAAACCCCATAGCTTATATGGAATGGAAAATAACTTTTCAATTATTGAGCAGACATAAATGATAAATTAAAAGATTACACTTCTGGATGTAATTTAAAGTTTGACTAAAATTGAGTACTCAATTTCATAAAATCACTACACTGCAGGAAACAGTGGAGCAAAGGCCACATTAGTAATCAGCTTTAACAGTCACATTAATTCTAACGTACATGTGAAAAACTCTAAAACAGGGCAAGAAATAGAAAAGGTAGCCAGCACAGAGCATTGAGTGTGAGCACAGCTTCTCCTACATGCAGAGGTTGACTGCTTCCAGCAAACAGTAATGTTGCCCTCCAGTGTTCAACACTTTCTTTTAGGAATCACTCCTAATTAATATCTCCATCAGTCTCCTTAGATATGCTCAATTATAACATCACTGAAGCAGAGAACAAAATACAAGCCACAGGCCACATATTCAGTGCACAACAGACAAACAATTAAAGACAAGGATTTAAAACTTTTTATTGTTTAAAAACAGAGTGATTTTTTCCTATAAAACTACCATAAGAATGTGTGGCGTATCTTACTTTTTTTTGGCTTTTGCTACTCATAGGTTATTTTATAAAGCTTTGAAAGTTACAGCTTTGACAACACTTAACCTTACAAATCCATTACTCCTGCTCAAAAGCCATTACTCAGATTCACACATAGCAAATGACAGTTTTTTAAAAGATGCAAGAACAGATTATTACTTATATCTTTTTTAAAGCACTATGACTTCTAAGGATAATGTAATAAATGAAACTGACTTCCAGTTGATACAGTCTTCAGTCTCTAAGGAAGGATATCACTGTTAGTAACTCTAGGCTTGAGATCTTATGAAAATAAGAGAAGATTACTTTTTGCCAAAACAGAATTATTTTGCAATAAAAGCTTTATTATTTAAGCAAAGCTAAAAAAAAACCCCAAAACCAAGCAACCAAGAAGAAGCCCACCCACTCAAAAAAGACTGCATGTGGGTCAGAAAATAAACCAAGAATAAACCCACTGATTTTAACTAGGCAACTGTCCTGCAACAAGGAAGAGTACCCAGGAGACAGATGCACAAAGCAAAATATGCAGAATGCCTAAAGAGGCAAAATAACGAACTTGATATTTCACTGATTATATTCTAAACAGAGTCTGAAATCATATATACTCATAGCTTTTCTGTTACAAAATTTAATATATGTTTTGTATCAAGTATAACAAAACTGCTCTGCCAAACCAGTATAATTTGCATAGCCAATCAAATAAAGACTAAATAGAAAAGTCTGGGTTACAAAAATCCAAAACTGTTGTAAAGCTCTAAGAAGAAAAACAAAGTTCAAATCCCAGATTTGATTTGAATATGTCAGTACCACTAACTATACCACAAGAAGAGAGGCAATGTTGACTGTGCAACAAAGGACCTCAGATTAACTGAAAATTAATCACTAGTTGATTAGGAAAACATGCGCATCACCAATTTGAGAGATCTAATTTGGTTCCTAAATAAATGACTAATCTCTTGCGACAAGGGAAATGGAAAAACAAGCTTTTCTAAGGTCAGCTGAAAGAAAGATTCTGACTCAGGCATTTCCCATCTATGTAAGAGTCCTTCTCCATCTCTTCCTTTCTTTGAAAGGCTACCAAGTGCATCTATAGAGATGACAGCCTCAGATGCGGTACCTATTACATACCCTAATCGTCACTAACTCTCCAACTTCATTTTATCTTCCCCTGATGACACATTTCAAGCTATCAGAGGCTCAGTTTAAGGTCTGTCAGAGAATCCATGATGTGGTGCTTGATATGCTTCAAACTACACAACCTCACAAGCTGGTAACAGGTGTATGACTCAGCTCCAGGACAAGATGAGCTACTCCACAGTATCTTCAATTACTCTTTCCACAGCCCTTCAGCAGAGTGCTTTGATCACAGGACAAGAGACACCACCTTCTTTTTTACAGGATGGTAGTTTTATTTTTTACTTTGCTTCGTTTACGTTTTGCTGAAATATAGAAAACTATGGTATTTGCCCATTCTGTCACATGGTGCAATCTAAATACATCTCATTTGGTGACATCATTGTGAGCATTGATCAGTTATTACCTATGTTAACACAGTGCTTTGTAGCAGGATTAGTCTAAAAGTGTGAAAAATACAGTAAATTTCCAGTGATTCATAAAAGCAGGTTAGGCAATTACAAACAATTAAACCAACCAGATTGAAAAAAGTGCCCCAAATTAGGAGAAGCTAAACCAGTGAAGACTTATACAATCATCTGATCAGATCTACATGTAAACTAAAGACACTGAAAAATGGCCACATTTTGTCTCCACTTGAGGTTGAACCATTAAAACATGGCAATCTGACATACCTAGGCAAAAAAAAAAAACCACATCTCTCCTTCATCAGAGTAAATTACTTTGCAAAAAAAAAAAAAAAAAAAGAAGTCAGCAAATTAAGGAGGAGCTGCTATGAGAAATACTAGAGTTTTAACAATTGCCAATCTTCTTTTGAGTTCTCCTGCCAGGAAGCAAGGGAATATGAAAAAAAAAAGGACAGCATCTTGAGATGTTGTTTAAAAAAACAAGAAACAACACAATAGTAGCTTTGTGATTCCAAGTGTCTTTATAACACAGTCATAGAAAAGAATAGGCAATCTGACATTTAAGTATTTTAACATTTTAGAACAAAAAAATAAGCCTATTGTGAAGTGCTAATTGAGTATATAGATCCTTATGCCCTGTACAAGGCCAAGAAAGGAGTTTTATCTTACTTTCTAATAGTGATTACTACACAAACATCAGAAAAAGAGTTCCACTTAAATAAAAACTCCTGATTAAGTACCGAAGTTCAGTAACATCTGATAAACAATGTCATGGTAACAAAGTTACAGGTAGCTAAATCCAGGCAAAAGAATTAATGTAGCAACACTACTAGATTCTGGGGATGTCACTGTAGCACCAACCTCAGCTACCTGTAAGCAACCAAAGTCATCTACATCAGGCTTGTGCAAGTCTTCCAATTTAATTTTAGTAATGGCCTTTGCAAATTTCTGCAGTATTCTCTTTCCACTGGAAAAAAAAAAAAAACAGTCATAAAATTAAGTTCTAGTAAAATACTCTCTCTCAGATTCCAACATAATTATTGCAATCATTTGTGACAAAGAGATCTATCCATTGCCAGCAGGGCTGCAAGGCCCAGTAAGGGAGAAGGGAAAAGTAACCAAGGATTTGTTCCATGTATCATACACTTAAGCAGGAAGCAGGGGAGGGAATCACAACTCACAGGACCAAACAGTACGCTTTCAAAACTCAGGGATTTAAAACTCGGGGATTATTACTTCAATCTGCTCCAGAAAGCGCATGAATAAGAAACCCAAAACCCAATTAGTAGTTAAGCCTGAAAGGTATAATTCTAGAAAACACTTTTCACTCCAGATAAGAACTGAAATACTGGATGTAAAACATTTTTCAATTTACCACTTCTATTGTTTTTCTGTTTATATATGGAGTAGTCTACTAGAAGAACTAACCAAATCAGGACTCCTTGGCTAGAAGGAGGCATCTAAGGAAAAGAAAATGAGAGACCCTTAAATAATGGGTGGTACAGTCAAAAAATCAATAGCTCCTGAGACATAAGAGCTAAGGCACATCACATTAAAATGAAGAAGGTAGGTTTTAAAATAAAAGCTACACAAACACATTTGTAATTCCTTCCCACTAAAAACATGCTAAACATATTTTATACAGGTTAACAGATATTTATGTATGCTCTAAAGCAGCAAAAAAAATTAAATGAAGGAAGGAAGAAGAAATGCATCTACCAATGCCTGTACAAAGGTGACTAATGAAACATCTCTGAGCCATGGTTTGCTAGTGTCTAGAGCAGCAATAGAAAACGTCTATTACAAGCTCTCCCTGCTCTGTAACTCTTACCAATGCACCCACCCTTGACAGATAGTGCAGGGGGCTAGATGGGTCTTTACTGCAATTTGGCATAAACAATGAGTTCTAAGCCAATATTTTTTAATGAAAAAAAATCAGGATTGTCAGGCAAAAGGAAATGCTCACAGTCTCAAAATAACAATGTAAGATCTGCAGTGAAAAAAGGCACTCTGTTGAGGAATTAACAGGTGTACTGACAGACTTGAGCTACTCCATTTTCCAGAGCACATACAAACTTTATTTGGTAAAGGCAGCACCAATTTCCTACCATTTATTTTCTTGTAGCAGACTCTAATGCATGGATTTAAATGCATAGCAAAGCACACTCACAAACACACAAACAGAACCTTACTTCAGACAGGAGTCTCAGTCAGCACTTCCTGAGGAAGACTGCAGAAGACCACGCAGATGAAGTTACATGTGTGTGATGAGAGGCAACAGACAAACTGAAACCATGACACGGAGTTCTACCTGAACATGAGGAAGAAATTCTTTAATGCAAGGGTAATCCAGGCAGAGGACTGGAACAGGCTGCACAGAGAGGCTGTGGAGTCTCCTTCCCTGGAGGTATTCAAAAGCCATCTGGACACAATCCTGAGTAACATGCTCAAGGGGACCCTGCCAGAACTGGGGGGCTGGATGAGATCACCTCCAGTGGTCTCTTCCAACATTAACCATTCTATGATACAAATTGATGTGTTGGGTCTGGCTGAAATAAAGTTAATTTTTCCCTTAGTAGCCCCCACAGTGCTGTACTCTATAGCTACAAAGGTGCTGATAGTAAGTGTTTTGGCTACTGCTGGGCAGAGCTGGCACAGCATCAAGGTTATCTCTCCAGCACTGTCCCCTCTCACCACCCTAACAACCAGTGGGCTGGGGAAAGGCAAGATCCTGGGAAGGGACACAGTCAGGACAGCTGACCCAAACTTCTGAAGGGATATTTCCTACCATATGAAAACAGTTCAGCAATAAAAGCTACAAGAAAGGATGAGGGGGACCTTATTATAATGATGCTGGTCTTCCAGAGCCACTGCTATGTGTACTGCTCCCAGGAAGTGGAAGGACATTACCTGCTGATGGGAAAGAGAGAATAAATTTTCTGTTTTCCTTTCCTTCCACAGCAGCATTTTTTTATTAAGCTGCTTTCATCTTCATATCACAATGTTAACTTGGAGTGTCCGAATTTTATTTTAGATAACTAAAATAAAAGATGCACTCCAGGAGTAGTCACAAAAGTCAAGCTGAGGAACTCCAAATCTTCAACAATAAACTATGTTATAGTTGCTAACACAACTAGGCTAAAATTAATCTCAAGTAACTTCCTCTAAAATGCATACTATGGGACACTGAATCCCTGGTACCAGCACTGATAGCTAATGTGGGATCTTTTTCTTATAGAGGGTATCTGAAACACAAGACAACTCTGTTCCAAAGAAGCAACCGAAGCCTAGCCATAGCTAAGTATCAACAAAAACTTGTAGGATCCTGACATATCCAGCACTCTCCCACTAATACTATCATATCACTGGGTTTCCAATAGCTCATCTGCATTAGCCAAAGCACTACATTAATTCAGTGAAATTTTTAAAAAATTAAGAATTAAAATTAATTCAGCAAAATATCTTGGATCTTGTCATGCTGGAAGTTTCATAGAAGGAAATCTGAATTTTCCAACTTGACAGCCATATACTAAGATATTCAAAAGAGCAACATTTTATAAGTCTTAATTATTTAAAGTCTGTAAGGCACAAACAAGAGTTTGTTCCAAGTGAAACAGCAATCCTTGTGCAATATCATATGATTTCACTGTGTCTTTTAAAATGCATGCAAAAAGTTATTGTAAACCTGCTTTCTCAAAAAAGCATTGTTATCGAGTATCCACACTGTTCGACAGAAATTATAAAAATCTCCAGATGGCAACCTTTTGATGTCCAATAAGGAAAATTTTACAACTTTGAACAGAATCCATTTTCATGTTTTCTATGCAGTCCTGACACAACAGAACACAATTTTGATATCCTCTAGACAAATACAACCGCATATTTAAAAACACATGGTAGATTTCAACACCTTAGTTTGTCCCAGCAAGAAGGTAATTTTCTCAGATCCAGAATACAGATGAATGCCTCTGACAGGCAGTGAATAAGACCGAAATAAATTAAACTCATCTGGAGAGAAATTCAGTCATGACCCTCACTGTGATGAGTGATCTGATCTTCCATCCTTACTGGAGAAAAAGCCAGCATAAGAGTAACCTACCATTAAAGTCAGGAATTCTTCCAGTGAAGACAGCAGTTCTATGAAAAGGTGAAACAAAAAATGGATTGACAACAATCTACTGACTGTGAAGTTCAGCTCTCATTGAGGTACAACCTAATTGAAAATGCAAGGAACTGACTATTCTGGCATGCAAGGATTGTGGAGATAGAGAGCACACAGGAGATCAGTATAAGAGCTCATGTTGGAAAGGTTGAACACAGCCAACCTTAATGCAGTTCACAGCCTAAGAAGCATCTCAATCTGTTGACAACTATCACCCACGAACACAACTCATGCTTGAATCTGCAACCCATGCAACCTTTCCCAGATTTTGAACAAGTTTAGGAAAGAAAGGTACCTAGCACAAAAACTCAATTTCACAAGAAGTATGAGGCTCAGAGGAGAGATACCTCCATCTTCTGACTGAGCAGGTATTTCAGAAACACAACAGATTTAAAAACCCTAGCTAATAGGCTCAACTGACTGAAACAACAACACACTTCCCCACAGAGTCCTACACAGGGTCACAAGCACTCCCTCCTTCACTTCATACTTAAACTACATTTAAACCTTACTCACCAAGGAATTAGGAAAAATACAAAAGAGATCATCAACTAAGGGCCTTGAGCAGACTGTCTGCATGCTCCACTTGAGTCCTCAACAAAACACTGATTCCAGAGAAACAGATTTTCAAGAGGGACATGAAGGACAGACTGCAGCTTCTATTTATATCCACTAAGCAAATTAAATACCCACTGCTCATCTGCCAGAGAGCACTCATATAAACATGGAATGGTTTGGATTGGAAGATACCTTAAAAGATCATCAAGTTCAATCCCTGTGTGCCATAAGCAGGGACATCTTCCACTGGACCAGGCTACTCAAAGGCCCACCCACCCTGCTGTGGAACTCTTTCAGTGATGTGGCATCCACAGATTCTCTGGGCAACCAGTTTCAGTACCTCACCTGCACCACAGTAAAGACTTTCTGCATAATATCTAAATCATTGCTCCTTGTCCTACCACTATTTGCCCTTGTAAGAAGTCTCTCTCCAGCACTCTTGTAATCTCTGTTCAGTATCAGGAAGGTTGTAGTAAGATCCCCCTGGAGCCTTCTGTTTTCCAGGCTGAACAAACCCAGCTCTCTCAGCTTGCCCTCACAGGAGAGGTGCTCCAGCCCCCTGATCACCTTCATGTCCCTCCTGTCTTGCTCCAACAGGCTGCCATCTTCCTTAATGTGGAGGCCCTAGTACTTCAGGAGGGGTCTCATGAGAGTAGAGGGGGAGAATCACCTCCCTTGACCTGCTGGCTACACTCCTTGTAATGTAGCCCAGGATATGGTTGTTCTGGACTGCAAGAGCACTTTGCTGGGCCATATCAAGATTCTTGTCCAACACCTCAAAATCCTCTTCCTCCTTTAAAGGCCAATCACAAAGCCGTATGAAAAGAAAACTTCAACAGACCATAACCACAGCTGAGACTTCCTGATACCCCCTTAGTAACCCATTGTATCAATAACTGGCTTTAAATTTTGGTTCAGAGAATGTTAATTTAAAAGTAGTTTAAAAAATAATTATTGATTTCCAGTCAAATGAGATTGTTTCATTCCATGTTTCCATTTGTGATTTTGAGGTTGTTTTAGTTTGTCACTATTACTTTATGTATTTTATATGTATTTTATGTATTATATATTAATATGTATTTTAAGGAAATTAAAACAAAAAACAAAGAACAAAATCAGCTCACAATCCTGAAACTGATTTTTCACTGTTCTATATGACAAGTAGTTTAGTAAAATTAATGTTAGCACATCAAAGATTTTCATGAAAGAATATTTTGCTGAAATACTCCAGCCAGAAGAAATACTTAATGTTCCCATATTGCTGAGATTATTTGAAAAGTACAGTTTTTATTTCAAGGGATGCAGAGTTAGAAATATTTGCATATTTTTCATTTGAAATCCATTAAGAAAAAAATCCAACCAAACAATTATCCCCAAATCCTGTTAGAACAGATACAGCTTTGATGCTCGTGAAAATGTAAGTACAGGAAAAATGTAATGTTTACTTATGATAAAAGACTATGGTAGCCTTATTTTCATTCAATAGGCAATCATACTGACTTTGAAGAATGATTTAAAATTAGAATTTTGAGAAAAAAAAAAGTCATTTTAACTACTGATAAAGTTTCATAGTGAAGCTATGGAAACTGAAATGAATGGGCCTACAAAGACAAAAAAAAAAAAGACTGAAACTTGCATCAGATACTTAGTTTCTGTTTCCTTTGCTAATAATATCTCCCCCATATTCCACAGAGTCATTGAAATGCATCTTCAATACTTGTTTTTCATAACAATTCAATTTTTACTTAATTTGAAAGCAAAACTATAAACCACTGCTTGAAATACTTATGGTAAGGATTATACTGACTATTACTATTGAAGACCAAAAGGAGACTTTAAAAATGCTATCTTATTTAAACAGTAAAGATGGGATGGGACTTAAAAAGTCAATTGTTTCAAATTTCCATTCTAAAGAAAGTGAAGTCCAACTAGGTGAAGAATGACAAAGAAATCAGTGGCCAGTAAATGTCTAGAACAACAGAGCCTCACTAAACAGATATGTCCCATTTTTTATCCAAGTTTATCTTATTTAGGACAGATATGTACCTTTTTTAGTTACTTTTTGACTGTAAGCAGTTCTGTAAAGCCTCTCCTCTCAAAGGAGCAGATTTTCTTCACCTGTAAGTAATGTGCCAGCCAACCTAGAACCACTTGTTGAGAACAAGAGATTCAATAATGCCAAATTTTTTAAAAACAAGCAACCTCTTCACATTCTTGAAATTAAATCCAAATCTTTTTAAATGTGTGAACAAAACCCAAAGAAAACACCTGCATTAGTATGTATGCTGTTTAATACCTGAAGGTATTAAATTAGATCATGTGTTCCATCCAGAGCCTACAGATGAATACATGCCTCCTCAGTTTTGACCATCAATAATAAGAGGCCTTCCATTTTAAATTGTGAGCATGATTTAGCATTCTGTAATTGATCCAAGGCTATTTTTAAAAATCATTTTAACCAATGCTCATAGTTTATCTCTTAAGACTTCAGAATACTGTGATTCAAAACTGGGTAATAACATCTACATAAATACTTTAGTCATACCAAAGATGTCCCTCCAATTACTCATATTTAGATTTATAATTTACTGATACTCACTAGGCATTCCATTTTTTCATTTTTGACATGATTTTTTAAAATAGAAAATACGATCCAACTAAACAGTGTGTGTGCCATTCAATGGTGGTTTGCAATTAAATGTGCCAGACATCTGTGAAAGTCTTAACTGGCCCTTTATGAGCAGAAAGGAATGGCTGTGCAACTTTAAAAGCACACAAAATTAAACAATATTAATCTCACCTAGACAAAGAAAATCTTATGTAAGCAACCATGGTATAACTCCCAAGTACAGATAACGACAATCAAATGTTTCCGGATAGAACACACACATATATACTAGACTCTGGCAGTCAACCAAAACAGAAAATCCTATTTGACAGTGATAAGAAGGAAGGCATTCAAACATGACCCTGATCTTTTCTTCCATGAAAAAAGAAAAATCTTCCAGCCTCCCTCTTTAAAATAGAAATCACCCAGTAATTGTGCCATAGCAGTGTAATGCTTAACTTTAAATTTGTAGGGTGCATTTTGAATATATCCAGAAGTGACAAACTCACAAAATTCCCATCCATTCATTTGTTAAATTTAAATTGTAACTTACCAGTCTACCACCATAATAAATAAATGACAGTTTTCTGTTATACAAGACAGTTTTAAATAACAGTAGCTGTCTGATAAGGCTTGAAAAAGAAAACATTTAATTTCCTCTTTAACACACTTAATTGTAATATTACAAGTCAGGGTAAAACATGTCTGAAACCCACTATGAACTTGTCACAATGAGAACAGATATAGTCTTCTTTCTGTTCAGCTAGGGCTTCAAAAGCACAGTGTAGCTATAGGATAAAACTCCTGCAAGATGCAAGTTCTGAGCTTTCTGTGTGAAAGCTGGGCTTGTGTCTCCAATGGGTGTGTTAAACAAGGGGTGCTAGTTAGAAAGGAAATAATCCCAAGATGTGTAAATAAAAGCTATAGAGCATCCAATGTAAGGACTTTGATGCATATCACATGGAGTACAATGTGAAATTAGTGACAAAAAAAATTTAAAACAAATTGTTTACTGGTATCACTGCTCTCCAAGAAGTTTTTTAATAGCTTCACATGTATGAAGAGAGACATTCAGCAATCTTCATAAGAAAGCTGATTAATCTCTGTCAAACAAGACTTTCCAGAGGTAGCAGTAGATTTACTAAAGAGCCCTGTGCCACTGCCAGTTCTCATACCTATCAGGTTCTATTGGGGTATCACAAATGGCAATGCTTGTAGGACAGCCACTAGGCATAGCTAAGCCTTACTCATCACTCAAAAATATCAATCACCTTTTTTTGATTATACCTCACCACTGCAAATGTCAAAGCAATTAGCAAAGTCCACATTTCAAAAGCTGAAAAGCAGCCGTTTATTGAAATACAGACAAATTAATATCAGTGTATTAATCCCTATTCTGTTCACAACTACAAATAAAAGTATTTAATCTACAGGTGTATCTCCTTACACCTGTTGGCCACCAAGCCAGTCTATCACTGCCCTCCTGGACTGGACAGGGGACAAATATACAACAAAAGGCTTATGGGTCAATATAAAAGCAAGAATAGAGATCACTCAGCAATTACTATCATCAGAAAAACAGGCATGACTTAAGGAAACATATTTACTAAAAATCAATAGTAAGGCAATTATAAATAAAATCAAACTTTAAACCACCATTCCTCCCTCTTTTTCCCAAGCTCAACTTCATTCCCAAATTCTCTCCCTCCTTCCCCTAAATGATGAAAAGAGTCAAGGAATAGAGGCTGTCATTAGTCTGTTTCACATTGTCACCATCATTTCTTTCTTCTGGTTCTCATTCCACACTCCAGCACAGTGTCTCTCCCATGAGACACATTTCTCCATGATCTTCTCCAACATGGGTCCCTTCCACAAGCTACAGTTCTTACACAAACTGCTCCAGCATGGGTCCCTTCCATAGGGTGCAGTCCTTCAGGAATAGATTGCTCCAGCATGGGTCCTCCATGAGGCCACAAGCCCTGCCAGAAAACCTGCCCCAGCACAGGCTCTCCATGGGGCCACTCCCTCCTCTGGACAACCCCCTGCTTCCTGGTCCTCCACAGCCTGCAGGTGGGTCCCTCACAGACCTCCACGGGCTGCAGAGGAACAGCTGCCACATCATGGTCGACACAACAGACTGCAGGGGAATCTCTGCTCCATCAACTGGGGCACCTCATCCCTCTCTTTGTTCACTGACCTTCCTGCATACTGGGCTGCTCCCCTCATATATTCCCACTCCTCTCTCCAGCTGCAATCACTCCTCTGCAGTAACTTCATTTTAAATCTGCTGCCCACAGTCACTGCCACCACTGCTGAAGGGTCTGGCTTGGAGCTGGCTGGCACCGGCTCTCTCAGACACAGGAGACACTTCCAGCAGGTTCTCACAGAAACCACCCCTGTAGCCCCCCCACTACCAAAGCCCAGACACATAAACCCACTACATCCTCTGAGACCAGGATTATACCACTCCAATCCCCAACCTCCACACCTTCAAAAGCTGAGTATTATCCCAGACATTATCCTCATGAAGCATCATAATACAGTTTTTTATATGACATTCTACTTCCCACAGATCAGTTTTATTACTTATTTTTCTTCTACAGCTTATTTTGATGCTTATACAATAAAAGACTTTGGGCAAGTCTTTGTTTTCAGTCACAGTACAAACCTATTGACCTAGAATGGTTATTCTTAACTTAAAAAATACACAAGAAGAAAAAGACCATTGAAAAATAATGAAAAATATTACAAGAGAAACAGAACACAAACTATGAAGCTGGAAGCTACTTGCCATATAGCAGTACCAAAATGCATTAACAATTACTTCTAAATGCCACTTTTCTCAATAACTCTCTTGGCTCTATTAATTTTTAATAATGCTCGAGTAGCCTTTCATTATAGTGTTTTAAAGATCTCATTTTGCTACGCTAAGTATAGACTATTTAGTTGGATTTCCATTTTCTAAATAAATAGAAATGCCAAAGCGTTTTATTTACATTAGGATTGCTTTTACACCACAACTCTGCCTATCTCCAGAGACAATCGTCAGGATTTCTTAAAGGAATTTTAAATCAAAATTCATCTTGGCTGTACTGTCAGCTGAAGCTGTGCCATGTCTTGCTTGTAGAATGAAGTATGTGGTCCCCACGACCATTCACGCTTTACAGAATGCATACATAAGAGAATTTTTAAACCTGCGATTAAAAACTAATGCAACAAACATTCATGGCCATTTCAGATGTACTGCTTAAGCAAAAACAACCCAATGCTCATCCTTAAAAATGTTGCTTTATCATCTTCTTACTAAGGAAGGCTAAAATCTACTATAACTCCACAAGAAGCACATGAGAGAGGAATTTTCAAACAGTAATTTACACAAGGTGTTCCCAAGATTTCTCTGACCTCCAGAAAGGATTTAGATTGCAATGACACTTCAAGACTTTTACTGTTTCTTCTGCACTTCTGGATAATACCAGAATGTTGGTACAAGATGCATTTAGGATTGATCTTGGCCAGACTAAAATACAATATATGTGCTGTTTTTTTTTTTTCAGAGTGAAGTAACTTCTGGATAAAACAGAGCTCTGCTGACTTAAAGCAAGTTGAAAAGACAGTTATGTCCTAAATCCTGCTGAGGAAAAGTCCAAGTACTTGCAACCATCCTAACTTCAGAGGACAGGCTAGGACCACAAACCAAAGCTATGACAAATGATCCAAAAGCTTAAATCTGGACTATAACAGGTATTCTCTATTTACACTCTGAAACCTCTTAAATGCATTTAGTTTTAAGAGAGGGATTTCTTACTTAAAAATTTCAACACAAAGCACTTTGAAACCCACATGCTGGCTTAGACTCTGGAATTAACAGATGGTGAAAATTCCCTCAGACACCTCAAAAATTAATAAAACATCATGTAACAAGTCATTTCAAGGTCTCTGTAAATCCAGGCGGACACTGAAAGATAACCTGTTGTACTCGGGATTTTCCCATCATGCTGTTACATTTTTATTTTTTAGCATAAAGCTTCCCTTTAACGGTACCATTTCTCAATAGCTAAACCTCATCTAAACAACTAATAATTTGGATAAATTTTATACATTTCTGGTACTTTTTTTTTAAAGACTCACCTGGGAATATATCAGCTTCAACAGCCTAAAAGTTATCAGCCTTACTCAGCTGAAACTTCTGCTTCCTCCCTTTCCCATTCTTGATTGTGCTTAGGTACAGTAAAGGCTCTTCATACATTATAAACATATTTGCATTATTTAGTGCTGTTGAGTTTTTGTAAAAGTGGAAGTTTAAACTATAACTTCAAGTGACAAGACAGATTACAGACTTGAAAACTACTTTTTTAACTGAGACAGCAACTAAGTGAGTATATCCAAATTTATTCTTAAATAAAGTTTAATATTTTATTAAGGGAAAAAATGCAAACAAACACAAACTGTGTTATTATAGTTCATTTTTCCTTGTTACAGAATCATCACAGAACCACAGAAGAGTTTGGGTTTGAAGAGACCTTGAAGATCATCTAAACCCAACTCCCCTACCCATAGAGCTGGTTTCTCAAAGCACAACCCAACCAGGCCTTGAAAGTATAAAAACCCCTTATACTAATAATAAGGGAAATCATTGCAATTGTGAGCACTGGGAATAACCTGCTTCTGGGTTTTAGAAAATACCTGCAATTATCAATTTCACTGATCCATTTTAAAGTCTGCATCAGCTCCTATTCAGTGAGCACTATGTTTAAAATGTCAAATACTGTACTGTATCAACTATGAAAGACTGACTACCCTCTCAGTGACTAAGCCTACATATTGCTCTAGTTACAATGTGTTTATTACTGTACATGATAAGTTACTTTGAATAAATGGTTTTCTGCTCATGGAACATGAACAAAAAATTTTGTTACACAATCATCCTTGTTTCATATATCACAGTTTCTAAGTTGTATACAGTTATATGCACATGAAGTGCAACTGAATATTTAATATATAAATCTTATACTATCTATAAAGTCATGAAACTATTATTTTCAACAAACCCAATGCAGAATTTCAACAGCTTTGGCTCTATACTGAATTTTTATTTTTAATTTTCCTTCTAACATGAACCACCTATTGGTCTGAAAACTACACTTCATGCTAATTTTTTGAATAAGGTAGTATTTATAGTATACGTAAAGAGCCACAAAGTTTCATTAACTGAGTATTATGCCATTAACTTTCTACTTTCTCAGCAAAATATTAAATGTACCTACATTTTCTATTTCTGAAATACAAGAAATAAACTTACACACAACTGTAACTTTGATTTGCAGAACCAACAGACAGACTTGGGTTTGTGTTTCATCCAAGACTATCTATTAGCAAGCAGACACGGATGACAAGCAAACGCTCACTGCTGTGGCTCACCAAGGTCTGTTTTCTTTCTTGGCTGCATGTGGTGCTAATTTTCGTTTGCTGAGTTAGGCTTTGGTACATTGGATTATTTGTGGTAGATATTGCAGCTCATACTGTGAGATGAGGAAGAGGATTGCTATAATTAAAAAGCTTCCCAAACTCCACCTCCCATTTTTTCTTATCTGCACAAGGAGAATAAAGATTTAAATGTGTGAATGATTAAGGGATTGGAACATCTGACATACAAAGGAAGGCTGAAGAGAGCTGGGATTATTTAGCCTTAAGAAGAGAAGGTTTGAAGAGATCTTATAAATGTCTATTTTTAGGGGGGGGGATAGGGTGAGAGAGTAGATACAAGGGAGCCAGACCCTTCTCAGTGGTATGAGCCCAGGATACCATGATACAGTTTCTTTTCAGATGGATGGAATTCACTTCACCCTTGGACAGAAGACACTAACAGGGTCCTCTTGTAAGTCTACTTCTGCATTCACAAAGTGCTCTCTAAGGTATTAAAAGATGCAATGGAGACTGCAATGTTTCCATGAGAAACAGAGTTGATAAGAAAATCTTTCAAATCACTTAATAAGCTATGCAAAATAAAATAAATAAAAGATGGACTTCGGCAGGTTCTTCAAAGATATGTATGCCATAGCTGCAGATACAGAAGCAGCAGCAGCAAAGATTTTCAGAACCACAGAGACTAAAATATGGGGCAAGGGCTCCACAAGTCTCTTGAAGGGAAACATAAGAATGAAACATCTCCCATATCCTGAGCATATTGCTTGGAGCACCTTACCCAATCAATGCAGCCTTCCACCAACATTTCCATCAGTTTCAGCTATTCCAGAGATGAATATTAACAGCCAAGAAGCCATCAGTGACAGATATGACTTACAAATACTGCACACACCTTGCCATTTACAAAAACAGGTAATTTATTTCACTGGAACGACAGAAGGAAAAGAGGGGGTGCTGAGCTTTTATTGGAGCTCTCAAACTCATGAAAATGGCAAAAGCCACAAGCCTTGAAAGTGTAACACAACACTTAGGTTCTTTACCTTCTTCCTTTTTCCACAACATAACATAGCCAAAAATGCAGCTTTCAGAGGCCCCCTCATTAAGTTTCATTATTGACATAAAAATTATGATTTGAAGAGGGATGAAGTTGATTTTTTTTCCTATAAAATAGGCTTTCTTGTCTTTTCAGGCAAAAACCTCTTTAGCCATTCTCTCAACATTCCAATTCCTGCAATTAAACATGTTTGCTGCTATTATGAGTATGCTATGCAACTGGAGCTGACATACCTCTGCAGCTCCATTTTGACGTGTTTGTCCAATTGGAAGAGGCAGACAACTTTCCTGTTCTTCCAGCTATAAAAAACATACTTTTGACTTTAAGCAGGAATGCACCCCTGATTTCAAAGTAATCCTTTTTCCTTCATTTAATTAAAGGTTTTTAACATTAACAGTGACATAAGGAGATTTTTTGCTCACAATTAAATAAAGATTTTTTTTTTAATGCAGTGAGCCACATTATATATAAAGATTAAGGGTACGCTAACTAGTCAGGCCTGAGCAATACAAAACATCTTGGTTTCAGCTGGGGTCATTACTATCTTGAACATGGGTCCTATTCTATATTTAGTGAAAGCACATTTTATTTTTTCTTTAAGTTTATAGTAGGAATCTGTTAGAACACGTTTTATGGGATCCTTTCTCAATCAAAAGACAGGCTTTCAAATGCATATTTGTGTTTATATTCAAACTATTTTCTTTTTATGAAACAAAATTTTAAAAAAGACAAATCTGCTATAGTGGCTCTTAAAGCAGGTAATCAAAATTCAATAAAAGTTGGAAAACTTTGCATAATTTAGTATTTGTCACAGAATATGAAGACTTATAAAGCAAAAAAATAACTGAGATCGCATAAAACTGATTACAATGCCTCATTGGTTTAGAAGAATCTGCTCAAATAATGATTATTTCCATCCTTCTGTCTACACTGTCCCAGTACTACAAAAGCCATGAGGTAACAAAAGGCATGATATGAATAACAACTTCACTCCTAAGTGAGTATTTTGCCATATCTCACTTCCAGCTAATTCGAAAACTTAATACTTATTCCGCATAGTTAAGGAAGGCTTTCAACTGTTAAACAAAAGGGCAGTGAATGAAACATCATTTTGCAAAGACAGATGCCAAGCATTTGTAAGCTGTTGAACAGCATTAGCAACACTCGCATTTATACAAGCTTTCAGTGAATTGTCACGTTGGAACAAATTCAGTGATGCAACCCAATTTTAAAGCAAAGCAGGGTAGTCATATTACAGGGTAGCATTAAAATAAATGAATTGACATTGCTGGTGTAAACCTCAGTAACACCAGAACTACTTAGACTTATTTACCAAAGGTTATTATTTTCCATCTATGTCAAAAGTACAAAAAATGCTAAATTGTAAAAATTACTGGAATGCAATTTTAGCAATCAGTAGGCAGATCAGAAGTTGAGGTGCTTCTCTACTGGAAATAATAAATAATCTTCCTCTTAGATATTAATGTCACTAACAATCTTCTTAAACTGAATTTATGAAATTATAGTTCAACTAGCTGAAATCCCTATTAATCCTATAGTTGAAGTGGATTTTGCTATCATTAAGGAAAGAATATGAGACTCTCCACAAATAAAATATTTTTAAAATTTTTCATTATCTTTATGCTGATGATCATGTATCAGATCATTATAGGACATCTACACCAAACTATTGCAAGACAGATGTGGGAGGTAGGTCATCGAATTCAAAACTGATGTTTCAAGAGATCTGCTGCTTCTGATTATAAAAGCAAATTCTAAATTTGATTCAGAATTAAAGAAAGCTTAAAGGTTCTGTCTATGCAAGAATTAGTAAAGCTCCACAATGGGGTGTTTCTATAAAAACACATAGTAATGAATGATCAAATTTCACAAAAAATTAAATGGAACTTCATCAGAGTAAACAGACACTACTACAGTGACCCTCTGGCCGCCAGGCACATTGAATATATAATGAGGTAGCTGATGCTGTTCTGTGTAAAGGACAATAAAAGACTGTACGCTAATGGAAGAGCAACACAAATTAATCTGAAATAGATTTACTGAGACAGGCCAAAATACAAAATGGGAAAAAGTGCAAAACCAAATAATGAACAGGTAAGACTAAGAGGCTGATTTAAAATAGCTTAGATAGCTTATTAAGTTAACATTCTGTTAATACTGTACATAGCATTTATCAGAAAAGATTCTGTTTTGCTACTAACCCAATCACAGATTTCATTCCACTTTGACTAAATTCAATACAGTGCAGAAGGGGAACAAACACTTTGAAAGGAATTCAGAGATGATTATGCAGGTGTTAGTTTTTTGTTGGTTTTCTTAAAGATGCAATCTAGAAAGTGTTTCATATATTTGAGATGTATGAGTCAACACACTGAAAAGAATTAACATGAAAGAAAAAACTGCACCACAGCCTCTTAGACCTCAGCCTTGCCACGGCCCCAGCTTCTACCCCTTGGAGTGCTCATCTGAAAACAGGGACAGGGGAAAATATGGAGGGCAGAGAGAACGACTGGTGTATAACGGAATACCCAGCTAAATGCTTAGTCTTGTAAAACACATGGCTTAAATGGGGAATCAGGTCACAATTTCATAAAAATAGCATCTTGATAAAGAAAGGTGCTAACCCTTTGCTTGGTGCAAAGGGATAAAACACAGGTAGGGTCTCAGGAGGGAGAAGGGGGAAAGGCCAAGGATTGCAGCTGTTTTTTCAATACAAGTCTCACAACTTCATTAGTTCAGTGTGACAAAAATAAAAAAGCCTCTAGGTATTCACCTCCCTTATACTCTATGAATTGAATCCTGTAAAGACAAGACAGAAGTAAAATCAAGATGTAAAGCCAAGAAGAAAATAGCTATTCAGAGTTAAGCATTAAGGAACATTCAGTTACATGCCAACATGACAGATTTTTAAAAGTTATCACCTATAGAAATATATCAACCCATCATACAAGAACCACAGCAGATTCCAAGCCACCTGCTGAGATACCATTAGTGCTTTATGACTGATAGAAGGATTGAAAAAACTTTTCAGCTGTAAACACCTACTGTCAAAGATGAGATAAAAAAGCCCCCAAAAATCAGTTATAATAAAATAATTAAATAAGCATTCAGTCATTCAAAGATTTTCTGTAATCAAAACTAAGTTTTTCACAGAAGCATTAAATAATTGCTTCTAAAAAAGCATTAAAAATGACAAGAGCTACACTAGTCTAAGGTAGCTGCCCATGGAATGTTATGACAAATACTCTCTTTTCATACAGCTCTGGTAGCTGGTACAGCAATGTCCACACAGAGATTAGTTGGATAGATGAGCAGGATACCAAGAGACAGTGGGACAGACAGTAACTTGGACAAGGACTACCATCTTCAGTTAAGTATTACCTAAACCAAAACTCACACAAAAAACCAAAAAAAACTAAACCCCCCCAAAAATCCCAACTTCAAAATTCCCCCAAACTTCACTTTTTTGATTAGTACCATCTATCAGCAGAGGATCACACTCAAAATGAGAAACCTTACACCAAGAAATGGAATAAGATTCTCAAGCCTGCAAAGCTAGTTCCACAAGAAAAACAGAAGTCATATGACAGAGGATACAGCTCAGGAGGCCCACACTTTCTCAGACTACAACAGTGTCCAATGAACAAAAGTTTCTTCCTCCCCACGTGAAAATAGAACTGTGCCATTGGACAGTGCAGCAACCAAAACTATAAATGGATTCAAAGAACTCAGATACCAAAGCCAGCTATAGCTTAGGAAAACCCTTAACCAATCTCTGAAGAAAAGAAGTACCAAAGGGAAAAAAAAAACAAACCAAAAACATTTTTCTTACACAGGCCTCCCTTCACATTTTTCCTTATGACCACTTCTACAAGAAAGCCTGCAGGGAGAGAAGGATCTCTCACATAATTCAACCCATTTGCTCTGAAACTGCAAATGCCACTCCTACGAGTACACAATGTGACAGAGCACTAAAAAACGGCTTACCTCTTGTGATGGGTGACTAACACTGAAGTAGGATGGAACAGCCAAGAAAACGAGAAGAGCTAGGGAGAACTGTGGGCTGCAGTCAACAAGAACAGAAAAAGACTTTTTGAACTAAGCCTGGTGTTTGACCTACTTCTTACAAGCACTCTCTAGCCTGACAAAACCCATATAAAAGCTTTCCAGATTGCACAAGGAGAACCCTGGTCAGCTACACCTGTATCAGATTGAAATCTGTTCACATCTGCATCACATCATCTGTTCAAGATTCACAGGCAAAATGAGCAGCACGTTTCAGCAGCAGTCACAACTTTTTAGTATCATTCAGCTTCCTGTTCACCTTGCTTACTGTGTACTGCCATATAATCAGCACTACAAAATCCAAAATCACAGATGCTAGAAAATTCAAACTGAAACAGAAAAAGGTTCCTAAAAGCTAAGAAACAATGCAACTCACATAATTACATTTGATCAAAGATGGCCAAACAAGAGTAAGTTCAAAACGTACGCTGAAGAAAAAATTCCCAAGACCACTAAAATTCTGGAAAAGCAGAAAATTGAGAAAGCAAGTCAGAAAAATAATAAAGACCAATCAAGGTATATTAAAGAAAACTAATTAAAGCCATATGTGGAAACTTTGCTGTAGGAAATAAGAAAAACAAAAGTAGACAAATTAGAAGAATAGGTAAACAGACTGACCCACTTCCACTTTAACATCACATTTTCTGGAGCACATGGTATAGAATTTTGTTTTAAAAATCAGTCTAACGGCAATGAGAACATCTACCATGCAATAACAACATTCTTGAGAGCACCTTAAGAAAACTAACAGAGCTGTTCAAAGGGGCCTCCTAGACAAGAGAAGCACACAACTGGTGTCAAAATATCCCCAAAGAGAAATCCCTTAGAGCAATTAGAGGATTACACATTTTTTAAGGAAAGCCCTTTCTAGTTTGGTGCTTTGTAGTACACAAGTGTCAGTGGACACACATCTCAGAGAGAGCATGCTGAGTCTGGGAATTCATATTAAACCCATGGACCAAAACCAAAATAAGGCACTATCACAGAAGAATGCATGTGATACAATGAGGCATTCCCTCCTACTTCCAGAAATGTAAAAATAATACAATATTATATAAAATCATTCTAAAAAAACCTTTCAGCTCATAGATTCTTAAGATCTTCTGACCTTCACAGTACTAACACTATCAGGTCTTTCTAAGGAGAACTGAGTCCTTCATAGGCATTGGCATATAAAGGGCTGAACTCTTTCTCCACTGTCTTTCACAATAAAAGTTAAACAATGAAAAATAACACAAGCAATACTAGATATTCTACAAAGTGACACTCTGCTGAACAAGTTGACCAGTTTAACAGAACTTTGAACACAGCAGGTTCTGAGGACACACTAAGAAAAGAATCAAGAGAAACAATTAATCTCACAAACAATGGAGGAATGCCCAAGAACAAAATAATGTCTGATCTGACACTGTTAAAATTTGGCAAAGATGAAAATCCAACAAGATATTGGACCACAAAGATTTTCTACACCATAAAAAATACACTACCTCACCTAATAGATACAATAAATCACTACGTCCATCAGTATCAGAAGGTACTACATGAGTTAAGTCCAAAATCCAGTACTAGAGATCACAGTGTGGGCCAACAAAACCAACATGCCAAGGTAAAAACTCTTCAAGAGAAACCCTAAAAGCCCAACTTCACAAGAAAGAAGGGTGATGACCTCAAGACAAGGGCACATCAGAACAAAGTTTTGTCTCGGACATTTACTGCTGCTTCCATGATGATGCAGGAAGAGTAAACAGATTTATTTAAGCCTTATACAAAAGACAGCAATAAAGTCTGATAAGAAAATTTAAAAGGCATCTCCATCTTTAACTTCTGATTCTCTCTGATAACAAAACACCTCAGCTATGCAAAATTCTTACACTAAAAACCTATTACCAAATGGCTTATAGCAATCCAATATGGCATAATGTAAGTTACATTTCTCTGAGAGACTTAACATATCAACTGATGTATCAAAACAAGATCACTGTTCACTCATCATCACACCTGCATCAAAAGTCATTCAGGAGTCGTACAGGTAAAGACTGAAAAAAAAACCCAAAACAACAAAATTACCAAACCAAATAGCTCTCTCTCCCCCCAGCTACCCACTGAAGAATGCTTCTAAAACAGAAAAATGCACTTTAAGTTGCTACTAAAATCCTTAATACAGAATGAGATGATGTTTAGTAGTTTAGGAATATACCATCAGTTTTACTTTATATCTGCCATATTCACTGCCTGTTTCACATGTGACTAAATTAAGTTTAAAATATAAAAACCTAATTTTGAAACATTGACTGCCTTGAGGAAAAAAAAATTACAGACACAATACAGCCTCTCTCTGCTTTGGGAATAGTGACTGTTGTATATTAGAGTCCATCTGTTAAGTAATGACTGATCCAGGATGCAACGCTGCTGCAGCAGACTCACAAGCAGTTTCACATTCATATACACCTCCCAGGGCTGAGAGAACTGTTAAACACTCTTGTGTTTATTTTAAAATATAAACATTGTTTTCAGCAACAGGAACTGATTAGTAGGTCTCTCTCACATGCAAGCAATGGATGCCCTCCACATAGATACCAAAACATACTCTTAACCTCTCCATCAAAGACAAGGCAATGTTAATCCAGTTGCTGGTGCACTAACAGCCAGAATTAAAATGAGCTTAAATATCAGTAAGAATGAAAGAAGAAAGTAAACCAGAAAAGGATTAAACATCTTTGTATCTGTCATGATCTACACAAAGCCAGTTAATAAAATAACTGCATGTCATTAACTTATTTGGAGTGCTACATTTAAAGAAATGGGTAATAAACCAAAGAAGTTATGATGACTTGTACCATACTTGTATCATACATACAAAGAACAAAAATAAAATTTACAAGTCACATTTCAAGCTGTCAAACAGCTTGTAGAGAGGAATGGGAAATATACCAGATCACTGTTTTGACATATTCACAAAACTATCAGTTTTAACCCTGTGCGTTCAGATTTGCCATAAATATTAAAATGATCTGACCAAATTACGTCCTTCCCTGCATGCTGCAGCTTTTCCATTCAGTCTGTGCTAGGTCAAATGCAAATAACTGTCAGACAGAAGAATACACCTTTTTAAAGTGTTTGAAACAAAATATATTCTTTACATGACTTTGTATGAAATTACTGGAGATTAGAAGCATTAAACTAATTTGAAACAAAGGCAGTTTCAATTAATTACCATTCACTTTTGAGCAGTCATTTTTCTATCCTATTTTATGTGCAAAATTTGAGGTTATTTCATTGACTGAACTGCTTCAAAAGCTTTGCTGCAGCAAATCTTGCATTCAGGAACAGCACCAAATTGCACATAATTGAAAGTGATTCATTTTTAGATGCACTCGCTTGGCTTCTGTAGGTTC
This sequence comes from Emberiza elegans, assembly GCA_024865655.1. Classification (NCBI taxonomy): domain Eukaryota; kingdom Metazoa; phylum Chordata; class Aves; order Passeriformes; family Fringillidae; genus Emberiza; species Emberiza elegans. The sequence goes on along the minus strand of JALJVW010003023.1, from coordinate 19,336,293 downwards.
CTCAGGCTTTGGTGTAGGTAGCGCAAAAACATTAAGTCATACAGTCCTGCAGTAACTCTTTCACTCCATGAAGTGAGCAGCTGACTAAGGAGCTACATTTTAGCATTTTCTCCTTGTTTCAGCTATTTACCTCTGTACAATAGTATTTTGCAATGCACAGACCTTGGACCAAAGTAGCAACAACACTTACTTCTGCAGACAAGAATGTGTCTTGGAAACAGGGCAGGTTATTAAGACTTGGACAACCCAATACAATACTGCAATACAACTAACTCTTTATTACAGATATTAAAGCATATTAAATCCTTACAAAAATCTCCCTTCTCCCACTTCCTCCACATAAAATGCTCAACTAGCTCTGATCTAACAGGGTTAAACCCTTCACATGTTTCAGCCACCAAGAAAAGACACCAGCTCAGGCTGGGTTTTTTTAATGCTTTTCAATTAAAACCAGATACTACATTCATGCCACGCTTCGTCTCAAGAGGAAGCTACTAGGTTAAAGGGCAGCGTCCATAACACGAAATTGCAAATTACTTAATCTCCTTATTTTTCTCGCTGTAAATTGCACACACTACACTTCTGCAGGAGGCAGCCGGGACGAGGCACTGGGAAGGGGAAGAGTGGCCTGTCTGTTCTAGGTAGGGTCCTGCCTGGAGTTTAGGGAGCGCTGAGGGGGTTTCTGTCACACGCACGACGGACGAGGAGATGAGCAGGTCGCGGGATTACCGAGGAGTTTGGGAAGGAAGGATGGCTGGAGAAGGGCCGTACGTGTAGGAGGGACACGGGGGCTGGGAGGATGCAGTCCCTGCCGGGTGGCACAGGGGCGGAGGGGCGCAGGGGCAGCCCCGGCAGGAGGTGGGCTGCGCGGGCCGGTGCCCGCCGGGGCGTCACCGGGGCGGGGTGCCCGGCCGCTTACCAGGTTCAGCACCGTCTCCACGATGTCCCGGTTGCTGACCTCCCCAACCTGGATGAGTCCGATGAGGACGGCGAATTTCATCCGGATATTGCGGATCGGCACCGACGGGTTAATCATCCCCGCGGGGAGCACCACGGACCCGGAGCCCGACGCCCTCAGCTCCCCCATCACCGCGACGCTGCTGCTGCTGCTGCCGCCGCCTCCGCCGCCGCCTCCACCGCCGGCCCCGACGGAGATAAGTCCCGCGGGCTGCGGGTCCGGCCCCGACACCGGCTTCTCGCTCGCCATTTACCCCCCGCCGTTACCGGCACCTGCCGCCGTCGCCTCCCCGCCCGGCCGGGCCGAGCCGCGCATCCACCGCAGTCGCACCCGGCGGGGCCGCAGGGAGCCGGCCCGAGGCGCCGGCACCGTCCCAGGAGCCGCTCCCCCGCTCCGCTATAATGAGGGATTATTATGGGCGCCGATGCCCCGTTAGCCGAGGACTGCCCGGCCGGGGCCGCCTCCCCGCCGCGGGGCCGGGGGCGCGGGCGGCGCCGAGCGCGGTGCGGCCCGGCGGGGGCGAGCGGCGCGCGGGGCGTGCGGCGGCGCGAGCGATGCCGCTGCCGCTGTTGTTGTGGAGCCGAACCCGCCGCCGCTCACGCCGCCATGTTGCCGCCCCCTGCCTGCGGTAGCCGCCAGGGCGCCTGCGCCGAGCCCGTGGGGGGAGTGGCCGGGCCGGGCCCCCCCAGCCGGCCGGGGCACAGGTGAGCAGGTGCGCGGGGCCGCCGCGCCGCCGCCGCCCTCCGTGCGCCCCGGGCCGCCGCCCTCCCGCCGGGGAGGTCTCGCGGGGCCGTCCGAAGGGACAGGGTGGAGCCCCCCGTGCGCCCGCCCGGCCGCGCCCCGCCGCCCCAGGGCGCCCCCTGCGGGAGGGGCGGGTGCCGCCGCCGCACCGTCAGGGCTGCCGGTGACGGGAGGTGCCGCCCCCTCCGCCCGCTACGCTGCCCCCGGCCCTCGGGCACTGTTCTTGCTTGGTGGCGGTGTTAGGTACCATGATGTCCAGTCAACACCAGCTTTCCCAAACCCCTTGATTGCAGTGATGCTGATGACAATGAGTATTTTTGTCAAGTCTCTCCAGTACTAGAGAAACAAGTACCTTCAATGCTTTGAGTATACTCAATTATTTTCATTGTTGTTGTATGTGTTGAATAAAGTTGTATATATTGCTCTATGTGTGTTGGAGTTAATCCATACCTGTTAAAAAAGATGTTCTTGGCTTTATATTGATGCTCATCACAAAGTTGGATTTTACAACAAAGCTTGCACCCTGGTTGTAGAATACCATTCACCCTGACTCTTCTGTAGCCCCAAACTTGGGGTTTTGGCTCGATTGCTGGTCCTCCTTATATCCAGCTCTAGGTAATAAACTGCAAAAACACGATGAATCAGCAGAACTGGATCAGTACATCCTCCTAGATTACAGCAGATGCTGTAAGCTCCACCGAAAGAAAGAGGATGCCTCAGCTCTGTACTAAGATGCATTTGCTCTATGTACATGGAGATACAGTATGATACATTTACTTTTTTGCCAAAGTCCATAGGTCCTTGTCAGTGTGTATAGCCTGGATACATAGACATGACTAAAACAGTGGTTAGCTGTGAAACTCAGAACCAACATTATTTCAGAAGGCTGGAAAAGATGTGAAGATAATCCAAAAGGTCATTAATGAAAGATAAGAAAGCACGTTTTCTTGGAAGAAATTCCTTTACAATTTGCACCAGCCACAAGCAGTCATGTGTGATTCATAATAAAGGTGTACTTTCATTTTTTTATATTCATGGAGGTGCCAAAGGTTCCATTCTCATCAGCAGCAGAACTAGAAAAGCTGAATACACACTCACTAAACTACTTTCAGGAATACATGACCTCTTTTGCAAAACTGAAGCCTAAGCCTAGAACTCTGTAACAGTCACTTAAAATTGTAACACCTTCAGGAGCTAACCCATAACAGTCAGTTGTCTTGATTATTCTCCCATCTACATCTGTATGGTGAGACGTGTTGCTATAAATAGTATTGTTGGTTGAAACTTCATGTTGGCTGATGCGTTGACTGGTTTTCTTTTTCCGATTCATCTCATAGTTGCTGCCTGTCCTTGCCAAATGGGTAGAAAGCTGTTATAATTGCTCTCCTACTGGTAGGTATATTAAATTTGATCTCTATTGACTTACTGATTTTCACAAATCCCAAAATAACTTCAAAGCTTTGAGATCCATTGCTAAATTTGCTTAAAATTTGTCAATGACTTGTTCATCTTCGTGATGGAATGGATGAACTAATACAATATAACCACATAAACATTTTTTTTCACAAAAAAAAGCAGGATAACAAAATATAGTTTGATACATTTTATTTTCCATTCCACACTTCATGCTACTCTTCATGGAAGACTCCATCATTTGCCCGTGTACCTAACTGCTGCAGTAACTCCTGAACACAGCTGTTCCATATACAACTGTCAATGCATTCCTCCACACTGAATTTCTGATAAAATTGCAATCATGAGTTTCTTTAAAAGTGGTTAACATTTTCACTGCTAAAATCACATAATACGCAATAGTATAGTATTATCACATAATACACAATGCTAAAATCACATAATACACAATAGTCATAGTATTAGGGGGAAAAAAAACATTAGAAGAAAGTTAATTCCAACAATATGTTTAATAGCAGAGACTTCCTTTAGTTCTTAAACTCATATTTGGTTTTACAAATAAATTTTTCAAAATCATGTTCTCTTTATTTTTATAAGCTGGAGCGTTGTTAAGAAGTAGCTGTCTTCTCTAATCAACAGTGTTTGTTTTTGATAAGCAAACTTTCATTGAGGTGAGCCATTCATCAGCTCATGTGAACATTATTGTAGCACTGGCATTCTGAAAGAAAAACAAATTTGAAACATTAATCTCAGCCCTTTAGTAATTGCAGCTCTGGTGTTCATTTGCTTCCATTCTAGCACCTCATCAGACTGAAAATTAAAGTAAGAGTACATACACAACAAATACTATAGAACAGGATTCATATATTTCCTTTAAAAATATTGTTTGTCTCATCTTCTTGATATTGGCATTTTCATTCCAAAGACTGTGAATTTCTCAGTGAGAATTTAGTCCATGAGATGTTTAGCTGGATCTCAGTCCAGCAAGGTGTTCTGCATGAGCAAATCATAGAATTTGCATAATTGTAACCATTTTTAGGTCAGCATGCAAGATCAGTCATTGACACAGGCCCAGACTAGGTGTGGCAGGGGTAAAAGGATGCTATGAATTCCTTCATCCTTCACAAAAACAGGATGATGACAGGATCTGATCCATTCTCTTCCTGTACCTTTTACAACACTTGCTCCCCACTGAAATGAGAGAAAGCAATCCCTTTGCTTCCAGAGCATACTTTTCCTCAGCTGTAATAGTTGACAGGAAGGAATATTTCTTTTCTGTGATATTCTTCAGGTTTTCTCAGATTCCATTCTCCATAAATGCCAGAAGGTGGTCTCAAATATAATAATAAATATAATATCAAAAAACAAAGAAAAAGGCCTTTATCCATGCTCCAATGCTTGCCACAAGCAGATGGGGAAGAAAATAAAACTGACAAATAAAGTTTAAAGTTTTAGCTCAATTTTTATTTCAGTTCTAAAATAAATTCTAGCAATACTACTTCATTTTTGGGGTAAAAAGATTATGTAATCATTCAACTGTGAAAGCTTGACAGAACATGTTTTAGAAGACAGACTCTTGGCTACAAAACATGGAACTATTTCAGTAAATAGGGGCTGCTCTGTTCAGGCATATATTTACACTGACTCTTAGAAAAAAAGTGGGTTTTTAAATAATGAAATTATATAGATCAGAACTGAACCATGTTTGAAAGAAGAAGAGAATTTTCATTTGTCTGCCGCTGTGGCATCAAAATGATGCTTGCTTTACCGTGTCCATATGAGGACTCCTGTTGTGTTTAATTAGATTATTCTCATGAGTAAGGATAATGTGATTTGTTCCTGTGCCAGGATCAGGAAGTGCTATTAGCCCCTTTCTCTTGAAAACCAGGATTTCTTGTAAGTTAAAAAAACCCAAAACCTGGCAAATATAAACAGAAAGGCCATCACAGCATCTAAATTTTCCCTGCTATGCATATGGGTGGCACCAAATAGCATCATGGAGTGGTTTGAGTTTGAAGGGACCTTAAAGATCATATACTTTCAAGCCCCTTCCATGGACAGGGATACCACCCACTACACCAGATTTCCCAGGACACCACACAGCCTGACCTTGAACATTTCCAGGGATGGGGCATCCACAATTTGTCTTGGCAACCCATTTCAGTGTCTCACCACCCTCACAGTGGACTTACTTTCTAACATGCAACGTTAACCTACCCTCTTTCAGGTTAAAGCCATTCCCCCTTGTCCTGTGATTAGATTCCCTATTGAATTATCCCTCTCTGGCTTTCCTATAGACCCCCTTAAGATTCTGGAAAAAGCTATAAGGTCTGCCCAGAGCTGTCTTTTCTCCAGGTTGAATGACCCCAGCTCTCTCAGCGTGTTGCTGTGGAGAGGTGCTCCAGTCATTTGATCACCATCATGGCCCTCCTCTGGTCTTGCTCCAACAGGTCTATATCCTTCTTGTATTTGGGGCACCAGTGGTGGACACAGTACTGCAGATGTGATCTCACCCAAGCCAAGTGAAGGCACAGAATCCTCTCCCTTGACCTGCTGGCCAAGCAGCTTTGGACACAGTCCAGGATATGTTTGGCTTTCTGGGCTGTGAGTGCATGTTGCTGGCTCATGTGCAGTCTCTCCTCCACTAGCACCCCCAAGCCTTTCTCCTCAGGGCTGTCCTTAATCCATTCTCTGCCGAGCCTGTATTTGTGCTTGGGTTGCCCTGCTGAGTCAGGTGCAGGACCATGCACTTGGCCTTGTTGAACTTCACATGGATGGCACTGGCCAACCTATCATGCCTGCCAAGGTCCGTCTGAATGGCTTCCCGTCCCTCCAGCATGTCAGTTGCCCCACACAGCTCAGACATGTTTCAGTCACTGTTTTAAACTTCCACATGACAGGGCGCATAAAAGCATAGGTAAAGAAAAACTGGCAAGATTTTTTTGCTACTCTGACTGTAAATAATTTCTACATGCTTTTTATACAATTTCTTACTTTATTCTTGAAAGAGTGTAATATTAAAAAAATACCTTTTATGTATTTCTTGAGGCAAGTTCTGCTATACCCTGTACAGTTTCAGAAACACCGTAACAGACCTTCCAAGTGAGATTCTCTATATTTCCATCACAATGAAGCAGATGGAGATGGAATGATTTAAAGGAGATGTTTTGGTTTTATTGGAATAGGTGCTCCAAATAATTCAGTAGAAATTTTGAAAAATATAGTTATTTTCTATAAGAAATTTATATTAATGTATATTAATCTCTCTGATTTTTACACTTAGAGTACTAAAAATAGAATAGAAATTATGTTTTTTCTGATGGTTATAAATTCTACTGAGAAGAATTCATTAAACATAAGCTTTTAGTGTAAAAAGACATGATAGTCTGAGAAGTAGTTGAACTGTAACCAGATCTATATAAAACAGAACTTCTACTTTTAAATGAAGATATGTATTCATATCTATTCAATTTTTTTTTTCTTAATTGCTTTTATTGAGATATAATCATAGTAAAATGTACATACACGTAAATAGCAGGATTTGTATGTTTTATTACAGAAAACACGCAACACAATTGTTGCAGTAATGCATAGCTTAGCTTCTTGGTTTTGAAAGGGTTTATTGTGTTCACAAATCATGCTTCAAAACCATGAGTTTGAGCTGCTTATTGCATTTGGACATTTTATTCTCATATTTCTTATACTTTGCAAGCACAATCATGACAGCCTTTTTAGTAGTGAAATTAATACAATAATTTTTAGTATTGATACTATTATTAGAATAATTATTATGAAGGTCAATTATTAATATTTACCCCTTTGCTGGTTGTCCATAACTGATTTTTCATATCATTGATATTGATATCTCAACTCCTTGATCTGTAGATGCCTCAATCTATGTTGTTTGCTCTTGCATAACAGGAATATAGTTACATGAGGGCCCATAAAGATCTACTTTCAAGACAGCAGTTAGGATCTTAAGAAAAGCCCTACTGGTCTTTTCTCCTCCCCTTATATTCTCTACTCTTTGTCAAGCACTCTTTTTTCACGCAACACTTCACACTGCCAGTTAACTTTAAGAGTTATCCTTTGTTGATCATCACTGTGGCCAAATCTCAGAGAAATCAGTTGGTTTGGCCATTGTTAGTCCAAGACACTTTTTACAACTGGATTTCTATAAAATTTTTTAGCATAAAATAGTTTTCTTTAAAAAAATTCAGAACTCTAATTAGGGTTGAAAACACATAACTTATTGTTACTTCTGACGCCCTTCTTTTAGTATGTATCTAGACAATAACGGATAATGGAAATTAACTTTTGTTGGAAGCACTGCCATAATGCAATGAACTAATTGTTGCTATGAAGCATATATTTGTTGAATATAAAGACCTAATTCATCAACAAATTACGTTTATTTTATGTGCTCTGCATGCATTCACTTTAGCTACTTGAAACCAAATAAATGCTTTGAGAGAAAGGATGTTGCTCATACACTTTGTCTATATGCTGGAGTATGAGCATCAATAGGAGACAAAGAGGATCCCAATCTCTTGTATGTTATTAGAAACACATTTCCAACCACATGCCGTTAAATTATACCTTTAAGGACTTAACGTTTATAAGACACCAAGGAGGAGAGATGAACAGAAGGGTTAAAATTGATAGGCTTGTTTATCTCAAGAAAGTATATGTGATTGATGGCCAAATTTCACTTTCAGGGAGCATTGAACAATTTATTGATATATCATTGATATTATCAGCAGGAACTTGATAATGTTCCTGAGTATTATTTGACATTATTTCACATTCTACTCAGCACTTGTCAGGATGCAGCCAGAGTCCCACTCTAGGCACCACAATTCAAGAAAGATATGGACAGACTGAAGAGGGTCCAAACCAGGGCTGCAAAGATGGTCACAGGCTGGAGAACACGCCCCACAAGGAAAGGCTGAAGGACCTACATATTTTCTCTGTAGAGAAGAGGATGCTCAGGGCAGACCTCATCACAGTATTCCAGTACTTAAAGGTCATCTACAATGAAGACAGAGACTCCTTGACAAGGAATCCCATGGAGAAGACAAGTGGCAGTGGATACAAGTTTTATTGGGGAAAATTGACATAAGCAATATTTTTTTTTCCATTGAGAGCACTCATTAGCTGGACCAACACCCCCAGACATGTGGTAGAATCCCCATCACTAGAGGTTTTCAAGATGCAATCAGACAGGGTGGTAGATAATCTCATCAAGGCTCTCTTTCCCACAAAAAACAGGACCAGGTCATCTCTGGATGTCCTATCCAACCTGAGCTATTCTATGATTTAATGATTCCATTATTATCATCCTGGTTTATGTATTTTGCTATTTTATCTGTAACTCTGGAAATAGTTTACTAAAAAAAACCCAAAAAAACCCACCTAGTAAACATGTTTGTTATATTCCTGCAAAGCAAGTGATTTTTGAGAAGTTTTCTGTGTGAAAATGCATGCAGGATTTATCGAAAGGAATTTGTTTAGTTTTTCATTTGCTTTCACTAAAATGAAAAGAAGATGTTATTCAAGATAGTTCTTTTGTTTTCTGACATGACTGCCAAAAAACCCCCCCAAAAAAACAACCAAAAAATGCCACCACAGAAAAAGATAGCCATCTATCACCTAGGAAAGAAAGAGCTATGGAACACTTCTTTCTCGATTTCCAAACATTATTTATTTTATCTTGCTTTCACATTACCTTTTTGAGTATTTTATTGATAATGGCCTAATGATTTCCAGCTATGACTGTAAAAGAAGGGATGTGATACCTGGGAAAAGGATGAATTTCTGGATGTTTACAGTTTCACCAAGAAAGTAAGTCAAAATTATTACCCTGTCACCAGAATCCCAATAGGGCTTAGTCATGATTGTGCGTTAATTTTTCAGCATCTTTACCAAGGTAGTGCTTAAAGCTGTGCTGGCTACTACAGCTGAGACCCTGCAGTATTGTGAAGAGAGGAAAAATTATTTTTCATGTCTTGTAGATTGCAACTTTTAAAGAAAAAAATGTCAGTGCTGTTTGCTTTTATTGCTGAAACATGACATTGTTGACTCTTACTCAGCTTGTGATCCTCTGTTGCCCCTGAATCATGTTCAGCAAAAGTACAAACAAGCTGGATGAGGCACATCCTGTATTTGTGCAATTTAGTATGTCTACTAAAAGTAATGCCCCACATTTGTGTCTGTTCAATAACATCCTGTTTTTCTCAGACCATTCCTACAGTTTGTCAAGATCATTCTGAATTCTAATCTTGTCCTCCAATGTACACAGTTGCTTCCAGCTTAGTATTGTTTGCAGATTTAATAAGCACACACTGCATTCCATCATCCAGATCATTAATGACATTATTATATGGTATCAAATCTTGGTCAACCCTGCAGAAGCCCACATGGCACCATTTTCCATGTGGATGGTGAGACATCAGTATCTATTCTTTATTATAGTGAACAGTATTTACAGGTTATTATAACTGTATAATAAAAATTACATTCAGACCATGATTCCAAGTATTGTTTTCAAAATACATTCTAAGAGATTTCTAGAATTTGAACTTACAATGAGGTGCATGACATAGATTTAGGCTGTCAGGGTCCTTGGAAGCTGGCCTGTTCTAAATCTCCCTTCCCTGACCTCTGCAATACTCAACACTGTGACTAACTTAGATGGCTGGAGAACTTTTATCCAATCAAGTTTTGTATATCTCCAGAGTTGAAGTTTCTCTGACAATCTTCACCCAGTGTTAGGCCATACTCATGGTGACTTTTTTCTCCTTGTAATTATCAGTAATTTACTCTCCTGCAATTTTTGTTCATTGTCTCTCCTATTTTCACTGTGTATATCCAAGCAGCCTGGCTTCGTGTACTCTGTCTTCACCTACTGCATAGTTGAAGACAGCAATTAGCTGTCACCTAGCCTTCTTTTATTACAAATGAATAAGCCCAGTGCTCTCAAGCTCTATTTGTTTGTCCTGTGCTCTCATTTCCTAACTATCTTGATGACTCTGATGGACTCTGCCAGTTTTTCAATGTGTTCGTTATACTGCAGATACCCAAACTTGACACAACTCTCCAAATGTAGTCTTGCAAGTGCCAGGGAGAGGAGAATAAGCCCTTCAACTAATCTGCTGGTTATGTTCTTACTAATGCAACCCTATTTGTGTTTCATCTTGCATTGCTGCAGAACTCCACTGCTTTTTTTACACTCATCATCCTCAACCTAAGTTCCTTTCTACAAATCTGCATTATAGATAGTCAGCCTGTGCCATTACAACATTATCCCCCAGATGCAGAATTTTGCATTTGCCTTTGCTGAATTTCATGAGATGATGCCAGGTTCCTGAGCACATTCCCCCTTTCTAGTAATTTAGTTGGCTGAGCCGAGGAATCTAGCTGGCTCAGTCGGAGGTCAGCTCCCTCATTGTAAGAGTTATATCAAAGCAAGACAAAAACGAGGGCATGCCCCTCCCCTTCCCTGGGAACTGCTTTCTAGCAGAGGGTGTATTGCTGTGCCCTGCATGTGCTACATTGCTGTTGTGTAGCATCTACATCTGTAGATGTACACCTTGCACCTTTTTAATCCAGACCCTGGCCCAGAATGTGTGGTCTGACTTTGGGCCTAGCTAACATGGCATTTTGCCTGCCTTGTGGGAGCAGACTTTTGAGCTACACCTGTTCACTCTGTCCAGATCTGATCCTGATCCAGATTTCATGATTCAGCCTTCTGGATCCTTGTTAGTGAGGTCTGCCTCTGCCAGCCTTGGTACCAGTGAGTTTTCCCTTGTTGGCCAGCAGGCTTCTGCTGCTTCCTGCTCTACCTGTCAGCAAGTGTCCCTGCCTCTTGAGGTGACTCCAGATGGAAACCTTATCCAACTGATCCTCTTGGTGACATCATTCACAAAACTGAAAGTGAACTCTATCCTATCATTCTAGTCTTTAGTAAAGACAGCAGTAATATCAGTGTAAAGGCCCTGAGAAAATCCTCCCTCCTGGATTGCTGTGCTCAGGGTCAAGTTAGGGATAGCGCAGTGGAGGGCTGTTCCCCTTTGGGAACTTTGGGATCCTTGGACAGAGTGGTCCCTGACTGCTCTGAAACAAGGCCTCAGAAAAGCCCGACTCCCATCCCTTGAGAGCTACTCACAGCCGCAGCTCAACTGTTTGGCTCCCACCTGAGCTACACCTCCCACTGCATTGCAGCCATACCTGTGCCTGATCATGAGCCCTGATGGTCCAAATTTGGATCCTGGTCTGTGCATTGTATTCCTGGCTTGACTTGTTCCTCTTCAGTACAGACCTGCTTTGTGATCACTGCACAATGTCTGAGGCTGCACACCACAGCCAGACCACACTTGCCTCATTTAGATGCTGGTGGACTGGGCTCTTACCGTCCAGGCTCCTGCCCTGCTGCCTGTGTTGTAGTACTCTACTCCTGGTTCCCCCTTACTTGGGGAACAGTGGACTTTCACTTCTTCCTTGCAATCAGCCCAGGTATCTGCCCACCCTTCAGGATTGCCACAGCTGCCAGGTGGACTTTGAGGTGCTGACCACAGCCAGCTCTGCATGCACTTTGTAGTCCCCCCATCCAGTACCTCTGTTTCCTCTCTACGAAGCTACTATGGGAGATTATGCCAAAAGCTTTTCTAAAATGAAGTTAAACAGCATTCAGTGTTCTCCCCTTACCCCCAGAAGGCAATCAGATTAGTCAGACATGTCTTATTTTGAAAAAGCGCACTGACTGTTCCTAAACATGTTGATCTCCTTCATGTACCAGAAATTATTTCCAGGAGGAACTGTTCTGCAGCTTTCCTGGGGACTGGTGTGATGTTGACTAGCCTATTGTTCCTAGAGTCTTCTTTCTCAACCTTCCTGAAGATTATTGTGATATTTGCATTTTCCCCTGATCATCAAGACCAAAGATTGTATAGAACAGCCCTGTAGTGAGAGTAGCCAGCTCCCTCAGCAGTATTGAATGCATATGGATGCCCTGCTTGTTTAAATAATCATCAGCTCACTCTTCCTCTAGCATGAGTAGCACTGGACTGCCACAAACTCTGTGACTGGAAGGGACCAGGGACTGGGAGCACACATTTTCAATAAAAACTGAGACAAAGAAAGCACTGAGTACTTAAGCATTTTCTATATCCTTTGTCACTTTGCCTTCAAGTTATTCAGCAATGAGTCCACATATTACTTAGTCTTGCTTTTCTTTTACCTTTAAGACCTCTTGTCACCCTTCAGGTCCTTTGCCAATTTGAATCCCAACTGAGCTTTTCCTTTCTTCCCTGCAGCAGTGTCTCTGTAATCCTCTGGTACAGCTTTCCTCATTCTAGTTATGCCGTCTTTACTTCCACCTTCTGCACACTTGCTATTCTGTATTTGAGATCAATCAGGAGTTCCCCATTAACTCAGACTGACATTTTACTGAATCTGCTTAAGTTCTAGAACACCACAATGGAGCCATTCTTGCATTTTTAGGAAGATGTTTTTGAAGATCAGTCAGCTTTCTTGGTCTCTTTTTGTTCTTCAGGGCAGCCTCTGATGAAATCCTGTCAAGCAAATCCCCGAAGAGGTCAAAATCTGCTTTGAGATCAAAGGTCTTTATGTTCATTGATTCTCTCAGGATCTTGAATTCCCATCACCACATGGTCACTGCAGGCCCAAGTTACCATTGGTATTTATGTCACTGATCAGTTTTTCCTTACTTGTTTGTAGAAGATTTATCAGATTACCTTTGCAGTTAATCTCATGTATCCCCTATGTTGAAAGACTGTCCTCTTGGATTCAAGAAAACCTCTGGACTGCTTACACCCCACCATGCTACCCTTGCAGCACCTGCCCTCCTCCAAGACCCCACCAAAAACCTGGCCCTGCAATTATGTGGCTTCTTTCTCAAGTCCTATTCGTGTTGACACAGTATATAATAGATGTTTATTAAAGCTTCTCTATAATCTTGTTGCATGGTCTGTTGTTCTTGTTTACAAGAACAACAGGCCATGCAACAAGATTATAGAACAGCCTAGAACTGACTGATGAAGGCAAATGTCCTTCAGTTCCACATGCACAGAAATAGAAAGAGTTTTCTTTCTTTTGGTGGAAGCTGTGTGTTTCCAGCCACCACACACTACTCATATGTAGCTTCTGGATGACCTTCTTCATTAAGAACTTGTAGACTTCCTCCAATTCATTCTCTCCAACATTGTGCAGTCTTGGCAGCTTCACCTGGTAACTCAATAATTTGAGCAGAGGACACCTTATACAGATGAGAACACCATCACTTCCAGTGGAGTCTTGGAAGCAGCAGGCACTCCCTGCAGCTGAGACCTGGATGATTAAGACCTCTTCCAGGAGCTTCATCTCTGTCAAGACTTCTGCACCAGGAGCAGTCAGTGTGGCTCCTGCTGGGGACCACGTGTTGTGGAATGCCAACATCATCACTGTGCTGACTCTTGCAGACCTGCACTGTCTGAGAAAAGGACTGCAAGCTCCTTTGTTTTTTTTTTGTCTAGGGTGAACTGCTTCACTGACTGCAGAGTTCCTGTTTCCATGTAGTTTGGGGTGTTCCTGGTTAGTGGCACTCCCTGGGAGTTGGTTAAACAAGAAGCTCAGCACAACCCCATTTCCCTCCCACACATGCTAGATTACCAGCCTAGCAGGCAAATTATAATATTTGTTTTTGGCTGCTGGCCACAATATCTTCACTGTATGAATGATAAGTCATTCTTTTGAAAATACTCCTACATACAGGTGAAGGGAAAAAACCCATAACTTCAGGTTGTTTTACATTTGTCCATAGAACAGGTATTTTATAGGAAGAAATTCTGAAAACTTTTTCAGCAGATTTGTCCCCAAAAGAAGTTATTGAATGGGTTTGGTTGGTATTATCAATCTGTAGACAGTCTTCCTAGGACAACAAAAAAGAAGAGAGAGATAGAAAGGGGGTGGAAGATTGTTAATGAGTACGGAGCTTCTCTGAAGCAACTTGCAGAGCTTTGAAAGGTGACAAACTCATCTTCACTTTCACATTTATGTATAATTTTTGTGATAAAAATATATAATACATTTTTCAGAAATCTTTTTATAAATGCACAGGTTTTTGTGTGGGAAAAACCATGAATAACCTTTATTTACCAGGATACCTGGTGAAACAGGGAAAGTCCCCAGGAAAACCATTTCTTACAAAATGTGCCTCATAAGAGCTGTAAAAGTTATTGCAAGATTTTCTAATGTATCTTTTGAAAATTAGTAGGTGATCAAGCAATTATATTGTCATAACATGTAGGCACAAGGGAGCAGCTATAATTGCATAGGAAACTTTGGCATTTCTGGGCTCTAAGATTGTCCATTCTACACCTTTTTTATTTTCACTGAGTAAATAGAAGTTGTTTTTCAGAATGTATTAATACAACATATTTTATATTGAGGTTCATCAACTTCCATTTCTTTGAATTTTTTTTCTTACATTGAAATAACTTGAATCTCTTCCTATTTATGGTAATGTGATGTAGTATAGCATCAGACTATTTTCTCTACAGGTTATACAGACCTGGTGAGTAATAACTAAATTACAGTGTTTGAACAGTGGCTATGTTATATTTGATCAGAGCTGTCAGTCTCACTGTGCCATGTACACATTGCATCCCAAAGGTTTGCATGTTTTAAAAAAAAAAGGGCTCATCAAGACTCACAGCTTTGACTTATTTCCTTGGATACCCATTGTGTTTTTATTAACCTCTGCACAGTTCAATTACTTGCAGTTTCCAACTTCAGGCAGACACATCAATGCTATATTTAATTTCTTTATAGTTAGCTTGCAAGGTGTCTGGGTTTGATGTAGATGTGAGGGAAGCAGGACAATCTTTAATTTCAGTTGGGTATAGATAAAGTTTACATAGATAATTTCTTCTTTCATGTAGTTTTTCTCCACCGTTTAACAGAAGGGCCCAAAAGATCTTACTGCATTATCATATTTTTGCTTTCATTTCTTTTTAAAGATTCTTCATATTTTCTTATTCATAACAGCTTTCTTTGTACCCACCGTTGCCTGTGAGAGCTGTTTTCCCGAAAAGTGGGCTGGGCTGGCTAATCTGTAACTTTATATTTTATGCAGAGGCAAGCAAAATTGTAAGCTATCTTCCTCATATCTTCTTTTTTCCCAAAATGTTTTTTTTAAGATGCTTTAAATGGCTAGATACTCTCTGATCCCTACTTACTACAGAGTACTGTGCTTGCTTATATTCTGGGTGATTCATTTAAATAGAATGGTTCATTTGGTTTAGAATAACCTCTTCAAGTTAAGCTCCGTTTAAGCTCTACCTAAGGATTTCTTTTCAGACATAACTTTGTTCAGTTTGTGAATGGTTTGTGTTATTGATTGGACTTTCATTCTTTTATTTGAAGACAAAGAGAGAGGCATCACCTTATAAATTTCTGGTTAAATGTTTCTTTATAAAAACTGATAAAATCCTATTTTGACTTGCTGGTGATCAAAGATACTCTGATAAATATTTCTGTTTGCTCTGCCTTCTGCTCTCAGATAGGTGCCCTCCCACAATATAATTTTGTTTCAGCATCCATTTGCATTCTCAGCACAAATACTGTGTGGAGGGAGAAATACTTCTATGTAGTTTTCATTCTTTCCCCTGTGTTTTCATAGAAATGGTCTGGTTCACTGGCCAGACTTTGTGTTATTCTCTGTCTGCTATTAAGCCTAGTGATTACAGCAGTGTGGTTTGGCTTATCTGTGGGCTCTGTATCTTTGTAGAGAAAAGATGTCTCCTAAAATAGTCTGCCTTGGAATATATAAATGAGGTTCTCCTTTTTCTCTGGTTTTCTTTGAGGCAACTATCCCTGTAAATATTTTTCTCCAGCAGTGGTAAATGTTCTCATATCCTGGGTGAAGAACAGCCTAGAGCTGACTGATGAAACAGTGAACAAAAGGGTGTGATTGAGGAGGAACTTAAATCAGGATTGCACAGTAAGCATCTCCATAAGTTTGCCCTGAAGTTCTCTTCAGCAGCTTTAGGGATCTGCCTTCATTGGGAGCTTTCTTATCTTTCAACTGAAAAGTTAATTTCTTTTGGTTTATGACTTTCCATCAATTTAGCACTTCTTTCTTCTTAAAGGTCCAACTGTCTCACTATATTGTCATTCCAGCATGGTGGCTGGAACAGTGTCCTTGCAACTGGCAACCAAGAGTTCAAAATCTCTCAGATTAAGAGATTACACATACTGTTAAGTAGATTACTAGGGGAAAACTGAGTAGTGCCAACACAACTGTCTGCATAGAATATAAAAAACCGTTTCTACTGTATCCTCTTTGGTGTCTGATGTAAAATAATCTCAATCTTACCTGTTAGTGACGGGTGCAGTCATCAGTGTTCCACCTCATATATTCAAGCCAATTAGGTGTTTAGATGCTGGTGTCTCAGGTATTGTAGAGATCTATAACCTTCAATATGAAGTTTAGATGTGCAGCAGCTGAAGCTGAAATGTTGGCCTCAGAATCAGAGAATGGTCCCTACTTCACTTATTAAAATAGATAAAATTTAAAAATAAAATAGATACAACGCTGTATTGTATCCTGTAGGGAGTATAAATAACCTCTGTTCCTTAAGAAGAAAAGTACAGCTGAAAATATTATTCCATCTCAGAACATAGGAACTTTACAAATTTAGAAGTCCCAACTACTTAATACTCCAGATAATCCAAATATTGCAGGTTTTATAAAAATTTCCTTTGGAAATAATTTTTATTATGTGATTTTACAACACAAAATCAGTATTTCTGTCTTCCCTTTTAATCTTTTATACTTTTCCTCTGCTTTCTAATTGTCCCATCCTTACACTGAAGAATAAAAACAATTTTTAATGGCATTGGTGTGGATGCTCTACACTAAGAGCTAGAGCACTACCTTTCACTCTGTAATAGGTCAAGGTTTATTTATCAAGGTTGCTTAAGGGAAAAAATTTCTCTTTTTGCTTCTCATGCTACACACCTAGCTCCTGGTTTAATAGATTCTCAGTATGTGTTCCATTTTTCACTTTTTCTTGAAGATGTCTTTGTTTATGAGTTATTTAATATGAAGTAAAATAATTCCTGAGCTCATATTGTTTCCTTATATACAGGTTTCTTTGAAAGTGTTCAACTTAGGCTCTCCAGGGAACTTAGTTACTCTCAAATTAATGTATCTGCTTTTAAATTTTTTTCCTAGACCTCCTTCTCAAGCTAATGCACAGATTTGCATTCTGGATTTGTTTAGACTAATTTTTTTATTCCTGGAGAGGTCTGGAATAGGCCAACAATTACATTTCCACTGAAATGTTTTTAACATCTTCAGAAAAGTGGGTACCTTCAAAGAATCTGACTGGATTTCAAACAGAAAATGGACATAACTCATTTTAATAATCAAGAATATCTAGAATGTGTGCCAATTTCTATGGACTGAATTCATAAATTTCTGCTGTTGAGTTCAATGTGTAGTGTGATACCACATTGTGCTATTGTGTAATACTTTACTTAGATACAAAAGCTTGAATAGGTAGCTCTTTCTGTTGATATTGCAGTAGGCTTCCTATTTATCTCCACAAATAAGGCACTTCTGTGCAACTCACCAAGTTTCTGCCATGTAAAAAAAGAAAGAATGCTGTTCGTATTATTGTAGCTAAGCTTCTCAAGCATGTGCTCTGTCTTGACAAATTTGGATTCCTGACAATGAGGTGTCTTTATTACTGAGCAAAATGGGAAGCTCATAAAGTTGTCATGCCTTTTACTAGTTTATTAGGAAAGAATTACATTTCTCATACCTGGAATACAGAAGCACAAGAAAATAGAATCTTTGTAAATCCTGCATCCCACAGAGCTGGTTACTGTGAGGTGAGCAATTACTTGCCTTTCCAAGCATTACTAGGCATATCTAAATAGATAGCATTCTCTACATTGCTATCAGAAACAAATTTAAGGAGAGATTTTCAAGTATGGCCTCTATTTGAGACAATTATTTGCGATAATGATGTATGTGATTTAGTTGTCTAGGCATAACACAATTGAGGAAAGAACTTAAAGAAAAACATAAAAATCCATCATATGTAATAATTTTCACCAGAATATGAAGAAGTCTTCACTGCCATCAAAGTACTAAAAATTCTTCCTGGAATGGAAATAACTGTATTCATTTTCAACTTCTGTTTTGCTTGTACATATTTATTCCTGTGAATTATTTTTTCAGATTTATGACTCTAGTTTTTCACATCATCCAAATGTTAATGTGATTTGCACAAATGTGCCTCATTTTGTGGCTTTTATACATATTGTAATAAAGAAATTTCACATATTTTACTGATGCTTGTTGTATTTATAAAAATAGTAATTTTATAAATATTATTCTGAACCACTCAAATTTGCAAGTGGCTACATTATATTTACTACTCACCCTTTTTTTCTTGTTGTTTTCAGTGTTCATAGAATCTGATTATAGTTTTTGTTCTTTGACCAGATTTTAAGATAGCTAGGAAAGATGATTTTTTAAAAATTTATTTGAATAAATTAGATGTAATAGAAGCCAAATTTAAAATAGTACTTCTTAGTACTTCAAAATAACTAATGCAAGTTTTTAAACACATATTTTTAGTCAAACTGTAAAACAAACTATGCACTGATGTAATGAGACAATTAGTCTGGTGGGAAAAGAAGATTTGTTATCATCTTTCTCTTGTCTGCTGCAGGAATACCACCCTTAATGAATTTAAAAGAAAACTGAAGAGGAAAGGCTTCCTTATGTAACTGAGAATTTCTACTATATTATCACTGTTCTTTTCTTATATTAAAATGGAAGGTATAGAGGAAAATTAAAACATATGAACCCATGATTTTTAGATTTTATGTTGAAAATTATGCAATAAAGCATCCATACAGCCTCATCCTAATGGGAACTGAGTGGTTATGCTGTGCAACTTGTCACCTAAATATTTTTATTTATCTCTTGTAGTGATGCTGCAATTTCTTGTAGTATAAAAGACTACACATGTGATATGTGAAAAAAAACCTTTTCTTCTTTTGTAACCCATATTTAAAAAGCAAATAAAATCTGATAAAAATGTCAAAAGAACATTCTTCTGCTCTTATCCCTCCCCAACCTTTACCTCTCTTTCATTAAAACTAGATTCTTAATTCATTAATGTTTTCATTTCAATAGGTCACCACTGAAATCAAAGTCATAACATGTATTGTTGAAGATAAGAAACTGGTCAAAGAGGTTTTCGACAGTAATTTGATAATATGAATATAATTCAGTGTTATAGTATCTTGAGATGTTTGCAGTGTAAATATTAAACATTGATCACCTGCTGATTTAATTTATGAGCATACACATATTCCAAGACATTGCTTTGAACTTAGGCAGCACACTGACACAAAAAAGAAAAGTGGTATTGAAAAGTCATTAACATTTCTATGAGTGACACTAGAATGGAAATTCTCAGGCCAGATCGTTTATGACAGCGAGAAAATTCCTTCATCAACAGCTGCAGCACAAGGAGCAATACAAAATTTCACCCCTTCACTTTACGAACTCCAGAAATATATCTGGCTTCCTTTTCTATGTTGATACTATCGTGATAATTTTTAACAAATTGGAAAATCTGTGGGTGACACTGGCTGATTTCTTTTCATCTGGTACTATACTGAATAAGTAATGAATGCATTTATTTAGTGAATCATTAAGCTACTTCAGCACATCTAGCGGAGTGTAAATGTTTCAGTGACAAAACCAGCAAGCTAGGAATTGCCTATAAAGAAAACTCAACACACTTGAAATATTTATTCATGAACTAAGACTTTTTTAAAAAGTACTTGTTATTTATTCCACCAAGAATTAATATTAATTTCTTCCAAACAAATTTTCCATAATATTAGATTTAGGGAAAAAAAAAAAAGCAGAAATGAATGATGAATTTCCCACAAAGTGAAAATAGAAAAACAAGAAAATTTGTTAAGCCAAAATTCTCATCCAAAAGATATGAGTCTTCAAGTATTTTCCCATAACTATGTATTTGGAGCATACCTGGGCATGCCTATATCTTTGGTTCTAACTTCCTGCATCTGTATTTGAAAATCACTTACCACTAGCTATAATAAGCTTCTCACAAGTTTATTATCTGTACATAAGAGGTATAAAAACCAATCAGAAAACATTAGTGATGTGTCTTTTTTTCTTAACAGAGCTTGAAATATTTCACACATAAAAGCTTCCAGAGTTACCTTGTGTACACAAAAGAGATGTGATCTGTCTGATCAGATGTTACCTATCTAAATCTTATTAAGTCTGGCACGCATTTATTTGGCTGGCAGTGCTGTCTGAAATAAGTCCTGGTTTTACTGTATGCTCTACCTTCCACACTATACACTAGGACATCTGTTTGTGGGCCACTTATGACTGTTCTTTAGCTGAAACTGCTTTTGAAATCAACATTCATCAAATGACGAATTGTCCCAAAGGCAGTTACCAACATGCTGTTTCTGTAGTCAGCAAAAACATCCAGAAGATTATTTGTTGGTTCTGGGTTGCAGTTATGGCTTGTTTATTGCAGGTGTCTGTACCATGGGTTGTGAAACTGTCCAAGGGTGCTGCCATTCAGCTGAGTGGGCCTGTCAGCTTAGTTTGAGTGAGAGGTGAATATTTCTGACTCTTTTTAGCTGGTCTTCCCTTCCTTTTTATTCTACATTCCTGATCCTGTAATTAGATTGTTCAAATTGTTATGATTACATTTTTATACAGTTAAATTTTAGATGCCTGAATAAAATTAGATCACTCTCAGTATAAGTTTCTGAAAACATCTGCCTAAGAGCCCCATCTCTATTACATAGTTAGATGTCTTCTTATGATGATGTATGAGTGGTAAACATAGTTACCTCCCTTCAATTTCCAGTTACTGTGTGCACAGTTGGGAAATGTTAATTGCTGGGCCTTAGTGTGTGCTTTTGTCTTTGTGCCTAGAGTCAGAGCTTAAGGAGGAGAGGAAATAACAGTAGCAGAAAAGAACTGATCCTTAGGCATCTTGGCCCATCAAATTCTGGGAAATAGCAGGAATACTTCAAGGATGTAGAGGGTAGTAGCTTTATCACTTTTGAATGGTCACAGACATTGGAGCAGGGAGGCTCCTGATGACTGAAGAAAAGCAAGTGTACTGTACTCAAAAGTAGAAGGAGGCACAATACAGTGAACTTCAGTCTATTCCCTAAGAAAATCATTAAACAAGTCTGCTTGAAAGCCACTTCTGGGTGCACAGAGAAAAATGAAGTAGTTCATACCAGTCAGCATGGATTTGCTGCGGGCAAATCCCTGAACAACTTGCTCTGAATTCACTGTTGACTCTGCTTTGAACAGAAGGTTGGACTTAAGACCTCCCAGGATCATTGCCAGCCTGAATGATTCTTTGTCTCAATGACCGGGACTGGATTTCAGCTCTGGAGGGTGATAAATGGAAATAGTAAGTTTCAGCTGAGGAATTACAATTCTTTACACTGTCTGTTCCTATCTGCATGAACAAAATGAGGAAGTATTTTAAAAATTCAGGAGACTTACATATACAGTATTTTTTTCTTAGGTGGATATTTACAAAGCTTTAAGTAATGTCAGTTTAGTGAGTGTTTTCAAATAAATACTTTGTTATATTAATACCTTAGGAAGAGAATCCAGTGCAGAATTACACTTCATGTTGACAAACTTCTGTGTACTTTTCTTTGATTGTTTTAAAGATACATCAAGGAAGTTTTCAAAATTTCCACTTAGAAACTAAATTACCTACAGAATAACATTTACTAAGAGTAAAGCAAAGGTCAAAAGTTTTGAAAGATAATGTTACAATTGTATGGTAGCTTTTGTTGATGACAATTATGCTCTAGTTGCTGTGCTTACACTGTGCAATTTTATTTTTCTTCCCATGTGAATTCATTTTCATAAGAAAATAATAACTCAGATCAGTAAATACATCTCAACATCTATTTATGCAATAAGAAGTTTTTATAATCTCCACATTATAGTTTGGATCTTGTTCACAGTTTACTGAACTGTTGAAAACTAAATTTTAAGAAGAAGTCATCTTAAGGGCTTGCCTATGCCTATATGTCCAAATGCTGTCTAGTTAAGAAATTAAATCTGTATTTGGGTCACTGTGAGTGAAAATCAATAAAGCCATCTAACTTAACTTCATATGTCTGGAAACTGAGCCTCTGAGACTCGGATATTCACCATCTTTTTCTATGCAAATTCAAGTGAGAAAAATCAAGATTTTGTTGACTGTGGAATATGCAAACTTACTTCACAGAATCAAAGAATGTCTGAGTTTGGAAGGAACCTCTGGAAATAATATGGTCCAACCCCTCTGCCCAAGCCAGGTCACTTAGAACTGATTTCCCAGGATCATGTCCAAAATGCTTTTGAATATCTCCAAAGAGGGAGATTCTACAACCTCCTTGGACAACCTGTGTCAGTACTCCATCACTCTCACAGTGTTTTTTAATATTCAGAGAAATGTCCTGTGTTTATTTTTTGCCCATTGCTTCTGCTCCTGTCACTGGGCAGCACCATATAGGGCCTGGTTCCATTTTTTTTTACTCCGTCTGTTCATGCAACTATATACATTAATAAAATTCCTCCTGAGCCTTTTATTCTCCTGGCTGAACAGCACCAGCTATCTCAGCCTTTCCTCTTTTCAGTTGATTCAGTCCATTAGTTATCCTTGCGGTCCTTTGCTGGAGTCTCTCCATTATGTTCGTATCTCTGCCATAGTGAGGAGCCCAGAACAAGACTCCAGATGTGGCCTCACCAGTGCTGAGGAGCAGGAAAGGACCACTTCTCTCAACCCGATGGCAACAATGCTTTCAGTGCGGCCCAGGCAGGACACCATTCCCATTTGCCACACGGGCGCATTCCTAGCTCATGTCCAACTTGGTGTCTGCATGGATCTCTGGGACCTTTAAGGCTACTTTTCTGCCAGGTGGTTGCCAGCTTGTACTTGTGCCTATGATTGTTCCTCCTGGAATTCCTGCAGGGCTTTGCACTTCTTCACTGGGTGACATGAGGTCACTGTCAGCCCATCTCTCCAGCCTTTTGGGGTGACTCTGGATGGCAGTGCAAGCCTCTGATGCCTCAGCAACTTCTCCCAGCTCTGTGTCATGTGTCTCGCTGAGGGTACACTGTGCCACATCATCCAGGTCATGAATTGTCAAGGATGCTTAGATACCTCAGGATGAGTTAATCTGTTCATGGAAGATGCCTATTTCTGTTCATTAGCTGTGGAGAGCATCTGGTCTTACTAAGTCTGACTTAGGCATCTAAATTAGTTAGCTTGGTTGCTAAAACTAGAACAGATTACTCTGACCTGAAGCAGACAGTCTGATTTTAGAGAAGTAAAGCATTCTGACCTCTCCATGGCTGCACACATTCAACAACTCTAAATAGTCAAGTTAAGAGGACAATGTCTGATATAATGACCTCATTTCCTGTAGCACATGCTTCTTAGTACCTTTTGAAATTACTCACAACGAAACCTGCACTACCCTTTTTAATGATCTACTCATCATGTATTTGCTCTCACTCTTTGATTTATTTGTTCTCACTGTTCAGTCATGTTCATTTTATACAGATTTCCTGTTTCACCAAGCCACAACATTGTGGAACAACTTCAGCTACTTCAGCTATGTCCTGTATTTACACTTTTCTGTGTTTTTGAGTGTGGTTACATTTTTTCTTCTTCACTACTTCCAGAAAAAAATCACAAAAAAATCAAACAAAATTATATTATCCCTTTTTTTTTTATATCATGTCTGTATTCAGTGGCAAGAATACTGCTCATGCCAAGTTAAGGTTTCCAGTTAAGGGTCTTACACCCTTCCAGAGTATAGCAAAATCAAAGCTGTAGGTAACCAGTGAAATGCAGTCATGAAACAGGCAAATTGCAAATTTAAGTTTTTCTTCCAATTAATGCAAAAAAAATCCCCCAAAAAACTAAAAAAAAAAACCCAAAACAAACAAACAAAAAACACAAACCAAAAACCTACAGTGTTCAATTTTTTTAGTTTTTGCCGGTAATATAGAGAATTGAGAGAATAGTTAAAGGAGGACCTCTAATATCCTGATTTCACATCTCCATTATATGTTTTGCTAACTGTTCTCACTAATACCTTTTGAGCCTGAAAACAGCCATGTGCCTCCACCACTACAAGTTTAAGATTCCATCAAGGATTCTTTCCACCTAATGTTAGACTTAACCCAATTATCTAGGCAAGAAGCCAATTGTTTGCACATCCATTTCTAATCCACACAGAGTGAAATGCCTACTAAAGTTCTGGGTCACTCTTTGCAAATACCTCTCTTTGTTGAATACAGAGGCATTTTAGTCCCTATATACCACCATGCACTTAGAATTTCAGCTAAAAATCTAAATATAGGTGAGATGAATAAGGTCTTACTTCTGAAAAGAGGTAGACTGGATCATAGGACTGCAGGGTGGAAAACCATGTTAGCACTTCTGGCATTAGTTTCCCAGGAGGAAAAAGAGAGGTTAATTTTTATTTTTTTTAAGAAATAAGATTAATTAAAGTTGTTGTACGTATTATATACTTTTTTCTACTATTGTGGATAGTTAAACACACTGTAAAATTCTTTTTAGGCTCCACCTACACAATCTTTCTATGGTTCCTTAGAACGGAATGGAAATAAATGTCAAGGTATAAATTATATGGAGGGTGGACTTACTGAGAGGTTACAGGGAGAAAGCAGTGGTCCTAATTCTCCAAATGTTAATTTGAATTTTGTGTTAGTTAAGCTAACTTTAAATGGATGACAGATGATCTTCCAGCTGTCATCGTTTCTACCATCTTGCGTATTTTGTCATAAAGAAGGGCACCTAATTCACATCAAGTTGCAGCACACCCATGACAGAAGGTGCGTGTTCCTTTCACCAATTGATCTTGGTTAGTCTGCTACTTGGTTTTACAATGAAATGGAGTGGGTCAGGCAGAATGCTTGGGAGGGGTGCTCATGAAGAGCATCCCTCAGGAGGTAAAGGCTGGGGACTACTGAGTGTTGCAAGGAAAATCAGGAAAGGAAAAAGTTACGGGAAGGAGATGCACACCATAAGGTCAGCAAGAAAGAGTAAGAAGAACAGAATAATATTTGCACCTCTTGCCTCACACCCCCCAGTAACATGTAAAATATTAAAGGTGACTGTTTGAATCTAAAATAATTCCTTGATAGTTCCTGTGATGAATAGTTGTCTGCAGTCTTTTTATTTACCTTGCCATGCTTATGAAACTCCACCTTCTTAATAAACATGTTTCTTGTAAGACCAAAGAGTTAATCTAGCAAGAAAATATTTTAAAAACATTTTCTTTTTACTTTTATGAATCATAGTTGAGACATAGTTGAAGATAAACTCCAGTAAATAAAATTTATTCACCTGTCATTTGGGAATTACAATGTATGGTAATACATCAAAAAAAGGCAACCTTGCCCACTCTTTATTTGCACTATATTGCTGCCAAAGAGGATGTAGATACCTAGAATGACAGATCATTTAGGGATAGTCTTTGCTTACTTGTTCCTGATAATCAAGAAAAACTTGTTACTGTGAAAGCAGAATGCTAAAACTGAAGAACAATTGTAAAAAAAAATCTTTCATTTTCTTACTATACACTTTATTGGCATAGATCACAAATTCTGTCAAACATTTAAGCCTGATGAACTGAAGCATGCCATGTATGGGGTTGCCTTTGCTGATGACTCACCAGCAAGGAATATCCTTGAACAGCCAGCATTTCCTGAGGGCTTCAGAAGGACAGACCTTCTTTATCTACCATTATACACTGAAGGGCCAGAAATGCTGAGAAAGGATGGCAAAAAATGTCCATGATGTCCATGACGGGGTAGGGGTTGTCTGTAGGTGGCAAGGTGGCCTCTGGGAGAGTTCACAATTGGTGTTTATCTGGCAAGAGAAGGACTGTCTAAAGAGTCATCTCCATGCCAAGAATTGTGAGATTTGAAGGAGGTTGACAGCAGGATCTTCTTGTTAAGAAGTGTGGCAGCAGAGGTATCAATCAGCACAATAACCACAAGTAATAAAAAACCTAATTCAAAATGTAAAAAAAAAAATAAAATTAACCTCCCAATATTTATTATTCTGTGAGATTTCATGTGGGCTTAAAACAGCATTGATAATTCAAGGATGTTTTAGTTACTCCTGAGCAAGATTTACACAACATCAAGACATTTTCTCCTTCTCACCCCACCTGGCCAATGAGAGAGCTGGGGATGCAAGAGGAGGTAGGAGGGGACACAGATGGGACAGCTGACCCCAGCTGACCTAAGGGACAATCCAGGCCATGTGGTGCCATCCTTAACACCAAAAACTGGGAGAAGAAGCAGGAAGGGGGACATTTAAACTTATGATATTAATCTACCCAATTCACTGCTAAGTGTGATGGGGCCCTGCTCTCCTAGGCTGAATACCTGCCTGCCCGTGGGACGTGGTGGCTGAATTCCCCATTTTGCTTAGTTTGTGAAGCTTCTGATTTTCCTATTTGCTTTTATATCCACCAATGAGATTTCTCACTTTAACTTTTCTAGTTGTCTCCCCCACCACACTAAAAGGAGTCAGTTTCTGTGTGGTCCTTAATGTCTGGCTGGGGCCAAATCATGAAAAATGCTTAAGAAAGCAAGAGGTTTTCAATTGCAGCAGAACTCCCAAACCATACCAACTTTCATGCTTTAATACATTGTGTTCAAAAATGGAAGACAGTACAAGGCAATGCTTGGATCTGGCTGCAACAAGAGGTCAAGGTATTTAGAACTGGGTTTCAGGTTCACTTATTTAGATTCGGCTCAATTCATATCCTTGATCTTCATGCACTGTTATTCTATAGTTGATATACAATATGTTAAATTTTATTGATCAGTTCCACAAATTATAAAAAAAAGAGGGTAAAGAGTGCTACTGCTTTATTTTGTGTTTATTTGGTATTGAAATAGAAAGACTCAGAACTATTTTCATTTTGTACACTTAATGTGTTTGTGTTTTAAATGTTACCAGTGACACCAATTAGAGATACATCCTGTCATATTAGGCACTGTGCAAACATTACTTCCTAGAATAAATGGTTTTTATTTGCAAGAGGAAATTCTACTATTCTTTATAGTTGCAGTCTTGAACATAAAAAGCAGATCTTTTTGGCACTTTGGGAGTTTCGTGTGACATGAGAACTGAATTTGGCTTTCAAACCTAGAAATGTAAAATAAACCTGGAATCATTTGTGCTTCATTTGAAAAACAACAAAAACAAAACCAAAGAAACAAAAACCCAAGCCGAACAAAAAGCTTTCTGAAATGTATATCCACCAATGAGATTTCTCACTTTAACTTTTCTAGTTGTCTCCCCCACCACACTAAAAGGAGTCAGTTTCTGTGTGGTCCTTAATGTCTGGCTGGGGCCAAATCATGAAAAATGCTTAAGAAAGCAAGAGGTTTTCAATTGCAGCAGAACTCCCAAACCATACCAACTTTCATGCTTTAATACATTGTGTTCAAAAATGGAAGACAGTACAAGGCAATGCTTGGATCTGGCTGCAACAAGAGGTCAAGGTATTTAGAACTGGGTTTCAGGTTCACTTATTTAGATTCGGCTCAATTCATATCCTTGATCTTCATGCACTGTTATTCTATAGTTGATATACAATATGTTAAATTTTATTGATCAGTTCCACAAATTATAAAAAAAAAAGAGGGTAAAGAGTGCTACTGCTTTATTTTGTGTTTATTTGGTATTGAAATAGAAAGACTCAGAACTATTTTCATTTTGTACACTTAATGTGTTTGTGTTTTAAATGTTACCAGTGACACCAATTAGAGATACATCCTGTCATATTAGGCACTGTGCAAACATTACTTCCTAGAATAAATGGTTTTTATTTGCAAGAGGAAATTCTACTATTCTTTATAGTTGCAGTCTTGAACATAAAAAGCAGATCTTTGGCACTTTGGGAGTTTCGTGTGACATGAGAACTGAATTTGGCTTTCAAACCTAGAAATGTAAAATAAACCTGGAATCATTTGTGCTTCATTTGAAAAACAACAAAAACAAAACCAAAGAAACAAAAAACCCAAGCCGAACAAAAAGCTTTCTGAAATGTAAAGCACCTTTTTAACTATAAAACACTGATCTTTTTTTTTTGTAGATGAACAGGTACAGGGATCTTACCTACTCCCTTTAGATTTTCTTGCATGTAAAACTTGGTGTTTGACTTGTTTACTGGCTGTCAAGACAACACAGACAAATAATTTTCAATTTATACCTTATGTTACCCCTAATTCCTGAACATCCTGCAAATGTTGATACCACCCTCCATTTATATGACTCTTCATTTTCCCAGTGAAATTTTTGAGCACTGAAGGTAATATCCCTGCCTGATCCGATCCTTGCAGTTTGCAATGTACAAGATTATTTTTGTTTGTATCCCTCATGCTTTATGTATAGAAACAGCCTGTGAATTTTTTCCTAGAGGTTACTCACAGTTTCAGAGTCTGAAATCAGAGATTGACCTGTGTAGGAGAATAGAATAGAATAGAATAGAATAGAATAGAATAGAATAGAATAGAATAGAATAGAATAGAATAGAATAGAATAGAATAGAATAGAATAGAATAGAATAGAATAGAATAGAATAGAATAGAATAGAATATTCCAGATGGAAGGGACCTGCAATGATCATCCAGTCCAACTGCCTGACTACTCCAGGGCTGACCACAAGTTAAAGCACACTGTTAAATGCATTTTCTAAATGTCTCCTCATCCCTCACAAGCTTGGGGCATCAAGAACCTCACTAGGAAGACTGTTCCAGTGTCTCACTACCCTTCAGTAAACTAATGGTTTCTAATTTCAAATCTAACCCTGCCCAAAACAGCCTTGAACCATTCTCATGTGTTCTAGTAGTAAGTACCAGAAAGAAGAGCTCATAAACTCCTTCTCTGCTTCCTCTCCTCAGGAAGTTGTATAGAGCAACAAGGTTCAGATTCCTTTTTCCTAACTGGACAAGCCCAGAATACTTTTCTACTCCCCATAAGACATTCCTTCCAGCCCTTTCACCAGCTTTGATGCCCTCCCCAGGACACATCTAAGGACCTTCACACCCTTTTTAATTTGTGGGGCCAAGAACTATACTCCGTGCTTGAGGTGAGGCTGCCTCACTGCTAAACACATCATGATTATCACTTTTGTCTTCCTGGTGATGCTGGGTTTGACACACCCCAGCAGCCATTGTTTCCAGACTTTGAATAACTACCCATTTGCTCCTTTAGAAATGAATATTGAGGCAAAAACATTACTTACCAGGAAAATATACAAATGTCTAATGCCGGAAAAATGTTTGCAGTGTTCTCTCATTTCTTTATGAACATTGTCAGTGAATTAGATAATTCATTTTAGATTATTTTAGGTTAAATTTTATGCGTAACTTCTCTGGAGAACCCCATATAACTCTTATGTTTCTTGAATGGCTAGTCAGAGGAGTCTAAGCAGAAGAAAATCTGACCTCAGTCAGTACTTTCTGTACAAAGCAATATGCTGATGAATATAGCCATAGTACATTCTAGCATCTTCTTACCTCTGTTTTATAAACAGGTGTATTTAGAGCAGCTTCATTATTTCCTAATTATACTTACTTCCCCCTTTTTTTCCTCATTAAAAACTGAGTAGTCAGCATCTCAGCAATATCATCACCACTAATTTTCTTCCTCTTCATCTTTTAATTAGAATTTTGTTTTAGTTGTTTTTTTCCCCCTCTGCATACAAAAGTAATCCTCTTATTTTTATATCCTTTGCCTAACAATATTTCTGTTAATAATTATTTGTTCAGCATTAATATCGTGGTCAGGAAAAATAAGGTTTAATTTGTCTTGATTTTGTGCATACAGAAACCAAGAGTCAAGTTAAAAGAAAAAAGCAGATCCATTTAGTCCAAAGCAAAGCAAGTCTGCTTTAATCCTAAATATTCCTAGTAACTTGTTCTTCATGAGCCGCTTTGGTTTTTAAGAGACATTCAGGAAACAAAGTGACTCTAGAAATACTGAAGATGAAAGACCCAGTACTGAGATGATTCTGGCAGTTTACTAAATGTTGTGTCATGGCTATGAGGGAGGCAAAGCCCTTCTGGGCCTCTGTTACAACAACCAGGAAGATAACTGTCAGCAGATTTGCTCTGGCTCGCTCACAGCCCTGGTGGCAGGGTGCCCAAAGTACCCTAGGTGTGTTTTCCAGATCCAAATGAATTAAGTCTGCGTATGTCTGTCTGAAGTGATTTTACATGCACAAAGACAAAGAATGTCCCGAAGCTACATTATATCTATGCTAGTTGTTGTAGATAAGTAATAAAATTGCTGTCATATAATTTTGGTATTGCACCATACGCACAGCACTGTAACCTTCAGAAGCCTCAGTCAAGATGAGGAACTCAGAATAGCAGATACTCTTTGAGATACAAATCATCATCCAATTCCTATTCCTGAAAAATCATGTGCATTCAGGTAAGCACAAAGCCCCAAATATTTCACACATAAGGCTTCTACTAAATGTTTTAGATAAAACCATACTCCATGTGTCTCTTGACCATTTTATTCATTTTTATTTGAGCAATTTTTGCATTTCTTTGCATTTTTTTCTGTCCTTCCTCCTGGTTTCCTCATGCATTTTGTTAAATAGCTTTTCTGCTGATCTCACAGTTATTTCCTACTCTAGTTCTCTTTCTCTTCACATTCTTTCGGCATATTTCTTTGTTCTTCTCCAGTGTCTCCTGCTGCTGCCTAGCCATTTCCACATATTAAGGTGCAGGGAAACTGATTAATTCCATTTTCCTGCAAAATATGCTTTGCATATCACTCTGTATCTCTGAAATATTCTCCAAACTCCTCCCCCTGATGACAGTATGCAGTTATGCAGGCCTCCTCCAAACCATTCCTGCGCTTAACAATGAAGTGTTTCTCTGTAGCACTATGCTGCTTCAAACATCTCTTTTCCTGCTGGCCATCCTAGCAGATCAGGTATTTACTCCCAATGATTGTCATTACACTCAACCCTCTTAGCAATGTAATGTTTCCTCATTGGTTTGTGCTTTCCCCATGTCTCCCAAGTGCCTTCTAAAGAGGAAATGGGTATGTGCTTTAAAGGTCATGCAAAGTTTAGTTTTGGTATTATCAATAGCAAGCCTGCTTTCCTGTCCAAAATATCCAATGAGCAGTCTTTTTCACTTTTACTCTCATTCTTTCAGACACTGGCTCTTTACTGCTTCTCTTTATCACTGTATTCAGGGCTGAAGCTAAATGTGTTTCATTTGGGCTCCTCCTTCTGGAGACATATAGCTCTTTTTGTTTTGCCCATGCTCATTTCTTGCATCAACAGCTAATCTTAAAAGCCTTCTAGAGAAAAGGAGAAAGACTGCAACAGGCAAAAGCATTTTCCAAGTTTAGATTTATTTTCTAATCTTCCAAATCACATGCATTTCACGTCTCTAGAACGTCTCTGGAATGTTAGATATTCATCAGGGCTGCTGACATTACTCAATAGTCCTTCCTTTCCTTTAACATCCTCTTTTCATCCAGTCATGTGTTTTTTCCTGCTTTCACTGATCTTACAATGAGCAACCATGGGGAAGTGACACACGGATGAACAGCAGCGACAGACAAAGGCAGAGAACACGAGTGCCTCCGGTTGCAGGGCTTTGCCTTTCAATCCTACACTATAGGCAAGCCAGCTCCTTCAAACAAATGCCCTACCCAATCCCAATATCATACACTCATAGGTACTCATGTGAACCCCCTACAGCAGCTGCAGGTGTCCTATTGCAATTCTTGCCACTCTGGTATTGCTCAAGCCTGCCTGATGCACTGAGGCCTTCCATAAACCAGTCACAGTTCTTCTGTCCTATGCTATTGTCTACTGCAACTAAATCAGCTTCTCCCACCCTTCCTTCCCCTCTCAGTCTCCTGCATGATCCAGGCTCATCTTTCTATATTCCTCCCCTTTTTCAAAATAAATGTTGAAATTCTGAGGGCCATAGCAGCATTTATTTTTCAGGAATGTGCAGATTTAGTGTGTTTAAATTTCCACTCTTATCATTTGCCAGGCTAAGAGAGCAGGTAATTAATAATCTTCATTTTTGAGGAAGTACAGAGATGAAACTGCAGAACTCAGCAATTCTACACAACCTCCATCTTTAGTCATATTTTCTAATTTTCTTTCCTTCCCCAGTGCCACCCATATTTCACCCCACAGATTCTGGTAATGCCTCCTGTGAAAAGACATACTTCAAATACAGTAGTGTCCTCTTGCCTCTGTTACTGATGTGGAAGATGAGTCACTGTACAAACATTATAAGATTAGCATCCTGTCCTCTAACAGCCTACACTGTGAAAGTCAATATGGTGGCCATTATCCAGATTGTGTGAGTGGTGCCAGGAAAAAAACAATCCGTCTCCTGCCAGAGCTCTGTGTTGCAGCTTTATTACACTGATCCTTTCTCCTGAAAGTCATAAATATGACATGCTGCTTAAATATTTTTTTCTAAAGAAAGTTCAGGATGAATAATATGGTGGTGTTGTTTTGCACCTGTATTCTTAAGTTGGGGATTTTTCTATTTAAACAAATATAAATAAATAATGAACCATCAGGAAATATTAATTCATAACTCAAATTCAAATGGACAACACTGAGAAACTGAGCACTGCATGTTTATACACACTTTCTTGGTTTTCACCAAAGTGAATCTTCATTGATGATACTTCTCATGTCAGCAAATCTGAAAGATAAACACCTAAGAATAAACATCTCTTAGATGTCTGCTGGTTTTTATTCTTTTAAAGTTAGAATCAAACTTTATTGTTTATGATAATAATGTACTTCCTAATAACTTGATGGTACATTTAGCTGCTAAAATCAGTCTGACCTTCAGAAGGCTTTGATTAATGAAATACTGGAAAACCTTTCTCTGCTAACTTTTTTATGTAGCAAATTTAAAATTGGGACATATAGAGGGAGGAAAGAAGATATTTTAAGAAATGACATAGAATTTTATATGATCATCCTTTTCAGAACAAAAAGTCATTTTTTCACTATTTTTTCTTCCTGAAGGTATAGATATTTGATGGTCCCTCCTATCGAAATACATTCATAAAGCTAAACCTTTTTATTTCTTTTTTATTTAGAAATGAGAAAAAAACAATTCAAAATCCAACAGACCTAGTTCTTGTTTCTTATGTTTCTGGGCCTACACTTATTTTTATACAAACAATTCTTTTTGGGTAAGAGTGAAATTATTTGCAAGAGGTAATGCCTTTTAGAAGCTGAAATGTGTCATCAACTTACAGAACTGGATTTTTAAGACTTTGTCCAAAGAGATTGTTTTCACATCTAGTATTTTATCTCATCGAATACCAGTTTTTATGTACACAAATAATTTACACTTCCTTTTGATAAGCTGAACACCTTCAGTCTGCAAGTAAAGAGGATTTTCCTAGCTCTGGATAATTTGAGATATATTTCTTGTTTCCAGTGTAATTTTTCTATGGCTTTTTTTGTGTGTAAATACAAGAACTACGTGCAATATTCTGCTTTGTAAATGTTGTATAATGAAGGAAAATGTAATCTCTCAACTCTTCTCAAATATTCCTCTGCATTTACATTAACAAGGGATGCTGGAATATTCTTAGCTGCTTGTCCTCTGTGACTCTCCCCTTTCTGAGCTGTTGCTTTTTGGTATATAGACATCATTTAACAGCTTTGTCAAAAATGTTTTTCTTTAGAAGGGTGCTCTTTATTAAATAATATGAGAATGACTTTTCATCACTATTCACCAATCTTAGTTGTAAATAATAATTTGAAAGTTATATCTATGACATTATATGATACATTCACATTCATTTCTGAAAGCACAGAATTGCACCTTGCATTTAATAATGTCTGCACAGGTTGAAGCCAATTCTGAATTTGAGACCTCAGTTTGATAGTTTAAGGAGTTAATGCTGTTGGCCTAAAATATTTTTACATCCTGTATGCCTGTATTGTCCCACCCTGCACAGGAACATGCTGCTCATTTCGTTGTGTCCATTGTGTAAGTGAATTAATACGGGTTTAAGATTACTCAACCCATTTTTTAAATTCATGACCATGACTAAAGCAGGTAGCAAGACCTTCTTAAGCTAACCTCCCTCCCAAAGTTTTTTTAATTGTGGAATCACCAATTTCTTTAACAAATGAATCATCAATATTTCATGCTTAAATAAACCCCAGAAACCTGTTATGCATATTTAAATTATTTTCCAGCAAATGTGGTACCACCACATAAAAGGCATCCATGGATAGCTAATATCAGCCCTTTTAGTTTCAAAGAAATCCCAGAGAAATCCTTAATGCTTAAAAGGCTCATTGTATGTTGTGAGACATAATAACAAATGAGATTGTGTAAATTGGACTGCCAAAGCATTTTCAACCATGTGAATAAGGAGCGGATTTTTATCTTAAACATAATGTCTTTCTTGGGTGCTAGAATATAATTTCTCTCTTCACTGAGCACAGGAAAATATGTATTTAAAGGGTTAATAAGTAAAAAAGAAGGCTAAATAACAAAATTATGCATTGTTAACTATTTTATGTTCCAAATAATGTGTTAATTGTTTCCTAGCAACAAAGATAAAGAAAAAGATAAAGGTATTTGAAATGGGATAGAATGATGTCTTCTGTAATTTGCAACTATTCAGCTTCTTAGAAAATTGAGACCATGAATGCCTACTTCATTTATCTGCACTTGATTACTGAAGTATTAGACGTAATTTAGAGTTGTCTTTCATTATATTTGAATCTTAAATATGATATATTAAAATGATCTGTTAAATTAAACTGCAACAGAGATCCTCAATGGAAGTGGTATGGAAGTAGCCTCTTTTCCTAAAACTATCATAAAATTTTTGGTGGAAGTTATTTTTAGATATTATATCCATATAAAATTATAATACACAAAAGGTATTATATCAAATTTAAAGTTTTTTAACTGACTTAGAATGTCTCAAATGCAACATGTAAGTGAATACTTGCAAGTTTTCTTTCATTTGAAGCAAACTAGAGGCTTACAAGAAACAGAATCTCAAGATGGGCTTTTATATACCTGACCTTGGTAAAGCTAGGCAGAAATTCTGCTCTGTTTCCTCTGGCAGAACTGTGTTAATATTACCATTTTATGTTTCATAGCATCATAGTACTTAAATCTGAGAAAGAAAAATTTCCAGAAGTGAAGCAAGGGCACAAGGATAATTCTGCTACTAGAGTTTAGAGAGTTTCCTCCTTCTGACTAAAGGTATTGTAGACTATGGTCTCATTCCCTGAACACAGTTTACTATAAAATATATCTGCATTTTCATAAATTTTTCCTTTGTGTCCATCTTAAACACAATAATTTATTCATACTCCAAATTTTCTGTAGTATGTCCTGCTATTTACACCGGCTCCTAGTCATAATGTCACAGATCATTAAATTCTCCTTATCATTAACATTCTAGTGTCTATATTGTGCACATCTTTGACATGGGGGCCACACTCAAGTAAATTCCCAAAATTCAAGGTGGTATGCATTGCTCCTTACTCCCTTGAATATGCTTCTAATTTATTTCTTCTGCTACTGTTTACCAAGATATTGTGGCATGTTTGTTTATATTACCAATATATCTGTAAGGACAGGGTTGAAACTTGTTATTTGGAAGTCCCAGAAATTCTCAACATTGGCACTGTATCAAAGACTAGTCAGTTTGAAAATACATTATGTTCATGATAAAATAGAGGGATCAGGGAGATGATACAGACTCACTAACACATGAGGATAACTGAAACAGCAAAAAGCATTGTCAGCCAATGCTTTGCTTTCATGCTTTGTCTAGACTCAAAGTCCCATGCAGTAGACTCAAACAGACTAATACTGACTGTATCTGAATGATAAAACCCCATGACATAATAATTACATTTTTGTGATATCCATGGGAGGCATTTGCCAATGATGTGCCATATAAGGAAAGCTTGGAATCAGGCTTTTTTTAGCCAACTGTTTCATATCTGTCTAACTGACTGTGTAGAGAATGGCAGACTGCATTACCATGACAAACCTTGTGTAAATATAAAAGCCCTGAACTATACTTTTTAACATACCAAATTTTCAGAATAATTTGAGACTGAAGGAAAAGTAATTATCTGTGGAGGAGTTACACTCAGTTGATGAAACCAAACGGCTTTTGCTCTGTGCTTATTTGCTATCTTGTTGTTCAGAAAGGTAAAATTTTCACATAAAATACTTTGATTACTCTAATGCAGAGGTTTTATGTATGTATGTTTGTTTCTGAATAAATGAATCGCTTTTGTTTATATACGCAGCATAGTCTGCTGTTTGTACTCACATAAACTGAGTTTTCTACCTCAAAAGTTCTCTATTTGTTTTTCAGTGGTATAGCAAAACAGTATCCTCCTGTGGTGGACTGTTTTGAAATAGTAAGATGTCTTCCATTTTCTTGTGTATACTCCATTTTAATTCTAAGATTGCAGAAGAATAAATGCTTTCATTTTGTCTTCAATCTTGTTTTGAATCTCCAAATCAGCACATATACAACAGTAGGCCAAGAATGATCTCAAGCATCTAATGTATCAAAAGGTCATGGTGGTTTGGAGATTTTAGAAAAGAGAGGAAGCAGTTCCAGCTTGTACACAACATCTGTAAATTTTTATAAGATTGTTGTATCACAATTCAGAATGTGAAGGACAAGGTTAGACTGGAACACTTGTCAAGGCACTTTCTCCTTTGAATAGCACAGGGAAGAGAATAACCTGACTCTCACAGAGAAGGCAATAGAATAGACACAAAAAAGGGGGACATTAATTTCACTGAATTTAGCCTTCTAAAGCCCCCCTTTTTTGAAGATAATAAAACACACCAGAAACACATATGGGAAAGAGATGTGATAAAGAGAAACAATTTAGCTCATCCTAAGAAAAACGTCAATGAAGGTAATAGTTAAATGCTTTTGTCCAGGAACACAGAGGGAGATAAGGTGACTAGTTTAACCAGCCAAAAAAAGGAGAGAATAATCTGCTTATGATTATTTGAACGCAGTTTTGACCTCCGGGGAAGGAAGATCTATAGGTGTGAAGCATTTATATCCTCCTGATGGATCAGAGAAAATAATTTATTGTTTGGAAGCATTCAAGTTCATGGTGCAATTTAACGAGGGTTTATTTTCATACTGAAACAAAAAAGTTTCTGAGTTGCCAGAGAATGCAAGCCACTATGAAGTTTAAGGAGGGACTTCCAGCATATGAAGTTTAAAGAGGAAATCCCCAAAGAAATACTTTACTTTTTTTTTTTTGAGGGGTGGGAGTGAGGCTCATGATTTCATTAGAATACATTGTCATTGGGTGGAACTTACTTCATTTAATGATCAAAATAATTTGTTGCTCAAAGTTGCAGCATGATACAGAAAAAAACCCAACAAATACTATAAATTCCAAAAGAATTTTGCTTTTATTATTTCATTCATTTCTCTTCTTTGCTTTTAAGAAAGTTATTCATGCAAAAATAAATGGCTCAGCCTAAATATCAGAGGATGAGGGATGACAATTGAATTAAAACCAGCGCAGCTCAAGGGAGACAGTGAGATCTGGCTGAGAAGTGGAAACAAATCATAAGTCATCTACAGAGTTAGGAAAAATATTCATTTTATTTGAAGCATGTGTATTTCTCGAGGAAATATTTAAGACACTGAGCAGTCTATTTATGTGAATACTATTGAAAAAAATAGCAATACAGAAAACAGACATTCTGTGGTGTTTGAAAAATTTATATTTTCTAATATATTTTCTACAGACTGAACAAGAATGAGGATTAGAAATTAATCAGGTTGTAGTATATAGCAAACTAATTCATATTCCAACACTGAACAGGTATCTGCACAAGGGCTTTGAAAACTGAAGCACCATAAGTTATAATTGATGGATATTGGTTTTTATTCAGAAATTTTTAATTAAGGTTAAGAGATATTTGTTTCCATATCATTCCACCTCCATTCTTTGAAATGCAAATCATAGTTACAGGGCCATAGAGCTTTTACAGTAATAAATGAGAAGAAGGTTGTGGTGGTTTTGGCTAGAATTGGGTTAATTTTCTTCACAGTTATTGATATGAAGCTGTGGTTTGGATTAGTGCTGAACACGGGGCTGATAATACAGAGATGTTTTTGTTATTGCTGAGCAGGGCAAGCACAGAGTCAAGGCCTTTTCTGCTTCTTGTACTGCCACACTGGTGAGGATGATGGGGGATCTTGGGAGGCTGGGAAGGAGACACAGCCAGGACAGGTGACCCCACCTGACCAAAGGGAGATTCCAGACCTTGGGGGAAAAAGGAGGAAGCAGAGGATATTTGGAGCAGTGGCTTTTGTCTTCCCAAGTCACTGTTACTCATGATGGGGCTCTGGTCTCCTGGAGATGGCTGAGCACCTGCCTGCCCACACGGAGCAGTGAATGAGCAGTGAATTTGCTTTGCTTGCCTGCATTCAGATTTTTCGCTTTCCCAGTTACACTGTCTGTATCTCAACCCATGAGTTCTCCAGCTTTTACCTCCTGATTCCCTCTCCCATGCCACTGAGTCAGTGGCTGGATGGGGCTTGGCTGCTGGCTGGGCTTAAACCATGACAAGAGTGAAAGGTTTCAATATCCTGCCTATACCTTGCTTCCATTTTTCAGAATGCTTTGGTGCCAAAGCTTTTCTTCTTTAAGAAATCTCTTATGTGAGAATGTGACTAGATATAGTGCATATCTCTTGAGTGTGTTAGTCCTCTAAAGTACTGAACAGCATGCATTAATTAAATGTTTTTGATTGACTATGAATCATCATCTCCTAAGGGTAAGCTTGATATTCTTGGGATTAAACTTCTCCAAGTGATCCTCTGAAGAGAAATAAGGAATAACTTGAAAAGATTTAGTCTTTATGTACTTCGTGTACAAAGTCTTGGAGCAACCTATTTGAAAAACCACACTCAAAAGTCTGTTTCAAGTTTTGCAGGCAATCTGATGCATTAAAGTACTTGGAAAGAACATTATAGTAGTATGGAATTTCACACCATTCACAGTTCATGGATTGTGACAACTTAGAGTTGAGTCATTCAATGGGTAGAAAAACATTCTAACGGAGGGTGGTACAAAAAAATTTCATAATCTGAAATGCTGCAAAAGTTGTTCTTTTCATCTTTCTGTAGCTCATCCTGTTTTAAAAATATCTCAGGTAAAGCAGATGAGCCTTGAAAGATTTCAAATTATTTTGTTCCAAGAAAAAAAATAGAGTGGAAGTTTTACTTTCACATTCACAGTGTTTATTCTTCAGTAATCAAATTGATGACCCTTTTTGCATATAAGATTACAATCTATGTAATTTGTACATATAACATCTATGTGTACAAATATCCCTTGGTATGTCCAAATGCAGTTTGAAAAAGATAGGTGTTACAGGAATATATATCACAGTTGTCTTCTGAAGTCTCCAGATACTAAAATCTTGTTGAGCATAAAGTGGAGAAGGTCTGGCAAAGCAATCCTACAGGTATTCTCACATGGGAAAGTCCATTTTAAGCATTTTCAAATCTATGCATTCAACTAATTCCTTTCTCAAATCAAACAAGGCTCTTAATTTCCACCTTTCCCAGGAAGGGAAAGCAAAATACCACACTCCTTATGGTAGGAGTCAGTTTCTGAATTTTTTTTTCCCCTTTCCAGTCAGCTTTCACAATTGCTCCTTAAACCAGCCAGGCTTCACAGCTGTGGTGCCTCTTCTCAGTGGGTGGCCCTTTTATTCCTTTTGAGTCCTGGTGGGGAGCCTATACAATCACAGCAGGCACTTCATACAACTCTATTTCTGAAGTGGTAGCAATATGGTGAAACTGTATATTAACTTTCACACAACCTTTTTAATTTATGAATTAAAATTATTTTAACTCTTTACAAAAAATTGTAAAAATGTATGTGACATTAAAATTGCTCCTTACTTTATGGCTATTAAAGAGGAGCACAGATTGTGAAATCATGAAAACAAGGTCTGAATGATATTTCAGGAGTCTCTTTCAGACATGTTCCAGCTACACCAAATCATAAGTTATAGCAATTTCTCAGACTAACAGAGTAACACTTCTGAACATTTGTGATTTTTATTTTTTTCTGTAAGAATTTATGTCCAGATTTGTAATCAAATCAAAATATATAAAATTATACTTACCTACATTCAAATTTATCCACATCCTCTATTACTTTCATAAGTGTATTCATCATAATGGATTAACACAAAAAGTTACTGTCTTCTTGCTATATAATATTGACTGTACTGTTTCTTGGCAAAAGCTGCCTCTACACAATGAGAATTGAAATAAAAGTAGTATGTGGATCCTACTTGCTTTCTTCAGTCAACTTCTTATCACTGAAATGGCTAAAACAGTATGGATTCATGGAGCAGCTTCAAAACAGCTTGAAATGATGTGGAAATAGGAAACACAAAATAATTTATGACATTGATTGTGCATTGCATGTCCACAGACAAAAAATTGTATCGCCAATGTCAGTGCATACAAGTGTTT
Organism: Emberiza elegans; assembly: GCA_024865655.1. Lineage (NCBI taxonomy): Eukaryota > Metazoa > Chordata > Aves > Passeriformes > Fringillidae > Emberiza > Emberiza elegans. The sequence continues at coordinate 19,295,469 of JALJVW010003023.1, read as the reverse complement.
GCACACACCTTGTATGTGTTTGCTTGAAACTTGTTCCTCCACTCTGAGCTGTTTCAACAACAGAAAGGAGAGTTGCTAATGTCAACAACTTACTTGGCACTGACAGCTCTTTGAACTGGTAGAATGTCAATGAACCTTCTATACATAGTCGCCTCTGTCAGTCAATTAGAAACCTGGTCTATAAAAGATCCATAAATTTTTTTCTTGGGAAACATGTGTAGACTTTTCAAGATTTAAGAAATACTAAATGTAAATAGCATCAGCTGCAGTACGTCAAGAGTTATGAATCCATAAAAATTTTGGAACAATTTTACTTGTAATTGAATATGATGTCTCAAATTTATGTATTTGAATGAATTTTTCTAACTTATAGAATGTCCTCAATTTCCAAGAAATAGTTACATCAATAATGTATTCTTTCCCATGTAATAATCAGGTAAAATAGTGGTTTCAGCCCAATAAAAACAAGTGACTGAACTAGGATCTGAGCTGGATCTGAGCTTCATTACTAATGCCTTTAAATCCTCTTCAAAACTAGCTTCTGTAAAATGAGTTTGCCTTCACTACTGATGCAGTCTAGATAGGTAATCTGTGCTTCTTCCAGGACTAATTCTTTCCCTTGTTTGACCTACTTGAGAGGTCCATGGCTTTCCTTTCTGTTTCAAGAGAGTCTGAGATGTGGAACAATATGCATGTGGCATGAAGTATAACAAAAATGCATCTTGTGTTTTGCCCTGAAGGTGAGCAGCTCATCCTTGCATGGCCACCGCAGTGGTGGGATCTTGTCATTGGCAAGACACAAGCAGGAGATGCATTCATATGAAGAGTGTCTCTTTTTTCCCATGAGGATGATATTGGGGAAAAAAGTCTCTGAGTTGGGATAACATCAAGACTACGTGTTTGACCTTGTTTGTGTGTCCACTGGCTCAGATACACAGGGATGCTGTTGCCAGCCTGTTACTTAGGAGACAGTTTTCTGTACTGCAGCCACCTCTATTTGAGACTTGATGACTGCATACCCAGTATATTGTGCTGCAGATGTAACAGCTGAACCCAGAGGATGCAAAGCTGTGGACCTCATCCTGCTCACATAGTTTTACATCAGCTTCTATGCTCTGCACAAATATTTTAAATATTTACAACTCTTTATAGCATCCCCTTTGTCATTCCACATTCTTCTAAATACAAATTTCCTTTACTCTTTTTTCAATTTTTTTCCAAATCTTATCCCTCTAAAAATACTGATGGAAAATTGGATTGTAGGGAAAGGAGAAAATTTGTCAAAAAGGTGAATATTGAATCCTAAATAAATCACATCAAGTTATGACCAAGGCTAAATTTTTGAATTGGGCTCAACATAATGTAACTTGAGTTCAAGACATCTCTGCAGCCAGCATGTAAACTTACATTTTCCTGTGGTTAACATATGAAAAGCATGAGTCATATTAATTTGGCCGAGCATCAGCTGAGAGCTATGTTTAAAATAACCTAACTCATTCAATGTTTAAAACAGGAACATTTTATTTTGTTTGCCTCCCTGTGCTGTGAGGCAAGAGGTGAACTTTTCCTGTGTTTTTATTTATCCCATTTATTCATAAGGTATTTCATTCCTGAGCAAAAGATTCTCAGTTAAGCTATTAAACTAAATCAGACTATACAGATATTTGCAATATAAGAAAATAGCATCTCAAAAATCCCATAATTTTTGTCTTTAAAATGTACAAGATTTTTTTACAAAGCTGTTCATTGGTTTAATTGATTCCACTTCAATTTTTCTCAAATCTAATTTGCTTAACTCATACCACTGGAGAAAGATTTTTGCAATGGAGGGTAGAAAGTTTGGTGAATTTGGTACATCTATTGACAGTATTCTTAATTATACTTTGTGTCTTTGAGCAATAACAAAGATTCATATATATTATTTGCCTAAATTTGTAGTTTGCATTTATATGAGTGATTAACTGCTTTAAAACAGCTATTTCCTAGGCACACATTTCCAGCACTAATCCAAATTTATGCCTTGTAGACAATGACAATTTTTTCTGGGTGCCCTATGGGCATCTCATAATATTGTCAGGGAAGAGACCAGGTTCTTATAAATTCCTTTATGTATTAAATACTCTAAGTCCTCGAGGACCTTCTAAAGGTCCTGAGCATGAATTTCCCTTTAACAACAGAGACCACTGATTTCTTACAGATTAATTGTTTCTGATGTTAGTTAGTATGGATTCTTCAGTATAATATCTAAACCAGCTTTTTCTGGCTAAAAGGTAAGTGTATCACGACTTGTCAAAAACAGATACAGCACGGGGAATATTAATTACTCTGCTATGCCCTGATTCAGTGAAAGGTAATGAAGGGGAGGATATCTCACAAGTTCAACACGAGAGACTGGCTGAATGTCTCCCTGGTAAATGAAATGCCAAGACCCATGGGACTGCACTGTTCTCTCAGTTTGGGGTGAGCAGCATCTGCCTAGTCTTCTGATGGAGGACACCACCTACATGATATTCTGGCAGATGTACTACTGATTATGTAGCCCAATATTTGAATGAAAACTTAGAGGGTGTTATGCAGGCTGACCATCCACATTGTTGCAGGTGGGCTGGGAAACGCTTCACAGTAAGTTAGTCCTTTGTACAGAGGTAACATCCCAATGCCCAACTACAGGGCTGTGGTGAATGTGGTTGCTAGGAAAGGAGCTGAGATCCCTTATCAGCTCCAGTGTCACTGACAGACTGTCACTCCTAGAAAGCACACAGAGGACAGCACTGCTGTATCTGAAGGGTGGCCTTGTGTTGCAGTGTGATGCCATTTCTTGTTTCACCTACCCCAACTGTCCCAGGTGTGGCAATACCTTCTCCCTTTCCCTCCCCTTGTCTCCTGCTAAGTGCTGTCAGTCAAAGCTTAACATTCCAGCAGGGGCATCGTGTGGTTGGTCAAGTTCAAAAGATGCCCCTCAGCCCTGAGGTCACTGGCTTAGCCAAGTGTCTTGTCCTCTGGGCCTCGCCCCCTCCTCACCTGGTTGGTAGCTTACCTGTCCCTCCTGCCCCCTGTCCTAGGGCTTAAAAAAAGACTGTGCCACAAGGTCCCGGTATTCTGTAGGAGCAGTTTCTACAATTCAGAGCTCTGTGTCACCTTGGAATTGAACTCTGGATTTAAACCCTCCACGGAATCCACTCTCTTTTCTCTTCGCCTTGCCTAAGGACTCTTTAGAGATAAAAGAACTGGGTTCTGTGGGAACTCAGCGCACCACATCGGATGCTCTGAGTCCCTGAGAACACCCTTGGGGGGCTCGCAAATCCTGGGGTGTGGCCAGAAATTCCTGGTGGCTCGATTTCGATCCTTCAAGGGATGTGCCACCTGAGTGTGAGGGTCTGCAAGTCACCAGGGTGTGAATGGTGAGGGGATGACACTTTTTAGGGTAGAATATAGTTTTTCTGGTATTGGTACAGGGGGGTCTAATGGAGGCAAGATGGAGCATTCAGGCCCGGCCTCGTGGTCTTTCTCCTTCTTCTTGGCATCCATCTTTCGGGTGACGTAGGCACTTTTAGATTGGTTCAAGGTGGTGGTTCACTGTCCAACATAGGTGAGGGACATTGGGAGAAAATTGTAAATATCACATATGCAATTATCACTATAAGAATGTACGGCCGCCCTGTGGGCGGTCAGAGTGCTTGTGGCTGCCGTGCTGGTCAGATCCCGGCTGGGCAGAGAAAGAGCATTTGAGATAACAAATAATAAACTAACTGAAGACCGAACTATAGAAGAGTCCAGTCTCATCTTTTAACTGCAGGCTGCCCACGAACCTTCCTACACGTGTGTCCGACAGTGACAGACAGCCGATCGGACAGGTTCCTTCAGGCCCGGGCATGCCTAGTGCCTAGCTGCCAGCCTGGAGTAGCTCTGTGGTACCAGAACAGCAGCTGTTGCTCTCGGCCAGGAGCAGCAGCCAGACGAGCCTGGGCACGTCCCAACCACACATATTGGAATTACATTCCTCTTCAGCCTTGAGTGACTGGGTTAGTTCATACACACATGCATTGGAGCCATGTTGTAGGCAGCAACTTGTGCAGCTGAAAACATGAGGGAATCCCTACATGGTTACTGGCCTGGCACAGTGTTGTCTGCCTGGAAACACCTCTGGATGCAGCCTTCAGGTGGCAGAACAGGCACACCTGTGCCTCTCTACATTGTTCCCATGCTATCCCAGACCAGCTCCAAGGGCTGGTGGGACAAATTTGCCTAGGACTCTGCCTGTGGACTAGGTATTAAAATTCAGTGCTGATTTGCTATTGGCATCATTCTTGCTTTAGAATTAAATAAATTATTACAAGTCTTGTTTCTTTTTATGTAATTCTTGTCATCTTTCATTCTTCATTTTTAATAAAAATAATTAATTTTGTTTGCAGAGGAAACAGAAGATAAAATTATGTTTAACCAGCTAGGGGAGAAGCACTGAGTTTTTATTTTGAGACAAAAGGCACTCAGGTAATGATGTTGTTTCAGTTTATTTTCTTTTAAATCAGGTGTCCAATTGTTTATTCTGTGTCTAATGTTGGTAGCAATAACATTCTTAAGGCAGCCACTTATTGGGAGTGCCAGTAAACAGCAGTTCATTGAACAAACCACAATTCTTTTGGTGACTAGCAGAGACAGCTTTGTTTTAGAGAAACTGACCCATGATGCAAGCAAAAATGGTGTTTCAAAACAGATTATTTTTATTAATTTTATAAAAAAGACAAGCTAATCTAGAATTAAATATATACATCATTGACTAAAGCTATTACTACTGTCAAAGATTAATAATGCATTAATGTGAGAATTAAATCAAGGTAATAATTGAAATTGAATCAATAAATCAATTGCATCAAATTATCAAGTACCAAATCATTACAACTAGTTAAATTTTATCATCAAGTCAGCAGCAGAAAGAAGCCTTTGGGTTTTTTTCTTTACTTCTGCTTTAGTAGTTGAAGAAGATGTTTTCTTTCACTTGAGTCTTAACTAGTGCTCCATCTTTAAAATGAGCACTGATAAAATTTTCTGATGGAAGATTAACCAAGAAAGGCTGTGAACTAGGTTTTACCAGTTTTACAGAAGTATAGAGATGCAAGTGACTCTTTTACCACTCACCACTGCCGGTTAGAACTCATAGCTGCTAAAGAAGCCATTTTAATTCTTCTGCTCAATTTCCTCCATACATAAAAATAGAAAATCTAAGAAACTTAAAATTCATTGAATGCTTTGGAATACTGCTGCTTGGTTCCTTTGAGAAGACAGCCAGCAATGACAGATTTCATAACTTGAGCTTTTAGTGTTGTATAAATATTCTTTTCCATCCATACATTTGCAGTGGCATGGAAAAGCCCTGATCACATATAAAGAGAGCATAATAACACCTCTCCCAAAATAAAGCAGGCAGCTACTTGATTTTCCTTATCTCTCTGCCTTATATGAATATCTATTACAAATGTATTATTTATTACGACCAATTTTCCATGCAGTGATGGACTAAATGTAGCAAACTCTTTCACCTTTCTTCCTTTGGAAAACTTATCAAGATAAGAAAAGATTACCTCTCTACTATGTGGTCTTAACTATTCTATAAAATATGTTCCACATTATTAAGGAATTTTCTATGTGACTTTGGTATAAAGTAGAATGTTTATCAACTTTAGATATAATCAGGCCCAAGTCCCAAAGGGAGTAATCTTTGGCTTCATGACAATTTGAGTTACACTCAAGAATTACCAGTAATCTACTAAATCCTTTATTAGAACATTGTGATAACATGAATGGGAACCATAATAGAAAAACTAGAACCAATCTTCAATCTGCTCCATGATCCATGGTTCCATTCTCATAGGAATTATTGTTAACTGTCAACATCTAGTTAAATATGATCCAATTGCTTGGTTACTTTCGTGTATCAGACAATAATATCATGGAAGTTATAACATGGCTTCATTCAAGACAAAAATGTATAGATTGCTCCAATCACATTTAATCTAACCACATGCATCTGTGTTTGTAGCTCTGTGTGGTGGTCTCCCATTTTCTGTAGAGCAAACCTGTCTGTGCTGCTGTGCCCAAAGATGGACTTCTCTGACTGACATAGCAGTAAAACACTGTCACTGTGCCAGTGAGCTAGATAACAGAGTTTTCTATTTTAAGGATGTAAATCAGCAGCAGATATGAAATGCCTACAAGTGAAACATAACAATAAAATGATAAAATGTTGTAGTAAAACATAACAATACAATGATAAAACTTTGTAGTAGCACACAGGTTTCCTCAGTTCGCTACTGTCTGTTCAAGCCTCCAGGGCTTAATACCTGCATAAACCTTGTAAACAGGAAAGAACCATTAATTTGAATGAATTCAGGCATGAACTTAGGGGGTAGAATTGCATCTCCACAGGGTACTCATTCTTTTTTTGTTGTCTGTGAATCACCATGATGTGCACAGAATAAGATGAGCCTCTTACAATGCCCACCTCTCCCAGTTAAGCCCTGCACAGTGCTCAGTCTGCAGTGGTTCAAGGCAGTGTGTGCAGCTGGGGATGGGCTGGGGGCTGTTGTGCAGTTGCTCCATTTCTGTTTCCAGAAGCTTGTGTCCTCTCCTGCCTGTATGCCCTGGGCATGGCTCACTGCCCAAGACCATTTATTTGCATGGGCTAGGATACGAATTGCCAACTGCCACGTTTGGCACAGGAAAACAGCAATTTTGAGCTTACTGCAAAAGAACTGAAACAGTGTGTGGTTGCTTTCAGAGGTAATGTAGAAAGCTTGGGTTATAATGTAGCTGACATTCTCTGCATACTGTGCAAATACAGAACTAGATTTTCAAACATTTAGTACTGGCAGCTACAGAAAAAAAGTCTAGGTGCGTCCTTCAGAACAAGGGGAAAACAACAAAAAATGAGTACCTTATAAACGTGTATTTCAATTCACATAGAAAACCATTCTCCTCATTACGGAATTAAGAACAAGAGTTTTCCAGGAATTCTTGCAAAAATTTCTTCTGAGGGGTGCAAGGATTGTGATTTACTGTGTTAGGCTCCAACTTTTCCGTGGTTCCCCTTGGAGTAGTGGCCTCTCTACTTGTGCTCTGAATGATTTTGGATAGGCCTAGGAAACCACCATAGAATGAAAGTAACAGCTCAACCCAAGAACACAGTGCCTTATTCTCATACTTATGCACAGACACACACAGATGGCCAAATACTAATATCAAGAGACTTTAAAAAGAAGAAAATGATGATTTTTTTCATCACATTATTTTGTGGAAGTAGCAATTAGACAAGAAAAATAAAATCTGTAATATTTTTAAAAACAGTTACATAAGTCTTAAATTAAAAAACTCTTCACTACTGTCTGGAGTTGCTATTTTTTAATGGAGTACATTCAATTTTATTGAAATATCTTTTTCTGAGAAATTACTTCATCAATTTTCAGATTTCTGGGGTTTACTCATAGAAAACAGTTGACAATAAATACTGTCAGGTTGGATTCTTAGTCTAAGCTGAGTAATTCTAATGAGATTTCAAACATATTTCACAAAACAGGAAGAGCATGACTAAATAAACATCATACATAAGATTTATGATATGGTTGCATCTTAACTACAGTGTGTATCGTCCTATTTTGTGCCTTAGTGACACAAAACAAGACACATTTTAAAGGGCACAGCAACTTCTACTTTTCCCATTCAATGGATTTCCTTCTCTGACTGCCAATATTTCATTTATTTTTCTCTAAATGGATAAGCTGCTGAGTGTTTTATCTCTTTGCCTCAACATGTTGTACTGACTTTTTATGCTGTCATTCTGAACACTAAATGAAATGCATGATACTTGCAAAATTTCTAATGGTGGCTTTCCTTTCATAGGGAATTGACATATGGTTATACTATTTTATTGGTGCTTAGAGAATATAGTCTGTTTGACTAAAAGTTCAAAAGCAAGCCACAAAACAGACTATTCAGTCAGAAAAAAATAAACCCTGACTACTCAATTTTGAATTTGGGTATGCATTGTAGAATTTAGGCTTTTTCCCTTCATATCCACGAAGCTTTAGTGATTTGTTTCCACTTAGTGTGTCATGGGTCATTTCTGACTTGCATTTCTATTTGATGGTCAATTGTTTTTATCCTATCTTTATTTATTTTGTATTTGTTTTGTTTTTATAAAGTGCTTCCAATGAGGACATACTTTATAAAAAAAGTTTGTAATGCCTACAATTACTTCAATCAGTGTTTAAATAACTTGTTTTGAGGCAAAATAAACTCAAAATAAAATGGAAAAACTAAATTCAAATTTCTAAAATACAACACAGAAAAGAGAAAGTGATTACATACCAGATGAAGTAGAAAGATGCCCAAGTGAAAAGGAATACTGTAAATTAATTTAATCACTAAGAGGCACAGTGAGGAAGTTGTTTGTGATTTTGGTTAAAGACATATCCTATTTTTTCACTGGCCTGGGGTTCTGCTTTGCTCATGTGGTTATGCAGACTGGAAAAATCCTGCTGCTATTCCACAAAAGAGGATAACTGTGCCTTCACTGCCACAGGGAAGACCCAAGCCTCAGTTAATTCATATTAATTAAGAAGTTATTAATCATAGTATTGGCTATAGTGTAGCTATTATTAGTAATAATTTTAATAGGAAGAAGAGGCATACACACACACACACACACACACACACATATCTGGCAATCTTTTAGGAAACCTTGCAGTGAGGATGTCAGGTATAACAAATGCTTTGGGTCCTTTTGAAAAAGAAAGCATGACCTTTTCTAGGAGCACTATGATGTGCCAAGCCACAAGGGCAGGTGGAGTTGAAGGCGATCAGAACTTGGACTGAATTTAAGCTATTTAAAAAAGAGTTTGGACACTTGATCATGGCTTTTGAAGAAAATAGAGGAGAAACACATTGTGGACGTTGGAGGAGGTAGAATTCCTGCCCACATCTCCAGCATGCAGCGGAACAGTGCGATCAGGCTTTCAGAGGATTTGGGTGCTGTGACACAATCCAGTACTAATATTAAATGGCAGCCATTTTTGAGCTGTGTCATAGCTCTTTGTGTCCACATTTCTTTCAAATTGCTGTTTCTGTCAAAACCAAATTCCTTTTGCTATTTTGAAGCTGTTGCTTTAGTTCACTTGTCAACTGCAGTGGGAATCTGTGGGATGAACACTTGGAAAAAGATAAATATACACATAGATGGATATAAATATATATACATATATATATAAAATCCTTAAAATTCCACAAAGTGATTCTCTCTTGGATGTATAGATACATGCTCATCTATAAAACTGCTGTTGCTTTTGTCAAAGACTGCCAGCAAATTCCAGCAAAGTTCTCAAATTTGTTTACTGAAGCAAAGCACCCTCCTACCCCTAACAGACTGAGATCATTCATCAAATGCTGATTCCCTACAAAATATTTTCTTGCTTCATATTTTAATTCACACTAAAGCGATTAATGCAGTTGTAAATTCTGTAAATGACTAAAATTACTGAAATTGGGAAAACTATTAAATACTGAAAACCAAACCCTGTATTTTCAGGCTGCTGATCCTGCTAGAAAAATCACATCACCAAAAATTAGCAGTTTGAGCTAAGTATCTTGGCACATCCCTCCTTGCTCATCTACAATGTAATGAAGTTGTTTCCTGTGAAGAAGAAGAGAAAAACATTGTATCTAGGAAGATAAATAGTGCAAGTATGGGAAACCTAACATCTAACTTTCTTCAGCAAATCTTCATAAGAAGGGTTCCAGTGACACTGTGAAAGAGAACAGAGATTAAAACAGAACAAGAAGCAAAATAAAAAATGTCTGTGACATGGAAGTACTGGGTACCCAGAGAGCCATGTGTCTGCCATTTCTCTAGGGATTAAATAAAGGAGAGGAAAATGAAGCAACTGAAGACATTTTTACTCGATGACTTCCACCATATCTGGTGCATGTTTTATTATCACCAGTGTAGCTGAGGAATTCCTATTTCTCTGATAAAATGAGCAACACTAAATGATTTGGTTACAGATTTCCAAGGTAGCATTGCTAAATCAATTGTGAGAAGTCAACCCTAACAGAAGAATGCTCAGCTTCATAATAGAGCTAAAGAACTTGGTTTATATGAAAGCAGAAGTTCAATTGGCTGATACTGAAAATGCCAATATTTTATACTGAATCTGCAGCAGTTTTGATGCTTTTTTTTGGTTTGTTTTTGTTTCTTGTCTGGATGACCATCGTCAGAATGATATTTTTTGGAAATGCTTCTCATAGACATGGATCTGATTGCAAAGGAGAACATCTTTGCCTGGAAACCTTGTGTAAGGATTATCATGTACAGGAGTGCAACAGTGGCACTGTTATCCTTTAGAGGCGTTCATCAATCATGCTTTGGGAAGAGCATGAGGGGCACTCATTGTCACTTGATCCTAAGGCACATATGAAATTAATTCCAGTATTTGGATAACCTTTTTTGCACAAATGAACAGCCTTTAATTTCCCATTGAGTTTCTGGCTATAAGAAGCTAAGTAGCTAAATCATCTGCAATTCTATGGGAAAGAGGTGGTATCTACACCTTGCATCCAATGTTCAAGAGCCAATGTATCAACGAAAAACTGTGATCAGGGTAAGCAACATACAAAAAGCACCCCCAAAGTGCCCACAAACATTCCCAGAATTTTGCTTGTGATTCAAGATGCAAACAGCCATGGGATGGTCAGTCCATTTGGGATACTAATAAAATGTAGTGGGTTCTTCCCCTCATATAGTTCTTGTAACCAAGTTGGAGAGTACATTTAAAAAGTGTGTTTTTCCACAAGAAAAAGGGGAATGAATCATCCTTAGCTTAAGCATCTAAAAGTTAGAAAATCTGCATGACTTAGGCTCCTTTTATTATTAATGGAGAGGGAAAAAAAATCCTGTAATCAGAATTCACAAAAAAGCACATAAATCCATTTTTGAATGTGTCTGTTTTTGTCTCTTGATCATAAAGTATTGTACAGGAATTAGTTCAGGCTTGATAGCTCACTTGTACCCATCTTGATGATATAGCTCTCCCACAACCTATGTAGTATATTATTGGTGAAAGGAAAACAATTTTATGCTTTAGTTACACTGCTAGCCATCTCTTGTACATGCACATAATTTCACTCTTTTTGATGCTTTTCCTTCATGAATTTTATTTTAATTTTATTTTATGGACATTTTGAATTCTGAACACTTTCTCAGAATACTCCATTACCACTACTGATCACCTGTGTATGTCATCTTGAAAGTGTCTATCTGGTTTGTATGGTAGAGAAATTCTTCTAGTCAGTTACCATATCCATCAAAGATAGTAATATTTCCAATATTTTACTTGCTGTTTTGCATTTCTCTAAGAAACTATGGGAATATATCTAGTTCTTATTCATCTATGCAGCTTTAGAAATAATATAGCATCAATCAGACTCGAAAATTGAGTTAAAGTTGGTAATTTTATTTTTCTCTGTGGTCATTAAGTATTTAATATTTCCTTTTTGTCCTTTAGGGGATAAATTTAAGAAAAATTACTTCCTCTCTAAATGGTCTCACTTCTGTCAAGTGCCCCAAGTAAGATTTTCCTGTGATAGATTATGCTTGGTTCCATGGAGCTTCTACCTGCTCTGTTTGGAGGTGACAATTAGGCTTCTCCAGAGGTTTTGGCTTTTGATAAGGACCCTTTGTAATAAATTTCAAAATAGCCCATTTGCATTCAAGGTCTTATGTTTGTGTTGAAAAGCTGACAGTGGTACACTATTTTATCAAAATATTTAAATTGAAGTATGAGCATATATTTCTTTAACTTGCTTTAGGTGCAAAGAAAAACAAGTAATTGATAATGAATGAGAAAAAAGATCTTTAGTGTTATGGAGTGCTTCTGACCTATTAGGTTATATAAGCTATTTACATTTCATCATGTACTTTACCTGGTTTACAGGTACTGACTGTCCTTCAAAATATTCTTGCTATATGCATTTTATAATCCATTTATAGGCCTGGTTTTGAGGCTTTATTTTTGCTAAACACCAGTGTTCTGAAACAATGAATAATGAAAAAAATCAGTAGCATTTCAACACTTCTAAAATGCAATATAATTTTTATTAATATTATCTGTTTTCATTAGCTTTTTTTTGACTGGAGAAGGAAATTTTTGCTGTGTTCATATGAAAGCTCACATAAAAAAATCTGTTGCCAAAGTAAACTTAATTAAAAAACAGAAAATGTTTTGGGACTGTTCCTTCAGGTGAAAAAGATATATAATCCAATAACCCATATGAAAAACTACAGAAATATAAACCTACAGTATTAAAACTCAAAGTCTTAGAATTATAGTGAAAGTCTCCAAATATTCCATGAGAAAAGCTTCCTCCCATAAAAATCAAAATAACTATAAATGATAATGGTAATCCCTTTGGTTTATGGAAACTTTTATGGAACCTTTTATGGCACCTTTGGTTTATGGAAACTTTAATGGAACAACTAATGTAATGATTCTGGAGTCAGCCAGCATTTCACCACACTTCACATCATCTACCAAGATATAAATAGTATTGAAAAAATTGTCTCATTAGAAAACCTGTCAGAGGGAGGCCTTCTTCTGAATTGGGCATCTATGCCACACAAAAAAGCGGGGGAGAAGCTCCCCTTCGTCACACCCTTTCTTCTAGCCCTGCTTCACGCCCTGCCAACACAGAGAGCTCCAGGAAGAGTCTCCTCTCTGTCCTGTGAGCCTGGCTGCTAGGTTAGTGACAATAGTACAAGACACAGCAATTTAGACACAGAGAATTCAGTATCCATGACATTAGAAAGCAATTCACCAGAGACACCCAGAGTCCAGGGGTACCAGATTCACAGATAACTTGCAGTCCTGCTGTGTTGCAGTCCAACCAGGCAGGGCTGTTGCCTCTCCAGTTTCCATTTATTTGTTCTATGGACAGAACAGAGAACTCTTCCCAGACAGCCTCCAGACAACAGGGACAGAAAAACTACTGCAGACAAAAATGAGAAAGAAAATGAATAACCAAAGGGTTCATGTGGGATGGTTTTCCAAAGCATTCACTTTGAAAATTCCTCACTAAGTATGTTCTTTTAAAAGGTGTTTTTGTACCAAAATAGAATGCATTATCCAGTGAGTCTCCATGGTAACTTTGTTTCTTATTAAATGGAAGATGAAAAAAGCCTAATTAACTCATATGGCCTTGTATTTGTTAAAGTGTTCTGCTATACCTTTAGTGACTCTGTCTGTATATTGAAAGACACTGTTTTTCTTGGGCTGCTCTTCTTTTTAAAGAGTTACAGGTTTTTCCTATTAAATGTAGATCATTGTGCAAACAGCAAATGGTACATCAAGGGAGAAAATGATGCCTCTCTGCCTCTTGTTCCTTTCTTGACTTTCAGATGGAGTGCTACCCTTCCTTGGTGCTGCAGGAATAGTCATTATGTTCCTCATTCTTTTCATAAAAATCTAAATGATAGGCTTCCAACAATTGTATCTGGTGGAACTCAAGTGCAGTCCTTTAGTCAATTAGTTTAAGCCCTTTACCCAGGGAAATAAACTAAAATAAATAACTTTATCCAAGCCTTTCAAAAGCATTCTCGAGTAAAATTGATGAAAATATAATACAATACAATTCAATAAAATAAAGAACTTTCTAAAGGAAAAAGGGCAAACAAATCTATGGGCCTGGGTACAATTCACACTGTGGCCTTTTTACTTTTGTCATAGTCACAAGAAAAGCATCCATTGTACTTGAAGGTAACACAAAACTGGGAAATACTATGGAGGCAGAATACCAGAAGTAATATTTTTAAAATATCCAAATAATCTTCTAAGCCCTTCTACTTCTATGAGTTTTATTTGTATCAAAAGAAAAAAAAATCATTTGAGAATGAGCCTTGAGTTTCAGTTTTTGAATTTTCCACACACAGACTGAGTTCTTATGAGCCTGTGCCTTGGCTATCCTGGTGCAGTTAAAAGATTTTAAAGAAGGTCTTCAGCAGCAAAGTTGGACTTGGTGATATCAAAGATCATTTCCAGTTTTATCAACCCTGTGATTCTCTGAAAGCTGCTTTATGGCCCTTGGGAATGTTTAGTCCAGTCTTGATAGGGAAAAGCATAGTGAGGATGTGGGGAAAGAAGAGTAAAGCTTTCAAACTAAGGATACCCAAAGGGAGTTATTCAAACTACAGACATACACGAGAATGCCTCCCCTAACCACAGATATCCAAGGAACTACTATTTACTGCAGGCCCATTCCTAAGCCAGCAATGGAGAACAACAGGTAGCAGAATGATCATCATCCAGGGTGTGATGCTAAACCTCACCTGCTGGGATGCAAATCTGGAAGGTGGTTGCTGAAGAGCTCTTGTGGATCACCTGGAATAGGGCTACCATTGTTCTCTGGTCTTCTTCCTGGTTCCCTGGAATCTGGCTCAAGTAAACCAAGTAAATAGGAATAAAATCTTTCGAGACATTGATTGCAAGTAGTGGACAATGATCTCAATACAAATGTAAGCCTCTTCTTATCCTTTACATCTGGGTAATTTTCTTGGGTATGCTATCTCCAGAAGGCAGCTATTCTTTATATATACCAGTTTTGTATACTCATTTATGTTTCCAAATGGCACAGTGCACTTAGACTCTATGCCTAGAGTGTGGCATGACAACAGGCATACAGTTGTATGGAAGCTTTTGGAAATGGACAATAAAGCCTTTGGAGAGGTACTCACAGAATGATAGGGAGCAAATCTGGTCCATCCTTGCCATTGCTTCACTTTGACAGCCATCATTTATCAGAACCATGCCCAAGTTTTGCTTTAGAGAAAACTAGTCCCAGGAACAAGCCAATATCTGTGCCACCAGGGGACCAGTGTGCTGCAGAGCAGGATTGGTGTGGATGCTGAGGCAGAATAGAAGGCAGCTCCCTTATGAAGGAAGGAAAGCAGGATTGAAAGAGCATACGAAGCAAAGAAAAACTAGGGTATGACCTAAGGTCTGGAATGGCCTTTCCAAAGGTAACCCAAGCCCTGCAGGATAACAGGTATTCCTAAAGGCTCCCCATATGACATGTAACATAGAGATAGCTGTTAAAGCAAGAAGGCACTATATGAGCTTGAAATTATTGAGAAAGATCAGGCTTAACCTTTTTTATTGGCATGTCCCTTGGGAAAAATTGAGCAGAAGGTAGCACAGATAAAGGATTGGAAAGCACTTCCCCATTGGACTCTACAATTTGTTGTTTATTGTCTGTGCTGGGGACACAGCTCTCCCCAAACTCAACAGCAACAAAGAATTATAGTTGCTGGCTTTTAGATGTGTGTGAAGGGCTGTAGACATGCGCAAGGCAGCAGTAGCTCAGAGAAATGTGTGGAGAATCACTGGCAAACTTCTCAAGATATGTGACATGGTTACTGGAATTTGTGAGCTGTGATTTTAGATGGAGCCTAATCTCTTTTGACAGAGCCTCAGAAGTGCAGAATGCAGAACAAGGCACTGAGCATCTAGAGTTTGTTTTTTAGAGAAGTTTTCCCATCTCTTGTGATGTACTTGGATAGGAAGCCGCCCTCCCTAAAAAACACATCCTTAGAAAATCCATAACTGCAGCTGCCACAGAACCTGGTCACTTGCAGGTCCACAAGCCTTGCTTGAGCTCCAGCTTTCTGACAGCACTGTGGTTTCAAAGTTCCCTCATTCTAAATTCTGCATGAGAACATCCAAAATGTCACATCAGTCATTGAAGAAGTGAACATAACATGAGCATTATAAATCTCTGATTGTCTATAGCTCAGTGTAATTTCTGAAACTAGCAATGTGGCAGAGAAGATGCCTGCAGAGCAGTAAACAGGGAAATGTTCACCAGCTGCAGTGGCAAGAACCATCTCAGTTTCAGTGGGCCAAAGAAGGAGCTGGAAAGTTATTAAGGAACTGAATTATATTCTCACTTATGTGTCATCAGTTAAAAAGTCGTTTCCAGTAAGATCCACCAATTTGAGAAACACTGTATTAGAGCATTCACTTCCCTCCAGCTCTTGGAAAATCTGTTCAACTCCTTTGCCCTTCTGCACTAATCCATTCTGGATCCATTTAAAATTGTAAATACAGAATATGACTCCGATCAGCCATGACTCTATGAAGGGTCATGGTACAATAATTGTTCCTGTCATAGATTTTTATACTGTAACAATTGTTCAGGTCTTTTTTTCTTTTTTTTTTTTTTTCTTACAATAGAAGCAGTATACATGTTTTCTGTGTAAAAATGGTAATAATTCCACCAACAGTAAATGATCTCATATTTCAGTGTAATATAGCAAAAAAACAGATCAGTAAAACAATTGTAGTTTGGTGTCTAACAACTTCATCCTATTAGATTTCAGCTCTTTGCAAATCTTTGGTATCTCCTCCAAACCACTCCAGGTACCTCAAGACTACAAGGGAGCTCTTGGGTCACCAGCATCCATAGGATCGTCTCCTGTCATGTCTGTATCAATTTACCTTTTTCTAGAACTGAGAAGCTGGAAAAACCTGGAAGGTGTTCTCTCTTAAGCATCAAACCTGTTCAGCACTCCACTGTGCTGTTTGAAAATAATCTAAACTTGAAAATAATCTGATCCGCAGTTAATGTATCCATGGTTCATTCATACCTGTGCCAAAGTGGATCTTTAGTATAAATAGATCAGAATCTCTCTTGTTCTTCTCTGCTTTGGATATTTATAGACAGCAATGACACCCCCACTCAGTTTTCCTCCTGCTTGTCTAAGCAAGCCACACATCTCTATCTCAGCTAATAAAATGTGTTTCTCATTCTCTAGGACAATCTGGTTAATCTTCCTTGAGCTTAGCTTTACTGAGTTCACAGGTAACCAGAGATGTAGGATCTAGCTGATAGGACCTGCAGAGAAGCATACTATTAATTTGTCTCTCTCTCTGTAGGAAGGGATACACTCTAGATTTCATTATTTAATCTCCTCATACTATTGGACATATTTCTTGTGTGTCATTCTCTTTCCCTGAAATCCACCTGCACTTTGCACTTATAAACTCCAAGCTTACAAATTTCAAATTTACAAATAATTTCTCAGAGCTGTCCCTGTCAACATGGCACTGCACCTTGTGCATTAATCTGCAATTCACATTCAGTTTGGTTGCATTTTATTCTGATCTTGCTCTATATAAATAATTTCTGACTTAGCTCACCAGCAAATTTTTATATACTGTGGGGTTTTGTATCATTACTTTTATTTTTGTCTTGAAATTGTTCCTCAGAGCTAATAGCGTTTTTCAGCCTTAACATTGTTTTTATCAGTGCTGATCACAGCCACTGTTACTTTTTCACAATGGATGTCATTTTGCCATGCAAGCACTCTTACTGTTTTAATAAAAAACATAGTACAGAGAAAGGACCTGCATTTCACTTAAAATATAAAAAAACAATGTACATCTAGTTTACAGGCTAAGTAAGAAGTTATCAAGTACCTGGAGGATTATTCCTTTTGTTATGCACTTCTGTTAATAAATCACTCCTGAAATCCCCCTTTGATCAGAAAGAATTGATTCTTCTCTATAAATATATATGTAGAAAAAAATATAAAATCTCTGAGACTGTTTCCCCTTAAGCTGAATATTTCAAGAAGTATTATTGAACAAGGCACAGAAAAAAGACAGAGGATTTATGATGTGTGTAAATGTGTTAGAAGCTGATGTGAATTCATTTAACCTGAGGCCTCTAACAATAATGTAGTTTAAATAATTTCAATTATTATCACTCTTATTGGAGAGAGTAAAATATTTTTTTCATTAAAATCTGTGGCTTGCTAAATGAACTAAGTCAGGCATCTTAAAAAAATAGCATTGAAATGAATATGCCATCCATTATGAGGAGATACAACATAAGATTCAATTTACGTCTTTTTTTTTTAGGGTCAAATCCTCTTATACATTACCTTATTATGTGTTTCAGGGATTAGCAGAGTTTGTAGAGTATGCAGTAGTGTATGTTGTAAACATTGAATGCTTTTGCATTTGCTCAAAAATAAAGATGGTGGTACACACAATTTTCAGGGCAGGCATTCCTGTATTTCTTTTACTTACCTGGCTTTGCTGTCGGAGCAATCTTTTGTTCTGGCTGGTGCTTGAACTTGTGCTCTCCTGTACAATGCAGGTGCCTGAAAGCTATTTCCTTTGATGGTGGGTTTGTTGCTTTTTACTGAACATTTATTGTGGCTGCCTTGCTCCTTGGGGGCCAGGAGTGGAAGGGCACCCCCAGGGCCATCCCGAGGGGCAGCAGGGCTCTGCCACACCAGTGAGCTGTCCAGCAAGGGCCAGGCAGCCAGGGCAGTAGGCAGGTCTGGGGTCAAGTCCAGAGCTCTGTCTGTGGGTCAGAGCCCAAATTTGGTCCAGCAGGTATGTACAAGGTGCAAACATGGCTGTGACTGGGGAGTGGCTCTGGACACACCTTGTGGGCAAGCCTCCTCTTAAACCAACTCCTGGATTAGTAGGAAGACTCCTTGATGGAGTATCTTAGCAGCCCTGCTCAGGAGGAGCCTCCACTGAGGCTTTTTAACAGAGATTCTGCCAACAACTCTCTCCAAGGCTGGGTACCCACACATTATCTAAGTTGTCCCTAAGGCCAAGCAGACAAATGCCCAGCAGTGGGACAATGCGCTCAGACACCTGACATTCAGAATCACTGTATATATTGACTATCATAGGGGAAATAACATTGTTGAGCAGAAAAAAATGTGTTCCCAGATGCAAATAGACCAGAGGTACAGTTCTTTTGTTCACTGAAATCAGCTGAATGTGATTGCTGTCTGTCACTGAGGCTAAGTGGAGGAATTGGTTCCTGGCTAGATATTCTTCTCTCTGAGAGGGGCTCAAGGAAAAGAAAAATGGAAATGTTTTTAATTTACCTACCAGCAAACTTTGATATTTCATTATTTCCTTTAACTTTTGGAGACATTTCTTTGGTTTGTAATAATGTGAGCACCTTAATGTTAACTTAGGTCTTGTGGTTCTAGGATTTTCTCAAATGTCAGATAACAACAAAGGAGGGGAAGGCAGACTAATGTGATAAATTGAAGAGAATTACTAAAAGTGCCACAGTTCACCACAAATAAAACAAACAGGAGGGCAAGATAAAAAGAGAGAAACACTCTTACCTTTCCTCAGCTTTCTGCTATGAAATGAAGCTTTTTATTAATGGTGTTGAGCCTAGAAGGGGTTTGGAACTGCAAGCAAGGAAATCCTGGCCTTTCATTCTTGCTGTTTTGAGAGTAAAAGAACCGAGTCTTTACTGTTTGTAAATAAACAGGACAGCAACAAAGGTACCTGGCTCCACTTATTCCTCCTTCTAACAGAAATAAGCTCCAGGACCCTGAATTTTGGGTGAATGCAGGGGTCAACAGAGGCAGCAACTTTTATGCCTCCTGTCTGGGTATCTGCTTGCATTACTGATAACATTTTCCAAGAACTGTATTGAAAGAAATGTAACTGCTTCAAGTCAAAGAACATTTGATTATCCAACTTTGCTTCACTGCTACTTAAATTTAGGGTTAGGATTGTGCAAAACCCCTTATTTTTTAACAAAAAAATTGGTCCTGTATTTAAATATTTTCCTTCCCAAGAAGATAGAATTTCTTGGTGAGGACTCTTACCAAAAGTGTAAGTATGAGCTCAAGTATACTTTTTTCACAAATTAAAACTCCCCACAAAGATTCAGGAGGAAAAATATGGATATAAAACTATTTAAATGGAAGAATCACAAAGTCACTTATATATTAGAATATATGTAATTAGAAAAAAAAGGAAAAGTTTTTTCCACTGCTAGACAGCTAAAGACTACACTATTTTACAAAATAATAAAATCTTTCTTCTACAAGCATAAAAAAACCCCAACATAAACTCATGAAAAAAATTACAACAATTTTTATAAAAAGTACAGGCAGATCTCTAAATGAAAGACCCTTTGGATGATTGTGACCATGGTCACAAGGGTTTGCAGGTGAAGAGAGACGAGAATGTTGACTCTATGATCAGAAGGCTTGATTTATTATTTTATACTATGTATATTACAGTATAACTATACTAAAAAGAATAGAAGGAAAAGTTCTCTCAGAAGGCTAAGCTAAGAATAGAATAGTAAAGAATGAATAACTAAGATCTGTGTCATGGTAGAGAGCAAGAGCCAGCTCTGCCATGAGTGGTCAATAAATCCAAACATCCACAGGACACCAATCACAGGTCCACCTGTTACACTCCACAGCAGCAGATAACCATTGTTTACACTTGTCTCTGAGGCTACAGTTTCTCAGAAGGGAGAAAAATCCCAAGAAAGGATTTTTCACAAAAGATGTCTGCGACAGACGATTCCTACCAGACAGAAATATCAATTAATTTTCTACTGAGCCAGGCACAAATATTCCTATAGATAAATAATTTACTAAGTGAAGTGCTACATTAAGTACCCTTTCCTATGAGAAATGTATTTTGACCATGCTATGTTGTTGCTATTATCTTTTTCTCACTTTATCTATTTTGAGGCTTCAGTAGCTACTATGAAAAAGTTCTGTATTTCCCTTGTTGGTTGTCTGTAGTGGACTCAACATCTCTGGAGAGCATTTCTGCTCACTAACCTTCCCTTCTTTCATTCATTTTTTTCTTATTTGGTTGATTTATGGATAGCCTACCTGGGTGATAGAGATACAAATTTTGAATAACTATCTAGACAAAAGCTAAGCAAATAACGTATCAGGAACTGTGCTACCAAATGAATGACTTTGGTGAAATCTACCATATTGGGGATATTAGTATGTATCTTGCTTACCATGTGTTTGGTGAGATCTCCTTCTTCACCTTCATTAATATTAAGTACAGGCATTAAGAGGAAAATCCTTGTCTTGATCAAGCTTCAATTTGGTCTAATTGAAAAGTACTTAGTCTTTAAATATAAAGTTCCCATTTCTGCATCATTGTTCTTATTGTTTTATTGTATTATTGGAGGAAAAAAAGAACTTATGATGCACTTCTTCTACAACTGGACTCTTTTTCTAGTATTTGTTTCTGTGAGAGACTTTTGTTTTCCTTGACTTCTTGTTCTGTTCTCAAACGTGTATGATAATCTCACTTGGCTCTCCTACTGCTACTGTTTTCAAGTGGCTGCAGTTATAAGTAGCTAACCTGCTGAGACACAGTCTATTTAATACCTGGAGCTGTCTTAGGGACCAGACAGCCCTACAGAATACAAACAATTGGCAGTGGGCAAATGCATCTGGAAAAAATAAGGTTCTATTCAAACTTTCAGCAGGTGAGAAAGAGTGGTGGGGGGTTTTTATGCACAGAAAATAGTAATCCCTGAAATTGTGTCCAGAGTTTGTGTAAATTTTGTGAATTTTGAAAAAGATTCTTCTGATTGCTCAGTGGTTTTGTTGTGTTCCTTATAAAATAGTAGAATAGTCAAGCAAACCTTGAGATTTATATTCTTTGGGAATAGGCTAACATAAGAAAACATGAATAGGAAAAATAAGAAAAGGGAATAAGTATCAGGTACCTGACTTTTCAAGTTGGTTGCCCACAACTGTGAATATTTGAAAAATTTTGCTTCCCCTTTGAGATCACTCTTCTTGCTTACTTTGAATGTCAGAACCCCTCTTCCTCAGGATCTTTCTTTGTGATTACCTGTTCTTTTACAATTGCCTCAACTAAGCAGGATAATGGGGAGAGATAGAATAGACTAGCTTCCTACCTGGGCCAAATCACATTTCCAGTTCAAGTCAGGGCAAAAATGTCTGTATATAAGTTCTTGAAATTAAAGCATGCATTTGTTAATAAGTCATTCTTTTCAATGTTTGATTCCAGTGAAAATTTTGTTCTATTGCACTATAGAGATCAGAATTGCTTCTTTCAACATTTCAAAAACTCTAAATGAAACTCCAATTATCATCAGATCAATTTAAAAGAAATGATGCTCCTAAGATTTTCATTCCTTTTTTGTTGTTGTTGTTGTTTCCTGATTGCTAAACTGTCAAGATAAATTTGAACATGTATTCAAAACTTTCTCTGTATCTATGAAGCACTGAAGCTTTCAATTTTTTAAAGGAAAGCCTGGATTACAGAGTGTCCAGGTGATTTCAGAAGTCTTGACTGTGAGAAAAACATTGCAAATACAGAGGCACAAAGAAGCCAGTCTTCAGTTCCACTCCCAAAGACACTATCAGCCCTAGAGATGTCACAAACTGATTAAAAAGAAGCGAAATAAGGTAGAAGAGAAGCTTTTTTTTCTAAATCAGAAACCAAAGTATTCAGAAGGAAAAGCTGCCACCTGTTAACACATTTAGGCCTAATAATGTTCTTAAAACCCATTGACTTCAACAGTACTCCTCAAGAACTTGTATTTATGCCCTTTATGACTTACTCTGAACTGGAATCTGTCTCTCAGGTCCAGGTCACCTAATCTTAGGCACCAGGCTGAAGACACCTGCTGTGGACTGTCCTCATTGCTCAATAAATGTGATGTTACACACGTCTGTGAATAATCCAAAAAATCCTTGCAGTTGTGTATAATATATATGCAGTCTTGTGGTCTCATATGTATTTTGTGGTAGTTTTGAGATGTCATTACAATCATAAACCACAGGACTGTCCTTTTCTGCATGATTTTTAGGCATGACTGATTCACTGAACTGAGGAAGGAGCAGCTTTTTTGGTGTGGGTTGTGGGAGGCAAACACTGGTGGAAGGAGAAGTTGGTAAAGGCAACCCAACATATACAGGCTCAGGCAGTGCAACCACAGGACTAAATTCTTTAGAGTAGGAGGCCCTAGGTGGCAATTGGGTGACTTCTTCCCATTTGAAACAGGTTCTTTTTTCTGGTTGAATTTTGCAGATCAGTATGAGGTACAGGTGTGGTAGAGGAAATACAAAGAATTTCTGCATATCTAGGTATGCACTGAGTAACATCAACTTTTGTGCCACAGAGTGGTGAAATCTTGTCAGACACTGTTGTAAGTACCTTAAAGAAAGAGAACCCTGAAAGAGAACCAATTTAGAAATATACTGAGAATTTCTGCGTGTCTGAAACAGTTCACAGTTCTCATTCCCTGAAATACACCAAGCCCATATTTAGTTCTCTCAGGTCTGAGTGCCTTGTAGTCAGAATTTCCAGACACCTTCCAGTGGTGGTGGATTATCATATGAATATTGTTTTGGCTTATAGTTCATTATTATGCTCATCATACAAACACACATATATATTTAATATTTTTTTAAATTATGTAAGTATCTGTTCAAAGGGAAAACACTGCCTGCTGAAATGTGTGCAAAAACTGTCTGTGAGACTATACATGATGCAGGAAAAAAGTTTTAAAGTTGAACAATCTATAACATGACATTAAATTTCAAAATAAAATATTGAAAAATTCATATATTTTCAGATTTCTTGAAAAATGGATCTAAAAAGCACTTGAGACTGTATGAGATTTTCAAATTTTAAAAGCTGTATAAGTTAACATTAGTATCAAAGGTTCTTAGACCATACCTCCATCAGGTAGAAATATGTGCCAGGTCAAGATTTCCACCACTGTGAGTTGTGTAAGTTTTCAGAAAAAAAAGAAAAAAAAATAGAATTCAAAATATTGTACAGATGAGAGAGAAATATGATGCTTATAAAATTCAGACACAAGAGAATCTTCTTGAGCAAAAAAATTGGCTTTGAAGAAAATTATAAAGTATATCCTGAGGATTAGAAGTAATACATGGCATTCAAGGACTGTATGGGAACTGGAAAAGACATCTCTAAAATATTGCTAAAAAGATATTACTCTTTGGAATTGTGCAATGGAAGAAGATTTTAACTTCCCACATACAAATTGTTGAACAGAGACAATAAAAGTGAGTTACATGGTCAAGGTATTTATAAAATGTTGGCTCAAAGATTTATTCACATAAATATTACATGAGTAAGAAATGATGTAGGTTAAAGCTATGTTTCTAAAGTACATGAAAGTATAAGGACTGACTTTAGAGTACAATCTTGGACTGAATAACATATGTTGCCTTCGCTCTAGGTAAATTTATGTAGGAATAAAATTAGCTTTTCATCTAAGTTTTTCAGTCTCACAGGAACAAACAAGCTTTGAAGGCCTAAATGGTACAAATAGGATCTCTAATATGCTGTTGGTTTGGACTTAAAGTTGTAAAAAGTTTTCAGAGTTTGCATCTCAAGTAAAGAAGAAAGGTGAGGGTTCTAGCTCTAACAGTCTCAAGTGCTGCCTCTGAAAAAGCATGAGGAATAATCAGGAGCAGGAAAGGAGACAAAACAAGTCAGTAAACATCTTAGAGCTCAGAAAGGAGGCAGTTCAGACTTGCCCCAGGTCCAACAAGGTTAGGTTTCACATTCAAAGTTAGAATAAAGAGAGTTAATGTTTTTCAAGTTATTTAAATGAAATGAGCAGAGTGACAGCTCCTGGAAGCTTGATAGTGGCACCTATACTTTTGTATTATTACCTTTATCATGGCACATGCTTAGTGTACTCTTGTAAAGATGATATTGAGGGAAATGGACTTCCTATTTGACTCAGTATATTTTTTGCTGTGTTTCTAAGAAGGAAAATGAGAGGGGAAATCCTAAACAATAACCATGGTATTGAGGTTCAAAAAGATTTAGTTGTTCCTTCCTGCCATCTTCCTTAGATGTTTCAGTTAAATAAGAATTATGCTATTGACTAAGCAAGTGAATGCACTGGAAATAATGGGGATGTGTACAAAATAATAATAAAAAATTAATTTCCTAAAGCGGAGTAGAAATCTCATTTATGAAACACAATATGCTCCTGTCAGAAAATCACCATCACAAAATCCAGAAAAATTGTTGTGCAAAATCACAAATCTTGATATAAAATTTTAAAATTTACTGTTGGTGCTGTCTGGTGCTTTATGATTGGAAAATTACCTATTTCAAAACAGGAAGCTGTGGAGCAACATCAGATGCACTAGACTTATTTCAGTTGTAAGCAAAGCTTTACAATAAATTTGAAGAGATGTTAATAACCCTGAAATAAATGTTATAAGAACATAACATCTTGTGCATGACAGATAACACCAGAATAACACAATGTCTCTCTAAAATACAAAATTGTTTTTCTAGACAAGGAACTAATGCATCTGACATTCACTACACTGCTACGGTGGCATTTGAGACAGGGATGCCAGAGAAGAGAGAGAGAGGAAAGTTTAAAGAAGATAAGGATGAGGAGGCTGGTTGTGTCAAAAATGGAATCATGAATCTAGGAAATTATCCCCACCAATGTTCCTAAAGGATAGATTCTCATTTTTTCTGTCAGTTTATTACTGATGCAGGCAGAAATCATAGAAGTCTACCAGTTAAACATGGAAATATAACAGTTTGGGCATTAAAAATAAGAAAATTGTAGATTTTCACTAAGTACATTCAGTCTGAAAAGTCAAGAGAAGCTTGTAAATATAAATGTAGCGATGTTCTGCACAGCCATGTATTAAAAACAAGGAAGAAGATTGATTTAAGTAAGAGAAAGCTGAGTTTTCAAAAGCCTGTTACATAAGGTGATTGTCTGCAGTAGCGAACTGATGTCCTTGGTGACTGAAGAGTTCCTTCCCAGCCTCATGTTCCTAGGCAAAAAGCTAAAAATCAATCCTAGGAATGTCGTGATAGTCTGATGCTCACTCAAAGAATCTTTCAAACCAGTTAAAAAAAAAACAGAAATCTTTCCCAAGATTGCAAATTGCCTTACTTTTAAGGTAATTTTTTGTAATTAATTGCAAGGAGCTGCCATCCCTTGGAGTGAAATCCCCCTGAGAGTCCCTGGCTGCAGGCAGCTGCCCTGCCTCTCATTCTAATACACAGAGCTGAACCTTAACCAAGACAAATCTCTGTCAAGCAACCTCAAAGTTCAAGTGTTCACCATTGCTTTGCTGGCTGCTCTACCAGAGAAGCCATTGGTATGGAAGTATATAGAGTATATATCTAAAAAGAAGTTTATCTAAAATAATTGCAATTTATTTTTTAAATCCAGGCTAGTCATTTAGCTTCAGGGAGGGCAGAAAGGTTTTTAAGAGAAGCTGTGAGCCAAGACTCACAGGCAGGCAAGGCAGATCCTCACCAGTGAGGCCATCTCACTGCCCACAGTGATGAGCAGGGCAGCTGGGGGGAGCAAAGGGCAGCCCCACCCCAAGGTATTGGGCACCTCCCTGGGAATGAAGATGGACCATGGCTGGGCCATCATGGATCAGAGTCTGGATCCATGTGAGCCCCAGCAGACAGCTGTCATGCAGTGCAGCTCTGGTAAGGAAAAAGGACCAGTCTCTCCCAGGAAAGCAGCTCCAAGAGCTCCAAGGCAGGGAAGCACAACTTAGTGGGGAAGTCTCAAAAACTGGCCTTGCTGGGCACGTGTCCTGGATTGCCAAGCAAATTGTTTCTATCTGCCATCTGTGTGGCAGTTGTCTTCTGTTAAGTGGGCAGTTTTCCTTATGTCTTCCACACCCAATCGTCCCTGTGGGCAGACATCTGCTGATAACAGGCTATTGAATGTCACTGCATGACTGATAAGAACTACAGCATCCCATTGTGAGCTGCTCTGCCTGGAGGGAGAAGCCAAGCATTCCTACCCAAATATAATTTTGAGGTTTTGGAACACCAGCACAGATTTCTCCACTGGATCTCCCAGAGGAACAGCAGCTGCCTCTTCCACTGGATCTTCAGAGGAAGACTACACGCTTCTCCAGGATCCCTGCTCCAACAGAACCACACCTGACACTCCAGGAGGACTGCAGCCACAGTTCCAATTGGACGGCTACCAACACCCTGGCCAACAGGGTGTCAGGTTGGGTTTCTGACTCTGTCTGTGTTGTTTTAGTTTATTGCATTGTTATTTTGTCTTTTTATTTTCTTCCCTAATAAAGAACTGTTATTCCTGCTCCCATATTTTTGCCTGACAGTTCCCCCTTAATTTCAAATTTATAACAATTCAGAAAGAGGAGGTTTACATTTTTCCATTTCAGGAGAGGCTCCTGCCTTCCTTAGCAGCCACTTGTCTTTCCAAACTAAGACAGCACACAAATATGATCTTCAATTCCCTAATCAAAAATGAGAAATAGTCTACTTTGAAGTTCCTAATAATTAAAAAAATACTTGGCAATTTGGTAAAAAATGTGTATTCCTTTTTATTTTAGGAGGGGAAAAGGTAACCCTTCTGTGCACCATGGGTAAAGGTGCACCAAATATAAGTCATTGACCGAGTAAATTTTGTTTCTTCCCTGCTCTACAAGAGAGGAAGCTGTGTTTCTCCAGATACAAATGGGAAATATCATTCATGGTCTGATAATGGTGTTGAAGTTAGAGCATTTACAAAATTAGGAATGGTTTTCATTATTTGCCATGGGGATTGTATTCCTCTACTTTTCAAGTTTTCAAAAGTAACTGGATTATTAACTTTAAACTTTAAAAAACTAACTTACTGTGGAACAGTAAAGCTACCTGAAAAGCCTGATGGATAATAACTCCCGACTGAGATTAGACAGTGTGGATAGAAACTTACCCAACAGCAACAAAGGGTTTCAGCCTCACATGTTCTACAACTGCAGTATTATTCTCTAGGTGATTGACCAGTGCACTTAACACAAAGCATGGGCATACACTTGTATTAGCATGTTCTTTTTCTTATCAAGTCACTGTTTTCCTGCTGTGTGAGATGTTTGCTCCCTGTCAGAGGTGTCAGGAGACAGCTCCCTCTCCTGGAATATGCTAACTGCTCTTGAGGTTGAAATAAAGATGAAGTTCTGCCTGGAAACTGTCCTGGTTTTGAGGAGATCCCAAATAGCTTGCTAAGCTGCTTTCCATAATACAGCTAAATATTTGTCCAAGTATAATTACCCCTCTACAAACACCATCCTTTGTATTTTTTTATAAAAAGAAAGATTACAGGCTTTTTGTACCTGTCATAAAAGAGCAGAAATAGCACATTCCCAGCATTTTTCCTCAACAGATCTCTTTGGAGAATATCACACACTGTCTTGGAGCAGTTTAAATACGCTGAACCCCAT
This sequence comes from Emberiza elegans, assembly GCA_024865655.1. Classification (NCBI taxonomy): domain Eukaryota; kingdom Metazoa; phylum Chordata; class Aves; order Passeriformes; family Fringillidae; genus Emberiza; species Emberiza elegans. The sequence continues at coordinate 19,267,358 of JALJVW010003023.1, read as the reverse complement.
AATCCTTGCCTTCCTGTGCATAATGCTTCCTTAGATAACGGTAGATTGGGTTCACAGCACTCAGTGCTGAAGAACTCTATTTGGGGTTCTGTGTGCTGAACTGGACATGGTTTTTTTCAAGCTGCATTAAGACATTGTGCTGTGGTTTAAATTTTCTTGCTCAGGAGAGGCTCCAAGAGGGTCAAGGATTTTGCTATGATGGGGTGATTATCTGAAAAATAGTGATGTAGCTGTAGCCTTCTTTGAAGGTTTTCATTCATTTCCTACAAAGCTTCTTCATTTTTTACCCTTTATGGTAGCTCTTTAATAGTCAGAGACTCATCAGTCTTAGTCTATGTTTTTTAATGATAAAAAGAGATACCATAGAAATTTGATAAAGAAACTGAGATTTCTGTTAAAACATATTTTCCAAATAGTCCAATTTCTTATGTGATGTAAGCTGCAAAAGCAAGAGAATATTTTCATATCCTGTTTTCAGAGAAAGAGGAAATTGAGAAGTTGATGAATGGAAAAGCTTTAGGTCGACTCATGGTTTTCCTTTCTTAGTATAGCTATTCAATTAAAATGTTCCTCATTATATTTTTCGATCACAAATGCTATTTTATATTTACGTGAGCTGCTACAAATTTTAAATTTGTTTTATATAACAGATATGTACATCTGCTGTCACACTGGTCAGCACTATTTTTTATTTTACTCATGCAATTCTTTGGACTTGGATTTCCTCTTGACAAAGAAATGAGGCTTGGTGCTAAAGACTTCTGGCAAGACTTCCTCATTGATTTAAAACACTGAATTGGATTTCTAGTTCTGGCTCACATTGAGGCTAAGTCAGTTTTGCAGTGGTTTGCAGATCCTGACATTGTAACAGGAATGAGGAAATGGTGGCAATTCCAAAGGAGAACCTGGGTTGCTCAGTTCATCACCAGCCCTCAGAGCCTCCAAAAGAAACACATTTCTCTACATCTCTCCACATCAGTCTCTGCTTGTTTCTTTCATTTTCATTTTTTGACATTTTGTTCTGACTTGGTTGTCGCAATGTCATAAATCGATTACTGTTAACTTGTTGAGGATCCCAGGCTCCAATGATAGAATAAAATCATGGAGTTTTTATGTATTTGGTCAAAGGCAGTTAAGTTAAAAAGAGTTTAAATAGAATAAAGTTTCTTAAGTTTGCAATTATTCTAGAGCCCAAGGGGTATTTTTGCAAAGTGCAGCTAATGAACGTGACATAATAGCAATCCCTAATCTGTAGCATTGTGGACTTCAGAAAAAAAATCCAGATTCCTGACTAGAAATTGTTTCAAGCCTCACTGCTGTTCATTTCAACATGCAGCACTATACTGGAACTAATCCAATAAAAACTCTGAGAGTTCACCTTCATCCTCCTTTACCCTCAAGGATATCTCTTTTGGCAGAATCTACTCTGTTCACATGCTGTTTTGCCACAGTTGCTCACTTCGTTCAGATCCTTTGCTAAACTGGAAAGTGTTTCCCCTTCAGAACTGCAAAAATATTTGTTAAAATTCCGCTCAGACGTGCTGATCAAAAACACCTTATTTCACTGTTTACCTTGCAGTACTCGGCCTTCAGTTTTTCACTTACATTAGAGAATTACTCTGGGTTTATTACACCTTCTAAGTGTGAGCACTCTGGAGAGACCCTCTTTGCAGAAGCCAGGAGTCTTGGTAGTGCATTCAGCTCTCTTCATGTATCACAAACAAGTCCATCTGCACCCTTGGCACGAGCTTACTTAAGGATGAAAAACTTGCTCTGCTCCCCAGGATGATTCTGTATCATCAACCTTTCATGGTCTAATGCTGCATTAGCTTTATTTGGTTTTCTCCTGTCACATTGCAGTAATTCCTGCTGAGAAAATCTCCTGGGCAGATTCTGGGGTCCAGAGGTAGGTCCTCCAGGGAGAAAGAAAATTTATTCCACAGTATCTCTAAAGACACGGCTAAGCCATCCCAACACCAAGCTAGCAACAGTCATACTGTTGAAAAGAAAGGAAGGGAAATGCAGCGCCTTCCTGCTGAGACATCAGGGTAAACACTGGAGAAGGCTTTTAGGTTCTTAGAAATTGTGAAAATTTCTGGGACAGAAGTACTATTTCTTTCCTTTTCCTTTCCTTTCCTTCCTTTCTTTCTTCCTTCTTCCTTCCTTCCTTCCTTTCTTCCTTCCTTCCTTCCTTCCTTCCTTCTTTCCTTCCTTCCTTCCTTCCTTCCTTTCTTTCTTCCTTTCCTTTTCCTTCCTTCCTTCCTTCCTTCCTTCCTTCCTTCCTTCCTTCCTTCCTTCCTTCCTTCCTTCCTTCCTTCCTTCCTTCCTTCCTTCCTTCCTTCCTTCCTTCCTTCCTTCCTTCCTTCCTTCCTTCCTTCCTTCCTTCCTTCCTTCCTTCCTTCCTTCCTTCCTTCCTTCCTTCCTTCCTTCCTTCCTTCCTTCCTTCCTTCCTTCCTTCCTTCCTTCCTTCCTTCCTTCCTTCCTTCCTTCCTTCCTTCCTTCCTTCCTTCCCGTAAAAAAGATGAAAAATTAAAAAAAACACCCATAAGAGTTAAACAAGTGCTCTTGGTGGGAGGACAGGAAGCCAGCAGAGGCAGATGGACAATACTGTTCAGGTTGATGAATTGTGTGTCCTCATGTAAAGGAGAGGACTATAATGATGAGGGAAAATTCTCAATAAATGAGTTCCCCGTTAAATAGGGCACTGAAAAATAAAATTTTGTTTGGGAAATATAAAAAGCCCAGAAATAAGAAGAGGAAAGCCACGTTTTTAACTCACATATTCTGCTATAAATATGCAAAAAAACTTAATGGGAGGAAGATAATTAGAGACAAAGTAACAAATAAGCAGAAACTATATGGCAAATAGCACATAAAATGTAGTTGATTTGCTAATATGGAATAGTCTAATCAAATAAAATATTTCAATGCTTCGGGAAATGTTGAAACCCTCTTAGATGTTTGAAATTTTCATTTTAAATAGGAAGCATCTAGTACTATGCAATTAGGATGACAATGACTTTATGTGACCTGGTCAGAGCAATCATCAAATTGAAAGGCCAAGAAACAGAAGAAGAGCAGAGGAGGTTTGCAGCCTCTTGTTGAAAGGGTACATGTCACAACAGAGGTAGATGCTGAGACTAAATTTTTAGACATCCCTGGCTGATCTGTAGAGCAACAAGTCAGGGCACGCGGGAAGGGATGCAGCTTGTGGCTTGCCCTTCCACAGCACATAATATTTTTTTACAAAAAAGCTCTTTTCACAGTACTTAGATCCAGGACTTTTGTAGTCCTGGTGAGCTCCCTGTCACCCAGTCTCCTACCCTACTATTTAATGTCCAAAAGAAGACCACATAAGCATGACAGGATGTGATTTCTTGTTTAAAAAGAAGATACAGGGGAGACCCACAGGGTAAAATGTGTTTACCTGATGTACAAAATGCATTAAATAGACAACACAACACAGGATATTCACAGAAAATTCGTATTACTTAAGAAGTTAGAAAGACCCAGAAAGCACTCAAGGCAGACATAAGATGGCAACCTAAAAGAGTTCTGATAACAAAAGGCAACAGACTACACAATTCCTTTGTCAAGAACTCTCCAAGTACTGTTACAGAAATAACTCACATGAATTAAAAGGAACATTCTAATGTGATTAAATACAGGAAGCCAGAGCAGTAATAAATGCTTTTCACAGTACAGGAAAAACTGAGCTTCCATTCCCCATTGGAAACAGAGATCCCCACTGAAACTGTTCAGTGTATTCACAGATGATCTGTAAACAAGAGAAAATAATTAGGTGACAGTTTGCTGATATTAGTAAGTTTTAAAAACAAGAGGAGAATTGACTAACAAAGGTTGCAGAAAAGGCTAAAGATAACGAATCACAGTGTAATAAAATGCTGAATAAAATCCAATAAAAAGAAGCAAAAAATGATACTCCTATCTCAATGCTTAGTAGCATTGAAAAAGAAATAGAATGTTATTAGGAAAATACTAGGAGGAAAGTAGAAAATAAAAATATAGCAATCCTGCTGTGTAGGCTTATTGCATTCAGCACTTTCCATTCCACTTGTAATTCTTCTACTCTGCTAAGAGATGATTTGGTAAAATTGGAAATTTTTTTTAACCTGTACTGTGTCCCTTGGGGTTCGTACTGTGACAAGTATTATCTAACATCTTTACTAGGGCCCTGGATAGTGGGATTGAATGTGCTCTCGGCAAGTGTTTGAATGACAACAATCTGTGTGGTGCTGCTGGCAGGTCCTCTGGAGCATGGGGTGCCATTCAGAGGGATTAAATTCAGGAGGGCCAAGTGCAAAGTCCTATTCTTGGTTTGGGGCAATCCCAAATATGGATATAGGCTGGGCAACGAGTGAGAGCAGAAGAAATTCTTTATTGTGAGGGCAGTGAGGCACTGAAACAGGTTTTGCTAAGAAAGTGTGGATACTTTGTCCCTGGAAGTGTTCAAGGCTGGGGCTTTGAGCAAACTGGTCTAGTGGGAGGTGTCCCTGCCCACGGCACAGGGGGGTTGAACTTGATCATCCTTAAAAGTGTCTTGGAATCCAAACGATTCTATAATTCTGTGACTCTATGATACACATTAAGTGAGTAGCTAGCTATATTAAGAAAGAAAAGCAGTGAGTCAACCTAATACATTTCTATTCATCAGCTGCTCAATTTCCTCTGTCTCTGAAAACAGGATATGAAAATATTCTCTGGCTTTTACAGCTTACGTCACATCACATCACTTGATGTCAGACCTAGGAAACAGGCCCAGGCTAGTTATATTTACTAGTACAAATGTGGCCTAGATTGGATCTGGAATATATTGGGCTGTTTTACCTTCACTTGCACTATATAGTCTTGGTACTACCAAAAGCTTACAAGATAAGATGCCAAGAAACTTTTTTTTAATTGATTTTTCATTTTGGAGACATCATAAAAATACTGCTTTACATTTACATTATCCTGATATTTTTCTTGAGGTTTTTAGCAGAAACATATGGTATGGGAGAGGAGAGAGGGGAAAGACATCCCAAGATTTCTGTGGAAAATTGGGAAAGAACTCCATGAAAATTAATTCCTTCATATAGAGGCATTAGTGTCGCACAAAAAAAGAAGAAATCAGTTCAGCTTTAAGCATGTCCTTGTCCTGAAAAAGTTCCAGTCCTTGCAAGAAGCTCAGGATTTACCCATAACTCTTTGATATAATTAAATTCTTAAATCAATATGGGTTTATCCACTGTCTTTAAGTCTTCAAGGTATATGCTCAAAATATTAAAGTAATTTTCTTAATTTTTTACTAGTGCTAGTTGCTCTGTCACATTTTCCATTTGACACTAATTATCCTGTTCCAATTAGACTCTTTGCTTTTTGTTTTAAAATTTTAGGAGTAACCCTGGCCTAGCCTCTTTCTGAGAGGTGGGCAGGCTAAAGAGTATTCTTCTGAAGCTATTGTCTAAATTTAGTATGAATTCACATTTTCTATTGCACATTTTACAGACGCAGCTTCAAAATTCTGAAGTAACTCGAAGTGCATGGAGGTTCATCCATGTTTTATAGTAGGTGTGAAATTGACATTATGTTCACTGTAATGAAACATATTTAGTATTTTTGAAAATAAAACTCATGCAATTACTACTCTGGTATTTATAAGTTTTTATATGGGTTTAGTTGTAAACTTGCAATAACTGAACTCATATGCAGAAAATAGAATCACAATGACTGCTTGCACAAAGCAATAGAGAAGAAATTTGCATCAGAGATGTTCCTGAAGCCATTCTGGAACTATTTTTATATGTGTACTATTTTAAATATTGTTTTATATAGCAACTAAATAATTGAAACAAGATAAGAACAATATCACACACTCCACCACAGAAAGTGCAAGTACATAATGTGAAATATTTGCCAGTATTGCAAAATATATACCTCACCTCAGAAGTTATTCTAGAATCTACAGAAATTATCAATTACTAAAAAAAAACCAACAAGTTTTCTTGAGAGTACATAAATGGTACAATTATATTAATAATTTGGAGAAATTTATCAATGCTATTTTCCCCATTGTCTCCAACATTTATGTAAACTTTTTCTTCTACGACCAAACTAACATTCTGTAGCAACATTACAATTCCTTCATAGTTGAGAAAACCACTTGACAATGGATGCATTAACTAAGATCTTAGGTTTGTACCTGGCCTAAGTACTGAGGCACTACCTGCTTTTCTTTCCTTGACACCCATACAGGAGGACAATGTTATTATAAGACAATAGCAGCTAAATTCATCTTCCAGTTGTTGATCCAAAGTCATTCCACTGCTGACCTCCCAAGGCTATAGTAAATAAAATCACACAATCCCAAACACTTAAGCCCTTCATACATGCTGGCAAGTCTTCAGTGGAGTTGTAGCTTTGTAACAGGCACTAGACACTGGCTTGCAGTGCTTTTGTTCTGTCTGCCATTTCAGATGAGTGAACGTGTACAAATGTCAAAAGAAATAAAAACGTGGTCACTTTTAACAGTGCTGATGCTGTCTCATACCCTTTAAAGTACCTCTTATTGTTTACCTTTCTCAGAAGAATATTTTTTTCCGTTTAATATTCACATTTAAAGAGCACATAGCCCCTTGATACATTCCTCCAACCCCCGAAGTTTGTACATTCCACAATTGATCTTAATGCCAGCAGAAAGCCCATTTGATCAGTAAAAGACAAAGTAAAACCCCGTGGGCATATTCCCACCTGTGAGCTATACCAGAGATCAGCAGTGACTCGTGCTTCCCATCTCAGATATGTGTGTGCTACCCTGCTGAGACAGTCTGGGGACTTAGCAGAGCAAGCTTGTAAACCCTGACTAAAACCACCAAGCTCTGGTATTTGGTTAGAAGCTTACATGCCTCTGATATCTGTTTGTCATCTTACATGCCACAATTCTTTTTATGAAAAGGAAATCAGTTTTATTGTGGGGGAAAGCCTCCTGCCCAGGTAGAATTTAGCGTCCATTTAGCCTCCCTCTCTGTCCGTGTTGCCTAATCTCCTTTTTGGGATCTCCCATCCCAGAAGTGGCCAACACTGCTGAATTTGGATGTCATTGTGCAGTTCAGTTGCAAGAGAACTCTACTGAACTTTCATGCTCTGGATAGCCTATATAATATATGTTTATATTATCAACTGTCACAGATGTTATTGATTCTGAGCATTTAATTTCATCTGAGACTAAAGTCACTGTTTAATATTCTTTTGGTTTAGGCTAATAAATGTTTTAGTTTGCACATCTACTGAGGAACACAGTTACTGATCCAGTTCCCACTGGAGTAATTGGAAATCTATCCATCAACTTCAGAAGGAGTTAAATCAGATCAAAAATGAAGACCAGTAATAGACAAGGACAACATTCCATTCTTAAATTGATATTCCGTTGTTAGAGATGTGCTGTTTCTGAACATCATTCTTCTCACCTGTAGACTGCTACCTTTCATTATGAGATCCAGGCTTTGAGATATAGTTTAATAAACTTGTTGTTTGAGGGAATTGGAAGATATTTTATGAAAAAATATTGAGATGTTGTTTTATCTTTTATTTTTCAGTATTAATATGCTAATTTGTATAATGAAATATCATGACATCTTTATAGTTCATATAACTGGCACAACTAAAAGTATTTCAAAAATTAAGAGTACAGCTATATAAACTAAATGTGCTATTACAATCACTGCTATTAAAATAAGATGGCTTTTTAAAAGTGAATAATTATGGGTTCTTCAAATTTAGCTATCTCATTTCTCTGAAATGTTTACTGCAGAATAACTACTTTGCTTCCTGCACTTAAGATATTTTGCTGTGCTGAAGTATTGGCTTACTTGTGCTGCACAAGTCAACAAGCTGTGTATGTGTGTATGTCATCTGTGTTGTTATCAATTATCACAGTTTTATCCTGACTAATGTACTTGCAAAAAATACATGAACCCCTGGATCTTTGTATTAATGAATTACTGGAATTTATGTAAATTAACTTTCTAATCTTGGTTCTAAAATCCAGTTTTCTGACTAGATCAATATCACATCCCTGTGGCAATTAATCATGTGCAGAATGTATCCCTTAAAGGAGAAATATAATCCTTTTCTATCCAGTGGAAAATAGACTCTTTGGGACAGGATTTGGAGTCTGACCAAGCTGCACATGGTGCAGGAGGAATTGTATACTTGTGTTGATAAGACACTCTTCTTGGGCTTTCTTAACACATAGGGCAAAGTTTGAATGCCTGGATATCTTAATGCAAATTTCTAATTATTCAAATGTGCATCTTTACCAATAACTACTTTGAAATAAGTAATTTTTCCTAAAACATAAAAATATAACTAAATTCTGCTGGGGTCATTTTGTTTCCTACTTTGAAATCCTTACATGCATATTTGCTTAACTTTGGCTTTAACCTGCTGTTTTAAAAATTTTATTTTTCTGTCAGCAGCACACTGAGTTTGAAAAGGTCCATAGGGTAATAGAAAATGTATAGTGGTGATAAGCAGTAATTTCACAGTTAACTGATCATGATGTTAGAAGATGCAGTGCACCCTCCTAATCTTTCCTTACTCTTTCTCTCGCTTTTCTCTTTTTTTTTTTTTTTAGCCTAATTAGTATTGCTTGGTAGTTTTATACAAAGTAATGAACCAAAGAAGTAATGTGGCAATGAAAGTGCCTGGCTGAGATTTCCAGCTGTGGTCATGAACTTGGTCTAGTCAGGGGGATAAGAGGATGTGTTCTTCTGAACTGAATCCAACACATCCCCAGCACCTTATGTGTCAGGTCTTGAGATGCAGGGAAATCACTTACCTTACATTCTCACAGGGAAGTTTAAGGTAAAATGTTTTATTTCACTATTGTAATTGTCTAGGACTATGCATCCTGCCAGACATCACAGCTGAGCTCACAAAAGGTTACTTGTTACACTTCTGTAATGTTAATCTTTGCATTCATCTGTATCTATCTCAAATCTCAGAAAGAGCTAAAATGAATCTTCATATGTCTGCATTTTTTACAAGTTAAAATAAGTGTGATTTCATTTCTGAAAGCAAATTAATTGGTGCTAAGTAAAATTTCTGAATGTGGTAGCATCTTTGACAGCAAGACATGGGGAAGGATGCCTCAGAAAAAGCCCAGTAAAGATTGACTGTAAGCAATTGAAATGAGTGCCACAATTGCACAAATGTACTTATTAAGCTTTAGATCACCCCAATTCAAAAGGCTGGGGAAATATTATATACTTTCTCTTATAGTAAGGAAAATGAAAAAAGGAAAATATGGCCAAGGAAGCACAGAGCAGGTCAGAACCTACTGACCTTCCTTTCAAGTCTATGTTTAGCTGAATGTTCTACACACTGCCCATCTAAAATGATCTTTGCACAGACCTTTATAGACAATGTTCTCAGTTCTATGCAAAAAGCCAAATCAAACCTCTACCTGAGTAGTTTTATAGCATCAGGGTTTCCTTGATAGAGCTGATTTTTGATGCTTTTATTCAAACCATCATTATCTTTTTGTCTGGGTAGATTTTTTTGGTTGGTTTCACTGTTCTTAATCTCAAAAGTATACCTTTCCTTTTCTGTATCTGCTTCAGGAACATAAACCCTTTATAAAGGTATAATCTCACTGTGAAAAGCAACTTTATTTTACACAAAAAACAACCTGATCTTAACTACACCGTCCCATTAATACTTTCTCTTTGCCTATAATACTGTGAATGAAATGGAACTAATTGATTATAGTAAGGTGGATGAATTTTAAAGCTTGAGAAGAAGTAAGCTAGAGATATCAGCAGTGTCTTAGTGTTTTGCCTAATCTGTGGTAATCTTGGCATGGAAAGCCCCTTCTCTGGCTCAGGGCACAACCTGGGCCTGGATTTTCCTCTAATCAGCTTGGTGAGGAGTCTACCATAATGTTAATATCATCCACATATTAAACAAAGAAAAGTTTTCCATTTCCAGTCCCCAAAGGGAGTTTTGAAACAATTTTATTCTCTAGTAAGTTATTGAAAACAGTTTCATTTCACTTCCATCAAGTAAGAAGCCATGAAATGGACTGTTCTGCAAATAAACCTCTGTATTGCATTGTGCAGATTGCATTAGTTAGGAATTTAAATATTTTTGGAAATTTATACTGTTCTCACTAATTGTATTTCTATTTGGCCCAGTGCATGTAGGAGCAGAATCTACATAGCACTTTCAGGATAAGATATGTGGTGAAGTTTTGAGAGTGAGATAACCCAGATGTTATCATTTCTGTTGCATTACACACAAACAAGGTTTTAACTCAAATAGGCATGGGCCCGACCTAAGATTTCAAATGGAATTCATTTGTCCTAAGACAAGCATCAGGAATGTCTGACCTGTCTATGATACATTCTCTTTCCAGTCTGTGGAAAGAAGTAGAGGCCCTCTAAGAGATGCTCATTTTCCAGTAAAGAATTTCTGGAGCAGATTGACTGATTGGCCTGTTGGGGCTGTCTATCTGCCTGTGCTCATTATGAAGGGTGTTTATCTCAGAAAACCAACCTGGACGTGTGGTGAGCAATCATGGCAACTGAACGTTAGGTGTCATGGCATTTTAGATTCTGTAGGATAAACAAGGTGCCCATGTGGATCTGACAGATACGGCACAGCATTTTCAAATATTGACTTTTCTAAGTTCCTTTCTTAAAAAAGTATACTTTCATACTTCAGTGACTTCTGAAGAGGGTCTTAACTGAGGTTAGAAGCCAGATTGATATGCATGTTTGGAGACCTGTTCAAACATAACAACCTAATATGGTGGATGTGAGGAATCAGCTTGGTTAAATTTGGCTTGGGGAAGTAGCAGACATCATGACTGCAGAGTCACCACTCATACCCTCTTGTCCTCAAGTTGCTGTCTTCTGTGCAAGTAAAAAAAACATTGCTACATTAATCTTACTGGCATTTGTAGAAGAGTTAGATGGAGAATGTGTCAAGTCAGAGAAAGTGTCAGCATCTTTGATGCTGATGAACCAGCAAGAAGGAAAATGACACGTAGTAAGATTCCTTCTGAAGTTACAAACTTCTCAAAACCAAAAAAAAAAAAATTGAAGTTGGGAAGCTGGAGGTTGATAAAGTACCCTTAAGTGACCAGAAAATTTTGCTTTTCCATTTTTTTTACTGATGTTAGTGATGGCACAGCTTCATGGTACTATTCCCAGAATTCACGTGGAACAGAAAAGCTGCATTTTCTGGGAAACTAATCTTGACTATCACAAACCAATCTAGTAAAGTAAATGCTGCTATTCAGGGGCAACTAAAAGCAGAGGGAGGCTCAGTAACCAGTGACTGAAGCCTTTGTCACATATCAGACTAAAATTAATGCAAAATATAATCAGATAAGAATAAATTTTACATTCATACAGCACAGTTATTAATACAAGCAACAGGTAGAGAATATCACAATTTAGCAGTGACAGCTGGGACCAAATATTGCAGAGGACTGAATTGCATAGAGATCACACAGTGCAATGCTTTGCAATGTTGTGGCAGACAGGTCTGTGGTCTGTGCCCATTTGCCTCATGGGGAGAATTTTGTACCTTGATATGGGAAACCAAAATAAACTCTCACAGCCTGTTCTGGCATGGAGTAAGGCCTGGGTGTCAAGGATCACTGCAAAGCATTTTTGACATTTAGGAAGTGCTCAGTAAGTTCAATTCTTACAGGTGGCCTCGTACTTAGTGCACATGGCCAGAATATCTATGACATGTGAGTTATAAACCCAATGCCTCTGAAAAACACATTGGATCTGATGTATTCCCATCCCAGAGTGCAGTCCAACATTTTCTGCTGTTACACAGGTCCAGTGTTCCCCACTGAGCACTCAAGCTGCTGTTGCTGGAGGGCTATACTGTTCCTGGAGAGCAGGAGCAGCACACTGCTGGACATCTGGAACAAACATCAGTTTCTTGAACCACTCACAGATGAGATTTCTGGGTTGAAAAAGAAGCCATGCCTGAGAAAATATTAATATATACTTTAATCTTTCTTCTAGTGTTAGGTAGAGATTACTGGACTGTTAAGAGTTCATTTTAGAAATTCAAGGCACAAAAGGAAAGAAGCAGAGGAAAACTCTTGATTCCCCAGCTGGGAATAAGGACATTCACCCAGGCAGGAACTGTGTGAGGCAGTCACCAACTGTTTCAATATATTACAAATAGGTGTATGGGTTTGGGTTTTTTTCCTAGTCATAAACAGCACACAGTTCCAAGGTAGATAACTGTCCTTTTTCAGCTGACTGTATTTGTTCTCTCTGTTTCTGATTATAGAATTATTGATTTATTTTCCCCCGGGCAATGTTGAAACTTGAACAGAAGGGGAAAAGGATTCCTGCACTCATTCTAAGCTATAAGTATCTTCCTAGGGCACTGGGGATGAGAAACCAAAGTTTAAACTCCTCAGTCTGACAAGGGAACAGAAACATGCTCCCACCTCCTGCCAATCAAGAGCTCAGATGTTGGAAGCAACAGGGCCAAGATGCTCAGGTGGCACTTGAACACACCTTAAAGTAAGTGAGCAATGGTAGCTACACAGTCAGTAGATAGGAGCTATTGGAGGAAGTCCCAAGGGAAGGCATGCTGTCCTCATTGGGAGTCCCCCACTGGTGAGGACCAGAGAGCTTAAGGGCAGGTGGCTGGGCCAAGACAGATGCAGGGTCCTCTTCCCCTCCTGAGCCCACTTCTTCCCAGTGTGACCTTATGATCACGAGTCTCAGGCAGAGCACTTTGCTTTCCCCTGTTTCCTGTCTCTGGCCTCCTTGAATGTTATTCTGTCCAATCACCCACCTCCCTACTCCCATGTCCTTCCCTAATCTCCTGTCCTTCCCTAGGGGTTACTTAAATGTGTCTCCTTACTGAATGAATGCCTCTTAAGCTTCCACCTCAGAGTCTTTGACACCAGGCTGGTGTCCAGACACTTGAAAGCTAGACGTTGGAGGGCCTAATTAGCAAGCGGCCGGACAGCTTCATGGAATCTATTTATAGGTGTCTCTTGGTAATAATGAGTGGTGTGCTTGATGTTTCAGAGGGGAGTAATTCTGCAGAGTAATGCCTGCAGAGCAAGCTGTTAGAAATCAAACAGAAAATATGTCCACAATGGGGTGGAGGTTTAAAGACTGCAAAGTAAGATTATGTGGGATCAAATTCTCATTTAGATGCTTCATCTTTTCTGTGATTATAGCTCACAGGACTTACTGGTCTTATGGGATACACCCACTGTGGATCAAGTGGTGATAATGCAAATGTTTATGATTGCATGTAAGATGCTTCTGACACATAACATCTGGTTTATTTTCTGTATATGGGCATTCAGGTACTTTAAAACACTTAGGTTCATTTGATTAAAAATGAGTGAAGCTAGAGACAGGACTCAATAGTCTTACTCTATGAAAAAGCCTTTCGAATCTTCTATACCTTAAAGTTCAATAAAACATCTAAGAGAAAACAAGAAATCATCCCAATTTGTAATTGGTTTGTCTTTAGGATAGTGTTATGCTCTCCTCTGCTTCATGGCTGAATTTTTTTCTTTCAAATTAATGCCTTTATTTCACAGATAAAATTTCCCTACCATTCCCTATCCTCCCTTTAAACTCAGAGGAGAGACACAGATGCCCTGAAGGGTGATTCATTCATTTCTGTAATAATTTTCTGAGATTTCTGAAATTAGTGTCTCTGTGGAGTTGTCACTTCCTCTTCCTGACTGTGGAGAAGATCTGTACAATTACACATCAAGCTTTTGTATGACCCAACTTGGGTGCAATTAAACTTGCCCTATACCTTATTCCCTTTTCCTCTTTTTAATACTTCCCTATTTCATTTCACATCCAATGTTCTCCCTGGCTCTATTCTGCCTTCATTTTATATACAATGTATTCCATATATTTTAAACCCATTTAAAATCAATAAGAACTGATGGTATTCAGCAAAGTTAGCCTGAAGTCAATGAAATTGACTGTGTGAGTCAATCTGAGCACAAGCAACAGTGTTTGTCAGAGAAGGTTCTTTACTTATTTGCCCAGCTCAAACAAGCTAGCAAGTGCAAATCAGCATCTTTTCAGGATTGATTTTATGCCTCAAACTGGTAATATTTACATGTCTCAATTTTCTCATGAAAATGACTTCTTGTACAAGAAGGTTTTCTCTCACTGTTCCTTAAATGTACAATAAAAACATGCAAACAAAAAGAACAAATTGAAGAATATTAAAAAAACCAAAACCTGTGGAGTTCAGGCTGAGTGTGTTATCTAAATGCCACTACACTTCTTGTGTTAATCAGTTTTCTTCTGCTTCTTTAGCAGAAGGGAAGAAAAAGACATGGGGCAGAACAATTTCCCATATTTAGTCAGTTTGTGCCTATATAAAAAACTCTTTTCCTCTTGTCCTTTATGGGTATTAGAAAGAGGCTGCTATAATGTGAGACAGTTAAGTCTGCTTATCTTATAAAAGCCTTTTTGTTGTTGGTTGTGTTTAGCACATCACTGGGTTCCCAGGTCTTGGTCAGTCCAGTCCAGACCAGTATTACCTCTGTCGTCCCCTGTACTCACAATATGACCCCCAGTGACTGAAGTGGAAAATGTGCCACTGCAACTTACAGGTAATCATGGCAGGTCATTGCTTGTGGCAGCTGAGAAAGGCTTTTTTTTTGTTAGTCATATAATTGTAGTCCATCCTTTCCTAGTGTGCAATATAAGGGAATGCCTGTGGATCTCAGCCTGACCACTGAACATCCCGACAGAAAACTGACAGCAGGATCTGTGGGATGCCATGGAGAGGCTGGCTAGCTAGGAGGTGCTGTGACCTTACACGTTGATTTTGCTGAGCAGAGACTCTCATTTCCCACCCTGGATATTACATCAGTCCTCAAGGCCTGGGTGCTAGCAGGCCTTGAACAAAGAGCAGCTGTCTCGGATGTAGTCAGGAAATGCTCAGTAGTGCTCAACCTTTAAAGAGGCAATTAATACCATCCCATTACCATTAGAATGCCAGCTTTTCAGTTACTAATACAACTCTGGCCTGTTCCCTAACATGCCTAAAATAGGGAAACATATAACAAGAAGGAAGCCTCTCTGCCTTTTCCCCAGCCACAAAACAAAGGACCATGATGTCAGACAGCCACAAAACCCAGACATTCATGAATAACCTGCTCTCTTTGTAATAGAATTCAGACTGACCATGGATATAGGAGATAACTGAGGTAGTGTTGAGGGGAAAAGCAGATATTTGTGAACAAAAATGGGATGGGAGAAGCATTTCCCCAGTATTGGTTCTTAATTTAACACCTAAATAACACTTACTTTTTGCATTTCAAAACCTTTGAGAAGATCAGACCTGATTATCTCAGTTGATGTTTTCCCATGGGCTCAATTCTTGCAGAGAAGAAAAAAGCATGGAAAGAATAGATCAATACAAGTTTGCACAAGAGCTTCCCAGATTATACAAAAAGGCCTTTTAAGTTCTGTAATAAATAGACAAAAAAACTTCATAGGTGGACAGTTATGCTACAAAAATTGTTAAACCAGATATTTTTGCAGTATGCCTTTCAATATAAAGAGTTTTATCAGAAGAAAAGAAAAACCCTCCTTTTTGGCAGTCATTCGTGCTACATTATATAGATGATGACAACGGAGTTTGGCCTTACTTGCAAAACAATCAAGACAGAGAGTGAAAAGCTTAAACAAAATTTGGGGTAACTCTAGAAATCTGCAAAGAGAGTCACAGGAAAAGAGAAAAAGAGACACTGCCATAACAGCTGTCATGGGGAAACAGTAATTGATGTTTTGTGTAATGGAACACAAACCTCATACTAAGTAATAAGTACTCAGTCATCATGCCACTAATTACTCAAACTTCATTATAAAGAACACCAGGGCCACAATTAAATATTGTATATTACTCCTCATTCTAATTACATAGCTCTTTTAGTTGCACTGTAAAAGCAAGACATTATTTAATTATTTTCATTTAATGCATTTTAAAACAATATTTAAAACCTCATTCAACACCATAGGGATTTCAACTAATCATTAAAATCCCTATTCATGTGTACAGTAGCAGTTCTATAGCCACATAAAGCTGGCATCCATTTCAACTTCATTTATAAAAATCAAACTTGGAAACTCACAGGCTTAAAAGGTCCTGACTCTGGCTGCCAGAGCCTTAATGGGGTTTCACAGATGTGAGCCAGCCTTAATTATATCCCTAAAGTGTAAAATATCAGGTGTAAATCCTGGCCTTTTCTCTCACAAGTTTTCGGAAAAAGCACATTCCTCAGAGAATTCTGCTGGGACACTGCAGCTGCTACACTGGTCACTGAGACTGCCCCTGGGGAAGGCAGAGACCGTGGGTCTGACAGGCCCCATTGCTCCAGATTTGAATGTTTTATTGACTACTGAGGGCAAAGGACATGAGACAGACAAGTGAGAGGCAGATGCAGCTGATATTGCTGTTGCTCAGTCTTCTGGAGTGCTCAGAAACTCGGTGATGTTTGTGGTCCTTGAGAGCACACCAAGGGATTCCCAGGCTGTTCTTCCCAACAAGGTGAGTGGGTTCGTAAATGAGATCACAGCATCAGAGATAAGCCCTGCAGATTCAGGGGCCCAAGTGTCCAAGACGAGAGGACAAAAAATTTGATGGCCTATTTCAGCCTCCTTTTTCTTTCTGATGGAATGGGATATTCAGGAAAAGCTGCTAATATGACTGTGTCTTATCTGAGTGAGAAGGATTCAACAGAACTTCAATTTTGGAAACTTTTAGGAAATTTTACTGCAGTTGTAACATGACAGCCAATATTTTTTCAACTATCCCAAACACTGTGGTCTACAGAAAATACAAGACTATCTATCTTGACATTTAGAGATGGCAAGTCTAGTCTAAAAGAAGTAGACTGTGTATTTAATCAAACAAAGGTTATTTAATGGTGTCATCTTTTTTAGACTACTTGCTTTCATTAGCTATGACCATATGGAGCTCACAGATGGCAAATAAAACAGTGACGTCCTGTTCAAATAAGAAGGAGGCAAGAACAATAAATAAAATGCTGGCAAAATCAAGATGAATGATGCATGTGATATATATGTCATAGAGTACCCAAAATGTCATGTAACAGTTGAGTCTGGAGTGGTTTTCTGTCTGAACATCAGGAGCTTTTAGACTGACATGAGAGAATAACCTTAGAGATTATTATTAGGGAAAGGAGAATAACTATTTAAATCCTTGGAAATGTGAAAACTAAAGCTTCTCTCCACTCATCAGCTCTATTTCCACTTTCTTTCTTCCATGCTGGGTTCCCTCTTTTCTTCCTTGCCTGAGGGTACTGTCATGGTCACTTCCTCTGATTCTTTTTCTCTCATCTCTTGCAAGGGAGAGTATTTCATTGCATTCACTTTTGCATGCACCTTGACAAGGAGACTTTCTGTGAGCAGCAGGACCCATTATTTCAGTTTAAACCCAGAGACACTGTACCCACTGAAGGACTGGCTGTACACTAACTGGGAGAATGTTTTGAGGACCATGAAGCCAAAGTACAATTCTTGCTCACTAAACTTGGATTTAGCTATTTACCCTTGTCTCCAAAGTTCTACCAAAACCTGGTTGTTGCCTGATGGGTATGAAGTTGGGGCAAATCACCACAGCATTTTAGGGCATTCTGGTGGTGGGCTGAAATGACACAGGCAGTGAATAGATTCAGCTCACAACTTCCACCAGCTGACAGGTATTTCTGCTGTTCACCACTTCCACATTGAGGCCACTGATCTTCATTTCTTCTAAAGCAAAGGCAAGCAGAGGAACTCAAGATGTAATTAATTACTGGCATGGGTGGTTCCAAGTCTCCTCTTTGGACAGCAATTGACTGTAAGTGATTCCACAGGACAGGAAACAATTTCCCTGGGTAGCTGGCAGCAAACAGCACTGCTTCTGCAAGAATCTAGCTCCTACTGCCTTGTACCTAAAATGTGTCTGAATATAAAAAACAGCTGGCAATCAGAAGGCTCACTCCACCAACCTCTGACCTGAACAAGCAGTATGAACAGACTCTAAGTTAGGTGAACCTTTGACTGATTGATGGTGAGGCTTTATTCAGAAGAAGAATTTACACACAGGCCTTATACAATCAATATGGGACATTTTTGAGCATAAGTCCTATGAAAAGTGGCTGATGGAGCTGGAAATGTTTGGCCTGGAGAAGAGGAAACCCAGGGGAGACCTTATCTCTCTCTACAATTACACAAAAGAAGGTTGCAGTAAGATGAGGATTGACCTAGCAATACCACAGGAGAAATGGCCTGAAGCTGAGCCAGGTGGGGTTCAGGTGGGGTATTAGGAAAAATTTCTTCCCTGAAAGCATAGATGTGACACTTTGCAATATGGTGTAGTGGGCTTGGTGGTATTCAGTCACAGGTTTGACTAGTCTATGACTGAGGTGCTGACTCAGACCCTGAGGAGATGACCAATATTTTGGGGAATTAAGAGAGATGAAGTTACTCTTGCTCAGAATAGGTCAGTTGCATCTATTTTCCTCTTTTAACTCAGACACCTCCAGCTTAGCCTAACTTGAAGCAAACCAGGCAGACCTAGACACAAGAGCATTTTGTTTGTTCTTTTACTTTAATACAAATTTTTAAAATACTGAAAAAATAGAGCTCAAAAAAGTTATTCATGTCAATTTTCCAACTGGATGACAATAACACTTGGTCACTGTTTGACTGTTTCTTTATGAGGTGAGAACAGAGGATTGAAAATATTAACTTCAGGCAGGTAAGGATAATGAGAGCTAATATTTTAAAGGACACACTCAGAAAGACAGAAGACTGGGGAACAATTCTACATTTCTAGAAACAAGAAAAAAATGTTACTCTTTTTGTGCTGATTTGTCTGAATTAAACTATTGTAGGATTTTGGTTGCTTTTATGTTTTACCTAGATAGCAGCCTTTTTTATATGGGGATCACTTTCTGTTTTTCTCTTAGTGCAGCACCGTGCACTCTAAAAATGCTGGGCTGATAAGTCCATAGGTACTCTAACAATACATGTAACTGGAATGATGCTTTCAACTTTAGGATTCATTCTGATAGGAATATCGTGTGGATAGAATTAGTAAAATAAGCACGAATATTGTAGAAATGCAAATGTGCTGTATTTAACTAGAAGTGTCTAATAATTTCTGAGTATTCTGTCAGACAAGTGAAAGGTTTACATTTTTTAAGGAATTATTAAAAGCAAACAGAGCTTAGCCAAGGGGATCAAAATTGAGATGCCAGGAATATTTCTTTTCACTGTAGCCCACTAATTCTCTTGAAGCTGGAATTATGCAAGATTTTCTTGGCATTCTTTAAGATATTCAGTGTTCAAATTAATTCTCCATTCAAAAGCATGAGCATGCACAATGGTGGGATACATTAACATTATGCCAATTAATACTCACTCAAAAACTGGGCATGGTCTGAATTAAGAAAAGATCAGTTAGAGAAAAAAACCATGCACAGAGAGATGTGGCATTAACAATTACAGGCCAGATCCAGAAAAGTATTTAACTGGACTTTATATCCAAAGTCCAAAATCAAAGCCTCAAATTCTCTCACTCATAAACTGCTTTACACCAAAAGTCTCTAAATGCCAGCAGTTCTTCACTTCAAATGTGAAAATTGCCTGAATTGTCCCTTCTTTATGTATGTACAGATCTACCCGGTCCTAACAGTTAGATTCTTCATTCCTTGCAATCCCTCCTGGGACACAGAGACTTGGAGGCACATACTGTCTGTGTAGCAATGGATGTACTGGCATCATGTATAGTGTTTTTAACCAAAATAAAATAATCATAAAATAATTGAGGTTGAAAAAGACCTTTAAGATCATCGCTCCCAACAGTTAACAAAGCACCAAGTCCACCACCTAACCATGTGCCTAACCACCACATCTGCATATCTCTAAACACCTCACCAAGGTATACAAAGACTCCACCACCTCCCTGGTAGCCTGCTCCAATGCTTGACAACAATTCCAGCAAATAAATTCTTCCTCATATTCAAGCCAACCCTCTTCTGGAACAACCTGAAGTCATTTCCTCTTTTCTTATCACTTGTAACCTGGGAAAGGCTCATTTTCTTTAATCTTATGAGTTTTCTAGTTCGGTAGCTAATTTGTTTCTTAAATGTTAAAGTTTTTCCCTTAACTGCTTTATAATTTAAACACTCCTTTAATTTTTTTTTTTAAAGCACCTTTAAATATTGAAAAACTTGCATATTTTTGAAGAGGATGGGTCTATATACCAGAATTAAACCAGCTAAGCAGAAAGACTCACCTCTGGTCAATGGTATAAGTTAAAATAATTTTTAAAGTTAGACCCAGTCCTTAGTCTCACAGTATCTACACACTATTTACAATCTTGTAATCATGGATGGATGGATCTTGATTCTAAGTGCACAACTCTTACCATTATTAGTTTTCTAACTACTTTTAAATCTTTATGTGTTATGTTTGTTAATGCATGAAATTATTTGAATTTCACTTCATCCATTTAACATAAAAACTTTATAAACATATTAATGTCAAAAAAAGTTAGTTTTAGAAGGCCACAGTGCTACTTAATTGTGAAAGCAATCCCATTTAATTGTGATTTCTGTAAATACGTTGCAGATGCAGGCTGTGCAGTACCAAAGACCTGTTGGTACTAGCTTTATTTTCTATTAATATCTCTATCAATGTAAGTCTGTTCAGATAAATTGTTTTACTGCCCTTTCCAAAATTCCTTAAAATTAACTATTTTTCAAGCATTCTTACAGGCATTAACAAGGGGCATTTTAGTATGATATTTCACTAGCGGTACATCATTTCACCAGTACTTGGAGAAAAAAAAAATCCCAAACCAAAACAGACCCAAAACCCCAAACAACCAAAGAAAACTTTATCAGCCCAAATTATTTATTTATTTGAATTCACTTTCAAACATTAATAAGAGCCAATCTTCTGATTATTCAGTGGATACTTAAGTGTACACCTTATGTGTGATTCACAGGTAAATAAAGACTTAAATAAACAGATCTCTTGCAGAAATAATTAGAAATACCTCCTGACCTCTGTCTTTTGCAAATTTCCTTCCTCAGAAATCTTTCAGGCAATGCATTGTCTCAGGGTCCTCCTGTTTGAACAAGTAAGTTACCTCAAGGAAAACAGAGTGATCTGGGAAAACTTTCATATATGAGGAAACATCCCCTCTGCAGGCCTAATCAACACCCACCGATGTTGGTGGAGAAAGCTCCCTTTGATTTGAGTGGAAACTGGTTTGAAATCTTTAATTGGGTATATATCTTAATCAGAACAAAAAGCTGTTCCATGAGGTCTCTTGATTGAGCAGATATTATTGCCCATAAATGGATAACCCTTGCCTCGTTTGCTCAAATACTGCTTCTTTTTTTCATACATTAATCACACCACAATGAAATAGAAATCAATCCTGATCAAGAGAGTTCACTAATGTCTGAGTTTTAATGAGAGGCTTTTTGTGTCAAAAGGCCACTGCATCTTTTCTAACAAGGCATAAAACCCAGCTTCCAACAGCCTCCAGGAAAGACTTTTTATTCTGAGATTAGTTCCAGAAAGATTTATGCCTTTTACTTTTCCATCAGTTCTACGTGACTGCAGACAATGTACTAATGAGAAATAAGGTTAAAAAAGACAATAGGGTGACATTCAACTTTTTGAAAATATTCGAAATCACCTATAGGTGTGATGACTAGCTAGAAATCAGAGAACAAAAGCAAAAGCAGAAATTGAGTAGAAACATTGAATAATAATAATAATAATAATAATAATAATAATAATAATAATAATGATCCATCATCATCATCCTCTGAATTGAATGCATTAGTATAAACAGGAGTATGGCTCTAAGAATTTATCTCGGGCTTCTTGACCAAAAATGTGTGATTTCAGCATGTGAATCCATTTTAGCCTGTAGCATGGCCTTTGGTTTGTAGACTTTACAATATGCCAGGGAAAAAAGTAGAACCCAATTATTCTGGAAGGGTAATCATAATTTATATTAACTCTGGGAAGATTTTATGCAGGTGTGCTGCAAGATATTTTTTGTAGCAGTACTAACATAGTGGCTAAGTTTTTACCAGTTTTTGCCCTCCAGACAGAGGACAGGAGTTCCTGAGTCTGACATCCATCCATGGCTGGAGTGAACAGCCATCATTAGGGTATTGTCAGTGACACCATCTCATTTTTCATGCATGGTATATTTGTCCCTGAAGATTTTTTAATGAGTGAGCCCTCACAAAGTGCATGAGCTGAGAAGAAGGATTTGGACAGTGAGCACCACACATCACACACCACCTAAGTGCCTAGTTCAGTGTGGCAAGGGACACACTAGGTTCCCACCCTACTGTGCCTCCTTGTCTCTGAGCTGCAAATGAACTGCTGGGGGGACAAGAGCTTTCCTTTTCCCCTTTCACAGTCTATGACTCTAGTTGTGGCAAGGGTTTCTGCTCCCCAGAAGTTAGCTAAATAGTATGCCATTAAAGGTGGGGTTTTTTCTTCCTCCAATGGTGCATGGGATTCTTCACAAGAGAAAACCTATTATAAGAGCCTTGAAACTAAGAGAAGCTAAGAAAAGTCACCTGGGGGAGTGTCCTCAGGCTTGAGGCAGAGCTTGCAGGTGGATAGACCAGCCAGCTGCAGTGGAAAAAGGCCACTTGGGAAGACTTCCCCAGAAATGCTCCAGAAAACAGAGGAGCAGAAATCTTATCCCGAGAAGCTGCTTGGTTGGCCTGCATCAGGAGCTGTTACTGCCTCAAACCAAGAACCTCACCAAATAACCACACCAATATCCCCATGAACACCCAGGAACTTCTGCTGCCTTATCTTCTGCCAGGCCTCCATTGTCACACTCATCAGAACAAAGCATTTTACTGCAGTTTCAGATATTCTTAGCTGACATGTGCTGGCAGTTGTACTAGACAGACCCAACTAGTATGTTATTTTGCTGTTAACTATTTATAACAGTGCTTCTCCAACTTTGCTGTCGGTTTTGCTCTACACTTTATTGGAGCTATTTTACTGATTTCTCAGGTTAGATTTATGTATACACTGTACGCATGGAATCCTTAGAGGGTTATCATGTACATAGGTCTGCCCAGTGGGTTGAAGAACAATTTTAACACCTGCAATCCTGTTGCCCAAAAGGTTTTCATGTTTAGTCCTGGTTATATCCCGAGAGTTACACTCAGACTTTGCTCAGGGTAGGTACCAGCAGGTGCTGTGCCTTGCACAACCAGTTGCACTTGCAAAAAATCTGCAGATTATCCTGAATTATGCTAAAGCCATGCTACTTGTCTCCAGAGTCGGAGAGATGTTGATGTGCATCCACCTGCAAACACATGTCTATGTAAACACTGTGAGCAGCTCCCAAGTGTGAAATGGGAAATGGATTTAATGCTGCAGGTAATAACGCTGTGCATTTCCCATAAGGTTTGCTGGGGAGGCAGGGTTGAAGGTGAGCAGGAAGGTGCAATTTTTCTTTTCAGCTGGAGGCTCAATGACCTCACCATGTTGGAGAGCCCCTGTAAGACAAGCAAATGTTTCTTGCTTAAGGCCAGGCCCTGGCTTTGCCCCAGGCTGTTGCTTAGAAATTGAAAGTGTTATAGTATATGAGTTAATAGAGAAGAAAAAAGGCAAATTAATAATGAAGCAGACTGAACTTTACCAGCACTTCTGCTCTATTCCTCTCTCAGAGGATTAAAGAGATGGTACTGAGACGGTTTGTTAAACAAATCTGTTCAGCTTCTGACCTTCACCGCTGCTGAACAATTTTCTTCTTCATAACCATCTCTCTCCTTCACAGAGAGAGAAACAAAAAATGTGTTCAGTAAGTTATAGACCAGTGCCCACTGTTTGGCTGAGACATGTGCTCTTTGTGACACGGGTGACCCTGAAGCATATGATACAGGACAAACATAGTTGCAGGGCAGCTTACAGCTAGTCCTGCCTTAGTCACCATCAGCACGAGAAATGTTGGAATGACTTCCAAGGCACTCTTTGGATTGAAATAGCTTCATATCTTAGAGTCACTTTGACTTTTCCTTTTTTCCTTTTAGACTTTGGTTGATGTACCAAAGTGTAGTACTATATTAAAAGAATGTTTCTGCCTGTTTTCCTCCATGCTCTCTCCTCCCTCCCCTCTCCACCAGCTATTCTCTTTTCCTCTTCCATTCCCAGCTCTCAGCTGTTGCAGTACTAGTATATACACTTTAAAAAGCTAGGAGTTAGCTCCTAGATCTGATCTTTTCCATTATTGGAATGTTTAAAGTCACTGTCAACTGCAACAGAAGGGTAGGGGAGGAGGTTATCTTATGACCCTTTTGTGCAGCCTAAGATAATAAATTCAAAACCTGTAGATAAAAGCTCCCATACAGGATTACACAAATAATAAAAAAGCCTGGGAATCCTAAATGAATAACCACACAGGACAAAATGTGAATGTGAAGGAAAATACCTGATTAAACCCTAGCTTTGCCCACATTTCCTTTCTCTAGGAATAACAACTCTTTTTTTTTCTGAATTGACTGTAAAACCAATTTACTATAAGCATTGAAAGTAAATACACAGATTTTCAAGAGCCCCAAATCTGAATGCTTTGCAGATAAATTTTGCAATCATTTCCAGACCACAAAAACCAGAAAAAAGTTTTATTTGATGTACAAAAGGATGTATCCATTCCATTAACACAACATGTTAGTCTGTGTGTGTCTGTAGTCCCAGCCACAGGAGCCAGAAATACCCAAGTCCCTGATTTGGGTTAACTATCTCCCCTTCTCCAAGCTCCTTCTGTTATAATAAATGCATGTGTATCCTAGCCAACGATAACTCATTAACACTTAGAAAACCACCCACATATAGTTTTTGCTAAATTTAAAATATTGACTTGTTTATAGCTTTTTCATAGCCTGTTTCCACCACCCTTCAAAACGTCCTCATTGCTTGCTAGTGAATCACAGAGGTCCCAGTCCTAACTGGTGCTTATATGCTTAAATTCACACCTTTACTGTCTACAAATGGGAAGACTCAGATATGTGTGGTTCTGATACAGGGAATTTCATGGATGCCTTCATAATATCATAGCACATTGCACAACAAAAAGATCCCCAAGGTATATGTGTACAAAACAGCTCTCTTCTTTTATGGAACAAGCTTTATCTGGGATGCTCTCAGTGCTAGCCTGTGCTTTAGCCAGCTGTAAAAAAAAAGTTTGTTCCCAATATCAGACTATTTAGGGGCCATTGAGAGTGTGTCTTTTTAATAAAATAATTCAATTTTAGGTTACAAAAATAGGTCTGAGATGCTGCATTCACACGATGTACAGAACTGACTTAGTGTAAATTCACTCTACCAGTTGAAATTCCTGTAAAATTTGTGAAGGGTTAACTTTGTCCCATAGTACACCAGGTATCTGTCTTCATGCAGCTGACACAGAGCCAGCTGAACACCGCACAGTGTTTTCTGGTTAATCCAAAGGAAATGCAGTTGTGTTCTCACACAGGGCTTATTTATATGACGAGTTGATCAGAGCAAGCTGATCTGCTATTAACAGAGACAACATCGCACAGGTAATTGGAAGTGACACTAAAAAATGGGATCTTTTTCTCAGAAGCCTGGAGAAGGGACCAAAAGTTGGGTCTGTTTCAGAAGAAGGAGAATTCTTCTTCTGAGGAAGAAGCTGTATTTCTCATCCTGAGGATTGATTGCCACACATTGTTATTTCAGCTCTCCTGGTAGAATTCCCAACCATTCTCCCAAGCTGCCACTGAAGCCAGATCTGGTCACAGCCCTGGGAGCACTACAATAGGATGGAGAGCCCCAAAAAAGTAGGCTACAAAGTTTTTTAGTGAATAACAAGTTAATTGGATAAAAATAAGAAGATACTTTCACAATTAAAAACTATGGAATAAAAAAGGATTACAGGCAGAGTTTTAAAATCCTGTTGGTCTTTAAATAGTTAAATATTTTAGTCTAAACATAAATAACATAACAGTTATTTTCAAAATGAATACATTTATCACTTTTGTAGATATCTTGAAATTAGTACTTTTTTTTATAGCTCTGGGCACTTTTTAAGCAAATCCATCCTACACTACATCAAACAGACTTTGACTCTCTTCTCCATTATCTAAATAAAATGAACACCTGATCGAACCTGAAGTGGCATCTTTGATGGATCCTTCACAAAGACATGCATTTTTTTGTCCCTGATGTGGGAACAGAGCAGGGAGGATGCCAGTGGAGGAGGATGTTGATATTGATGCAATTTGAGCAATTGTGTTTGCAACTGAAGGCTGAACCCATGCAGTCTCAAAGGGAATCAAATGCACCAGAATAAATCAGTGAAATTCAGATGAGTGAAGTACCTTTGAAATGGAAATGGATTGAGTCATTGTAACATCAGGACATGAATTATTTTACTGAATGTACAGATGATTTATATTTATACTTATATGTATACACATATATTTGGATTTAGACATGATGATCCTTATGGATCTCCTCCAACATGAGATATTGTGAGATATTCAATGATTCTACAATATGAGTTTTTGGTTACTTGTTAGCCAGTGTTAATGATTGCAATGAAACAATTGTATTATTGACTGGCACGCTCTTCTAGAGTTTTAGCTGAAATTTCTTTTGTACTTTAATAGCAGTCTGCTTTATTAAGATTTTGCAGCGAGTTTAATTTATGTTAGTTGATTAACAGTGTTGTTAGGGAGGATCAATAATGGGTTTGAAGCATAATTTGCTTAAGTCTGTTTAATTTTGTGAAAGGTTTGCAAAAGGCTTGGAACAGCTTGAATTCCATTCATGATGTTTCAGGTATGGCAGTTTTAATGGACTTGCTCTACACTGATTTTTTGAATGAAGTCAAATAATGCTTTTGCTTGTTCCCTTTTCCTTCTTTTTGTCCCATAGAAAAATACATAAAACTTAACATTAGTGGGAGATGTGATAATGATGGTGATATATCACCATTTCTTGCTTCCTCACTGCTGACTGTCCCTTCATGAATGAAATACATTTTTTTCCTCAGTATTTTTTTCCTTGTTTCTGCCCCAGAATGTTTTTGCTTACACATTTTAAATCCTTCTCTTTTGTCTTTGGGGGAAAAAATCCCTACATGAAACCTCCTCCTCTTCCAGTCCTGATCTTTTCTTCACTTACTTTATACATAGGCATTTCTTTGGTACAAAGAAATTAGTAAATATAAATATATAAAAGAAGAATAAGGAGCTAACCTTTAGTCAACAAAGCCAAAATACTCAAATTTTTACCATGACACCAAGCATTGTGGAAAGTGTGAATGCAGAGCTACATCTTTGATAGAAACAGCTTCAGCATCAATGAAATCACAGCAGCTTGCTGTGGCTTACGTCTACTCCAGTAGTTTCAGAGTGATATCCCAGTTTTTTAAGGAAACAGAAATGCTATATATATTTGGATCTTGTTCTAAAGGCTTCTTGAAGACTGGAAAGAGACCTTTAGCTTCCATGAACTGTGAACTGTCTTAGTCCTCAGCTTTTCTTACCAAATCCCACCAGGAATTTCAGGGCAAGTCTGACACAGTTTTGCCAGTGGACTTGCTCAGCAAAAAAGTCTCAAATGAAAGAAACTGAAATGAAGAATTGGAAAAATTGATGCACTAGTAGTAAAAGATAAAATAATTACACTTCTTCCAGAGAGCTTCAGCGCTGCAACAGTATTTGAATTTTCTGCAAGAAAGCTTACAGATGGATATGCATTTTTTTAAAAAAAAAAATTAAACTTAAAACTATTAGGGAACCATAATCCCAAGATGCAGATGTATTCACTAATGCTAAATCCTACATAGAAGAAATATTATTGGTTGCTAACAAAAGCAAATATTTTACTGTCATTTGCACATTAAAGATATTATACCAAAAGCCCATACTAGCTGGCTATTTCCAAACTGCATTCTGAAGCAAGGACTCTTAAACTTGTTGTAAAGTCTCTAACTTTGTTAAATAATAGCCCCAGTTTCTCTGGACTGGGAAAAAAGAGTGTCTAATTACTAAAGGTCAAATTAAAGGTTACTGGGATGAATGATGTCTTTAAGCTCTGTCTGCTATCTGATATTTTATGCCTGTAAAAGCTTAATGCTTCTCCATGAAAAATGAAGAACAATCTGGACTTTTGAAGTAACACGTACTTCATTGCTTACAATACAAACCTTTTGTCTTGGACTTTCCTGTGACAGTAGTCATGAGAACATTAGGATCAGGCAACTTGCTTCCTATAAGTCTTTTAGTAGGTGAAAAGCCCTCCAACAATTCAAGCCCAAAAATTCCAAAGTCAATTACCTTTCAAGATCTTTAAAGGGTCTTGATGTCATTGCAGGTAAATAAAAATAGCCTGACTGTGAAAAGATCCATTTCATAGGGCATTTCTTTTGTTTCCCATAATATTTCATGATAGCAGATGAAAGATGTGGTATTCAGCTAATTTTATGCTCTGTAATCCAAGGGGCAAAAGGTCCACTCTGTGTGTTCATCTAGACAGAACATGCATTGGCTATAAGGTTTACAGGGCTCCCATACTTTGCAATAAAATCTAACCTACATGAAGTTTTCTTGTGTTTTGTCTACTAAACTTCAAATCCATTTAGATGCAGCACCATGGGTTAAAAAAAAAGGAATAAAAAAGAGGCAAAAATTGATTCCTGATTTGAGACCATCTCATACATTTAGATGACCTTGGGTAAAATCTGATTCCACTGAAGCCAGTAAATTTATTAATGGTGAAACAGGGCACACTTTTATCTTCAGTGTCTTCACCTCTGTATAATAAAGACTAATTCCACCTGTCATTGAAAGGAAAAAATATGTCAAATTCCAGCAAAGAAGCTTTATCCTCTCCTGCTGACAATACTTTGCTGCTGTCTCTTCTCTTAACCAAATACAGCTTCCATAACAGCTTCTTCGTATTTATTGACATACATATGAATATTTTAGCATTTACCCCTTCAGTTTCGATTTTGTTTTAATATGATAACCTTTGCCATTGTCCTGCTATCACTACCTTCATTCCAGATACTGAAACTGATTTATTATTCTTCATTCCTGAGTACAGTCTATGTCCTTTCCTTCTGTCTTTAGGATGTCTGAAACAATCACCATTGTCTTTATCACTTACTACCCAGAACTCCCTTATAGACCCATTTCTGTAGGTAGTGGAAGGGAGGGGGATGATTTCCCATGACTGAACTCTGCTCCAACCATCACCATATATATATATATATATATGTGCATATTACAACATATAGTACAAGTCTGATAGGTGGATGATGAGGCTGTTACTCTGTTATGGATTTCTGACAGCAAGACCCCAAGTTCCAGCTGCATAAGGCAATTGGAATATTCCACTTAGCTCTAGTTGTTATAAATTTTTCACTTTCTTCCACAAGCTTGGCAATTTTATTTTGAGAGCTGTTTACAGTCCCCAAAGTAAAAAAGAGATTATTTTACTGGATACGTTCACATAATTTTCTTATTATGTACTCTCTCCAATTACTTTCCTGTTATGACATACTGAATAATAAGCATGAAAGTAGTGTTTTAATATTGCCATTTTCTGTTGATTTTGGTATAACTAATTTGTGCTGACATAAATACTAGATTAATAATAATAAGGATATGACATTTCACAGTATTATGTTATCCTGTATATAAAAAGACCCTGTGCTATCCTAGTTAAAAATAATTCAATATCTCTGGCCTTTATTGTCACATGATTTTTCAGGGCTTATCAGAAATCATAACATTTTAGCCTTAAGTATCTCCAGTTCTCTGCTTTCAGTAACTTTTGTCAGTGAGTGAAGATTCAGCCCTCTGTGACAGAGGTTTTATCCCTTGTCAGCTGGCCATCAAACAGTTGAATGGGATGACCACAATTTGCTGGGAGTACTGGGAGCAGGCCAACAAGCTTCCTTCCCTCTTGCACATGTTTTTACAGCATCCAGGGCACAGCTTGTTTGCATACCAGAGAGTGACTTTTTCAACTCCTTTTTGTAGGTTTTATCAATATTATTTAATGAAGTATTTTTGGGGGAGTAATCATTTAGATACCAGGGCTCACAGCACATGAAGAGCAGAAAATACTGATTCCCTGAAAATTAAGACAGCTTATATTAACTAATAGCAAAAAATACCTCACCTGGTTTTCACACCATGTCTTCAGAAGATGTCTCACACATTCCTTCTCAACATGATTTTTAGCTGCCCATCCCTGTGAGAATATGAGATGGTTAAAGCTGATTTTCTTACACATGATCTCTCACCCAATTTTTAAGTGTCAACAAAGGCAGATCAGACACTGTAGTAATACTGAAGAGCTTAGTTTCTCTGTCTTGTTTTCAACCTGTTACCTGACAGTTTCCTTTAGTGCTGCATGGCTCTTTTGCTGTGAGAAATAGAGAATAATCAGTCTTTATTTGCCATTTGACATAATTTTAAAAACATATATTTTATACTAGTATTTTATGTTGTTAGTTTCATTATGTTCTTTTAAGATATTATGTTCCACCTCAGTCTTCTCTTTTCCACTTTGGAAGTCTATTTTGTTTTACACCAATTGCAGTCATGTGGTCATCCACGTTTCCTTTACTTGAATTTTTTCTAGTTCTCCTGCATTATCATAGAGACAGTCTTGTAGATTTATCCATATCTGTTTTAAATGTCAGTGATCAGTGATTCCAAGTCACTGGAGTAACTGATGATTACTATCACCTGCAAGTCTGAAAGAGTCTGAAGAAAGCAACTTTTCCGCTGTGTTTGGTACTTTGCACTAATGTCATCAGAGTCAGGACAGCAGCTGTGGTATATAGCTGTGTAGTATATAGCTGCTGTGGTATATAGCTGTGTGGTATATAGCTGTGGTATATAACTGTGGTATATAGCTGTGGTATATAGCTGTGTGGTATATAGCTGTGGTATATAGCTGTGTGGTATATAGCTGTGTGGTATATAGCTGTGGTATATAGCTGTGGTATATAGCTGTGGTATATAGCTGTGTGGTATATAGCTGTGTGGTATATAGCTGTGTGGTATATAGCTGTGGTATATAGCTGTGGTATATAGCTGTGTGGTATATAGCTGTGTGGTATATAGCTGTGTGGTATATAGCTGTGTGGTATATAGCTGTGGTATATAGCTGTGGTATATAGCTGTGTGGTATATAGCTGTGTGGTATATAGCTGTGTGGTAGGACAGCAGCTGTGAGTCTGCGTGCATGCTTCAGGCTCTCCAAAGCAGAGGTAAAGGTTCAGGGACAGGAAAAACAGAAACACAGGAAGTCCACATCTCTTTAGGCATCACATTTCTCCCATAGATTGCCCTATATAGGGTGGGATGCACTCTGCATAGAGGACATACTTATTAAACAGTTGAGGAGAATAAAAAAACCTATCTGTCATGAAAACCCTCAGCATCCTGTGCTGAGCATATAGAGTTATATTCATGACGGTTGTTGGTAATTGATAACCTTGCTCTTCCAAAGTTGTTATCCAAAATTCCCACTTTGTGGTTCCACAGTGTTCTGACACTCCTTTCTTGACTGGGAAATCCAAAGTCCTGCTTCAACACTGCATCTTCCTGTGATAGAAAACTCCATTGCTGGGAGGAACCACACTGTTGAAGTAGAAAAACAATCAGCTCTTTACAGCTTGTGATGGTAGCCCTGTGTACAGAAAGGATTTTTAGTCCATTGGAGTTAATATCATGCTTCCAGCCTGATATAGTGCTGTCACAGTGTGCTTCTAATCTAGACTGTTGAGGAATGGATGCATCCTTCTAGCACCCATTCAAAGAAATGGTGCTCCAGCTGGATCTGCTCTCATGCAAGAGAGCCTCAACAGGTGCAAGATGAGGATACTCTGGGCTGCTATCAGGTGAAATGCTGAGAAATTGTGCCATCTGTAAAATCCTGAGCTGCAAGAAGCAGGGGCTCAATTCACACCTAGGTGACCTATTTACCACCCTCCTTTACCCCCCATTTCAATCTTTGCTACCACTGCATGTCGGGTTAGGAACAAGAGCTGTAGGAATACTAAAATCCCACGCTGCTGATAGCACTGTACTCCACACAGGGAGCAGGGTAGACAGTGAGCAAGCTGCAGGGGGGATGTGCCAGGGCTGGTATAAAGGTGCTATTTGGGCTGCAGTGTCAGCACAGCTGGGTGTGGTGACACACAGTGAATCCAGCTGGTAAAATCTCAGCACTTGCCTACAAAAATAATGGCAATGCAGATACGGGGACTTCTGTAGGAGCTGGATCAAGACCATGCTTTTTCTAAGTGAAAACTGAAGCTTTTAAAAATAGTAACAGATAATGTTTTAAGAGCATAAATAAGTAATGGAGTGGCTCACTTAACAGGAAAACTATTATAAATGGTAGGAGAACAAATTAAGGCACTTAGTTTTGCTCCAGATTAAACCATGGCTTTTCTTATGTGCATAAAATTAAATGTGTGCACAAGATGCTGCTGAAAGACTGGACATTGATGCTTAAATCAATTCACATACTGTATTTTCAGGTGCCATTCAGTACAACTGAACCACTGCAGAGAATTTCATGGACCCCATTAGCCTGTCAGCAAGGGATCAGAGTCATCTGTGTAAATTGCTGTAAGGCAGTGCTAGTGGCAGTCAGGCCCCAAGAATGTAACTGAGATTTAAATCCTACCTGTGATATAATGTTCATGGATTTTTGTGGGCTGTTGATGGGAGGAGAAGTCCAGGCTAATAAGAGAATTTTTTAAATCTTTGCCTGATCTACTTAATCATTTTTCAACCCTCGTGTTTATTGAAGTGCAGGCCAAAATGAAACAAATATTTAAAAGTACAAAATATGACTTGATGGGGTTAGAAGGCAATAGAGGCTTATTTTATTATCCCCCTCTGAAAAATAAAAGCAAATTTAAGAACAACTGAGAGCAACATTAGGCAATGACTGAGATAATGATATATAGCATCCTCTCAGCTCTTGCCTTTTGTGCAAGTGTGCTGTGTGCTTCAGCTTGAAGGCAGAAGAAGCAGCTTTCATTCACCCCTCCTACACTGTGTGGGACTGTCAAACGACAGCCCTTGAAAGTAATCATTATTATGACATAACAAATGGAGGATTTGGAGGGAAAAAAGGAAAGCAGCCATTAACAATTTATTCAAGTTGCTATTTCTTTATTTTATTTATGCATTGCTCTCACTATGACAAATATAAAAATTATTGAAATAAAAAATTACCTGAAGTACAAGTTTTAGACCAAGCAATATGTTTTTGACTGCACTCTTTCCCTACATGCTGCAAATTAAAATCAAAAGGTGTAAATGCCTAGAATGAAAAAGCACAGCTTTTACACTTTCTTTAACTCTGCTTATCAAACACCCACATTTAATATACATACCCTTTATTTAATGACAGGCTGGATGTTTAAAAAAAAATTAGTTTATCTTGAAATCAGGCAATGGAAACTGTCCTGTTTTATTAGGGAAAAAAGTGAAGGTTTTTACTTAGAAGAAATTTTGTAATAATCAGTTTTTGTTAAAAATCTAAAAGCTAATTGTATTTTTCATGTAACTAAGGAATGACAAGTAGAACTAAGATTCCTTGTAACATGCATTTAGTATCTCCTTATATTAAAAAGATTGCTTTAAACTTAAGTTTTTGGATCTTACAAGATGTCTCCTGGAAAACCCTGACTTGGACTACAGACATGTTAGGTCATTGGGACCAATTCCTAATGCTCACTGGAAGTAGTCAAGAAGTGAGTAGAATAAATTGCTATTTAACATGATAGAGAGGGTAAGAATTTATCCCCCACTGGAGATTTTTCTATAAATGTCTCATTTTACCATTGGGCTTCCCACAGTTTTTACCACCACTAAAGCCTCTATTTCACAATTGATACTTACTAAAGCTCTTGACCATGCTTAGGTTTTAAATATTTGCTTAACAGCTGCTAGCAACACTGCCAGCAACCTAAATGCACATGCAAGTATTTTCCTGCAAAGGTTGCATCTTGTCTCTTGCCCTGAAACTTTGCAGAACAAAGACTCAAATCACAGTTAGTGACAGAAATTTTGCTTACACTCTCCTCAGCATGTAAACTGTTATTTTATCTCCCTTCAAGTGTACATACATATATGTTGATAATAAAATATTAGAGTACATCCAATATGGACATGATGCTATAGTTGTCAAATTCCCATGATCCTAGCAACACATCCCTGATTAAAGAAGTTTACATCACCTGAGCTGCAGACAAAGTGTCTTTATTCCCACAAGACCATCTGAGCCAAGTGTAGGACCCTAGTGGTGTCTTTGATTTAGATCAACAGTGGCAAAAGTAGCTTAAGCAAATGTATAAACTTCAGGCTTCCTCTGGATTTAACCTTTCTCTGAGCCTCCTTGCTGTGTATGTGAGGTTTTGGCTTTTATATGGCTGTACTAGATCAATACAGCTAAGGGGGAACTCTGCACAGTTTCTAAAATTATCTTTTCTGGAAGAAATAAACTTTTCTGGATGGTTTTCTGAGGAAAATTACATAGAAAACAGAACAAAATTTGTGATCCTGGAATATTGGAGTGATTTGCTAACTTAAAATTCTTTTACTTACATTTCACTACTCAGAAAAGTTCTCATAGGGAGAGATTTTTGGTTTCTATCTAAATGGTCTCACCTCTAAAAAGAAAATTATATTTAGAATTCTCTTTTCTCTTTATCTGCATGATGAGCACTGGATTAAATTTAAAACATGCTTACCTTTCTCTAAGTTTGCCTTAAAGATATTTCAATTTACCTATAGTTCTATCTTATTATTAACCTCAACTTAACTGAAAAATTATTTCCTCTATAAAATTATGCATCTACCACATGTTGTGGAGGTGGACAGAGATTTAATTCTGGATGGGTAAAGAGTGCATTCTGTAATTTAATGTTATTTTTAATTTGCATAACAATGGTGTAGGACCTCAGATTCCCAACTGCTTGACAAGAACAAAGAGAGTGCTGTCTTCTGCTTCTAAACCTTACAGTTCAAGGTGAGGGTGTCACCTCCTGTTCTGCTCAATAGATGACCAGAAACTGGGACAGGTCTTTAATTTTGTGTCCTGAGAGAAGGGCATTAGCAGTAAAAACTTTTGAAACAGTTTAAACCATGGATTAAAACCAAGGCAAGGACATTGGATAGTAAATTCAACCTTCTGGCCTGATAAATTTTTCTACTTAAGGTTACTCTTAAATTTCTATTTATAGATTATAAAGGAACTCTACACAAACAAGGGGTCTCCATAATAGCACCTCCATTCCTGAGAAACCCTGAGGTGTCCTGCTAGTACTGCATGAACTTTATCTCTGTGTTAACTTTGTCAAAAACTTCCACTGATTATTTATTCATTAATTCATTCTTTCCTCTGTTTTCTTTTAAGACATAATTCTCTGTGTGACAAGTGGTGACAGACTGAGAGGCAGAAAGTCTTCCCTTTTTCCCTGTAAGAGGCCCAATGGAATGAACAGATGAGTTTCCACTGCTGAGCCTTTATGCCTCATGTCACATCTATGAAGTTAAGTACTCAAGGTCAGAGGGTCTGCTTCCGTGTAGGCAGATGTAATTCCATTAATTTCATATCATCAGCCACACCTGCATTCTGGTTCTGAGAATACCCCTGATAACTCTGAGGAGATGAAATGCCAATTGAGATGTGGACAGCCATCTTCAGGAAGCTGACTCAATATTACTCATTTTATGAAGGAAATAGAACTCAAATAGGAACTTCCAGGCATCTTGAGATAATCAGCTGCATTTGAAACAGCAAGTAGGAAATCAAAGAAAGGCTGAAAATCTCTGCCTGCCAGGCAGAGCTGAGGGTCCATCATTCTGCAGGTGAGGAGCAGGGAGCTGATATTCTCAGCAAGGCAGGTAGAGCCTGTACTGACACCATCCAGGGCTGTCCCACTTCTCCTGAGCCAGGAGTGCAGAACAGGTCTGTAAAAGTAGCCAGCATCAGACAGAGAGCAGCATTCACCCTGCAAATCCATGGTGATGAGACAAGTCCGAGGTGAAGCCAGAAAGTCAATGCAGAAGATCAGAATCAGAGTAAATATCAGTGAGGCACAAGATGGAGCACACTTAAGGCTGCAAAGCAGCTGAAGTTCACCTCAAGTGGGGACCAAGAACAAAAACTTTAGCTACAAAGCAGCTCCCAAAAGAAAGGAGAACTTTCTCTTAGGCTCTTACAGCTCTTGCTGCATGGAAACCTTCATGGGTGACCTGGCCTTGAGCATGGCCATCCAAATGCCTAGGAGGGAGGGACTGCGCTCCAAACCTTTAATGTCCCCATCATGTTTGCCTGCAGGATACCAAATAAATAGACTGGGACAGTCTTGGACCCTTGGATGTAAATGAGCATCCTGATTCTGTACTGACTCCACTCTGGGGCAAGACCTGGATGTGGTTCAACTCCTTTCTTTGAAGAGTCATGCCTGGACTCTTCAAAAATGGGCATCAGTTCAGTGGTGAACTACAATGCAGTGTGGATGAGATGACTAGATGTTATCCAATTTTTTTTTTTTTTTTTTTTTTAGTCAGCCTTATATTTGGGAGGGAAAAAATAGACAAAGCAGCATTGAAACATGCAGTTATGATAAATTTGACTTGGATTTACTAAGTTTTGGTCACAGGAAAAACAGCAATAATGATAGGAATGTCAAAGCAGCTAATTTTTACATTTTCTAAAATATCTCACATGCATTTTCCAAATTTCTTAATTTCAGACACTAAATAGAAGCAAAGACACAATAGGCTGGCTTGGCAATGTTATCAAGGTAAAAGTGATCCCTTTCTACTCATTGAGAAGTCACACAGGCTGACGATGGTGAATGTCCCTTCTTTCTTTCACATTTACAGTGTCCCAGGTGCCATGTTTTAAGGTATTCCAAGTTCTTGTCTGACATAATGAAACATGTGCTGAACCAATGGTAACTTGCAGGCTCCTGATGGAGGCATTGGCAGAATGGCATATGTGGGTTATGCCCAGGTGCTCAGGCCCTTACACCCTGCTCATCTACACACTCCCTTCTCCGTTGTGGAGTGTTTCAACCAGTGTATTTTGTTATAGCAGGGAATACCATGTGAATATCTATGTGAACTGTCTGGTGCCACCTGGCATTGTGGCTACACAGTGATCCAGTGGTCCATATCCTCTTTTGTTTCTGAGCATGGATGTTGCCAGAGGAGAGACAGTGAGATGTTCCAATATCTTGTCCTTCCCATCTTTCCAGACTTACTCTGGGTGTTCTGGATTGCTGCTCACCTCACAAGGTGGACTTTGGCCTTCAACAGGCTTGAACCTATTTGAATATCCCTCAGAAAAGTGTCCATGGAGGCCAATACCTGCTTCATTCCTTTTACCGCTCCTTCAGGGAATGTAATTTCTCACACTCTATTACCAAGGCTGGATGAGAGCGCTCCTAGCTAAGGACAGCTTTGGCCAGATGGATTTCAGACACACTGAAGCAGAAAGGGTTGGGCACTAGTGGAAGCTCAGAGAAGTAATCAAGCTTATCAACATCAGGCATGAACTACCCAGATACCTTCTCCTTCTCCTCACTCCTCTTATTTTGCTGTAGTCCCTGTCTTGCTTTTTAATCTGTCAAACATCCAAGAATGAATCATTCTACTCTAAATTTAATACCTAGGGTTTTATTGTTTTTAATTTGGTGAGAGGATTTTTTCCATTTTTTTGGTTTGGCAGTAAAATGGAAAATGTAATTATTCTTACATCCTTAATCCTTATGGCTTTGTTGCACAAATAGGATGGTGAATGAGCAAGGTAGTCAGAAGACAAAAAATTAATAGTGTCAAGTATTCAATAGGTTTTACATGCACTGCTCTTTTGGAAGCAAAGTTTGTCAGAAGAGTGGATGAAATTTAGTTTGTATTAGCAAACTTGCTTTTGCTTGGATAATGAAATTCCTAGGTCAGAGGGAAGCAGAAAAAAAATCAGAACACTGGTTCTGATACAGAAGATTGTAGAGCTAAAATACTTTATAGAATATCCACTAAAGACTAGAAGGCCCTGAGAAGTCATAAGGATCTCATACTCTTACCTTCCATGGAGTTTGGGCAAAATTGTCCCTTCTTGTCTTATTGTGCTTTTGAAGGGAAACACAAAAAGATCTCTGCTGATGTTAGATCTTATTGTCTGTTGTTTTTATTGACCAGACTTCCCTCCCATAAAGACACACTAATTTAGCTGAACATTATCTATTTTCATTATTTCAATGGGCAGGCATTAATGAATTTTACCTCTCTTAGTGGTGGAGTGAGGTTGCCCTATGTCAGTGGGAGCACATTCACACATCCTTGAATCCCTGTTTTCCAGCAGGCAACAGACCTCAGGACAGACAGACAGTAATCTATCAGACTCAACACAATCTTTTTGGCTTACTTCTGCCTTTACTGCTTTTAAAGCAGCCAACAGTGTTGGAGTCTCTAAGATATAAACTATTGAACTAAGGTAAAGAGGAAAGCCCTGTGCCTGAGCACCTCAGGTTGCCTTTACTGCTTTTAAAGCA
This sequence comes from Emberiza elegans, assembly GCA_024865655.1. Lineage (NCBI taxonomy): Eukaryota > Metazoa > Chordata > Aves > Passeriformes > Fringillidae > Emberiza > Emberiza elegans. Next base: position 19,228,673 of record JALJVW010003023.1, on the reverse strand, counting down.
GCCAACGGTGTTGGAGTCTCTGAGATATGAACTACTGAACTAAGATAAAGAGGAAAGCCCTGTGCCTGAGCACCTCAGGTTCCTCCTGTCCTTCCTTACTCACCCAAAGCACACAGATCCTACCACATCCAATGTTGGCAGCAAAACCACTCCTTTGTCAGTGACACACAGGGCCAGCCTAAAAGCGTGAGGTGCAGAGGCTGGCTAACAGGTAAAGGAAGAGGATTAAGTTGTTATTGAGAGTCCAGAACTGGATGGGTAGAATTAATACATCTGTTTCAAGACATAGACTAATGGATGTTCTGCCTGGATAAAGAAAGACTGTGACATAATAATAATTTAAATATGTGTGCCTTATGCAGCATGAGTCACGGACTGTGAATGAGCTAGACTTTGACCTTCAGGATTGCAGAATTTGGTTCTGGACTATTAATAAATTTTTGTCAAAGGTTTGTTCCTTTAACTTTCTGCACATACTGGTTCAAAAACTGAAGTGTTTAAGGGCCAGTTTAAATGTAAGAGAGTAGTGCCAGTGCTATCCATGGGACTTTATCTGTCATCCACACATGAGTGGTCTGCTGGAGCAGAGAGAAAATGTTCAGCTTCTTGTAAGATCAAGTGTTATGGCAGTGTGTGGCTCCCAGTGAGTTGTAAGTTTAATCACTCTGCAAAATATTTCTCTTCTGGTACAAATTTCAGGACAGATATTGATTTCACATCTTTCAAAAGCTTTTCCTCCTGCAATTATGACTGTACTTTCTTGTTCATCTGAACATAACATGAACTAGATATTGCCAGAACAAAGATAAGTAGATATATGATATCTTATTACTTTGTCAATTAATTCCCATGTATTATTATGTGGAAAGTGTATTCTATAATAAATATCTTACAAAAAAATTGATCTGTACATGCAGGCAGGCTGTAGACAAGACATTGTCTTGTCTACAAGTGATTGTTCCTCATGAAGTGAACACACTGTGATAATTTTTTTGCCTCAGTAATCACTTCCTTTTGAGATCTCTGGCACTGTAATCCCTTCCTTTATACATTTTAAGGATTAAGATTTCCAGAATAATGGATTTTAAATAACTTAATGACTATATTATAAATAGTACATATTATAAATTACTTATATTATAAATAACAATACATAGTCCTTGTGAACACTGAGAATATAAATCAGATTTCTCTTGCTGTTTTCAGTATCAGAAAAAAATCCACAATTGAATTACAGACTTATGTTTGACCATGGACCATGAAATTAGTGGGTAATAGCAATGTACTGAAACTCCTACTCTTTAAAAAGTCATCAGGACTAGAAATTATCAAAAAAGTGGCTTTATGAAACTGCTCATGTGCAGCCTGAGTCATTGCTGTGCCACATGGAAGAGAAACAGGTGAAAAGTCGAATTTACATTTGGTGGCAGCTCATTATTAGCTAGTGTAAAGAGTAAAGACATATGTTCTTTAAACAGTAAATAACAACACAGAAATCTACTGGGGAGTCTCCTATTGCACTTCTTTCATTTTTTTATGGTGACTTTTATGAGTATGTTATTGACTGCTACTCCTCTGCCATTTTGACAGGAAGTATCTGCAGAGAGGTCTGAGGTTAATTTTAGAAGGTGTAAGCGTCAGATAATGCCTGACCTCCAGGACAGCACTCCAGACATACATGAGGACAACCTCCTCCCACAGGAATATCCTCCTCACTGCATCCTGCACCACCCTCATCCCTTGCAGGACCAGCCACAACAACCTTCCGCTGCACAACAGCCTGACAGCCGGCACTGAGTCACAAGGTAGCCACTGATGCCAAAGCCCTGAGTCCAAAGGAATGGGCAGCTGGGACCAATCTCCTGCTGGGGAAGGCTGTGCAGCAGTCAGGTGTGAGGCATATGAAGCCTTTGGGCCAGCATGACTCATGAAACACGGTGTTCGTTTCGTGTTTCGCTGCTGTGCGTTAAAACAGAGGATCATGAGATCCTGGTCTGAGAGGAATGGGACTTGCATTCCCTTCTGCAACTATCCTGGTCGCAGGCTCCACCAAAGCTGAGGAACACAGAAAATACACATAAAGATTAGAGAAAGAGGACTAAATTTAAGGAAACCCTGAAATTCAGTGTGCATAAATCTAAGCCAAATTCTAAAATGCATCTGGAGATGACAGAATTGAAATACAAATATTAAAAATATTACTCTGGTATTTGATGCTTCTTCTGCTCTTTTTGTCAATGTCTTTGAAAGCACCTGAGGCTCTGAGAAGCGATTTGTCCAAGTTCAAATATGCAGGGGTAGAGAGCAAAAGCAACTCTACAAGAGGGAACTCACCACTGAGAGAGGGCTAGAAAATGGGAGGCAGCACAGGCAGGATAACTGACCTGTAATGAGGAAAAGGATATTCCATACTCTATGGTGTTCTGCTCAGAAATAAAAGCTCAGGGAAAGGAGAAGGAAGAGGAATGTCCATGGTTGTGGCATTAGTCTTCCTGAAGAACCATTAGAGGTGATGAAGCCCGGCTTTATTGGAAGTGACTAGGCATCTGCCTGCTGACAGGAAATAGTGAATAAATTCTTTCTTTGCTTTACTTTTGGAGCTGGCTTTTGTTTCCCTATGAGACTCATATCTCAATGCATGAGCCTTCTCACCTTTCTGTGACTATCTCCTCATCCTGCCAGGGAGGAGAGTGAGTGTCTGTGCAGGTATTTGTCTTCAGGCCAGTGACAATCCACCACGAGTTCTCAGGTGTGGTCTGTGCATTCAGTGCTAGGCTTCTGCTCCCAGAGCTAGAGTCAGCCAACCCCCTGTCAGCACCTGAGATTTCAGACTTAGAAAAAACAAAATTTTCAAAGAAGTCCAGATTAAGATAAGTCAGTATTTTGCTAAATGAACAAAGAAGCACTGTTCAAAAACTCAGCTGAACTTAATTGATCTCAACTATCTAAGTGGAATAATCAACCCATCAAACCCATCAACCACTCTAATCAGCAGTATCAAGACCTTCTGGTAGAAGGTGTCCATAGAGGAACTTGAGCATAACCAAATATTCTCTGAACCAATCAGGGAGTATCATAAAGGTATGATTTGTGCACTTGGAGCAAAGTGGTACTTCTTTATTTTATTATTTCTTTTAAGTACAGATAAATAATAATTTTTAAAAATCCATAATGAAGCAGTGTTACAGATCTAGTTTTCACCTGAAAACACACAATAGCACTGAAGCAAAAAAACGAAGTAGGCTGTCAGCCTCACTACTTTGTCAAGAGAAAGGCAGAATAAGTGTGTTTGGCATTAACTGCTTCCTTGAAATTCATCTCATTTTTGCAAGACATGTGCATAATTCAGTTTTAGATTAGAATGTTAAAGGGACATCTTTAGCCTAAAAAAGCAAAAACGGTCCCCTTTGAAAGTGTTCCAATTTTATCACTATGATATGCTGTAACTGAAGAAGACACAAAATGTTATATTCATCTTATTTTCTTCATGTTATTAAGAGTACATTTGGTTTAATTATTTTTCCTATGTGAATACATCTTTCAAAACTCACTGTAGGGTAATAGGTGGAACAAAGAAAATCAGTCAATTCCTTTCTCCCCATCAAATTTTATTGCAACAATAAAATCCATAAATATTGCAGGATGACTGTCAGATAGAGGCAAAATTGCATTTTAACTGTTTTTGATTCACTGTGTTTCAGTCTGACAGTGTTTGAACTTGGTTATTATTCTTGGACAGAAGTAGTTCTCATTTTAAGACAAATTATATGAAAACAACTTCTATTTAAAGAACTGCAGCACCTTTTAAACAAATGAGGTCATTATAACACATTACATCACATATTACATAAAGGTTCAATGTATAAACTGGCTAATAAATTACAAAGGTAACAAAGGATAATTGTAATGGTAACCTATGCCATTTAGGAATAGAACATCAGAATCATGAAAATCAGTTAGGAGTTTGTATCAATAGCTGTATACTTTTTATACATGTACATATAATTAAAGGCAATTTTACACGGTAAAAAAGTAAAGCCAGCCAAATAAGTATTGCTTTATTCTGTACTACCTTTGACTTAGTGAAACAGTTGCTTTTTTACAGATTTTCAGAAGCACTTTTGATACTGACTTCTCTTGCCCTTCTATTTTGTCTGATGCACATATTGTCACACTGACCTGAAAATGGCTTGAACAAAGGTTTCTGCTGTGTTTTTTATCCCATGGTTTATGTCCTCATCAAAGCAGAATACTCTCCCCAGTTCCTTGGGGATTGAGAATACTTTCCAAATCCCAGTAACCACTGTGACTGCACCCAGAAATGGCAGTGAGGTGGCAGGTCCTCCACACTGCGCGTGGGGAAGAGGTTTTGCTAGAGGAAGATGATGAAGGCTTAGACATAGGAGCAGCTCTAAACTAAAAATAAAGAAATCCAGAAAGGAGAGCTGCGGACTAATCCCTTCTTGAAAGTTAGGTCAAGTACATCATTGTGCACCTCTGGAGAGGTCTTCCCTTTGGCTGGGATTTATAGCCATGAAGCCTTGTTCAACATATGGATCAGTCTGATTCCCCTGGGAAGAGGGCTTTAAGCATGGCTTTTTAAAAAAAAATCTGCATTTTGAACATGACACCTAAGTCTGTTTGCAATTTTAGGATAGAGGGGAGGCCAACCTGCTTGGAATGAGAAATACCTTCTCCAAAATTTTAACTGGCCATAATAAAGCACTATGTCACTCTGCAATTTTGTCTTTGGAAGCAGGAGAAACCTTACAGAGCTGCAGAAGAATTTCTTCTTTCTGGCGCAAGAATAGCAAAATATGAAAATTCTGTAGTCTTGTCATAATGAAAGAAATGACAATGGGGGAGGTAGCACAATCCATGTAGTATGTGGTGAACTTTCTCAGGTGGCTGCATCACACACCTGTGTAATTTAGATGTCTTTGGAGACATATAGTGAGGCAAGTACGATTCCTCATCTACTTTTGCAAGTTTACTGCTAGTGAAGCTTTAGTGACTTTGAGAAAAATGAGAGGATAATTGAGTTCAGGGTCCCTGCTTTGAAGACTTAACAATCTAATTTAGGACCAGGGCAAAAAACCAAAACAAAACCCAATTAGAGAGGAAAGGAAGACAAACTCCCTCAGGTTATGCTCATGCCTTTACTGGATAGGCTATGTGTCTCTAAACAGAACTCTAAATCACCAGTTTATTAACATCATGAAAAACAGGAAGAAAGAGATTTCCCTTTACTGTGTGCCATTAGATCACAAATATCTACGTTTTGCATCAATATCTTAGCTGATTTTCTGTTCATGTGCGATAAAATTACTAAGCTGATATTTTTGGAGACATTCAAAAACATCAGTGATTGATACTCCTTTTCTACCAAACTAAAGAGCTTATTATTGTATTTGTCTTCTGTAGATGACTGTGCATCTCCTTCTCTCAGAGTCAGATTCCTCCTGCTGCCCTTACAGAAATGTACATCTGAGATCTCATGTACCCCATGTCTTAGTAGCTGCCACTGATGCTTGTGTCTCTCATGGCACTGTGGCTTTCTACTATTTGTACTGCTCTACTGAGCTGCACTTGAAAATGGATATTAAGGTAAAACCTCTTCATTAATATGTATTTTTCCTCTTAATCTCACATTACGTACTGGCTAAAGTAAAATCTCATGCATTGCACAGGCAGTACAGGACTTACAAGGAGAAAATTAATTCAGTTTCTGCCTTTTAGAGCTTGTTCGTTTGCTTGTAATCACAGACAATTTTTTTTTCCTTTTAAGATTCAATTCTCCCACTTTAGCTCAAAGCCTTTACAATTTAATTCCTGGATGTGATACTAAAGTTTAATCTTTGAGGATGTTGAAACGTATTTCCTGCAAAATGTCATGGGTATAATGCAGGAAACATATCCTGAAACAACAGACAGCTGCTGGAGTTTTGTGATTTCAGTTGTGTTTGGCTTTAATGTCAAGAGTAAGCTTGCTTTGCTTTGCTTTGTTTTCTTCCTTTCTTCAATGGCAACATTCCAGCACTTCAAAGTCAATAGATTTCTTGCTGTAAACTCTACCATGTATCAGGTTCATCTTCTGGAAGACAAGCAAGAGAGGGTCAAAGGTAACAATTGTTGTAGTAAAAGACATTTCCCGTCATCCTTTGTATCATACACATGAATGCTCTTTCAACAGCTGAAGCTGTTGATATACTTTATCCAGAGCTTTGCTCACTCTACAATATTTCTTACAGTAATGAAAAAGGAATCTGCTGAACCAAAGAAAAAAAATAAATCCTATCAAAAGGTTGGCATTTCACTAGCAGATTTTTCAGCCAGCTGAATGCTACTGCTCTGGTGTATACACATTGAAACTAATTTCTCTTTGCATCTGGTATTTTTCCCCACAAAAATGCATTTCACAGGATTCATTTGTTCTTTATTTCTCTCTCTCTTTCTCTCTCTCCAAATCAGGGTTTCAAATTGCTGAAGGGGGAAGAGCAGAGAAGGAAGTAGTGTTAACACTCATTTGAATGTTTTTTTGCTTAAACCTAGATTTTAGTATTTAAATATACTTAGAGCCAAAATATTCCAGTGTTCAATTATTCATCTCTGAGATTAGTGCAGCTCTGAACTTGTTCTACACACTTTTTATAGTATGATGCTGTCAGCTTCCAGAGACAGGAATTTATTTATCCCAGGACACAAAGACTGATCAGACTGATCACTGTCTTTCCATTAATATTGGATACGACCTAGATTCTTCCCTAGCTCAAGTGGGACTTTTTTTTGGTCGGCTCTGAAAAATGCAGATGAAAAGAGTGAAATACCTAGAAAGAGCAGTTCTACATGTGTTAGATCTTAATTGCTCTCTTCAGGTGTCTCACTTTCACCACAGATTACTGATCATAAAAAGCACCTCATTTAAGCCCAGAGCCCAAGACATTTTAACTTGTACATTGGGAACTATAGTATCAGTCCAACAGGGAGGTGTTTTAAACTCTGTCATGCAATGGGTCTTTTAGATATACTCAGAAGATGAAAGAAATCATAGATATTCTTACAGAGATAAGAGGTTTCACACTTGGTAGTAGCTATGGAAGGCGAAGAAGATGACTAAACCTGAATGATCACTTGTAGAAGATATGCCAAGCATGTATGGGAGTGACAAGGAATGTTTAACATCCCCAACACCTAAAGGTTGTGAACGACACGTGCAGTTTTGTGGTCCAGGGAAAAGACAACAGACGTGTGAACAGAAATGAATTTTTGGGAGGCTAAGGTTTGCAAGAAGCTCAAGATACATTTCTACATGGGGAGTCACTTGTGACTTGGCCATTGTCCTAAGCACATAGATATGCTAATGTGGAACAGACTAGAAACCAGACCATCTCCAAAGGGTTTGCTTATGTCCCTCTCCTGGGGCTGTACAAACAAATAAAGTGAGAGGACAAGATCCAGGTAATCCTTTGGTGCAAGAAATGAAAAATAGGTTAACTGAAGTGCTTAAATTCTGAAGATCAGTCCAAAGATATCTTCCTAGCCACATGAGGGACCTGAAACTTTCCTTGAGTCAAAGGTGGTATTTATAAGACCAAATTTTGATCTATGCTTTTATCATTAATAGGATGAATGAACACTTTCAGAAAATGTTTCTTTTCATTCTTACTTACATTTATAAGATAGGTGAGATGAATCACCTGTCACAGAAATGCTTATGTAATTGATTAACAACACAGTGTAAGATGACCAGCAATCAATATCAGCATATCAATATATTGATTTATATTGTAGACATTCAAAATGTAAGGCAAGATAAATCCTGCCTAAGGTGTCTAGAAGCCAGTCTAGCATATGTCTAACACAATCACTACCTTTCTAGTGTCACTGACCCATGTGTGCATTTCCTACAGTCACCAACACTGGGTTTTGCACCTGGGATGAAGTAGGACCAGGAAGAAGTGGAAAGAGAGAGGAGTGGCTGGAGAGCAGCCCTGCAGACAAGAATCTGGGTTGCAGGTTGGCAGCAGGCTCAATATGAGTCAGATGAGTACCCTGGCATCCTGAGGTGTGTCAAACATGTAGACATGGTGTATAGGGACGTGGTTTAGTGGTGGAGTTTTTCAGAGCTAGGTTTACAGTTAGATTTGATGATTTTAAAGGTGTTTTCCTACCTTAAATGATTTCATGAGTCTAAACACAGCATACACAGCCAGTCAAATCCCACTGTATTTAGTGTTGGTGCAGTCTCCCTTTCAGCACTGAACACAGTTCTGGGTCGCACAATTTAAGAAGGATGGGAAGGTCCTTAAATGTGTCCAGAGAGAGAAACAAAGCTGGTGAAAGGGCTGGAAGGCATGCCCTGTAGGGAGAAGCTAAGAACCCTGGGTTTGTCTAGTCTGGAAGAAAAGGAGGTTGAGAGCAAACCCAGTTCCCTCTGCAACTTCCTGAGAAGGGGCTGTGAAGAAGGAGTGGCTGAGCTCTTCTCCCTGGTATCTAGTAATGGGATACGTGGGAGTGGTTCAAAGTTGTGCCAGAGAAGGTTTAGGCATGATATTTGGAAGCATTATTTTACCAAGAGGGTAGTGAGACCGTGGAACAGACTTCCTAGAGAGGTGACTGGTGCCCCAAGCCTGTCAGTGATTAAGAGGTATTTGGACAATGCCCTTAACAACATGCTTTAAATTGTGCTCAGCCCTGAAGTGGTCAGGCAGTTGGACTGGATGATCACTGCACGTCCCTTACAGCTGAACTATTCTATTCTATGCAGGTTCCATTATTTTGGCAAGCTTTCATGAAAGTCTTCCAAAGAGGCAGTTTCATAATTTGCTGACAGCCCATACTTTTCAAGGAGACAGCTCCTCAATGGTGTTGACCTTTGGCCACCTCCGTGCACATTTAATACCCGGCAACATCCAACCAAAGGTCTCCAGTACTTCATATAGGTATAGTACATGCAATGAAAATTGTTACTGCTGCTCAGTTGAACAAGAGACCGCACATACTTGAATGAAAAATTATTCAAAAGAAATTTGAAATGTAACTGAAACTCTGCATCAGGGATCTTTATTTTAATGCATTTAAATCACCAAACACTAAAGCAAAAATCAGTAATGACAGCTGTTATTCTGTTTTGCACCATTCAAGTACTCGAGCTCATTAAATTAATGTACCAGAGTTTTGGTTGAACTGATGAGGTTTGAAATACTCTTGGGTTTCCAAAGTGAAGTATCATCAGACAATAGCAATAATGACATATAAGTATTCTTCCCTATCTGACAACTCTGAAGAAAAGTACTTTACTAATGATAATCTGAAAGAGATTGAATCTTTCTGCCTCTGCTTCAGATTTTTAAAGCTGGATACCAATTAATAAAATTAAATCCTAGATAAAGAAACTGTTTCAAACAGAAGACTACTAACACTTTTCAAATTCATCTAGAAAAGCATTGCTGTAATGGTTTCTGCTTCTGTTTTTAAAAGAGTGGTGTACAATTTTTAGGATCCCAAAAGGTCAAGGTGATCTGAAATGGGCAATGACAACTGCTCAGAAGGATCCATTTCTGAAATGTACTGTTCAATGAGTTCTAGCATTCTCAACATAAGAGTGACATGGAACTATTGAAGCAAGTCCAGAGGATGGTCACAAAGTTGATGAGAGGCCTGGGGCACCTCTTGTATGAAGACTGACTGAGGAATTTGGGGCTATTCTACCTGGAGAAGAGGAGGTTGTATGGAGACCTCATAACAACCTTCCAATATCTTAAGGGGCCTACTGGAAACCTGGCAAGGGACTCTTCATAAAACACTAGTGAGAGGACAGTGAGTAATGGGTACAAAGTGAAAAAGGGGAAATATAGGTTAGATATTAGGACAAAATTCTTTACTGTAATATACTGAGACAGTGGAAGAGGTTGTTCAGGAAAACTGTGGATGCCCCAACCCTGGCAGTGTCCAGTCTGGATAAGGCCATGAGAGACCTTGTTGAGTGGGAGGTGTCCCTGCCCAATGCAGTAGGGAGGGCATTTGGACCGGATGATCTTGAAAGTCCTTTCCAACCTCTAACATCCTATGATTCTCTGAAATTCTTCTGAAGTGGCACATGCATCATCTAGATTTTGTTTACACCTGTAAATTTAATAAAAATCCAATTACTTTCCTAGCAGAATATTGAACTTTCTCATGTATTAAAGCAGACCAAGAAATCCAGCAATGGCTCATGACCCAGAAATATATGAAAGCAACTATCAGCCTCTTCACACCTGGGCTTCCTTGTCCTGCACAGTCAGTAAGACTTGCACGCTGAGCTACCTGCAGGTTCAAGCTGTCCTTGTTTCAGCAGGAGGAGGTATGGCCAAGACCCCACTGTTATTCAACATCACTTCACATCATTGCCAGGGGTGAGGGAAAGGGAGGTCTTGCTTTTGGAAAGAATGGTGTTGCTTCTGGTAAAATAAAGGGAAACTGTCCACTATTGCTTCAAGTTTGGTGAGCATTTTGCATAAAAATTACCCTGTCTTTTGTACACTTTTGTTATTAATATTGTTGCTTTTACTGTTCATTTTCTTATCTCATTGCTGTTTCCAGTAAATTGCTCTTATCTCAACCCATGATCTTGGCCTTTTCTGCTTTTAGTTGTAGATGGTAAAGGGAGAGAATGGCAGCTCAGGTTCACTGAACTGGGGGGAGCCATTCCTAAACAATAGCACAAGCCAGAATATAGCTTCAGGCTCACCCACAGCTCAGTCTATGTGCCACTTGGGACTGGTCAACTGCAGCCAAATACAGCTGACACCTTGTCAGGGATGAATGTGATCACATGTGATCACAGGCTGAGCTGAATTTACCATGGTCCAGTAGTCTGGAAGATATCCACACCTCCCTTTTTTGCACTGCATTTGTCCATCCCATAACAGATGCTTCCTTGGAGAGGTTTGAAGCTGAAATCCAGCACTGTGTGTCCACAGTGTCTTTTCCAGTAGCCTAAATGCAATCCCATTTGAATTCTGCCTACAAGCCCCCGCTGCTCTCCAGATGGCTGTGCCACAGCCCTTCCAGGAGACAATATGAGTCTTTTTTGTCTGCCTGACATTTTCAATGCAGATGGGCAGAAGGGCTTGGTGGCGGCTAAAGGGAGCTGGATGTGGCAAATTGGTTCAGGATTAAACTTTAAACAGAGCTTGCATAAAATGGTCTCCAGTTGGACAGCACCACAACCTGAGCTAAAAACCTTTTGAGAGGTGAGCTTGTCAGTACACATTTAAGGGGGCTTTGAGCCCACACTCAATGAACCAGGGAGCTGAAAACATGGGGTGGGGTGTGCTTAATCCCATGCCAGTTTGCTATGCTGCAAGAGCAGTGTAGTCTCCTTCTGGGTCACCTGAAAACCACCACACTGACTTTTGTGAAGGTCTGAAGACTAATCTTTATGTATCCTATCTTTATGTATCTTTATGAATAGTGATTCCCATCTCCACTGAAGATGAAGACCTTTGAGATCACCAAGTCCAACCTATGACCTAACACCTCCTCATCAACTAAACCATGGCAGTGTGTGTCCTGTCCAGTCTTTTTTAGTATGCTGTTCAGAATGATTTCTGAATATTACAGTCTGCCGACTTCTGGATTGTGATTATGATCTGCTCTGCAGCTGCAACATTCAGTGCTTGGCAGTTCCTTCAGCAAGATCAAACTTTTCAGGAAGGCTGAGTCCTTCTTTCCAAATTGTCCCAAATTGTGACTGCTTTGTCACATGCAGGGGACCTGAACTTACTTAGTCTGTAACAGTCCCAGAATCAAGGGCACTGGGAGTGGAATAAAACCCAATTAATTTCAAATTGTAAAGCAGGTAGGGTCAGGGTGTGGTATTTGCTAGGGCTTATCTGTCTTCCTCAGCATCAAAGACTGTCTCAGGCACAATGCTGGACTAATAATGTACTGTGTGGACGCACTGCAATCACCTCCAGGAGCTCAGGGAGCTGTGTGCTGTCCCTCATTAGGCAATAGACGCATGTCTCAGTACAGTGGTCATTCCTAATAAATCTACCATCTTTTCCTACATGTCCAAAACCTCCCGTACACTATTCTGAGATCTAGTTATATTTTCTTTAGAGCTCAGAACTGAAAATCTGTCTTTCAGAGGATGGTTGCAGCCTTTTTGTTTGGCTTATTTTCTCAACATTTAAGGCTCCTCTGTTACTGTCCACCTTCAGTACAGAATTTTAATCAAGATGGAGGTCAGAAGACAGCAGGGGAGCAAAAGCCAGCCTTGCAAGCAAAATAAAGTTTTCAGCTGGAGGCAGACATGTTGAGAGTGTCCCTGGTTTCAAACATCATTCACACGGTGTAGGTGGACACCCTCAGCTTCCTTCCTGGTGAGATACTGCAGCTCATCACACTGAAATGATCACTTGGGTCAGCAAAGAGCTGTTGGACAGAGATAAAATGTGCCACTGGCCACAGACCCAGCATTTGGGAAAATGTTTCACTCTAAAATCTGTGCTGAAATGTAACACTTTGATTTAACCAGCTTTAGGTGTTCCATTAAATCTGAGATAGCACCCTATAAAGAGCCGAACAAATCTTTGTGCCTCCTGTTTCTCTTGTAAACATCTCTTTTGTTTGTTGGTTTCCTTGTCCTAATTAACAGAGATTTGTCACAGTGGTAACTTCCTAGTCTATCTTCTCATTAACCACTCCAGCAAAACACCACAGCACCTAAGAGTTCCCCGCTGAACTGCTAATTATTGCCACTCCTTCATTTCAGCAATTGTAGTCTCTTTTTTAAAAAGCATGAAAACTGCTCACAGCTGTTTTGGGGGATTCCTACACTCTTTGCAAAGAGTCCTTATACCTTTCCACCTCTAAAAACCTCCATCTCCTGAGACAGGCAGCTCTCATCTCAGCATTTATGTGCTGTAAATTTCTTCTGTGTGCCAAAACCACTTCCTAGACTCTGAACCACATTTTTACAACATGCTTTGTGTCAAATCCACACACATTCTACACTGAAAAAATACTTGTTCTAGGCCTATTATGGAACAGAGGGTCTGCCTGGGGAAGCCACCTGTCCATACATCTTGTGTGTCAGACACAGCAATGTGCCTACACATGGTCGGGGTGCCCTGGGAACAGGTAGGATGTGACCCAGTGGTCTCTCTCTGTGCCTCCCATCTACCTTTGCACTGGTGCCACCTGGCTGGCAGAGGACCATGAATTGTTTCATAGTAAGGCCTTAGAACATCTGTTCCAATGGGAGGAGTGGCTAACAGGCCTCACAAGGCTATAGTTCATGTAACTTCAAAACCATAGAGTTGCTGCAGAGACACAGATCTTGGGAAAATGCAGGGGGATTCAAGCCAGCAGTATGGTTTAAATAACACCAGCTGAAAAATTATAATGTAGATGTAACCAAGGCTCCAGCAAGGAGTAATGGGAGAAGAACTCCGTGCAGGGGCATCAGCTGGAAGTAAATGAACACAAACTCCTGCTGCTGCTGCCCCAGGGACCAGCTGCAAAGGTCAGGATTGCACTTTTCCCTTCCTTGCCCCATCCACCATGGAGCCAATAGCAGAGTCCATATGGGAAAGGACTGACATGTACAAATGGATGAATGCCAGAAAGTAGTGATGGTGAATATCAGGGACAAAGGTTGCCAACTGCATGGATTGCAGCTCTAGCCATGGCTATTCTCCCCATATAATCAATGTCTTGCATATAACTCATATTTCACTTCTAAAATCTTTATACTCTACTAGCAATCACAACATTTTTCTTAAATCCCTATTTACTTTCATATTTTCAGCTATTTCTGCACCTTTTTCTACAAACAGGCTCCTGCTAGCAGCTATTGCTGCTGCATTATCTGGGTACTGAACAGGTGGATGTAACTCTATATTCCCTCCCTTCAGCAGCCGAAATGCCGATGGCTGGGCTTTACCAGTGGAACTGGAGTGGGCTCCAAACAATTTGCTCTCAAAGAGTTCTGTGTTTCTCTGTTCAGTTTTGAAATAGGCTGTTCCCAACAGAGGAGAGAGGACTGCTCTCCACTTCAGAAATCTTCTGGAGAAGGTTGTGTTTAAAACTGAATTTTTTAAAAGGTAATTTTCAAAACAATCACCAAGAGAGAAAGATCCTTTTCTTTATTGTAAAAATTTGCAAATTGAAACAAATCACAAATAGATTGCCCAGGTGGAGTCCAATAACCAGGCTCTTCTGGAAACAATTTCCAGTCCCTAATTACTGCTTACAAAAGGTTTATGTTGTTTCAGTGTTTGTCTCTATAAAAAATAAAACTTGATAAACAGAAAATATGCAAATTAGATTCAAGATAATCCTAGTGACATTATAAATATTATAAATCCCTAGGGAATATCTAGTTTAAATGACAAATTCACACATATACACAAATTTAACAGGATCAGTCAACATTTGTGACAATAAATTTAGCATGTAGCTGTCTCAGCAGCAAGGACCTCTGGCAACATTCACATCATGAACAAAGAATGTAAATTCAGACCTGTCAATGCAGAACTTGACTACAGAAGAGAAGGAGTTGTGAAAGGTGCCATGGGTAGGTAGCAGTGAGTGGATCTGAGAGGCTCAAATTGTTAATGAATTTCAATATTCCTTGTTATATTTCTGTGTTTCCAAATTACCTAGCATTTCATTAACTGTCTGTCCGAACCTCTCCAAGGTGGCTGCTCACATCAGCCTGAGTTTCACAGAAAATTTTGTTTAAAGCCCCCAAATAAAACCATGGCAAGTGTTTTAGCAACCCCATTCTGTGGAGCCATGACCACACAATATGGGATGAGACCAGGGGTATGAGATTCCACAAAGCCAAGTGCCACATCCTGCCCTTGGGTCACAACCCCAGGCAGTGCTACAGACTGAGGGCAGTGGCTGGAAAGCTGCCCAGTGGAAAAGGACCTGGGAATGCTGGTCAATGGCAGCTGAACATGAGCTGGCTGTGCCCAGGTGGCCAAGAAGGCCAATGGCATCCTGGCCTGTATCAGCAGTAGTGTGGGCAGCAGGAGCAGGGCAGGATTGTGCCCCTGTACTCAGCCCTGGTGAGGCCACACCTCGAATCCTGTGTTCAGTTCTGGGCCCCTCACTACAAGAAGGATGATGAGGGGCTGGAGTGTGTTCAGAGAAGGGCAACAGCTGGGAAAGGATCTGGAGTGCAAGACTGATGAGGAGCTGAGGGTGTTTAGCCTGGAGAAAAGGAGGCTCTGGGGAGACTTTATCATCCTACAACAGCCTAAAAGGGGGGTGCAGCCAGGCCATCTCTGTTGCCAGGTCATCTCTTCTGCCAGGCAACAAGTGACAGGATGAGAGGACATAGGGTTAAGCTAATGAGAGGTTTAGACTGGACATTCTTCACAGAAAGGGCGATTAGCCATTGGAACAGACTGCTCAGGGAGGTGGTGGAGTCACCATCCCTGGAGGCATCTAAGAAAACATTGGATGTGGCACTCAGTGGCATGGTTTACTTGACATGATGGTGTTCAGTCACAGGTTGGACTTGATGATCTCAGAGGTCATTTCCAATCTAACTGATTCCATGTTTCTGCAACTTGAAATACATTCCCAGAAGGTGCACTGTCCTTGCCACTCTGAAGAAAAGATGCATCAAGTCTATAATCCTTATAGTGGCTATACTGGGAAGTGTGGAGAAGGAAAATGCCTGTTTCACATGCAGAGGGGTCAAGCATCAGGATTGTAGATCCAAGGGAGGCATACCTGTGGAGGAGGCACCTGGGCACACATTAAAACTTGACTCTTGCAATCCTGAGGATTAGAAAGCTATTGGTCTGTGAGTGGAATACCTGTCAAGTAGGGATACTGCATTTTGTAATTGCATGAGAAAGCTCAGGCTGTCTGTTCAAGTTAACAGATAAAAACACTGTGTAACTGAAAACAGGATTATTTGATGTGGTCACTATTTAGAGGGAAAGAAAAATCCTGAAAAATCCAGAGACCAAAAGTGATCAGAACTGAGAAAAAATGTGGCATCAAGTGTGAGCCCATGAGCAACTCAGTGTCTCTGACCTCCAAAGGGTAAACCCAGGTACCAGAGGGACACCACACCGCTCTTCAGGATCTTTCTATATTGGTCCAACAGACATGGTTCAGATTGGTATAAAAGGCGTCAACTTACTACTGCCAGCTGTCACTTCTCAAGCACAGGAGACACTGACCCCCATGAAGAGTTGCATCAGTGCACTTTAAGTGAAAGTTATGCAGTGCTGGCTGCTGGACCCAAAATTTTGGAAATTCGTATGTTTTTGGGAGTCCAGATTCCAGGGAAGGTCCAGGACCAGGGAGTGGGAAGAGAAGCAATATGTTTTTGCAGAGTCCATTAGAACTGTAAGACAAGTTAGATATTTTTCCTTCCATTTTTTCTTTAAAACATAGAATTTCAGAAACAAACTCACCATTGCAGTTGACTAGAGGCTTGGTTCTTATTAACTCCTCCTTTGTCTTCCCAGTCATAAGCAAACATAAGAACTTTGGCTCAAAAACCTGTCAGCTACAGGCTCCAAAGTATTTGATCAATATCACAACATGCTTGCTCTGTTTGCATGCAACAACATCTGCTATTCCTCACTGCTGGAGACTGAATACTTGGTTAGATCCTAGACTGAGCTTGTTGTCCTCCTAGCACTGTTAAAGTTTATTTTTAGGGTTTTTTAAAAATTGAAATTGGTCATCAATCCATTTTTTAGTGGTTAAAGGGGATCAGTAAAATGGATGATTGAAGCACATGTAGAAAAATAAACAGCAATAACTACACAGGAACAGAACAAAACACATTGGCCAAGGCAGTACAACAGGTTTATTTTGTTACCTGCGCCACTAGTTAAAAGGCAAGGGAACCATCATATGTTTAGCATTATAATTGGAACTATAGCTCTTGAAAGCACTGATTATGCCATGTTTCTATAGTGGCAAACCCTTGGTAAGCTGGAATGCTGGAAGCATTATTCCCTGCAGCAGTGGTGTTATCTTTCAGGAAACAGAGTTCCTTACCTAATTTTATTGTGTTAATAGATATGGATTAATTTCTAAAAAAAGCAGACAGAATTAATTAGAAAAACAAAACCTCACCTAATTTTGGAGATAGTCATGAACTTGATGCAAATCACTGTCTTATCATAATCAGCTTTTTCCAATAAGTGAGTATTGAAGAGGATTACTTGAAGACTCAGACTGGACCCAAGCTCTCCACTTTATTTTTCTTCTTATGAACCTGCATGTTCTCACACTCCTGGATATATGCCCAACTTAAACAGAAAAGAAGGAGAGTTCCCAATGTATTGATAACATTTTTCTTCCAGGACAAAACAACCCTGATTTTAGGGTTCCCTCCTCTGAATGAAATAGGTCTAGAAGTCATATGTCTCATTTGTCAAGCATGCTTAATAATCGGTAGGCTCTAATGTAGGGGAAAACTGGATAAGGTAGGAATGAGACAGGTTTTATGTAACTTGTGCTGCATCAGGATCATGCTCACACTGTTGAAAGTCAGTGAGAAGGCAAAAGCCCAGGCCCCCGTCTGCCAAATCAGTTCCTGTTTGTGCACAGAATGACCACAATACAGTCCCACTCTGATTCATGAAAACCAAACAAACAAAACAACCCAAACCTGAGGTCAAGAGGGAGTTTTAAACTAAATCACAGGGTGTAACTCATCTGGCAAAACACAGATGTCTACACCTGAGTTTCTCTATTGAGCAACTTTTTTTAAGTGTTGAGAGAAACAGAAACTAAAGCATGATCTTTCTTAAAAGTAGAGGTCTAAAGGAAATCAAATTACTTCTGCCTGAAATTTCCAGGTTTTTTCTGCTTGTTATAAAAACCATTGGCTTGACAAACTCAGGTGTAGGCTATGATGGGATGAATCTAACCTGATGTCACAGAGGCATTTGTTCTTCTTCCCTGAAATAGGTGTCACAGCAAATGGAGAAGAAAGAGCCACCAACATATACTTCCCCTGGCATTTCCTGCAGTCTGCTTGAGGTATAGTAATCCTTATATATCCATGAAAAAAAAAATCCTCATCTGTTTGGTATGGATCATGAGAATAATCAACCTCATGAAAATCATCACCGTGATCTCCTTTTTAGTGCATTCAGAGAGGGCTGTGTAAATCCTAGCACTCCCTGGGGTCTGTGATCAGCTCCATGTGCAGTATAATTGCACAGATTCCAGATAACCCCACTCATCACCTGGGAGTGTAATGTAGTTTAAATGATGCACATATCTTACTCTTAAAACGAGTTAGACATACTGATCTTCCCAGAGGGGATACTTCAGTGGGTATGTATCATGAGCTGTGATGTCACTGATAACTTTTCTAATTGTACAGCCTGAAATAGATTGATAAAATACAAGATTTGTGGATATTATTGCTTTTTTCCTAGCTCTTACATTTATCATTTCCATCTGCTGTGCAGAAAGAAAATTTGTTTTCTTCTGAGTATGTCAGGCTGTTAAATGTATGTTGCTTATGATCTTGAACATAAAAAGCACATTTATCATCAGTGAAATTAACAATGTGCCACCAGCCCTCTTCTGTGAGAGCTGCCTGACCAAAAGCCTTTGTTCTACTGGAACTGATTTGGGCTCTTTAGGGAGAGAGACTTTTGCATTTGGTTTATCTAGTTTGCCCTGGTTTGCCCAGCATAATTGCCCCATTATACTGAGCTGGGTAACCACCCCATGAAAAGTTCCAGGTTTAAGTGCTGCAGAATGATAATTTTGAGAACTGCTATGGTTCATGTACTGGAATGGAGGCCAGGATGCAGTAGTGGAATTCAGATCTAACAGAGATTTTAAATCTTGACTCTCTTGAGGCCATTGTTAAAACTGGTTGGGTTCTGTAGGGTCAGAATTGTAGGAAGAGCTTTGCGTTTGGGTCCTCTATTGAGATAACATAACTGGGAGTAGTAAATGGATTATAAAGCACAGCTCTGGGCTCCTGGGATAATTCACAGAGATTGGAAGAGGCCTTCTTCTAGGAGTCCTGTCCTTCTTCCAATGGTAGAAGAGTGCTTTGAAGGCTGTTCTTAGCATGCAAATCTCATTTTCCATAGCAGTCAAGAAACAATAGTGCCAAAATCTCCCAGCAAAAACAACAAGATGCTCTCATACATACCTTGCAGTTATTATTTTTTCATTTACATCTTGGAACTACAGAAAAGAGCATTCATTGATGCTTAATACTCTTTTTCCTGTTCATTGAGCTACATTAGAGCATCTCTGATACTGGAAAAATTATTAAGGTCATACTAGATCCAATTAGACATTAAAATTCACAGAATAAGTAGAAAACAGAATTGGGCCACACAGAAAGTAAGGAAAAGCAGGGAACACTTGATTATTTTTCTTTATCAGGGTAGCTCAAAAGTCCTGGAGCTATAGTAGGGACATGTCCTTTCTTCCTCACTCTGGGGAGCTGGGATGAAAAGAAGGGAGGGCAATGCTCTGCTCGTACTCCTTCAGGACACATCTGGACCAGACAACACATCCCAGCCTGTCTGAACCAGAACCAAAGAAGGCATTTCTTAGCACTTGATTTGGCTCTTCAGCAGCTCTGTTTTGTAAAACTGGCTCCTGGGTCAGAGTTGCTTCTTGCTCAGAGAGCACACAAGGTTTTGCTGTATCAAATGCATGTGTGTGGTAGGGCATGCCTGAGATAGTTTTCATCCCGTTCAGATCTCTATCTTTTAATGATGCAGCTGGAACTGCTACTCTGCCTTAAACCAGGTTGCCTGAGCTGGAACACGCCGTGGCACAGGCACAGAGTAGCTAGGGATTCAGAGAAAATAGCAAAAGACTGCCATGGACATCTGATGTTATCAGTGCCAATAAAATTGCACCTCTAACCTCCTTCCATACCTAGAATAAGTTGCTAAAGCTGCAGGTTAACTCCAGCAAAACACAAACTAAAACTCCACATATCTGCAGTTGAGAATATAACAAAACTCTGAGCATATTCCAGCAACCAGGAAACTAATTCCAGCCCTCTTGTTGTCACTAGTAATTCAGGTGCACCAGTAGACTCCATCCTTTGGGTGGTTGGAACTCATTTAAAATTATATGCTTTCCATTCTTCCTCATTAGCCCTGCTGGATGGCTCTTTCAGGACTTCACTGTGTCAGCAAATAAAACCTTTCTTCCAATATCCAATTTTAATGTATTCCTTGGGCAGTCTGTGTCTTTTGGGGCTTGCAACAGCACTTCCTTCAGATTAAATAACTCCACTTTCACTCTGATGTATTTATAAAAATCAATTGCATCACCTCTCTATCACCTTTGTTTTGTTAAACTATCTGAGCATTAAATTTTCACACAAAATATACTCTCTACTCCTCTGATTGCCAAAACAGGTCTTCCCTGCATCTGCTTCAGGCTGAATTCCTCTTTCTTGAACCAGTCTAAAAAGATTTCAAAGGTTAGATCTACAAAGGGAATTGGGAATTTTCAGGTGCTTTATTCCATTAATGGCATTCATAGTGCTGAATTTGGTGTTAAAATGATTTTTGTGTTGGATGTGAAAGGTTGAATGCCTAAAAATGAGCACAGGAATAGTGGGATATATAGATATATCAAGACAGAGTGTCAAAAGGGGAATTTATGATATTTTATCCATAAAGTAAGATTAAGACACCTACTCGTACTCTGAATGTACACAATTTTTGCCGTCTCTTTCCTGGTTTAGTAAGTACATCTGTTAATCTTGCTTTGAAAGAGTTTGAGTGAAAAACTTGCTTTTGCTTTAATATCCCAGACCACTGACTGAAAGCTTTGAAGCAATGGCCTGTTTGTTAGTGACCAACTTTGCTGACTCTGTCATTTGCCTTTAGACCTTTGCCAGCCATCTGGATTGTTTTGATTGACCAGCGAAATAAAAACCTCACAAGCACTTTTGTGGCATATTTCACTTTCAGTAGATCATGAAAGAATCTGTTAACTGCAGGAGACTAAGACAGACATGAACATTGCACCAGTCAGAAGCTGTGTGAGGTGAAACCCATCCACCATAAATCTTTGCCAAAAGGTCCCTGCTAAGACACCCATCACTACTGGAGAAATCCCCTGGTTTATCGGAAGAAACTTTGCTGTCTGACACTTGCAGAAGTGTTGCTTTATTAGTCCTGCTGTGTATCTCACTGCTTTTGCATGCTATCGACAACTGTGTTTAATTCCACCCTTCTTTATCACAAATTGAAGACAGACATAATGCTAAATTAAGCATAATAAATTTAAAAAAAAAGGAAAAAAAGTCTTTAGAACAAATCAGAACAGTGCGCTGGCTGAAATAACAATGGTTTTATGTTTACTTCCAGGAAGCTCCTAAAGGCACTTTTCTGATGTGTGCTTTATGAAAAAAGAGAAAGAAAAAACACCACACACAAGATGACTTAGAGACTAAATTAAATATTTTATCTTCTCCCATTCTGTTTCTTGGGAGGTCTGACCCATATGGTTTGTTGGTGTCCGCAGGATTGGAAATCATCATGTCTTCAAATCTTTTGCCAGACTACAGAGGTATAAGTGTGTCCCCCCACTTCCTTCTCCAAATGTTCTAGCAAAAAAAGAGCAGTGTTATTTAGCTTCAAATGTTGCAGAGGGTCCGATGAAAAAGAGAGAACTCCCTAACTGCATTGTTTTTCTGTGTTGTCCTCACTATTATTTGGCACGTTTTGCCCTTCTCTTTCTCTCAGGTACCATCAGACAAACAAGAGAGTTCTGTGGTGGAAAGCTCTCTATTCTTCTGAGCTGTGATCTAGCTCAACTTAGTCTGGTATCCAAATCCAATTATCCAGGTGAGGCAATAGATAAAAATATGGACATCCTCTTGATAGAACAAGGGGTAATGGTTTTAAACAGAAAGAGTGTAGATTTAGATTTGACATAAGAAATAAATTGTGATGGGGCTGGTGAGATAGTCTAGAACAGGTTGTCCAGAAAAGTTGTGGGAGCCCCAGCCTTGCGAGTGCTCAAGGCCAGGTGGGATATGACTTTGAGCAACTTGAATAGTGAAAAATGTCCCTGTTCATGGCAGTTGGTTTGGACTAGAATATCTTTAAAGGTTCCTTCCAATATTCTATTAACATTTCATTTTTAAATTCCCATTTTCCATTTAAATGTAGCCATTATGTGAATACAATCCTGTCAGAATGATAGCACCCTATTTCACAATATATTTGAAATTTTTACTAAAAATATACCTTAAGTGAATAGTAGTAACTCATAATTTACTTTAATTCTTATCACAAAATGATCACCATTTTATAATTGATTTTTTTCCCAGGTTCATCACAAGTGCGGCTCCATCTTCTTCTTTTGGACAAATATTTCTGTACAGTCTATACCAGATGAGATCTCATTAGAGGAGTTTTGGGGTAATGTCGGGGTATCTGCCTGGGCTGGTTTCTAGCCATGTTGGAAATTAGCTGAATTTACAGATTTCATTTAAGTATAAAGGGCTACCCACAAAAAACATCTTAGAGAACTCATCAGAATTCAACTGCCTCTCTAAAGTGCACAAAATGCTCAGTGTTCTAAATACAGAAAGTATAAGATGTATAAATGTTTTCTCTCTTCTTTTCCTCAGATACCAAGCCATGTCACTATTTGGAACACTGCAACAGGTTCCTCTATCAGCCAGGACTGTCATGCTGTAACCAACATTTCATTTTATTCATCTTTGAGTGACAAGAGCACAGGCCTGCTGCAGGGAAGAAAAGACAAAATCTCCCACCTTTCCTCTCTGGCACAAGCTGTTCAGTTTAGAGTTCACATCCAACATAGATCAAAAATCACTCTTTATTTCTTGACCCCAGAAACAAATGCATAAACAGGGTGTATGTGGACTAACCCTTTCAAGGCTTCCTCACACATCTATCAAAATTAGATCAGGACAATGAGAAGAAAAACCTTAAAAACACCTTCCCCTCACTCCTTCCTGATGTGTACATCCTCTCCTGCAGCATTGCAGGGAGATGCAAAATGGGGGTTGTGGTCAGTTCATCATGTTTCAGTTCCTCCTTAGGGAAAGTATTCCTTCCCCTGCTCCAGCATGGGGTCCCTCCCATGGGAGACAGTCCTCCAGGAACTTCTCCAAAGTGAGTCCTTCCCATGGACTTCAGTTCTGCAGGAGCTGCTCCAGCACGGGGCCCTTCGCAGGGTGCAGTTCCTCAGGAGCAGACTGACGCAGTGGGGTCACAAATCCTGCCAGAAAACCCACACTAGGGTAGGTTCCTCTCTCCATGGGTCCACAGGTCTTTTCCAGGACCTGGGCTTCCCTCATGCCTGGTCAGACAGTTGTTCCAGCATGGAATTTTACCATGGGCTGCAGGTTGGATATCTGCTCCTGTGGGGAAGATGTTTTCAAAATTTGGTTTACTTCTCGTTATCTTGCTCTAATTGAATTTGTTAACAATCAAAATCAATTTCCCTAAATTCCTTGTTTTGCCCATAATGGTACTTGGTGAGTGATCTCTTCTGGTCCTTTCCTCAACTCATGAGAATTGTGGTGTATTTTCTGTGCCCTGCCCAGTTGTGGTAGAAAGTGAGAGAGCAGCTTTGATGGGTGCCTGCCATCCAGCCAGGGTCAGCCCACCACATAGAGCAAGGGAGGTCATGCTATGAGATCCAGGGATTTTTTGGAAATCCCCCTGCAGAAATGTAAAAGCATAGTTTAACTAAAACCATTATTGTAACTGTTCATCTTAGCTGTTTTTAAGGAGTGTGTCTGTGGAGTAGTATTTTCTATTAAGAACCAAACTCTCAGTTCACATGCAAGTACTGTTCTTCCATTAAACCACATTTTTGTTGTTGTTGTTTGTTTTAATTGCTAACAGCAGCATGACTTGGATGTCTGTTTCTCTTCCAGGGTGAGACTGGCTGCAGTTAACCATAACTTTTAAAAGCAGAGAACAGCCAGCACCTATACTTACACTGGAGACCACTGTTAGCAGAAAGGCAGACATGGAACATGATTTGTTTTAAGGAACAGAAAGGCCTCTCATTTTACAGAAGTGGCAAATTCTCTCTCTTACATCAAGTTAGTCATTTTAGAAATAATTTTAGGAGCATACAGTTCATGAGAATCCTGGAGGGAGGAAGAAATTTAATAAGAAAACACAAGAGCATCACTATGAAGTGGTAAAAAGAGGTGTTAAAAATTGCCTAGCAACATAGTGTTTTAAAGTATATTCATAGAACACATGAAGCAAGAATATTCAGTGCAAAAGAAGACTCTTTGTTCTTAACAAGTACTTCTGCATGGCTTTTCTGAGGCACAGTATCACTTTTGTTAGTGGTGTAGTTATATAAAGTTCCAGCTGTGTGTAGAGCTGTGCATAACAGTTTCAGGAACTCAAAAGTTTAGCAGAATTTTAGGAAAATAAAGCAGCCTGACACCACTATTTCTGATAAGGTCATAAATTGATTACTTTCCATACATTCAGAATAATTCTTTACTATTTCCTACAAATAACTCCTGAAAAAAAAAAAAAAAAAAAAGCTGAACTCCTTTTGCAGTGATGGCATTCTGCAATGGCAGAATGTAACTGAAGCAAGAAAATTTGTATGGAAAGGAAACAGCTGATATAAGATCAATAGATATTACTGGGAAAAAACAAACTACAGGCAGGTTTTTTGGCCACACCACTTTTGTTTGAGTCTGAAATCTAAAAGAATTTCAGCTCTTTAAACTTTTACTCCCTGTTGTATTGCAGAAAGGAATAAAGTAGATTAAATTATATGGGAAAAAAGAAAACATGGGTCCCATCACACCACCTTGAGACTGAGATAAAATCACTGTGTATCACATTTAAACCACTGATCATTTTTGAAAGGCTGCGATGTCACAAATTTTTGGAGGACTGGAAGAAAGTAAACTCCACTATGCTCTTCAAGAAAGGCAAGAGGGGACATTTTGGGGACCCCCTGGCTGGCCAACCTCAGTTCAACTTCTGGGAAGATGATGGAGCAAATAATTCTGAAAGCCATTTCCAGACACAAAGTACAGAATGGTGGCTGGGAGAAGTCAGCATGGACTTACAGAAGGAGAGTAACAGTTAATAAATTTCATACTTTCTGACATGAGAAAAACTGTATTGGATATTGTTTACCTTGATTTTAGTAAGGCTTTTGATGGAGTTTCTTATCACATCCTCATGGAAGAGCTGATGAAGGGGAATTACACGGACAGAAAGGTGGGATCA
Source organism: Emberiza elegans (assembly GCA_024865655.1). Lineage (NCBI taxonomy): Eukaryota > Metazoa > Chordata > Aves > Passeriformes > Fringillidae > Emberiza > Emberiza elegans. The sequence goes on along the minus strand of JALJVW010003023.1, from coordinate 19,203,432 downwards.
AAGTTTGCTGAGCTGCTGGGCTCAAAGGGCTGTGACCAGCTGTGACAAAGTCTACTTGGAGCTAAGTCACCCATGAAGGATCTCAAGTGTTAATACTACATCCACTACATATTAACAAATTCTTTGACCTGGAATAATGGGACTCTCTTAGGAAGGATGCAAAATTGAGACCAGTGGCTAATACACCAGAGGGTTGCGCTAGCCTTCAGAGAGACCTTAACATTCTGGAGAAACGGGCCAACAGGAATCTCATCAAGTTCAGCAAAAAGAAATGCCAAGTCCTGCTGCAGCAGACTTTACATTTGAGATAGAAATGAGCAGAGACACACCCTCTTGTTGGTCAGCATGTGAAGGGTTCAAGTTTATTCTCCTTCACAATTCAGCCATCCTGACTCTGGCTACAGCCAGCTCCCTCTGTAGGCTTCCCTTGCAGACTCTGACTGCAGACCCAGACTGACCTCTCAGCAAATCCTTCACAGAAGCAATTCCCTCTCCCATTTAGCCCATCCACCAGTCCTTCCAAATCATTCCTGCAGTCCCCTTCCACAGGATCCTCCCCTGAGGAGCCAACCCACCCTTTTATCACAATCACCTCATTAGATACAGCTGTGCCTCATCAGGGGTGAGGTTACCTGTAATTCCTTCTCCTAGGAAGTCCTGCCCCTGCAAGGGAACAATAAGCCAGTGCACCAGTACCCACTGGTAACTGAACCACTGGAGACCAGCTTTGCAGGAAAGGATTCAGTGGCTCTGCTGGACAAAAATGCAATGGAAAGCATTGCAGGAAAGGTCAACCCCCCCCCACACTGTATTGCTAGCTGGCCAAGGGAGCTGATTCCTCACCTCTGCTCAACATTGTCAAAGACATATTTGCAGTCCTGTGTCCAGTTCTGGGCTCTACAGAACAAGAGAAAGATGGATTTACTAGAGGGAGCCCAGTGAAGGGCCATTAACGTGATTGAGGGACTGGAGAGTCTGACGAGGAAGAGAGGCTGAAAGTGCTGGTATAGTTCAGCCTGGTGAAAAAAATGTAAAGGATAAAGGCCCTAAAATATGTTTCAGCCGTAATAATTGTAAATAATTTTAAGGAAAAGAGATTATAAAAGAATATAGACATTTTCTGCTTCTTCCCTTGCCCTGTTGGATGAAGGGAACATTTGATTTCAGGTATGAAGTTTTTTTCAAGTTTCAGCTAACCTGCCCAGTTATGAAACAGTTTTATTTTTCACTTCATTTGTCCAGGTTGCAGTCAACATCCTCCAGAAAAGTCTCTATGAAGTATGTAATACTGGTTGTTTCTACCATGAAACACTATGTAGTCCTTGTGAAATCAAGACAATTTTGGCTTTGTATCTGAAATTTGAGGGTGCATACTCTTTTTCAATTTCCAGAAATGTCAATGTCACAAGCCATTATCTAGAACTCCCTGAAAGTGACTTCTTATTGAACTGGACAGTAGCCTGACCTTCAGTGGTTTTCCTCACATGCTCAGGAGAGGTATATGTTTGCACACACACTGAATCAAGTCTTCTGGTGGCAACAGATTGGGTGCAATAGCTTTTTTAATCCATCATCTGAAACCATACAGATGACAATATTAACTAGGCAGTGCTCCCATCTCCCTTCCCATCTCATATGTATGTCATACCATACTGTCTTCCCAGTGCTTCCTTGGGTCACTTCCTTGTTTTTACTTTCCTTCATGTTGTAATTATGTGCCTGCTATCATTCTGTAATACCATTAGCATTATGCAGTATAATGCAGTTGCAGAATATTGATGGCACTCCGAGTCAACCCAGCAATTACTGTGGAAAGGCCCAGAAAGACTACTGTACATTATAAAAGCATTAAAGTGTGAGCACTACGCGATAATGATGGAATTATCCTTATTTACTTCCTGCCGCTTTCTGAATGTCACACACAAATTGAATACTAGATAATCATATTCCTACCTGGTCATTTTCCACCTCTAGACTCTATATAATGTCATAAACAACTGTATCCTTTTACTGTAGCAGTTGTATGGGCTCTACTAACAAAAGCTTGCATAAAGAATTAAACATGTTAATATAGCAGAATAATTTCCTGTTTTCTTTTTTTCTTTCTTCACTTTTTGATGAGCTATATTTCTATTCAAGCTCTAATTCATGCATTGGAAGAGAATTCAAATTCTGACTTAGTGTGATCATTCTTAGACCAGACTCTCTTTTCTTTTTTTTGATCATTTGTAATGAAATAGTTGAAGTCAACAGAGTATGAATTGCCTAGTCTAGTGTGCATATTCACGGCACACCGAAGAACATAAGAACAGAATAAATGCCTGTCTGGGTCAGACCATGGTTCTATCCAGCTCCCTGTTCTCCTTCTCCATTGAGAGATGACAGGAGATGCTGTTTCAGCATTGCAGACAAGCCCCACCATTTTTGTCTGTCTCTTGTCCTTGTACTCCTCACAAACCCAGCTGGCACGTTAGAAACTATATATTAGAAAGAGTATGACTTTCTAAATATTAGAGCTATATGACTTCTACCTGCAGTATCTCTTTATGGAACTTTTGTATATGTGTTGTCTAATACTTTTCTGAACCTGCTGATATCATCTGCATCCACAATCTCTTACGCAGTAAAATTGCAGAGGCTCACTACACTCTGGAGAGAGTCACTTTCTCTCAGATGTTTTAAATCAAGCTCCTATTGGTTTAAAAACCTGTCTGTAATTCAAAGTTTGCACAGTTTGGTGACTAACAGTTCTGAATGATCTTGTCCACTGGTTTCATGGCTTTACAAACCTTAGTCATATGCCATCCAGGTTTCTCACCTTCACAAACAAAAAAATTGAGAATTCCCCCCCTGGCCTTTTTTGTTTCTGCTTGTAAGTCATGTCCCTCTTGGTCTCTCCTGAATTTCTGAAACTAGAAAATATCTTGTCCATCATTTTATTTTGTGCAAGTGTCACTGCAAGAACTTTTGAAACCAGAACAATCCCCCTGTCAATCTCTACCCCTCTGAAAGAGGAAGAGTAGGGTGAATATGTGCACGGGCTGTTATTACCTTGCACCACAAGAGCTGAGCATCAATTGCTTCATTTGGTTTGTTTAGCAATTGCTAGTATTTACCTCCTTTGCCTGTGTTTGAATAGGCTGTCTGAGTATTTTGGCAGTGATTTATTTTTTCAGGCAGCTGCTCCTTTTGTGTTGAGGTTTTCAGTGATGGTTTTTTCTCCTGGCTATGCTACTGTGGGTTGGATGCAGACCTGCCAACCTTGTACTATTCCCACTAAGAGAAAAATAACTGCTGGCTTGAGGGAGAAATTGAGGTAATTTCAACAGATCTCAAGCACATTATTATTTCTGCATTTTATAGTGTTAGTTTCCTTTATTCTGCTTATTATTCCAGCTGCTGATTCCATTTTGCCTCTTTGTTTTTATTTGTAAAGCTCAGTCAATTTTCAAGCATAGAAGCTCTCTATAATTTTTCACTCTAATTATTAATTAATTAGTTCACCATGATTTCTCTACAATGTTCTTTACATTCTCTTCCTGATCTGTAAATAGGATAATTTGAGTTGTCCTTTCAACAGATTACTGGACATATGGTTCTGATAAGCATTGTTGAAAATGGGCACATATAGGTATTTTTACATCTCATTTCTCTGGAATTGGTGTGATGGGAATGCTGAAGAGATCATGATATGCCAAATGCTACCAGAATTATCTGATTTTTAGTTCACATTAATTTTATAATCTGGATTGTTTTTGCCTTTAAATATTGCTTATGAATCCTGATAAAGCACAGCAAACTGAGGACTGAGAAAAGACTTGGTTTTGGCACTGCTGTTTGTATATGAGTTGGCTAATTCTCTCCTTGTCTGGTAGAAACCTTTTTATTTTAATTGGTTCCAAGAACTGAGTAGAGAAATGGATGTGGTTGAAAAAAAAAAAAACCTGAACAAAGATTTTCTCCTTAGATTTAACAGACATTTACAGCTAATGTATCCCTATGTATCCCTTGTGACCTTGCATGAATTTGAAAGTGAAGAGCAGATCTAAGTGACAGAGATAGAAAGTTATAATATCTGTAGGAAAGGAGAAAGGAGAACAAGCTAAATCTATGTTATCCAGGAAGTTCTACTAAGAGAACCTCTTCATATTTAAAAAATAAAAATCACTGCACAGGTGGCTGCTGGCTCACTATTTCCTATCCAGCATTAGCAGGGTAAGGGACCATAACAATTTTATCTGATAACTTCCTACTTTTTTTTTTATGATTTGCAAACCAAAGCCTTTTACTTGACTGTTTAGAGAACACAACTGTGTTCTCTAAATGTTTTACAGTTCTGTAAAACATTCCTGTCTCAAATTAAATGCTCTCAAGTTTTCTGACTGAACCTAGCCTTTGATTCCCAAAAGCTTAAAGATTCAAACAGCATCTAAGCATGTGGAGGGGGTCTGCTCTTTCTCTGGAACAAGAAATCATTATTAGCTTTTTTCACATAGAATTGTAAGAAAATTTGAGATTGTTTAACTCAGTGTGTTCAGAAGATGCAGAAAATGTTTGTTTTATCAACCAGAGAGAAGTGTAATGTTTAGGTGACGGTGCAGTGAGTTCTTGTAAGACAAATCTAATCGTGAGCCTGAAGGGACTGGTTCATTTGCGAATATTTCAAATCAAACTGCATCATTCAGTCTGCATACAAATCCCCATGGAACTTTTATTATTTCTAAAGCCATTTGAGCAAGTGAAACAAAACCAGAGTGTCCAGACTGGATAAAATCTGAGAGAATGGTTATCTATGTAATCTGTAATCTGTATATGCTTAGATGTGCCTGACACAGTTCTGCAGTTCCACGCAACCAGGGTTCAAGGCAATGATAGACTACCCATGTCCTGAGTAGTAATAAATCCCACTCTCTTAAACTCATATTTGCTCTTACATCATATAATGTCAGGCTTTTTTTACAAAGGGTCCAAGGTTAATTTGTCCACCAGAAAGTAGCTCTATGATGAGGCCACAAGGGCAGGTGCTTGTTTACAGTTGGGTCAGACCTGGTGTGTCCAGCCATGGAAAGAAACATATCAATTCATGGTCATCCCATGTTAATGCAGGTTTCCTCTATACTCTATAACACTAACTGTGTAAGATGATTTAGGGCTCAAAAGTATGCTCGCAGGCTGGGCTTTTCATAAAGTGTAGATACATCAAGTCTTGCATCTTCTTTGTTAGGCAGAGCTAGGTGATAAATAGAAGGCCCTATTTTGTGCTATCAAATCTTTAATGGCTTCTAAGTCTATTACCATCAACTGTAGCTGTCAAATCAGTCGTTCAAACTCTCATGGTGTCACAAGCATAATAAATATTAACTGCTTTTTCAGAGCAATTTTGTTATGTTGTGCTCTTCAGCAGAGGAGCCTTCCTTAATATAGTAAGTAATGCATGGGCAGTATGGGTAGAAATGTTGTGGCACTTGATAAGGATTAATGTGTTTGTTTATTATGTTGGAAATTATCTTCTCCTGAGCCCTTTTAATGTTCTTGTCCTGAAAAATCTTTTCAAGGTTCATCTGTAATGATGTAAAAGTTACATCTCTGCATCTGAACATGATACCCTGTGTGCAAAGAAATAGAGACTCAAGAGGGTGATGCTTAGGACACACATTTTAGCACAGATTTGCACTGCCTCTGTCGCCACCCTAGGGAGAGAGCCCCAAACCAGGTGTGATGTGCACATCATCGTTGCCTTTTCATGAAAACTGCCCACAGCCAGCTTTGGTCCGGGCTTTTCTAGGTCTTTCATGGTGCCCCATAAATAATGCTCTGATGGGTGGGATACAACTCAAAGCAGCTAAATAAACAGGGGCTTGTTTTGCCATGTCAATGTGTTGTGTGACAACATTGGGGTGCAGGGTGGCGGAGAACATCAGGACGTGAGGCCTGCCAGGTTGTGGTTCTGGGATGACCTTGGGTGCATTATGCCATGCTGCCTGTCCAGGCAGGATCACCCTGCTGAAAACAGTTGGAGTTCGTCATCAGGCCCTCAAAGGCAGGTATCCAATGTAGATGATCTGGATTTCAGGATCTGGGAGTAAAATGGGAGCTGACAGTGCACATATGAAACCTGGGATGAGTTGTGTCACCTCCATAGGTATCTGTTTCTCCACCAACTGTAAAGCCATACCAGGAAAAGTACACAGACTTTGACTTGTGATTTCCTAAGCTAAAGCAGATTAATTTCTCCACAGATACCAGAGACACTGTCTCCTGTCCCCTTTGGTTCGTTGTGTAGTGGTGCAAACAGGAAGGGTCCAGGTGGAGAGGAAATAGTGGGGACTGGCTCATGTCTGTGCTGCTGAGGGGAACCACGTTACAGCAAGCCTCCCTCTCATGGAAAGAGATGGTTTAAGCAGTTCAAATCAGCAACAGGAATTGAGCACTGTGGATGGTCAGTGTCTGAGCTCACCCTTTCACATGACCCTCTTTTCAATGCAGCAGTGTATGCCTAACCCAGGCAACGTGTTGGAGCATGCAGAACTGTAATCCTTACAAGACACCATGGTGGAAAGGGCTTTCTCTGGAAACCCCTGGGGAAGAGGAGGTGATGCATTCCTCCCAGCTGGATACAGCACTCTCATAAACAGTGGAGGATACTTTTACTTCTGAATGCTATCCAAATTCATGTCTTCCAGAGCGTACCATAACCACCAGCCAGTGGTTATCACCAGGGAATTTTACATGGAGGACTTTTCAACCTGCTGTTGCAGAATAGATCTTTCCTGAGGGACAACTGGCAAAATTAACTCTGTCTCTCACATACTGTCAAGCTATTTTATAAAAATGTCCTGTCTGGCTGTTGTTGTCCACTGTTATTAGATGTGCAGTGCAGGCATTGTAATCTTGGTGGCAGCTTACCAGCTGTCTGCAAACTCCACCCCTAACCTTGTTCTGCAAAACATTGCTGTAGGTCCAGTTTTGTAGCAAAATAAGCCTTTTTTTCTGTTACCAAGGTGTAGCCCAAACAAAAATAATTTATCTAGCAAGGTTATAGCACACCGGTGTGTCACCATCATATTTTCTGGAAAAATCTCTTTGCCAGGATTTCTTCTCCTGGGAAGCTGAGAAGCCTCAGAGAAAAAGAAAAATAATTTTATCTCATTTGCTTCTCCTGTGTTTTGCTGCTTTGGAATGTGGTTTGGAGATTGTTTATCCAACATGTGAATTGTTTTTACTTAATGACCAATCACCATCAGGCTGTGTCTGAGTCTGAGGAGTCAGTCACGAGTTTTTAGTTAGTATCTTGTTAAGCCTTCTCTAAGTATCCTTTCTCTATTCTTTAGTACAGTTTAGAATAGCATAATATCATATCATATCATATCATATCATATCATATCATATCATATCATATCATATCATATCATATCATATCATATCATATCATATCATGTATTATAATATAATAAAATAGTAAATTAGCCTTCTAAGAACATGGAGTCAGATTCATCAATTCCTCCTCTTTCTGGGGAACTCAGAAAATAGCACACCTGTGTCCATGACAAAGCTCTGCCATTTCTCCATGTCTAAAACCTAGGCTGTGATGCTTCTGACTCCCCTTGATACATCGATCAGAGCAACATTTCAGACTGCTTCAGCCTCGCAATCTGATTGCTCATGTTTCACCTTGATTTACCCCCTTTTGGGGGAATGCACTTTTCTTTTTTTTGTGGGACTGTGCATATTGTTCCACCCTTCCAACTGAGTTAGCACAATCTTGAATAGACAACGTGTCTATCAATCACAGCTGTCTCTGAGCACCGCTTTAAGTGGTGTTTCAGTGAAGCTGTTAGATAAGTATACATGGTGATCTGTCCTCCAGCAAGGCCTGCCCATTTTCTCCTCTGCCTGAGCAGGCATCTATTTTAGGAGAAGGAAAAGAAGGCATATGAATTTGCAGGAGAGACTCCTGGGTTGTTAAACACCCGTGGAATAAAAAAACATGTTCTGAGATTGCTGAGTGAGGTCCACGCTTTTCTCTCTGACCCTCTCCCCGTGATCTTATGCAATACAGAGTGATTGATTTGGGGAGTCACAGTGTGAGTCACCAATTCTTTTCTCTGGTTATAAGAAGAATCCATGTACCTAAAGAAGGAGTTTAGATGTCACAGTGGAAACCAGGTGCTTTCAAGTTAGGTCTTACAGTACCCTAAGTAAATTTTTGTTCATAAAAGTCCAATTTGTTACCCAAAGTACAACAAACCAATAATTACACATTCGAGAGAGACATTGATTACTTATTTCAGAGTTGGGCAGCCTGGGTGCCCAGTGGTATTCCACAAATCAAGCACAGAAACTATCAAAACTTTTTACTATTTATTCATTTTAGTAAACAGAGAATTATTGTTCATTGGCTACAAGCTACCTAGTTCTCTTATTAATTAGTATTCTATCTTCTATTGGGTTAATAATTCTCTCAATTCTCATGCTAATTAGTCTGCATAATCAGAATTTCTCTTCTTTTGAGTTCGTAAGTTTCCTTGGGTGGTCAGTGATGTGCCTTGATGGACTTATCTTTTATCTACTGGGAAATGATTTCAGCACAACTGCTGAGAGGGCAGTTGGGAGTTCTGCCAAATGTCTTTGTGGTCCATAAATTCTGTATTCTTTGTGCACACTGTCAGTGGGCATCCTTCCTCCCCAGCTTTTTTAACCTCCCTCTAGGTCTGAGGGAATTGTCAAGCCCTAAATCGATTCCCAAGATAATTCTACCATCAAGTAATTTGTTTTTATAACACCTGGACATCACTTCAAGCTTGTTGTCAGCTCTCTGTTTCATGAATTTAATCTCTCTTCTTATTGATTAATATACAAAGATGAAACATCAAATATTCTTTCTTAAGAAAATTTTATATATTCCACATTTTTGCTCAGGGTTTGAATGACATATTTTCCTAGCAATTTCATTCATATTGTGACCAATTTTGAATCTACCAGTGCCAAAAAGTAGAAAGCTTCTGTATGAATAATGTGTGATATAACCAGTTATGAAATACCTTTGCTGAGTGTTATCTTCTCACAAGGAGTAACTTGGAGTCCTGGCTCTGAAGCCAAATAATTTACCGAGTTTGCTCCAGCTCTTCTTATATCTGGCAAAGTGAGCACATTGCTGCACATCAGTCTCCTGTAGCTCTGGATGTGGAAGAGAACACATGTAGATTAGAGAACTGGGAACACCTGTGGTGGTAGTAGTGTGGCTGAATTGGCACGCAAATATTCCCTCACCCTCAAATGTTTCAAGTGAACATACACATACTGTAAATACAGCAACTCCAATATCATGAGGAGTGGAGGATATAGTGTAATACAGTTGAAATAAGAGCTTTCCTGAGCGTTACTAATTTGCAAGTTTAGAAGTATAGAAATTCAGTATATTCTAACTTGAGAAATTTTAAAATGCAAATTAGAGGAAAATAGAAATGCCAACAAAGAATAATTTGGGAACTAGTGCCCAATCCACAGTATCTACTCCTTTTTAGGCACAACTTTTAAACAATTAAATAGACAACTAATTTAGGACCAGAACCTCTTTGTCCTGATGGATATTCAGGATGTATGATGTTCAAACAGCATACATCACATTCTTCTTGCATATATCTAACCATATCAAACACCTTTAATTAATGTCTGTTTATACTCTATAGATCTGGATTTCATGAGCAGGATTCAGCAACCTACCATTACTCTTGCTTTTTGAGACAAGTGAATTTTATGCAACCATACAAAATCAATTCATCTGAAGGCAGAAATGCATGCATGGTTGTCCTGGCCTATTTCATTCATCTCTTCTGTCAGCTCAAGGAATGTTAATGATTTGAATAAAAACTGTTTGTCACAAATTATGTAAGAAAGATATTATTTTCCTCATATACACCCTTCTTTTACCAGTGAATATTGTGAGTGGTGTTATGTCCACCATTAAGCACTTCCTCCTAGCAGGTTACATGACTCAAGTGACAACATAGGACCTGCCCAGTCTGTAAATACAGCACCATTGCCTCCTGCTTGCTCTCAGCCACATGAGTTAATCCAGATCCTGTTTTTGTTGCACTTTGCACCTTTGGAATTTCTCCATTGCCAACATTGTGCCCTGATAAACAAAAATTGTAAAGATTGAATCTGATCTTGCACAGACTTACTGTTTTTAAAAAAGTAGTAGCCCAGCTCATGTGCTTAACCATGTAAGTGATTCTCTGAAAACTTTATAACTGTGATCAAGGGTACTCTGTCCCACAGTCCTAGAAAGAGGCAAATAAGTATTCCAAAGGTCCTGTATTGGCCAATACAGGTTTACAGATATAATACATACCAGGACAGCTTTATTGTCTCTCAAAAGAAAAGAATTAACCTAGTAACCTCTAGATGGCTGACTTTTTAAAACAAACCTCAATGGTCTGTCACAAAACTATTTATGTGAAAGACTGGCACATTTTCTGAACAGAAGGTCCTGAAAAAATTGATTCTTTTTTGTTCACAGAAAATGCTCATCATCTCTAGGATTTCTAAACAGTTTAACAAATCTGTTTAACTGATGACCTTTTAGTTGCAGATATTAGTGACTTTTTAATTGCAGATGTTAGTAATGTATGAATCTCAACACTTTCCCTCTATTTATTTCAGAAGGGGTTCTATACATGAAGATGGGAAGGGAATGAAAAGATTTATTTACTCTAGGCTGGATAGACCAGCTCCTCTAACTAACTCTTTTACAGATGCAAATGTAAAAAAAAAAAAACAAAAGAAAAAACCCAGCCAAAAATCTAAATAAACAGACAGCTAATCTCAGCAAAATAGAAAAGGAAAGAAAATAATTGAAAGAAAATTCATCGGTTTGTGCATACTGAACAAAAAGAAACCGTAGGATGACATCTTTAATAAATTAAAACAGCTTTTAAGCTTTCTCAAATATTGTGACAATGGGAGTTTTTCAGACTCTGCCAGTAATATACTGCATAAGGACAAAGAACAATCAGAGTCGTCTCCTGTCCTGGTTAGAGACAAGTCCTGCTCTTACACACATGAAGTTCAAATAGTTTATACCTCTTTTCTGGAGGCTGCACTTCCAGTCAAACTGTATCTGGTATCATTTTTCCTTAGATAACTGAAGTTCTATGTCTTACACCTTCAATGTTGTTATTTTCATCCTGATTTTCAAATCTGAAATCTCAGTGCCTTACATCACCATCCTCCCTGGTATACAATTGAAATAACTCTTTGAACATGACATCGAAGGTAAGAAATGTTCCCCTGTGATGGTCCCCTGTGATATACAGGAATCATATAACATGCATAAAAAGAGGGAAAAAAATCAAGGAAGCTCTTCAGAAGACTATATTTCCTCCTGTCATACAGAGTGTGCTTCTTTTTTAATCCATGGAGATTGTGATTCAGGAATAATTTTTAGGTATCTTCCTTTCACATAAAGTGCTTTATTCTACTGTCATACCAAAACTTTCAGCTGGTGAACCAAAAGCTGTATTCCCAAATGAGAATCTGCTGTGCTGACTGATTGAAGTAACTATTCCGTGTGTGTTCATCTGTGGGAGGTCTAATGTCTCTGCTGGATGGATGGACCTGGGGGCATGACATCACATTGGTCAACTAGAACTGGCAATTCCTAGGAAAGTGTTAGCACTCTCTTTGAGTAAATGCCATTTTGACCATATTGAAATTATCACAGTAATCAAACTTTCCATACCAGCTGGATCCTGGCAACTCCACTAAGTTCTGCTTCCATTCTTACAGCTTCACTAAACCCACAAAATTTGGCCCACATTAAAACTGGATAGGTCTCTAGGCCACTAAAATAGGGTTATCCGGTTATTGATGTGGGTGTGGTTCTCCCCCTGGAAAACACTATTCAGTACCAGCACAAAAAGTACTGTAAATAGCTTTTGGACTTTGAGAGGAAGGAAGTTGGTTTATTTTTTATTAATACTTTAGTTACATTTTCATTTAAATCCACACTTTAAAACTATTGTTTTAAACCCAAAACCAGACCAGGTGGCAGATGCCAATGCTCTTTCTATCACAGCAAGACATGATACAATATTCTTTCTAGATTTACCTGCCCTTCTGCTTGTCATTCAATGCTCCTGTTGCCATGGATGTCAACGGAAGTTTTCCCATCTAAGTCATCTGTGACATTTGGAAATTGTCCAACAATGAACTGCCTAGAAAACTGTTTCATACTAGGAACTCATCATTTGTTCTTTCTTGCTTGTCTGAGAACTGTTTCTGTTGCTCTTCTCTCAGGATGGATGGGACAGGGTTTCAGGATTTGTGAGGAAGGAAATTATGCCTTTCTTAGGATGGCTCTTCTAAGAGGTGTTTTATCTGTAGTAGAAGGGGGTTCACATCTAATCTGAACTGTTTCCGTGTCATCCTACAATTTACAGTTGAAATGGTACTTCCTGTCTTCTTAAGATTCAGTTCTTTCAGTTTATTCAGTACTGTCACTGCTTCCTCATCATTTCCCAGTGGGTTTGCCCTCGAGATGAGCATAACAAGTAGAAATGCTCCTTGAGTTCTGTGTTGGGATCTTCTGTAATTAGTGGGTCGAAAGTGACCCTGTAACTTACAAACCACAGCCATGTCAAAGGTTTATTTCAGAGAGGAAAGATGAAAAGAGTAAGGCAGACAGTGGCTGGAGTTCCATTTTAGGCAATTCTGAAACATGGAGAGAAAACTTCCTCTGTACTGGTAAGTGAAAGAGGGTCAGAAAATGAGCTTCAGTGCTGAAATCCATCAGCATCAATATTACTTAATTATTAACATGGTCCTTGATCTCTTTTGGACTGTTCAGATGAGCTCTCATCAATTCCAATGCCAGTAAAATAATCAGGCTTTCTTCCTTTCACCTGTACTGATATAAGTGAAACTCCTTCCATCATTGTTAAAGTACAGCAAATCAAATTACATTTTTTTTCTTCTTAAGTGTTGAGAAGATCTTGGTTCTCCTGGATAAGGGTTGGCTGAAATGAGAAATTAGTGGGAATTCCTTAGTTTTGGTAAAATAGGTCTTGATTTCTCTTAAGAAAGTTCTACCTTCAGGGGATTTTTTTTGTTTGGTTGGTTTTGGTTTTGTTTGGATTGTTTTGTTTTTGTTTGGTTAGTTGTAGGTTATTTTTTTTTATTGTCATATTATGAGGCAGATGTATGTATGCATTGACTTGCTCCATGTTCCATGAAATATGGATTGATGCGTAGCAGTAGGTTTTCCTGCTTTCTGGTCATACTTGCATGACAATTAGTCCTTAGAAGAATACATTTTTTCCTTAAAATATTCACCCATGTTTATAAATCATGTTCTTTGTAATCATCTATATTCATCTACATCTGGAAAGATTAAACACAGAATTTTCTTTTAAAGTCATAGTGGGAATTTTATGTGCCAAAATGTCCATCAGCTATGCTTTCTAAAATTCTAATAAAAAATAGTGTTGCCTGTAAAAAGGGATGGCTTTGAAATATTCCTGATAAATTCTGTGTTATTTTGATAGATTTATATATTTGTGATGTCCTAATTATGTATTTACTACAGATTTTCAGGTTGCATTTAAGCTGATTAACTTAAACCAGCAGTACAGAATAATAGAGCCTTGCCTCTACAAATATAGCAGAATTAATAACAATTCTTTCCTTTATTCAGCTAGTCCATCTTGATGAGAATTGCCTGTAGTAACATGGAGTTCTTCATGTCCATTAAGTGCTGAAACTACTTCTAATATTAAAGGAATCCTAATCTAGTGAAGATTATTTACTGTGCTGGGTCTCTGAGAACACATGGGATTTAAACTGCCTTCAATTTATGGCGATAAAAGTGAAGTCTTAGAGAAGGAGGATCTACACTGGTGTAAAAAGGAAAATATTTGTCCTCTTCTCTACCAAGGATGGTTTGCTATATTTAATACACAGGCCTAATATGTTAAATAAACATAGATGTTCATACAACTACCTAACTCCCATAGACATCCAATGGGAGAATGGGAACTTTTATGTCATCATTCAATTGATGTTTTTTAGATATTACCATCAAGTTGGAAACAATTTTGGATCTATGTGCCATTGTGTTCTACTCGTTCCCTGAACACAATGGAGCACACTGGAATAGTGACAGGCAGAGGAGCCCCAGTAACCTGAACAGAGAAAATGAAGCATCCGGATCTAGCTCATTCCAGGACTGTCTTAAAGCATCAGCCCGATTTTCCAGACATGGCACCAATCTTGGAGGTGCTTTCTCCATCACTGAGGGGGGGTTACTCCCTGCAAGGGTCTGGGAGACACTGCGGGGTGCAATGGAAAATTATCTTGGATTTGTACAAACATTTGTATGAAGGATACTTAGGGAAGAACAGAATGTGGGGAAAGAAAGGGATCAGCATGGTTTGGGGAGGTATCAGAGTGGTACAATAGAATGAATGAGGAAATAAATGTGTAGGTCATGTGTATAGAGGTTGCTGACTGGTACACTTGCCCTGCCACATGTGTGAGTTTTGTCTGATCACAACTATATGTCCTGTTTTCTCATTTAACTCCATCTCTAACTTTTTCATCCGGTCGGGATGGCTCCACGTGCATGTGTGTATGTGGAGGTCTGTGTGCCAGCAACTGAAAGAGGGACAAAAAGTCACATGTGGGGGGCCACATTCCTGTGATGTCAGCAGTGGGGGAGGACAGGGTGCACACTGTGTGGGTGTGAATGTCAGTGTGTGTAGGCACTAGGGAACATCAGCATAGACTTGCCTAAGAGTACAAGAAGAATCTTGAAAGCCCAATACCCATGTCGCAGACATCTTTTCATGAAAATCCTTTCCTTAGGACTTTTTCCTCCTGAGAAGATGAGAGGCCACAGGAACAATATGTAAACAATGGTTATCTGCTGCTGTGGAATGCAACAGGTAGATCTTTGATTGGCCCATCTTAGACATTTATAATTAATGGCCAATCACAGCCCCAGCTGGCTTGGACAGAGTCCAAGGCAGCTGCCTTTGTTATGATTCTTTAACATTCTATTCTTAGCTTAGCTAGCCTTCTGAGATGCAACCTTTTCTTCTATTCTTTTAGTATAGTTTTAATGTAATATATATCATAAGATAATAAATCAAGCCTTCTGAAATATAAAGTCAGACCTCCATCTCTTCCCTCAACATAAGACCCCTGTGAACACCGCCACATACCAAGGCAATCAGAAGTGTACAGGAGTCAATGTGGACTGGAATAATCTGAGGTCCTTGCTTCTGGAGTCACTGGGATCTGGGTGTTTGCTGAGGGAAATAGATCAGGCCAGTGGTGCTGTTTGTGTTGTGTGGTTTTATGGTTTCTGTCTCTGCTGATTTATGTGGCTTCCCATTAATTTAAGCACATGTATTGAGTGCACTTACAAAGACTTTCTTCTGGCTGGATGGAAGGACATGGAGCTGCAGCAGCGTTGCCTCTATCAAGCTGCTGGGTTTGGTGTCTCCTAACACCCTAGAAGCGCTGGTTGTGTCCCTTGACCAGAAAGGGTCTAACTCATCATTTCACACTAAGTCATCTATGAAACAAATGTCTACATGGGGTCAGTGAAATCCCTTTTCTGGGAACCTGAACGAACGATCAGCAAGTGCATGGTGCTGCCTAAGTATAAGAAATAATTCCCTTTTGCTACCTCTCACATAACCTAATGGAGAAACTGCCTGAACAGTCTGAAAGCATCCCACAATGTGCAAGCACACCTCTTTCAATTTCAGCAGCCCACCTGCTTCAGCAGAGAGTGTCTGGGGAGAGATTGCTGCTCTAATCCGCAGGCTGGGCACAGAGGTTGTGTAACGTGCTGTTCTCAACTCCAGTGAGCAGTACTTTTGAATTAAAGAAAAGTGAAGGCTTAAAAAGGCTTCCAGGCTGAAGTGCCATTTCCACATGCACAAACAGTTCTCACACAGCGAAATGTATTTGTACCTTTTTATGCAAAATGCCGTGAAAAATTAACAAGGGCAGAGTGTGTGCAGTCCCTGGGATCCCTTCCAGCATGTGTGCTTTATTATTTCCATAGGCCAAAACACATTGCCTTTCTGATCTAAGCCTTACTGATTTTGCTTCAGGCTGTTAACTCTCAAGTCCCCTGAACATTGGAAGATTCTGGCCATTACATCACACAAATGGAACCCATTTATTTTTAAAACCATGGGGCTGGATGCTGTGTTCCCCCACAATAAATTTGTGATACTCTTCTTAAGTGAGAGGGCTGAGTCTGGTATAAATTAATGTCAATGGAAGTAGAAACTATTGCATAGGTTTTGGTTTGCAGAATGTGTGATTTCCACATCAGTTTTCTATTAATTCTTATTTTCCCAGACATATGATGAACCAATAATTAGAGTACAGAATTATCATGAAAAGATTACTGTTGTCAGGTGATCACACAGAGACACAGACACTCCCATTACAGTCAGCAAGAAAAAGTTCATAAAAATGCCCTAGATTGCAGAGAAAGGGAAAGTGTTTTGAAGAGGGGTTGTTTGGTGGGTTGTTCTTGAAAAAATGCTCTAAAATAAAAGTAAGCAATTTATAACGTGTATTTTCCTTCTTGGACACTAAATACATGTCATATAATGGAAAATTTGCAGGAAAATTCATTTTATATCCTGACCTTTCCTTTTAGTTTTTTCTCTTCTGCTTGAAGAGAGCAGTCTTTGGAAACTACTCACATTCTCAGAATCACTGTATTAATATAATGATTCTTAAAATCCCTTGATATTACAGGCCTTTTCTCTAATTTTTTTTCATTAATAACTCATGGGTCTGTCTATAACTTTGCCTTGCAAACAAAAAAAATCTATTAAAAATACACTACAAAAAAAAAAGAAATCTGGAATTTGAAATGTTCATTAGTTGAATAGTTAACAGAATAGGTAAGGGAAAAAAGGTTTGTCAGATAAGAATTTTAACAACACTGATGAGAAAAAGTCAAATTAATAAGAAGTGCATTTTATTACAGCACTCTACTGAGCTAATTTTGAAACAGGATATGCACCATGATATATTTAAAAACTGATTTTGCCTTAAATCTTTGTTTTGTTCAGACTGATCATGTCCTTCTTTACCCTAGACACAGTCATCTCCTTCCCTTACTCTGAAAAATTCCTCCTCTGTGTTAGGGGATAATTTTCAAGCTATCAGGAAGTGTCCTATACATGAAGAATAACCTATGCTCCAATATTTCTGGAAATTACTTGCTACCATACCATAATTGCTTACCTAGAAAACATACCTTTCCCTCTAGCTTAATTTCTTCCCTCTACCCTGTTCTTTGTTTTACTTTCAAGTACAAAGGTCATGCCAAAAGGATATTCTTAAATTGACAATAATTTGGTTTTATTGCAGGCAGAGGACATAGCCAATTTTTTGCATACATCTGTATATGGTACAAATACTACATGTGGCACTCTGTGTTTCTCCTACAGTTTCTTCAAGGCAGCAGGACATGAATTCCATTTCCTGGCTTTTCTGACATTCTCTGTGTGATGCTGCCTGACCAGTAATACAGAGAAGCAAAGAAACAGAAAGCAGTCCTATAATTTGAATATGCAGATAGCTATTGATATCACAAATTGTCCAGATATTTTGAGACCTAAGAAGTCTATTGCCTAAATTTTTGAACATAAGCAGGCAGTTTCTGAAAGCTAATTGGTATACAAGTGCATGTTGTTCATATGATTTCATTAAACTTGTCACAAGTAAATTGAGATAGAAAATACCTGTTTAGGGAAATACATTTCAATTTAAATCTTGTTTGCTGATGCCTATGGGAATTATGAAAGTGAAGGGCTACAATAGCATAATGAAATGCAGGAAGTAAATGGTGGCATCAAAGCAAAACATTCTGGAACCTTCAAATTGGTTTCAGATGCGTGTCCAGCTCTGCAAGTGCTTTGCAACTCATTCTCAAGAGAGAATGTCAAGCTTTTGGACTCACAGATAATGACATGACAGCCCATAACCCTTCTGAAATATTCTGCCCTTTCATTAAAAGGAAACCCCTGAAGGCGGAGAAGAATACAGGAAGAAAGACAAATAGGAGGTGAAGAAAGATGTCATATGAAAGAGAATCAAAATTCTTTCTTTGATTTTAGGAAGTGTCACACTTCATATTTCTGCTTATTCTGTGTTCAAAGAGCTCAGTGGCGTTTGTTCCACTGGAAACATTTTTCTTTTAATAACAAAATTAAAAGCAGAAGAAAGCCAAAAATATAAACTGGGGTAGATGTCCCTTATTTTCCTGACTCCTCTCCTTTCTTCTGGACTTCATTCTAGTCCACTAAATAGTCCACTAAATTTCAACTACAGAATAAAGCAGGTGGTCAGTAAGTGTTGTTTGGTTATTTTTTTTCTTGAGCAAATTGGTACTGGAAGTGAAATTACAGAGCTTTCTGTTCCCATCTGCTCTGCAACTGGAGTTTCATCTAAGAAGAAGGGAGGAAAGCATTGTGCCAGTAATAGTTCAGATGGATATCAACAGAATATTTGCATCCCATTGGCTTCTCTTTGTTTAATACACACATTTAGATCTCTATGTAGAACAGACCTCCCAAGATGTATTTCCTTTTCTAAATGTGCCATACATCGCAACTCTTTTGAGATATCTGCATCTCTGGAAGTGCAGGGAGATGTGTGAATGTCTTTGAGCACACTGGACAATAAGACATGAGCAGTAGTCGTTAAAAAGAAGGGACATTAGGAAGTTTGTGGATGAAGCCTGTATTTAACTGTGAGGATCTAATCTTTTCAGTCTCCTTCTGTAGACCAGTGGAAGATTTCTCCCAGGGACAACTTAGAGTGGGAACCCAACTCATTATTCTGTGAGCAGCCTCCTGGAGCAGCCCCAGGCAACCACAAAAGGCCGAGTCAGAGAAGAGCTGCATCCTGTGGCTGATTTTTCTTGGGGATTCAGCTTGTTCCTGTGTGGGCAGGTTCCCATCCCTCTGCTGCACTGAAAGGGACTATCAAAGAGCTGCATGTTATAATTTTCTCTGTCAGTAGAACTGTAATCTATTTATCACTTCTTCAAATATAACATAATTTTTTAATTTAAAACACAGTCTTTAAGAGGATTACACATTAATTTTACTATATAATCCAGGAATTTTGAAAAATTAAATGTACTTTCAAACCTTCCTCTATGCCCTGTTTTGAATGATGACTAGGATTTAATTTTAATTCCTTTTCTAGGACCAATCTATTTATATTTTGAATTATCAGTACCAACAAACCTTGTTGTGTGAAGACTAAGTTCAAATTAATACAGTTCTCTTCCCTTTTCCACATGACATATGGAGTTATTAAATTTCCTATATTCATTTTCAAACTGTTTGAGTTTGGGGGTTTTTCCCCTACTATTATGATCAATCAGAAGGAAGGCTGCATTTAACCAGAGTACAGACTGCTGTGATGGCAAGGGTGACAGTGACAAATTATGAGCTGCATTTTGGCCATGTCTGAACTTGGCAAAGTTATCCCTGTTGAACTGCGATCCTGACAGCTGCCTGGGCCTGGAGAGGTGAGAACCCCTCAACTTAGTAATGTGGCACTTCAGATTTGATTAGTTCTGCAATGTTAGTGTTTGGTTATGCCCATTTCTGGCTGACTGATCTAAAGAAATCACCTTTTCCCTTGGTCTGCAACTGTCTCATCTGTTTGTTGGTAACTCCTGCTGTCAGCTACTGTTTCCTCAGAGCCCTTCATGAAATAATTCCTATCAAAATGAGGACACTTATCAAATATGAACTACTTGAATCACCCACCTCAATTGGACAGAGATGACACAGAGGGTCCTCACGTGCACAACATTTTAACATATCTCAGTGAGCAAAGGACTCCAGAGGAAAAGCAGTGGTGGTAATTTCTTCAGCCAGCAGAGACAAAATGTGTTTCTTGTCTCATTCTGTGTTTGTTTACAAGCAAGCCCATGCAGGTGCTCTCCAGAGCCATAGGAGAAGACTACGCTTAGGAAAGAAGAGTTTCAATTTCCAGGTTGACCATGTTCTGTCTTCAAAGGATGTGAGGCAAAGGGCTGGAGTTTCACTGTGCCTTTAGCTCTAGATCTAAAATATATATTTAAACCCTAAGTGGCTTGAAAAGACAGGATTTGTCAGCTTGTCCACTTGCAGCAGCCTGGGCAGCAATAAGGCATGCGTTGCATGTTTCTTGTAAGGTGGCTAGAATATCTAGCTCATCTAATAGTGCTGTTATTTGCCTTGAGGTGTTTTTTTTGTTGGTGGTGGTGGTTTTGTTTTGGTTTTTAAAAAATAAGTTTGCTTGTAAAGGAATAAACCAAATAGCTCTTCTGCCCTGTAGAAATGTGGCTGACATTTCTCAGTTTCAAGCAAACTGGATTCATTTAACCTCATTATTGGAGTCTCTTTAATTTATAGGGTGTGACTTGGAGCATATTTCGGCTTGTGGGTCATGTTATGTCACATAGGGAAGAATATTTAGAAAGTGCTATTAAAGAGATTTGATTTTCTGGTTAGCCACACTCCCTGACTAAATAAATTCCAACAAACAACCTCCCATGTCTCTATTCCTAGGAAAAAACCCTGTTTGAGACATAGTCTGGAATGATAACATACTGAATTATTTTCATAATTTCAATTTGATGGAATAAACCTGCAAAGTTTTTGGTATTCCTACAAAGGATGAACAAACAAACGTGCATTTAAAGAAGGACATTTCTAAACTAAGACTTGGTGTAAAATTAAGCTTAATGCTTACTTATCATTAAGTACAGTATTGCCAATCAAATTAAAAGAGAGAGGAAGTTAAGAACAACTGATATTGAATCAATTAGTAAAACTTTCATATTTTAAATGGCCATGTCCATAAAAATTATTGTAGTACCAACAACCTGGAAAATGAATTGGTAACTGTGACAGGTACATTTATTATTAGCATGATCTTGTGAAAAAAAATTTAAGAACCAACTTCTTTTCATTCTATCAGTAGTGAATGTTCTAGGTAACACAATGAAGCAATGAAATAAAGGCCAGGCATTCTGATCATCACTATACAGACATTTAGCACTTATAAGATGTTGAAATGCTGCTGAGCAATCAACAGTGAAGCTGCCCAATTCTGGAGGCTTTTGTCTTTTATTTGAAGGGCTTCTCATGTAAATATTCCCTTGTGAGCACTGAGGTATTGTGGGGATAAAAATTAAAATGGCATAGACCCTTGTAGATACTGCATATAACCAGGGCAAGACTTTGGATAGCTGTGTTTGTGTGGCTGCTCAGCCTTACTTGGCCTCTGCAGGCAGCTGAAGTGATTGACCAGTTCTTGTGAGGTCCTGCAAGGTCCAGGGTGCCTCCTGTTCCACTTCTGGCTCTGAGCATTTGCATGTGTGCAGAGTGGACAGGCACACAACACTGACCAAAGCCCCAGTAGGATCCAGAAACACAGGTGGGAGCCACCATGCTCCATGAGAAACCAGGTGGGTGCTCTGGGCAGAACACACAGAAGAATTTGCAGCCTTCACTTTTAGTGTCATTGATGGCTTTTACCAGATGCAAAATGCAAAAACAGCCATGGGAGAAAACTAGACTGGCAATTTACAGGTGCCATAACAAGATGTTTTAGAGCCAATGGCCTGGCCTGTCCATTTGTGCTTCATAAGCACCATGGGATTGGCTGTAAAATCAGCCATAACAGGAGGACAAAGGGTGTCTCTACGGAGTTTGCCTTCAACTGGAGTAATCTGAGAGTTAGGGGTCAGATTGTAAACTTGTATCTAGATCTTGCACGTCCTAAGAAAACAAGTTAGCCTGAAGTGTGTGATGAAATGGGTAGAAGCCATAAGGCCAGGCTTATTGCCTTCTGTGATTACATTTTGCAAGGACACGAGTAAAACACAAAGGAATTTGCATTCTAGAATGGAGAAGCTTCCACAGATTTCCACAAACAATTAACAAAAAGAAATATACTGTGGAACAGACTATGCTAAGTATGTGACCATTTCATTAATTAATTTAATTTTGTTTTTGAGGGGAGAGGTCTAAGTAGCTTTTGTATTTCTTGGGTGGATCTATGATTGAGCAGACAAAAAACATTGCCATTTGTTTCTGTATCACATAAGCTGGAATGTCTGTATCTTTTATCTTTTATCTACTCTATCCATTTCCAAGGTCAAGGTTGCATTCCCAACCTTAGACTTCCAGACCTAATTATCTACAAGGACCAGTGTAGCCACATAATGGGGCAGGGGAGTTTTATAGCTTATGTACAGTAAGAGGGAGATCAGTCAGACCAAATGACCTAATTATCTGTTTTTACCAAAAAAGAAAGTCATGAAAATTAGTCTGCAGTTGTTACAGTTCTGAGAAAACTCACCCATTACTCATTTGAACCACACATGGCTGCCCAAGCTGGTTGAAAGCAAGCAGAGTAACTGTGAGATTTGAACTTCCCCATTCTGCTCAGCAAGGTTTTGCTCAGCCGCCCTTGACCATTTAAATTTTAGTGCAAACTGGTCTATTCTTTGGGCTAATAAACAAACAATAAATAGCAGAAGCAGACGGTAGTAGATACAGGAGAGAAGCTACAATTCCTTACAGCCAAGCCAAGACCTCATGGTAACGAAAGTCAGACTCAAGCATAGTAGGTCCAGAGAGTATATGCACCCATAGCTTAAACAGCTGCCCCATGGAATTTGATTCCCATGGTTCTAAGTGGAAACACCCACTTGTAAAAAGACAGTTTTAAATTAAAGATCTGAAGTATGCTGCTCTGTAACATCAGTGCCTTTGTAATTTCATACCACTCATTTAACTGCTAATGTTCACATTTTCCTGGATTTGCAGCATACTCTGATCTTACCCAGCCAAAAGTTCAACATTGATCCTTGATCCTTCCATGGCCTTGCAGTGCCAGATTGGGCAAACCACTTATTTTCTCTATGATTCAATTCCATTTATGAAAAATTCTCCTTATGAAAACGAAGATAATATTATTTCCATGATTTGCAAGCCATGTTGAGGCTAAATGAAAGAATGGTAGCACATACAGTAATAAAATATGAAGGAAATTGCTTAGTTTAAGGATACTGGGAATAATATCACTTTTTGATTAAGGAAGAACTTACAGAAAAAATACATAATGCAATTTCACCTCTAAGAATTTATGAATTTCTTGCTTCAAACAAGACTTAATGGATTTCTGTGAGATAAAATATCACTAATCCCAATTAAATCTTCTCAATTGCTACTGATTCTAAGCAAGCACTCTAAAATCGTACTTATATAAAAAACATTCATCTCAAAAGCCATTATTTTGTAAGAAACATCTCAAAGCTGTTTTATTTCTAGCAGAAAAATACATTATTAAACTCTCATTTTGAGTGAACTGCATCTAACATATTAGAAGAGTGGTAATGCCAGAGTGTGAAGTGCTTTGTGACAAAAAAAAAGGCCTCCAGTACATCTCAATTAGAGCCAGTCTGACACTTTTGAATCTCTTACTTTGAACTGCTGGTAAGGAAGGTATATGTTTAATAAATAGACATCACACAAGCATATATAATAAATGTTTAAATGTACACTTATCCCAGAGATATAGATATGACACAAGACATATATAATGAATGTTTAAATGTAGACATCTCAGAGATACAGAGCTCAGGGTTTTTTAATCAGATCATTCTAAAAGTTGATTCAAGTTGATGTGATGTGTTCGATTGGTTTGCCCCAGATTCCCCTCTGTTTGTAAAATGGTTCTGCCCAAGTTCATTTTCCCGCCTCTGGTTCTGCCAATCCTCCTGTCATATTATGTATTTCCTTATGTGGTTGTACTCTCCTCCCATTTCCCCTCCCCTGGCCCCAGTCAATCACTCCCTACTCCTCCCTATTATCCAGAAAGTTCCCTCTCTTGGGAGCCATGATTGGCTGTGGGACCAGGGCCCCACCTTCCCTATATCCTTACTGGACTCCCCCCTTGTCATTTTTGATGGTTTCTATCCCCCATTGGTTACTTTGTGTACTCCTCCCCTGACCCTCTGATACTATAAAAACTTTGTTACATTGTCACCCCTGGTTGACTCTGAGCAGGCAATAAACCTGACAGTCCCCAGTGAGTGTCCGGCTCTCTGTCTCGCCTCTTCTGCAGCCAAGCTCTATCTAGAGCAGCACGATCTCGTCCCCACGAACACAGCCTGAGGCCCTTGACGCCAAAGGGTGTTCGTAGGAGCAGTTCTGGGGCCCTGCCACCGGGAAACTGCTGCAGTGGCAGCTGGCCGCCCTGCTAGCCGGACGACGCATTTGGATCAAGTGACTGTTAGTCTGTCACCATCTATTTTTAGGTAAGATCAAGAGGCATATTGTCCAAAATGGTCATATTAATCTGCTAACAGAAATACAGAAATGGTATACCAGATCACATAATCTTTTCTTCTCATATTTTGTCTCTAGCACTGATGGATTTTAATCTTAAAAATTAACAAACAATACAATAGTCTCCTTCCCCAAAAGTTTGTCTAGTCTCCACTTGGTAACATTTGCTGCATCTCTTCTCCTCTCTCAAATACATAGCATTCATTTTTGTACCTGTATATGCACAGAAAAAGTGCTTTGTTTCAACTGTCATTATTCTTGTAGTTTATATTCACTTCAAATTATTTTTTAAAATTTAAATCTTGCTAAATATCCAACATGATTTCGTCATGAAAATAAGTTTCCTATGAAATATGCTGACTATACAACATGTAATTTTTTTTTTTAATCAGTGATATTGTGGTGAACAGGACCAGGGCAGTGACCATTCCCCTGTACTCAGAACTGGTGAGGCCACACCCTGAGTCCTGTGTTCAGTTTTGGACCCCTCACTACAAGAAGGACATTGAGGAGCTGGAGCATGTCCAGAGAAGGGCAACAGAGCTGGGGAAGGGTCTGGAAGTCTAACAGATAATCCATTTCATTTTGATTGAATTCAGGTATATTTTACTATTCTCCTTTGTTTCTTTACCAGGCTTAATTTCCACCAAATTCTGTCTTTTTCAGTCCATTTAATGTGTGGTAGTAATAGTGCTTCAAAATCCAGATTCCAGCTAACCTCTCATAATCTGTTTGTTTTTTTTATCAAAGTCATTTGTTGCATGTTACTGTAGACACAGTTGTGTCACAGCAGATATTGTTGTCTTACTCTACTATAACTTTTCATATAAATGAATATGCCATTTGCAATTTAAAAAAAAATAAATTATACTATCAGATCACAGAACTTTCTGGAAATTCAGACAAATATTCATATAATGTGTGTAGTATTTACTCTGCCCATTGGCAATAGGTTGGCTAAATTTAGAGTAACCAGGGGCCCTGAGCTGAGACAAATGAAAGCAAACATTTGTCCTGTATCAAGGGATAAAATATTAAGTCCAAAGAAGCTTCCTGATTCCTAACTGTCTCCTAATAATGTCTAGATTTCACTCAGCCTGAAATCTGGGAAAAAAAGCTTTGATGAATTTGTATAGTTGTGATTTCTTCTTTCTTTGTTTTTTTCATATGGTAATTTAGACCAAGTGAATTCAGTCACAGCCTTTCCAGTCTGGCTTCTTTTTTAGTCCCAGTGCTTGAGCACCTGTGTTGGATGTTTTTTTCAAAGAGAGCATTAACTGTTGTTTTTTCTGACTATCACAAGTAATGGGAGAATTGGCATCCTGGTGAGTTCGTCCAGAGGGGCAGCTGGGGGCATGCAGGATCAAGGGTGCTTTCCTTGCCCACAGGTGTGCACACCAAAGTATGGCACCACTGTCAGACACCTTTGTCTAAAATCCCTCCCAGTTTGGGAAGTAACATAATTTCTTCAGGACATTTATTTTCAGTTTGTAGCTCCACCAACAGCAGTGCTGTTTTCTACCTCTGTTGTCTGAGGGGTGATTGAAGAGGAAAGGGTATGAATCTCCCCTGCCTACAGTGACAAGAGTGAGTGCCTTTGGAAGCTTCATCGTTCAGCACCTCACAGACAGCATTTCAGTTTCTACTCAGATTTCTGACACACCAATATGGATTCTTAAAACACATCATTTTGCCCTCATTATCATCAAGAGAAATTTAGAGCTCTACTCAGTTGCCTGAGTGTCATTTGAAATGTCCTCTAGCTGCCATTCTGCAAGTGTGGGGATGTCTGCTATTAGTTCAGATGTTTTTTTTCCTGAGAGCTAGACAGAAAATAATAAGAAATGTAACTCAGCCCTTTTTTTCCTTCCCCATGGGCTACAGCTTCCCTTTCAACATGATGGCTGCTACATCTCTGAGAGCAAATCCTGATGCCACCCAGGCTGTGTCTGGGGTCCCTGGCAGTGACACACTCAAGACAAGTTGTCCACATTTCCTTCTCAGACCTACTGAATCTGCCACTCAAAAATGGATCCTGCAGTAAATAAATCTTTTCTAGGAAATGAGAAATAATATTACTGAAGCAGAGACCAGAACATAGCACTAACCCTCTTAATAGCATGATTTACCTGCTTAAGTTCAATTTGTTCTCTGTCTCTTCCTTGTTTGCCCACTGTCCTCTGTATGGCATGGCATGGCATTTTCTCACTCTGTTCTCAAATCCCTTTGATTTTTTATCTTATGCATCTCCCTCTGTATAAATCTTTTCAACAGTGTAATCACGCTTGGCAGTCCTCAGACAATTTAGTTCTAGTTGGAGCTCTGCATGCTTCAAGTAGCCTAGTCTGTATTTCAAGCACAATTGTCTGAAGAGAGCAGAAACAATTTCCTTCCCTTTGCTCAGTATTGACATTCGCATCATTATTTTTTTACTTTATGGGTGGATAGTGTCCTTAGTATCAGAGCTCCATCATATAAAACATGGCACAAATAGAATCAGAAAGTAGATGGCCCTCTATTCCATATAGATCTCTATACTGAATTATTTAGAGATTAAATATGTCAGAACAGAAGTTCTACTCCTTTCACTTTATGTATGGAGAATGGATAAAAAATAGAAATATCCAGATACCTACAGAACAAAAGCTTGTGGGACTATCAAAAGTGACTCACAAGGAATTTGGGAATATCTGTTTTCTGAACATGACCTAGTTCTCTGCCAAGAGAGTGATCTCATCATACCTGTTATATATCCCTTGCTCCACTTCCCTTGAGGTCAAGAAGTTGTTTTCATTCAGTCTCTGCCTGCAGAAACTGTCTATATTGCTATTTCAACCAGCTGTAAATATTACTGCATATCCAAGCACATCCTCTGGAATGCTACCATTTCTCTTATTCAGATGACTTTTATTTTTCTGAGTCAATGTACAAAAAGTAGATACCATTTGCAGGAACTGACAGCACAGGAAAGTAATAGCATGACCATAGTAGTATGGTTCTCTATCCAAAAATGTAAGTTTTGTTCAGAAATACAAATGATGGAGTTGCTAATCTTTTGGAGCTGTGATGTAATTTTCCTTAACTTGCTCACCAGTAGACCTAGCTGGTGTCAGCCTTTGCAAAGGGTAGCTATGAGCCAGATTTTGCCTGGGAAGGTACTGGAGCAAATTCCTACACCTCAGATTATAAGCACTTGAAGAATACTACAGTAATAAAAGCAGATCAATGTGGATTTGTCAAGAGCAGTCACATCTCTCTAGTTCCATTTCTCAGTAGGGTAACAATGCCTAGTGGATAGGGTAGGAATAGAAGATATGATACCTACATCTTGACTTTAGTAAAGCTTGTAGCACAGTCTCTACATTTTCATATACAAATATGGAAAATATTGTTGAAGTGGTTTTATCAAGGATTTGCTTTCAAAAAATGGAAAGTCCTGACAAATTGTGAGGCCCTGCAAAAGTCCTTCTCCTTTAATATTCAATATAAAACTTGAATATTTTGGTGATAAAATGGTCCCATGAAATCTGCAGATTACAGTGTTGATAAGTAGAGCATGCACTTCAATGGTCAGAAGTAGAACTGAGAATGAATTTTATAAATTAGAGCACTAGCCTTGAATCAATATATGAAATTTAATAAGACCAAACTAAAAGCTCCCCAGGTAAAAAAGAAAAATTAAAATCACAAATGCAAAATGAGTTAAAAAACATAATTTACTGTTTAGTTAACACTGCAAGCAAGGCATAGGGGGGTGGTTGCATGAAATGAGTCAGTGTTGAGATGCTGTCACAAGAGAGACAAGTCTCATTCTAAAATGTCATTATATACAAGACTTACTGATAGCTAAATATTAGCACACAAGTAATTATTAATACACTGTATAGCTATTACACTCCTTGGAACAAATGCTAGAGACTTGATGACAACATCATATTCCATTTTGAAAACCATCATTAAAAATCTGTGAATAATCTGGAAGGAAACCCTGAGTGATGAACAAAAAAAGTAGTCTAAAATATTTGTAGTAAAATTTGAATAAAATGCTCATTCCAAAAAAGAGAGGATTGAGACAGGACAGTATAATCATGTTAAGAAATTTGAGACTGTTTGAACAGTAATCAACTGTTCTCAATTGGAGTGATCAAAAAGCAAGAGGAATTCAGACTAATTTATAATGAGATATTTAAATTAGACATTATAGATGCTTTTTTGATGTCAAGATAATTGAACACTTTATCCAATTTAATTTTTTAATTTAATTATCTCTGAAGGTTATGGAATTCCTGGAACTGGAGATTTTGAAGAACAGGTCCATTTAAAGAAGTGTATATCAGGAATAGCTCAGAAACTATGTTTTCTTATTTCAGATCTAGGAAAGGCAGTCAATGACCTTCTGAGATATTCTTCTAGCTTTTGTTTCAATGGAGGACCAAAGACATTATACTGGATCCATGGGTGGTCACTATATTCTGCTTGCTGTCTCTTTCTCTCCTCTTTTCTGTTTCTTTCTATCTTACTACCTCACTTTCTTTGTTAAACAAATTCCAGTTTGTTGACTTCTGCACATTGCCTCATTTGCACCTTAATTCAGGTAGAAGCATCTCTCACTAGTCTTACCTTAACACACATATGCAGATGTCATTTCATCAGTCAACCAAAAATTTAAAAAAGAACAGACACCACGAGGAGAAATGTGCAGCACCTTTGCCAGCATCTCTGATCCATGTCCCTAATGTTTTATTTTGGATCAGTTTGCAGCATTTCCAACTGCACCTCCTGATTCCAAGTCCCTGATGCTTAGTTACCTGCACCTTTCAAGGACCACTGGTTCACTGATTTAAGCCAACTCTCATCTGTTCATGTTTCACTGGTCACTCCCTTGAGTAGTTTGCCCAGGCACAGTAGTTCAATTTATTCAGATATAAGTGTAAGAAGATATGGAAGCCACAACACATATATTTTAATCCAGTGGCCTAGTGTAAACATTCATCACTCATTCTCTCTTTCTCTAGTGAAACGTGAACTCGATAACATTTGAACTCATGTTGAACTTCTGAACTCAGTTTTGAGGCAAAATTGAAACAGCTTGTACTTATCCAACTATGGAGGAATGAACAATACTTTGTCATTCAACCCTGACAATTTTTCTGTAGTTCAGAGCCATGTTTCTGAGTATTTTGAATAATAAATACAATGAGAGTATTTCCTGAAGCTACTCACTTAAGTAGTGGCCCAGCAATGACAGAAATGAAAACTCTATTCAAAGTCTCTCATCTTGAAATAAAAATAAAAGAAAAATCCTGAAGGGGAAAAAATTGGCAGTGAGTCAGGGATGGGAGAAGATTTACTGCTCCCATTTGTAAAAGATGCCCTCATTTAGCTGACGCAGAGTGAGCACTGAAGACATGCCCTTTGGGAATAGGGCATTAAAGAGAGCTAACTTTGAGCAGAAAAATCAGGGTACATTCTGTTGGTATGAATAAATGTCTTTCTGATTATGGAGATTTTAACAAATACACTGTAGCATAGATGAAAGGTACTTATATGTTTGAAAGATCATTCTTAGAGATTGAGATTTATAGGATATTGAAATCTTTTATATTTCCTTTAAAATACATCATTTTAGAGAAATCTACTGTGCCTCTAAACTCTTTCCTCAGAACTCCTTAGACCATCTCTGAGGTCAATGAATAGATGAAATTTGCTGCTGTATCAGGAGAGTTATCCCCTAACCAGTGTTACTGAATATTTTTATCGCATGCTTCACTTTCATCAATAAGTAACATTCCCAGTGCCCTACAGGGCACTGCACTTCATCCCAGGATTAAGCTCCCCCAAAATATATTTTTGCTTCTCTCATTTGATTTTTAACTTCAGGGATAAGATACACACACCTGCATTTTGCAGAGATGTTCTGACACACCTTTTTGTATCTTCTCTGACAGATATCATCGGTATCATCTCATACCTTTCAGTTAATGACTTGGTTGTTAAAAGTTTCAGAATTCCTACTTTAAGGAGGATTCATGTTTATCTGTCTTAGCTAACACAGGCTGGGCCAGCTCAAAGTTGTTATACATCCTATTGGATAGGGGACAAATCTATAATGATGTGCAATGTGGTGTGTGATTTATATTTCCCTGAATGTATTCACAGTTGCATAAATCCTAGTTTATAGAATCTATGAAAAATATAAAGGAATTATTGAATAAGAAAGTTGACCAAATTATTTTGCTATGGAAGTACATGTTAACAGATCTGGACAGCTCCTTTGTACTGTAAGGAATTAAATCAGAACAGAAAATATTCCCTTGTTTTAAATAGGCAAGTAATCATAATTCAACACAATACTTAAACACTGGCTTTATTAAATTGAAAATTACCTACAGACTCAATATATGAAGGCTATAAACATCCAGCAGAAGACTGTTTCTCATCACAGGTATTCATGGGTAGATGAATGCCTTTTATTTTAGATAAAAAATTTCAAAATTTGATGTGATTATGAAAATAATTGTGAAATGTATTGAGTGTGAATATAGAAATTTTAAAACTATAAAAAAAACATAATCACTGCAGTAAAAATATGAAACACCATCTATTAAATTTTACCTTTGATGGCTAAGATATTTCAAACTTCTTTCTATGTTTCCCAGTGAGATAGCTAGATTCCAGCACTTGTTGCTTTATTAACATTTCCAAATCACTTCCCCAAGTCAATAGGAGTAAAAATACTTAAAACAACCCTGAAGTAAATAGAAAAAGTAGGGTACATCAGGTTTTTCTGGATAAATGGTAGGACTGGTTATCCAGGGTAAGAGTACAAATTCAGGTTAGCAACATTGAAGGCAAAAATTGCTGGGAGTGAAATGGAAGTTTTGTTCTGTTTAAATACCAGTGTCTGCTCAATTTCACTAACAATAAGGTACTTACTATTCCAGTTGTGTTTTCCGGATGATGATTGGAAAGAAATTACATTAGGGGTAATACTTATTGATAATTTCCAGATTCCAACTGTGACAGCAGTTTAACAAAAATGCTTTAAAATCATATATATCTGAAAATGAGTCTTTTGCTGTTGTTTACTGCCTATCAATTGCCTTGTTGCTGAACCCTCTTCATTTGGGATTTTAAGACACCCTGTTTTAATAAAAATAGTAAAAAACAGAAAAAAAAACCCTCTGCAAAACAGCTTGAACCCCAAAAATAAAGAAGATGTGGAGGCAATTCTGAGAGCTACAAATTGTCACCGTGTTTACACTTTACTTGTCTTTTCACCTGCCAATATATGACTGTGACCTTACTCAAATACATGCTCTCCCTAACAAAGGCTGCACATCTGGTGGAACGTGTTCCTGCCCATGGCAAGGGGATTGGGATTGGAGGATCTTTAAGGTCTGGTCCCTTCCTACCCAAACCCTTCTGTAATTCTATTATCTCCTTGTGTGCAATGTCTATACAATGAAATATCATATTATCTAAAGGTACTAATTGTAAAAGGATACCTACTGCATCTATAATAAACATTTGAGTCAAGATTTGGGAGAGCTTATCTTGACATTTGAGGTTACCATTGCATAGATATATAGCTGTAGGTCTTACTAAGCATCTTTCACAACGGACACCCTAAAAGAGAAACAGCAAAAAGAGATTGTTTCCTTGAAAGCCCGAGAAGTGTTAAATTATCACCTTACTTTCCTGACTTGCTTTAACATGCAGAGAAGATGTCAAACTAGAGACTTCTCTGAAGGTGAGAATACTAACCACAATTACCTGCAGGCTAAAATCAAGGAAAAGCTGTGGTGGCAGTGTGTCTGCTGAGAATGGATATCCCAAGCCCCCAAAGGATACTTTGGTTACTGCAGAACTGTGTGAAAGGGGTCCCATCATTGTGTTCTCCTTCACCTTCACCCAAAGAAATTGAATGTTTTTTAGAGAGCATGCTCATGTCCAGGCATACTTGCTGTGACCTGAGAACCCTGGTCACTGGTTCCTCTGGACACGGAATGAGACAAACTCAGCTATTTTCTGGATCCTGGTTGGGAACCATCATCTCTGCTGGGAGGAAACTCTGACCATACACGCCTGGCATCCATCAAGGGAGCTGCACTGCCCAGACAGAGCAGCCGGGGTCTTCACCATGGATTTCAGCCCATCAAATGAAAAGCTATAGCATTTTGGCAAGGAGGTTGATGTCCTGCCTGGCACCTGGCTGTTGAGCTGCTGCCTTCAGCTGGTATCCTCAAATATTTCTAATCCAGGTTATTTAGCCTTTGCTCATTGTGTTAAACTAAAAACTCAAAACTGGGATTCTTGTTTTGGCAATTGGAAACAAAACCCCTCCTTGGCATACAACAGATGAAAAAGAAAGGTCTGGATTCAAAAAGCATTAATAATATCAAATGGCCAAAGTGATTGACTTTTAAATTGCACAGAAATCAGATGCAGAGAATTTTCTTCAGTGTTCACTAGGCATTTGATAAAATAAATCACAGCATATCAGATTTCCTTATTCTGTATAACTGGAGTCATAACCTCAGCTAACTGGATTTTCTCTACTTTTCAAGCTTGACTGTGGAAAAAATGTGTGAAAATTGATTAGGTTAGAAAAACTGGCATGAAATAAATAATTGATAGAAATAAACTGAGTAAGAAAGGAAACAGCTTGGATACTTTCTCTGTTGGGTAGAAAAATGAGAAACATTTGATATCAATTCATAAAAGCAATTATCTTTACAAATGTATAAAATCATTACTTTCAGAAGAGCACATGGTCATGATACAAACACTGAAAAACTGTAAAATCCACCACTAAGGCAGATTCTGTTTTAGGAAAATTGGACTGTCTTTTAAAATGTAATTAATAGCTGGCAAAAAATACTTATTCCTTTGCAATTGTAAATAATTTAATAAGATGCATTTAATAATTTATCCATGATAATTAGTGATTATATTTATTTCTACCCAAACATAAGGTTGGGGCTTTTTGGTGAAGTGAAAAGACTAGTTCAGTCTTAGGATTTTGCCTGAGAAAAATTACTATCTCATTAAAACAGAAGAATCTGATTGACCAAATGGGGATTAGAGCATATATGTAGGAACAGATATACAATGATGTTGTGGCATCAAGCTGCTATTGATATCAGATTAAATGAATGCTGCATATAAATCTGGAACTGTATAGGTCACTTTAGCTAACCTAGCAAAAAGTCTAAGTTATGCTAACAACCCAGCAGAAGTGCTAAAAAAATCAAGCAGTCATATTTTAAAAAGCCACAAAAGCAGGCGATAACTCATTCAAGTCTTGTCAGCTTCGACTCATTTAATTGGAAAACCTCCCGGACACTAACAGAAAGTGTATCCGTTCCTAACATAGGTGCTGCAGCAAAATGACATTTGGGAGCTGCCAAACAAGAGAATTGCTATTCCTGCCATTTGAAATGTGCATGAGACCTTGTGTATACAAAGGCTCTTGTTAACCAGTGGGAAACCAGTGCCACTGCTTTACTAATAGGTTGATATTAACAATCCTGTTTCACAAAGGAAATAATTATGAAGAATGACAACCTTCAATATAAATTGCAGTAAGAAGGCAAACTGGCTGTTTGACTGGCATGAGTATAAAAGAATTGGTGTCTTCTAACAAATTCTGCCTCAAAATTCTATCTGCAGTTTTTATCTGTTAGACCATAAGAATACATGCCTGTATATACTTGTTTTCTTAGACTTTTTCTGACAAACTTAGTTTTTTTGTTGTTGTGAAATAGATATATTTCTTTCAAAATTTTTATTTAGAAGAGTAGTAATTAATTTTATTTTTGCTTTTACAGAAACATCCCAACATGGTATTCAGATCACCAGCAATAGGCATATGCTGCAGGTATAATATTTACTTATTTTCATAGGAATCCAAGGTCTAGCAGCAATGAAGAGCAGGGAATTTCAGAGTGACTGCAATTGTTCCTAGGGCAGACAGACATAGGTTGCCTGTTGGAAACTTTAGTGCCTGTCTTGTAGGAGCAGCAAGAAAGGGTAAATTAATGCTTGCTGAAGGCAATGGGAGCTCTGTCTTCATCTTCTTGAGAGCAGTTAGGAAGCTACAATGATCTCCAGAAGAAGAGATCTGCTTTGAAACCTCTAAAACTTCCCAGTAGGGAGTGTGTCTACTGAATTTATAATTACTGGCAAGAATTTTGTTGATACCATTATAAGGTATGTCATATGGACAGTATAATTTCCCAACAAATGATGCATCTCTGTGCATGTGGAGCAACCACACCCTAATGATGGAAAGGACAGGAGAAAGTCTCCAGGATCCACCACTGCAGAGAAACAGAGAATTCCTTCTGGAAATGCCCTTTTCCAGACACTGGAACTACTCTGAGAAATCCCAGCACAGACATAGCCTGCTTGTACCAAGATGTGAGAGCTGGGTTAGGGTGCCGGTGCTGTCTGAGTGTGGAATGCTTCTCTGAAGCAGAGGGAAGCCCTGCAGCATCCCTGCATGGCTGGAGTTCAGATATGCTTACTGATCCAGGTATTCACCCACCACTGGTTCATGAATATTGTCAGAAAGGTTTCTTGGAAGTTGATTCAGGATGCTACCCCAGTTTTCCTGTTATATCCATTGTTGCACTCTCATGGCTCCCAATTCCCTCAGGAATATTCTTGAGGGAAGTCACAAGACAATCCTGAGGAACTTAAACCTTTTAATTGCTGCCATCAGGCACTTTGTAGTTTAATTACAACTTCTCTGTCTTGCTCATCGTTGTATTTGTGCACAATAAAATTGCTAGGAAGGTTGGAGGTGTCATCTTTCAGCCATTCAGAGATTAGTAAGACTATCTTAGTCCCAGAAAAATTTGCAGTAAAGGTCTAATATTGACACTCAGGTGGCTTAGCCCATGGGTTTGCTGCAAAATAGGAGAACTCCATTTCATGTGAAAGTCTGATACCACCTCTGTGACCATGGAGAAAAAGTTCCAGGTACATTGGACAAAGTGTACAGAGAAAAGAGTTTTATTTGATAGTGCAGTGGCTTGAACCATTTCTACAAGAGGGAAAATAAGGATCCCTGACTCTCAAGAAGTTTTCTGTATTTTTTTTTGCATGACTTTTAATGCCAAATGCAGATATATTTTTGACAGCAAAGACAAGACTCAAGCCTCAGCCCAGTGGTCCAGCCAGTAGATATGACAGGTATTGTGTCACATTGCTAACCAGTGAAATCACATTTGAATCACATTGCTGAAATGATAAAAACATGCATATCTGTATGCTTCAATCTGAAAATGGAGTTGAGCTTCCTTCCTAGAGGAGAGGTCTGTAAACCAGCTTATTTCATAAAATTTATGCCTCTTTCTCATGCCAAAAGAAGATGGTAGGAAGTTTAATTTTTGTGGAGTAGTAGGTAGCCTTTGAAAAGCTGTCACAGGCTGTAGGAGAACTGGTGATGTCAGAAATATATGCAGTAGTCACAACACAGAGATTAGGACAAGGATTCTCTGGGGTGTGGATGACTAGAAGGCAAAGTGGGGAAAAGAGGCTGACAAAAATAAAGATAGAGAAGGGTCATAGGTTTATGGATAAGTACATTGGAGGAAAGAAACTAGAAGACTGAAAATAGCCATGCAGGAAATCTGCTTTAGGGTATGAAACCCAAGCCAATAGACTTAGATGTTATGAACACAGGGATTGAGGCTGAGAAGGGGGTATGCAGAAGGCAGGAGTGAGGTGTATCCAAACAGAAGTGATTGCACAGATGTGAGAAAGGCAGATACAGATGTGCACATTCCTCTCCAGAGCTGGGAGTAGAGCTCAAGGCTCCTGGCATTGGCCATTCTTCCAGTGCTATCTGATTTCTCAGAGGGAAACTCTGCTGTCCTATATTCTGCTTATCCCCATAAAAATGATCTCCTGCTACTGCCATCACCTGCTCCCTGAGCTGGAGGGGTGGAGCTTTCTGCAGTGATTCCTAAAGCTTTATCCTGCAGGATGCTGGTTCTCTGGATAGCATTACTCTGGGCTTTTGAAGGGAAACACAAGCAGGACTCGTACTGGTGTTGTTTTTGTGTTGAATACTTGACTATGGAATTTTAATTTTCTTTTTTTTTTTTTTTTTTTTTTTTGGTGTGCAATAAATATCATATGGATGTAATTACTGTCTACAGTTAATAATTGCCTTGCATATCCAAGAAAGTCAATTTACTCAAGAAAAGGTCAGAAAACAGACTGTAGTATTACTCCTTCTGCCTTCTGACTTTGAACAGAAAACACTCTTAAGTTTTCTGTAGATCTCATTAAGCTTCTAAATTCAAATCTACATTTTTAAAAAGATGAATTTTCACAGGCAAGGCTCTGAACTTTTTAATTAATCTGCACACACACACACACAGAAAAGAGGATGGCAATATTTAGTGAAATCAATGTGATAACAGTCCAATCTATATTTCGATTATAAAGTTACTTCCCTACTCTAGAGACAAATAAACCTCTGCTGACCAATTTTTCCATCTAAATTCTACATGGGGAAAAAAAATCTTTTTTTTTAACAATAAATAACAACAATTTTAAGTTCCAACAAGTCAACTTGCAAATGAAGACAATCCTTATTGACTTGTACTGATGGCTCTCTTTCTGAAACTAGGCAATAATAATGTGAAAAAACAAAAAACACCCAAAAAATCAACAAGGAAAACCCAAAACAAAACAAAACAAAAAAAAAACCCAAAAAAACAAAAAAAAAACCAAAAAAAAACCACCAAAAAACCCCCAAAAAAACCTCAAACAAACAAAAAAAACCCCAAAAAACCAACCAACCAAACAGAAAAAACAAAAACCCAACAACCAAGATAAAGCCATACTTTAGTAACTTTACAGGGCAGAATCTGTCTGGATACAGTTTTTTGGGACTTAAGGCCACTCAATATTTCATAGAGCTACCAGATTAACAAATCAGATGGCTCCTATTTTGACATGGGGAAACTGCTTTGTTGCCGCACAGGGATGCTGTTGCTGTTTTTCTTTCTTTGTTTAAAAAGATAGATCACTTTTATTTTGACATGGGGATACTGCTTTATTGCTAGGTCCTGCCCGTCTCCTGCTTTGCTGTGCCTTGCACTTCCCAGACTCCCAGTGCTCAGAGCCACCAGCCAAGCTGTCAGGCTGCCCATGCACTTTTAAGTGCTGCAGGGAGCCACCTGGCCAGGAGCAAAATGCCAAGGAGAGGGGGAGACAAAGCAGCAGCCTAAGTGAGGGAAATGGTGGAGCCAGCTTATTGAGAGGGGTCTCTGTTCAACCAAAACACCTTAACTTTTGTCGCACATAAAATCACTTTCTTCAACAGCTCAAACCCTGGCAGCCAAAGCACTCATGACACTTTCTCCACGGTCATTGTGATGATACAGAATCATTTGGATTGGAAAAGACCTCCAAGATCATCAAGTGTGTCCTTTGACTGATCTCCACCCTTAACTACACCGCAGCACTAAGTGACATGTCCAGCCTTTTCTTGAAAATATCCAGGGAGGCTAAAGAAAACAAGAACAGGTGGACATAGCTACAGCATGAAGCTTTTGATAGATAAGACAGAAAGGTAGGATAGATATTTAGATAGAAATATAACATATTTCCTCTCTTCCTCAAACCTCAGGGATGTCACCAGGGGAGAGTAGGACAAGACCAGCCCAGTGGCATCGAGGTGACTCCACCTGTGGCACTGCTGTGAGCACAGACTTGGCCTTGCTGATATGCACTGTGAGACATACACAGCTCTGTGCCTCCTGCCACATCCCCCATGGATGGTGTTGGCCTCCCCTCTCCCCCACAGTCTTGGAGAACATTTCACCAGCTCTCCCCTGCCCCTCGACAGGTACAATCCATAGCACAAGCCATAGGAAATGGGAATCAAAAGGGTCAAGAGAGGAAGAGTGCAAAACCCTAGCTATTTTCCCATCTGCAGAAAATTTGCGTTCTCCTAATAACTTCACTTCTGGGAAGGTTCTGAGCCTCAGCTTGACCTTGGTGTCTGAGCTATTATCTTTGCTGCTTTAGTCAGCTTTAGAGGCACTCAGGGAGGGAAACCTAGTCACCCTTAGGAAGAGCAGAAATTCGGCTGAAGATTTGGAAATGCCAATATTAGCCTTAGAGGCCTAAAGAGCTATGGGAGGTGATCCTCAAGTGCAGTCATTTCCTCTTAAGAACAAATACTGCTGCAGATTCACCCAATGGTCACATGGAATGGCTGTTACTGCAACGAGCACACTCACAAGCTCCAAGGGAGCTGTGGATTGCCAGTGAGTTTATAGAGAGATTTTTAATAACCAGAGCCCAGTTTTCAAAGTTAGAAGAAAGAAAATATCCATGTAATAGTAGCATATGGCTGTTCATGAAGACAAAATTCTTCAGTTTATTTTGAAATCTATCTCATGGAAATCATAACATGCACTTTCCTTGCCATAATGGCATACCATGAAATTATTTTAGCTTTTTGTGGAGGTTAGGTTAAAGACCTGCTATCTATGGAACCTAAGTTGTAGCATTATGATGATGTTAACTTTGATAACAAAGTAGATACAAAATTAAATAGCAGAGTTTGCAGTGGAAAACAAATCAGGTTTAATTACACTTCAATTCCTTAGTGTCAGAACAGCAAAGTAATAAGGCATTTACAGTTTAGCCAAGGGAATTCACATTTCATGATAAAACAGCAGCTTTATCTCTTCTTATCTCTTGGTTCTTCAGAGTTTGAATCCCATTGCTAGTGAACTTGAAGCTATCTTTAGAGCTTCAATATACATTTTACATAAATAAACTATGTGACAGTGAAAAAGTTACTGTAGGATACTATACAGTACAATCAAAAGGCTCTGTTTCTTCCTTGAAATGTAATGTGGCAACACACTTCGGAACAGATTCCAAGTGGCTTAGAAAATCATACCATGTGAGTTCATTTTTGCATCTCAACTGAATATTAATAAATTTAAGTGTCCACTTGGATTCCTCTATGATTGTTCCAGCACTATATGCTCTTCATCAAGACCTAGTTGTAAAATCAACGGTGCATTTATAATTTATTAGAGTACTGAGTGAACTAGATTTCCCCATCCCAAGAAATGCAGAGGGCCTTCACTCCATTGCCTCAGTGGGAGTTGTGGGAATTCAGTTCATCACTGGATCTTGTTCTTAAAGCAATCTACTTGAGTTTGTGTTGTTGTTTGCTTTACAAGAATAAGATAAGCTTCTAAATTCTCATTCAAACACAGAAGAATGATAATTTTTGCTAATATCCCTGCTAATAGGAATGCTGAAATAGCAGAACCTAATACAAAGTCAGACAGTCACACTTTCATAAATCATTCATGCAGTAAGCAGCTGGTGGTGCAAAAGTAATACCACCCTCACCGCTGTGCAGCTGATAAAAACATTTTGTCTTCTATGCTGAATTTCACTCCACCCCTCATATAGTCAGATGTCTACTCACAGTGAAAAAGGGCAAAGAGAAATAGAACAGCCCTGGAACATATGGTTAAAAAGTCAACAGTTAATTAATTCCAATTCCCTAATATCTTCTATGGGAATGCAAAGCCTGAGTTGATGTGTTTGGTCAAAAAGCACTTTAAAGGGTGAGACAGGATGGGGGTTGCATGACCCATGAGGAGTTCTTACCGTTCATGCTGTTCATGCAAGCACAGTGACTCTCAGGCGACAGGTGCTCCCTGTCTCCACTGCAGCTCCTGGGGAATCTGCACCATCTAGACTTTATGAGCATCACAGAGCCAACACATCTGCACTCACAGGCTGAACATAAGACCCAGGAAGTCCAGCATCAGCAGCAAGAATTTAAAGATAAATTTCTGGTGTCCCATGCTGCTACGGAGCATGAAGTACGTGTTCAGAATCTATGGAGAAGGTGGGATTAGGAGGCGACGGTCCTCACCTCTCCTTGCTGTGCTTTCTTTCTGGTGGCAGAGCCTTGGCAAAATTGTATGTTTGCAAAGACGGGGACAGGGAATTACCCAAGGAATACATCAGCCAGAAAAAGAAATATTTTAAGTGTGTGTAAATACCAGAAATACATAAACAGCAAATTATTTGTTAAATGAAACAGGACAGCAACAAATTTTGTCTCTCTGGTTTGTTGTACATCTCCAGAAAGCCCAATCAAGACACTGTTAAAATCCATTCTTCTTTGTTAGTTTGAAATTATTCCTAATTTCATTTTAAAATATATTTTTGTGTAGAACAATATACTTGTCAGATATGAGAGCCCCAGATACAAGGATTGACCAGAAGGAACTTCATAAGGAAACTTCTGGGAGCTACTGAAGCAAATATTGCTGATTCAGATGTCTTTTACACTTCCTCAGGGGCCTGACCCTTTAATGAAAATTAAAGGGGTTTTGCCAGTGTGAAAAACACTGACATGCAGAAAGGCAGTGAACAGATGACCCAAGGCTGTAGCCACCACCCCTTCTAATTGTGGCTGTGTATCAAATGCAAGGAAAATGCACACAATCTGATTGTGCTGTGGTCAGTGAAAAATCACTGTAAGCCAGCAGGCAACAGTAACTGCTGCCCCTTTCCTCCTTCCCAGGCTGGGCTTGCTTTCTTCCTGTGGTCTCGCTTTCAGAAACTGCTGATTAAGAAAGCCCCCAAAATATCAGGACCCAAGTGAAGAGGGGGAGGACATGGAGGGAAAAGAACAGATGATATTTATGATTAAGAATCTCAATCACTCTAGCATAAACGATGAACTTAAGATCATTGGCAATAGAAATAGTTTACTTAACAGATGGTAGGCAGCTCCTATAAGAGGAAACCATTTTGAGCATGAGCTTAATTGAATGGTTCTGATCTGTATAAATTAACATGTTTTAAATCCATGCATATATTCAGCTTGACTTTCAGAATAATCTTTTAGAGATTTTAAGATCCTCTAAGTGAAAAAATTATTGTCAGAAATCGATTCCAAATTTTCAGATGCTTATAGGTAAGAAAAAATGAATGTCCTCTTATCTATCTTCAGAAAGCAAATGTTTGGTAATGCATGCTGTAGTCTGCTCCTGGTGCTCATGATCTTAAATGTGTTTCTTATGGAAATTCTCTTAAGTAATTCCTAGGGATAAACATCTGCTATTTTATTGGATAAATAATTTGAATTTATAGTAATTTTCCCAATTGACAATTTTGTAGTAAAAAGTAATAATTAAAAAATTTAGCAACCAAGAGCCTCTACAATAACACTTTCCTTTAAATTTTCACAATACCATGGATTGCTCTGAGTGTGAGAGGACATCAGCTCAATAAAAGAAATTTTTATGAACACCCAAATAATTCTTAACACCAGCATGTACATCAGTACAATTGCTCATGGGGGCTGTAAACACGTGCTGCACATTACACTGACATTTGCAACAGAAGTGTGAGCAGTGAGTTTCCATGTATTATGGGGCAAATGGTGGGCTATTCCTGTGAGATAAAGGGCACTGAACTCAGTACAGGTAGAAGAGCAGGAATGAGATGTATTGACTAGAAAAATCAAAATGAGAGAACGGTGCAAATCTACTTAATTCATCAAGTTTAAAAGTTTAGAGGGTAGGGTTGGTACAATGGCAAGGCCGATTCTCCACTGCTTTACCCTCTGTACAAACATTCCCCAGGCTGAAAAATTCCATGGAAATAAATACACAGTGCAAAAGCAGAGTGAAAATATCTGCCAAAATCTCTGTCAAAGAGCTATGTCATTTCAGCACATCATACCCCCTAGACCAGGATACAGATCAAGTAAATTCGAAAAATACATGTTTACTAAGTTTGTGCCCTGTCCTGGCCCTCTGCATACCTGTGAACCTTTTCATGGAGTACATTTCCAGTTGCTCTGATGTCTATATCTGCTGCTAAAACCTCACAAATACTCATTTTTCTATCATATTTGCCAAGGTCAAAATGGTTTGGGCTAGATATTACAGAAGAGGAAAAGTGGCCTTCTGCCTGCCTGTATTTTGGCATCAAAGAACCTTTTTATTTATGAAAATACTCTCCTATTTCAAGGTAAATCATATTAATTGCAAGTGATGGTCCAAATTCCCTGCTGGCCTAAGGCATTCCAGTTCCATCAGCTTCAAGGCACTTGTGTGCCCATCAGTCATGCATTTCTATTGTGAGTTAGTGACAGTATTGATCTACAGCAAATGCTTAACTCTGCAGTAGCTGCCTCTGTAGCTTGTTCAGCTCTGTAGGCACCTTATTCCAACAGCAATCTGCTTTCTTTGAAATGTAACTTTACGTTTGTAAAATCAAATTGAAAGCAAATTTGTCACACAAATTGCAAATTCACGTAAAGACTCCAGGCCCCTCGCAAAGGACTAAATACTTATTTCATGCGGGTCTCCACTAAAACTGAATTAGTTACTGTACCCAGTTGTAGGAGGCATCCACAGTGGACAGTATGAATAGCACAAGAGTAAAGTAGGTTTTGGCCTGACCCTGTATGAGGCAGGTATGAAATTACCTTTCTTTTTCTTTAGAGCAAGAACAGTGAAAGACATCTAAAGACTACAATGGATCAAAAGCCAGATTTATCAGAGTGAAAAAAACCCAAAACAAGGTAAGATAGATGTTGCTTCCTACCATGCCCTTCCAAGAGGCATCTTTTAATTTGACTTTCTAGTCTGATGATTTACAGCAACTTTCTGGGCTACCCTAAGTGCCCAGGGAAGGGCTACTGTAAGTCCCCAGGAGAGGCAGAGGCCTTGATTTTGACCTGTATTCTGCTCTACAAACCAGTCCTTTGTTCCTCCTGGGAGCCCATGTGTTGTGCCACTGCAGCCATTCCTTGCTGTGGGTATCTCTAGCTCCTCTGCTGCCCCACACAACACTCTGGGAGCTGCTCCTAGCCAAGCCTGTCCATCTGCTCATGGGAAAGGCTAGACCAGTCTCCTCTTCCTTGGGGAACCAGCTACTGAACCCTCTGTCCTGTACTCAGGACGATATAAGGAGTCCTCCTACCTCCTCATTGCCTAGTTACACTTCCTAGCAAGACATAATAGATGGAATATTTACAGTAAACTGTGCCTAAAACAGTTCTGCCATCTGTCACAGTTGTGCATAATGAGTTCTTCATACTTCCACAGAGTTATGCATTCAACAATCTCCCCATAACTGCAGATAATAAATGTGGACACCTGCCATTCCACCAATGGCTGTATCAGTCCCAGTTAACAGATGGGTAAAACAGGGTGTGAAGCTATTAAAGGTAGATTTTTACCTCACCTAATGACAGCTATCTAAATATAAGGCATCTTGTCTATTCTACTTAGATACGTTCTGTCTTTATCCTATAGAAAGAGACAGGCACCTCCAGAGGGCCTTATTTATCACGCATTTTCTGGACTCCAACCTTTGGAATTAACTGTCCTCTGGAAATTCCTGTCTGTATTCATTGACTGCACAAGGAAGCTTGATTACCAGACCTGCAACAAAACAGCTTCCATTTGGATGTCTAAAATTAGGTGAGATGATTTCACACAAGAGTTGCTATTAGGGATTTAAGTAGTGAGCTAAACCAACTCCACGGTTCTGGCCTCGAAGGGCAAGCAGAATGGCCATACCACCTTACCTGGAGGGGACATGGGAAGAGACAGATCCCAGCCTCAGGGATGAAATTACATGTATTGTGAGTAGTTCACACTTTTAGCATAGCTGCTGACAGGTGGTTACAAAACCCAGCCTTTGGAAATTGGCATCTTCTTGGTGGGGAGTGGGAATAAAACTTAAGGGAGCAAATTAAAGAAGCAAAGTTAACAGGTACCATAGAGCATAGCAAAGAAGAGCATACCACAGAAGCACAGCAAAGGTTTCTGAGAACACCAAATGATGCTGAAAGTCACTCAAAGTTTTTTATCTCCATATCAGATTGGTCTTGTAGATAGGACAGGTGGTTAGTAGAGCTGCTCAGGTTAGTTAGTCCCTGCACCTGCCTGCTTGGAGAGAGGCACAATTCAGCTGAGCTAATGCCAGAATAAAACTTGGAAGATTTGGTTTCCAGCTCTGTCAGTGACCTGAAAAAC
This sequence comes from Emberiza elegans, assembly GCA_024865655.1. Classification (NCBI taxonomy): domain Eukaryota; kingdom Metazoa; phylum Chordata; class Aves; order Passeriformes; family Fringillidae; genus Emberiza; species Emberiza elegans. Next base: position 19,158,956 of record JALJVW010003023.1, on the reverse strand, counting down.
AATGCCACAGCCACATCCTTTTCCCTTTCCATGCTTCACTTTCCTGATTTATTGAGGGAGGGTAGTTATTCTGTAAGATTTCTTTATAAAATATTTCTGGCTGACTAAATGGAAAATCTCACTTCCAAAGCTAAAGGTTCTTGATTACACGTCTAATGCCATCTTTTGAACTCACTTGACAAAAAAAAATTCGATTTTATATTTTTTAGAAAGGGTAAAACCCATAAATATAGATAAAATTAATTACTAAATACATACATCTATGTAAACACAGGGAAACATCATTACATACTAAAGCAGAGTTCAGGCTCTGTTCATGTGAATTGAACAGCAAAGTCCCACCTATATATTTAGTGTTAGAATTGAGCCAACTGTGAGTTGTGTTGTTTGCTTTCAGGGGTGACAAATGCCAAAGATAGGAGTAGTTTGCCTTTTGATTTTGGTAGAATTAGAGGAATTTGATGGATAGGTAGCAAGAAATTTACTACATTTGGCCATGGCTTCTCCCACATTCTCCCTCCAGCAATTTGCAAATATCCCTTTTCTGCTCTGTGCACAGATTTATCAAGCTGAGATTGAATGATGGGAGCATACCCCTGAGGTGGTTATATTCATGTAGTGACTGTGCTGGTGTGTTTAGGCAGTTGCTATGGCTCCTAATTTGCTCACCAAGTACATATTTTGCATCCTTACAAGGAGCCTGTTTCAATAGGAACTCGCTAACATCTTCACTCAGGCACTATAGTGTCTGTCCAGGAACAAGCAACTCCATGGAGCAAGATCCTTTCCCTACTGAGATCAGTGGAAGGTTTGCCATCAAGCGAAAAATCTTTACTTTTTGTCTTCAAGACTCATTTCTTCTAGTTATATATTTGCCCATAGTATTTTCAGACCCCTTTGCACATCTGAAACTATTATTACTATTACTATTATTATTATTATTATTATTAATCTGAAACAATTATAGTTATTTTTGTGGAATCTTGTGATAAGGCTTGAAATTGTACTGTGATATGATTCATGGCTTTGAGCTGCAGGACAGTAAGTGTAGATGAGATATTAGGAAGAAGAAGTTCTTCTCTCTGTGTGTCTCAAGGCTTCCTTGCCCAGAGAAGCTGTGAATGCCTATTCCTGCAGGTGTTCAAGGCCAGGCTGGATGGGGCTCTGAGCACCCTGGTCTTGTTATAGCTTCCTTGCCCATGGCAGCAGGGTTGGAACTAGATGATCTTTGAAGACCCTTCCAACCAAAACCATTCTATGATTCTGATTCTATAAGTTGCTGTAAGGCAGAGCAAAAGAAATATGAGTGCCTGATTCACATCACCCAATTTTCAGATTATTCTCTATTAGATTCTGTTGCTGTTTTTACCTCATCTATGCTGCTCTGGATTAACAATGAAATAAATAGGACATCTATATGGTCAGTTAGATACAAAGTTATAAACCCTATGGAAAGTATCAGAAAATTAAAAGTGTATTTTCACATATAAGGGTTGCAAAAACTGGGAAGCCATGTGTTCCATCAAGAGCTTGTTCAGAAACCACCAGACCTTTCTTCATGAGGAATATCACTTATTTTTGCTTTAATCCATTATACTGGCAGTAGGTTAGGCATATATAAGAGACTGAAAAAGTGTTATCAACACAGATTATTGAAAATAAACAGTAGAAATGTACAGCTTGTTACAGACCAAATGGAAAGTCATTATTGGCAGCATCTCTTCTCGGGTTCTAGATGTGCACCCATGTCCATGAGTTTGTTCCTTATGAATACTACAAAGCTGTAGGATATGTAGCCACTAATATAAAGAAGACTCATCAGCTCATGGCAGACAGAACTCAAATTTTTAGGATTCTTATATATAGCAATTTTCTTCATTCCATTTCTCTTGATGCTAATCATTGTGGTGATGATAATCTTCCAGATTCAATTAAGATTTTAAAGGAATTGCTTGGATTCAGTCAGTGAAAGTATTTGGTTGACCTAATGAAGATGTCTACCTTCTGGTGAAACCAGTTGGTAACTAAGCTGCTCCAGGAGTTCAGACACACAGCTCATGGCTTTTGCAATATGGAATAGCCTAGTGCATCTGAGATTCACACAGGGCTGGAGGCTATGGCAGAGAACTGTGCCCACTGGAACTGCAGATGGAGACCAGCTGCTGCATCTGAGAGCACCCCACATAGCCACAGGACTCTGCTAAAGGTCATTGAACCAGACTCTAAGTTCAAGAGTATAAAGCTGAATCCTATCCTTAGTGGGTGGCTATTTTATGAGACAATATCACATAATCACAGCTTGGCCTCCTTGTATCTCCTCAGAGTGTCAAGAAGATTGCCATATTTTCTTTATAAATGAATTAAAAGTGCAAATTGCACAGACAATCACTGGAGTTTTAAAAAGTTCTGAAAATCTTCCAAGAATTCACCAGGAGATGGAGAAAGTTGAATGAAATTTCTGTTAGAAATATACTTTTACCTAACTTAATCAAAAAATGGTAAAATTTTCCTCATGCTTCAAAAACTGTTTAAGCAAAGTTTTTTATGGCAATGTATATTGTTTTAATCTATTGTTGAGATGGAGTAGGTGGTTGTCTTGTTAGCTTGAGTGAAGCATTTATGGTTCTAAGCCTTATAAATATTTTTATAAGGAATTTTTGCAGTTTTTTAACTTTAGGAAATGAGAGTATCACTATAAAATATAAGATTAAGTTTCAATTACTGTTAATATATTTGGATTATTTTAAATACATGGTGAAATTGCCTCTCAAGCCACGAAATTCAAAATGTTGAGAGCCTGGCTGTGCTAAGGAATTTAATATCCTCTGAGGTATTTAATGAAAACTAAAATTTGGTCTGAAATAGAAATCATTTGGTCAGAGTTGCTATCAGGACAATTATTGTCCATGGGCTCCCATGCAGAAGTCCCAGAAAAACACGGTGGGATCCACTACAGTGCTAACCTCTCTTAATACCTCTGCACCTGGCAAAGAGTGCTGTAGATGTGATGGGAAAACAAATGTAAGGGAAAAAAAATGTGCAAGATGGTTGACTTTGAATGGGATTTTTAGCGATATATGAAACTTGAGGATTTAGCCACCTATCTCTGCTTTCCAAAGGATGGGCCACACAACCCACTTTAGCTGTCTAGATCATCTAGAGGTTTGTAGAGAGCTACTGTCCCTGAAAACTGTCCCTGGATACCTCATAGGGATAGTGAAAAACCCCTGGAGAGATCAGAAAGAAGCCTTCTCACCGTCTCTGTAACTTTGGTTTCTGTTCCAGGCTAAAAATATTTTGCCTTTCCACACATCTTCCCAAGTGGGATGTACTCCTGTCTTTTCAAGGGCTGATGACTGTGCTGATGACATTTTTTATGATAGACCAATGACATTAAAACAGTGCTCCAGGACAGGGCAACCTGGGTTTCCAATCTCCTTCAGAAGACAAGGGCTCAGATCCATATTTCCAGAGGTTGCCCCATAGAGCAGATTACAGACCCCTCCTGTGGGGTGCAGTGGGAAGGAAAGAAGAGTATTTTCCTGGCAGGCCTCAGCTTGGCATGCATGTTTAAAAGAAAAACAGTGAAGGAAGAGCATAACTGCAAGATTTCTGTTCAAATAACAGGCCCTGTGTTTCTGCTTCCTCACCCCTGGACAATTGCTCCAGCTGAAATCCTGTTGTGCATAACTGGTGCAGTGACAGCAGCTTCTCTGAGGTTCCAAGTTATCATGGACAGAGCGTAACTCCAGTGCCTGGGAAGCTTTTAGGTTAGCCACAAGGTGCCTATTGATTTTGAGCTGACAGGCATTACACTGTGCTGTGCTGCTGTCAAGGCAGAGATGCGTAAATTGCATTTAAATGCAGCAGCAGCCAGGGCTGTAAAGATGTGCACCTAATTCTTTGTCATCAGAACTTGGCATCTTAGAAATCTTTTAACACCAGCATTTAATTTAATAGGGGGAAAAAAAGTAATTATAAGAGAGATCTTTCTAGATCTAGTGCAGGTAAACGAGCAGGAACAAAGACAGTCATGCAGTTTACTGCCTGGCAGAAAGAGACCACACTGAAAACACTGTTAGCAAATGTGGAACAAAATGAGCTATGAATGAAGGAGCATATCAATGAAGTCAAAGCAGCACCACTGAACACTTTTTATTAACACTTCTATTAATTAATCACTCCCAGTATTAATGACTTATTGAAAAAAAGTCAAATGTTTAGAGTTCTCCGAGGAAACAAAATCATGGCAAACATCACAGAGCCACAGGGGCACTATATACATTAGATAAGGTGATGCAGATATTATCAGTATCACACAGGTGCCACTGTCATGCTGATACACTGATCGCAGTATGAGGAAAAGCTGACTAGGTGAGATCCAAGTTCAGGCAGTATCTTTCACTCAAGCCAGTTATCATAATGCAAATCTGCCACAAAGCCTATGTAAAATACATGGTGATGTATTATTTTTTTTATTTAAATTATATCAATTTGTTAGAAACTTGGCCATAGGAGGCTAGTTTTTCAGCAAAACATCAGCAAATGACGCAAAGTACAGAAAGTAAGAATTAGATCCTTTAGGACAAAAAATGCTGTTCCACAGTGCATAGAAGCTGCCTTTGTTGAATGTGGGGAAGTGTTACTACATTCATCATTGGCTCCATTTCTTTCCCTGTTGTCAGAAGCAGCTACATCTGTCTTAGCAGCTCAGGATATTATTAGGTAAACTATTAACATCCTCAGAGGTTGTAGGCTATCAGGGCATCAATATATCTGTCACTTTTCAAAATCATCAATTACATGCAGAGAACTGACTCTTCTCAGTGTCACAGCTGGGAACTTGACAGCAGCTGCTCAGTGCTGGCAGCACAGTTCCCATTGCACAAGTCACCCCAGGTCACTTTGCCAACTCAGTGGGGCAACTCACCTTTCCCAGCCACCAGAGCTGCTGCTGCAAAAGCTCTCCCTAACTCTGCCTCCATGGAACCCCAATGAAGCAGTTGATGTTGCCCAGGGTCTCATGTTTGCTCCAAGGGGTAAAATATAATGGAGCAACTGGTGCGAAAAAGGTGCAGGCAGGTGGGACTGTGGGCCCACCACAACTCAGATGCAGCCAGTGTGGCAGCAGCTATCCTCAGTACAAAGCTTCTTACCACTCACTCAGGAGCAGCATCCTCACAACAACAGCCCCATACCTCAGAGGTGTTAGAAATGCCTAAGGACGTTTGTCTTAGCACCTTCAGCACTAGAAAACTAAAGGGACAATTTGCAGTCCATCCTTGAGAACCTGCTGAGGGCACTGCACTACACACAGCAAGGGTCATCCTCATCCTGCCAGGTCTTTCAGTTTTGGCTGCTATGGGCTACCTGCAGCTCCCTGCAGCTTTTCAGTCCCCCAGCACCATAGCCAGGTCTCTGGGAAAGGAGCTGGGGCTTGGCTATGGAGACCATCATGCAGATGACTGTGCTGAGCGAATCACTGCTACAGTCGGACAGCAGGGTGTAGGTGATATGGAGAGAGAGCTCCCTTTCTTTGGAGTCTGCCATTGCAGAAAATGTTTTGTGACAAGCACCTTGTCTGCAAGGGCTGGCTGATCTGCTTGCTTTCAAAAGGCTGTTGGGGTGTCTCTGGAGGCGTATGCACAATGATAGCGGCAAACAGCACACATATTGGCCCTTTAGGCAGTTTCCTTGCCAGGGAAGATCATTACAGACAGCATTTACTGCTCTTAGTAAGCCCAGCAAATGACATCTATTAAAAGTTTAGATTTTCAAAGGAGTACTGCTGTCCTAAATTGTTTCTGTAAACATGCATCATGCAGCTGGTGAAGGAAAGGAGACTGCAATATTTTCCAAACCTAGAAAAGGCTCCAAGTACTAATATAGTTGATAAGAAAATCTTTGCTTTCTTTTCAGTCAGGCTGACTCCATAATCCTTATTGGATACCACCATGGGGATATTGCAGGAGAATAAAAAGCAACTTCAATGACTTGAGCGGTTTGTGTATAAACACATTTTTTCAAAACCTAATCTGGCTTCTCATACTTGACTAGTAGAGACAGTGTTCCCAAAGATGTTATGACCTTTATTGCTAAACATGATAATTCTAAATAAGCAATAAGAATAAAATGTATATTTAGGAAGGCAAATTGAGACCTGGTATTATCCCACTGAATCTTTCATATTCATAGGAAAATATGGATTTGCACTCATATGCAAACACCAGCAATAAGGTGAAAGTTTCAATGGTTCTCTGTTGTGCAGTAAAGAGGCTGTCATGGACAAGATGAGATTCTCTAAATTACTGGACTGTCTATGATGATGGCTGCAAAACTGAAATTTAGTTTCCTATTTTTTTCCTTTTGTCACTGGACCTAATTCTGTTCTCAGCCGTGATGGTGTAAAACAGTATTATTGGAGCAATATTGGAGCATAAATCTAGCAAAAATAAAAAGGGTGAGGCTTCTTGCTTTCAAAAAGTACATGTTATCAATATATAGTAGAATTAAGAAAAATAGTAGATGTAAAAAGATAAATTTGAAATTAATTTACATATTTGAACATTATTAATTGCTATATTCAGTATAAAATACTGAAAATATAATTATGCTTCCTGAACACTAAGACCAAAAGACATTTCAGCTGTCTATGACAACCAGAACACAGAGCCCACTTATAGAAATTACCTTACTATCTTGTACCTTTTCCATAGCAAGACATTTATATTGTTGAAATACACACAGCAGGCATGCATTAATTAGTCCGTTGATTGTTATTAATACTGATAGACTGGTTGCTGAACTAGATTAGGACACTTTCTTATCAGCAGGAACTGCTCTAAAAAAATCACAAGGTAGGAACTGTAAACTATCACCTGATTTAATCTTCAATGGGGTGCTTAAAATTAGAGACATCCCAGAAACCTCTGTTTATCAGAGTCAACCTACTGCAACATCCTTCAGATTCTTTCCTTATGCTAATGTGTAGCTCTGAAATCAATCCATATATATTCCAGTAAAACGTTGTGGGTTTAACAATTAACTTTTAAAATTTAATTATGGTCAAATTTGAACTGAGAACTTACAGAATTTAACATTTTTAAATTCAAGGAAGTGCACATTTTTATAGTTGCCTCATATCCCTTACATTTTTAGGCATGTTCTTCCCTAGTCCTTTCCCACAAATCAGTTCAAAATCTTTTCAGAATCCTCTTGTAACAGTTGCATTAGGACAGATGAAGCAAAACTTTGGTTATATCAGCATTGTCATGAAATTGTGATCTGTCAGCAAAAGGCTCTCCCCAGGTAAGCACATGCTCAGATTGTCTTAACCACTTTCCCTCATGAAATGGTGGGGTTTATAGTTTCTTTTGCTTAATAAAAAGACGATTTGGGTATTAATAAGAGATTTCACAGGAATAATAGCACACTTGTCTTGGCTTCCAGAGGCAGAGGAACACAATATGCTGAGGGTGAGAAACTAGACTTCAGTGGTTTCATATGGGCACTTTTGCAAACTCAGAAGCTGATGAAAGCTGACTGCTTAAAATCTCCTCAGATCTGGTCTTTTAGACTTCTATTGTCAAGTACACCCCAGAGCGAAATGTTCTGTAACTGAACATACTGCAGATTGCCTCCACCAAAAAAATAAATCTAAGTAATCTAAGGTCCTGAAATTATCTGACATGGATAGATCCGTGTTCATAACTTTTAGAGGCCAACATTTGTATAAAATTTACCAAGTGAATAGCAATATGTAAATACAACCTTTCTCAACCTCTTGAACTAAAGTCAACTTTGAATATTGTGATGGCTTTAGAAAAAGGACTGTTACAACCACATTTACATTCTTTCTTTGAGATTATACACCACCAGGGAATATGTTATCATTCAAAACCTCCCCATTTTCAATGACTGCCTGCAAACACCCCTAAGGAGTGCTGGTATAATAATGCATTCAGAAGGGTGTACAACTGCAATACATAGAGATAAAAAGTCTTTCTTGTCTCAGCACATATTACAAGTGTCCAAAGATGTTACTGTATTTAATTGTTTTATGTTTGACAATAGGATCAGTTTTCCTAGTCAATTTGGTTATTTTGCTTAAAGATGATTCGGAATATTCTCTGTCCTGCTGCAAAGCATCATAGAGTACATTACCCTTTTGCATCTATTTTAATGACTTCCTTGCTGGCCTCAGCTTTTCCTTAGACTATGCTACCTAGACTTACTCCTAGTGTCCACAGCTAAATAAAAGAGGACTACAAGCTTATAGGGCTCTCACTATAATAATGTGGGACTGTCTTCCATCACCAATGCTCTAAGATTCCCCTACAGTCAATATGTCTCAGACAGAGAGAGTAGATGTGAGCAAAAACCATGAACAGAGGTAACAAACTGAGTTGTCAGGGCAGCCCTCCCTCATTTCTCAATCTAGAGTTACAAATCAATGACATTTACAATCCTGCATATGGCATTGTGCTATTTTTGTGTCGATATACTATAATGTGCAACCTCCCTGAAAAGGTTATTATGGTGTCTAATCAGTGGGCTGAATGTGTGTTAACTTCCAGGATCTCCTGTGCTGGGGATGGGTGCATTTTAAAGTGACTCATACAGACATGCTAAAACATGTCAGGTCTGCATCAAAACAGAGGCAGACACTCTTACAGAGAATGAGGGAGACATCTGTATTGGTGTTACCTGTCTCCATTTATGTGCTTGATGTTTTGGTTGGTTGTTTTTTTGTTTTGTTTTGTTTGAGTGCATGAATTTAAATCTGGAGCATCTCTTAGGAGGAGCATTTCCTTTGCTCAAACAGAAGTTATTGAACTCACTACAAGGATAAATGGGTGAAATTAAAGGGCCTCTGATATATATAAGATGAGAATAGTGCTTCTAATGGTCCCTTCTGGGCTTAAACTTTATGAATCTATGTTTCATTTCCTGCTTGCTCAGTGATAGAGATAAGATATCTCCAGGGCAAATACCAAGAGTCCTTCAGAGAACAGTGGGTAGGCTATTAATCTCAAAGTGCCTACCTGCCTGGTTCAGGCTTAGGTTAACAAGCTTATTGTCCCACTTCTATGGCTTGAGATCAGAGGACACTTATCTGTTTTAAAACCTTTCTAGAGAGGAGAAGTGGAGAGCAAAGAGAGCTGGGGGAAAGCAATGCAGGGGGACAAAGAAACCAGGGGAAGGAAACATGGGGTGACTGTGAGAGTAACTGAAAGAGATTGTTCAAAACATCATTGAAAGCCCAACAAAACATAATGTAATAAATCCTAGAAAATAAACACAGGTGTGTGTAATCCTCAGTGCAAGTTTAATTATGTTCCCCACTTAGATAAAGTATCAGAAGAAGAATACTCAACTGTGCTCTAGAAGGTTGTTTGGGATCACTGTTAGCAGCTGCTGCTGGCAGTTTTGAAAGGATAATTGCCTCCTGAGACCAAGCCCATTCAGATCAGTCAGAAACCAGAAACCAGCACCAGTAAAAGAGACTTTGGAACAGTCAGAACAGGAGTGAACTGCAGAGTTTTGGTGATGACCCACAGAGCCAGTGTGACCCAAGACAATCTGTACTTGAGACAGTCAAAGGCTGTAAAGAACATACATTCACATGTATGTTTTAGCCACGCCTTCTCAAATCACAGTGAATGGCTGATCAATATGTTCAGAGCCTTCCTAACCTGTTCCCTGTCAATATAACTCACAGTGCTTTGCAACCCACTTGGTCTTACTGCTTAGCAGCACACCTTCTCCTATTTCCAGATGTTGTGTCCATTTGAAATTATTAAGATATTTGCTATCACAGCTAAGGGATAAATATGGAAATCAGGAGGTGAGGTTCAGTCTGCATTTTTGCCAGCACATGTCCATGTTGTGATGTGATGTATGCTACCAAGACCATGGCTCCTCATAAATAGAAACACACTTGTAATACTCAAGTTAAATATTAAAGATGTATAGATGCCTGAGGTGTGTAGACTAGCTAGCATACATAGTGAGCATACTTCATTGGTGCAACATGGCATCCAGCATAAATTATAAATCTTGCCCTAGACTCTGCCTTGTAGTTGCTGATCAAATCCACTGGTCTCAGGACACTTTAATTAATTTTTCTATCTCCTGTATGACTGGTTAAGCTACCATCAGCTTTTTCTCACTGTAACAACATATTTTAGCAGAAACCATCCCTTACCTCTCCTTTGATTTCACATGTGGCTCTCACAGTCCCCTGGGTGATCTTTCCAGGCAATACCGTATCTTCCTGATTTGTTTTTTCTTCTTATGAGTTTGTGTCTCTTCCAATGAAGAATTGCACAGATCCTATGTTACCTTAACATCATCAGTGACTAGTTCTGCTATTAATTTTGTGTCTTTCCATTATTCTACCAATTTATTTCACCCAGAGCCATTCCACATCCCCACCTCTTCTCTTGTTCCTTAGGATATAGCAAGGAGATTTAACCTCAAAATACAACCTCAAAAGCCTTCACATGCTCATGGCAGTTTCTTTCCTCATGGTATTCAGGAGCCCTGATCCCTTAAAAGGTTGTAAGGTAGGGAATAGCTGCATTTTTTCAGCAATAAAACTTTTAATAGTATTTGCAGGGATGCCTGCCAAGCTGGGTTATACTGATATGTCAGAAACTCTGTTATGATAGCAAGCTGTGGATATTTCAGTTCAAAGGTTGCAATATCCTGCCAAAATAAAGAGAGATAAACTTACATTATATATGGACTGTATTAGAACAATCTATCTGTAAAAGAGAATGGAGGCAGAGAGGACATTGTATAAGATCTGTCTATATGAACTTTGATTTAACCCTGGGCAGCACTGCGCTAGAGCCAGGGACTGCCTGGAGAAGGCAATGAGGCCAGCTGGGGCAGCTGCTTGGCTCCTTGCTTCTGTCCAGCTTTGTGTCATTCCTTCCACAGTCCCATCCTTTGGGTTCCAGGTATGTCCCTACAAAAGGCTGATGCTAATAATCTGCTTAAATGGCAACACTAAAAAAAGCACAGCAGATGCCCCTCCTGTGTTATCCACTAGATTAAGGGCTCCCTTGCTGTTGCCTGGGACATACTGATGGTCTCAAGAGCAGCAGTGGGAAGTTTAGAAATGCCATTATGGGGGCCAGTATCAGATCTGTCAAACCTTCTGGACCCAAAGAAGAAGTATCAAGTTTTGATGTTTTTTTGTCAGCGCACTAAGCATTTCCACAGATGATTCATTTGTATGAGTAGTGTGAGCCAAAATTAAGTTCCAACTCTGCACTTATACCAATAAAGAGTGTAGGAGGTTGTGGATTTTTTAGGAACCTGACTAAGTGATGTCTTATGTAGTTTGAAGATGATGCATTTATAAGTGCTTAAAGTAGCTCTTCTTTCTTTTGGCTACAACCTATCCCTAAATCACCACTCTCCCCTGAGGTGTTCAGCCCTGCACCAGCTTCTTCCAGTGCAAATGTCAACTGTTACACTCAGTGAGGGAGGGAAATGAGACAGAACCATGTTACTTATATAATCAGTCATCACTTACAGATATTGAATATTGTATTTTACACCTCTCAATATATCCATAATCCCACACATGCATACAAGGAAAAAATGTGAATCATTTGGAATAACTGCAGTATGGAAGCAAATTTTCATGAGTCTGCAAATAAATAATTAGGAAAAGGTTGATTTAAGGCATTAAAATATTCTCTCTCAATTGTCAAATCAGTTCTAAATGTATCTTCCAAGGCACCAAGTGAGTAAGAAAACAGTGCTGTTGGTGCAGGATTAGTCACTGTGTCAGGATGTGTTTCCGCACATGCCTTATGGATAGATTTCTGTGGGTTGAGATAAACTGCATGTTTCTGACATGCTCCTCGGCATGAAAATATGGAAGTGAGTGAATGTATTTGGGTCTTCCTGTGTCTTTACCCAAAGGGCTTGGGACTAATCTGTGAAGCTGTTTTTGTCATGGTGTAACGACATTATCTACATTGCTATGGCTTAATGAGTGAACTTTAATTTACTTATGCCTGTTTGGCCCATAGCCAATGACTTTCAGAGAACAGGACACCTGACAGTGGAAGGCTGTCTGCGAAGTTCACAATCTCAGCCATGTTTTTACCTTTACCTGAGGAATCTGATCCCTTTACATTACCTAATGACTCCAAAGCATTAATGCAAGAGCTGTCTTTCTGTATGAAAGGAAGCATGGCACAAAATTGGCCAGGCCATCCTTTATCACAGTAAAATCTGTCATAGTTATTTTGTCAGCTTTTCTGTGATGCATTCCTTCAGGGCAAAGTATGTCTTTATTTAAAATGGAGAAGAGGGTCCATCATGCTTCCAAGGTGTCCAGCAAGAGCTGCCCACCTGGACAGAATTTTGCAGTGTCTGCCTTCCAGACAAGATGCTTTCACTGTCAAATCTCCCCATTCTGCTCTCAAACACAGCTGTGTTCCTCCATTGTGACTTTTGTGCAACGCTCAGTACATCTTCCCAACAGGAGCTAGAGCTCAGCAAATTTAACACTCCAACAGAGGCAACTGTGAGTGTTTGCTGCACCTCACTTATGTGGACATCAAAGCATTTAAAAGACTCTACACAGCTCAGCTCACTCACACTTGTTACTCTGGCTTACTCTGAACTCCAACCACATAAGAGTAGTTCCATATTTCCTCAATGAATATCAACACAAACATGATAGATGAGAGTATCAGCTTTGTTTCCCTAAATTCCACCCTTGCAAATTCAGTCTGGGGTTCCACAGTGAGTGTTACTTTTTTCCGTTTCATGCAGCAGAAAGAGTAGCACAAATACCTTAGGACACTGCTAGGATCTGAGTTATCTGGCCAGATTTAGTGCCTTCACCTAGACTGTCAAGGGCTCTTGTGTTTTTGCAGCACTGATGGGTCCCTAGGAATGCAGCGTGTGACTTGCACTGGCACTTCTTAAGCCAGAATGTACTCCAGCTTGCATTCAATTAAACTGTGTTGCCTCAGAGAGTTTAACACCACAAAGGTGCTTTCCTCTTCAACATAAGCAGGCTTAATCAGGAATACATATAAAAAGCTGATATGCTAAGTAAGACTGGGCTGATACTTTTTCTCATGGTCGAGTAATCCACTAAATTATTTACTCAAAGTTACATGTAACATCTGAAAGAGAATTTCCATTTTCTAGGCTCTCAATATGGCATTTTTATCACATGATACCTCCACTAGGCTCAAAGAGATTGTGCCTTCTCATGTTACTGTTTTTAGTTTTCAAGTAAAATGTCTTAACAACTCAGTTGCATTTTTCAATGCCAAAATAATATTGAAATGAAAAAACCCAGTTTGATTAGATTAATGTGGGGCAGAAGTACTCTTCTTGAGCACTTGAGCACTGAGAGTTTGATGTGATCAGCCTACTAATTTGGAAAAAAAAATCATAACTAAAAAAAAATTCTACTGAAGTATCATATTCTGTACCCACAAATCAAAATATTTGCTTTTTTTTCTCCTGAAAAAAAAATTGCAGGTATGCTTTTTTCTTACACTTCTTCAGTGCCTTAAGCATGGAAATATTTTACTAAATCTATTATCTAACATTTACTGATTAAATGGATTTAACACCAAAACGCTGACACTTGGATCCTCAAGTGCTTTCCAAAATTATCTTGATGTGCAAGAGAGGGACACTGCTGCACCCATCACAAGACAGTTAAATATGGACTATGAATTGGAGTTATTGGGCTCCCAGACTAAGCCACATAATTGAGCTAAAGAGATTTTTTTGTTATTTGTGCTGTGGATGATTATTTGGCCTAAAGTTCTAAGTGAAACTGATGATCTTTGCATGGTCTTCTATGGCTTCAGCCTATCATTATTTTATTACAAAGCACCCCATTCTGTCTCTGTGGAGTCCAAAATGCCTGTTCTTCAGATAAGAACTCGACCATGGTACATCAGAATACAATGCAATGTTGTCACAAGTGCTATTTCAAAGCCCTGAGGGTGTTGTAACGCAGATTTCTTTTTCACTGGACATGTTGGCACTTTTCAGGCATAAAATGTTCTTTCTGCACTCCTTTAGTTTGGACACCATCAGCCTACCTCCAAGCTATTGGCAGTGAACTTTAGCATTCCTGCTGGGAGGAATATTAGAGGCTAGTGATATCAAAGGCAGTTCACAGCACTGACTCAGGTCCTGAGTGTTTTATAACATAAGCTTGCAGGCTTGCAAATGGAAGTCTGGAGGTTTCAGCACAGAGAAGAATCTATGAAAATTTTCTAATGTAATGTGCATACAAAGTTTTGCTTCTAAAAACCTTTTTTTTTATTTTTCAGCTGTGCAAATTTTCTTTAGACCTTTATGCCACACACAAACTGCATAGAGACAGTCCAAACCATGTACATGCTAGTTGTGTACTTCTGAGGCTGATAAATGTGAGCAAATATGGGGGTACTGCACTTCAAAGATTAAATATTTCACTTTATTTTTGCTGTTGCTGTTGCAAATTAAGATCAAAGCAATGCAGCTACCTCAAGGGCAACTAATGAGATAAAAGTTAGTTGTTTGCTAGTGTGCTCATTATTTGTCCTGTTCAATGTGCCTTGATCCAAGCACCATTCCTCCAGTCCTGCCCTGGGCGCTGTTCTCCAACACATTTTTGTTATTGTCAGATTATTTTGAATGTTCATTTGGTATGAAAAGCCATTCTTTCATGCATCCATCCTAACTTTTCAAGTAGATCACAATTGGTCTGAACACTGACAAAGTAGGCAGGCAAGAAGAGGCAGACAGACTAAAAATGCTGAAGGAAAAGAGAAAGGTCCTGAGAGAATGGGTTTAAAACAGTCTGTTAACCCAGATATTGCTTCCCTCCAACTCTCTAGTGGCCGGCTCACATAGAAATTTCATTTTCTGTTATAGAAGATCAACTAAAAAGAACTTCTTAATAAAAAATGAAAGTTTTATATCTGCAAGCTGCTGGAGAATTACACAATTAAAAATAACCTGACACAGTCTAGATGAGAAAACACAAAAAAATGCCACTGAATAGGGTCAGAATTTTAATGAAAGAGAAAACATCATCAGCCTCCAAAAATGCTGCTGTCTCCTGTCCCAAATCCTTGAGTGTTTGGTACATGTTTTTCTCTACCAGTCTTCCTGTCTTTGTCTAGTTTTTCTAACATATTTTCCTCCTTCCACACTTGTACATTATGTTCAGAACAACAAACTTTCCATCCCCAAAACGAAAAGAGAGGTTCACTGAGTGAGCCAGTTGTAATATAGGAAAGATTAATTGTGAGTGCAGGGTTTAGAGGTGATATGGGCATATCAGTCATGTCAGCAGTAAGGCAGATTTATAGCTCCAAACAGGAGTAAGAGCTGCTTGCTTTAGGTAAAGAGTTGCTCTCAACCTCCTTTATTAAATCAATAGCAACAGAGGAGGACATCAAAAGATGGCCCTGAGTCCCCGCTTGCAAATCCTACAAGGGTCAAATTCACCCCAGTGAAAGGTTCATCAGTCTGTGGTCAAGTGGTGGAGTAGAGAGGCCCTCTGTACCATTTCAGGCTTGCCTGACCTAGAACGGGTCACCCACATGGATGCTGCATAACAACAGAACCCTAGAGAAGAGTTACACCACAGTAACTGGAATGGAACTTTGTCATGAGTATCACAGAAACTGCTCTGGGGTCTGGGGTATAACTATTACTGCATGTATTTTTTTCTCAGCCCTAGGTTCACAAATAACCTAAATGTCCTGTTGCAGCCCATCAGTAAGAACCTGAGGCTTTTGTTGCCTGCACTGAGATGGAAACATGGGTGTTTGTGAGAATGAAGATTCTTCTGGGATCATCAGGACTGTGCAGAATGAAGTGAGCCAGATCTTGTACAGGCTCATCTATACTGGCTTTTGGAACTGGCCCTTACACTGAAGCACTTGCCTACCTTACCTGAGCACTGATTTCTAGAGACCGGCTTTGGGTGGTCCAAAACAAAAACCAATACAAAAAAACAATTTTCAGGTGCGAAGAATTTGCCTGGTCCCATCATTATTTATCAGAATATCTTTGTCAGCATGACCCCTTTGCAGAACTTTAATAGAGTGCCTCATTACATTGATTTACAACCCTCAAGAAGCAAAATTGTATAGCAAAGTGGTGATAGGCATCAGGGTTTGTGCTATTCCCTTTCTAGTTTTGATGTAAAAATGTGAAACAATTTGCTTGTTTCCAGCACTGGAACAGATGGCATTTTTGTACAAAGTGGCTGCACCTTTAGAGGCACTGCACACTTGTGCCATCTTAGGACGACATGGACACAAGGGAAGGCAGAAACAGTCTAATAGGTTTATTGCGAAATCTTCTGCAGGACTTAGCATAAATTTTAAAAAGCACAGTTACTGTTTCTTCATCCAAAAAGCTCTTGAATGGAGCTAACTGATGAGATTGAAATAGTCAAAATAAGTCTAAGACAGTTTTCAAAAGGTACACGAGATAAACAAGTACTACCTGATGAAGATGAAGGATTGGGCAGCAACTGAGGAAGCAGAAGGAAAGATCAGGTTGACACAAGGTTTTCAGCTAATTGCACAGATCGTGGCTTGTTGTATTTATAAGGGGAGACTCTCAGGTCCAAGTCAGGATGAGAGTTATGACATGTAAAGCATTCACTGTAATCCACAGCTATGCATATGTAGCATCTTATTTCTACTGTGACAACCACTTTTTCCATGCATTTAACAAAAGCCAATAAAACAAACTTTAAAAGTACAAAAAATGAGGCTTACACTTAAAATTTTTCTTATCTTCCATCGATTTTACCTTTTTTTTCTGGCAACGGAGAATTTAATGGCAGGGAAAACATCAACCTGTCTTGGCCAGACCTCTTAACTATTCTAAGACAAAATCATGAAATTTGTTTATGCGGTCTCTGCTTGGAAGGTCTTGGAAATTAACTTCCCAATCTTTCACAAGAAAGAAAATGAACACCAGAAAACATAATTCTTGTCTCTGTAGTAGGCTCCCGAAACTTTGTAAAATATGATTTTATTGATTAACACCCAGAAAGATTTTACCAAACTCAAACCATTCTTAAAGCAGCACTTCACAATATCTCTTGGTATCTATGTGCAGTCACCAAGGACTTTATGAGCAACTGCCACAAGAAAACTTGTTATTACACAGTTGCATTTTGACTGTGACTGTCAAAACTGTTGCCACTGGCAATTTGGCAAACACAGCAAAAATGTGTTTGAGAACTATGAGGATATGTCTAAATGAGTACATGCAGAGAGATTTGAGCTAACTTTGACTATGCTCAGAGCTGGTCTTGGAGTGCTGTGCGGTGCCTGAGCTAACACAGCCTGCTGAAAAGGCAAATTATGGCTTTGTAGGCTGGACCTGGGACCGTGCAAACATGCGTTGTGAGCATTCAGGCCAGTATTATCCTGGACAAACTGTGCAGGGGCTGTGAGCTCCCCCATGCAGATGTGCCCATGGCTGATGAATCTGGAATTCCAAAACACTGGCAAATTGAGGTAATGGCTTATGTGCATGAGAAATCCAGCCCATGGATTCTTAGTGGATCTTTTAGTATCACCCTATGGATTATCAGTATTTCAATACTTTCCCCTTATTTTCACCTTTTTTCAGCACATTTCTGCTATTTGTCTCCAAGACAACTTGAATTATTTTTAGCTTCATTACAGCAGGAACTGTCCAGTCAATCATCATTATCTCTGCATACTTGGCTTGTAGGCACTTGTTACTGGCAATTGATGTCCCTACTGGACAAC
Organism: Emberiza elegans; assembly: GCA_024865655.1. NCBI lineage: Eukaryota > Metazoa > Chordata > Aves > Passeriformes > Fringillidae > Emberiza > Emberiza elegans. The sequence continues at coordinate 19,141,161 of JALJVW010003023.1, read as the reverse complement.
AATATGCTAACATTTAGTTCTTTATGAAATATATTTAATATACTCATATACATTGGCATCAAAGGAAATAGAGTGCTTCATCCCATAACCTCTTATGAAGTGATCCAAGCTGTTTTCACTGTGCATTTATTTAAACCTTGGACATCTGTCACACAAAGTAAATGACTTATAGAAAGCCAATGAGATTTTTTTTTCCTGCTATGTGTTACGTTACAGGCTGTGCACATGGGTGCACACGGATGCCACTGGAATTGCTGGTAGTGAACACCCAGTGGGGTTAGTGGTAATTATCCATGACCTCATACATCCTTTCACACTGCCAAGGAGGGCACGCAGCAAAGCTATTCTTCACAGTGAGAGCCATCATTGCAGTGTGCTTGCAAGCAAATTGTTTGCATTATAGAATAATCCCTCTGAATGTACATTGCCTTAAGAACTTTTTAAAGCTACTTTTCTTGCCAGAGATGACTGTTATTGTCATTCTCCCATGTACTCTTCTGTCTGGTAAGTAATAACGCCAGCAAAAAAACTAATCATCAGGCCTCTACTATAATACATGACAAAATAGATTTGACATTGTCATTGGCATTATCTCTTCTGACAACAGCAAAATTAGGCTATTGAGTTTATGTCAATAGCAAGGAACCTTTGGTACTCTCTCTTTCTATACATAGCTGGCTGACAGAGCAACTCACCACCTGAGGAAAAGCTTTTTCATATGTGCCAACTAATTATGCCATGTCATCAGCCCAAATGGCAGCAAACTATGCTTCTGGTTCTGCAGGGAGGGCTCCCTACTCCAGAGCAAACTGTGTTGGAAAGGAAAACTGCTAATAGTGGCCTCAATGTACCTCTAACATGTACTTCTAACAACCCCTGAACAAAGAAATTATAATCTTCCATCATATCTTACTCTTCCCAATATAATGTCACATTTCTACTTCTGTTCCTCACTGTAAGTTAGTCAACCTGTGGCAGAAAATTGAATTTGGCAGTAGATTTCAGGAAGGATGGAAAACAAAACTTTTTGAAGTCTTGAAATCTGATTCTTTTTTGTGATACTGAATGAAACTGAGCCAATAAAAGCCATAAACAAGTGCACAAAATAATTAGGAAAAGTAAAAGAGAGTTTTTCAAGAGTAGCAAATTGTCTGGAGTCACAGCATTCACCTGAGGTGGGAAAGATTCCTTTTTACTGCAATCTCTTAGATTTCTACTGCAATCTCTAAAATTGCTATTTTAGAGCCAGTTAGAGCTGTTGATTAGGGACTCTTGGCTGTGTTGGTTGCTTCTGAAGGCCCTGATGCATTTGTCTGCCTAAATCACTGTATAGTCCCTAAGCAGGAAGTAAAAAGTATTTTATTGCATTCATGCTCCATGTTCCTCTTTTTCTTAGTCTTCATTGCCTTCCAGTAGTAAATTGTTCTGCACTGAGTAAAGTCACTCTCAATCTTATGGGACACAAGATGGTTCCTCAGAGCCACCTCCTTTGGTGTAGGACAAAGGCTCTATTCCCTTCCTAACAGCTGCTCCTTTTCCCATTTCTGTGTTTTCCCTCTACCCTCTCCCTGCACACAAATGTTCAGTGCTTCACTGTCGCAGGTCATCAGCACCCCTGCCCTATGCCAAGCAGAGTATGATGCTGGTGGTGGGAGTTGGGGTTTCTTCTTGCTCACCCCATGGATCTATTGTTATCTATCAAAATGTGCTACTTCTCCTTTTTTCCATTGGAAATGTGTGATTTTGTATACATGAGATTTCATATATGCTGGATACTTCTTCCTCGTTTTCTTTGTTAACCCTAAAACAGTTTACCCAGTCCTCAGGGCTGCTTTTCTCCAACTAACCACTGGTGATTTGTTTACAGCAGGTTGCTTCCATGCCTGTAATCCTCCACTCTGTCCCTCTAGCCAAAGGCTCCTGCTACAGTACCATTCCTTTACATCACAGAATTTTTCAAGGGTAAAAAATACTTTGCTCTGCATAAAATAACAGCTTGCTAAATAGTACCTATGTAAAAATTATGGTTATACCAGATGATTCTATAAAGCTCAGCAAAAGTAAAACATATTAGACAGTAGCCACGTGTTCATTAGGAAGATGCTGGCAACAGCTGAAGCAAGTTAATGCAAAGCTGCAGGCAGCCCAGGACAAAGCCAGCCAAACCCTGACAAGTCTGGGGGCCTCACGCAGTCAGAGTGCAGCTCTGTCTTGCTGGCAAGGGCAATTTGCATCTGATGAGTTACAGGACTGCTCTTAGGACACTGCTCCGGACCCTGACCTTCAGTCATCTTAAAGGGTGAAAACTCTTACAAATTTCACCAGAGTGCTTAAAACCGATTTAAAACTTCCAGCAGTGATAAGATCAGGAGGGACTTGGGACTTGCAACTTGCAACCTCGGCAGCCACAATGTCACAGGTTCCCATCAGGCCAGCCCTGGAGCGAGGTGGGCGCTGCCCTCCCCTGCTGCAGCCAAGCTCCACTGCAGGAAAAGCCTCCTCTCTCCCTGCTGGGCCACAGCGATCAGCCAGACACAACGAGCTCCATGGGCTGCTCCTTCCACCTATGAGGGTCCTGCCTGACACCTTACTTAACTTTCCCACTCCTTCTCATTGGGAATTCCTCACTGCTGCTCAGCAGCACCATTGGAGCTGCCTTCTAATTTGGGATATTGGTCTCTGCTTGATTAAAGTCAGCAGGTATCTGAGAATTTTATCCTAGAGAATTACTTGACAAATGATAGCTATGTCTTGATACTGCAGCAATTCCTCCAAAAGCCTACAGGATCTGGATGCAAATTTCTAATGAGGATGCTTTGTAGAACTGAGAACTTTGTAGTCTCAGTCATGTCGTTCAGTGTTAGCACCAATTTGTGGCTTATTTTTGCAGCAACTGTGGATGGAAGAGGGATTAAATAGATTTTACCTTCAAATGTAATTTGATTTGTTACTATGTATGAAAACCGTATTTCTTTCTCACTGTATGTGCAGATTTCTTTTTTTTTTTTTTCAGGAATACCTGCAACTGGCATATGCTTTTTGCTGTGGAAGTCAGATGGTTTTTATCTGTCTTATCTTTTTCAATGAAAAAATACAAAATCAAATTGAAACAGCAGGGGAAGTAGTATATATATGCACAAAGCAACATGCAGTCATGCCTCCTCCAGGCTGGAGCTGTCGTCACTTACAATAAAGCCAACAGACTGCCTGTGCAAAATATGCCAATAACCCATCTTTCTCTTCAAGTCATACAGAGCTTTGCATGAGGTGTGATCCAAGGGAAGTACTGGTTTTGGGAGAGAGCCAATATCTGAGAATATTTTCCTCTCCATCTGATGTGAAAGTGCCTCAGTATGGTGCTGCAAACTCTCATGGTTCTGGCTGACAGCTAGTCCAGATGTCTGAGGTCACACGTAGCACCACACCACCAACTGCATCTCAAAGGCACACGTGAAAGCCAGCACTTTACACACATCAGAAGTCTGTAAGGCTGAAAAAATATTCTTTGTGTGGCACAAAGGGGTTTGGTGTCAAGTAGTTTAAAAGCCTTCCCAAACATATGTGTTTGCTTTGCTCTGAGGCACCAAGTCCACTTCAACCACCACAGAAATCAGATCTAAGTTTGAAGGGTTGAAAAAATTCTTTTTTCCTTCTGTCTCTGAAATGGCTAGTTTTAAAATCTGTCATCTGCAGATCTTTTTACATCATGGAAGCTTGAGGGGCTGCTAACAGGGACAATGGAGCAGAGAAGTACTCTAGAACAGCTGTGAGTAGAGAAGAAACTGGACCATGTCAGAGCTGCTGCTGCTGTGACCTTTTCTCCCCAAATTGTCCCACTTACGTACTGCCTGGTGATCTGTCATGCCTTAAAGCTGTGGAAAAACAAATTCTCAATCTAAAGTGTTTTTTTGCAAGTGAACATGTTTGGTCATAATGCATTTTCCGCATTTATATGGAAAAAGAAGATAACATAGAATGCATCATTCTTGAGTTATATCACCAGTTGCAGATAAGGTGAATATATGCTAGGATATTACTGTTTACCTTGGGAAAATTCTGCTGTTACAGATATCAAAGCAGACTTCTGTCTGTCAAAAGCATCACTTTTTGTAGTACCAGTTTGGCCTTTCAAGTGCTTGTGGAATTAAACACTTGTTGTCCTGCCAGAGTGATTTGGGGAGCACAGGAACACAATAAAATCCATCACATTTTTGGGAATTAGGATGAGGAGCAGCATGCTAATGTTGGGGCCTTTCTGCCCACTGCAGGTGAGAATTTTTGAGCCTGGGCAGGAGAAGAAATGAGAAACTGGAGTAGTTCCACAGGACCATGTAGATCAATGCAGCTCCTCAAGCACATTTTCAGCACCAGGCTGAGCCCTCCTCTATTCTCCATGACTGTCTTTCAGAAATATCATTCCTTTATGTCACCATGCACTGGGAACCCACTCCCCCACTGCCCTTACACCACTCCCATGCCTTGCCCCTGTGGATCCCCCAGCACTGCTCAGCTCACATCAGGGCTCAGATCCAGCAGGGAACAGTGCTCACAGCTCCTGGGTGAGAGTTGCAGGAGCAGCTTTGTATCTTTTGGTGTGCGTGGAGGTCCTTCTCTGGTTACTCTTTTGTTTCTGTAGAAAAGCACAGTCGTAGTTTAGATCTCTCAGTGACTAAGCCTGCTCCTGGTCCCTGACCCACTCATTATACATTTGGCATCATTACTTGCACTGGTGCTAACCACTCTGGGGCTCTGGAGGAGCTGGGCAGCTGTGGTCACTTGCATCATGCATGACATGCCTCCAGCAGCATTGTAGTCCTTTGCTCTCTCACAACAATAGAAAGGATTTCTGAGTTTAATTTTTTCCCTCTTCTCCTCTCTTCACCTGGTCTTATTGGCCTCTCTGGGAGTCAGCATTACTAGGCATGGCTCCCTCAAAGCACATACCCCCACACTCCTCACCCATTGCTGTTTGCTCTACTGCCAGTGCCTGGGGCTATCCTGAGGACTAGTTCTCTGACACAGTGTCTAATGCAGTTCTCTGCATTTCCTTCTCATCTCAAAAAATAAACCATGCTGTCTGCTATCTTTGTTCAGGTGTACCACGACCGCTTTTCGCTATTTTCATGTTAAACAAACTCTTTTTAGAGACTGACTTTTAAGCAAGAACGTTAACAAAGAAGACTTTAATTTATTTTTTTAGCACCTGTGGTTCTGCTGCTGCCTGTGGCCACCTCCAGACTGCCCTCTGTCTAAGCCCAGGACCCGAGGCAGCTGGCTGCCATGGTCAGTGGGGCTATCTTTAGCTTTCAGAAAGACCACTCCTGCTGCTCTGGCACCACCAGGGACAGTTTTCTCTGTTGTTACGACTGTTCAGCCTATCAAAGGTTATTTTTAGGATGCTAACCTTTGAGATGAACCTTCACACTTAATCTCACCAGGTACTTACATGACTGTTGGGAATAATCAGGTCTATGAAATTTTAAAGTGAACCACATTGATCTCTCAGCTTCATTTCACAGCTACATCTCTCTGGCCTATATACATATGTCTGTGCATACACACCCAGAGATGGGAAGGTGTTGATGGGGCAAGATGTTCTTGAACATCTGAAAATCAATTACTTCATTGTATCAAAGCCAACACAGTTGACTAAAGTCCTGTCAAGCCAATGAAAATTACTGAAGGTAAATAAATGAAATGAGGAAATGAAAGTTAAAATGGGTTGTGACAAAACTTAAGCTGGTCTCACAGTGGAGTAGCTCTACTGGCTTCAGACCCTCTCAAATTTATATTTCTATGAATTCAAAGCAGATGCAAAATAGAATTAAAATATTAATAAAAAAATATTCTATCTCCTGCCATTGGAAGATAATTTTAAAATTCCTTTGTTGTTCACAGACAGAAGCTCTGGTTCTCATTGCTACAGTGAAAGACTTTATTGTGCTATCTGACACTATAATTACATTTAAGAAGGGAATAGCATTCCAAACCTCACAATATGTTTTTCTGTACAAATGGCTCTCTGAATTCCATTTAAGGTTAGAATCACTCAACAAATACTGTGCTAGCTCTGCAACAGTTTTGAGAGAACAACTCCAAATGTCAATAATAATTTATTTTTATATACTGTATTTTTAATTCCATAGGTATCTATTTCTTGTTGCAGCACTTCCATGTAAATTCCAGTGATACCCAGCACTAAGCATGCTTTTGAAATTCTACCTTATCAGATCTGTACAATATGTTGATTGAGGATACAACAATGTCCATAGCATATTTTTTCTAAAATTCTCTTTTCTTTTTAGAATTGTGTTCCCATGCTTCTTTTTCATTTGTTCTTGTAGGCTGCAGCGGATGTCAAACTTCATCCCTATTGCCACTAACTACTTTTGTTAATCAATTCACATTTCTGCAGAGCATGTTTTTGTAATATAAACAGTAAAGACAATGTGAAAAATAAGAAGAATGGAGAAATAAATGAACACAAAGAAATAAAATTGCATTCATTCTGCTCTGCCATGGTGTTGTTAATTCACAAATGCTTAGGCATTCCCCTTTTTTATGGAAATGTTTATAAAATCTAAAAAGTTCAGAAATCTAATATAAAATGCTTTTGTCAATTTGTATATTTGTTATCTCCTTCTTTGCAAGTTTTCTTTGTTCAGCCTGTAAACAGAAAGTGTATTCAGTGAAAGAAAAGCAATCAAATCCAGCATAATGTTTAGAATACAAATGTGGAATATCTCTGTGTTGCTGCTGCATACAATTGTTGATGATAAATTAATTCTGAGATAAAGTGTAGTTTCACTGTTTGAGACCACTGTAAGGATTCCCCATTCCCAAACTCTCCCTTTTGGTCCCATCAGCAATCACAAAGCTATTCACTGCATGAGATCCAGTGGTAGAGCCATGACATAGAGGGTCATATTTTGGTAGGACTGGTGGTGAACACGATCAAGGAACTGAACAGAACTGATGGACTCATGTCTGCGTGGTGTGGGGCAGCTATGATTAAGTATAGGGGTGATGGAAACCAGGGTCCTGCTCCAGTGGTAACATAAGCTTCATACTTTTGCATAAACTACTTGTAAAACCTTGCCCTGAATAAAAAAAAAATGTTAGGCCCTTATTACAATCTAAGCATTGCTCTGATTAATTTCTGAGCAAACATTTGGGCATCTAGTGAGGCCACAGTGTTGATTACACTCTTGTTCTTTTTTCTTTTTTCAAGTCAAAAGTCTACTCACATCTATTTTAACTGAGTTTACTACTATGCCCATTACACAGAGTTTACAAGGCTGTAAGTATCACCCAGCTTTGCCCCTTTTCTTTTGTAACAGCAAAACTGCACATGAGCCTATTTGGTGTCACTGATTCTTTACAAATTCCCTTCATCCTTCCTCTAAAACCTTTTGTCTTATTTAGATATTCCAGTTCAAGGATCATGCAGTTATTTTATCAAAATGCATTATTTGTCTACTGTGATTTGTTGACAGTAAGTTTAGGCTTCACCATTTCCTCTTACCAAGATTTTGCTAGGCTTTGAAATTGTTATTCAGTGAAATGAAGTGGTAAATCTGTCCTCATCCATGGTGTTCAGACCACTGACTGGAACATTTTTGACTGACATTATTAAAAAGAAATATAACCCCAATCTCTTTTATTTTCAGTTTTCTGTGTCTTCAGTGATGTATGAAATTTCTTTTAGGTTATTACAAATCTTTTTCAATTTTTTTTCTTCACTTGTCATAGTAATGCAGACCTTGTACTGTGATTTTCACTAGTGAAAGAGCATGACTTGAAGTTCAAAGGGGCAGAAATCTTTGTCTGGAAAAACTATGTATTATCTGCAGTGGGACTTTACCTTCTTGGTCACACCAAAGTCAAAAGGGTGGGTTACAATGGAAATTTGATTTTGAATTCTTCAAGATGACATGCCAGCTGTTGTACTCTGACTTTTGTGGAGCTATGCTTACCTAAAGTTTTTTCCATTTTTTTGGAACACATGGTCTTTACTCTTCTTTAAGATGTCACAGAGGAACATTAACCTGAGAAAAGCCTAAACCAGCTGTTCTTAGCTGGGCAAGAAGAATGACATCCTCACTCTAACTAAGAAGTTTTCTGAGAAATGGGAAAAATGGAATAGGCATTTGTAACTGCTTTCAGGAAAGGAAACAGAGGCTTGATATTGGCAATTTTTAGATTCGGCACTTTAAGTACACATTCCTCTTTTTCCTTGTTACTCAGCCACTTCTTTCAAGATCTGTGTCACTGATACTGGCCATGGAAAACAGAGTTTCACCTGAGCTGGACATGGCGCCTAACTAGTGGTCCAGAAGGTTGCCAAATCTTATGATTACCAACTCATTATGCTGGTATAAAAAGTAAATGTCGTTCATTGCATGAATTTAAGAAAAGTGAGGATGCAGTCAGAGAGTTGTCTTCTCTCTATGAAGACACTGTAGGGATGAATATTACCATGACAGAATTAGTTGAACACTCTTTAGTGGAGTATTTAACTAGTCATTCTTCTTTCCCTTATATTTACAGTCAATAAATGTTCATTTATTTAATTGTGTGCTGCTGAAGGTCACTTTAAAATGTAACCAGGTTCTTTTCCTTCACCATTCACTTCCTTATGGAATACCTGTCAGGATTTTTATGAACTGGAGATTTTTTCCTAAGTATTACTCTACATATTAACTTACATATTTAATGAAGAAAAAATATGCATGAGCAAGTTACCATTTTCAAGCAGAACTTTGTACACTAGGTTCAGCAGGTGCTATAAAAATATGCCACAATACCTGTTAGGTAGTCTGGAAAAGTTAACATGATGGGGATAAAAAGCACTACAGCTACATCTCCCAGGAGGAGCCATGACAGTGAAAGCAGCTGAACTCTGAACTACACCAGAAACCCCAAGAAAAACACCCAAGAGAACCCCAGCAGTATACAGTTCAGTAGACTCAAAGTGTTTCAAAGAAACTTCTGGTCATTTTTATGAAAATATTTTTTAAATTCTGTATTATTTTACACTATTTTACCCTGTCTATTTCATAAGGCCTTTTGAGTTCTAAGCCACCAGTATTTCACAAGCAGATATATTTTAGCTGTCATTCAGTTTTGCCCTCCATAATTCAGATCCTTTATTAATGGCCATAACTAAGACAATCCCGCCATTTAAAGCATGGCTTATAGCCCTAGTTTGACATAGATATGACATATATATTTGGGATATTGGGTACATTATCACAGTCTTATTGGAGAAAGATATTTGATTCAGTTGCTTATGCTTGAAGTATTTTAGATGCCCTAGGGTTTCTGGAAGACATCCACCACAACACAGCACCCATGAGAGGCTGATGATTGCCTGGAAGAGTTGCTAGAGGCTGGTGCAGGTGCTGAGAGGCATCTCAAAAGAACATGACATTGATGAGAGGTTACCTCTTGACAAAAGAACTGGGTTCATGGGACTTGTAACACCTAGTTTTAGACTCCCAGTGCAGATTCCTGTGGTAAGAGTACAGTCTCACAAGATGCCCTAAAGCACCATTAGGATACCTAAACATAAGTTTATAATGGCTTTTCAGATACCTTGTGGAAAATAAAACATTTTCCTGGGGCTTTCAGGCTTGACAAAGGCTCTATTGGATATCCATGTTCCTCCACAGGAAGTAAAAGTTATGCAGGTTGCTTTGAGCAGAAAAAAATATTAAAGCAGAGGCATTAGGCAGCTAAATTCCTCCTCTTGTGCAGCAGAGGAGAAAAAGACTTTACAATAGGCTTATTTCTAGACTTGAAAGCTGAGAAACAATTTGAGATATCTTCAGGGAACTCATCTGGTCTCTAGCTGCTTATCCCAAAGGCATATTTTTCCTATGATGAATAAGTGGTTTACTTTGCTCACTAAATGACCAGCCAAGGTATTGGCCAAAGCATTTTTAATATGAAAGTACAACAAAGTTTGTTGGCAAGGTTCATTCTACTACTTACTGGTTGCTTAAAGCACGCACAGAGAAATTGGACTAAAATCTAAATTTGATCAAGCTAGAACTAAATTTAACCTAAAATATAACCTGGTTACATTTTAAAGGGACCTTCTATGTGGAGACTAGGGATGGAAAAAGGATAGGACAGGTAAGGATAAAAAGTTCAGCATGGACCCCCTGCCAAATTTAGCCACAGACTTTATCAAAGGTTTAGGCTTAAAAGTTTCGACTGCACTTTAACTTAATAGCACTTAATTAACAACCTAATTTTAAAAAAATTAACAAAATATTCTACAGAATTTACTATAAGAACTACAGTGCTTATATAAGCTCACTTATAGGCCCAACTTACTTAGGAATCTAATGCACTTGAGAATCTGAGAGCAAAATATGCTATTTGCTAAAGCACATTTGCACACACACAGACCTTAAGGAATGTGTACAAGGTATATATCTGTGAAAAATTCCCCTTGAATTCAGTGAAGCTGGATACCTTCACATCTTCTCAACAGGCAAAGAGCTGAGCCTGGAGGAGTGGGGGTACGAGCCCAGGATCCATCATTGTCATTTGGCAATTTTTCAAGATATAGCAAACTTGAGAGTTTCCTGGCTCTGAGGCCCCACTCAGAGTAGGATTCCTGGTCACAGCCTGCTGTGGTCAACAAGAGCTCAAAGGGCCTCACTTAGGACCACTGTTTATAGGGCTGCAAGAGTGTTGGCTTTACTCATAGTAATTTTCCATCCTGGCCATACCTCAGATCAGTAACTTCCTGTGAAAGTTCAAACCAATGTTGTTCTACTGAAGTTGTTGTTCAATCAAGAAACAAGTTTCAAGGCTGTTTGTAAAAAAAACCCGGTGCTCCTTAGACAGCTTAAGTTTCTTGGAGAAGACAGTGTTTCTAATTCAGCTCAAGAGGAGCTTAACCCAGGCACTTTTGCCAAGGCCAAGGCCTAATGAGCATTTCTGAGATCACAGTGCAGCCCAGCGTGGGGCTGGATGCACCACCATGTAAGCACACTGTCAGATCTACTTGTAACCTTTCTATGTCCTGTCTGACTCTGGCATTTGAAACCACATCTATGCAAGGACAACCATATCAAGCCCCGAGGCTCTGAGGATGGTTGGCAATTGCCTTAGTATAGGTGCTTGGCATCACATCAGGTTGACTACATCCCACACTGAATAATTGTCTGGCTGAGCCCACCTGCCTGTCTTGTGAGGTCATGGGGAAGCAAAAAGGAATGCAAACTTGGCGTAGAGGTAAATTAATTGAGTCCTGTTAAAACTTTTCTTTTTTCTTCTAACTTCTGTCCTCTTTTGATATGTAACAGAGAAGTAAAAAATGTCTGTCTAATCCTTCAATTTGTGTTTAGGTTGTGGGTCAGGCACTTAAATAAAATGAAGATACACAGATCAGGAAAAGTAATGAATAATAAGAAAAAAGAGCAAGGAGATGGGGCGTAATTAAGGTTTAAGCTCTGGTCCTTACAGAACAAGTAATATCATAAAATTTAAGTCTTCTACATTTTGCGATTTTACTTCCTCCTTAACTGATTGTTTCTGATTGTCATTGAAAAAAAAAAGGCAGATTAATTTTACACAAAATATCCTCAAGTGAGAATTCATAGTGTACTTAGTCCTGGTGACATGTGTGACACTCCTGTTGTACAGATTTAAATATGAATGCCAAATTTAAAGTCTAGGAGTCCTGAAGGCTATTCATCTCACAACCCATGCCCAAAAAACTTCAATATGTACCTTTGATGTTTGGAGAGGTGTCATTATGACAAGCAGTCAACATGACATATCAGCCCATTCTGGCTACTGCCTAAATACTACCAAAGGTATAAAGTAGTGAAAGATCAAGTATTCAAGGTCCATAACCCTGGAGCATTCAAATTAACCTAAAGCCATTGCATAAAAATTAAAAACTACATGGAATTTCTTATTTCATTATCCTAACTACCAGCAGTATGCCCTTAGACATTCTATCTCTTGGCTAATAAATGACCTCAGGAAATAATATTTATTTACATTGTTTTGCAAAGAAAAACATTCAGAAAGTTTATGTGGGATAATACTGAATATGAAGGAATGCATGAATAAACTTCCAATAAGGGTGTTGACGTTTTCCCCTTGAGGTGATAGAAATCTATCTACCAGTAGTTCATACTTCATAATTGTGTCATTAAGATGCCATATAAAATGGGAAAACGGGTAATTAAATGGATGAGAAAACAAGCTAGAAACAGTTTTTTCTTCTATTTTTTTCTGCTAGTGGTAAAATGCCCTATTGCATTGTAGCATGGAGCTTTGGGGGAAAAATCAATAACAAAAACAACAATAATAACAATAAAAATAAGAGCTAGATGGAAAGGCAGACCAAATCCAGGAAATTCTACCTATTATTGAACACACAAGAGATCAGGATGATAAATTTCTATCACTGTATCTTGCCTTGAAAGTAAACAGTCTACAATATGTATAGTATATATGTATGTATGTATATATATATATATATATATACAATATGTACAGTATAACAGACAATACAAGAACATCACAAGCAAAAAGTCTTTGGAGAATATCCTTAGGTAGCAAATGAGAGAATAGGCAAAAAGTACTTGGTGACTATCTACGAGCATAGTCTATGAAGGTTTGAAAAACTTTGCTAAAGATGTCCCAAATTCTAAAATTTTCTTGTTTCTGATATGCCACTACCCTGTAATGGGACAATGCATATGGAATGATGCCTTAAGTTTTTAGCTTTTATACTTTTCAAATCTTGTGCTGCATTCGTGCATAACTCTGAACTCCATATAAAGTGTTAGTAAACTCTCTTCACATTTTGGTCAGAAAAACAATCCTTCTAGGCCTGAGAACCAAGGTCACCATCATAGCCTTGGGCGTCGAAAAGTATAAACAAAAGTGAATTGGGAGGAGCAAACTATGGAATGTGACTTCATTACCTGAAGCTGTAATTGGACAATTAACCTCTGATATGCAAACTGACCAAACTCTGCAAGGCTTTTGCTCTGCCCAAGGTGCAGTGAAAGGCCCTGTTGAAGGCCTTTAATAAATACCTGCTTTACTCTTTTAATTCTGACTAGCCTGTGTTCTAGGTAGCCACTCCAGGCATCAGTAGGAGACACATCCACAAAGCATTTGCCAATGAGTGTTTGAAAGTGATTGTGAATGGGCTAAATAAGTACAAAGCATAAAACAGTGGGTTTGACTAGTGCAACCCTCAATCTAAAGTAGGTTGCAGTGAAATAATTTCCATGTTAGAAACTGCCTCTCTGCACCACCCACACTCAATATATTACAACGATCAGACAAAATGCCGCCACGTATTTTCTTGTTACTTTGCATTTATTGATTTTAACATTAGGGGGAAGACTTTGGGGAATATTACCATACTTCATGATTATGATGTGGGTAGTGAGTTTGTCACTTTTTCAATAATGTGCTGCTTTGTTCTCAGAATGTTCATGAGGCAAAAGAGCAAGTTGTCTCCAGGAGTACAGTGCAAGCTTTAGAATGTCTGCTCTTTCTTTTGTCCTCCTCACTTCCTCAAAGTATAGAAGGGGGTTTTAGACTAGATATTCAGAAGATATTCTGTGTGGGGGTAACGAGGTACTGGAACAAGTTGCCCAGAGAAGTTGGGGATGCCCCATCCCTAGAAGTATTAAAGGCCATAGTGGTTAGGGCTTTGAGCATCTTGGTCAAGTAGCAGGTGTCCCTGCCCTTACCATGGGTTTGAGGCTGTGTGATCTTTAAGGTCCTTTCCAACCTAACCCATTCTATGACTCTGTGATTCTAGCAAAGGAGGCATTCTTCCATATTGCCATTTTCTAAAGTAGACCTGTAGATATAATTCATTATTTTAATTTTATTTTCCCATTTGTTTTCAAGCCCATAAGCCTGAAGGGTCCCACCACACTGTCCTTCATCCCCACAAAATGTTTCTGAAGAGCTAAAAATTAGCATGAATATTCATGAGAGTTTAATAGTTTATCACCCCTGCTTGAAGATATACTATGTATTGCGTCTTTCTCAGAGTGGAGAGACAGAGTTAATTACTGTTCCCTGCTTTCTCTGTCAGCCATTACCTCTGCTGCACACTGGTAGTTTCTTCTGGAGTGACTTATGACTTGGTTCTCACTGTGACTCCTTCCAGATAAAGACCTTTGGAGTCCTGATGTAGCATGTTTCACTGAAGTACCCTTTTGAAACAAATGCTTCATCTCAGACACTGAGCAGAGTCAGGGTCTTTCTCCATCTTTGAGTTCATTACCCTCCAATACTTCCTTAACTGGTTATGCACCACTTTGAGCATGCCTGTGGCTCCCAAACTCTCACTGTACAAATAATTTCCTACCTTCATGAGTCAGTGGAGCCTCAAGAGTTACTCAGCTGCCCAAATGCAGGCTCCTAGTCAATAATGCCAAGACTATTGAATGTAGTGGCTAGATTTCCATTCACTCTAATGGGAGCTTAGATACATGGCTAACAAGTAGACACCTACATTGCATTTAATCTAGAACTAAACACCATTCTTTGTACAGTGTCTCTCTAAATGCATAAGGATCTTGGGTGTGCTTGGTCGTGTTGCAAGGCAGCAGGTACATATCCATGGCAATTGTCCTTTTGGACATTCTACTAGTCCTATCTCTTCAAAGGTCCTGAGGAAGAGGGGCATTCACTTAATCTTGCTTCAGTTTAGGGCTTGATTCATCTCTAACAAAAAAAAAAGTAAGTGACTGTTGTTGTAGTGAACCTGAGATATATCACTAACACTTGAAGATAAAATCTAAGACCTTATGCAGAGTTCCTTCTCTATAGCCTCTGGAAACTGGGAGGGTTTCTCCGATGTAGCTCAAATACCCCTAAGCAGCTAGGTCAATCTTTCTCCTTAGCTGGCTACCAGTGCTTCTGTGGAGTAACATGGAAATCACTGGGAGACTCAGAATCCCAGAACCATTGAACCACAGAATGGCTGAGTTTGAAAAGCACCTCTGGAGGTCATCTAATCCAGAACCATTCAGGTCCTTTTCTGAAAAGCTGCTTTCCAGCCAGGTGACCTGCAGTGTATGGCATTTGGGATTTTCACTCCTCAGGTGCAGAACTTTGCACTTCACCTTTGTCCTGGCACCTGTTTTGACCACTGAGAGTTGGATACGCCTCTGAGAACACACAGGGGTAAAAGCAGAGCTCTGCCCCTGGGAAGCCCTCTTGGGACTTCGGCGTGGAAGAGGAAGGACCTCTCCCCAGCTCCAGCTGTCCCGGCTGGGCAGGGGAGGGGCAGCCATGTGGCAGGCCCGGGCCTGGATCGAAATGGGGTAGGCCTGGCCTGGTTCCCCCCAGGGTGGAGGAGAGAGACACACGGGAGAGACACCCAGGGTGGAAGGGTGGAGGAGAGAGAGAGAGACTGGGAGCTACTGGGCAGCCCCCCCTCCCTGGGGAGACAGAGAGAGAGACTGTGTCTGTGTTTGCTGCCTTTGGCCTTGAAGCTCGATATCGTGAGCTGCCAGCCTGCCCGGCCTGTGGAGAGGAGGGGGGTTGAACCAGAAGGAGTCCGGCTGCTTGTGGGTTGTGAGCTGTGGAGTTTAACCCTTTTTTGGACAATGAAAGCTTTTTGCAGAGTACTGACCCTTCCGGGAGAGGAAATGAAGAAAGATTTAAGCAAGTATTTTAAAGGACCGAGCAGGGGAGAGACTGTGAGAAGAACCTAGGGTGGAAGAGATGTGGAGTGGCATGCTTTGCTGGACGCTTTTTGTAGAGCCATGGACTGTTCCTGAATACAGAGACTATTTTCAGGGGGAGCCACCGTCTTCCAGAGTTAAGAGGGCAGTGTGGGAGCCTCCCGGCCCAGGAGGTGAAATAATGGGGGGACAGATGTCCCAAAATGGAGACTGTGCCTTTGTTTTGGAGTGGGACGATGGAATCCTTAAAAAGACAACCCTCAAAGTAGCTCTGGTCCATGTTCAGTGGTGAGAGCACTGAAATAGGAGGAAGGGGTCACGATCTCCAATCCGGGTGGGGATATGTGACCAAAAGCCCAGGGCATACAAAAAGGACTCCTCCTCTTAAGGAATTCATGATTGAGTATTTGTAAGGGTGGTTTTTGCTGGACCGAAGGATGTAATTGTATTGGGAATTTGGTGGGGGGAGGAGGAGGAACTGTATTCTGTAGAGTTTTCATTTTCCTTGAGATTGTCTTTTCTTTTCTTCCCTATACCTATGTAGTGTGTAGTTAATAAAGTTCTGCTTTGCTTATTCCTAGGCACATCTCACAGCAAGTACCAGGGAGAAAGTATTTTCATGGGGGGCACTGGCACTTTGCCAGGCTCGAACCATGACAACCTTGTTGAACTTCATGTCATTTTTGTCCACCTATTTCTCCAGCCTATTCAAGATCCCTCTGGATGTGAGTCTGACTATCTGGAGTATCAGCCACTGCTCCTGGTTTTGGGTCATCAGGCTGTCATAATTTCTGAGGCTATACTCTGCCCCATCACCCAGGTCATTAATAAAGGTTTTAAGAAGAACTGGGCCCAGTATTGACCAGTGAGGTACATTGCTTGTTACTGGCCTCCAAACAGACCCTTTGTCTCTGATCGTCTCGCTTAAATAGTCATCCAAAGATGAGAGGAAATTTTCCCTGATGTGGTCACTCTCTATGCTCAGATCATGGAAGGAAAATAGAGTGACAGAAAAACAAAAGACAAAAATTAGAGTAAATAGCTACAACATGGCTTAGGACAGATAAGCAAATTCCATGTCTGTGTCCACAAATATGCTGCCATGTGAGTGTACATTTCTTCAAGACCATCAGTGACTGGTTTAGTACAATGGCAAACATTTTTTGGAGGCCAGATAATAAACCAGTAAGTCATGCTTCCCCTGATTTTGCCACTGTTGTTTTTCAGTTTTCTCTCAGATTGAAATCACTATCTCGGGTATTTTCTGTCATTTCTTTGGAGTGGATCCTATGTCACTCTATTGTGCTTTTGTTCTGAACTCTTCAAGAAATGATTTTTCCATTCACACAAGTGTGCTGAAGTCCTTATAAAGTATCATCTGGTCGTTTCATTAGTCCTGTTTATTTTCCCTTCCAGCTCTTACCTCACTATATAATTAGCCCACAAGATACTGTGCTACTTAATGCTCCTTTTTCAAGTAGTATTTAGTTAGCCTTTTTCCTACATGATAGCACAATCACATGGATTGTGAGTCTTTAGAGTGTGAATACATTTTAAAGAATAAAGTTTAATGATATGCAGTAAGAAGCGTGCATGACTCAAATCCACATAATCTACTGGCTTTCCCTACTTAGATTTTTCTGTTTGTTCAAAAAGAAACCAAGCCTGCCTGGTAAATCTGCTTATAAACACTCCTGCACTGTACTGTAGCATGCTTTGATGGTCTCATTCACCTCCATGTTAGAGCAGACTGAAGCAGAATAATGGGAAATCAGGCCTGCTAGTTCTCATACAGTTTCTGTAATTTGCTAGTATTGTTTCTATTTCAAAATATGGATTTGGCATTTGGGAGGATGACAATCTGGCACTCCAGCACCAGGCAACAGTTCTGAAGAGATTGCAGGCAGCCTGCAACATCCTTGGCTGGTGTAAATTGATCTTGCCCCAAGAGAGGCTATGGAGGTGATTTGTTTCAGATGAAGTTTATGAAATATATTTCTGATCTGTCCACAGCACCCAAGAGCACAAAACTTTAGGTCTCTTTCTCCTGTAGATATATCAGGTGCATAATAAGCAGTGTCTAAGAAAAACACATTGCTTGCCATATGTAGATTTACAGTCCCGAGCCATAGGATTAGCGTCATGAAGACAACAAACTGGATTTTTTTCCCTACAGGTATCTGCTGCTAATTCTGTCTTGAACATCCTTAGCTACCTTTATGACTGCCAAATATAAAGCGTGCTCATCTTTTCTCTTCCTGATTTTCTGCATAGTTTGCTTGTGAGATGTTAAACTCTATTTTATTCTTATTTCTATTCAACTTGCAAATTCTCCTGTGTGGAAAAAAAGTCAAGAGATAGAAAGTCTCAAGGGTAACAGAGCACTGGAACAGATTGCTCAGGAGGGTTGTTGGGGTATCCTTCTCTGGAGATATTCAAAACGTGCCCAGATGCCATCTTGCATGGTGAACCTGCTGTAGTAGGAAGTTTGATGAGATGATCTCCAGCGATTCATTCCAACCCTAATTAGTCAATGATTCTGTAATACTTTGAAAATTAGGAGTCCAGAGCACTGTATGCCATCACAAGGGGTGGCACAGGAACAGGGATATCTCTCAAAATTTCCTTGAAAATACCTTAGTCTCAAGATAAAGCAAGATGATGGGTGAGGAGAGGGGTGTAGTAAAACCCCAAACATTCACACACGGGCATTTTTTACTAAATTCGACACATTCACTGTAAATTCACAGCACTAAGATTCCAATCTGCTGACTCAGGAAAAAATGCCATCCATCAAACCCATGCAAATCAATGATACTTCTGGGTATTGCAGGTTCTGCCCTGCTAAAAGGAGGAGAATATATCACAGCTGAGGATTTCTTAGCAAGATCTAATGATGGTCTCACACGACAATAGGGAAGAATTTTACTATGCATGGAACTGAGTAAATCGAGTGCAATGAACATTGAGCTGGGCAAACCAAATCAAAAAATTGTTCCAGGAGTGTGCCTAGCAGGCAACCACTGCATTACCTTTCAGGAATGGAAATGAAATCTTGTGATTACAATGGGAATCAATTTGGAAAGCTTTGGTCATGCCCCAATTTCATTTCCTTTCAGGAAGGGAAACAAAATCTTGCGATTTCAATGGGGATCAATTGGGCAAGCTTTGGCCCATGTCCCTGCACTTGATGGCATGATATGCCTTTTCATGGCTTTCAATTTGGTGAATTTTTTTTTCAGTATCCGTGCCATGTCTCTCACATCTTTCCCCCAAAGTTGTGTCTTCCTCCTTTATTTTTTCCCTTATTTTGCAACATCTGTGAGGGTAGTTTTGGCATGTTTTGGCCTTTTGCACTGCAACCACATGTAATCACAGTCCATTTTCTTGTAGTCACTAAATTTCCCCATTTTTTCTTTTTTTTTTCTTCATTTGCATTTCATTTGATCCTATCTCCTTTCCAGAATGTTTGTCTTTCTTTTCTGTTTCACAAGATTTTCTTTCCTTTCCCAAAGGAGGGACCAAAAGAGAGACCAGATGATTTGCAAGCAGTGACTTCGAGCTCAACTTGCAGCTTTAGCAGAGGCTGGGGTGCCCCAGTCTCACGTGTTCCACACTGGACTGGGCTGAATCCCACCTTGTTCCTTCTCTTCTACCAGGACAAAGTACAGTGGGCAGAAAAAAGCTGTCGAGTTGAAAGGCTTTACACTCTCAAAGACCACCATCTCAGTGAAACTGGCTGGCCCCCCTCATTCCTTTTCCTCTGTGATTGTGATCCCATCTTCTCCTCTGGTGGAATGTGTTCTGGTGCAGCACGACAGGCTTTGAAGTGCAGCTCTATTCTGAAGAGTAACTATCCAAAAATGTCACCTACTAACTCATCAGATTTGTCACTTTAATGTGTTCAGAAGCAGATCTGTTGCCTTTAATGGCAAAAGTAAGCTTTTACTACATTTTTCCTGTGATAACTCTATGAAGCCAATACAGCTGAAGTATTGGAGTAGATTTAATTTCTTCACAGCTGTGCAAAAACAATTTATCAACATTCAGTCTTGGACCCAATTGCCAATTCTAATTTTGAATTTCTAATTACAATCTCAGATCCACAAAGTTACCAAAGGAAGTAGATGAATGAATTTCAGGGTAAGATTTATTTACAGACAATGATGTTCTCAATGAAGTCATAATTTGAAAGATGTTAGTCATGATAAAGTAATAAAATGGATCCTAGCTTTCCAGAATTAAGTTGGATCTACAAGGCTGATGTCTGTCGTAATTTTTTATCATTAGAACATGGAGAAGACGCTCAGGTATAGGATGGAGCATTATCATAGCACTTCACACTTCTCCTGATTTTCTTTTCCAGAAAATCAAAACAGTGTTGTACAGGGCTGCAGTGTTAAGAAACTTCAGCCCTTTCCATAACTACAAAAAGAAAAACCTCTGTGGGAAGACCAGAGTTTGTGAGTAGCAAACAAATTGTCTAATTGACAACTCTTGGCTCACTAATGCTCTCCTAGTGCTGGCAAGGTTGTATTTTGCTATAAAACAGAAGTCTGGGTAAAACTGTATTTGCACTGGGGAGCAATCCTTCTTGCATGCACTATGGCTTTTCTTTCTCCATTCAAAATTTTTCCTGGTCCTAAACTGTGATTTTCCTTTGAATCATATCTGCAGATAAAGATATGAACATTGCAAAGAAACTTAATGTTATTTAAAAAAATCCTAGGTTCCAAAAGTCCCCTTTATTTTTATCTTATATTTTACTGTCTAATGTTATTTAAATGTCACTTTTATTAAAGTGTCAACCAAGTGATACTGTAAACAAGTGACTTCCAAGTCCTTTTTTATGCTGCTTTCTCTCTGTCATTTTTTACAGTAAGAAAATTATTCTCTATAAGAAAGCTGCATATGGAAAATGGTTTTAATTTTGTAAATGGAGTTCTTTTCCCCTGCTTAGAAATGGGACTCTGCTCCGAGATTTTGGAGCTTCAAGCAACAACAACGGTTTAACCCCAATGTCACAATTAAAACAATCTTCTGTATTTGTAGAATATAAAAGTGAGTGATTCATAATCCCTTTCACTTTGTCAAAAGCAGTGGGAAGTGATGTTCAGTGTGGATCAGAAATCAAGGAACAAAAGAAAGAGGCAGAGAATGTGAGAGACTGGTTAGGGTTGGGAATCTCCTAAGACTTCCAGCAGGCTGAAGCAGAGCCCAGTAGACCATGGGTGTCTATCTAGCTAAATCTGATGGTGATGGGCTATATTCTTATCCAGCACAGGCTGTGATTTATTAGGGGTGACAGAATTTTTACAACCTGACATTTGTACGTCCATTACTTGAACTAAATGAGCAAGGAAAATAATGTTGCTCTGTTTACAGATATTAGAAAATAAAAATGAGCAAATCTTGAAAAAACATATCTCCCTCCTTGTCCACATTAACCAAGTTTCTTCTAGATTTCTAGACAGGTTGTATTTTGCTATAAAACAGAAGTCTGGGTAAAACTGTATTTGCACTGGGGAGCAATCCTTCTTGCATGCACTATGGCTTTTCTTTCTCCATTCAAAATTTTTCCTGGTCCTAAACTGTGATTTTCCTTTGAATCATATCTGCAGATAAAGATATGAACATTGCAAAGAAACTTAATGTTATTTAAAAAAATCCTAGGTTCCAAAAGTCCCCTTTATTTTTATCTTATATTTTACTGTCTAATGTTATTTAAATGTCACTTTTATTAAAGTGTCAACCAAGTGATACTGTAAACAAGTGACTTCCAAGTCCTTTTTTATGCTGCTTTCTCTCTGTCATTTTTACAGTAAGAAAATTATTCTCTATAAGAAAGCTGCATATGGAAAATGGTTTTAATTTTGTAAATGGAGTTCTTTTCCCCTGCTTAGAAATGGGACTCTGCTCCGAGATTTTGGAGCTTCAAGCAACAACAACGGTTTAACCCCAATGTCACAATTAAAACAATCTTCTGTATTTGTAGAATATAAAAGTGAGTGATTCATAATCCCTTTCACTTTGTCAAAAGCAGTGGGAAGTGATGTTCAGTGTGGATCAGAAATCAAGGAACAAAAGAAAGAGGCAGAGAATGTGAGAGACTGGTTAGGGTTGGGAATCTCCTAAGACTTCCAGCAGGCTGAAGCAGAGCCCAGTAGACCATGGGTGTCTATCTAGCTAAATCTGATGGTGATGGGCTATATTCTTATCCAGCACAGGCTGTGATTTATTAGGGGTGACAGAATTTTTACAACCTGACATTTGTACGTCCATTACTTGAACTAAATGAGCAAGGAAAATAATGTTGCTCTGTTTACAGATATTAGAAAATAAAAATGAGCAAATCTTGAAAAAACATATCTCCCTCCTTGTCCACATTAACCAAGTTTCTTCTAGATTTCTAGACAGAGATCTTGATGCTTTATGGTTGACTGGGAAGAATTTCCAGGACATACAAATTAAACCCTTTCTTGGTTTTTCGCTAATTATGCGACTTTGGTGTTTATGAATTCCCTAAGATAAAATGTAGCAATAAATTTTAAATCAATCTTGCAACTTGTGACTGAAAATGGCCAGCCCTGCCAGTGAAATGGGCAGGTGCTTCACTCTATGCTATCCTGGAAATTGTGGGTTTCTGTGGGGTTTTCTGTAGGTTTAACAATTTGTGTGGGCTATGAGCTGTGTGAGCTATCCTGAGTACTTTTCTAGAATTCTCCCAAGTCAATGACTTGCAATACACAAGTTCAGAACAGTCAAAATGGACAATAAGCAACATCAGCAAAAAATAAATGTTCCAGCTCCCTCACTCTTTCCAAGCCCTGTCCCCTTGGCAGTACGATAATTTCATGCAGGATTTTTGACACTGGTATAAGGACTGTGATAGTGTTTACAGAGACACAAGGGAGCCAGTCTTCAAAACTACTCAACAAAAGTCCAATTAAATGTTTTGACGGCTGTTAACCCATCTCAAAACAATCTTGAATATACTTTTCATTCTTCTGGGAATAAACCAATATAATGATGGAGGAAATGTAGCAATGCATTTGTTTTCCAGGTCATGTTTTAAACTGCAAGTGACAAAACCAGGCAACAGTGTTCCATGAATTGTTGAAAGTTAGGTGTTTATGGCAGGTGACAAAGCAGAAAGAGTACAAGCTTCATTTCCCACAGACTTGGCTGGTCCTGCAAGGCTAAATATCAATTTTTTTTCATTCATCAGCATCCAGAAGTAATCAGAAATTGAATCTCTCAATAGATTTCTTTAGGGTCCAAAAGTTTTAGGCATCCTCAAGTGCAACACTAAGAAAATAATCACAAGAAGAAATTCTGCCAGAAATAAAAGGTTAAGGCAAGTAATTCTGTTAGAATGGAGATGTTGATATTTACTGGCTTAATTGAATACACCCTTGTTAGAGTAAATAATGCATAATCATTAATTTCTAGCAATTCTAATGGAACCTTTGCACATTCAAAAAAATGACATCATGTTCCATCTCTCTCTATGCTATTTCCTTTGCCAGCTATCTCTTTATCAGCACCAGACCACATAAACAATTTTTAATATCACAACCAAAGGCTGTAGGGTGAGAGTTGGATGGTGTAGGAGAGTGCATCATTTTCACGGAGGTGAAAAGACCAAAGGAAATATTTCTATTTTTAGCATGAATCATATTATGAAATGTTTGGCTGCATCTTTCATTCTCATGCCCCAACAGTGGCGCTACTTCTTTATTTAGAAGCAAAAGAAGAAATCTAGCCATACAATTTTCTTTGCCATAAGGTTTTCTTGTCCTGCTCGAAAGCCCCTCCTCCAGCTGCTCCAACTGAGGCAGAGAGGGCAGCTGAGAATTCATCAGGGCTGTGCAAAGATATACTCCCTTTCTATTGCTAATCCAGGAGGCAGGTATATCCTTCCAGTTTCAGATACAGAAAGGCTACCAAAGCCTGAAATTAATCCAATAACCAGGCCCATACTCAATTACCTTCTGAAACAGCCCCGCATTATGCAAAGCAGCAGCCAACTGAAGGGGGAAGCTGTGAGTATCAGGGGCACTCTGGATGTGTTGTCTTCTGTGACTGTCAGGAGATGAATTAAGGGTTGGGGATGCAGTTCTCCACTCTTTTTTTTATTTGGAAAAGCTCTTGTGCAGGAAAATAGCTTGAGAATACATTAAATAAAGCAACCACTGTGATGAAGTAAACATAAGGAAGACAGCTTGATTGCAAGGTAAATTTTATGTGGTCTTTTTTCAATGTGAATTTGTTTTTAAAAACAGTAAAATTTAAAGCATAGGAAACTGTATTTTTCTTGGTTGTCTTTAAGTAAAGTGTATGTGTGTGTGTATATATATGTGTGTATGTGTGTGTGTGTGTGTGTGTGTGTGTGTGTGTGTGTGTGTAAAATAGGAGCCATGAGTATTTTCCAGTGATGCTTCCATCTTATTCTAGAACTCCATTTCTGTCCCTGAAACAGCTGAAAGGAGTCATACACATTTGAATATTGGCCTCCCTATGGTGATTCTCAATACAGATACAAATTAATGTCAATGGTGATGATGTTTTTTCATATAGACACCTGCCCACTAGAAACTGCACTGAAGCCAGCAGATAGTACTCATGATATCCAACCACTCCAGTGCTGGGTAGTGTTCAAGTCAGTGGCACAAAACAAAAAGCTTATCCACCCATTACAAATCACCCAAAACAAGCAATCTCCCTAAATATATATAATTCTTCAACATTGATTAAAATAGCTTCATTTAAAAATGTATTCAAGGGCCCTGGAATTTTAGCCTCTGATGCTTTTTATGTAGGCCAAAGAACACTTGTTCTACAGGATTAAAGGAGGATTAATCAGCAAATTGGCTGCAACTTCCTTCACAAATAGTATGTTGATTTTTAACTACTGTATTTTAATAGCATCTCTGAGCCTGAAACTTGATTTTGTGGCATTCAGCATGTGACTCATGTTCTCTTATGACTTTGAATTATGCATTTGATCTTGTCTTCCAATTTAGTTTTTACCCCCAAAGATCTCAGTCAGTCCTAAACAAAACCAACCAGTATGCTTCTAAGGTTTCTTTGGTTGCTTTAATTTCTTATTATTCATGAGGACTCAGAGACCTGAGTCCAGCCCCAGGCTGAGTACTTGTGCCTACCTGAGCACCTCTCATAGTCTCACCATCTGTCTTAAAGTTTCTCTTTTTCTCTCCAGACTTGCTTCCCTTTTGAGACTTCAGGAGCCTTGCTTTGCTCAATGGATGTCTTTTTTGAATGCTTATCCACCAGGAAATCTATCTGCTACTCTATCTGGAAATCTATCTGCTACTACACTGCCTCTTTGTGTGACCACACCAGTGCATAAACAACACTTACGAAATGGGTTGGGAAAGACCTTTCTGAATGTGACTTTCTGGCAGATAAATTGCTCCAGTATTTTTATTTCCCTGATTTACTCCCCCTTCATGCTATTTGTAGGACTACAGGACAGCTCAGTTTGCAAGGGATTTGTTATTTCTAATGCAACCTCCTGCCCCAGACAGGGTTAGCTTTTTTTGCAGGGTCTGAAGTGTCTGTCTCCATCCCCACTGTAGGTGCTGTTGGGTGCCCCCAAAGCTGTGTCCTCACCAGGCTGAGCAAGTCCAGCTCCCTCCTCAGCTTCTCACAGCATAACTTCTCTTCCTCCTCCCACTCTAGTGGCCTCCACTGAACTCCCTCCAGTTTGTCAATGTTTGCCTTGAACTGGGGAGACAAAAATGGATCCAGTAGCCTAAATGTAGTGTAACAAATGCTGAGCCGAGGGAGTAATCGCTTCCTTTGCTCTGCTGGCTGTTTCTATTCATAAAGTCTGGGATATATTGCTGCTGCCAGATCCACTGCTGGCTCATACCCAGCTCACCATCTACCAAACCTACAGCAGCGCTGCCCCACAGCAGAACCAATCCATCCCCATAGTTCTCCCTGCCTAGGGGCAGAACTTCATTTTCTTTATCAAATTTCAAGAGGTTGTTGGCTGTTCCTCTGGGCTGCTCAGGTCCCTCTGAACGCAGCCCTGCCCTCAAGCATGTGGACTGCATCCACACTTGTGTCAGCTGCAAAACTTCCACAGTTTCTTTAGGCAATCTCTTGTCTCTTCTCATGACCTCCTTCTTGCTAGATCCTATTTGTTTGTTATCTTATCTGCTTACTAAAAAAAAGGTAAATTGCAGCCTGCTCTGCTGTTTGAGCTGGCAAGCAGGAGTGTCCCCAGTTTAACCCAGATCATACTCCTTACACAACTCTTTCTCATTCATAATATCCAACCACATGGACTTGGAGAATGTAAATTTCCTTGCTGCTGCAACAAGGCATTTTTCTAACAGCAGCATAAAACCTTAATCAAAGCCTACAGTGTACTTTTGCACTGCATCAGTAAGACCAAATGCCAGCTCTTTCGTGCTAGCTGATTAGGCTAATCTCAGGAAAAACAGCTAGTGAGCTGTGCTAGAAGGATATTTCCAAACTGGATTCCATTCTCTGATATGCAAATAGTTCTTACAAGCTTTCAAAATATTACTTTTATTTTAATGAGCAGTTTCTTTTCTCTTGTCACATGCAGGCTTTTGTAATCTTTATAAACATAAATTTTAAACATTGGTATTTCTCGTATCAGTGGGTTTCACAGATTCAGAAAATTTTAAAGGAAAAGTTGGCCAGCCTATATTTGCTTTATTTTTCTGGTTTATCACGCTAATTAAAGGATCATTAATTTCAAACACAATAACATATGCAAAATTGTCTGCAAATATAAAACTCAAAGCTCAGTTAATGTTCCACATTTTACTGTTCCCCTGCATAAAAAATAGGGTAAGGGTCACTTTGTTCTAAAAATACACAGAGAGTGTATTTTACAGCTCAAATACATGTCAGCAAGTATTTATGGATCAAAATAGGGTAACACCAAATAGATGATACTAAAAATGTCAGCAAAAACATTAGAATGGAAATACACCACCTATTTGTTTGTCAGCCAAGTAACAAACCTGGACTAATGCTTTTCCTTTGCCAGTCTTTTCTGGTTGTTTTTTTCAAGCCTGTGTAGCATTAAAGAGGAAATCATGCATTCTGTGTGCCTATAAATATTCACATACCCCGTTTCCCTCAGCTGCTCTTTTGTCCCCTGACTGAGATATATGGATGTTCACCTGAAAAGCAAATGCCTGGCTGTCATTATTCATGTCTGAATGCCATCTCCAGAGCAAGGAGAAGCCAAGGCTCTTGAAATAAGCAGCCTCCAGGGGAAGCTTCAAATAGCATCCAGGAACTGTGCCTCTGACAGTGGCCTCTTGATGCCAAGGCTGTTCCCCTCCAGAAGGTCCCAGCTGAAGAGGTAGATCAGTGTCAGACTCAGGATTTGTCTTTGTCCTTTCTTCAGACATCACTTGCTAGTTTCATTGGCATTGTCCAAAACAAAACTGCAAAGATAATAATATCAACAAAAGGATAATAAGGACAGCAGTGAAAGAATTATCTAGAAATACAAATCCTATTTATTTGTCAGTCCCACCCAGAACGAGGTCTGCTGCCTTCTTAATGACTCAACATTACACATGCTTTGAGATCCCTGGGACAATCAAATTATTGGATGACATATCCCAATGTTTCCCAGAGAATAAGGAACTGCAGGCTGATTCTTTTAGATGAGTGCATCTTACTTGAGTATATTCACCTTCTCAAGCCTTCATTTGCTACCTCAGATTGGAATAAGTTAACATTATTTGCCCTAGGTGTCTTTAGGACTCCCAGACAAATACACCAGCTAGAGGCAGGCTGGGAAATGAGTTGTCAGTGCCCATCATCTTTCTGAACTTTGCCTTGCCAAGTTATGCAGTGCTGCATGTTGGCTGTGCCACCTGTCTAGCCTGTGTTTGATGACAACAATCCTCTGTGCCTTACTTTTTTCAGAACAAACAATGAAATCCATCAAGCACCTTTATTTCTCTATGCAAGGGTTTGATTCATTTGTGCATTGCTAAAGCACATATCTAGAGTGGTAAACACACAATTTGCACCAAAAGTGAACACACCTAAAGTAAGGTGAAGGTCCTCAGATGCTGTCCTCATTGATATTACAAGAGTACACGTACAAATGAATAGTTTTAAATATTTGAATTAGCTTTTGTATGGAAACAGCCCCATGGAAAGAAGGAAGAGATCTCAAGCTCCTAGCAGCTCAGAACAGAGACATTTCATATGTCCATTGGATTTTCTTGCTGTGAGTAGTTAGCTCTAGTTTTGATGTAGAGCAAAAAGTGTGATTGGCATGAGAAAACTTATTTTGGATGGCAAAAGAAACACCCATAATATCTGAGACAGTCCCATCAAGTGCAAATATAAAGCACCCAAGAACCCTGTTTCTCAGCCTGCTGTATTTTTCAAATAAAAAATGCACCACGTTTATCAGATCCCTTTCCATTTTCAGCATTAATTTTTAGCCCTCAGTTTATTCTGTAGGTCTTCAATTTTTCTAAAGCAATTCACTGCAAATTCTTTTTCTGAAAGAGAAAGAAAAGATGGAAAGGACACGCTGAGGATGCCGCACTGCTCTTTGCACTGACAAATTCTCTCACCACACTGCCTGCAACAAGCAATATAACCAGTAATGGCTTCAGTAATCACAATGCCTGTGTTACATTGTACCCTGGCCTCTCTCTAACAAAGTCATTTATTGCCCTGGAAAATCAGCCCAAAGATAAAGATTTTTCAGTACCTCACAGAAAAACTATTAGGTGCAATTTCTGTGGCTCTCTTAAAGACATTTGCAGGAACATGCTTGAGAAATTATTGTCACTGAATGATTAAAATCATGTTTTCAGCATAAGGTCACATAAGATGTGAAAACTACTGACTTTCTATTTTGTAATTCATAATGGCAATTTTTAGGATCTTCCAGTAACTTCTGTCTCCAATACTGACGAGCGTGATCACAAAAAATATTGAAGTTAACTGAAAAAGAGAAGGTAGAGAAGGTAGAGAAGGTGTTTTGTTCCAGTTTTATAAACGTGAGTTTGTCTTGCAGACAAACAGACATAATTCTTACTGTCACGCACTGAGGAGAAGAGGGCAGAAGAGGGAACAGAAGAGGGTGGAAGTCACCTCAGCACTTCAAATATTAAATATCCAGTATAAACTAAGTTCTGAGAGAGCAAGAGAGGTTTCCCAAGCATAGTACATCACGCTTTAAGATAGATGGCTGGGGCATGCTGCCCGCCAAAGACATCTCTCCCCACTGGTCCTGTCAGGAGCTGAGCCAGCCTGAGCAAACAGCATTTTGACAGCTGAAGCCTGAAGTCTTCCCCTTAGTACTGCCTCTTCCAAGGTGACCGTGGGAGAACCTACCCTCTGGGCTGTCTCCTTCTGCAACCTAGGTCAATTCTCTGGGCAGTTTATTTCCAAAAAATGAAGCAGTAACCATGTCACAACTGGCCATTGTGTTCCATTCTTAAATCAAAACTGTTTTGCTAATCAAGATACGACTTACAATTTCACAGAAGAAACTAATGTTCTTGAACATAACCAACATAACTATATCTATTATCTAGCATTTTGGACCAATTTGCTCTGCAGTGTCCTCTGGGCAAACCTACATTCTGCATTTATTTTTAGGGCATAGACTGTGCTAGCCAGAAGAGAAAACCAGGACTGAAACTGCAAACATAAGTTGCAGATCTCTGTTCCCACTCAAAAAGGTTTCTTCAGTAGAGTCAAAATACTGTTGATTTATTTGCAATAGGTTTTCTCTATCTCACACCATGAGTCCCAAAGGAAGACAAGGAGTCATGCTGCTCTGCTTACTCATGCAAAGGAAACTAAAATCTCTTATGAAATAATAAATGCTCTATGAAAGACCTATTGCCAGTCTAATCACTCGGCAAATCTTGATCTTAAGTAGCAAAAATGCCTGTGCTGCTTAGTGATAAAATCCAATTCTGAAGCCACATGTGGATGAGGACTAGCAATGCTTTAATACACCTTGTTTTCCCTTCTGTTCCAAAGTCATGGTTGCAGAGCCTGGTTTCTGCATTAGGAAGAGGTGATGTGTAATAGCAGTGAATCCACAGAGAGGGACAACTGGTGTTAAGGGTCTGCAGGACACATTATCCCTGTTTCAGGGAGCAGTACCTCAGGTAGGTCTATTTGTGTCCCATGGACTGAATGGGACAACTGGCTAGAACACACTAAAGGCTCTCCTAAACCACATAATTTTGTTTACTTCAAACAAGAGCACTCCACCTGCTTCAGAGACTGCTCCATGACACAGAGCAAGGTAACAGGGACAATTGGTCTGCACTAAAGTACTGATCTAGATTCACCAGCATTGTTTTCACAAACTTGCTGGCAAATGAAAACTGCATGACTGAAGAGCTGACTGTCTGTGGCTTAGTCTATACTACTGAGATTAGATTGTCAAAGCTACCTAACAAACAAGCAACCCATTGAAAGGAAAAAAGGAACTTTTTCTTAGGCAGCACTACACAATATTTCTAAACACCACCCTCTTTATTGGCATCTTTTACCAGGATAAACTACATATAAGTTTGCATTTACATACTCTGAGTTAGTATAGCTTCTTTAGCAAGTACTTTACATTTCGATATTTCATAAACTCTGTAAAGTCTATACCATTCTGAACCAAGAAAAAAATCCAGGAAGGAATCAAGGTGCCTAAACCTTTCCCTGGTGAACCAGAACCCTGTTTATGAGCACTTTTCATTCCAACAAAACATTATTGTCCTCACACACTGAATGCCTTCTCCTTGCCAGTCTTATCTTCACTAATCGGGTATTTGTGTGAGCTAGAATCTGCTTCATGTAATACTTAAATAATCATGAAAGGAATGTGGCCCAACTGTGAGAAACCTTTAATCCTCCCTTCCCCTCCCCAAAATGCAGGTGCCCATAATAACACAGTGCAAAACTTTTAACATATCTTTCATTTGACCTCTTGTGCTCTTTAGCTCCCATTGGCACATAACCAATTCCCTGTGTCACAATATACATGAATTATCTCCACGCTCTTCATAGCACTATGGTTTTAAGAAGCAGACAACAAGCCTTTTTGGATATCTGAGGTCTGGATCAAATAGAAGATATGTGTACTTGAAAATAATGCTCTGCAAGGCTTCTGCCAGGACTTCTGGCTCTTGGGGTAGAACCCAGAGCTGAGATTTGGCCCCAAAAGGGCAGTTATGGACAGACATACTTCTACCTTCAGTAGAAGTCATATAAGACTCATCCTTAGGAGACACTAAGCACAATGAAATGTCTCAAACCCAATCCCTCAACAGAGTTTAACTGAGGCAAGGCTGGAGGAATATACACCTCCATATTCACATCCATACGTGCCTACACACACACACACACACACACACATCTATCTACATATGCATACAGTCTGGACCCACAGCACGGTGTTCTGCTCACTAGAGAGAAGCCTACAGTCCGTTTTGCAAAGATACAGACAGTAACTTCTTTGCAGAACCAGGGTTGGAAGTGCTAACATGGTGATGAAGAAAGTAGGAAGCCAAGGCAACTTCCTTCTTCAGCTTGTGTGGTTACAGAACAACACCTTCTGGTATTTCTTCCATGTCTGTAGGGAAGAAAGATAATCTGGATGTGGTCAGTTTCCATGTCTTTTCTTGATGTGATAATACTATGTAGGAAAACTCTTAAGACTTTGGGAAAAATCAGAGATCATGTGCACTTCAGAAAATGTGGTAGTAAGGGCACTCACCTGTAAAACAGAAAACTCAGGCTCTAATATGAATATCCAGAGTCCCTTCTGGGGTTTTATCCAGGTGAATAAACATCTAGATAACTGGTAACAAGTATGCCAAGCCTTTCAGAAGGTACCACCCCTATGGAGGAAAACTGATCCCTGTTCCTTGTCCTGGCTTATGAAGCTTGCATTTTTGCCCCTACAGGTAGGGCACAATGCCCTTGCCATGGCTTACAGACCCACAAAGTGCTCTACTGGAGTTCAGGTAGTTCAGGTTCAACCTTGCTGAATGCAAGCACTGGTGGCCCAGGTCACCTCAGAGGCTGTGTCAGCTGTCACTGTGCAGAGGAGGACCTCCTTCATCAGCTGTATGTTTGAAAGTAAACTGTTGAGGCTTCTGGGGAAAATAAACAGCTGGATGCTCAGTTCCAGCTAAGTAGCAACATTTAGCCTTTCACTGGAGCATAACTTTGGGCACTTGAGAAAATTTTATCACTAAAACTCAGGCCTTTCAGCTGCTTCAGCAAGCTAGGCACCATGGGGAGGCAAAGGAGAAGTACTCTCTTGTACCAGATTATGTGCAGCCCACATTCAAAGTTCTTAGATACTCTTTTGTTCCCAAAGTCTTTGAAAATGATTCTGGGCAGGGAGTAAGCATCATCAGACTTTTACAAACACCAATGAGGAACTTCTCAACAGTGCCTTGATCGTATTTTACACAATGATGCCCTATTCAAGACCCAGCCTAAATTCTGATGAGTCAAATACCCAGCAGGAAGGCCAGAAAAAAATGATCCCAAGCTTTGATCAGCAGCCATGGTCTTCTGGATAATACAGATGCAGCTCAAACAGGGTCCTGGTGTTTCCAATCTAGTGACACATAAGCACATCTGGATTTGGGGAGAACAACTGCTGCGTGAAATCTGCCTGACTGGTTACTCGGACAGAATAAAAGTGTGAAGTTGGCAATGCAATAAAATGCTCGAAATCTGAAGCTGAGTGTAGTGTTCTATAGGTGATTCTTTGCTTTCTGCCCTAGCTTCCTACACTTCTGTTTTCTCCAAATGGCTCTACTTTTGGTTCTGAGTCCAGTTCCTCTTCTGTCTGTCACTGCCACAGTCTAGCTTTTCTCAGGAGGTCAGGATAGACAGCCAGACTTTCTGTCAGTAATGCTCCTTGGAAAGCTTAATCTCACCATTTCTCTGTCAGAGAGAATGGGATGCTCTTCAAAATGCTGCAGTACTGAATGTTCAGATTCAGGGCAATCCCTGCATGGCTTGTGAATAGTTACACTTTATATCACACCACAGAGCAACCCAATGACAAGCTTCATAAATTGCTCAGGGGAAAGGAGTTCAGTGGCACCAAGCACATATAAAAGTACATGTGAAATCTTGAATCTTTGTAAAATGCAGATAGTGAACACATGAACCATTACCCATATTTTTCACCCTATTGATCTCAGAGCTATACTTGAATCTGGCAGAGGTATCGCCTGGAACAGCATCATTTAGGGTTTCTGTAAAATGCAGATAGCGAACACATGAACCATTACCCATATTTTTCACCCTATTGATCTCAGAGCTATACTTGAATCTGGCAGAGGTATCACCTGGAACAGCATCATTTAGGGTTTCTGTAATACTCTGTACCAGCTTGGAAAATTTCATAACTGGAAGGGTCAAGGCCTGAATTGGTAGAACATATTTGACTTCAGCTCCAGGCACTGCTTGTAGCTAATCAAATTCCAAACTGTTTTATGAGAAAAAAATTCATCTTGCATTTTTCTCCAGTCTTTTTAAAAGGGAAGAGTAAAAAGAGGGTGCTTAAGACCATGGCATTATCCTTTCTCTTCCCTTAAAACCACAAGCAGGTTCAAGCATGTTGGGAATTACCACACATTCTGCAGGAGCATAAACCTAATTTCAGGCCATTAGTGATAGCTGGGCAGCAGAGGCCACTTACACGTGGTGATTTCCATTGTCCTCCACAAGTAAGGAAAAAGACTATTGCAGCAGTCTTATGCAAAAAAAGACAAGTCATAAAAAGTTGTAAAAAACTGCATAGAAGAGACAAATATGTCCCCACAGCAGATATCCAGAGCTAGTCACTGATGTCCACCATAGGAAAGTTAAGGCATGAATCCCTGGGGAAAGCTGGAAGATAAATAAATTATTCTTTACATTCCTATGAGCCTAGAAATGGATAAACAACAGACTTACAAGGCCTCTCCTTCTGGTACACCCTGCTTTGTACTTCCAGGCCTGTACCTTGTGATATTAGCACAGGTGGCTGACTCTCATACTTTTGTTTAATCCACTGATTTCAAAGATAAATGTGCATAGGTACACATTTTATTGTGATTAGGGCTTACATTGAAATTATTTCAATATTTCCATGACAGTTTAATTACAGAAAATGACCACTGAATCTGCAGTTTCTGTAGAAAGGCTAAAGTAAGGATTGGGTAACAAGATACATTTTGCATACTCTAAAGAGGTTTCCTGTAGTCTCTATTTATCTTTTCCAATGTAATTTCTCTCATCTTTCTCAGTAAAGCTAATCTAAATAACCATAAAACCAAATTAAACCTTTTATATGGACACTCTTTATTCAGAAAGCTTAAATTCAATTTAATTTAAATCACTTCTAAAGTCCAAAGGGAAGCAAATT
Source organism: Emberiza elegans (assembly GCA_024865655.1). Classification (NCBI taxonomy): domain Eukaryota; kingdom Metazoa; phylum Chordata; class Aves; order Passeriformes; family Fringillidae; genus Emberiza; species Emberiza elegans. The sequence goes on along the minus strand of JALJVW010003023.1, from coordinate 19,107,024 downwards.
ATAGTGACTGAAAGTAAGTTTCATTTTGCATAATAGTTTCCACTGGTTTGGGAGATTAATGTAACTTCAATAATCAATTTCAAAATCACTATTTTGAATTTGTATCATTTTCCTCAGCATCAAAATGTAAGGAGGCTCTAAATGGCAGCTATTTGTTAAAAGTTCATTAAGGCTTCAGAAAGGATTAGGAATATTCTTAAAGAAATAGAAAAGAGCCAACTTCAGTTAGCAGAGAACCGCAAGATGTAGTCTACCAGTTCTCCATCAGCCATTAATGACATCCAGTATCATCTGGCAGCCTGAGCTTCACCAGCAACCTGCTGACACCATGCACTGTCAAGTGACAACAGGGTGCTGGAAAACATCATTTTTAAAGCAGCATGATCACAGTGAATTTGGATGACCCTATTCTGTAGGGCTTGAAAAGGCCAGTTTTCTGAGCTGCACTCCAAACCTCCTGTCTCATAGGTCACAGATTAGACTTCAATAAAACTTGGGTTTTAGAATAGCTTTTGTGTTCCAAAAATGTTGTCACAGACATGGGATTGAACTCTTAATTTGGCAGGATATCGTTCCTTTCACTAGCACTGTGACATATGGGGGTGGAGGAGGAGAAGAGATGGGAGTGAAAGGTGGTTGTTTTGCATCCCTACTCAGCTTGCTTTCTCTTTTTTATCATAGTCATCCATTGCAATCCCTGACTGAATAAGCTTGGCAAGCTCAGGGGCCAGATGTCAAAGCCCGGCTTTGTCTGTAACTCTCCAACACTGGCATTTGACTGTGCCATTGCCTTATGCATGGGCAGTCCATTACTTATTTTTAAAAGAGTAAAGCTATTGAGTTTGCATCGTTAGGTCTCTGCATTCAATTCAATTATTTACAAAATAGCCATTTTTTAGCCACAGAAAATTCCAAGTGGCCAAGTAACTCCATTCCTCTTTTTAATACTAGGAGACAGATCAAGCATTTTCTCGGTAATTGGCTTCTTCCTTAGTAATCTAAAATCACTAATCTTGTTATTGAATCCAAATACCTCAATCTGCAAGGAATTTGGAGACCTCACCCTGGGCTGCTTTTGTGCTTGTACTGTGGATGTTTGTAAACAGTAATGAGATGTCACAGTACCTTGTGCATGAATAGGGTCAGGCTCAGAGATGGTCTGTATCAAAGCTAATTAGAAAACAAAATCCTGGAGGATGCGAAAGCATTTCTCTGAAGTGCTGCTCTACTTGACAGCTGCAGAAGTCTAACAGCTATTGCTACCTCCTGTGGGGAGTCTCAGTTTTCTTATACAAACTCTTCAGCATGAAGAGGGGCACATCAGCTGGGCCCATAATAAAGAGGTTTGAAGTTGGAGTATTTTTGTGGAAAGAGCTATCTAGGCATTTGAGCTGTATGTATCTATGGAGCTATATATTGCTGCCCAGTGATGGGGGAGGGATGTGAGAGATGTGTCATAATTTCAGCTCTTACAAGGGAAAAATGAAAGATATTAGTTGGAGAAAACAATGCCATTATTGTCAAGAAGAATGAATATTGCAAGGGAAAAAATGCAACTGAAAGAAAATGTTATAGTATTGTTTTTAAATATTAATTTCTATGAACTAAAACTACTGTTCCATTTTATTGACTAAGGTGCTTCACATTAATATTGGAAACACCTATATGGAATTTACTACATTTCAATTATTTCTTGCCCTGCCTGTGATATTGATGTTGGGATTACATTTGAAAGACCGTTACTGTTGGAGATAGATGCAAAGTTCAGCAAGTTCTATGACTCTACAAGTTGTATTAAAACAAGCAATGGAGGAAGTATGCTGCTATCATAACAGCTCTAGATTACTACTTTTAGTAGTTGATGTGTTCGGTGTCCTCGAAACTTTACCTTTGGTCAGTGTCCTGGAATTCCTCCTTTTCTTCAGCAGCAAATCACTAAGGGAGGAAAACCTGGGAGACTTGGCTCTATGGACTTAGATTTAGGATTTTAATAATATCATTAAGTAATGTGTTTCACCTGTTGCACCCATTTAGCTTCTGCATTCAGGCCTGTGCTTTTATTGTTTAACTGTTACTGGTTGCACTGGGCAGAAAGTGATTAGTAGATAAAATTTTCTGATTGTGTTAAGATGGGTACGATTCTTCTCCTGGCATTTTGTCCCATTGAATTTAATTGTAAAGTATTTGTACCCACTGAAACTGCATTGTATTGGGCTTGTGTGGCAAGGTTTTGCTACAGGGGCGGTTTCTGTGGGAAGGTGCCAAGAAGTTTCCCTATGTCCAAAAAAGGCAATTCCAGCTGGCTCCAAGACAGACCCATTGCTGCTCAAGTCCAAGCCTTACTGCCCTGGCAGTAGTGCCTCTGGGGTAACAGATTTTAGAAGGGGGAAAAAAAACCATCTGCAAAACATCAGCTGCAGCCAGAAAAAGGAGTGAGAGGAACAGCCCTACAGGCACCAAGGTCAGTGAAGGAGGAGAGGGAAGAGGTGCTCCAGGCACAGGAGCTGAGCTGCCTCTGCAGCCCCTGGAGGCCTACAGGAGAGCTGAGATCCACCCACAGCTCTTGGAGGAGCCCACCAGAAGCAGGTGATTGCCTGGATGAGGCTGTGACCCCATGGGAAGCCTACACTAGAGGAGGCTCCTGGCAGGACCCGTGGCTCTGGGCAGAGAGGAGTCCAGGTTGGAGTAGGCTTACTGGCAGAACCTGGTATATTTTTCATTAACCAACTTGTATTTGATTGAAAAGAAGTGATTTCTCCAAGTCATTCCTGTTTTGCTTGTGACAGTGATTGCTGAGTTACCTCCTCCTGCCCTTGTCTTGACCCACAAGCCTTTTGTTTTATGTTCTCTCCCCTGCCCAGCTGGGAAGGGAGGGACAGAGTGTTTTTGGTGGGCACTTGATATCCAGTCAGGGTCAACCCACCTCACCAAGTTACTGCAGTTGTTAAATAGACTCATTTATCTCAATGATTTAAGATATTTGAAGGTCAGAGGATCTCACAGTGAATCTCAAGGATCTTGTTTCTGTAATAACTAATCTGGCTATGGGTCTTTCAAATTTCTAGACTTGGCAGCAATTTCCTAAACCTGTTCCAGAGCCTATCAGAGCTTTCTTTCCTGGTCAACAAGAGCCTGTACTGCTTTCCAAGACAAGAAGAGGCAAAACCATGATGCCTGATCATACTGGCAGCTTTGCTTTAGTCTATACAAAATATCAGCTACTTTGCTGTATTAAGCTGGAATCACTGAATGTTTTTTCTGATCTAACTTGTCAGAGAGCCTATGGCTACCACACAGTGTTTGCCACTTGATGCCTAGAACTGGAATATTTTTGTAAGAGAGGCAGAGGCTGTAGAGGCAGCAATTGTAGGGAGAAAAATTAAAAAAAAAAAAAAAAAAAAAGAAGGGAAGCTTTCCTATGGCAGACAGTTGACAACATTAAGCAGATGTTTTTCATATGTAAAAAAAAACCAAAACAAATCATTTCTCTCCTCTCTTTCTTGTTTTGGTCACTCCCAGTGGAAACCACTTGAAAGTTGTAGAATAAAGACAACATCATAGCAGTGATACCAAGGGAGATAGTGGGGAATTTTGTTTTGTTCTGTTTTTTTCTTGCTGTCCCAGTGTGAATAAATAAGAGACATACTGAAGTACCCTATGGCAAGTCTCACTCTAGGTTTCCTCCATGGGAAATGTGGTAAAAAAAGGATAATGAGGTTACATTTGTTGTCAGTGATGACCTACCCCATGGGAAATGTGCCTTTTCTTCAGCCCTGTTTTCCTCCATGCTATAGCTACTCAGGCACCCATGTGTGAAAATTCAGATCAAAAATATGAGTTAAAAATCCAGGTTCCTGTATGATATCTAGGAAAGATAATCAGTTATAAAAAGGAGTCACAAAAGTCAGCGCATTGTAGGAAGTACACCTAGTTCAACCAGAAGAAAATACAGAAACAGAGTGCCAAAAATCTTGTCCTTTTGTCTTTGAGGTATGTGCTTGCATTTTTAAGTTACTCACCTAGTTGAGAATTGCTTTTACACCCTAAAATCATTGTGAAAACCGTGCTTTCTTTTAAAATATGGTTGCAGAATCATATAAGCCACAAGACTGCTTTGGCATATAAGAAAAGGCAGAATTGTTCACTTCTTGTACAGAAGGAAATAGAGCCTCTGCTGACCAAGAGAGTATCTTAAGTCCTCTGCATCCTAGGAATGTTCAAACTCACCATTCCAGGAAAGAACCCAAACCCTGGAAGAGCACCACTTTCTACATTTACTTTTGAAACAAGGAAAATAACAATGGGGAAAAAGACATTTGTTTATCCAGCCTTCTGCAGCCTCAGGCAGGGCGAAGACTCTTCAGTGTTGGACGGGATGCAACAGAGTTCCTCAAGGCAAAGAATGACTGGGGTCCAGGTCTCTGGCTCCATGAGTGGCTATCAGCATCTAAAGTGGTGTATAAAAGGCATTGGGTTGCACATCTGTTATCCAGTTGATTGTGTTTTGGTTCTTCAGAAGAATACTTGCAGTATCACATGTTTAGGAATATGTTTTGCAGACAGAGAGAATAAAGGCAAATCCCCTGCAGCATTTGCTTCAATTTCTGGCATCTGGAGATGGACAAGTGTTTTGACTTCATCCTTTTTAGTTTCTTGCAGGCTAGCTTCAGACACTGCCCTGCCCAGAGTGAGGGTTTGAGTCCCAGGCACCACTGGGGGTATGCACGGGGTGTATTACATATTTCAACTTCCATTCTGGTACCAAGACATCCACTCTGCCTTTTCTCTCCTACACCTTCTCTTTTCACTAGAAGTAGTCAAATGATTTCTTATATTACACATCATTTACAAAAGCACTTCATTTTCTGTATTAACAGGCTAATTTGATGAGTTAACCTAGAAAAAACTACCTGAAGACACAGTGCAAAAAGTATAGGACATGAGAAGAATATGTAAAGAGATCGTAGAAAGCTGCTAGTTCAACCACTATTATCGTTATTCAACATGGTGTTGGTGAAACACTGAAGAAGCCACCGCAATTATCTGGAGTAAAAATTAGAGCCCTTGATGAAACCCTCCACCATGTGTGTACACCAGGAGCATACCTGCTGATGGCTACTGAAGAGAAGTTGTAACTATCCTTGAAATCAGATGGGTATGCTTCATTCAAATGAGTATGTGAAGTCATCTAGAACCTTCTGCTCCTCTGCTAGGCCATCATTACAAGGTTTTATGATATAGTTTCCTTGACAAAGCTGTAACTTATTTTCCTCTGTGTATAGCACTCACTTTGGGCAGAAACCACAAGGAGCACCTTACCACCTTGTCACTAGGCAGATTATTGCTATCCAAATACCACCCCATGGCACTGTGACCTAGAAAATCTGCTCACACCACCTGGGAGTGTGTAGGTTGGCACTCTCTCCTTATCACTGGAAAGAAACACCAACCATTTTTTTTTCTATCCTCACTGTAGATGACAGCACCTACGTCCTGCTGGATGAGGTCTCACAACACTGGCCATAAAAGAATGATTAATGGCTCCAGCGCCAATTATTTAATGAAGGAACAAATGTACTTGTGTCATCAGTATAGGTACCCTCAGTGCTGGTACTGAGGGCATCCCAAGTGCTGTCAGAATAGCTGCACTATCCACAGCTTCTGGATACTGTTTTTGGCACAGCAAGAGAGGAAAGGCAAGTGGCCAGTCCTGCATCCTATTCATGCTACTGGCTCTGCATTAGCCCCACACATCTCACAGCTGGACTGGTGACCTCTACCTGCCTGGCCCAGCAGGGTGGCCATGCCAGGCTACTGCTGTGGGCCATAAGTACAGTTCTGGCCTCGATGAAAAAAAGTTAAAAGAGTGAGTAAGAGCAAGTACTGAAGAATAACAGCTGCCAGTTAGTTGGAATGCATTTTATTTGAACAAAGTTTTTTTTTTATAATGGAAAAGACCTTAAAAAAACAGATAAAGCAATAAGAACAAAAATGTGAAGTCTGAGGTTTCAATCCAATCCTCTCCAGAACAGAGCCCCTACTAATTCCTCTCTTCCTTCCTAGTCTTATGCTAGATCTGAACCAGTAGCTAAGAGTGGCTTCCTGGGCCTAGGCCAGAAGCTGAGGTGAGGGCTGCTAAAGCCACCATGTACATCACATGTTCTCTAGAGCTCTCTGGACTCTCTCCTGGCCACTTACTTCTTAGGTCCAGAGCCAAGGGAAGTCCCCAGGCAGAGGCTGCTGATAGCATTCCATCAGAAGCAGCCTTTAACACACTGTACTAAGTGTGAGAAGGCTAAGGCCCCAGTGTGCATGTGAAGGCAGGAGAGGATGAGGGTGTAAGGGCTGGAGAGATCACAAGGGTACCTTTGGACACCTCTGTGTGGGCAGGGAATACTGGGCTGGAACCATGCACACAGTTCAGATCAGCTCATAATGATGAGCAGCATTTGCATTCCAGATGACAACCTCCAAACATGGAACATCCTACAAGCAGCTGAGGACTGGGTATGAAATCCAGCTGTGCTCCAATGGCACAACATATATGTACCTTCAGAGATTTGCACTTTAAATCTGAAGCTTTAAAAAAAACTTTAAGTAGTTCCCTATTTAAAAGCCAGATGGGCAGAATTAAAGTTCCTGCCCAATGAAGAGGGGTGAGAAAAGTTTACTTGGGCCATATGAACTTATAAACTCATCAAAGAACGTAAAATATGAATGACTACTCATCAATATGCAAACTATTATTTAATTCAGCTGTCAAACTGAAATATGTCTTCGAAGTCTAATAATGTATAAAGGATATTGTGCCTTTGTGTAGGAATATATATAGATGTACAAATAAAATATTTAGAAATTTTGTATATGTTCATATATATTATATGAATGAATAATTTTTTATCCTTCTGTTCAGTTTCCCATTATTATAAGTTCAAGGTTATTAGATTGTTGCTTAAAAACACATAAGGCCATGTCTCAAATAGAGAACACCACATTTTTTCTTGATCTGAATGAAGTGCCATTCAAAAAGCCTAAATCAAATTTTAATTTAATCTACTTTATTACTTGGGATAAACCATACCTCCAACATTCTTGTGTTACAAATATGTGGTGGGCAAACTGGTTCCTCTGCAATATGAACACTACAAATGATAATTGAGATATCAGTAAAAATACAGTAGTTCCTTTGGACATAGTGGAGGAAAATTCAGTTTCTTCCAACATGAGCTTCGAATAGGAATCCCAAGTAAAGGAAACTGAAATTGCATTTCAAACTACATTTTCTCCTTTAAACTTGTATGGTGCAGAGAAGAGTATTGATCTTATTTTAAGGCTCCTCTTTCAGCACTTTACAACAAACATCTTAAAACATTTTGCACTTTATCTTTTTCTTACAAAAAAACAAAACAACCCAAAGGCCATTGATGGAATGAGTAACAATGGGATTCATTAACATTCCTAAGAAATTCTTGAAGATTCACAAGACATCCAATGCTTTCAATCTGTGTGCAGTAACTCTTTACATCTTCATACTACATACTACAATTATGTCAACATGTCAATGAGAAACATGAGGCTGTCGCACAAAGTGTGATTGAAGAACAATCCAAGAAGACAGAAATTATTCCAGGGAAAAAAGGCCCCCTGAGGAAGTTGCTCAAACCCTGAATGAGCATGCTCCTCACTGAGGGTATATTTTCCAAACACAATGGAGGAGGAAGCCTTTAGCCAAATGCAGTGAAGGTGGAATCAGCTTCATTTTGAGACCCTGAGACTGGAGCAGAACCAGAGCCTCTTTTTACGGCAGCACAGGCACAGCACCTATCCCTAAGGAATGCAGTGCATTTACACATTACTTCAGGACTGCAGTCATACAAATACTGCTGTCCTTTTGCCTGGGTCTATGAGTTTCACAGAAACATTTGTGTTCCCAGCAGGCTTCTGAGGCAACAGGGACTTATTGTACCACACTACTGCTTTAACAACTTCCCTCCAGTCAGGTCTGACCTTAGTTCAGAACAATTTGGAAATCAGAAAGGGTCTTCACCCTAAAACGTTGTGTGTCCCAAGAGCTACCTATTATGAAAACATGCAAATATGAAATGATCAGCAAGGAAGCAGCATTATTATCAAAATCCATAGCTATTTAAAAGTCAGAGTAAACAAGGCTGAGGCTGAAATATGCTAATTATGTTTATCTATGGACCTTGATGACTAAGAAGAAAATAGATTAAAGTAAATGGAACTTCTCAGCTGACTCAGCAATGTCTTCCTTCTTGTTATTCTGAATCTCCTGCTGGTCTTTTCCCCAGTCAGAAATCCCTTTTCTGGGGTAGTGTCCCTATTCACATCTCCCAGGCACCCTTCATATTTCAGAGAGTCTTAGCACTCCAGTCAATTTGCTGAGACAAATCTTTGCTGGCAGGTGCTTGCTTAAGCAAGAAGTCAAAGAGAATATGCTTTGATCCATCATTGATCAGACAATGCTTTCCAAGGGTCAGGATCCTTGTTCAACTACCATCTTCAAAACTAAGAGGTCTACTTGCCTATCAGACTTCCTTGACCAGGAGGAAATACAGTAACATAAAGAAGTACAGTAACATTTCACACTTCCAATTGTCTAAAACTGCAAAAAGTTTAGGAGTACATGCCTAGTTCTTCAGCTTTATGTGATGAGTGACTGTTATCTATTCCTAATCACAGTTATTCCTCCCTGACCCCCCCACCCCATTTCCCCCACATTTTTGCTAATTCAATGTTTTCTAGAAGACACACCTTCCATAGGTGTGTCAGGTATTTAGCAATACTTCCTCCAGCAACCATCACCATGTCACTTAAGCCAATTGGAAGCCTATATTATTCTCAGATATACAAGTAATCAGCACCATGGGGATAACTCCTAAAAGGCAAATCCACTCCGTGATGGAACAAGTTGAATCTTGGAGAGATTCTAGTAATATCTTTCCAAACCTGAAATAAAAAATGCCCCAAGCCCTCTTGCCAGGGCACTTCATTTTTCAAAATTAGCTGCACTTCAACAGCTTGAACCTGTAACTCAAAGACCATTAACCTACTTCCTCTGCCTTTCTGCAGGAAATTAATAGAAAGATGTCTTCCAGTGTCTTACATATGTATGATTTTCCAGTGGCTTAAAAAAGATTTACTCTACAACACCTACTAAAATAAGGTTTCATTCCTCAGTTGAGACTCTTCTTGCCAGATGATAGCTCAGACTGACATTTTTTAAATGGCTCAATATGTAGGCATATCTGAAAACTATGGGTTTAGTGCCAACAATAGATTGACTTTTAATGAGAATAGCATTTACCAACGTCCCAGTAATTCACTTATCACATACTGTCATTAATGTACCAATAATTGTAAATTGCTTCTGCCTACAGAAGCTCTGCTCACAAGGTCCTGTGAAGTCAGCATCTTAGCCTTTATGTACACTGTAACATCTTGCTTGGCTAGTGAATGTACTGTGTCATTTATTTTTACTGCCTCATTTGTACATGGTTCCCATTTCTTTCAGAAGCTGTATTCTGCTTTCCATGACCAAGCTATCCATCTTTATAAAAAGATAAGAATCCTTTTAAAGGATGAGTGTCTAATTCTGCACTTTACTGAGGCTAAAATACAGGCTGCCACACCGTATTCTAAAAAGCAAACAGAAGAACAAATTGAAGAGCCAAAAGATTTCAGAAGAGCTGTTTGACACATAAAACAACTCTCTGTATCAGAACCACTGGGATTATTAAAGGTGCACATGGTTTCATTTCCCCATGCACAGTTAGAAACTCCTTTTCTGAACTGCATGCAGAGGAGAACACTCAAGAGCTCCTCATCTTCTCGGGACAGCGCTTAGGTGCAACAACAATTAATCAAAAACAGAAAGAGGGAAAATTATCACTACACAGTTCATGAGAAACACTGTGCAAATATAATTTCACTGTTTAAATTATGCCAGGAAAGAGAAGATTGTAAAGCCTTCTGAAGACCCACAGATAAACATGCTTGCCATGTATTGCATCAATCAGGAGTGAAGCCAGAATTTTTCTAGAACTGAGGCTTCAAGACAAAGCCTTGGGAAAGAAGGCAAATATGTTATACTGCAGTTTCAACTGAACTTTTTATGTATGTTACTGATAATTTTAGAGCTTCTTTACAAAATTAACGTTATGAACTAATTAGCAACAATAGTAATGCAGAGATGACTAGTCACACGATAAAAATTCTATACATGTGCAAGTGATAGTTGCTTAAAACTCTCATCAAACAATCAAGTACCACCATGCTTTTTCATCAAAGAGAAATAATAGAAAATTTAAATAATCAAAGTGTATTTTCCATATCATATTTTCTCATAGAAGTGTTGCATCCATACCCTGGAAGCAAGCAGTAGGTAGAGTTAAATTACCATTTATTTTAGATGGCCTTTCTTGGCCTCAATCTAGGTTTGTAGGGAAGAACGAGGGGAAAACATAACCATTACAGAGGAATTATAGTAATTTGCAAATGGAAAAGTGGGTCAAATCTGCTGCATAAATTATTCATAATGAATTGTTCATTCAGATTTGTATTGGATAGATTTGAAAACACTGAAATTGAGATCAGAATTCCTGTAAAGGTGAAATTACTTCAGCGTGTTACTGAGAATAGCTATAGTATTTTACTTTGTGAAATATCGAGTTGACATTTATTTATTCATTAGGGTTACCTGCATTACGGAACAATCCATCCATCGAGAAGTCTCTAAGGACAAAATGACACAAACAGGATGTGCACTGCATTAATGGCTAGCATTTAAGAGAGGGTGTCAGAGAGAACCTGACTAAAAATATCCACTAGTACTAGAAAATCACACTCCAGGCTCGAGCTTCCCCAGTAATAGGTTGCAGGGCAGTTTGGCAGGCACAGAAGCAGAATGCAGGATGCATCTCTCTTTAGGACTGACTCATCCCTTTCTGCTGGCACAATCTGTTTTCCCCAGCACGCAAACATTTAATCCAGCCCCCCGGGGATGTTTATGCTGATAAATAAACGGGCTCTGTTTCGACCTCACTAACAAGCTGTCTCTCTTTCACATCTGCTCTAAGTGGCATGGTTGGCAGAAGCCTGTTGGGTCTATCAACCCAGATGTGTGCTCCTGATTTACTTAGAAGTGCAGCTGGGGAAGAGACAAGGAGGTCTCCACCAGCTTCCCCTCTGCACCCTCCTGTGCCCACCCCACAATGGAGACGTGTCAGGGAGGAGACCCAGGCCAAGCCTTTTGGGTGCCAGCTCAGAGCAGTCTCTGCAGCACAGCCACTTGGGCAAGGACTGGGCACAAGAGCCCTGCAGCAGCATCCTGACACAGGAATTCATCCTCCAATGGTATTTTTCTGGATCTTTTCAGAGAAGCACGAACTTGGATAAGATGTGCTTTTTATTGGAAATCTGTCTTATTTTTCCTAATTTATTTTTGGCACCTGCCTTGGTTTAACAGGCATGTAAGGGGGAATTTTCCTTCTCTTGAGGCAAATTTGTCCTTGACAGAACCACACTGATTGGAACAGTCACGTGAGGGATGGATCTGGCCAATTATCTCTTCAATTTGGGTAAACGTGACTTAGCTGCTTTAGCATCATTTGCTCAGATAATCAATAGACACAGCAAACATATAGAAGTTAAGGCACACCCATTGCATAGCTCCACTGGACACAGCTGAGGATATGTGCTATGATGTGGGCAAGACTACACAAGTCCCACAACTTGAAAATGCATAGTGTGTCTCTTTCAGCAAAGGACTGTTCCTGGCTTTGATCACATGTATGCCTAACAGAACCCTTTTAAAATGCTCATGACTCCCACTCTTGTTTCTTCCAGTACTATTGGTTCAAAAGAGAAATACCTTTAGTACTTAATAGTGTACAGGATTACACAGCATTAGAAAGATGACCTTTTTATTCTTCTCCGCAAGTTACATGGAGTGCTTGTAAAACATGCTGAGCATTGCTCTCTGGGCTGCTGAGTGGCAGAGAAATTATAGCAGCTGAAAGGAAAAGGTGCAGGTTAGGTAACTATTTTAAGAGATTTTTTTTCAGTCTTTTCTAGTAGCTGCTGACATTTTATTTATTGTACATTTAGGAAAAGTGGTCCATCAAAAACTCCTCACTTCATTAATCAAATGAGGGGAGAGATTCTGCTGGAGAAACATGCTTAATTTTGTAAATGTTAAAACCTTGCACGATATCTTTGCATAGCCTCACTTAGTACTACACCTACCATCCACACTGAACTCTGCTTTAGAAATGCCACCTGACCTTGTATCCCTGGGCACAAGGCTTGGGTCAGAGTGGTTGCCCTGCCTGGATTTGGATGATGTCTGGTTGTCTCCAAAAGAATAGCACCTCTCCAAAAGAATGACCCTCCTGGCTACCCTGGGATCAGTGCTGAATACCTTTCTCTCTCTTTTGATGCAGCAACAACCCTCAACTTGCTTTTTTTTTTAAAGCCCACTCTGTTAGAACTGACACCTGCAGAAAAACACATGAGGGTAAAGGCAAACTATCCACTGATGTGTCTACAAGGTTCAAACCCATGTAAACCATGGCTAGATTGCAAGAGACAAACCTGTGGCTAAAAGAACTGAAATCAATAGAGAGAACTCCTGCTTATCTTGCCCTTTCACATCTTCCAGACCTTCCCAGGACATACTTTTTCTCAAGACCTCTATCTGGACATGAGTGGCCTTTTTATTTCTGTCCTACCTCATTAATTGGAGTTCAACCCAGAGCAAAGCAGTTTCTTGGCTGATTTGGTGACTTTATTTCCCAAGTTATCACGAAGAACAAGTTACTGGCTGCCAAGATTTGAGTTTTGTTCCAGAATGGAGGTTAAAAGAAATAAACAGAGAAGTGATGGGGCAGACTTACAAACAACAAAATGGTCTTTAACTCATGGGAACAGTTGGGGAATAGTCATTTGATGTGGATGCAGGCAGACGTGCCCTGAATAGTCACAACTAGATTACCCTCTCAGCAGAAAGAAAACAGCACTATCAGCATCTTACCTTCCTCAGGTCCTCACTCTGCAAGACACTCCTGGTTTATCACTTCTGCCTGCTAAAACTGCTCTGTCCATTTAAGCCTCCCAGCCATTTTAATTGAAGTCCAAAATTATGTTACCAAAGAGGATGCAAGGGTTGCATTGAACCTTGGTCTCCTCTCACCTCACAGAGAGTTCTCATCTTTGTGGATAATAGGGAAGAGGAAAGGCAACAATACTCCCTCCTGGGAATTTTTCCTGCTCATCATCTTCTTTCTTGCTTAAAATCTCACATAAGTTGTCACAAGATAACTGCACTTCTCAGTGAATGCCTTGAAAAAAATTCCTAACAAATACTCCTGTTAGAGTCATCCTGGACTGAAATAATGAGATACCTTCTTGTCAGAAAATGAAGAACACCACATTCTGTCCTTGTAGCAACCACCAAGAATTCACTTCTCCCTGACTTCTCAATGGCTTTTCACTATTTGTTCTCCTTTATGAATAGAGAGTTGCTGCTCCAGCAGCCCAGAGAAGATTCTATACTAACAATTTTGACAGAAAAGGTGAAAGGGAAAGAGGGTCAGTGTCAGGGCTTTGTGAAGACTCAGGGTTGACAGAACACTGTAGCAAGGTGGTCCATGCTATAATCTGAGTTCTGTGTCAGCTTGTGGAGCACATTCTACAGGCACACATAAGTGGGACAGTAGGTCATGGGACCAGCGATCGATAAAACTTTCCACAATTCCTCCTGCTCCAGGACTAGCACTATAACCACACAGGATAAGTACCTACATACTGTGTCTCCTTCTCTTACTTACATTTAGAAAGTTTGTTCCTATTTTCAGCACTCTCATGACTGACCCAGTGTCCCAGTTAGCATGGCTTTCAAAGCATGCACTTTGAGCACCAAAGCTCTCAGGATAGCTCACAGTTCACAGCCCCCTCTGTTGCCACCAGAAAATTTTAGAAACTACAAATGGACACACATTCTTTGTTCAGCTGCTGCAGGTTTGCTGCAGTATGCTTGCATCAGAACAGAACTGAAATAGCAGCCAAAAAAGCAGATCAGGAGATTGCTGTCTGCACCAGCCCTATCCAGTCCAGGACCTTGTGAGGGAATGTATGTTTATTCCATCACTAAATAAGATGAGTAAAATTGGGGAAAAAAAAAATCCCTGTTGGCCTTTCAGAGTTCTCACAAAATTGACTAAGGATGCTATTTTATTCTTGTCAAATGTGGTTGGCACCATTATTTTATTTGCATTTGATTCACAGGCACAATAAAGTGGAAGATATAACACTAGGCAAAAGCAAGTGTTATGTGACAAGAGTATTAATCTCACAAAACTATCACCTGCTTCAAGTGACTGGGGCAAGAAATAAGCCTCAGTAGCACTTTGGTGTCACGCATTTATTACAAACTACATCACATAATTCCATAAAGAGCTGTTCAAATACTTATTTGAACTATAAAATTATGTAATATTTTCAAGATAAATACATTCTAAGCTGATGCCAAAGTTTATTTGCTAATATTTCTCTTTCTGTATTGGATCCAGCATACCTAACCTAACAAATCTCTCTCAGTCAGATATAATATTTCATGTGTCAGTAAATTTAATTATTACCAATGAATGGTCATTAATTATCCATGAGCTCTATTTGAAACTTAGATGTTGTTCTTATTCAAATTGCAATCTGTTGGTCACACAAACATGTGCAAATGCAGTCTGATTTGATTTGCTAACCAAGGAAGAACCCACAATTTCATTAAGAAACAGCTGAGGAAGGGAAGCTTTCTTCATTAATAAAAACAATTAGTGAGTTGCCCAGCTGTGTTACAAAGCAACCAGCGACTTTTAGGCTGGCACCCTGGCAGACTAATAATCCAGTGCTAATTGGGATACACTAGGCACATTGTTCAGCTTCTGGTTTTTATTTATACTGATCTCCATTCAAAAGGAAATTTATTTCAAATGTTTTCTTTAAAATAAAATAAAAGCTTTATTTACTATGAAACATCATGATATTTCATAGTGAAACCCTTGATATTGGAATATTTGAGAGGACACTGAGTAAGGCTTGCCAAGGAAGAATGCAGCCTTTAGCTGCCAGTGCGGTTGTCACAAAAACAGGGGAAGGAGACTGTAATTCCTTCTTCACCATCCTGACTCTCAAAACAAACTAGGTGAGAAAATACAGGCATTTCTCAGAGAAAGGAACAGTAAGTTGAGCTCAGGGGTCTGACCCTGCAGTAGCTGGGGATCTTCAGGGAAGCACTATGACTTGCTAAGGACCTTTGCCTCTTTTCTCCTATCTTAAAGACAGTGCACTATCGCCAAAAAAATATATTGATGATGAATGCTCATCAATACAGTAAAATTCCCCTCTCAGTAGCTGCTTTTTATATTCTCTGAGTTTCTCACCTTAGAAAAAGCAAACAAAAATATAAGTAAAAACAACAACAAAACTCCTCAAAAAGAAACAACTAAAACAAACAAAAAAGCAAGAGTAAATTAAGAGAAAAACAGAAAACAAGAAGTGAACCACAAAAAAACATACAAATTCCCAAGTCCCAGGTTATACACTTAGTCCTACCTATTAAAAATTACCATGGTTCCCCTATCCATGTGTGTAGCCCAGTTGTTTATTTTCACCCCCAGAAGACTCCTCCATGCAGATCATTTGGACTGGAATCAGCTGTTAGTGAGAGGCAATCAGATTCCCTGGTGACCTATTTGGAAACTCGGTGCCCAGATTGGTTTGGTACCCTCTGCCTAACCTCAGCTATTTGCTCCAGTCTGCACCCTCAGAGCATGTCCAACAGGCACCAGCAAAACCAGGGACATCCCAGAATTTCACCATCATAGAATGGTTTGGATTGGAGGGGATCTTAAAGATTGATTAGTTCCAACCCTCTGCCATAGGCAGGGATCTCTTTCACTAGAACAGGTTTTTAAAGTCACATCCAACCTGGCCTTAAACACTTCCAGGGATGGGGCATCCACAGCTTTTCTGGGCAACCTGTTTCACTGCTTCATGACACTCACAATAGAGATTTTTTTTCTTATATCTAATCTAAACCAACTCTTCTTCATTTTAAAGCCACTACTTGACTTGAAACTATTGCATTACCTGACTTGCAGCCATCTGATTTATTTGCTCGACTTTGGATTTCAACCCTAGATGGGTAATTTCACCTTTCATTCATCTTTGGGAAATTTAAGTGTGAAGCTTTAGATTCCTAGAGGTTCTTAGGTGATGGATAGAGCAGACAATTTCTAGGGCAGGTGTTCAGAAACATGTCCTTTCCTGACTTACCTCCTACCTATGGAGACATCTGTACTCTCCTGTGCTGCTCCATCCTAATGAACAAGATCACACAGCAGGTCAGGAAAGAGGTGCTCACGGGTCAGGGTGTTTCCTTGCAGCAGCACAAACACAGTACAACTTACATTAAGAAAATTAACTCAAACTGAGTAGAAAATATTAAAAAGATGACATTATGTATATTCTAGTATAATTTTCCACCTCTAACTGGTAAATTATTGGGCATGCTCAATGAGACAAAACCTGTCTCACCTTTATTGTGAGGCATACTTTTGACTGGCAAATGAACCAACCTGGGACAAAGAAAATTACTCCTTGTTTAGTGAAATCACCTTTGCCAAGCCACACAACAGGGTAAACTACCTGAAGGAAAACCATTTGTCACAGGCAAATGTATCAGAATGTAAATATTATGTGAAGAATGTAAATATCCCTTGAAGGTGCCCCATAAATAGAATGATAGCAAAATTAGTTTATTTGCTCAGGTTCCACATGTACAATATGGTAGTCATCAATCTGTACAGGCAAAATGCAAGCAAAAAGCAATGCAATCAATCAAATATGAAGCTTTCCTGCAAATGAAAGGAAAATTGCTTTTTAGATGATATGCAGTAAAGCACAACTTCATGACCGTTGACTTTTCATCAGCTTGGACACAGGCAAAGCCCACCAATCATGGAGAATTTCCCTGTTACTAGTGGAAATTTTTTAAGATTTATAATTTTGCATATGTCTGACCATGGTGTTTTAGTGTATGGTTTCTTTTCGAGTTTTTTGGGGTTTTTTGCTTAATGACTATATTTAAGCATGCAGATGTGCAAGTACACTCAACAATTGTGAATTCCCAGCAAGGTCAGACTTCACTAGTAAAAACATTTAATTCATTGTCTTTTTTTATTTTATAAAATAAAGTGTGCTTTACCACAGCTGGTGAAATACATAGTTTGAAATGAAAACTCTAAAGGGCTATCTCTGACCTTCACAGATTTAGGTCAAACCCAGCTATGAAAGTTAGCAACTTACTCATCTCAAGAAAAAAAAATAGATCTATCAAAAATTAAACTAAAGGCTTCTATTTTACAGCCCTCATGTGGCAAATTGCATTACAGCTGCAGGAACACACCCTCAAAAGGCAAACATGGTGGGGAAAAACTAATGTGATCATGTACAGTGAAGAAGCCTTTACGAGTTAACTCCATTATAATACAGTTTCCTCAACATAATT
Organism: Emberiza elegans; assembly: GCA_024865655.1. Lineage (NCBI taxonomy): Eukaryota > Metazoa > Chordata > Aves > Passeriformes > Fringillidae > Emberiza > Emberiza elegans. The sequence goes on along the minus strand of JALJVW010003023.1, from coordinate 19,089,437 downwards.
GTTCAGGCACATCCTTAACACATGATGAAATATGGTATTTTTCCTGTTTGTCCTTGTTATAAATGCCACAAACCATTCCTGATCCACCCAAACAGCCCTGTTGGGCTCATGGCCTATTGGTTTGTACTGGAAGACATGGTGAATTGCTTGTGGGGCTACAGCTGAGAAAGCCTAATTCTTTCTCCCACTCAGAGGACAGGTATGAAGGAGGCAAATGGGACAATGCTCTTCTCCACTCTTTGAGCTCAGTTACCATGTCCAGGGACATGTCCATTGCTCCTCAAAATTCCTGGCCTTTGTCATTGCTCATTGCATGTGCCAATTAACACCATTTGATGGTCCATTTTGTCTTCACTGCAGTGTGCCAGGACCAGGGGCAATGCCTCTGGCTATGTTGGGTTCTGAGAAGGGCTCTTCCCACCTGGGGATGTGAAACTGTCCTTGCTGCAGAATGGAGAAAGCTTTATCCCATTCTGACAGCAGCAATTGGTCTTACCCAATGGCACTGGGTAAAATTCAGGCCATCTCCTGGTGTGCAGTGCTATATGACATCCAGTCTCATTTGGGGTATTTTGTATTAAAAGTGCAGACAAACCTCAAGTTGTCTATGAATCTCATCTGCTCAAAATACAGCAGGTGAAGTAGTAGAGCTCAGGATGCAACCTCTACCCTGTACCCCTTGTCCTTCTTCTCTGTGACAGCTCAGTGGGCTCAGCACAAGGAAGAGGGATGCAGTCTCCTATGCTTTCACAGTGACAGGATGCTGGGAGCTGGGAGCTGGGTGGCGGAGGAGCTGACCATCAGTCTGGAAGGTGCCTGCCAGTGACTCCTCCCAGGTCTAGGTGATAGTGGAGGTTTGGCATGCCCCTGTAGTGCTGTCATTTCTGGCCACTCAGCCCAACCATTAAGAAAAAATTGTCTTCTACACCATGGCTATACCTTTCCTAGATTGATGGAGTCTTGATCTCAGTGAGGGGCTCCAGACTGACCCGCAGTTGAAATATCATAAATGACTCCACAGCAGGCTTTGTGTGCTTCTGACAGCTTCTTCTTTGGAAAACAAGCCTAGGAAATGCCTGTAGAACTCAGGGAGTGACTAGAGGTTGTATTTCTCTTAGTAAGTATAAGAAAAGGAAACTCTGTTGCACTATTCCATTGTTTCTGGAAGCACAATAACATGCTGCTAAAATTAAAGTATAGCTGGAAAAAGCAGGTGTTTGTTCATATTCTTGGGGGTACTTTCTATAGTACCAGAAAAATGCCAGATTTATGGTCTTTATGTAATAGGTTTACCAATGTACTACCTTGTATTTTACCTTGTATTTCAGTAAGTCAATAATAAAAGAGGAGAATCATGAGTATCTACTGATTTTGCGGTTGAAGGACATCAATCATTTATAATTTTGAAATGCTTTCTTTCATTCAAATGAATCGGAGCTCAAACCACTGCAAGAAGTTGACATCTCTTCACTGAGGCACTGTTACAATTCTGTTATATTGCAACGTGTGTTACAAAATGAAACCTTAAAATTACACAGACCAGTAGATAAAGTATTTACGGAAAATCTACCTGGCAAAGAGGGCATGATTTGTTTAAAACAGTGCCTGAACAGATATAACAAACACAAAATGTATCTTCTGCCCACCTTCAATGCTCTGCTTCAGTTTAATTAATTTTCTTCATCTCCTCATGTAAAACTTAGTGTCTGTGAAAATACCGAAAGCCTTAGAGAATTAAATTGTCTACCTGCTGCAGTACAATGGATTGAAGAGATCAGATCTTTGTCTTCTCTCTGCTGCCCGTGACTGCAATTCAGGAAATCACAGAGTCTCATTCACAGCACCTTGGGGTGGGAGGAATGTCTCAAGCACAGACATCATGTCATAGCACAGCACAGATAGCGCAGTGTAGCACAGAGAGGGTAGCATGGCATAAATACATAGCATAGCATAGAACAGGACAGGTCAGGAAGCACCAGGCAGGCATGACAATCATTTTTCCTGCCATGCTGTGTAAACTGGGGCAACCACAGGCTTGTCCTATCTATAAATACCAGCTTTGCTTTTACTAGTGCAGCTGATACCAGCCCAGGCTTGCAGGCATCCACAGCTCAATACTGAGTTTCACTGTCAAAATTGAAGACACTGACTATTGGCTTAAGGTTCCTGTCAATCTCAGCCCTGGTAGCAGTGCATTTCCCTGGGCTGATGGACAGAGGTGGACATCCAACAGCCAGGGCAGTTCACCCGCAAATATCACTTAGGAAAACAACAAAAAAAAGGATCTTTCTATGCTTTGTTCCCTCCTTCAACAATTTGAAAAACCTGGAACTTGACAAGTATAAACAGCAATGCTTGGTGAAGAAGGATCTGTATGCCAGCTGCTGATTTCTCTTTTTTCTTTGTCCTGATACAGCAGAGCAGGTCCAACACTTAAAGGCATTTCTGCAGAGGGTGTGAGTCATAATGAGACTTATGCTGCTTGAAGCTGCCTTAAGTCTTCTCTGAAGAGCTTGTATCACCACAAGAGACAGATCAAGCCAGGTTTCCCACCACATGTAACTATAATGTCTTTAAGTAATATTCTAATTGCTTTTACAGTAGGCCTTACACGATCTGCTCTCCCTCCCCAAACTCTCAGGTGTCACAAATAAGTCTTGCCCTTACACAGCAGGTGGGGAAACACAGCAGCTCTCTGAGGAGGAGGCCCGGATCACAGCCTGAGCTGCTTCACATTTGTATGAAGATCTTCACTGGGAAAGTGCACAGCATTTATCTTACTTATCTTAGAGCTCTGCCAAGCACTTCACTGCCACACGCTGCTGAATTTATCAGGGCTGCGGCAGGATGCAATTGAGATGCACTGCCCCCACACATGCTCACAGCCTGACTTGTACAGGGAGAAGAAGAAATAGATAAGGCAGGATGCTTCATCTTCTCATGAGTTCAAATCTAGATCTGCAAAAGAGAGGAGTCTGGGAGCACATACTAGATAGCAGGCAGAAGGTCTGACAGGTGCACAGCCTCTCAGATGGCAAACATAGGCAGTACAAGCCTTATGGAGAAAAGTATCAATTAATTTAGGAAATTGTATACAGAAGGTGCATGAAAAGTCCACTTCTAAAAATCTCTCCAGCCAAAGAGCACCTCAGGCTGCCTGCAGAGTTGTGGTTTGCTCAATACAGGCACATTTTTCTTTCTTTTCCTCCCCCACACAGTAACACTTTTCTTCTTTGCTTTACAACTTGCAGTGTGGATGAATATCCACCCCTAGTTTAAGCAAGCCCCAGGGTGGCACACCTCTGAAGAAGCACCCTGCTTTTACACATGCCCTGCTTTTACACTCCCCTCTGGACAGACAATATTAGCTACTTCTGGACACAAGATGCTGAGCTACACAAACCTTTCACTAGGTGCCCTGACCTTGGGATGAGTTTCAGCTCATTGTGATGCAAGGTAGTCACACAATTTCCATGATGCCACTTGATCTCCAGATTGGCAGTCCTTCTCTAAAATTCTCTCTGTAGATGTTCAGCATCTGCTCCTCAAGTGCATATGACTGACACTGACAGCCGTGCCAGTCCATGGCCCTGGGAGGCACTTTTGGCTCAGGCTCAGCCGTGGGATCCAGCTGGATCTGCAATCCCTGCCACTTTGCAGCATTGTCTCTGCCAGCCAAGAGACTCCAGAGCAGCACCTTCCCTATTGTATTAAAGCATGATCAAAAGCACTTACTCCATTATTATTTATTGCCCTCTTCCTCCTTCTTTCTATCAAGATACAAGTGATGGCAACATAAGAATAAACTGCCTCCTGTCACTTTAGTATTCCTGAAGGAATTTAATACCTCTTAAGAATTTCCCTGCTATGACACATGGAAAACAGACAGATAAAAGGTCCAGGTATCCCTCTGTCACACAGATTTAGGGAAGTTTTCCAGAGACATGAGAAAATGAGAAAAAAATGATGCTCAGAGGAAAACTAGCTGTTCTCTATAGCTACCTGAAAGGAGGTTGTAGTGAGGTGGGGTGGTTTAGTCTTCCTCTCCAAGGTAACAAGTGAAAAGACAAGAGGAAACAGCCTTAAATTGCACCAAGCAGGGTTTAGATTGCATATTAGCAAAAATTTCTTCACCAAAAGGATGGTCATGCATTGGAAGAGGCTGTCCAGGGAGGTGGCAGAATCGTCATCCCTGGAGATACTTAAAAGACATGCAGGTGTGTCACTGAGGGACATGCTTCACTGGAGGACTGGGCAGTGCTAAGAGTTGAACTCATTGATCTTAGAGGGCTTTTCCCAAATGATGGTTCTATGATCCTATAAATATTTAGCAAATGTATAGAGCTACACCATATAAGAACTTGCCATTCTTTCTGTTTCTTTCTTTAAAATACAAAGTAAATCTAATTTCAAATGCTTGGAAAGTACAGGAACATAAATACCCTGGACACATTTGTCTCATGGATAAGGTCTCATACACACTGTATGAGGTTCTAGTTCAAGATGTAACATATCAGGAGCATTCAGCTGGTTGCACATAAAACACTTTTTTTTAATCATGCAATTTTATACAACGTTTAGGATTCAGCTTACATCTGCTGTAACGGTAATTAAGATGGAACCACAGATACGTGTTTCAGATATTAATTTCTCTGAGATAGGAATAATGAAATCTAATACACAAGGTATGCTCTTCTCTAACAAAAACATGTTCAGCCAAAATTAGTTGTGTTTAAAAAATCTAAGGCTCTAGAGCTAAATCCAGTTTTATTGTTATTCATTATCCTTCAGTTTTATTCTGCTAATTGTTAGGCCTCTACTTGGTAACACAACTGTCCTATGACATGCAAATTTTTTCCATGTACTTTTGGTTTTATATGGTGTATATGTATCACTTGCAGGAGTTATCCCAGAGAAGGAGATCTGAATCCCTATAGATTACTTTGGCTTGTTGGCTTTGTAGCTCAAACCACAAATTTTTGTAGTATTGCGTCTCTCCAGACGTCTAAAAGCCATTGAGTTGAAATATGACTGATACTATTTGTCTTTGCAGGGTAAGATAGAGATTTTTATCATAAATAGCAGAAGTTGAGAGATACATGTGTTCCAACCTGCAGTTAGACAGGGTTTCTTGCAGGGTACAGCTTAATCCACAGTACAATCTTCATTACTTCTAATTTATTTGGTGACTTGCAGTGAGATCTGTATCACCAGTGAAACCCAGCCAGGCCCATTTCCAAAGAGTGGCATATGTGTCACACATCTTGACACTCCTTTGAGTGAAAATTACCAATTTGAAAAATGGGAGGGAATTTTTCTATTAAGAGTAAACTGCCAAGGATGTGAGATGACATATTTTTTCCTTGAGTTCCTAGGCAATCTTGTCCCATAGAGCTGTCCTGGAAGTACTTGCTGGAATGTTTAAAATCCTCTCTTCTCTGGACTAGAGTGGAATAGCATAAATTGCTGTGAGAGCAAAACAAAAATGAAACAATCAAAATAAACAAAAGCACACACACACAAAAAAAAAAGTAAAAAAGTATATATGGTAGGCAGGAAGAAATCCAATGCTAAATATGCACAATGGACACGCTACAAAAAGAATAGCTGTATATCAGCATTCAGAGAATATTTCCCTTAAACAATTTGAGAAAACTCTTACAGACCTAAGAGCAGCAAACTAAAAACACAAGAATGGCCTGTAAAACAAGAGCCCAACTTCTCACAATTAAAGATTCTTAGTACATTTGAAACAGAAGAGTTTTTCTTGACCTTTGTGGGGCTTGCTTCAAATCCTGTTATTTTGCATCTGTTCATCACTGGAAATAATAAGACTTCTCTTGTTCAAAAACAACTGAAGAAACTCTGCAGTTGGTATGCTCCACTAACACAGTCATGAAAAGAAAAACATGCCATCATTTCCTTCCCTCTTGCAATCCTTGGCTGTTTCCAACAACGAGTCCTAACATATTTACAATTTATTTGCCTTATATATAAATTAATTAGACCTTTGTCTCAGTATCTTGTATTTTTAGTTTCCCTAATCTGATTACTGTACCTATTTATGTTCTGAAGAATCTGTAATTAATCAAATTATCCATCTAGCCTGATTACTAGTGGTAACTGCCCCTAGAGATTGATTAATACATTCTCAAATTATTCAGGAAGGCTCTTGAAGGAGCCAACAAAATTTACCCTTCTTGCAACCACAAAGTGCCTTATGAGGCCCACAGTTTCCTGAGGGTTTAATATAATCAATATTCCATAAAGATAATTGTTCCCACATGATTGGTGAACAACCTCAAGCTGAGTGCATAAGGGCTAACACTGCAATTGATGTTTTTGTTGGGTTTCTACACTTAATGCAATTTCCCTTCAAGAAGCCAACTCATCCCTTCTGTTGGACAGTGAATATAGACTTAAGCTTTTCTCCGAGGTATTTCACATTAAGGAAAAACATATGCCCTCTTTTTAGTTAAAAACCTGAGGTTTAGAAAAACTTATATTTTAATTGCTAAGATATCATACCTGATAACACTAATGCTTTACAAGTGTTTACTAACTTCAATCTCATTTGTTTTTCGAAATGCTATAAGCACAGTTATTTAGAACAATGTGGATATGTCCATTCCAGCTCTTATTAATCTTATAAGACTGCAAGGCTCCTAAGTACCTTAGCTAAAATCCTTCTTCCTTATATCATTGCTGACTGAACATGGAGATAATTCCTGAATCTATTTGTTATATAGAGAGATCCTCAGAGACTCAGAGATATGGAGAGGGTCACTCAAACTAAGATGTGGGTGTTGTTCTGGAAGGAATGAGGTTCATAAGCAAGCAGAAAAAAGTCTATTAACCCTGTATTCCATTATTAACAATAAACAGGAAGCATTACCAAACTATTAGACATGTACCAAACCCTTTCAATACATATATATGAAAAGGGAAGGGAAGACAAGGCAAGGCAAGGCAAGGCAAGGCAAGGGAAAAAAGAAAATAACCTCTCAAGAAGTGTGGTTGTGTCTTTTGGAAGAATAAAAATCTGATGCTTCCTTTCATTCCTGTAGCATCTTTCTCACCTACACTTTTGTGTCTTCATTTGTCCTCTTGAGATCTGCAGATCATTGCTTTGCTTTTGAGAATTCTTCATCATATTTAGGAGAAAAAGTTTTCCCTAACTTTACAAAACTTAGGTGATATCACAATCCCAGATCTATTCAAGAATTTCTTTCTTTTTATTTTTTAATTTTCCTCCTTCTTTACTCTTCCCCACAGATCTCTAAGACTTTCTTCTCAATCCTACTTTGTTGCAGTACCTTCTATATTTTGGCAATGCTAATGGTCAGATCTGTAAAAACAGCAGCACCCTGTTGGTTTCCTTGCTCATGGTCTTTGGAGGTCTCCACAGCCTAACCAGAAGGAAAATGAAATATATATGAACCTACTAGCCTACAGTTCAAAAATGCTTCATAACCAATGATGAAGGTGCCTGCCAGAGAAAAAGCCTTGTCCTTCAGGCTCTGAAATACTCAAGTGTCCTTAAAGGCCATAGGCAGAGGAATACATCAGCTTCCAGCAGCAACAGCAGAGCTGTACCCATCTCTGGACTGCAAATCATTGATTTAACATGGGGGGAAAAACCCTGACTGTCTCCATGTGCAGGTACAAATCAAGAATCAGGAGTAGCATGAAGCTCCTCCTTGATAAGGTGGCATCTCTTTGTGGTCATAAAGTTTCCTATGATCACAAACTCCAAACTCACATACACTTTTGCTACCATTTTAACTTCACCCTTTATTATCATCAGCCATTAAAATGTCTTGGAGAAGTCTGTGTCTTCTTATTTTTTCCCATAGTATGCAGAGCAAATATTTAACTATGTATATCAGCAGATGTTTTGTTAATCTGTAGGTGTCCTCTGTGGCAAGAAGAAAAAAGAAATACCTATTGAGACATTTTACCAGGGATGACCCCAATTTTCCCAGGCTTCAAATTCTTGCTGCCACCAGTCCTTATGTTGCCATCTAGATATGGAAGAGATTTTAGCCTTTGTAAATGTAACAGGGGAATCCACAGAACTAGAGATAAGGATTGAACAAATTTAGGCCAAAAATACGAGCCTCAGTATTCCCCAGCACTGTCACCTTTTGGTTTTTCAGCACAATGGCCTCAGGGACTTTGTTAATACAGGCTGACTGCCTACTGGGTGAAATATGCCCCTTTTTGTTTGTTTTCAACCTCTTGTACAGTCTCTGTTAAATTCCTCTATACATGTATTGGAAGAGACAGTGAAATCCACTATCACCTTCACATCACTGATGATGTTTCATGCCTCTGTTTTGTCCCCTCCTGTAGGGGCTTGCATCCCAGTGCTGAAGAGTCCTGGTTTACTTCATTTGTTCTCACTTGGAAGTTATTCAATACGGTGATCATTTTTGTTGCCCTTCACAGAATGTTTTTCAGCTTTAACATTTCTTTTTGAAAATGAAAGGTACCTGTGTTTTATACAACAATTTATGGTTTACTCACTTAGGATGTGAGTAAACCATAAATTAATGAAATGGCTTTATAACATTTTCTGTTATTGTTCTTTATTTTCTTGTAATGATCCTTAACATTTACATCTGCTTCTGACTGCTACTGAGCATCAAGAATGACATTTTCATAGAAATATTTATTGCAACCTCAAGATCTTACTCTTGAGAGGTAATGGTCAGATAAAAGGCCATCATTTTGTATACAAAGTTAGGATTTTTCTATCTGTGCATTTCTTTCATAATTCTACACTGAATTTCACCTGTCATTTCATTCTCCAGTCACTCAGTCTCATAAATTCTTTCTGTCAGTCTTCACATTCAATCCCTGCCTTTGTTGTTAGTCCTGCTATGAATAATTTTATATCGGCACCCTTTTGTCTTGGCATTGTTCAAACCTTCCTCCAGGTGGTTCATGAATATGTTGAACAGACCATGTGCCCACTCAGACCTCAATAGGAATCCACTGGTGATCTTCCTCCACCACCCTCGTTTCTCCAACTATTTACTCAAACTTTCCATTCAAACAATTAATCAGCAATAGAAGTACTGTCTTCTTATTTCATTACACAGTTTTCTTAAATGTTTGAGCTTATGGTTTGGGTTTTTTTGTGAGAGAATCTGTTGAATATCTTTCAGGGTTCAAATGGATTTTGTTGGCCAGACCATCATGTCCACAGTCCCAGTGTGTTCCCTAAGGAACATCAGCAGATTCATAAGGCAAAAACCTCTCCTTACCAAAGCCATGTCAATGACTCTGAAGTAGATGGGACTTACCCAAGATGATATCCAATGGGAACCCAGAGGCTAAGTTAGGTACAACTTAGTGATCTTCCATTCTAGTATTTTATGAATGCAGTCAACTGTGATCAGATGTCAGCTTTTGACAAAAGAAAATCCCCAAACCACCTGCTCTTTTCTTCTCTACTGTATAAAGCTCATTTGTATACTGGAAATTAATAATTCTAAGATCATTACTTTTGAGCTATGACTTGGGCTATGACATATATCCTAAACATTCCTACTGCCAAATACAAAAAAGTTTGGGCTCTTTTTCATGTAGAAACCGGTACATTCATACATCACTGCTAGCCAAGCTCAAAGCCCTCATCTAATAAAAAAAAAATTGTGAAATTTGGATATTTTTAAGAAAATTTCTCATTATTCCACATATAGCTGGTCTGTCACATGCTCAATACCAAACCAGCAGATGTGACAAAAAAAACTCCTTGAGCAGGTTTCACAACTTGTTAAAAACAATGCCTAAAGAAGACACATTGGTACTAAGCAGCTGTGTTCTGAAAAATGGTCTTAATTTAAGTAATCAACAAGGCATTTACTGTTATAGCATGCACCTGTCTTTGCATAGTTCTGTTCACCCATATATGCTTTACCCTTAGAGATAAAACCTCCTAGGTAGGGGGAAAGAGGTGTGCAGGAGCATGGACTGCAGCTTGCTAGGTCCAGCCAGGAGCACCCTTTGAGAAGGATGTTTAGATATTGTAATGTGTTAGGGCTGATGGACTACAAGGACTTGTTATTCATTCATAATTCCACCAACTAATCTGCTTTAAACTCTTCCTCAAAAGTAAAGGATCATTAGAATCTCGCAGAAAATTCAGGCTTCTAAAAAAAGAAGAAAATCAGTTTGAGAGCTCTGAAAAGCTCTGAGACACTCAGAGTGCTGTATTTCAATTGTGGCGTTCAGATTTATTTTGTTTCGTATCAATATTTGAGCAGCAATGAAATAAGCATATGTATCATGAATTATTGGCACAAAAATAAATGCCAAAAAAGTCTCTGAAGCAAAATATCTGACTTCTTCCCATTAAATATTTGCAAAAAAACTCCAACACTTTCCTGTAAAATATTCTTATATTGGCAGAACCTTTCCTTTTCTTAGGAAGATAATTCTATCAAAAAACCACTGTGAATTTATTATCTGATTACCTAAGTTACCTACTCAGTATCTGAGAGCCTCAAAAGTCTTTTTTTTCTGTGTTATTTTTCCTACCTGTAAAAGGCCCTTTTCTTCCTGGACTTTTATTATTGTCATTTTCCATGGGAAAGGATATCTGTATTGGGAATGCTTGACCTCTTTAGAAGGGAGACAATAAACTTCCTGGAGGAGTCTAACTGTAGAATACTTTGGCTGAAAAGACCAGTAAGTCATTTAGGGTCATTCGTTGGTGAAAGACAGACATTTGGGAGCCAGTTTATATCCCGTACACCAAGACACTTTGCAGCCTACCCATCTCCCCTGCTTAGCAGAGCAGCCTACACATTTATTCCAGGTGCTCTGATAATAATTACTGAAGGTCAGTAACCAGAGAGGATCTATTCCAGAGGTGCTGGCAAGTACCAATGACTCCATTAGTGTATGGAAGAGCTGCAGCCTAGAGTACACTGAATATAGAGCCCAGAGCTGTCCCTCCACTCCAGTAAAATGTTCCTGTATCACTGGTGAAAAAGGGCTCAATTTTCGTATTACTCAATTTTTGTATTACTCAATTTTCGTATTACTCAATTTTCGTATTACCAACTAGAAGGCAGATAATCCATGGAAAACACTGAATCAATCCTAGACTCAAAAATTAACATTTAGGACAGCAAAAACTTCTGTTGCATGGAAAAGAAGCTCTTTCTGAAACTTAACTGTGAAACTAAAATCTCCAACCAACATTGTGACCTTTGGGTTCTAATAGTTTGAGGAGATTTAAATATGCCATGTCATTTTTTTGAACTTTGAGGTTTAATACCAATCAAAATTTTGCAGTATGTTTAATAAGCAAGATTTTACAGGTTTTATGGCAGTTTTTAAAAAAACCTTAGCTTGAAAATAGAATATTCCACATTTAGTCTTCTTTGAACTCTACAATAAGGACTGTAGAATTTCATTATAATGGATTGCTACATGTGATGTATGTGACTTATTTTTTAAGGCTGTAGTTTATGGTTACCATACAATTCCTCACACCTCTATGGTTTTCCTGTATATTCTTCAAGGCTGTATCACTTTATTTGGTGGTACTTCTACATCTCAATATGCAGCCAGGAAGCTCAGGGACTCAAGGCTATGCAGTGTGTAAACTTAAAAAGGGTGGACAAGGAATCCCCTGGGCTTCCCCTGACACTAGCATGGCTCAGGAGCCATCCCAGGATAGGTTTTTTTCTGCTGACCACCTATATAGCCTCAAACATCACTTTAAGGAGACAGTCCTCATAAAGCTGTTGTGTGATGCCTAATTCCGTGGAGCTAAGAAGGAAGTTTTTAAGAGTTTCTATGATTCTCTTTATTATAAATTTAGACCCAAATCAGAGGAAGCAACTCTCCCACTGGAGTGTTCTTCAACCATGAAGGTAAGAGACAGGGGCAGCTTCAGTCTTTCCAGAACTTGCTGCTCTGAAGGGTGTCAGAGCTTTGGCTTTTCAAAAATGTCACAGCTCCTTAAGGCAGCTATTATTTTTTTCAACACCACATTTGAAACATATTCTACCTCCCTGCCAGTAACATATTCACTGGAAACAAAGCAGGAGGGACTGTTCCTGGAAAGGCTTAATTTGTGACAGCTTACAGCTGTCACCTCATAGTTTTCTGAATGGAAAGGTTTTTTCCCTGAACAGCCATGTGAGGTATTCCTGAGAGAGCACGGAACTGGCCTTGAGGAGACTGGAAATGACATTGTTAGAAAATGCAGCTGTAAGACAGGCACGCTGTCTGGCTTGGTGACCAGGTAAGGACAGCTCCCCGGGGAGCAGAGAGGTGCTGGGGCCACTGGGCTGGGCAGGTCCCCCAGCAAGTCAGCTGAGAAAAACAGGAGCCCCTGCCTTGCTCTGCTTGCTGCCTGTCCTCTCTCAATTCCCTGCCCTCCCCAGGGAAAAGCACATAACTGGGGAAGTGCAGAGCCTTGCTCAGCTCACTGCTGTCTCTTCCCTGTCCTGGGGCAGGCCTGAGAGCACCTGGCAGAGATGCTAAATGAGGCTGACTCCACAGATGCTGCTGGGGAAGGCAGCCTGAAGCACACACCATAGAGCAGCCTCCAAAACATCTTGAGAGCGAGGGACAGTGAGAGCTCAGTCATCACCTCTCGGGTTCTCTAGCTGGTCAGAGTGACCCCAAGATGCATTAGAAATTCTCTTTTCCCAGCCTGGTAGTCGAAGAAGGAGTCAGAACTCTTCATTTCTTTGTCTCAAGGTTGTTTATTGTTTCTTACCTGTAAAATTCTTTCTCCTGGCCTGCAAGATCTGCTCAGCAGGACAGTCAGAGGCACTCTGCCTGCCCCAGGGTGGTGTTATCTTTTTATACTAAAAACTACGTGCACATCATTTACCATAACTTTCCAATACCTATCACCTATGTTAGACAGTGAGCTTCTACTCTAAACCAATCTAAAAGTGCCAACACCACAGCAGAAGATGGAGGCCAAGAAGAAGAAGGAGAAAGGCAGGACATGCCCAGATTCTTCCATCTTGCCCCCTGAACCCCCATGTTAAAAACCCCAAAAATCTATTTTTCACCCTGTGATAAATTCACTATCATTCTACTTAAACTTTTGTGGCTTGTAATTCTTCATATAAGGTTGGTAATTGTTTTTTCCAAGGGTTAAATCAAAGGCACGGGGGTCTTGGGCTCTGTGCCAAGGTCTCTGAGCCCCCTGGGCAGGGGCTTGAGTCCTCCAGGGCAGCCAGAGGAATTCCCTGGGTTCCCATATCTACCCAAATAAAATACTGTTTTAAATCACAGTTCTTACATGCAGTCAACCGTGTTTAATTAGGAAAATAACCAAAAGGTGTTATTCCTAAAGTTAGCTCTAGGATATTCTTATGCAGGGAGAAATTTAGAAGTAAAATGTTTGCACGCAATTAGAACTATTTGTTCTGCCCTGGCTGTCTAAACCAGTCATTCACACTGCATCTGAGCTGCCAAGGAGCAGCAGGATAGAAACATCAATTGATCAACAGATGGATTTAATAGTCATTGAGAGTGAGATTCTCCTAGAAAAAATATACTTGGGGCTTAGCACATCAGCTGAATATCAGGTCTCGTCTCACATCCTTTCATTGAGGCTGATAGAAGGATGGATTTCCAAATTGTTATGTTCCCCTGCAGTTTGCCAGTGTTGAGAGAAGTGGTGACAGCAGAAGTGCTGAGCCTGCCTCACAGGCCTCAGCTGCTGCCCAGGCATCAACAGACATCAAGAGATGGACAACCTCAAGGATAAGGGGGTAGGCTGGCAGCTTTCACAGCCCTCTAGCAAACATGGACACAGTACTATAAATGTTGCTATCATGAAAACACACAAAGATGAAAGTGAATATGCTCTTCAGTCTTCTGTAGAGATACCATTATAATAGTATTATAGATGCAACTAGTTAGTATGGACTTTAATTTCAACAGACATTGTGTGACCTCCTCAAGCACAGTTATTTCAGGCAGTAAAAAAAGTCTGCCTCCCTGAAAGATGAGGACAAATTTCCTATTGTTTTCAGCCTCTTTGGTCAGAAGCCCCTTCCCTTCCCTTCCCTTCCCTTCCCTTCCCTTCCCTTCCCTTCCCTTCCCTTCCCTTCCCTTCCCTTCCCTTCCCTTCCCTTCCCTTCCCTTCCCCTTCCCTTCCTTTCCCTTCCCTTCCCCTTCCTTCCCTTCCCTTCCTTCCTTCCTTCCCTTCCCCTTCCTTCCCCCTTCCCTTCCCCTTCCCTTCCCTTCCCCCCTCAAAATATTAATTCACTGCATTCATTTTCTGATTTTTTCTTTGGAATGCACCCAAGTGACCTATATCCTGCATGTCCCAAGGGCTGCCTGGAGTTTCTTTTTCCTGAACATGCACTGATGGAAAGTGTCTGCAGCTGTCTCCCCAGCATCCTGCAGTTATTCTGCCCTTTACCTGCTGTAACTACATACCAGCCTCAACAGCACTTTGCAATAAATAAAGGGGTAATAATGTGGGAGAACTAAATTCCTTATGGCTGAATGCCAATACAATTCATGTACTAAAAAAGACACATCTAATCCTGTTTATTAAGTCTGATCATTTATTATGATCATATATTATGTTTACATTTAACAGACCTGATTACTGTCTTAGGTGCATTCTTTATTTGTGTTCAGAATGTCTTCTCACTTTTATTTGCAAGTATATTTCCTCTTGATTAAGGAAATTCTCAAATGAAACTGAAGGAATAAAAATAAGCACATTCAGTTGATTTGCAGAGCACGTCATTCAGTAATAGTACACTGCACCATAGCTTCTGAAACGAAATAGTTCTGTGGCCTTGTATTTGCATAGAAAACTTTTATTCACTGTCTAATGCTGCTACACATGTGGCAGACAGAAATCTGAAAATCAAGGATTGAAGGTTAAGGAAGAATAAAGAGAATATTAAACATCATATTGGGCTCCACTGTAAAGGAAAATGTCAAAGGACAAAAAAGGAGAAAAATCATTAAGAACAGTGTCTGCTCCTGTGACTATGTGGTGCATATTCTTAGGATCAGGAAGATCAGATGGAAGGAAGATTCACAGCCATGTGAAAAGGAGAACATTTGGAATGGATGAAGGATATTTCATAATAGGATTAAAGGATAAGCTTAATAAGGAGTACGTATCCTCTTCTACTTGGAAATTTCTGTTGAAAATAAGTTTAATAAACTTAAATACTGTATACAAGGAAGTAGGTAGCAATGGTAGGGGATTTTTCCTTTCTTTATGTTAATTTGCCTGCAAGAAACTTCTACCTGGCCCTGCCTTCCATAATCTACTGTAATTGTTTCATCCTTGGATGAGATGTATGCTAAATGCCTAAAATCAAAGCAGCAGAAAATAATCTAAAAAATCTATAGAGAAATAGCAGAACTGAAAAATTACAAGCTTGATAGCGACTACCCTGCATTTTCACTGTGCACCATTTGATACATTTCCCTGCACCACCTTATTGCCTTTTTTTTAAGGCCTGTCCTTGCAATTTACAATCCACACGGCTGCTGAGCTCTGTGGAAACGTTAATTTGCCACCTCTTCAAGGCACAGGCTTTGTCTTTACTCCTGGAGGCACACAGGATGCTATGAGCACTATACAAATATTATCTGAGATAATGTAATAGCAACTCCTCCACCAAAGGTGTGTTAGGGTGGATTTAGAGTTCTCCAAATGTCTTCCATCACAGTGAGTGGACAAACAAGTAGCACATTAAACAACCAGTTCTCAGCCCACAAAGGACCAGCCTTAAGGGGTTACCCAGTACCATCACATTTCTCCCTGACACCAAACACTAACAACATCTCCAGCACGCACACACATTCGATTCAACAATGTTACCCTCACTCTCAGTGCACACATCAAACTCCTGAAAAGGACCAGCTAGTCATCGACACATAAATGAGCCCTGCAACATCAGCTGGGGTAATTGAATGCCTAATTTCAAGGTGATAGAAAAACTAAATAGTGGAAGAGTTGTATAGACTAAAATAAAGCTCACAGTCAAGAAACATCAAGATTCTTTATGGAGTTCATTGAATTAAATTAATCATATTGAACTACAAAAAGCAAGGAGCTCGCTGAGCTCTGTCCATGCCTGAGGCCAAGTAGGGGAAACTCAGAACGAGACTAAACCAATTTATTTTCAGCCAGGTCTAAATTTTTGAACAACTGCACCACAGTTGATGTTCTGGGACTACAATTGCTATCACTAAAATGAACAGTATTAATCCAAAGACTTAGTGCCACCCAAAATGGAAGGAAAATATCCTTCACATAAATCATGTCTCTCCCAAAATATTCAAGTGTCTGTGCTTTAGTATCACTTGAAGGGCTTTTTTATGGTACTTTGAGGGTGTAAAATAGGTCAAGGAAAACCTCTAAATTAGGGAAACATCAAACAAAGAGCTATGAGCATCTTCTACCTCCTCCCACCCCCCTCAGCCCACAGCTCCCAGAGGAGGTCCCTGCTTAAGAATATACTGGGGGGTCTTGGATATTCTCTTAGGAATATACTAAAAGCTCAGGATTTCGCTGTGGCCTCAGGAGTCTGTCACCTCCCAGGGAGCAGACACATGGGCGTGCAGCAGCATCCAGCCTGTCCCCATGCACACAACCACGGCCAGAGCTGCACAAAGCCATTTTCATCTTCTTTGTGTACTTCCCTACACAGCCACATAAGTCTGGAGTAACTCCATTATTGCAGCAAAAGGGCAGCAGCATAAAACTGAGCGTGAATGAGGTCAGATGAGTACAGCTCTCGGCTAATGTGTGAAATGCACACTCGGTTTCATATCATTGATTTGATCCACCACTCTGCAGTTACCAATCAAATAGCTGTTTAGGAGCCTGACATCCGGAACCAATATTTTAAATCAGGAAAAAAAGACCATCCAATCACATTAAGGAAATGGAGAACATGAACTGAAATTTAATATCTAATTACATTATCCATATATCCCGTATGCACTCAGACTATAAAAGTCTTGAATGACTAAAATTTGGTTTGCAGGAAAAGAATCCTAGACTATGCTTACTCCCAGGTTAGGGAATTAGAGTCTTCATGCAGAAAGAAAGGAGCCACTCTGTATTTGTACTCATATAATGAAGCTGGTTTCTGAAAAAAAAAATTAGTATGGTCACTAGATCTTCCAATGTTTCAGAGAAGAAAAAAAGTATGGAGTTTAAAGAAAAAAGGTAAAACATTGGAAAAGATCCAACCCATCCTCTTCTGATACTCGAATTGTGAATTGGATGGTGGGCAGAGGGGAGAGATTCTTGTTGTGGCAACCACTCTTCCGGACAGCCAAAGAAATATCTGGAGCAAAGGACTGTGGCCCCAAAGTCTCAAAGTTAGGGCATTCAGGTAGGAGAAGGGAGTTCTGGTTTCTACCCCTGGCCTTTATCTGATAAAGATCTAATGTAACATGCGTAAGCAGTCCAGGGACTTTTGTTGATCATTGTCTTAATTGGCTGAAGTGCAAGGAAACTGTTCTATGTATTGATTTTCTAATCAAATTAATGTCTGGTATTTACCCTCCATATGCTTATTCCTCTGTTGTGCAAGGCTCTCTAATGTCCCATGGGGTTTGTGTCCAAGTTAAAAGTTTATTGTCCTGTGCCTTCTCTGAATATGCACAGGATGCATCAGGCTCTCATTGCCCATTAACAACCAGCTGAAGGGGAGAATTTATTTATCTTTTTAATCAATGAAGCTGCTGATAAAGAATTAGCCTTGCATTTAGGGAAATCAGTTTCATTATGAATTACACTGCTTCAGATTTCCTCCCTCACCACATAGCCTGACTTACTCTTGCCTTGGTTTCACACTAAGAATCCTGTGGGTGATGAAGATTTCAGAAGTTTTAGGCTGGAGACAGCAGTGATGAGACCATTGAAGCCTCTCTACCACGCACAGAACTCTGCGGGATGCCTGTCTTGAGAAGCTGAGTTCTGCTCTCCCTGACTCCAATGGCTTCTTCACCAGATACTCCATTTATTTGGCCTGGGCAGTGAGTCCTGAGCCAGGGGAAGAAAATATTATACACATCTCAGAAGCATCTCATAATGCAACAGAGGAAAATCTTGTTACAGTGCACTCCAAGCAGCCTATTCAAGGTAATCACATTTATATTTTTAAATGAGGCAGCATTCACAAAAAGTCAGCTTTGCAGCCATGACATAAACAAGCCAGGACATAGTCCAGAAGCAACAAAATAGTTCATGACACTTCCTGCTCTCAGCGTCCTCCTTTCTACCTCCTAATGAGCTTTAATAAGAGGATGTACCCACATTTATGTACAGCATTCTCCAGGCTGGCCACTTCACATAAATGCCTTTCCCAATAAAGGAAATACCATGCAAGGTGGAAAATTAAAGATGAATGCCAAACTTCTTCCTCTATAATTTAGTTAATTATGCCCCAAAAGAGCATTTGCATTAGGCTTTTAAAGGTTTAATGTTCTGACGAAGATATTTTTTATAAAATAGATGTAAATTTGCTTTCTTTGTTTATCAATTAATTTATTTAGTTATCCCAGAGTAAAAGATAGCAGATATAAAAGAAAGAGGATCTGAGTTAGTTAGAGGTTTTGGAGAAACAGCTGCAGAAGTGGTGGTGAGGTTTCAGAAGAGGAAACAACCTAAACTAAGGGAACAATGCAAGGGTATTTCTTTCACTCAAGGACTGAGGCAAAATACACCTAAAGAAAAGAGTTTGACTTACTTTCATTTGAAAAACATCAAAATATGGTGCCAACAACACCCTCTTTATTTCAGAAATACATCTTCTAGTATTGATTAAACACAAGCATAAGTTAACACATGCTTTTAACCATGAAAATAAATACATCTCACCAAAGTAATTAAGTCACTCTTATATGGCTTCTTGAATAAGGCTGAAATTCTGAACTACATTCTGCAAAGTGCTTTGGGGCAAAATTTTGAAAATTAATCTGAAAGTGCCAATACACTGCCATCATATTTTAATGAATTTGTACAGATATAGGCAAAGAACAATGGATTCAGGATTTTCTGGCACATCATTGTTGGGAACAAAAACTACTATATTTTAAGAAAAACAGTGTGTTTCAAGAAAGCTGTCCTGGCAAGAAGGAGATTATATCAGGACCTGGAACTTAGGTTGTGCCACAGCATGAGTTTAACAAAGCCTGTTACAATCAAACTGAAACAAGAAAGTCAGAATTACTTCCCTATAGCAACAATAATCAGCTCTCAAGAAAGATGAAAGTTATTGTGGAAGCAGCATGATGTCATTGTAACTAGATCTATAAGCTGCAAATAAATACCTACACATCCCCTACCCACCAAAAAAAAAAACAACCAACAAAAAAGCCCCACCCAAAAATCCCAAAACAAACAAAAAAAATGCATACAAGCAAAAACAACAACAAAAAGCAAAACAAACCAACACCCACATAAGACTTAAAATGAAAGAGAAATTTCTAGAGTGACAGATATGTTGGTCAAGATGCCCACCTATTTTCTATAATATTTTACATTTCAAAACATTTTTCTTTCTAACCTTCAAGCTCTGATTTGTCTTTCATTTTGATGTGGCTTTCAAAAAAGAGAAGGCATTGTAGTCAGACCACAGTATGAGGTCTGTAATACGCTCTGATGGGCAAAGCTGTCTTGGTCTCACATTAATTTATTAATGGATGGGCTGATAATGCTTATTATGTGCCTGAGACAACCTCAAAAGACCAAGCAAATACAGCCAGACTTAAATACTGTCTGTTCTTGTAAAGGTTTCTTAGCAAGAAATTGGATTTTCAATGCAAAATCTGTCACATTTTTGAAGAAAGAAACAACCAGACCTCTGAGAGTGTACTAGATGTAGAAGGTGTTTGGGAAATAAGCAAAAGCACACCTCACGTCTTCAAAATTATTTAATTCATCAAAGGGCAAAGAAATCTCATTGAAACACAGCATTGTGTATCTTTTATTTCTGATCCACATGAGGGCAGGGAATAGTAGTCTTCTAGTATTACATTATCTTGTAAGGGTTATTGACAAAAATACAGTCATATCATCCAGACTATAAAGATGAGGTGATCCTCTTTTATTTCCCTTGTTAGCATTTAGTCATGTACTTCAAAAGAATTTCTGAAAACACAGGTTTTCCTAGTACCACTGCACCTAAAGATGCACAGCTATGTTTCATATTGAACCATTTATTTGTATCCAAATGCATGCTTTTGAATTAAATTAGTCTTGAGGGCTTACTCCTCTGCCAATTGCTATTTGTCCTGCAGGAAAACAACTCCCTGAAGAAATGCAAATAACTCATGGTTCTTGAGGGCTGTGGGACAATTACTATGCCATCCTAGCTCTCAAAATTGCAGTAAGTAGGTTATATAGCCTCGGCATCCTCATTCCATATGGCTGCAGCTGAAATAAGATGCTTAGGTGGGTTGTAAAGTGACATAGTTTGAATACGCATAATTGTATCTTAAGCTCAGCTACAAGCCCTGGGCCACCACTGGCTCAATAAGGGATCAGACATGGGTCAATTAAATTCTGTGAACATTTTATTATCTGGGAGCTGAAAGTCTTTAGCTGAGATTAGACAGCTACAGATCTTCACAGATTATAACCACTGCTCTGATGCACTGCTGCTGCTTGATGCAAAAAATATCATCTCACATCACAGATAAAACTGAAGGGAAAATAATGTGAAAAGGTGATTTCAGGAGACACTAAAATGCAGCATGGATTCTGTGCTTTACACATGGGAGCCATTAAATAGGGCTACTTTTCTAAAAACAACGTGAGCAATTAAGTGAGAACATGGATGAAACCAGCAGCTTTTCTACCATAAAATATTTCTGTGTTGACAGACTGCAAAAGGTATTTCACTGGAAAAGGTATTCCCACAAAACTCCTGTCCAGCTCTTGTCAACTTTTCCTGCTTTATTTGGGATCACCAAAATAAAAGAATTAATGCAAGACAAAGGAGATGGGTTTCTGCTATGTGTTGCTGCATTTTTGTCTTAAACTGGACTGACTTGCCCAGCTCTTTCTGAAACCCCACCATGCTGTTTGGGAGAAGGTACCATGGGGGCCAGCAGTTGCACTAAATTTTTTATGCTACTCTTCTCATCATTACCTTTCAGTTTTTGAATGTTTTGTGTTGTCCCCATGGGACATTACTATGTAGACTGGGAAGTCCCAGACCACAGAATACTTGGGGATTTTCTGCTTTCACACTCACCTCTCCTTTTCCTTCCTAATCATGGTATAATCCTTAAAGTAATTATTAATTTACCTTTAATTTAAGATACTCTTAATTTGATTTTTCTCATTATTCTTGCAATACTTATTACTTTCTTCCACCTTTAGAGTATTTTTAGAAAGGATTTTCAATGCAAGACGACTTTGCAAATGCAAATTTTAGCAAAAAATTAATGCAAATCAAGATTTATTATTCAAAAATAGATTAGGAGTTTATTCATTTTTTAGAAACAAGTATCCTATCTACTTCACAGGAACAGTTCTTGGATCTTGGGCTGTATTCTGAGGCACTTACAATTCAATCTTGACTAAAGATACAAGGACCAAATATCAGTAAAAGGGGCAAGGGGGAAACATATTTCTTTCCCCCAAGCAACACCCACCTGACTGTGTAGCACCACTGGTGCCATCGATTATGCTGAACACATGAATAGATTGCCTTTATTAACAAATATGCAGCAGAACTGCAGATTAACTCTATTTTGTGGAGCACACAATATCTGCTATTTTTCATTGTAATATCACTCACAGAGCCTTAACAGGTACTTCTTCCCAGTTTCCTAAAGAAAAATATTCTGTTTAATGTAAGCTCTAAATGCAACCACACCAAATAATGGAGCAATATGTAAGAGATTTACAAAATAAATTTTTAAAAGGCAGAAATTTTAAAATATAAATTTACTTAGTACTTAAGAAGCTCTAAGGAAAAGGTGCCCCTGAAAGGGTGTAGGGGTTTTTGTCAGGTCTATCACAGATAAGCCTTAGTCCAACATTGTATTGTATTGTAACAGCTACCATCCCATTTTCTGTGGATATATCACAAGATTTGCTGAAAATGCACTGGAAAAGGTGTATATAGCAATGATAGTGGAGATTACTGTTTCACAAAAATATATAAGGTTAGAGATGGTTCAAAAGCCAAACCATTTTGGGTCTATATTTTCCAATTTGGAATTCTCAAGGTAGACATTCCAGAGTGCATGGGAGCATACAGACAAAAGTGGCCAGGTTTCCAGTGGCACCAAACATCCCAATTAACACAGGAGTGCATGTGTTCATGTCTATGAAAATTGGAATTAATGCTTTGCCCTGAGGCTAGATACTTACTTTGGGGTAGCCAAAATCTGGGAGGTTTTTTCTTAGTTCAAGGCAGTTCACAAAATTAACACAAAACATCGAATGATCAAAAAGGTTTTTTAGGCTCATATCTTGTTACCTGATTTCTTGAAATAATTGCAGGTAATGGAATCAATCAGGAAGTTGGAAAGACTTTTATAAGGTGTATTTGGTTTATGTGGCCAGGTTTTGGTAGCAAAGGGGAGTGCAGGGACCTGAAGACCTGTGGAGAGAGGAGCCCACACTGGAGAAGCTTTCCTGGTAGGACCTGTGACCCCATGGGGGACCCATGCTGAATGAGGCTGTGCCTGAAGGAATGCATGCATGGAAGAGTGACCCATGTTGCAGGAGTCAACAGAGAACTGTCGCCTGTGGGATGGACTCACATTGGTGAAGTCCATGGAGAACTTCCATTCCTGTGGGAGGAATCCCCTGCAGAAACAGGAACCTTGTGTAATGAACTGACCTTAACCACCATCTCCTTGCACCACTGACAGGGAGAAGGTAAAGCTGGGGAGGCGAGGGTAGGGAAATTTGTTTTTAACATTTATTTTATTTTTCATTATCCCACTCTGGTTTTGTTAGTAACAAATTCACTTTCTATCTCTTAAGTCGAGCCTCTTGGTACTGTTGCCTGTGATGGTACTTGATGAGTGATCTCTCCCAGTCCTTATCTCAGCTCATGAACCCTTTGTTATATTGTCTCTCCCCTGCCCAGGTGTGGAGGGGAGTGATAGAGTCGCTTTGGTGGATGCCTGGCATTCAGCCAGGGTCAACCCACTATATATGGGAAGGTACTAAATAAAAATAAACCACAGTTTATTTTTCTAATAAAATTAGAAACAATGCTTTCTAAAAGAGTAATGCCTCAGAGCCAGATACTTCTCTTTGTTGGACACATCTGGGCAAAAAACAGGGAGAGACTAACAAGCAGAATAAGGACTATAGATGCCTGCATTGGTTTATCTGCACTCATTACACAATAGGCAAAGAATATCCAGTGAAATCAACTGGTACCCAGCTGCTACAAAGATACGTGGGTCTTCGTGAACAGTAATTGACTTTGGAATTCACTGCTGCAAAGTGCCTCTGAGAATCTCCACTTCTGAGCAAAAAGAGGAGCAGGAAGTTTGCCCACTCACTGGACATTCAGGCATTGCCTCTGCTTAAACATTACACTGTTCTCAGCAGCTCCAATTTAGTTTCTTACGAAGGCATATTTGGGAGAATTTCCCTTTGGGCAGCTGTTCTTGCATGGACAATGCACCAGTTAGTCTCTTTCTGCCTTCCAATGATATCCTCAAAAGATCCCATATTCCCAGATGCACTCCAGGCTATAAGAGATGAGTCCTCAGTTTCATGTTGTGAAAATGTCACTTTCAAAGATCTGACATTTTGCTGACATTATCTCACATATTTTGAGTAAAAAAAAAAAAAAAAAAAAAGAAAAGGAAACCACAGAAGAATCATTCTTACGTCTTTGAACCACCATTTGGGCCAAGACACGGTCTGGCAGACACACTTTGCTGTAGAGTGGCAGTGTGAGCACAATCCAGTTGGTCCCATCAGTCCTGGAACTCATTTCCTGGCCTTCCAGCACCGTGACAGAGTGAATGTAATCAATGAGACCAGTAAATTATGAGGACCAAAAAAGTATCTGAGGTTTGCAAGAGAGCATCAGGACCTACACAGACAAATCAAATACATAATAAAAGTCACCTTAGCTGTGAATCCTCATGTTTCAGGGCAGCAGTTAGCAAAATTCCTGTGATTAGACAGAAACTACCACATACACAAGTTTATAAAATAGGTAATTGTGACATTGTTTCCCATCTTGCTCAGTACAAATCTTCACATCCCACTATCTGGATTGAATCTGAAAACTGTGATTCTAATATTGGCATCTGGTCATGTTTCCATTCAACACACCTCTTAACACTCGATGGTCAAATAATTCTGCTACTACTGTTCTCTTTGAAATTTATGAATGTAAAGCATTAACCTATTTCCAGCATGAGATACCATATGATCAAATTAAAATATG
This sequence comes from Emberiza elegans, assembly GCA_024865655.1. Lineage (NCBI taxonomy): Eukaryota > Metazoa > Chordata > Aves > Passeriformes > Fringillidae > Emberiza > Emberiza elegans. Next base: position 19,065,015 of record JALJVW010003023.1, on the reverse strand, counting down.
TAAATTGCACACAAGGGCTTCCTGCGGTGCATGAATTTTCTGTTAACAAGTGCTTTCCAAATGAAATAAGTGTTCTTAACTCCTCTTAGTACGAGTAGAAGACATCAAGCATTTCAGGATTAGACTTGAGCCCCTCAGTCCTTGCCTGTCTCCTGGCAAAATATGTCATCTGGCCTTAAAACCAAAAGTTCATCTTGCCAACCACCACATGATCCTCCTGCAATTGAAACACATTGGCAGAGAATTGTTGGATCAAAGGTAAGCATCTGAGAATATGATCTAATGAGACAGTTTTCTACATTCTCTTAATCAGTCTTGAAGGGAATAGAGAGCTCTACAGATCAATTAATTGAAATTTAATGGCTTGAACTGGTTTCCCATCAATTCTATGGGACTTCCACAGAGACTTATCAATAGATGTTTACCATTTAGTGAGGTGAAGCCCACAGCAGTTTACATGATTGAATAACTTCATCAGTTGAACTTGACTGTGTTGCAGGTAAGTTCTGTATGGTCCTCACTATAAAAGAAACTTTTCAGTTTGGTATTGTTGTTTCAGGGATGCTTGTGCACACAAAAGCACATCATATTTTTTCCAACCTGACTATCTGACTTGGTAAAAAAAACATTATTTCTGCAAACAAAACTCCCTTTGGCCTTTTTTTAGACTTTCACTAGACACCAAAACTATCCTCATTACATCAGCATTTCTTCATGTGGGAATTAGCCAGCAGCACACAGGCCAAGCAATGGCATAAATGAGCTGAGAGTGTTGGATGGCAGCTGAGTCCCTTATCCCAGGACATCAGTTTTCCTCTGCCTGCACCCCAGGTCTTGAAGATTGCCACAGGTGTGGGACTCAGCCCCTGCTGCAGCCTTGGCCTGATGCTGTACCAGAGTAAGCTCTAGCTGCACAAACCCTCACACACACCTGGAGCCACTTCTTTCCTTTGCTTCCCTCTTCTTCTCCAAGGTAATTCCCTTAACAAAACCTGCTGATGGGCAGAAATGGAGGAGAGGGGACCACATCCTGCAGGAGTATCTCACTGCACACAGGAATGAGGAGGTCAGAAAGGGAGCATGAGTAGGAAACTTGGTGATGTTTCCCTTCAGGAAGGGAAAAGAAAAGAAATAGGAAGAAAAAAAAGATGGGACTCCAGTTCCCATATTCAAGTCCTCAGGAACAATTCACAACCACTTTTGGGAGCATAATTTTTTCTCCTCATCCTTTTCCTCCGTTGGTTTAGGTGCTCCTGTAGGACACAGGAGATAAAGGTATTAAACTGCTGATGCTGAGGAAGGAGTCAGATCTCCTACTTCGTGGGCACCTCCTGGTATTTACCTACCACGCTCAAGCATTGAGTCTGTGACTGTATTAAAGGGAAGTGACCTCAACTGCAGTTAATGAGGAATCAAATCTTTGCACATACACTGTATGTGTTTGGAGAATGATGTTTGATTTCAGGATCCTAGAGTTTGCAGGCAAAAGGATTTTTATTTTCTGGGCCATCATTGGGCTAAGGCATCAACTAACCATAGATTGCTCAGACTGGGGAAAATTTTGTCATAAAGGGAAACTTTCAAAGGATGGCTCAGGTACCCCGGAGTTCAGTGACATCTAGATAGGTGGGTTTAAATTGAAACTTTGGGCTTTGGGAAATTTCAGACAATTTCCCCTAAGATCAAATTCCTTTGTGGAATTTTGATATTACTTGAAACAGAAACTATCTTGCAGATGAAGCAACATAATATTTAAAATTAACATGGAGAACAATGTACTAGAAAGACATAGAATCTGAGTAAAGGCAGGATGAGAGAAGAAACTGAGCAAAAAGTTTTAAGAAGAGAAAGGCAGAATTAGGATGGAATGAAAGAAAATGAGAAGAATTGTAATTAAAAATAAACACCAGCCACTTCCCCTGTTGAAAGCTCACAGCTAGTAAGCTGATTGGCATTTTACAATTCTGCCAGGGTATTACAGAAACAGCATTTGAAGTTACTATCATGTGTTTTATGTGCTTCATAATCACTTTTGTTAATAGGAAGATGCAAGATTTCATCTATACTAAGCTTTAGTACTTTACCACTGAAGTCTAATTAGTAAATCATGGAAGGAAAGGGAAGCAGGCTGATGCTTTGCTCAACAAGCTTCTATGTACAGTCATGATTAAATGTCAGATAAAGCCTCTGCTTTATTAATTTTCACTTTACTCTGAAACAAAATATATGAACCATGCAATTATTTCAAAACCCTACCAGCATTAAACTCTCCCCATCTCTTACTTCTTCCTCATCACACTTTCACCCCCAGCAGTAGAGAACAGTCTCTCCTGCTAACCTGCAATAAACTCTGCTTATAGCTGCCTTCAAAAGGAGGCCCACAGAAACTTAAAAATAAATGAGACAAGACTAAGATTAATAAAATAGGCAAGGATAATTGTTCATTTTTTTATGACCCAAATTCAATCCATTAAGGGAAGTGCATAAGACTCCCTTCTAGTTAAATTGACTGAAACATTCTGCAACAACGGAGAATAATAAAGTACAATTAAAAGTGAAAGTGACCTGGAGCTTTAAATACCCAAGAACCATGGTAATGGAACAAGAAGGCCATTTAAAGGTCAGCAGCTTATAAACAATGTCCTCAGAGCAATTTCTCAAGAAGAAAATAATTTCAGATGGGCCTACTGAGTAATTTATAAAAAAGAAGGCTTCTCCCATCCTGAAGGAAGCCAAGCAAAATTAAATGCCTACTATGAGGCTCTGGCAGCCATTGTTTCAGGTACTACATTCAAGAGGAGCTATTCCAGCTGGCATTCAGTGGGATCATATGGCAGGGTAAATCTCACAATACCGTGCTTACAGAGCCATGCATTTCCCAAAACACTTGTTCCTTTGGAGATGACATCTGGGCTGCGGTCCATGAACTCTGCCTGCACAGCTGGCAGGGGTTACCTGAGCACCTGCACTGCTGCAGAGCAAGAGGCAAAGAAAACACTGACACAGTTCTCTGTGGGCAGTGTGGGAAGCTGTGTCCATCAACCCCTTTGGTGCTCTGGCATATTTTCTGTGGCCTCTCACGCAGACACACCTCCCAGCACATCCTGGGGACTGGCACCTGCTGCCAGCCTGCACAAGGAGTGAGCCTCCTGGCACTACTATGGAAGTCTCCAGTTCTTCCTTGCCAAGATGAGTTATCCTGCATGCACTGGACTTTGGAAATTTGCCCCCATGAGGGAAAGTACAGAAATCATTCTAGAAACCTAATATAATTCCTCCTACTTATAGAGATCCTGTAAGCTCAAAAGGAAAAAACAAAATCCTTCTCCTATTGGAGCCTTTCTTCATTTTTCAGACTTGAAGGTAGAACCCCATTCTAGCAGGGTCTGTATACCACAGCTGGAAATATAGATTATACCTAAAAAATATTGAGTGTGTAGGAAAATAAGACTATTCATATAACCATCCATTACAAATCTGTCAAAAATATAAAGCTAGAAAATTATTTTTCATCCAGGCAGACATATTGGGTACAGCAGTCCAACAGCAGCAACAGCTGTGTTGCGTCAGCACCTACAGTAAAAACTACTAGCAAGGACTTGCAGGATCCAGCAAGTTATTCTGCATCACCTAAATCCCTATCCGGGAGAAAAATGAGTGATCTTACACATTTATTTAGTCTGTGTTCTATCTCAGTCATCAGGGAACACACCTCACAACCCAGTGTCCAGAGGAAAAGTCAAGAAATACTAGGCACAAGGTATTATCACATATGGGGTTTTGTGTTTCGTGCAGCTTCATCAAAACTGACATAAACCAGTCATTTCAAAAATCATCTAATGACAGAGAAGAATTATACTTAGGCTTTTGGTGAATTCTTTGCAGTTGTGTCTTAATTCAAGAGCATAATAGTAATGCTGCCCTACATGGCACAGGTTTCACTGATTACTTATGGGCATTTAATATTTCATTAGTTCTTCTTCTGAATACCTTTCTTCTGCTGTGCTCATTCTGTACTTTTTTTCTCCATCTGCCCTCTTCCCTCCTGCACACCACAAGTTCACTGAATATTTTAGTCCTTGTTCCTTCCATGGTCTCTTTTATCCAAGCAACACATCAACTGAATGACTTGAAGCTTGTTCCCCCTGTGTTCAGGTTAGTAAAAAAATTAGCTGGAAGACATCAGCCACTTTGCTGTAACTGTGTCTTGTCTGTAAAGTAACATGAAACATCACATTGCATAGTGCTATTTCAAGAAAAATAGTCTGTCTCCTCTGCATTTTCTGCTGGTGCAGTTCATTTGCAGCAGGCTGGCCATGTGCCCACTATGCACAGACAGTGCATGCAGAGTCATAGGAACAGCTGATCAAACACAACCAAGATAAATTCAACCCAGTACATTTTCCATTGTCTATAAAAGAAATTTGGTTTTATAGATTTTGTCTGCATCTCTCTTCTGAGCCATAGGTGTAAAAATAAGGCAGGAAACTGGACAGATTTTCTTCCCTCAAGACTGTAAAATCACTCAATAAACCTCTTCCAATAATAAAAGCCTTAAAATTGTGGTTGAAAGCCCGGCTCCACTGGAGTCAATAGCAAAACTCCCATTCACATCAGGAGCAAGTGACTTCTGCACTAATGAAAGCCCTTTAACTGCACTGGCTATGTTACAAAATATAGCATATAATAACTCCATATAATAACTTGCTATAAAATGCATGCTTTTCTCCAGATAAGGTCTCAGTGTTTTGGTTTTTTTTTAACTAATAATAAATTTTTAAAAATACTTATTTCTTCCATCAATAAAAGACAGTCAATACATAAATGCCTATTAACACAGAGAAGCAGTTTATAAAAAGGGCTTCTGAAGACAGCATGGAAATGAAACTGCAGGCTGAATGTTATATAGGCCAAATGGAATGGTCAAGTCTGTTTCAAGTCTCTGCTGGAAGCTGGTATATCTAGTACCAAAGTAAATTTTAAAAGCATTATTGGCCAAGATGGACTCACACTGACATCTGGCAAATTTGTACAAAACTAGGAGGAATTTGTAGTCTTCGTTTGTGTCTAACATTTTGATTTAGACTAATCAAAGCATACATACCAAAACACCCAGACAGAAAAAACAAATTCCAGTATATTGCCTGCAAAATGCCAACACAAAAGGATTTTAGAGAGAGAAATTCACATTGTCAGCTGTCAGTTCACAGCGCGGATAAATCCTGGCATGTAATTGCAGCATTAGTCATGCTGGCTAACAAAGGCACCACAGAGCAGGTGGGGAACCAAGAGTGGGGAGCACAGAGGTCATCAGCTGTCTGAGGCACCAGCTTTCCCCAGCAGACCCCAGCACGTGCTCAGCCAGCAGGATGAGGAGCCCAGGCTGGAGCGCTGCGCTTGCTGTGCCCTCTCTGTGCCCCACCACTGGCTTGTCCAGGGCTGGCTGCCAGCCCAGCTCCCCTCACAGGCAGCTGTGCAGGGGCTCAGGTCCTCCTGCACCACTTGTCCACCACAGAGGGGACAAAAGTGAGCCATCACTTTGAAGCTGTAACTGTGTCAGTGCTCCCTTGGGCTTGGAACAGGATGGAAGAGGAACAAAAGAAAAAAGCTTTTCCAAAACAGCCACAGATTGGAGATGAGCTGTTTCTGAATTCAGGCTTTGGGTTAACAACTGCGTGCCACTACAAAGGTGGGATGAAACTCACTTCTTCATACTCAGGAAACTCTTTTGAAGAAACAGCCCTACACAGTTTTGGGGTTTTTTCCAGTAAGTCAGTAAATAAGTGAAGGCTTGAATCTGGAAAAACAGTCCTCATAATGATTCCATCCGTTTGTAAAGAGTAGCAGGGGAAAAATATTTCTGATAGTGGCATCTCTTACACTGTCATTGTTTGTGCCTATGATGGTCAGAACTGCAAACACAGAAGAACTATGGGCATAACCCATGAAGTGATGTGCTAGATTTGCCATCACCTGAAGTAATTAAATAAAGTGTGGAAATCTTTGAAAAACATATTCTAGCCCAATCAGAAGACAAGTCTGTGCCATGGGCCTGCGTTGTACAGGTGAAGGATATTATAACAGCTCTTGGAGGTATTAAAAGTCATGAGTATTTGAATCTGCTTTGCCAGACTGGTTTGGATTTCTTTTCATTCCACAATTTTGGGGCCTTTCAGCACTCATATTTGTCAGCTTGCAGAGTAACATCAAAAACAAAGGCACAAAGCCCAGCCTTTCAGGATATAAATAGATTAATAGTTCCTAGGGGGAAAGGTACCTGAAAGACCCAGGCTGATTCTGAGCCATTCCAGAAGGATGACATTAGACAAAGCCTTCCCCAAATGCCACTGTTCAGGGCATTTGAAATGGAAAGAGGTATTGGCCATTTACAGGCACTCAAAACACACGACCTAGGGGGGTAAAAAGTTCAGAAGTATTTTATAAGGAGCTAAAGGCACCTGAGGAGAACAGCTGTTTTAAAATAAAGAATAAAGGCAGGAAGACTGAAGAGGCTGTTTCTTTCAAATCTTGGAGAGAGCTGATATTGATGAAGAAAGTGCTTCTACAGGCCTAAGTGGAGCACCCAGCACTGCATGAAACACAACAAACCTTCAACATTGCTTGGGTCTCCTCTTGTTGCTGAGTACACCCTGTGCCCAGGAGGAGCCATGCCAATTTGTCCATCTCAAATTGCAAATTCCAGCTGGAAGCAAGGATCTATTTTTTTAATTTAATTCCTGTCTAGTTCACCAAGATCATATTGTTATAAAGACGGAGAGATTCTCCAGAGCTACAAATAAACACCAGCTGATCCTGCACAGAGGTGGATGTCACAGGTCTCTCTGCTGGCACATCATGTAGGAATAGGATGATAGACCTGCTGAATCTCAATCTTGCAATGAAGTGTGCCGGGGATTCACACGGAATCCACAGGAATCCTGCAAAATTGTAACATGACTCCCAAACAGGGTCTTTTCTTTCCTTCAATACCTAGCACAGTAGAGTTCCTGAGACCCTTACAGACAGTGTTACACCAGAATTCAGTAGCACAAACAAAGTAATATGAGGTAATTGACATGATTAATCAATAATATTTTGTCCCAAATTGTTAAGTTTTTGGTCAGATTTTTGATTCTAGCAGCATGCTAATGAACAGCTGGTCTCTCAAATCATCCCCAAGCCACATACTGGAGCTTCCCTGTCTGTGGACAAGGAGGAGGAGTTTGGAAGGTCATTACTGCAAAGTGTAACACGCACAAAGAGCAGCCTGAAATTTTGGACTTGATTACTCATGTCAGACCCCTTTGGAGTCCCATAAAGAGTGCATAAAACCTGACATTTCTGGGATGATGTAGAGGGAGAAGGAAAAGCAGGAGTGAGGAGAGAGAAGAAAGGAGGGGCTGAGAAAGCCATTTTCCATGGTAATGTGATTAAGAAGAGCAGGAAGAGAAGGGCTGTGCTCCAAAGGATTTAGAGAAAAAGAGGTTCAAATACCATGAATGAGGAGACATCATGGGCTGTCCCATGTTTTGGAGCTGAAAAGCAAAGAAGCAGGTAAGAAGAGGATTCAGACCAAAGAGGAAAGTAGCATCTGTGAAAGAAAGGGTAGGGGAGGTTGGGGAAGTGGAGAGGGGGACAAGCAAGAAGGAAATGGTATTTCTTTTCTTGGCAATCAGTGAATCCTTCTTACAGTTTACAGACAATATTGCCTTCCCTTGGAACAGCTGGTACATTCTCTGGAGGCTGATAACTTTTCAGCAGCGAGGTGCCCTGTGTGCCAGAGCAGTTTGGTGCACAAACAAGCAGTGGATTTGTTCACACAGTTCTCTAATCCATTGACAAAAACTAGTATGGTTGCAGCAAAACTGCTCCACTACACACCTTGCCTGGAAGAGGAGTCTCACAGTAACCCACCAGGGGTGTGTGGGCTGCTCTGGGGCACAGACCAGGTTGGAAGGGGAATTTTGTCCACCCCTTTACCGTAACCTGAACACAGACCCTATAATTCCCCAGCGCTTTGACAAAAAACATCTTGTTTCCTCCTCTGAAGGATGCAGCAGTATAATTAATAGTAAGAGCTACCCCACAACTGTATGCATTCTCTCATGTTCTCAGCCAAGCAAATCTTTCACTTTGTCGGGTAATTTCTTTTTAATGCGATGCTTGCTATTATTTCTTGATAGTGATAAAAGACCTGAAGCAAAATTCTTTTCAGAGAATTCAAGAGGAAAAAAAAAACTTTGTTGGTGAAAGCAGCATATTTAATGCATGCAGAAAGTGTTAATTAAAAATCCTTAAAGCTGACATTATAGCCCTAAAAATCACTAATATTTTGAGTCTTAAATGTCTCAGTTATCATCACGGAACATGTCTGCCATGGCACCCATTTCTTTGGCCTGAGGCATCACTATAAAACTAAAAATGAGCATTTGGAGCTGGTAAGCTTTGATCTAATTGAGTATGTGGTAGGATCAAATCATAATATGCCCATGATTTGCTGATCTCATTCCTCCCTCCTGGCAAGCGTTTGTCAACAGATACTAATGTACTCTGATAACCTACAGATGTTTTATAAAGTAAGCTGACTTTTGCAACTTATTTTTGTGTGTGATCTTAACAACCCGCACCCCATCGCCCCCAAAAAAACAACACCCCACCTGAAATTTCCATTTGAACTAAAGGGCAGAGGAAGCTTTCCAGCTGTTATAATTCCGTAGGTATGACATTTACCTCTCTGTGTTTTATTGCAGCTGGCTTAGGGCACACCAAACTGTGCAAAGCTGAAAATCAATTAATTTTGGAAAAAAATTGTTTTTATACACTCTCTTTCGTGGATCAAATTTCTCATCTGTTCAGGGGATTCTTTTGGCATGAAGAGGTAAAACTGATGAATATTAAATCACTGCAATCTTAAAGAGAGTAGTGCTTACCCAAGTTTCAGTCATGTACCTTTTTGTATTTACATCTACCTAGATATTTACATTTTATATACATATGAAGACATGATCAATGCATAGGGTTTTTGTAAATTTATACACAGAGGTTCTAAATAAAATAAATATTTTTTTATCCTTTGAGATGTCAGATAGAAAGAAAAATTACTTCTGCAAATGAGAAGAGGCATCAGTCATCAGAGGAAGGAGTGTACAGAATCTGAAACAGCAAAGCAATTGAACATGAAAAGTTTGGCATAGAAAAGAAGGGTGAGTAATTTAAACCCACTCAGGAACAGGTGTGACTTGTTCATAAACCAGTTAGGGAAAAAAATTGTACAATTACTCCTCTCTGGTAAATAACAAATTACCATAGTAACTCCACTTTCAAACAACATATGCATATATTTTGTTACAGAAAAGCTTGAGTCAAAACTGCATTTTAGTATCATACCATGGCTTCTTTCTTAACTTCAAGATCAGAATTCTATGAACTTTCACTCCTTATTTACATACACTCCCTCATCCATGACCTGAAAAGGCCACTTTAATGTTGACAGTATTGCTCAATCCATGCTTAAAATATATTCTGCCCATTTGTTGAGTCTGTTACATTGAGCCAATTCAGCCAATAGCTTTTATGATAGGGAGAGTAGCTGTCATTTTGGGGGTGGATTCCCAATGATTTTTTAATCTTTTCAGCAATTACAAATGACCTGAGGCATATGCTTACATGCAAGTATATATTTAATTTTATCATTATATATCTATGTGGTGGTGGTGGTTATAAATTTGTAAGTATTTTCATTTGCAAGGTGGCAGATTTTCAATTAATTTAACTGAGTGACCATACAGAATACAAATCTTTGTGCAGAGCTACACAGCCCTGGTGGAACAGGAGGACTCCCAAACCCCACTGCTCCTCAGCCTTTGCAGTGCAGCAACATACACTCACTCACCTCCAATCCTAGCCCAGACTTTGCAGAAGAAAAGTTCATCAGGAACAATCCATCTGCAGCAAGCAACAATCAGGTGGTTAGTGATTAGTCTTTCTTTAGAAGCAATTTAAAGTCAGCCAGTGTCAGTGCCTCCAGAACTGGATTAAAAAACAAATAAATAAGGGTTATGCAGCCTCAATTGAGTAACATCATTTTAACATCCTGAATCATTAAAATATGTATGATTTGGATCTTGCACCCTGAAGAGTCACTGGGTTTGTGCGGACTTATACTGAGGGGCATCTCACCTGTTCAGATTAATCTGTCCAGGTTAAAAGTAGTCTCCAATTGGTCTTCCAACTTGGAGAGGTGATTAGAATCTACTGTTGTTGACAGTTTTCCATTTTGTAATCAGCAACAAACCAGACTTTGCTTAATGTTCCCATAGCCATCTGTTGCCTCTATGATGGCAATTTCAGTCAGGATCCTTCTATCTTATTTATGTTTATATGATTCAGATGGCCAAAAACATCAGAATGGGCAGCAGCATAACAAACACCTACACTTTCAATTTGAAAATTGTCTTTGATTAATTTCTGATTTTATAAAAATATGCCAGAAGGTTGGACCAATAAAGACATGTATGCTGTTGTAAGCTCTGTACCCCATCCTATTTTTTTTCTAAACAATAAAGGAAGAAGATGAAGTAGAAAACACAGGCACTTAGTCCTTAGCCACTCTCATCTAGTAGTTCATTGGAAATCATTTCTACATGAAGAGATGCTCTGAACTAAACCACTCAATCATCAATAGATGCAGTGAAACAAATCTCTTCTCATTCCATTGGAAATATGCAAACAGTAATATATCTCTTGCCTGAAGAATAATCCCCTGTTCATAGCATGGTAATTTGTCTCACTGAATTATCTTGCTTTACTTATTCATTCTAGAAGATTTTAAAGGAAAGAGGAAGAAAAGGGAAGGAAGGGAGGGTAGAAGGAGGGAAAAAACAACAGCAAACTGCTCATCAACAGCACAGACACAATTAAAAGTTCACCTGTGTCCAGTGACTCAAAACAATAGAATTGCAAAACTTTCTTTCAGATCACTCTGTGTGGGCTACATCTATAGCAGAATTTTAGCCTGCAGCAGGTGTGCAGTTTTGAAAGCCACCCGGCTGTCCCCACCTGCAGCACCTCGGGTGATGCCATGGAGACGAGCGGAATCACTGTGTGCAAGCTGTGCCCCTCCTTGTGGAGCTAAGCCATCAGATGTCCTTCAGGGAAGCACCCAAAGCACAGCAGCCACTCCTAGGTGCTCAGTCCAAGCAGGAAGGTTAGAGCTAGGCCAGGGAAGGCCTCTTGAAATGTAGAGCCTCAGCTCCTTGTCTTTCCAGATCCATTCCTCTTGGGTTGCACCACTTTCCTACACAGATACAGGTTCTGCCAAAGATCTTTGCTTTAAAAGACTTTCTTGCATGGAATGATTATGTCAGGTGGATTTTATTGATGTGTTTGGCTTCATTACCTCCTCCCACCTTTTCATCTTTGTATTCAGGTAAGAAATGTAATTCTGCACAGGTATAAAGTTATCATATCCTCACCATAAACTGAGTGACACGATAACTTGTCTTGTCAGATAGTTTTACAGTGCTATGCATCAGCTGAAAGGCTGAGAATGAAGTCCAAGGTTTTTTATATCTCCCCTAAAGCCATAAGGAGATGCAAGTACTGATATGAAATGACACTACATTTTGTTTGGGAAAATTTTGCAAAGTAGTTTTAGCCCAAGATGGCAGCTATTACGTAAGCAGCAACATCTTCTCTTTTAAAGTCTTCATTTTCTCCTTTTTCACGAGGAGCAAAAGTACTTTGAGATTAGTTAGCTCTCGCTTTAGATAATGAGAACAAAGTGGTTGAATCAGCACATGAAACTTCCTGAGAAAAAGATATAGGAGCTTGTCTTAAAACAGCCCCTCCCAACATCAGATAGATTCCTGAAGCTTGCAGAGATGGAGGAAAAATACAGTACTAGCAGCTGGAAATGGGGCAAAGCTGAAGGTAAAGAATCCTTCCTTGCAGCATTTCTTTTTTAGCTTTGAATTTTCAGCTTTGAAATTTGTGACCCTTTGTTGAAACGACTGTCACACAACCACAAAGCATCCCTTCTGTCCAGGGCAGTCATCCCTTGGGCCCCGACTTCCTGTATCTGCCATGGGCAGAACAGCAGCAGTGCAAAGCTACTTCTTGCCCTCACCTCAGAGCAACATCTAGTCTGCATGGGAACCCCAACACAGCTGCTCTGTGAAGCACTCAGGGTTATCACTAGCCATGTTAGTGTGAGAGACATGCAGATGGAAGTGAAAAGAGTAATGGAGCTGCTTGCTCTTCCTTGCCTCATTTTTCTGGTCATTCTTGAATGCTCCTTGGTTGAGGACTTCTTCAGTTTTATCACAGCCAGTGCTTCACTGCAACCCATGAAGAACTTTTCTCATGATCCCTTATAGTAGGTATCTGCTGAGTTATGTTGCTCAGGAAAGAGGAAAATCAAAAGACACTTCAAGCTCCATAAATTTTGCTTGAAAACTAAATGATGAGAGACACTAAGGAGAAGTGCTGCTTCAGATACTAATTCTCCACTTTTTAAAGCTGAAAATCACCATGTCTTTGCAAAACATCGCTCCTTTTCATTAACAGCCAAATAGAATTTAACCTAAGTTTTGAATAGTCATTTAATAATTCTGGTTTTCCACAACCATATTGATGGTATTTTTTCCACATTTTCAGTTGTTTGCCTATGTAGAAATGTGTGCATTTTGACAAAGTTTTTTAATGGATTTGATCTTTGGACCTAGTTTTGATGTCTTCTCACCTCTCAATTTTGGGGGCAGCAGGTTGTGAAACTCCTCTGAGTGCAGCTACAATCTTCTGCTGGAGACTGGCCTTTATTCTCCTCAGAGACTATAAACAGTCAAGCTGCTGTAGGTTTTATGCTCACAACTACTTTCTTTAACCTTAGCAGAGAAGAGAAATCACCAGTACCTCAAAAAAACTACACTCTCATTTCTTTCCTTTGGTCCAAGCATTAGCTGCATTTTTAAACCCTTTCATTACAGTGACAGCAGCCTCCTTGATAAAAGCTCCTTGTGGGAGGGGTCCCACAAGGTCAACTCTGTCAGTTTGTCTTTCCTGACTTGATTTTCCTTTCTTCATCTATGTCAAAGAACGGCTTTTACAGTCACAACTTATTTTGTTCTGTAGCTTCTTACAGAGTGTGAAATTTCACCTGAAGGATCTCATGGCTGAGTCCCAACACTTTTCAAAAAGTAACAGGAATTTCAAAACTACATGTGGATTTTTCCAGTTACACTGGCACATTATTAACCAAAATTCAAATGGAAATTTTTTTGTCTTGCCCCAACAGCTGTAGAACAGCACAAGCTTTCTCATCCTCAGCATTTCAAGAGCATTTATGGAATTCCATGTCTGTCAGCCACCCTTAGAAAAAACCAGACAATCTAAATAACAGCTATCCAGATATCTTAAATTCTGACTTGGCTTCATTGACTCTATTTTGATAGCACAATAAAATGGCGCTGTGTAATTTTAGTCTTTTCTTTATTCATAATTGCCCTTTTGATTTTTAAAATATCTGACTGCACTGACTGCAATGTGGGCTGCATTCAGTTTGCTATGTTATCTAAATCTAAGCAAATATTATAAAGCTCACTCAGCTCCTCTGAGGGACAGAATGTTCTCATTTCTACAGTTACTCACATTTGAATATAATGTTTACAAAGACATTTGCACTTGTCCATCTTTCTTGTAATTGTAAACTTTAAGATTAGCATGGCTGTTCAAAAAAAAGACACATCTGAGAGAACAAGTCTTTCTAAACTTAATTTTCTTCACTGGAGGTTACTCTTTTTTTGTTTGTTCCAGCCTTCATTCAGATATTTCAAAGTGATTGCTGATTTAGGTCCAATTTGTCACAGAGGTCCTGGCCTAATTATGGCTGTTAAAACACTACAACCATTGAAAGTATCCTTCAAAGGGACATGTTTTTCTCTAAACTCAGCAGAAAACTCCTCATTACATGCAGGGTCGCTGAGTTGGGTCTCCAGCCCACCACCACTCAAGCAGAGCTATTCTCTTTGAGGCTTCTGCTTGCAGCTCCACCCTCAGGTCTGCACCAAGGCTGGCTGTGCCAGAGTTGGCCATGAGGGAGGATCTGATGGGGTTCCAGTGCCAGTCTGGGATGGGTTTCCAGATTTTGCCAGCCAGGAAGCCTCATACATAAAAATATAGGGAATGTAAAGGTTTTGGCCAATATTCAGAACTTGATTTTTAGCCCTTGAGTTTGGATATTTCTACCTTTGGTTTAGAATGGACATGGTGATGCTTTCCAGCTCCAGCAGGGCATTGGTGAGCAAGGCCACTGCAGGCTGGAGAAAGAGGAGAGGAGAGACCACCTTCCCTCAGGCTCACAGCATTACCCCCTGGCACCCAAGGACACAGGGACACCTTCTCCATGGGTACTGCCCCACAACCTGTTTTACACTGCTCTGGAGAAACAAATGTTCCTGTCTTTGAGCCCTGTTTTCTGTTTTTTATATTCACACAGACACGTGTGTGTGCTTTTATAGTAGAGATTAATTACAGAAATGTGGCAGGCTTTGATGGCAAAAGGTAACTGTAAAAAGAAAAAGTACAAATTATAGAAGACCTTCAAAACCACACAATATGAAGAAGGACACTGTCAATTTAATGGCTGTAAATAAAGAAATAAAGACATTTTATTTAAGCAGTGTGGTATTTCAGTGTGGTATTTAATGTCACAAACTGAAGGGAAATCCAACTGCAGAATAAATAAGATGTAGCAAGTGTATTAGGACATAGGTTTATATACATAGCACACTTCTAAGTAGGAAAGCTGTATCTATGTACATTTGAATCTGAATGCATGCATAAAAAGAATGTTTATTTTTTTCAGCCAAGGGCATAGTTTTGGAATACTCTTAATGAATCATTTATAGCAAATTGGTCATAAGAAATATCATACTTGAGGTGTAGCCTCAAGTAGAGAGTGTTTTTCTCAAGACTTGGAATGCTGTGTGGCAGCCATGCCTGGTCTGAACGGAGGCATGCTTTTCTTTCTTTTTAATGAATTGGGCTGCCCTGCTCTTTATGCAGAGCAAGTACAGCCAGTCTGAGGCACATTTAAGTAAAACCATTCCAGCATTTCATTTGCCTCAGATTAAAGAAAGTCAGGCCAGCCCTCAGTGTCTTAGTAGGGTTTGTGGCTGTATATCCCTTTTCAGTTCCCCAAAAGTTATGTTCTCATTAAAATGTCACCTTACAATAATGCTCTAATGTAGTGGCTTCTCCTTCATTAGCTGTTGAACTAAAGCTAGTAATGGAAAAACAGATTACCCTGAATTTATGATGGGCTAATTCCATTCCTTCTAGCCATGAAGATAAATCACCCTTTGTTTACAACTGAAAGACCAGTAATTTTTAGCAGAATGAAGAATAGATGGGAAAATATAGTTTTAACTCTTGGCACAGATGGTTTTGAGGCCCCAAAGCAACAATGCGGTCAACAAGTAAAACATAAAATCAAGCTCTGGTAAAGACCAATGAGCAGTGCTTTCAAATTGCACTTATTTTAGTCCATTGAATATTCCACCATTTACCTCTGAAAATGGGATTTGACCCATGAGGGGTTCTCTGTTGTAAGGATATTGTTAAACAAAAAGTGAAATCCAAATCAATCAAACAAAAAACTTAGGAGAGGTAGTAGTAGAAATTATTATAAAGTCAAGAGTTAACTTAAAGTTACCAGATCACAAAGTCACAAAGAAAATTTCCCAGATCATCTTTGGGGCAAACAGTAATTCTATTGTTGCTATTTTTTTTTATCCTGCTTTAAAGCACATATATAAAAAGGCAATGAATAAGAATGTTATGTGATGTCCCTTAGTGAGTTAGGATAGCACAGGAAAAGGTTCCACCTTCATGAGCATAAGTATAGGAAGGAAGCAGGGGTTCATTATCATGTGTTAGACAGATAATGGTGAACACAGGTTTGTAAGAATAAGCAGCAAGATTGTATGCAAAGAAAAAATACTGAAAATATGTTTAAAGCTTTTCCTAAAGGCTTCTTTATGTACCTCCAATTCTGTAGAAAGTAGATGAAAAATATGTTAAAATGATTAGGTTCTAAAGTAACAGTTTTATTTCTTCTGCAGATTAGTTTCTATACGTATACAAATCTAATTATCTACACATTTTCTTTTTATTTTCCAGCAACACTGATTTATCTGCTCTATTTTTACCAACTGGAAAAAGAATTGATATGAAGTCAAAAAATTAAACAAAAAAAAGGAGGAATCTGTTGGGACAGAAGTTCCCTGAGGGATAAAATGAAATTAAACATTTTAGCTCATCAGGTAAATACCATACCAGGTTCACATAAGGGATAGTATTTTCATTTGACTGGTTCAAAGAAAGCAATCCTAAAAACCTGTTAATGGTCCATTGTTTTCCAAGTAAAAGAATGCCAAATATAAATTTAACTATTAAGGCGGAAAAGTTTTTTTTTTCTTTCTGTCTGCTTAAAAATAAAGGCAAACCAGAAACTAATGCTTTCAATATTTTCTCCTTTTTTCCCCATCTCATTTGCTGTTTCGGTTGTGACTCGGACTATGAGATTCTTATACAGGATTTCTTGCCTTGTTTAAGAAGACAGCAGAAGAATAAGTGAATACACTGATAAAAGCTATGGCTAATGTAAGACACAGTCTTATTTAGAATACCCACAGAAATTAGTTAATTTTAAAAACATCTTTTAACCATCTTCCTCTTTGCTTCAAAAACCTAAGAATCCCATTCTTACTCTGCAGGAGATGCCAAATGTTTTCGTTCTTACTACATTCAGAAACAGATTTTGTTTTGCCCAGAAAGCAAAGTTTATCAGAGCGATATTTGGTTTATGTCTCAACTGATGTTTTCTGCAAACTCTCTTCTTCCAAACTGCAAAATAACTGATATCTGCATTTTATTTGATAAAGTCTCCCTGGAGGAGTCTGCCAGTAATCTGCAGCTGAGACACTGGGAAATTATCTTTCTTCTTCAACCATTTGGTTCTTTCACTTATTTAAAGCCCAACTCCTTCTGGGTATTTTGCTCTTTAAATGTACACTGAGATCTTTCCCTGTACATGGTTTAAGGAGATAATCGCTGTTGTCAGCTGTGCCATTTTTTATTTGACTCACAGATAATTTGTGTTTTTCTTGAAGTTCCTCAACTCTTTGGCTGAAGCAATTAAATAAGAGTTTGAGGGAGCCAGGTTCTTAGCTCTTGTTCTTGAGAGGAAGAAATTTTTAAAAACTTGAACATTCAAACAAATCCAGAGAACCCAATACTTCTAAAATAGTACAATTTTAAATCCCCTCACGACTCCTCAGTGCTCACTATTATCAAAAATGCTGCACAATTAAACATAAATGATAATAAAAATGTTTGCTAAAAATGATCCTTCATTAGCAAACAGTAGAGCCACTGATTCAACAATGAAATTTAATCAAAAACTAATAGCCCATGTACCCACACAAATGTCTTATTTCTCTGGCTTCAATTTTCCTTCCATGAGAAAATCTTGGCTCTCGTTGCCTTCCATGTCTTTATGCTGACAGTTGTGTGGGTCTGTCATTACAAATGATTATAACAGCCCTCATCCATCAGTCACTATACAATTTTCATTTAACAAAGCTGATTTTTGCTAATATGTATTTAATATGTTCTAAAGGTGTTTTCCAATCTCCTCTCCCACAAATTTGGAAGAAAAAGTGTTTTCTGACTTACCAGCCTATTTCAAGATCTGCCTCTTATGGTTTTTTTGTTTCCCTCAGTGTGTTTGCACCCTTTGAAATTTCCCTGCAGGTCACTCGTTAGAAAATTCCTTTAGACAAGCCAGTTGGGATGCAGAGGTTGCCTGCCCTGCCAAGCTACCAGTTACAGACTGCTCCACCTAATGGCAGCGGTAGCTTGGTCTCTTCAAGTGTTATGTGCCTGAATGCCACTCTGAACGCACCCAAAGCTCCCTCCTTCAGCCCTCTCACACAGCTTTTCTCAGTGATTTTGAAGCTTTAATTTCCTCCAGCCTGTAATGAAGGGGTCTTTAAGAGCACTTAAAATCGTTGGGCAGGCTGCAAAGGGCACACATCTGATTTCTGAAAGTTTTCTTTCACAGGCAGACACTCTCCTTCTTCCCTTCTGAGGAATCTTCAGCTCCTAATCAGGGCAATTTGAACCTGAACTTGTGCTTGGCACAAACTTAGAAATATGTCTGTCATCTGCTGGGATCTAGCCTTGTAGTCCAAACACTTTTTCCAGTGACAATGCAAAGTTTTTTTCTGAACATTTCAGCTAATTCTGAATCGCATTAGTTGACATCAGGATGTTGCAAATCTGTATGTTAAAACTGTTTTAACTTAAAACTTTCACTGCAGGAGGAGTCTTCTTCCTGAAGAAAAAAGATGAATCATTATAAACAGTTTCAAATTACTGAGTGACACAACACACACAATAGAAGAAGCAGAAAGCAGGGACAGGGACATTATTAAGATCATGACAAAAGGGAAAATTAGAATGAAGACTTTAAAAATGCTAATTAACTTTTAAAAAAATGTAAATTTTGCAACATACTTGGAGGTTTTGAATTTGGTGTTTAAGGAACTCATTACTGATCCTGAGGTTATTTGTTCCAGCATCCTGGTGCTGCAGTACTAGGGATTATGCAAAAAGATGGAAAAAACAATTTAAAGCACAGAGCAAATATGGAAGCAGAGAGAAGCAGGTAGGCAGTATTTACCCAGCTGTAAGGCTGAGCACAGATGTGCTCCCACCCCTAACAAAGCACCCCGAGTGCTTTGGCTGGCCCAGCAGGGCGGGCAGGGCTGGCCTCTGCAGCTCCACAAAGGAGATCTTCCATGTCCCAGGGTTATCCATGTCCACCTGCTCCTGGTGGCGCTGACCACTCTTAGCTGGTGAGCTGATCACTCACAACCAGCAGCCCCAGCTAGCACAATCAGTGTCTTAAAATCTTTCCTTTACTTTTTCATATCTTTCCACATTGATGTTTTTCCTCTTAAATACACCAACTACTTCTGATCTTATCTCAACAATCCTACTTCTGCCAGTAATTTTGTCTTTCTTATCTCCATACAGACCTTCTCATATCTCTTTCAGACTTGCCTTGTGTGGAGGTTACACAGCTGTGCTGCATCAGAGCTGAGTCTTGGCTTCAAATACATGGTCAGAGAGACCCTGGGTGGCAGGAGGGAGCTTGCAACTGGGTCTGCAGAAAGGAGGTTGGTTAAAAACACCCATAATAAATTCCTAAACACATCAGTATAAGTTTCTATCATCATAATGTATCCACAGACACACACACACACAAAAAATAAAGTTCCCTCTGAGTAATAAATCTCTTACTCCTCTAAGCTAGCTAGTTAAAGAGGATTTTACAAGGCAAGCAACCTATGGCTAGGACAAGCCACCTGATTTTTCACACTGAAGCAGTTTATCAAACACTCATCCAGCATCCCTAGGCACTCATAATTCCTAACCTACTTAGAGCTTTAGGGGCACAACATCTGGAAGACCAGACTTAAAATGACAGAAAAGCTTTGAAGGTCATGCAGGATAATTTACCTAAGCTTTGAGTATTTGATAGATGAGAGGGCTGTTACTCATTGGAAATGTTAGGAGGCATTACGAGAACTAGTGAGAAACAGAAATTTATAGCTTCATAAATTTTAATGCCAGAAGAATCATCTAATCTGACCTGCATACCATAGGCAATGAAATTCCACCAAGTAATTGCCAGGTGAAGCTCATCAATTTGGGGCTAAAGTAGCACTTATCTCCTCATAGTAACAATTATCATAGAGCATGAGGTAACTACTTTGCAAGAGCAAGAGAAAGAAGAGAAGGAAATTTTCTAGTGCAATTCTATGCACCCCCTTTTTCTCTACATGCCATGTCTGGTGGAAGCTTTCAGGAAGTTGTACTGCAGTTAAGATTACAGAGAATAAATGAGAAGTACCTATGCAGTTTGCACATGACATTACACTTCTTGAGTATCTAGAAACTGCAGAGAAGAGGGTAATAAATTATATTTATGCAGCAAACAAGAAATGGGGAGCTAAAATAAACACAGAAAAACCTAAAGGCGACACAAAGCATTTATGCACAGGAAAAAATACTCTTGGTAAATGGAATGTAATAAAGATGCAGCATACATTTACTTTCAGTAGCTTTTCACATTATAAAATGATGATCATGAAAAAAATTATAACAATAACCTAGGATATGTGGAGCTTCCTTCTGAAAGGAAGTTATGGAAAACAATAAAAGCACATCCTTGGTGGAAAAGATTACAGGCTGGGTAGGTAGTGTGACCTATGCCAGAGCAGGAACAGTGGAAAAAATAACAGCAGAAGTTGAGCATAAAAGAAAGGAAATTGGTAGGTAAGGGGGGGAGCTAAGGAAGTGTTACTTCACATGGATTTGTCTTGGAAGTGGCTGAGTGACACCTCACACCTGCACACCTCAAGAATAAGAGTTTCTCCTTACACAGCCATTCCCACCATGTTACACACAGTGTCCCATCATTGCCCCACAGTGCTCCCAGGAGTTTGTTCCCCACATTCCCACAGCACAGCACCCCTCCTGCCCAAATATCCCTTCCCCACCTGCCCCTTGGGGCTCACTGCCTGGGCCAGAGACAGGACCACAGTCACAAACACTGCCCACGCTGGGGGTCATGCTGAGAACCAGGACTGAGGCATGAGCAAATCCTTTGCTCTTTTCACTTAGAAGCAGAATCAATGAAGTCAGTGTTCTCTAATCAGCCCCTGATTATTAAATAGTTTTTAAGACTTCATAGTCTTTGAGGCCTCTGCCTTAATTGATTAAAAAGGGACAAAGAGGGAGAAGAGGCAGAGGAAAACAGTGAGATAAAACAATTTTATTGACTTTATTTCTCATGAAATCAGACTAAAAAAAATTAAATGTGTAATGTACTCATTAGGGGAAAGCAGAGAAAAAAGCATGCCATCATCGTAGGACTAAATACTGACAGGCAGGCTTAATACTTCTGGAAATAAAGTATACAAGTCCCTTTTAACTGAATCATCAGGATGTCAACCATCTAATCAGAATTATTAAGGGATCTCAGTAGTATTCATTATTTTTGTTTTAATTCTATGTGGGAGGTTGAAAAATCAAATCTACACATTTTGATCAGAAAGGTCTTTGTGGCTGTCTCATGAAGGAGGCACATATTTCTAGGTGTTTCATGAGAAGAACAATACACAATTACCAGTACAAAGGATGATACAAAATGTACCCATCTAGCAAGTGAATATCTAAGTTAAGGCTTGAGATTAATAAATGTATAAATAGATTAATTATATAAATGCATTTGCAAAAGCAACTTCTATCAGAACTAAATGATTATCAGACAAATATGCATGTAATTTCTATTTCAAGTTCCCTATTTCCTTTAACTATAAATACCATAGAATCTCTTAGCATACATACTTATATAAGTGTTTAGGTAAATAACACTTCTATAAATATAACAAATGTTTCTATAAATGCAACTGCATCCTGATGAATAATAATTATTTTTCTATTTTCCTGGATCTCTCAGCCATAGACACTTGAATAAACGTGAGACAGCATCATTCTAATAAATGACTGTAGGATATGCAGCCAGAAAGATGTAAAGGAGACAGATCATGAATTATTTATCATTGTCCCTACTACAGCTTGTTTGAAAAAAAAATGCTTAAGTACCACCTGGGACATGGGAGAGAGTTTGTTCCCCTAACTTGGAGGAATTTGACTACTGGTAGAAGGATCAGGAACCATCTCAATGATAAACCATCAACAAGCCTTCCAGTGATCTCCTATCTGGGTGCAAAAGGATACCCAACCTGCCTACGGAGCTGTTTTCAGAGCAGTATTTTGTACCTTAAGTTTTCTTCTAGAATCAGGTTTTGTGTAACTGCTGCTTTCTTTGTAGGGAAATTGTCAATAGGGAACTTCTTCCCTGTCCAGTTCCCCCTGTTTTTCAGTGTCCAAACAGGAATGAAAACTACCATCCACCTAATGCTGAACTTCAGCCACTTTAGTTTTATGTCTTGCACTGGAGTTGCTCACTCTCACTTTCTGCTACATTCATTGGAGAGAAGCACTTTAGTGGTTTCTTGACCTATTTTAGGCATCAACTTGAAGTTTGATACGATAAGTTTAAAATAAATATGTCTCTCAGGGCTGATTCTAGTTGGTTGTTTCTTGTTTGGTTTTTTCCCCCTTGGAGGGGGTACAGGCTGTACTTACAGCACTTGGATACTCTAATTTTAGGCATTGAATTTACGGTTGAAATCACTTTTGCCCAAACAGTACCAGTGTGCTCTGAACTGAGGTACATAAACTTTTGATTGCACTCAGACATTTCTAGAGGAAAAGGCACATTTTATAGATGTATTTATTGCAGTGAGCTGCAGTAGTGTGGAAGCTGTCCTGCTCCAGGCAGGAGGAAGAGGCGATCTGAGGACACACAACATGCCAGCAGCTGCAGGTATGGTCTGATGCATGATGCATGATTCCAATTACACCTGACACTGAACCTGATGCCTTGATGGAATAACTACTGAACGTTGCAGGAAGCTGCCAAGATTCATGCATATGCATCAGGAACCCTATTGAAATATGGGAGAGAAGCAGCTGACTTCAGTCCAAGTCATTGGGTGACAATGACAATTTTTTTCCTGTCTTCCATGTGTAAAAAAAATTAATCCTGCCCACTAATCATTGTCTTAAAAACAAATAGCTACATTTTAGCTATATCTTGTTTTGTATACCTTACTTCTAAAATTCCTATGCATTACACATGTGTAGACACAAAAGTCTGCTACTGAATTTTCTGTTGAGATTCCCAACCAAACTAAAATGGATTAGGGTTAGCAATGATAGAGAGAAAGCAGGCTGCGATGGGGACAGAAGCAGCTTGGAAGAACTGAAAGACTTTCCCACTGGCTTGTGAAGAGATGTGCATCACCTTGAGAAATGGCTCATCTGTGAGCTGAAGGGAGCACAGCTCAAAGCCAAACAGGTGTGCAGGGCAGCTGTAAAGTCTGCTGTTATTTCCCCTCCCTGTGCTTGTCCTAAATAGAGCACATGGTTTCTTAGCCCTGCATTTCAGACTGGTAAGCTCATTTTCCTCGGAGGTAGAAGTTTTCTTGGTAGACTGGCAGCTTCAAAGGAGACCCTTCAAAGACGCTGCTGAAGGGTCTGCTCTGCTCTCCTGAGGTGCCAGCTCAGAGGGTGGTCAGGCCAGGAGGGCACAGCATGCCACGGGCAGGGTGGCAGGGCGGCCCTTGGAGGCAGCAGGGAGAGTGAGGACAGCTGAGGCCATCACAGTAACCTCACTACCTCCACCACACACAGCCACCAGGAGAGGAGCAACTCTCGGGTTATGTACATGGCCTTTCCTGCAGTTAACTGAGAGAAAGCCCAGGTTCTATTTTGCTGCCTACTGCACATAAATATGAGTGCAAAGATGGCTGTGGGTGGAAGATCTTCAATCATATCTGTATGATGAAAGCAAAGATGTGATTTCTGAGGTCAAGATAAATATAAACATATTTTTATTTATATCCTGACTGATCCTTTCTATTCATGGCTCTAGCTTTGTGCTTACTTTTCATGACCAGAGCAAGGGGTGGATGTAGCAGAGAGCAAGTGGCTGACAGATAACAATTCTCTGATTTCTTAATTCTATTCACCAGCCTCCTCCCTCCCACAGTGTTTCTGCAAAACGTCCTTTATTTCTTTTTTTACCACTAGATGGTAGTAGCAGGTAGAGACTTGGGTTTTTTTATTTTTTTTCCCCTCTCTTTCTCACTCCCCTTTGTTTACTGTCTGTAGATTAGTTTTAAGACTCCGGGTGTAGTAAAAGGTTTATTGTTTTCTCTGAATGATCAAATGATTATGCACGTACTAAAGATCTGAAACATTTTCAGAATTACTATTTTCTTCCTTTTCTACACCCCTGCTCCCCACACATTCTTGCTGAATCCAGTGTGTGGAACTGATCAGAGGCAGCAACCATGACGGTCAGAAACAAGCCTCACTTGTCTCCAAAATCCCTCTGAAGACCTTCCTATGTACTATTAATTGCACTCAGAGTTTTCAGTAATTGCTTCTTTATGGGTAGTAAGGGGCACAAGCAGCTGTTTTGTGGCCTCCAAAGCGGCCCCGTGCTCTCCCTCAGTCTGCCTTGCCTTTCTTTCCCCACTTCCTGGGCTTGGGTGGGAAGAAATATTCCCAGCCCTGGCAGTTCTACAGAGGGCTTGCCTGCCATCTGGCTGGGACAAGGACAGACCCAGGAGGCAGCTGTTTCCTGACACTGTCCACCTTGGAACATTTTTAGGAAAGGAATTAGTTCCCTATGACTCCAAATAATCTGTTTTGATTTTTTATACAGGACACATTTCTGCTCTGTAGATGCAGCCAACAATTATTAAAACATTGTCTTAAATTAGTGCAAGCTGTGCCAAACCATCTATAAGAGTTCATCAGTGTGTTGTGTATCAAAGCTGTTTTGCACTACCATATTAGAAAGAAGTGAAAATACAATCACTGCAGCTGTCATTTGATCATATCAAATATTATCCTTGGCTACTGATAAAGCAACACAAAAGCATCATTTCACAAGTGCTTGATGACTAAAGTCTGGATTTTAAGACTGCATTCCCTCTATAGAAATTTATTATAGATGGATGAATACAAATCAAGGACCACACATAATAAGTACTCTATATACCCTCCCTGTCCCTCAGGTACATGCTCTTGCACAGTTCACTGCGTTTATGTGACCCCAAGGAGGACCCTCATGTTAAAGGGCAGGTCAATTTACTGAGAGCTATATTTACTGTTTAAATGGAAGGCACCAAACTGCAATAATGATAACTGAAGCAAGAGCCATCCTTTCATTTAGTGAGAAATAAGCCTTTCATGATTTTCTCCATAAGCCTATCTCTCAAATATCTATTTCTGCACAGATAAAAGTGCCTCTTTAGCAGACTGTTCAAGACCAAGTTCTGAAAGGTATTTTCATCCAATTTACTTAAAGCACAAACCAAAATAACACCCAAGCAAAACAAAACAGAAAACATATATTCCTACATCTATTAGTATTAGTCTGGATTAAAGCTTCCATTTTCCCTACCTTTGCTTTTGCAAGGTAATAATAGATCTTTCCTCTTTCATGCTGACTTCTTTCTGCCTCTCCTCCCTTTCTGCCACAGCAGAGGAACACTTGAAAAAATAATTAAAACTAAGAAGCAGATCCTCAGGTGCTGAACATCAAAATTGCTCCAATGAACTTGAGTTATACAAATTTTTATTAGTTGCAAAATTGGCCCCACTGGATTTTAATTGCACTTCAACATCTGATGTACCTTTTGATAGTAAAAGTAGGCAGTCCTAAGCAACTCTTTAATTTTCACTGGATAAAGGCTTAACATTCAGTAAAGCATTTCTCAGCTAGAGTTTCTCCTTTCAATTCATAAGTACATGCATGATCTGCTCTGTAACTTCAATACTTCATATTCATTTCCAGGTACCTGGTCCAGTTATAAAATGTTCATAGAAATGACTGCAGTAATAAAGAAAACCTCTATCAGAAGAGAAATATGTTCCTATAGTTAAATAATTTGTGCTGGCATCAGGCATTTTGGGCCACCTTCCTACTCTCTCACAGGCCTTTTGTGTGTTCTTGCAACAAGCCACCTGGAAATTGTTCCTCCAGCCTGACCATGGGCACTTGGCAAAGTCTCCAAATTGAGTTGTGTTTCTCCAGTGTGCTCTGTGCTCACAGGAGGTATATCCTTTTGCTCATGAAAGGCTTGTGGAGCCCCAGCTCCACAACAGGTCAAAAAACTTAGTTGGTTAAATACCTAAAGTTAGGTGTGGCAATTACTATTCACAAAAGTTTTAAGCCAATACTGCAGTCCCACTCTTTCCCTGCGTCCTGGCACTCATCAGCACCCACTCCTCCCCTTCTCGTGTCCCTGAGCAAGCAGCCAGGATTTGCCTGATGAAGAGAATTATGAACAGGTTTGGACCGAAACTGATGCTGCAAAAGGCAAGGATTGCCACCCATCAGACCTTCTGTCCATCCTACATGCCACATGGGCACATATTTGTCTTACCATGCAAGTGCATGGAGTACATCACAGCCAGGACCCAGAGGATGAGAGGTGTAGTGAGGTCTGCCTGTTTATGGACTCCCATGGGTTTTTTCTCACCCAAAACAGGGAGATCTCATCCATACTCCTTACTGGGATGAGTCTCCCAAGCCATGGCCAGACATAGAGTTATAAGATATGGCAAAAACTAGCTGTGGTAGCCTAGCCTGAGCCTGTTCAGTTTATTAGTGTAGACAGAGAATTGTGAGAGAGAGAGAAATATTTCCTAATGGTGCATGAGTGCTGGGTTCATGAAATGGAGACAGGAATACCTAATTCACCTAAAAATATGCTGTCTTGTCTAATTAGCTTTGTGCAGCCTCTAATACCATGAGGGCACCATTGGACAATAAAGTAAAACATCCACAAAAAAGTAAAACATTTTCCCACATCTCCCAAATGGCTCTGAGGCTTTTCTTTGAGCCAAGATATTGTGTTTTAACTCGGTTCAGTAGAAACTTGGTTTCATAACAACACTGTATTTTACAATTGGGTTTGTAGTTTTAGCCTCATCTGTCCCTGTGGTGTTGAACTCCCAGGCTGGACTCTCTCTACATGGATACAGCACTGGCTCTCCTCTCACCGCCAGCCCCACCACTGCAATGAGCCCTCTGTCTTACCCACCCAGGACAGAGTCACACTACAGGCAATTCAACCTCCAAACCCCACCAGGAAGAGTAACATTGCAGAAACCTGCAGATTTTGTGCTCAGCTAGGAAAAGATCAAATGTTGAATTGTTTCTGAATCCATGTATTTGAGAACACTTTGTTCCAAGGTGCAGGTTGATATTTTCACTTCTTGTCCCGAAGAAGATGGAAATTCTAACTTTTGCTCAGCCATTGCTGCAGCTTCTGGCTTCTGCTATAACAAGACCAAACCAATTACGATATAGTAAAAATAGGTTTTAACAAACCATTCCATAGATGCCTTGTACAACAGTCTCAATATTCTAAAATTAAGCTTTATTTTTTCCAGAACACAGAAGATTTCCTCACATAAAATGGCTAGTTCCGGCTACTTCCAACTAATTATGTTACATTTTGTGTGTGCCATGTATTTTTTCTTTGCCTAATTCATGACAGGACTTCCAATGTGTAGCATATAGTAGATTCAGCTCTCAGCTACTCTGGTGCAACCACATTGATTTCAGGGGCTGTGCTGAGCTCTGAATTCTGCTCCCACAACTGCATGTTTGCCCACTCTGCAGTCAGACTTGCTCTCTGTTACACTCGTTTGGGACACA
Source organism: Emberiza elegans (assembly GCA_024865655.1). Classification (NCBI taxonomy): domain Eukaryota; kingdom Metazoa; phylum Chordata; class Aves; order Passeriformes; family Fringillidae; genus Emberiza; species Emberiza elegans. The sequence continues at coordinate 19,037,573 of JALJVW010003023.1, read as the reverse complement.
ATCTCAAGAATTAGTCAAGAGGCTTGGAAAGTGCAGTCATGGTTGTACAACAATAGCTTGCTCCTGACAATGGCAATAACTAATCTGGGCTTTTCACTCTTGCTGACATTGTGATCGCTTCTGAGTCTGCTTTTGTTGTTTTGGGGTTTTTTCTTTCCAAGAGGGAGAACTGTGGAAAGCAAAGAACATTTTTAAAAATAAATTTCAGGAAAAGTTATTATACCATGCTGTGTTATTGCACATGGTGCTTCAAAATTGGCAGCTAGGCTATGTCTTGGGATCAGATTGCTGTGCTGTTTCCTAATGATTTTGCAATATAGAAAGCACTGCCTAAAGGATAATGGAGATTGTGAATGAGTGTTCTTGAGAGGAGAAACTCTTCATTTCACATGGCGTATGAGAAGGTGTACTTCCTAAGAGGCTAGACTGGCTTTGTGATTCACAGAATTGCCACAGCTATAATTTAGAGACTGGGGCCATCCGATTTTGGATATCAGCAGTGGAAGAAGATACCTCAATTGAAGAATCAGACTATCCTGAAACTATTAGTGAAACCTCGTCCCAGTTCCAAACAAATAGTGTTTGCTCTGGCGCACAAGTTGATGTCTGTGCACTGCTGGAACAGGATAAACCACAAGAGCACTGGTAAGTGTATAATCTGTTTGGAACTGGCCAGTGAACTGCTGGAAGTTCGCATTGAGATCTTATCATGGGGGGATCATGCTGCGTGGGATAAGGTATATAACTTAAAGTTAGTGAAATTAAACTTTTTGCTTGTCATGGATATGGCTAGGATTTTCCCTGAGGAAGGAGGAGCCAGAAATGTCAGAGGCAAAAGATATTTCACCTTGTGTCTGCAAGGTATGTGGTCTTCATCGATACCTAAGTGGGAAGCAAAGGCAAAACATATAATGCCAGGGTATTGAGGAAGCCTGGCATCTATAGGGTGGGACAAATAGGAAGTAATTCTCATCCTGACATTGTTGTTATCAGTGAGGTATTAGTGTCAACAGCTATTCTGGAGGACTGCCTTTGGCTTTATATGTCTTAGAACAAGAAGTTTAGGCTAAATACAAAGCAGTGGTGAGCACATTTAATGGGTTAAATGGAGTTAGCATTTACATAGCAGACATTAACTAAACGAGCATTTGGATACCACTGTGACACATATCATCCAGACTGTAGAACTCTGCAATAGAACTGCAGGGGTAAATTTAAGCACTTTTATAAGAAAGTATCTAGGAGAATCACAAGGTTTTTCAACCAGTCACACACACAGAAAACTGTGGCATTCAATACTGAGAGAGGTTCAGAGCTAGCACAGAGGAGATCACATCCTCCTCCAAGACCAATATTCCAATGGCTTGAAAATGGGGAGAGAAACTCAGAAAAGTATGCAATATATTATTGGTTAAGTGGAATGGGAGTCCTAATACATTAATTTAAAAAAGGAAAAAAAAAGAGAGGTATTCCATGTGTTCTGTTTTAGAATGTATTGGTGAGCTGTTTTGTAAACATTTTGTAAATATACCTGTACTGCATGAATGTAGGGAGGGCTGCTCTTATTATTTGAAGAATAAAGTATATTTTCTGAATTTCAGGTTTCAGCCTTGCCTTTTGTCTTGATCTTTAGATGTAGAAGGGACTGTCATAATCAATTTCATTCAACATCTTTATCTGAGTGTTGTATGAGGCATCCCACGTGAGGTCTTGATAATTTTTATGTTTTGAAATTTAGTGTTTACATTCTCATACTCTTTATCTTATTCGTTTATTTAATGATAGCTTCAAAATCATTACTGCAGAGAGGAACACATAATCAAGAGTGGATGAGACCTATAAGTGAGGAGATATAAGCATCTGAAAAATATTCATGTGCCAGTAATGGATGTTATACTCTCTTTCAGATCTGTTACTGCTTGTGGAGAAATTACTGTGAAGAAAGGAAAGGACTTCTTATTTTAAAATAATCAAATTAATCTGTTTGCACTGAGCTCAATAGAGTCTCCAGAGCTGATGACTGAGGCATTATTTCAGGAATTATTTCTCTAATCAGAAAAAAATCCTAAGTGAATCCTAAGTGAATAATGGGGGAATTGATAGTGGCAGAATGTCCCTTCCACACTCCACCTTTCTCCAGACTTCTCAGTTTTTCTGCTGGCACAGGTATTCCTTAGTGGATGCATAATGACTTATGCCTCATTTTTTCTTTCAGATCTTGACTATTCCCAGAATATTTAAATCAGAACATTTTAAGCCTAATATTAGCCAAGCAAGAAATGCCAGACCTCTGGAACCCCCTCCCAGGGAGCAGTCAAAATGAGGAAGACTGGCTATAGCTACTGCCTGAACAATTTGGCACTTATCACCATTGCACATTATCTTAGCTGACATGCTCTTAAAACCTGGTCAGTGCTTTTACAGCAAAGACATAAACCCCAGCAATGACTGATGTATCCACTATCTGAAATCAATTATATAAAAAATCCTACTCAGGCAATGAAAATAATTCTGTAATCATGGTAAAGATTGCAAAAGTCTGCTTAGGAAACAGGCAGGATTGAATGTTGAGGGTTTTTTTTCTCTCTCTGCCTGTCATTTTGAACATATGAGATCAGAAGGATGTAGCTGGAAGTAGAGACAGAAAAATAATTTTGAAAAATCACTTTATATTCTCTGTTCTTAACTCAAACTAAGTGCACTCCAGAAGTATTCTGTTTCTTGTAGCAGTAAATGTATTGGACAAAGCCCAGAAAATTTTTCCCAAACACATTTGTATTTGCATTGTATGGGCTTAAAGGTAGTAATAAATAGGATAGATAGTCTTAATGAATTGTGGATGTATTTTAAGTCCATGTGTTCCCCTGCCTGGCTCTAGTGTCATTCCCAGATCTGCCCCTATGTAAGTCTTCCATTTATTTAAAGTCATCTATTATTTCAGCTTTTTTATTATGTCTGGGTCTCATTGATTGCAGCTGATCCACGATAGCTCTACTCAGAACCTGGGATTCCTCCTTGAGACCATCTTCTTGTCTGTGTTAAATTACACTTCTGATAAGTGGAGGGGGGGAGAAAAAGCCTATGTGCTGTGAGTGCTGAGTAGGGCACATTGCAAAAACCCAAACTGTGAATTCTGTGCCCACACTAGAGCATTTGTATTCCACAGGCTTGAACTACAGACAGTGCTCAACTGCAATTCTGGTGCACTTTCCTGGATAAATTCTTCACGTGCCAGTAAGTTATCTTTAAACTGTCATAGCAGGGGTAAGCTGTGTCTAGTTTGTGGTTCAATTGGTGAATAGAGTTTTCTCTCTAAAGCTCTCCTGAGATCAATGAATTGGATTAAAACAAAATAGGAACAGAACAAAAAAGGAGCAGAATGTAAATTCAGGAAGTCTCAAAAATAGCAGTGGACCTGCACCACAGCCAGGTACATACTGGCCATGAAGAGTAAAAACTTGCTGATGATTTTTAGCAGTAAAAACGGAATAAAGTAGCTGATGTGGATGCACCTAGGTGTAATCATGTCCAGAAAGAGGAAGAGAGGAAGGGCATCTTTATGAACCTGAACATGGAGATAGCCCATTTTGCTGTCATCCAAGCCACTCGTCCACAGACAGCACTTGAGCACTGCTACCGAAGGGGCCAGACTTGCTCACAGAGATATCCTCACTAGCTCCAATTATCATCAAATCTGACCTGCTGGATTATCAGTGAACCTTTTTATTTCTTGCATGAAGCTGGAAATAGAAATTTTAATGAACATCGAGATTATTTGCAATGCAAGAAAGATATAAACATTATCAGGTATATGGAATAAAATTAGGATTATCAGGAAAACAGAATAAAATAGCAACTGATGTGGTTAAGCTCCTAAAAGTTCCAGATTTGCTTAACTAAAAAATTATTTGCAAAAAGAAAAATATTCAGCAAGAGAAGCTACAGATAAAACCTGAAATTTAAAAGCTGAAAAATTAATAAAAGGGTGTTTCCAATGTAAGATGGCCACAGTATCCAAGGAAAGGAGAATGTGATGATGTGGAAATGTCCACAGCACACAAAGAGATCACAGAAGACCATGTAAGAAAAGTTTCAGTGCAGGAAAGGGCAGCGAGGCCACAGCACAGGGAGGTCAGGACTGCACACATGAAAGCTGATAAATGGTAATTCAGTTTAAGGGTTGTACACCACATGTTTGATTAACTGGGACATGAAGAGAAGCAAGGAGAAATGTAAGGTCAAAGGTGAGTGAGATCTTGGGGCACGTCTGAGACTATCTTTCATTGTCTTTTGATATGAGAGAGCAGTGGATTATGATTGCCTTTAGGAAGGAGGGAGGTTGAGAACTGAGAACAGAAAGTCTTACTGAATTAAGACTTCCATGAAGGAGGCAGAGGGAATGGACCAAGGAAAACACGGAATGTTTTAAATTCTTCACTAGCAACTCCAGAAGGAGGTGGTCATATGACATAAAAGGGTTTTAGTTTGATAATGTCACATTGGAAGGCTGTAGGAATACAACTTAAATCTCTTAATGGTATGAGGATATCATAACCACAAAATCATTCATCTTCTGCTATATTCCACAGTTTCATCACCACAAACTACCATGAATAATTCAGGAAGCACTTTGACACTGTTCTCATTAATAAGACATATAATCAAGGAGATGTTTAAATAATGCTGTGGAAAAGGCAGAAGAACTCAATAAATATCTAATTTCATAAGAAGTCAAAGAAGCACTTCCCAGCCCATCCCTAGTAAAGAAGAATGTTTAACTGAGTGCCTCTGAGGTGTGGACAGTACAGAACAAATGGGTTAGGTTAATTTTTAATAAATATCAAATTACTAAGGAAATTTGGGAAGACCAAAGAGTGCTAATGTTAAGTCAATGTTCAAAAAAGGATAGTGCATTGGCTGATAAGGCTTCCAGGAGGGAGTCAGCCCGGGCCAAATAACACAAAAACTAGTGAAAGATTGAATCTATAGCAAGAGATAGGAAAATAATTTTAGGGTGTTAAAACAGCCTTGTCAAACTAATCTCATTTTTTTGTACTACAAATTTGTTTGATAAAGGATGTGTGGCAGACGTTTGTAAGGTATTTGCCTTAGAATCACATGACAATCTGATTAAACAAGTAGTTCTGAGAGCTAACAGAACCTGGCTTTCTATGGAATTGTGTCTCTCTTGGTTAATTGACTGTTCAACAGTATTACACTTAGATTTTCTGTTTATTCTGGATATATCAACACAGGGCTATTATTCCTTGCTGCAGGGTATTTCAAAAATGACAAACATTCTGTCATCTGTAACTACAGAAACTGCCCAATGGGTTCAGAAATTATTGAGAGTGATATTTGAACTCTAGTGATATTTTCCTACATATATCTACTTTTATGAAACATATTTATCTTTAAGATATTTATCTTTCAGCATATGTGCTTGAAAATTACAAAAACCTCAAAAAATATTGCAGGGGATGGGGTGAAAGCAAAAATAGGTACCTTGCTTCCATGGGAGTAAGAGTACCATGAGCTCTGCAAAATCCTAATCAACAACAGTTGGAAACTGACAGATTTCAGAAAGCAGTGATCAATAAAAAAATCACAAACTAATAACAGTATTTCAAAAGGCACCTCTCAGATGTGAGTATTAGAAAATAGCCAACTATTTTACATGTTGAAAGAACAGTAGCAAGCAGAGGGAAGTCATGGAAGACATTTATAAGGTGAACCATTAAAAATACAATTTTTTTTAAGAAAACCAAGTTCAAGGTCCAAAAGCTTGGAACAAGAAAGCAAACAGTAGCATGGAACTGAGAGTTGTACCTTGGAAAGCAAATAACTTCAAAAAGATTTTGGAGAAGACAATGAAGAAGGGTAGGGGGATCATTCTGTTATGGGTAATACCAGAAAAAAAGCATTTAATATCTGCACAAGGAAGGACCAACAAGCTTTTAAACCAAACACAGCTGATAGCTTACAGAATACATCTATGTTTGTACTGGGCTCCCTAAGTGCTTGTCTTAGGAAATCAGAAGGTTCAGAAGTCACCAAAGGCCCCTGAAATCCAAAATTTTTAATTTTCTTCCTAGCAACATTGTGCCTGGGTCTGTTCTTCGACATGAATTGCCAGGCTCTAGCCATGGCCATACTGTTTGGCTGTTTTAATTGCAAGGAAGCATAGCCAAGGGCAAGGTCTCCAACTCAGGAGTTACCTAAACCCTGGACACCCAAACTGCCTCAGGAATTGCTCCAGCCTTTCAACTGGGGGCATATGGGGCCATGTCTTTGCATTTTGTTTTTTTCTCAGGGACTCAGACGTCACCATGGTGAGCTCTGTGCACAACTCTGTGCAGTAATTTACCCTCCTAGAAACACTGTACCCATACTGCAAACAGCTGTCACAGCTTTTTCCTTGAAAAGCCAGTCAGAAACCATGGAACAGGGTTCTCTTTAAGCCTTTGATGATGTATCTTCTGGTGTGCCCTGCACGGCTCCCATGCTGACTGTATCAGTCTCTGAATCACCTGCAGCGTCCCTACCACTCCCACTTTTCTCCATGCCAACGCACAACGAAAGCCAGGGCGTGGTGAGACTCTTCACCCCAAACTCTTGTAGGATGCAGCATGTGGAAGGTTTAGCCCAGAGAGGCAAAGTTCACCTCAAAGCATCCTAATTTCCGAGAGCTTTATCGAGAAACGTGGGATTTTTCCCATTTAAGTCTAAGAAAAAAATGTCACATGTTGCAATTTCTTAAATAATGAATTAATGCATAACATTACATGCTACATATTCCTTATCATGGCAGAAATCTCTGTGTATTTCTGTATCATGCATCTTTTGGAACCTGGAGTTCATTCATATAATCTTTCACAGATCTTATTTCCAATTCTCAAATAAGTACTAACTTCCATCCACCTTTTTGTGCTTGCATCTTCATAGCTAATGGAATCCTGAGACATCATCTAATCAATATTCACTTATTTAATATATTCACAGGCGTAGAGTGCCATAAAAATGGAAGATTTTTTCTTTTATCCATTTAATATAATTTGCTATCTGTGTATAATATATGTTATTAAAGCACCATAATCTTAAATCTGATTATTCAGCAGACCAATGAAAGGCATATCTACATTCCAGAACTATGTCTCTGACAATTTCAATTTTTCAGCAGTTTTCATTGCAATGTGAGTGTTGTTCAGATGAAGGTTGAATAAAAGGGCTTATTCACCTTCTCATCTTCTTTCCATCTAGAAAATATGTTACAAGTTTTTCTTTAGAAATATTATCTCATATATATTTGAGAATATCATACTTCAGCTGAAAAAATAAAACTTTGAAAAACAACATCTGATAAACAACTGAATATCATCCTTTACATGACTAAATAAATAATTCTAGCGTTGCATTTTAGCAAATGTTAGCATATCTGTCACCTTTCATCTATCCTATGATCATCAGTCACATTATCAGCAAACTTTATGGCCCACTAATCCTTTAACATAAAATGTAATTATAGTATCCATTATTAGGCATCTGATAATATGAATGGGTTTAGGGGGATAACTGTCAAAATATCTCTTAGAATTTATAGTAGTGGGAAAAAGTTCTGCCTTTCTGATGTTCCACAACTTCTTTGAAATCAGAGAATATCCTCTGTGTATTTGAGAACCCAGAATTTGCTTGTATTCTGTTTATGCATGGTACTACTGGTGTGACTTTCCCAAATCTTAGGAATCACTAAAATCACCAGAACACTAAGTCACTAACATATTCCAGATTAATGGGATTTCTTGAAAAAAAATATTGCTATATATAAAACATTAGATTTCCTCCTGTTATGGCAAACGTGACATGAGGAAATCTCATCATCCTATTTATTCTATAGACAAGGTTTCAAATTCATGCCACTTGTTTAATTAACAGGAGTTGGAAAATTCACTAGTAACTTTAGCTTCTTAGCTCATTACAGAGGCTTTTGGATAAAACTTGACACAAGCAAAATTCATTGGAATACAATGGCATATCCATTGTTATCTGTTAAATATTGCCTTAAGTTACCTAAATGCTAGCATGCCGAAATAGAATGCTACATCTGTGCATAACTCCAGTCTGTAGCACATGTCAAGATATGTTTTCTAAGCCATTTGATTCCCAAGCTCAGCATCTCTATTCAATTCCTTTTAGCTTCTAGCATCAACAGTGCTAAGAAGCATTATTGCTTATGCTTTGTAAGTGTACTACACATTCACAGTAATGTTTTATTTGACATTCTCAGCAATATATCTGAAGGTAATAGGAGTTTCCTGACTGACAGAAATGGTCTTTGAGTTCAGTTCTAAACCAATAAAAAAATTCTTGCAAGCATCATTCTGAAATTTCTGATGTCTTCCCTCACTTTTTTTTTCAGCAGAAACAAGTCCCAGATCAATAAAAAATGTCAGGAATGCTCCAGTCAGTCCCTTAAAATTTTTCAGTCACTCCTGTAACATAAAAATACACTGAAAACAGTTTTACCAGCCAGGAAAGTTGTATATTTTAACTGCATTTCAATTGTGTTTTAGGTTACAAATATATTATAAATTTATTGAATTAATATCTAATTTAGGTAAATTGGGTGCCTTGTAGAATAAGGGCATAAGTGCACAGCCAGAGGAAACAAAAGGGTCAGCAAAATCACAGACAAGGCAGTGTTTATAATGAAAAATAAAAGGCTACATGTTGGAGAAATAACAGGATCCTTTACTTAATTTCATATTCTAATGTTGCAGGACTTTCCCTTCCTGACGCCTTTGAATTCAAACAATGTATATAAAAGCGTCATCAAGATGTGTGATGACACATCCTTAAAGACTTTTATTTTTCTACCCCCCAAATCATTTTCTTACCATATTGGTTTTTTGTTTGTGAATTCCTGTCTTTGACAGCTGTGTACAGCAGACTTCTGGGTGACTTGGAGCCATGGTTCCAGTGAATATAATGAGCTCTGCTCATGTACCCAGAGGGTTTGCCCTCATGCTTTCAGTGGGGTTGGCATATAAATGAGCAGCCACTTCTTAAAGACCTTTGGAGGCTGAACAAAGAGTTCTGCTTTTGAAAATCTGTAAGCAGCTGGGGTACTGACAGAGAAGTTTATTTACTGGTGAAGAGGTGGAAAAAGAGCACAGAGGAGGACAACAGTGTAAGAGTAAAAAAAAAATTACTGGCTTTTAAAGGAAACATGTAAAACTTTAAAAAGACCAGGACAGGTCCAGAAGGAGATAACTCCTGTTCTTGGCTAACTTAGCTGGACTGGGACAACTTTGGAGGCTCTCCAAGGTGCAGTTGACTCAAAATAGAACTGGGATGCTTAGAGCTAAATTGCTTCTCTTAAATATTAGTCACCGTAGTCTGGTGAGAAGCACTGGTTCCCACTGACCTCACCCACTGACCAATAGCAAGGTCAGTATAATTTATTTTTATTGCTTACAAACATCATCAGATCAAGAACAGAGGTTCAGTTCTACTGAAATCCAGCATGAAAAGCCTGTTCCTTTCATGTAAGTAAGACTTCTCTATCTGTCCAAACAAAACTACTGCCAAGAGTACATGCTGATGAAAACCTCAAAGGGCTGCAATCACAGAAAAGTTCTGGCAAAAATAGAAAAAAATGAGTGGGAAGGAGGGAAGGAAGGAGGGAAGGAAGGAGGGAAGGAAGGAGGGAAGGAAGGAAGGAAGGAAGGAAGGAGGGAAGGAGGGAAGGAAGGAGGGAAGGAGGGAAGGAGGGAAGGAGGGAAGGAAGGAAGGAAGGAAGGAAGGAAGGAAGGAAGGAAGGAAGGAAGGAGGAAGGAAGGAAGGAGGAAGGAGGGAAGGAAGGAAGGAAGGAGGGAAGGAGGGAAGGAAGGAAGGGAAGGAAGGAAGGAGGGAAGGAAGGAAGGAAGGAAGGAAGGAAGGAAGGAAGGAAGGAAGGAAGGAAGGAAGGAAGGAAGGAAGGAAGGAAGGAAGGAAGGAAGGAAGGAAGGAAGGAAGGAAGGAAGGAAGGAAGGAAGGAAGGAAGGAAGGAAGGAAGGAAGGAAGGAAGGAAGGAAGGAAGGAAGGAAGGAAGGAAGGAAGGAAGGAAGGAAGGAAGGAAGGAAGGAAGGGGTACATAGACTAAACCCCCATTTTAGATGAATGAGTACTACTCATCTGAGCAAGTATTTGCAGAATCAGCATGATCAGGAACTAAAGTTTGATTTCTAACTTCTTCAAGTACACATAGATCACCTGAATTTACTAAATCAGAAAACCTACACATGCATATATTCATAGTATTGGGATGTTAATTAGATATCTTTTAGGGGTTTGGGTTTGGTTTTTTTTTTTGCATAATATCAAATAATTAATTGAAAAAATGGTGAAATTAAAATATAACTTATGTATGTTTGTTTCATTTTCAAAGGAAGGCCGGGATTTTAAAAATTTTATATAGACATTATATTTGCTAGGACTGGGTTTTGGGTTTTATTTTTTTATTCTTGTACTGTGTTTCCTTTGCTTTTTCTTTCAGTTAGTTTTGGAGGGGTTTGATGCAAATAGGCTGCCTCAGGGGACAGCCTTCCAGAATTTTTTCTTTTTTTTACTTTTATTTCTAAAAAATATTTTTCCTTATGCATCCATGCAAGGGAATAATTAACTCTGTGTGCTGTTGCTGACCTGCAAGTGCCTGCAAGCCTTAGTTACAAACAAAAAGAGGATCCATATTGCACGACGTGCTGTACAAATACAAAGTGAAAACATTAAATTTGCCTGGCAGATTTCATGTATTAATTAAGAAGAAGATTCATATATATTCATTCATTCTGCTTTTCCTCCATGGAAGATGAAGCACCTCACAGGAAGGCCAAACACGTTATCTTCACATGTAATAGGAAAAAAATTTACATGGATAGTCAATGAATCTGAGCAATTTTGTGCAGCAGGTCAGTGGTGAAACTGTGACTAGAGCCAGAGCTGGACTGAGCTCTGTGTGGTCCTCTATTTTTTCAGCTCATGAGATGTATCAAGTCTGAGTGCTTTATCTTTTATGTTCCCCATGCCCCAAGATTTTCTTTTCCATATCCACCTCAGTGACCTGAATCCTTTCTTGTACTGTGCTGAACATTCTAGAGCCGGCTCCTGTGCAGTAGGGAAGCTCGGACACCACTGGCATCTCCCCTGAAGCAGTGCTGTGACTGCCAAGGGCCCATGGCCACTCTTCTGGATCCCAACATAAGCCAGGCCCACAGAAGGGAGTGCTGAGTGGCTTTCCTTGGTGTAGAGCCAGCTGCAGGGGAAGGACAGGCGTCAGGGGCCCAGCCAGCACAAGGCAGTGGGGGCCATCAGCCAGGGAGGGTTTGCTCCCTCCTGAGCCCTTTGGGAGAGGTTTCTCAGCCCAGCAGCCCACGCTGCCCTGCCCACAGCTCCCCTTCCTCAGACTTCCCGAGGACAAATTGTGGGTTTTATGCCATTCCAGCACCAAGCTGCCTTTGCTGCGTGGGATCTTAATTCCGCATGCCTGGCTGTGGCTGTCAGGGTGGCATGAAGGGCCTTTAGGCAGCTGTGAGAGCAGCCCTCCCAATATTTTGCCTGTTCAAATAAAATCTTCCTCTGCCCATTGTTTCCAGCTGGTGAAGCTGCTTCCTGATGGATGGATGCTTCACTGTGTGGAAGGAGGAACAAATCCCTGACCCCATGAAGTGTAAAGCCCTGACCTAACTCATGATAATGAGCAGTGGGTTGGAGAGGTATGCCTAGGTTGGGTGTGTGCCCCTCAAGTACCTTTACAGCAGCTTCATCCTTCTTTCCAGAGGAGTCTGCTGGGGAAGCCTGCATTCTTGCACATTCATTGACCTACCTCTGCTCCCAAGTTCACATTTCTCCTTTCCCAGAGTTTCCATAACTCTCTGCAGTGTGATTTGGGCACACAGACCTTCCACCCCGTGTACTGCAATATGGTCAGGAGTTTCTGCAGCACAGTCAGCACTGGGCAGTTTTGCACTTGTCCTTGTATTATTTTCCTTTCTGTAAACATACTCATTTTACTTTCTTGTATCCCTCCATTTGTATTCCCCACTAATTTTTCTTCCAGAAGTAAATCTGTTTATAATATGAGCTGTCAGATGTCATTAGGTATTATCAGGAAACTATGTTGCTCTGTTTTAAGAGCATGCATATTTCAGGACACACAGATCCATAATGTTTGCATATTTGATACATATTTGCATTTATGAGTCTCCATGCCTTTTGGAGCTTTTCCAGTTGAGGAGCTGCCTGACTGTGGAGAGAAAGTAGACAGACAAAAAGAAAATGGTTCAGTGCATCATTGGTATAATAAAGCTCATCGTTAGCTGTTGTTTCTGAAACTATGACATTGATACAAGCACAACTGGAACTCACCTGCCATTGTGTTTAAAATAGTTAATGTTCACTGCATATCCAGTGGTATTTAGGTGAACTTAACAATAAAAGTTAATAAGCACGTTAGTTAATAAGAACAAAAGGTAATAAGCACCATGACTTGTTGCAATAATATTGACACCTGTTGTTCCTTGGTAAAGCAGAATTACTTGAATTACACATTAAAAAAATCTCAAAACACATTTGAGATTCAGCAGTGAATATTATGGAATGGGTCTTTATTGCTTAATCCAAGGAACAAAAGCCAGTTTACAATTTTGCTACTAAAAACAGTTATTATTTTGGTTTTGACCACAGAGATCAATTTTTGTCCGTGTTAGACCCCTTTCTTTATGTAATATAAATCCATGTGTACATGTATGCACTCACACATGAAAAAAGGTGCATATGCAAAGAAAAGGAGCCTTCTAGAAAGGCATGAGATCTCTCATGCTTTCTGTAGTTCCTCTTTGACCTTAGGGATAAAAGTTGATGCGGTTCATTTTCTTTCCTTATCTGTAAAATAGCGATTTAAATACGTGCCTGTCTTACAGAAACATTGGTTTTGGTAAGTAGTTTCCTCTGGCAGTAAACTGCCTGACACATACTGATGGATAGTTATTTTGTGCATCCCCCTTAGAGAGCACTATCCATATGAAACTTAGTCAGTTAAGAGTGTTCTTTCACAGCAGGAATTCACTGACCTCCATTTTGCTAGGTGTGATGCCCTTGAAAGGGGTAATTTTACTCCTCTACTGGGGCTTACATGGCTGGTTGCATGATCACCTCTGGAAAGTGACCTTACTTTAACCTGGCCAAACTCAAAACCAGAAAAACGCTTTTGTCTAGATCACTCTCCCGTCTTGTGTTAATGCTGGCAGAAGGGAGAACACAGAAACTTGCAGACTGGGACGAAGGGAAGGCAAGAATGCTCAGGTTTTTGCACTAGTACATGGATTTAGTGTCTTCAGCCAACCATGAAACTTCACCTTGAGACAAGCATGTTATGGCAGTTCATGTACTGCAAATATCTTGTCAGTTAAAGACTTCCTGATCACTTTTCTCACCCTTGCTATCAAATTGTTGTTTGCTGCTGTCTCCTTTCCCTCTCTGTGCCACTGTATAAAACACACATGCAGACACTACCAGTTCAGGTGACTGCACACAACAGCCATCCACAGCAGATTCAGAGTTCAGATTCAGGAGAACAAAATGCATATTGCATTTCAGGTTGGTTGTGAGAGCATGGAAAAAAAGAACATTTTGCTTTTTATGTCCAGTTTGAACAGATGGTGATAATTTAAATACAACAGTAAATCATGACTTACATCTGGATTAAGAAAGCACATGATAGGTTTTTTTAAGAAACAAGATACTGTGTTAGGGTGTCTGAGCTGTAATAAGCATGTTTATTTAGTGTTTATGTTGTAATTTTACAGAAAATCTTGCCAGGCTAGGGCCCTGTGGGATAGGTCATAAAAAACCCCAAAGGGTTTACAAGCTCAAGAATGTGCAGCAAAACAGACAAGCAAGCATTCAAGGGCTGGTGAAAATGTGTGCAGGGTAACAAAGACAGTTATAGCCAGGCACAACTCTCATCCAGTCAGAAATAGTAAAAAATGGACACACACACACCAGCAGTGCCTTCTTTACAAATGAACTGCACAGGGATTCACCTGTGGCTACATCAGGAGAACTTCACCAGACCTGTGTACACCAGTGGCCAGTGTGGAGGTTTTGATGGAGTTTAATGTGTCATCATGCCTGGGAGCACCATCAGTAGGCTGGAGCAGTCAACCTCAATTTACATAAATCCCCCATGTTGTGAAATTGCTCTTACAGTGTAGGTGGGGGTGGAAAGCTGCCAACATGTCCATGTTCTGGCATTGGGGTTTTTATTAAGATCTTGAAGATTACATATTTCATCTGGTTTCTGTTTTATTTTTATTTAAACATGTCATAATACTGCAATAAGAATGTATAGTAAGCTTCAACCAGGCACTGGGGTTTTTTTGTGCAGCATAATCCATAGTTCCAACTTGCATGAAATGTCCTCCCAGAGCCATGGAAGTTGCTTTTTCCAGGGCAGGGTCAAAATTAAGGTGAAAAAAATGATGTTCTGGTGGTGATTCATAGCCCGAGCTCCGCGAGCGTTCTCCTACAAGTCTTTGTGATATTGCTGTTTTCAAAGACTGAACTGCAACAATTTTAACAAATTGTTCCACTCTGTGGAGAGGGTTGCTATGGAAATGAACAGGGCTAACATCTCTGAGAACCCTACTAAGAGCACTACATGAGGTGGGGAATTTAAGAAAGTAGAGCATGTAGGGGATTAACATCTTGCTCTAAATCTGTTCACTGTTCCTGTGGGCTTCAGAATTTGGCCCACTGGATACAGATTTTTCAGTCCATTCTGCAGAAATTTAGTGCAAATTGAATTAAACAAGATGAGAGCAAATGATTTTGAAAGCAATCTCTGGGACTAAGCTTGTATAGACATAAACATCTTTATTGAATTATTTTTTGTTAATAGTGTCTAGCAGAAAGACATAATTGTAATGGAATTGAAAAGGTTATTGAAGCATAATACTTTACATGTTTTTTTGGGATAGTTGCAGTTTGCTCAAAACCTGAAGCAACTGTGGTGTTCAGAGCATTTGGATGGAAAAAATATTGCTATGGCAACAAATTACTTTTATATTCACATAAAGCAAAAATAGATCTCTCTCTCCCTTTGTGGGAAGCACATATTTTAAAGTGCATGAAAGATTAAAGGTGATAGGCAGAAACAGCTGCATGAATATATTTTCATTTTTCTTCTTTTGGTTTGTACATATTTCTGTATAAATCTGAAATGCAGAAATAATTTGCAGCTTGAAGCATTTTGCAGTGAAGATGAAGAAACATTTTTTAAAAAGGAACAAAAGTGTAATAAAGTCAGAACTTCTAATTGAAGTGCAGCAGCATCAGACTTCAATTTATTAAACAAAATATTCTCCGTGTCATTTAAAAAGGAGGGAGAGAATCCTCTCCTTTCTGCATGTACCCGGGAAACAGAAATCATTTTGTGTCCATAGCTTAAGAGAGATTTTTTTTAATTTTTCTTTCGTCAGGCTCCTTGTCAAGCTCAAGAAATGGACCTAGTGGCAAGATTACTGATTGCTTCATTTTAGCTGTGTGGCTCTGTTTGAGGTTTTTTATTTAGAAGGCATGCAGCTTTTACTTTTGTGTGGTGAAGAGCTTTTGGTACATCTATATGCCATGGTGAGCACCATCTGCAGAGGAACTATAATATGTCTGCATTGATATGTCAGGTCTATCCTGAGGTTCCCTCTCAATTATTCTGAACCACGTGAGCTGTCTTACACCATCTGTATCTCTCTTCATAATGCACAGCAGAGCAGCCCACATTTTGTGCTTCTTAGCTGCAAAATAGAGGGCTCCTCATAAGTGGTGTGTGAATTTTTTGGCTCTTTTTCCTGTTGGTCTCTTCATATGGAGAGCAGAGAGAAGGTCAGAAAGGAGGAATATGAGGGAGATTGTGGTTCAGTCACTTACTGGCATCTCATTCTCAAATCCTCAGCCTAAGCAGAGCAAACTGAAGGATGAGACAGTCAAAGAGTGAATCAGGGTGAGTTGGAAGCATGGTAGTTTAAAACTGGATATTTTAGGGCAAATATAGATATTTATGGTATAAATAGGCCTAGATGTGAGTCCCTTTAAATTTGACACAAAGTACTTAACAATTCAAAGGCCCCCATACCCTTCTGTTAATGCCCAGTGCAAAAGAGTGTCTGTGAAGGATTTCAAGGGACTGCTACACTGAAGTTCATACTGTCCCTGCTGTGAAAGTTTCAGAGACTACATTTCAGCGTGAAGAAGGGAAGGCTCAAGATGTAATGGACATAGAAAAGGAAATGGAAGAATCAGTCGGTTATTCTAAATCTCTGCAACACCTCAAAAGCTGTTTCTGTAGTGTTTAATAGGAGGGCTCGGCAGAGAAATTTGAGGCAAACTGGCTCACATCCAGATACTTGTTCTTTATCTAGTACATTGACTTCTCAAGGGATGCTTTTGCGGGCCAAAGAGATAATTGCTATTTTGTGAGTCTTTTCCTTTTCAGCTTGAGTTGTCTGAAATAATGTGATACCTGTGTTGTAGCTTTGTGCAGTCCTGTGCGCGCAGTGTAACAAAAGGTGCACCTATCCTGAGATAGGTCAGGAACTGGGATTGGTGTAAGCCATTCCAGGTACACTTGCACCTCTGCTGCCTGCTGCAGGCAGTCCCTGGAGTGGGCTCTCCTCTAAGCTGTATGTCTTTGAGCACTCCTGAGTCACCCAAAACAAGCTCTACGAGTCAAGTAACAGAAGTGAGCAGAGATCCAATCTTTAGCTGGGTCTCTGGCTCACTTCAGAGCTGTGCTGGCACAATTATGAACATGCTTGCAATCATACTCAAATCCTGTTTGAGTTGACCAGGAGTAGGCATGGAGCTGGAATTGTTTCAGTGGAAGTATGGGTCCAGCCATCCACTACAGAAGGGTAACAGGGTTTGCATGGCTGCCCTGTCTCTGTTGGCTATCGTGTATTGGCTATCTGTCGGCTTCAGTGCCGGCATGGGCTCCAGCACATTCAATTTACGGCTGTTGGCTGCAGAAGTAATGCTGCTAGATGTGGTGTCACAGTGCTATGGTTAGAATAGCCCAGATAGAGAGTTGTATCCTATTTAAAAAAAAAAAAATCTCTGTGGCTAGTTTATCCTGGGTTTGGAGAGAAAATGAAGCTGAATGGGTTCCAAAATGAGACCCAGTCTGGACAGAATTTCAGTAGTTATGTTTTCTGGCAACACTGTCAGAAAATATGTGTTGGACTCTATCCACAGTTGCAATGCTTTGAGTGCATGAACTACACAGTTTAAAAGTTGGGTATTCCCATACAATCCAAAATTATGCCTGTATATACACCGTTGACATACCCTCAATTTCACTGCTGCAAGCTTCTCTGCATCAAAGGAGCAGAAGTGGGATAGTCATATTTTTATACATGCAACCCAGAAAGAGATGGGAGATGTTATCCTTCCTTAACATGGTTCTCTAACTGTAAGGCTCCCACGTATTGCCCCTATTTTATTTTTGTGTGTGTATGTGCGTGCAGCTGGATTTCTGCTCTCTGTACCCTGGCTTTTGTTGTGCTCATAGATGCCAAACGCAAATTTGGTCATCAGTTTTGATTAAATGGCAAAGGTCCTGCATACCTCACTATGCCCCATAGCCTTTTCCTGATGAGGAATTGCATGCATTTCTTTTCAAATTTTTGCCTCTCTTTTCTGCCTGTAAAGATGGCAGAAAGCATGCAGTGGGACAGAGAGTGCACACATAAAACTTAAACATGTCTGAAGTAATTCATCCTGTTTTGCAAGGAGAAGTGGGTGAGAATGAGGTACAAATCTATCCTAATCTAATCTTAGTTGTTTATTCACTTGTTCCTGTCCTCTTGTTCTCTCACCATGCTTACTGCATAGTTTTCTGGAGTCATTCATCTTCTGCTTGGCATTGAGCTTTACTTAGGAATTAATAAAGTTGGATGTGGCTGTTTTACCTCTTCTGTCCATATACCCTCCAAATGAAGATGAGACTAGAGTATTTTTGTAAACTGGAGCATGGTTGCACTGCTGGGGGCTCTGCCAGTTCAGTCAAACTAGTCAAACACTGGAGGTATTCAAAGGTAGTGATTTTTCCTATTATGTCAACAAGAGTCCAGTGACTGATTATTGCAGACCTTGCCATATATTACCTCTAACATAACATTAATAATGCACCTGTGCATGATAAGTCTTCCTCTTCAGTAGGCATGAATCAGTATGGTGGAAAACAAGGAAATTCTGGAAGAAGACTGTGTCTTCACAATCATTTTTTCCTTTGTTGTTGGTGTAATCTAAGAGAACTGCTGCACAAGTGGTTTTTGTTGAGTTTTGCTTAAGCAAGTGCTTGCAGAACAATAAACAAAGGGGTTTGGGGATTTATACCTTCTGTTATAAATACAGTGGCATTTCCACAACCCTGTTTAGAAGAGTAAAGCTTCTATTTGTCTCCTGCTGATTCTGTCAACATTCACACAGTAAGTTCAGTAGAAATCCCTCAGGTATTCAAGTGTCAGACCACAAAGTCATTTCTGCCTTTGAAAAAGAATACTGTGTTTCAAGGAACTGGGACTTTTGGGAATATGCCTCTGAAGTAGAGACTTGATGCAGGAATGCAGATGTAAAGAATTGAAGGGATGGGCACAGAAGTGAAAAATAAGCAAAATAGTAAAACAAAATATATATTTATATATCTTCTGAGTTTAGTTACCTTGGTAAAAATGTACAGCAGCTCAAAAATACCTACAGAATTTCCTGGAACAACTCAGAATTAAAATATATACCTGCCTGAAGATCAAATGAACTGCAGTAAACAAAAAGAGGGGAGAGTTGGGGAGGGAAAAATATGGGCTCATAAATTTCTCCTTCAAAGTTTTCACAATTATTAATCCTTTGGATCAATTCAGACCCATTTACACAAAGTCAATTATTACAAAATCCAATTACTTATTTCATTTCCTGATTTCCAAAGGGTACATGGCTCATGAGACTGTGTTGCAGTCTCCTTTCTCCAGCAATTTCTTAAAGTGCTGTCTGATTTTAACCAAAGGGGCAAGCAGGTACCAGGTTCCCAGGTATCATGTTCCAACATGCATGTTGAACCAAGTGAGGTTAGAGGAAAAATCCAGACCCATCACAAGACCAGAAATTGTAATTGAGCCTTTTATTATTTGGCGCCTTCAGTGTTTTCTGCCCACTATGGCCTGGATGTAGGCATGTGTGATGCAGGGGGACAAATAGACCACTGAGATTATGAGGTTCATATGAAACAGAAAATGGGAAACTGTTTTATTCCTACACAGGTAATAGCAGAAACATAAAAGAGGGGCGTAAGATAAGTGGGGCACCTGTGGTACAGTTCAGGTGCAGCTTACAGCCTGCTGAAGTGACCTTGGGGCTTTATAGGCAGAGTGGCACAGAGCCATGGCAGAAAGAGTCTGAAGGATGGAAATCATTCCTACTTGTACCACAGAGCTGAATTTTATTCTGTTGTCTAGAATTGGTGCTCAGTTTCAGGAACAGCAGAGGAGAAGGCCAGGATGGAGTAAGTTATGTTTTCTTTCTGCAAGGCTCTAGAAGTTTTGCAGTATATCACATCCTGAAAAACACTGAAATCTAACCTGTGACCATAAAAGGAATTTTTTCTCAGCCTGGGATTGTCAAAACACAGCACATTCCATCCCCAATCCTTCCCTACTTTGGTAGATAACAGGTCCCCCTATAAAGGCTTTTGGTATTGTTAAAGTTCTGACCAAGATTATCTGTGACAAGAGGGATTATTTCCTAAATTAGAACTTGGATTTGGTTGTGTGGGATGAATTCTTATTGTTATAATGAGAACAGTACTCATGTTGATTGTGTATGATTTTCTCTCTTTTCATACTACGTGTACAACTTGAAGGAGAATTCTAACACACTTGGGTTTTCATTCATGTAATTGAGAAGGCAGGAATTTTTTCCTTCTCTTTCAAAACATGGGGTTTTTTAAATTTTTTTTCTATCCTCTTCGTATTGAAAAAATGCATATAAACTAAATTTCTTTCTTCAATTGGTTTAACTTTTGGAAGCCAATATTAGTTGCAATTTCACACCCTTCAGTGATTCTTTTTGTGTCTTTGCAAAGGAGGACACATGATTTTAAATCTTCCTGTAAAAAAAGCCTATGATAGGATATCATCTGGAGATGAAAGCTTTCAAAGCCCAGATTTCAAATCCCATTGCAGCAGAATATTTGTCAAACCTTGCTTTTTGCCACTGTTGAAATGCATGTAATTTCCTTCAAGGGAGAGTTTTGGAATGTGAGGTCACAGCAGTAATGAAGGAAATTTGTATGGTGGTTGAGCTGATAGTGGGAGTGAGAGAACTCTGCATTGTAAAGTCAACACAATGGCAGCATTAGTATTCAGAAGAAATTTAGTCTTCAGTGGAGAGGCTGTCATACAGTTTGTTGAGATAAAACCTCCCTGTGTTCGTGCACACTGTGAGTGGTTCTGCAGCATTTCAGAGGTGAAGTACCAGTGCTTTTTGGAGCATCAGCGCTGTTCATCCTTGATATGGGGTGACCTTTTCTCTAGCAGGATAGTTTTACATTGTTGGTCACTGTCTACACAGACTCCTGCCTGTGCAGTCCGACAATAAGAGGCCACTGTTTAACTGGTTTTGGGTGAATGGTATGAATTTTTTTATTTTTTAAAAGATGTAGCAGAACACCGTATAAAATCAGAGGCTAAAATGAATTTTTCTAAGCCTGCTAGTATTAGTAGTTATTGTTGCATAGTTACAGCAGCACTTTTGGGGTGCTTAGGATGCTGGGCCATGGACTGGCTCCCTGTTGTGCAGAGCAGTGGTAAGCTACAAACAAAAGAGCTTACAATTCACCTCTGGAGTCTTTTGCACACAAACGTGAATGGCCATGCTCCAGGAACTGGGTTTTTCCTTGGCACAGTTCTGTGCCCAAAGAAGGAAAACTGTACTAGCTCAGCTAATTCAGTTATTCAATTTCCAGCACAATTGGATTACTCTTGTGTAACTGCATCAGAACGAATATTTTATAACTCACATCAGCAGAGAACAGTGCGCTCATGTCTACCATGAAGGTGGCCTGGGCGGTGATTCAAGAAACAGCACAGGATTTCTGGCAGGCAGAGTAGCAAAGGAAATGGGGAGAAAATTCTGGGTCAGCAGCAGTCTCAGACAGTGGCCTAAACATTGCCTAGTATTTTGCGGTGTCAGGATGGATTCTGTACTTATTTCCCAGCCTTCATTGGGAATATTGTATGTCGGGGAAACAGGGATAAGGCTGGAAAGTCACTTCATACTCTGCAGTCCCCTGCTGCCTCCTTTTGATTCAGTGTCTTTGTACATCAGCCTGTTCAAGCAGATGGGCCCCAGGCAAGCTTCGAAGGGAGCAGGGAGTAAAAAAAATATGAGCTTATTTCTGCACAGAAAGAATTCCTTCATAGCAATGGTTATGTTCTACAGTAGGAAGATGGGAAATTTTTCCCAAACAAAAAAGAAAAAAAAAAGATGCTTGGTTGCAATGATTTGAACCTAATACATGAGCTGAAGCCCAGGAGTTTTCATTTTGCTTTTGCTGTGTGGAGGGATTCTACTAAGCTTAGGGAGACAGTGAAAAATAACCTCCTCTGATACACAGGTATGATCATTGTGATGTGTTCTCAGGTCCTCCTGCATCATCATCTGCCTGGAATTCACAGCATCTGCTTTGCTTCTGGGAGAGGCACAGATGACAAAAACTTGGCCAAATTGTAGGGGGTGGTAAAATGAAAACTAGAGTACATCAAGCTGTGAAAGCTTGGGTTTCTCTAGTGTCTTAGTGTTCTTTGAAAGTACTTTCAATTTAGTGTGGAAAGAAGAACAAAGGAACATAGTCCTACCCTTCTGAAAAGGTATGATAAAAGTTTTAGAGGAGTTTGAGTAAACTTAAAAACCACAGAGTGATGAAGTCTTGTCATAAAAAACACAGACTAGCTCATAGAAGAAAATGTGTGCAGTAATAAATGGTCTACCCTAGGCTGCAGATGAGCTCATGGTGTGAGCCCTGTGAGCTGAAACAATGGTAAATGTACTCATAGGTTAAACAGCTAATAGGCAAATATGCTAGTGGCATTTATAGACTTAAATCTAACCTGCCAGATAAGTAATTGTATGTCAAAGCAAACTAAGCATTTCCATTAAAATTTTAACTTATATTTTAAATAGTTGAGCAGTTTGGAGAATTGTCTCTTTAGTTCATGTTTGTACATCAGCCAAAACCTCAGGACACAAGAGTCAAGGGGCTGGTGGATTTTTTGGCTGCTAAAACTGAGTCAGCATGTAACTTGTTTTCCTATAACTTGCCAAAACAGCAAGATTTGTCTGGTTGGTTTATTTTGCAAGGGTTTGGATCTCACCACATGCAGACAACCTGCTTCAGCCCTCTCCAGAATCACACAAGTGATGGGAAGCAGCAAACTGCAGGAGGACAGGGCAGGAGATGGAAGTGGGGGAAGAATTAAGTCATCTGGAAAATAGTTAGATTTCTTTCGTTATAAATATTCTAAATTTAACAGCTGGGTAAAAGCTTTCTCCTTATTGACATGACAAGCCTATTGCCTGGCCAACGTTGATTGATTTGGAAGACAATTATTTTCTCACAGGCATCAATGAAATGTGACTAGGGCCCCAGTACTTCTGTGTAGGGTTGGTGTCACAGCAGACTTAACAAGGCTAGCGTTTATATTTCTAGGAAGAATAGAACAGCAAGATACAGAGGACGCTATACAGTAAAAAGTCATATAGAACAGGTAGAAACAAGAACAAAAAGTAAATAATAAAATAGAATAAAAGTAGCCCATTTTTGTAGAAAGGTAGTGAATATTTTTTAAACAGGAAAAACACCATGTAGGGTGAAAAAAAAGGCTAATACAAAATTAGTAACATTAACTTTAAACAAATAAAATTGACTTTTTTTTTGAAAGCATACCTAATACATTCATACTGATATATGTATCAGTAAGCATATTCTGTGACATTTAACATATGGCTGCCTTTTGTAGTTTTTCATGGTTTCTTTCAAACTGGGGGGAAGGACATGGAGCAATCCCAAATAGATTCTAAGGGTGATCATAAAGATTCTCACTTCCAGAAATTCAGGAGACCAGAGACATTCTTCCCCTCCCTTCTGGGGGGCTGCCATGGTGTCACCTACAGGCTTCCCCACAGGTTTTGGTTATGTGCTACCATCAGAATCAAACCTCTGGGCAGGAGGCAACTTTGGCTTCTGCCAGTGCAGCACTTGCTCTGTTTCTGGGGACTGCAGAAATGTTTATGAGCCATTACTGACAGAATATGATCTAAATTAATCTTATTTTATCTGTTTGAGTTAATGGTGCTTTAAAATTTGGTAGTCAGTAGAGAATAACTACACTTCTAAGAATTCTCAGTTTTCCAAATGCATAAGTTATTGCTTGTAATTAAAAGAAAGGCACCTTTACGTTCTATGAAATAATTTTTTGGGCCTCCCAAGGTGTGAATTACACTGAAAGACAGACTATCTTATAATTAAAACCAATTTACATGCATAGTAGTGCTCTGTGCTCGTGGAATCAGATCCATTCATCCATGTGTCTCAAAAACTTTACTGCTGAGAGATATTTGAGGTTTTTCTAAAATACAACTAAGGAGGGGTGACAATGGTGTCTTTGTTCCATCTTTTTCACTTATGGTCCCACAAATTTGTCTGCCTCCCTCGTGAGCTGGTTCTGTGGCTGCCCCATTCAGAGAGCTGTGTGTGCCCCTGGCGCAGCCTCGACCCGGCCAAGGTCATTCTCGCTGCACGAGTTCACTTGTGCAGTCAGAGACAAAGGCACGGGAATGTTGCATTTGCCCAAACCATGAGGCTGGACCCCCAAGCATCTTACTGGAAACCCTTCTCCTGCAAGGCCAAGCTCCCTTCTTGCCAGAGTCCTTCAAAGAGAAATTAGAACCCTCAAAATGACTTGCAGATCTGAAACATCTATATTCTATTATTACAAAAATATCTTAGTGTCCTGCCATAGTTCACTGGGAATTTCATCTCCTGAGCGGACGCTGAAAGTTTTATTGATTTATCAAGCTCTTACAGGTCATGATATCAAATATACCCATCTTTTATAAATATTTTCAATTGTCCTGGTTTCATCTAAGAGCTACAGTAGGCGATAATTCTTCTGAAGAGCATGAATGACTGCTCTAATATGGGACATATATTTCAGATTCCAGGCAGGTTTGATATCTGTCTAAGTAGCAAAGGTTTTTCCCTTCCCTTGGAAACTTGGATTGATGACATCCTGCATGGAGCAGATGCTTTGACATTGAACTTCTCTGGTGATTTTGCCATTCAAGAAGATATAGGCCACTTTATTCACCAGCTGGTAATTATTCTTTTGTCTTTTCTTGTTCCAATGAAGACAAAAATGTGGAGAAAATATTATGAGATATTTTCTTGTGCTATTTTTTCCTTTAATTTCAGAATATAATGCTACTGAATTTTTGGCACTCTATATCCTATATCATTCCTTAGGCCAAGGACACTGAGTAGGACAGATTGCACAAGCAGGAGAATTACTATTCTTTGTCATCAGTTATAACTCTATTGGGGACATTCAAATTTTCCTGTGGCTTCAGAACGACCTTCTTTATTTTGACTTTTAAAACCATATTTATTTCAGAATGAATTTCCTACAGTAGAATGTGTTTTTCTCATCTCTTTATATTGTTTTATGTAAAGGGACTGGGGAATTGGCAGCAAGTTCACTCATGAGAAATAAATTGCTAATAACTCCTATTATTTGTTTCTTTTTCCTGTTGTGAAGCTTGTTTTTTTCGTGATTTGTATATCAAAACTGTTTTAGAAAATTCATTTGTCTTTAAAACTTAATGTTCAGGGTTCTATACTGCAAGATGCCTTGTAACTTTTTTACTTCATATATCAACAAATATATTTTTTATAGATCATACCACTTTCATCTGTTTATGAGGGCTTCTTAATGACTTTATTTGTTTGTTTTTCAGTCTAAGTTGTGCCAACTGCATTTAATTGAGGAGAAAGGAACGGTGACCAATCTCTAGATTTTATGCCAATGTAAAACTACTTCATATTCTGCTAAAGTTGCTGAGAGATTTTGGCTGTTCTCTGTAAAAGGAGCATATTGTCCTGTACTATTTCCAATGGTGACAACCTTTATCCACAGCCAGTGATGGGTATCAGCCATACAACCTCTTTCTTCTTGCTTTTGGCTGAAGCTGCTTGGGACAGCAGAGATAAAATGTTTTCCAAAGTCTGCAAGTGTCAATTGAAACAGTGTTAGAAAAAAAATTATGAAGTTAAAATAAAGTTCAAATGTGAAACCAAATTATGGAGTTAGCTACCCTATAAAGTGAGGAAGTGATTGGAACCACAAGAACAATGCAGCTGCTCCCAAAGTGAGTCCTTATGGAACTCAGCCAAATGGGAGTGAAGAGTTAACAGATGACAATAGGGAACTTACCTTGTGGAATGTTTTGGGGGGAAAAACAATGAGATAAAGAAATGGAGCACTCTTCAGGCAATAGCTGGAGGGTCTGACTCTTTCTGGGCTGCCTAGAGGTTTTGGAAAGCTGACATACTACTGGTAGGCCAGGTCCTTTAAAATAGTGGGTTTATTTCTTCCTATTGTGATGCAGAAAACAGAGCTCTGACTTCCCACAGTTCCCTCTCTTCCCTTTTATCCTGTGCTTCACTTGCCTTGATATCTCATTTTGCTTCCACCACCCACCCACCCACCCCTTCTCCACAACAGCAGCCAAGGTCAGGGCTCCTCTATATTGCATGAGTTCCAAATCTCTCCCACATTGAGGCTTTCATGGACTGGAATTCAGTCAGTTTTTTGGCTGAGAATTACAGGGCCCTCACCAGAAGAGAAGGGACATCCTGAGTCAAGCCCAGGCTCCTGCTGAAAAGAATCCCATAAGCTCACTGAGCAAAACAAGGTCTTTGCATTAGGCTTAGCCTCAATTGCATGCCAGAGGATAGGATTTGCTGGGATATTCACAGTCCCAGGTCTGGGTCTTTGCTGACCTCACATTTAATTTTCACTGCTCTCACAATGTTTTTCTAGTACTTTGGCAAGATGAGATCACTCTGCAGATCCATCTTGCCCTGACTGATGTGCAACAACACACATGGGGCGGATGCACAGGATGCATCAATCAGTAATTGGTGGAGTTCCATCAGTTTAACATTTGGCCTAGACCATTTTGGCTAATATCTTTTACTATATCCATGTCCTGGAAATAACTACCACACACTGAACAATTTTAGAACATCTATAAACCTGGGGAATATGGCAAGTGCACTGATGGTTTAATTAGAAATGCATTCAGTGCCAGGCTGTGAATCCAGCCATGCTGGTATAAAGCCAGAGTATTTCTGTTGATGTCATTGGAGGAGTTACTTTGGCACTTCATTATCACCACACAGATCAAACTTTAGCTCACAAGTGGCTCCAAACTGCTTTGAAATTTTTATGGATTTCCCTTTATCTTGCCTGTTCTCTCTATATCATGTTTGTTTGGTTTGGCTTAAGATAATAATTCAGGATTTGTGCACAACTCTGCTTTTTTTCAGTCTTAAGTCAGTTGTAGAAGGGTTTATTTTGTTCTGAAATTAAAAGAAAACAGCAATCAAGCTGCCATTCTTCCTGTTATGTGAGATAGCAGTCAAGACCTCCTGTGATTTCAATTTCTGAAAGTTTTAAAAATTTTATCTTCTTTAGGATGAAAGGTCACATTGTTTTTTTGTTTTCATCCCAGAAAGAAGAACCTGGGGGCTGTGCAAACTACTCTTTGCAGACAGGTTAAATTCTGGAGGTCTGTGAGACTGGGCCCTTGCAACTGCTCTACTGTCAGAAGCAATTCTGGCCAGAGACATTGCAGCTTTGTATTCAGCATAATTAAATCAACCATTTGGAATTGTTTGTAAGTAAGGAAAAAAACAATAGGCATTGAAGCTTTATTATTGAAAGCAGCTGCAGTGGAGGAAGTTCTGTAGCCAGGGGCTGTTTAGTAAATCCTGCTTGGGATATTTTAGTTTGAATTCTCATGATCCTTTCTGTGAGGCAGGAAGCTATTTTGAACTGTCTCCTACTTTTTCAGTCCTTATTCTTCCCTCAAATATTAAACCCAGGAAAAAAATTTGGCATTATCAGAGGCCTCACTGCAATCCCACAGCTATCTCTGAGAGCAGAACAGGTTGTATATATTGCCCCTGTAAATTTTATGAACTGGGCATTGTAAAAACAACAAGGGGAGGCTGCAGCTGGAATTGGTTGTGGAAACCATCGCCAGCCTCAGTGGGATATTTCATTGGGCTGCAGTTGTTCGGGATGAAATCCTTCCTGCTTAGCTGGGGCACTGGTACATCAACCAGACTTCCACATTACTGCTTTGAGGTGGAGAGACCAAGGAGGAAGGGGGAGTGGATCAGGCAACTCAATAGAACTGCACCGTTCAGCATTAGTGGAGAAAATAGGATTCTCCTATTTAAATCCATCTGACTGTACACAGCCTGTGGATTCCTTCCATGTTAATACTGTATTGCTTGATGTACTTCTGTAATGGACACCTTCATTTTGCTTAAAACAGTATTTGGCTGTCTGAATGGGAAGAAATTGTAGCCAAAAGGAAATCTGAGTCTCCGTCTCCCTGAGATCCACAGTGCAGACTCTCCTCCTGAGCAGACCTCAGGACAATATGAAATGTCAGTTCCCAACTTCAGCAGAGCAATTACTGCACTTCTCACAGCATCATTTCTTCATCAAAGAGATGATGGCTTCACTCAGCCTCTCTACTCTGCAGTGTCTAATATTTAGTAGGATATCCTGCATGAAAACACCAGGCCTTTCAAAAATTCAGCTGCATGCATACTGCTAATTAAAAGGTGAGGTACTGACCTCTAGCCCCTAGGCCAACACTGCTCTTTACCCCCTTCATTGTGGGCCTCCTCTTTAGAGCAGTAAGACTTAGAGAATACCAGTCAGAGCACAGAGGTGAGCTAACAGCTGCTCACTGTGCGTGTACCTGAGGTTTATGTCTGTCATGCCAAAGGGAAGAGGTCATGGGAGTAGTTCCTGAGCAACAGGTCAAGTGGCAGTCTGGCTTGTGTCCGTGCTGCTTTGGGCTAAGCTTCTCTTGGAGCAGGCTGGCCACATGCACACTACATAGCCCATGGCTTTAGCACTGTGCTGATTCCTGGGTGATGCTTCTGTGACTACATGCTGTGTGACGTTTCCGTGTGTTCTCTCAGTTTAGAAGGGGATTTTATTAGTGTATATAAATACAAGATGGGAGAGTCAGACACTTTTTGAAACATCTACTTGACCACAAGAAACATCTTTTTACTGTAAGAGTGATGAATACTAGAAAAAGTTGCCCAGACAAATTGTGGAGTCTCCATTTTTAGAGACATTCAAAACCTGCCTGACCACAGTCCTGGGCTGATGCACAGCTCTCCCCTCACTGCATCCACTCACACAAATGTATCTTCTTCAGGATTTCTGCAGAATCCAAATTTTGGCGCCACTTTTTTTTTTTTTCCCCGCAGTTGGACAACTGCTTTTTTATCCCTGCCCTTACATGGATTAGATTACCCATCTCTTCCCAAACTTTGTCAGTGGATGTTGTTGCTGTATTTATGTATGCAATCTTCTTTTCTCTCACTGTCTCACCTGTTGCCTCATAGCCATCCTGTCATTTTGAGGTTTTGGCTGCGTTTTAAAAGGTGTGTTTTTGGCAAGCACTGCACAAGCACATGCAGTAGTGCAGAAGATGAAGAGGTAGAGAGAGATGCTTCAGGAAATTCAGAATGGCTCCTCTAAGCTGAGAAAATGTACCATTTCTAAATGGACATGATTTTTTAATGATGATCCAAAGTAATGCAAAATCAGGTTTTTGGCTTTTGTTTCAGGACCTGATTATGCCTCCATACTTGCTTTGATGCTCCTTTTTTCTTTTTTTTCGGGCTCTGCAATTAAAAGGAAGTAGGAATAAAGGTGGGGAAAGGAAAAGCTTATTAAGTGATTGTAAATCAAAAAGTTAGGAAATTACCTATTACAGTGACAAAACTGCAGTTGTCAGTACAAAAATTAAGTGCACCATTCAATTTTGCTAAAATTGTGTAAATTCATTCAGTTTATTATAGGATGCCTTGTTTATAATATTAGAGTTTTAATGAAAAGAAACTTATTTCTATTCCATCTCCTCTGTTCTTTTGTCCTCAGAAGGGTATATGATACAAAGAGCTCCCATTTTCCCTCATGCCAAATATCCCACAGGTTAAGCGGGGGAGTTGCAAGGCAAGAGCCTCCCCCCAGTTCAATTGGCAGGACTCAACATAATCATTTAAGCACAAACTAGATTGGTTTTCTCTCCACTTACGTAAATCCATAATGCTCAAATCCACAGTCCTTCACTGTTGAATTACTGCCAGTGGTTTCCAATACAAGCTCTTTATTAAATAAACAGGGATCAGATGACATGTGTTTGAGTGCAGATGACCAGTGCTACTATAGATTGCTTCTATCTGAAAAGCACAGTTTTGTAAGGGGATTCTGGATGCCTGCAAGAAAGGATTAACAGGCACAGATGGCAGTGATCATTTATGTAGCTGGAGAGCAAGGATGTAGTAGTATTAAGAAGTGAAGGCTGTGATTCTGTACATGAAAGAAGTGAAACCTGTCACAGGGAGATGTGGAAAAGTCACTAACACAGGCAACTGGCATTATTTTCCTGCCTAGTTCATTATAAACTATGTTAGTGGAAATGCTTGAGCCATTCTCGTGTGATTTAGCCTTTTAATCCAACTTTTGCACTGTCTCAAGCCCAAGATGGGGAGAAGAAGGAAGAATTAGACTATAATGCTGTGTAACAAGGGAATCTCACAAATCTACCTGCACTGCCCAAAATCCACCATTGCCTTGTGCACCAAGGTGTGCATGAAGGACCATGTGTCTCACGGGGATTTCTAGGAGCTGGACAGGCTGCCAGTCCAACTGTTCCACAGCATCATCTCCCTAGTCCAAAGCAAGTGGTGAAAGTATGGAGATGTGATACTTCAGTAATGTCTTGGCAAAACTTTCCCGTGGGGTGTGTGTCCATGTTGGGTTAGACAGACTCAGAATCATTTGGGTTGGAAAAGACTTCCAAGATCATCAAGTCCAACCATTAACCTAAAGCTGCCAAGGAATCCCATTAAATGCCATTAATACCTAAGCAAGATACCCTCATCAAATCTATAAAATCCAGGTTTATTTGAAACTCTTACTGCAACTGTAGGGTCTGTCAGGATGGAAAAACAGGGTAAGAACTTTCGATGTCTGTTAACCCAAACTGGAAAGTGTTGGAATTTGGGTAGTACAAAATCATGTATTTTCAAGCACATAATTAGCCACTTTGAACAGACTGCCAGACAGTCAGATTTACACCATGTAAGCAATTTATTCTGACTTGTTTATATCAAGAATACGTGACTGATGCTCTGCTACAGAAAAATACCTAGTGTCTGGTTAATTCCAGTGTGTTTCAGCTGCATGTTCATGTTGTTTCATCTCTTTTCTTGGCATTCTACTGTGTCTGCACTCAGGAAGCCTGGTACTGGTTTGCACTCAGGAAATTATCTGAGTTTTTGCAAAAAATAGTGTTGAAACCACATTTTTCTCTGAAAATGCCATCGATAATCAATTTTTCTCTAGCAATTCTCATTGCAACAACCAGCTCACTGAGCTGTGGTCAATGTGTGATTTCTTAGCTATCTGGTTTTTGCTTTTAGTTTGTTTGTTTGTTTGTTTGTTTCTTTGTTATTATACAGAAAGTTATATATTGAAAATTATTTCACATGATGTCTCTGTTCCCAGCAGTCCCTGAACTGTGAAATGGTGTCATGTATTGTTTTGTTCTGCTGACTACTTGCATCTACATCTATAAAATGATTCAGATCTTCAGTGGCCAGAGGCTTATCTTATTATTTTCTTCCCCTTAAATAACTCTTTAAATAAAACATTGAAAATTAAAATGCAGTTCACTGGCTATGGACTTTTTTTTATAAACTGTTATTTTTCTGAACATAATTCATTTCTTCAAGGTTGGAATACTGAGTGTAAATATTAGCTTTGTTAATAGGAATTTAACGCATAAAACCTTAAGCAGAGTGCTGGAAATCTTTCCTCCTCTTTGTTCCCAGGTACAATCCCTTCTTAGTACCTCAAGCTTGGTGGGGAGGGTTCAGCCATGATGCAACTTACAGAAATTTGTATTTTTTTCAAGGTCTCTGGAGCAGGAAGAATCA
The DNA here is from genome assembly GCA_024865655.1 of Emberiza elegans. Classification (NCBI taxonomy): domain Eukaryota; kingdom Metazoa; phylum Chordata; class Aves; order Passeriformes; family Fringillidae; genus Emberiza; species Emberiza elegans. The sequence continues at coordinate 19,006,171 of JALJVW010003023.1, read as the reverse complement.
AGCACTAAATTTACAAGAACTTCAGGTTAATACTTCCAATTTCATGCTCTCCATTTGTATAATCATGTCAGTTTTGTAATGGCATAAAGTAGCACTAAGACATTCAATCCAGTTTAATCCAATTACTGCTTTGCTCTCTCAGGCATGCCTTATTCTTAGATAGGAGAAAACCATCAAGTGTGATGATTTTATGGATTCACATGTACAGTTGGCACCATAAGTAAGCTGTATGGTTGTACTTGCCTTTTGTTTTCACATGCAACTGTTTTTAGATGCTGCAGAGTTTGCAGAGTCAATCTTTTCTGGATGAATTTTTTTTCTACCCCCTTTAGGGTAATGCTGCCTGGACAGCATCAGCATTCTAAGGGATGCACAAATGCATCTCCAAGGGAAGTTTGGTTGCTTAAGTCTCCCTTCCAGTGACAGCTCCATGTCAGGAAGAGGGAGCTGTGGTGGTGATGCAAACTTGTTTTATTACCCGTAGCTGTTGCCAACATGTGTTTATAAAAATTCTCCTCAGATGTCTGATGAATTGGGCAAGATGTGAATTTTGTGTCACCAGTGCAGCTGAAGAGAGTAAGCTGTAACTGGCACAGCAGCCAAGCTTCCAGAAGTGACACCCCCATTCCACCAGCAGGTTTTCAAATACTGTGCAGTCAATCTTCTTTCCACATTAGGATTAAGAAAATGTGCCTGCTTTTGTTATTTTTCAGGCTCTGGATTTTTTCTTCTTTCTTCTTTTACTCTGAGGTGGATGTTGTTCCTTTCATGCACTGTGTTTACCTAGAGATTTGCAAGGGGTTCCTAAGAAAAGATATGTTGTAGTGCTACACCTCCAAAGGGCTGGGATCAGCAAATCATGCCACAGTGGTCTGGGCTAGTGAGCAGGTAGACATCTGTCTGTCCATGAAGGCATCAAGAATATAGAGAGGAATCTCATGGCTGGTATTGCCTGAGGTCAGGCAGTGAAGACAACATGGAAACAAAGCAGAGGTCCAAGAACCTAGCACTGACACTTACAGAATCATGGACTCTTTTAGACTGGAAAAGATCTTGAAGATCATTGAGTCCAATCATTATCCCAGAACTGCCAAGTCCACCACCAAACCATGTCCCTAAGTGCCACATCTACATATCTTTTAAATACCTCCAGGGCTGGTGACTCCCCCAGATTGCACCAATTTTAACAGCATGAGTTAATATTTAGTTTAATACTCATGCATCCAGTGTCCCAAATTCTCTAAACAGGCTTTGCCTTCATTACAGAAGTATTGGTAAAATTAGTTACTATGTTGCAACCAAAGTTCACATTTTGAAAGTCACAAAGGGCATCAGTGTGTAGCTCAGGTCATCAAAATTCAGCACTTTCTCTAGTCTGAAGGGCCAAAAAGTTTTCCCATAGTTTCCAGCCCTGCTTCCAGGTTGCATTTCAGAATCCAGGACTATGGATCAGGCTTCACAATCCAGCCTTCTATGACAATACCCATATTGCACTACCACCTTCTCTCTGGAGCTTTGTCCACATTTTCCTTTCAAAATACACTGGGCCTTTTCAGGGCAGTATCACTCCTTGTCCACTCCTGCAGAATTGGAAGCTGTACTGGGTATTGGCAGTGACTGAGGCTGCTCTTCAGGGTTAATTACCTGAATTAAGTGAGCATGTTCCCGTGTCAGGTCTTCCAAAAGTTGTGGCTTTTTCTGAGTGAGCACTTGTTCGGTCTCACAGATCCCATCCTTCCCTTCTAGCTTTTCTTTCCTGCTTCTCTTCTGCATGTAGCCACCTCCCTGACTGCACTTGCAGACTGTGGGGGATTTGGAAAGGCATGCACCAAATGGTGGCTTTAGGAATATGGGAAAGATGCAGATCTGCTGCCTCTCAGCCATGTAAAAGGGTGAGGATAAGGCCAGGATGATGTGCTGCAGAAACTGGGAGGCTGTAGGAAGGTTTCACCACGTTGTACTAATATTAACAGGGCATTATGAGGAATCCACAAATAGCTCATTGACTGTCAAATTGTGGTGCTGTGCCTATGCATGGTGGTATCTGGGAAAAATGCACCAAAGCCAATTAATTGAAATACTAATGTAAAGTTTCTCTACCTATCATTGCTTTTTTATCCCTTTTTCTTTTTCTTGGTTTTGGTCTTCTCTTTTTCATTTACATCCTTGTCCTTCATTTTCCATCTTTATTATTTATAAAATTCCCTTTTGTCACTTTCTTCCCATCTAGTACTTTCACTTCTCTTTTCTTGTAGCAATTCTGTGCTCCATATTGCATTTCCCTTTCTGTTAATAAGTCCTTCCCCAGATTCTGACACCTCATGGGAACTGTCCTTCAAGGGCTTAAAGGGTGATTTTTCCTCTCCTGTTCTCCTCTTATCTGCTTGGCAGGGGTAGAGGCTGATAATCTGACTGGCAGAGTGTTCTGTGGTGACTGCAGCTCCTGGTGGAAGAACAAACTTGGTGAAGGTCTCTGAAGGGACCCTAACAAGGTCCAGATGAACATTTGCTGTGTTTCACACAAAGATTTGGTGCTTCACAGGCAAGCTGGCTCAGTGCAGTCATAATGTGATGTCTGTGCAAGAAGGAAATGCTGATGGTGCAGGGGTACAGAGAGGGAGAAGGATGAAGCAGGTTTTCCAAATGTACCATCAGAAAAATACTCATTTAACTGAGGGGAGTAGCTGATCATCATCTCTTTCATAGGTATGGGAAATAGTGTGGTCCTGGAGTTGCTGTTTTGGATTTTCTGCTATGACAGGGCAGCTGTTACATCATTTGCTGGCACTAATTGTTGTAAGACTTCAGCTAATCATGTCTCTGAAGAAGCCCAGCTCAGCTTGGCAGCTCCAGTTTTGTCTCTCTGGCTGGCATCAGGGAGGGCTCAGTGGTGCTGGGACACAACTCCAAGTCAGCCCCATTTCCCATGTTCCTGCCAGCTTTTCCAGGGCAAATCCCATGTGCATGGGGCTCTGGAGAGGCCTGAGGGGCCTTGGCAGAGCTGGCAAGAGTTTGGCAGGAGCCACTGTGCTGCTCCAGGCAGCCTGGTCCTGTGGCTGCCCTCACAGCTGCAAGTGCTCAGGGGCAGAGGGGAAGAATAGGCTTTTCTTTTAAATCAGGAATTACTCATTCCATCTGGGAGCTTTCTGATGACACATCCTTCTAGAAGACTGTCCCTGTCAAAAGCAAGCTTATTACCAATTCAGTTTATTCTCTCCTATTAGGTTGAACCACAAAGCCGCTGAGTTAAACTGACATCGCTGGGTGTTACCCAAAGAATGACAATTTTTAGAATTAGAAAGCCTATTCTTCTCCCTGTTGTGGTTTAATTCCAGGCAGCAACTAAGTACCACACAAACAGTCCCTCACTCCTCTCCATCAGCAAGATGAGGGGAAGAGAACTGGCAGGGTAAAAATGAGAAAACTCATAGGTTGATAAAAGAATAGTTTAATGATTGGGATTTTTATATTAATAATAATAATATTTATACTACTAATATTATTAATAGTAGTAGTAGAGGAAGGAATAAATCCCAAGAAACACAAGTAATGCATCACTTGATGTCTGTTGCCAACCCAACCCCCAGCAGCAATCAGCTCCCCACAGTTTACATACTGGACATGAGATTCCACAGTATGGAATATCCCTTTAGCCAGTTCAGGTCAGCTGTCCTTGCCATGCTCCCTCCCAGCTTCTTGCATACCTGCTCTCCAGCAGAGCATGGGAAACTGAAAAGTCCTTAAGGTATAGTGAGAACTACTCAGAAACAAGCAAAACATCACTGTGTTATCAACATTACTGTCATACTAAATCCAAAACACAGAAGGTACCGGCTACTAGGAAGAAAATCAACTCTACCAGCCAAAACAGTCCCAAATAATTTATTTTCAAATTCAAAAATAAATTTAAGGCATTAAGAACACAGCAGAAACTACCATGTCACAGCTAGAGGATGAGCTCCTGTTCTGGATGCAGGAGCCAGAGTTCCCTCCACCAGAAGCCTGTGGTTCCCCCTGGGGAGCAATGCTGTGAGATGTAAAGGCTCTCAGAAGCATCAGGCACAGCCTGCACAAGGCTCACATCCCATATGAACAGTCAAAGCCTTCATAGTGCTCAGGAGGTTAATAATCATTAATGAACTCAGAAGTTTTCAGTGGCTTTTAAACTCTAATTTCACTTTCAATCAAGTTGTGTCAAATTTAGCTGAAGATTAGGTGACAAGCATTAAGACTGAACTGCTGCTCTGCACCACTTTGCTTTCCAGTCAGCCCTGGATGAACAGATTTGCTTTTTTTTTTTTAATTCACATAAAGGTAGGGGTGAGTGTGCTCAAATAAAAGAATCTGCATTCATTCCCCAAAGCCTTTGTTATGCAAGTAAGCAAACAACAGCAATGTAAAATGCCATTGTGTGACATTTGCAGCAGCAAATATCTGATTTTGTGTTGGGCAGAAAACATCCTTTGTCCTTGATTTCCAGATTATTTTATGGCTTTCCCTGTGACTAGAGAAAGAATGTTGGTGATGATAGAGAAACTGCAAATCTTTGAGGTTCAGACTGGCGTGTCTAAATCATGTGTTTGAACCTGAGTCAATCCCCTAGAAATTATTTTCCCACAGGCGAGACTGGTGGATGTCCCTGTTTGCTTTTAAATCTTGGTTTGGGGTCTTTGCCTTGCTTCTGTTGTGTGGGTCATAACCGGCTTCCTAAGATTGCCAGAACATTTTTTACTTACTAATCTCAGTGTCTGTGCCCTCAACTATCTCTCTCCTCCCTTCCAGTGGTGCACTATATTTTATACAGGTTTCAGCCTGTTGTACTAAAAGCATTAAATGGAGAGCTGTTGAGCATTTTGTGGTTTACTGTTTGGTAAGTGTGGGAGATGGACATCCACTGAAGCTCTCCAGGCAGGTATGTCCATAGCAGGACTGCTGGTGGCTGCAGGGAATCAGCCTGATGGCTCTTTCCCTCCAGCCTCTCCCAAGAGGGTTATTTCCTTAAAAGAACCTTGTGGAAAATTTATTTTAATAGTGCCTTTCAGAACTGGACGGTTAGACTTCAGAGCATTTACCCCACTCTTGGAGATACCCTTTTAAAACAAAAGATACAGTATTTTTCATAATTCTAGGAGGGAATCACAGCTGCTGCAACATCTGTTTCTCTCCCTTCGCAGAGGAAACACTGCATTACACACAGCTCATGATGGGTTTCTTTCATTTAAACATTTTTGTGCCTTAATTTGAAAGGGTGTCTTGCTGTGTAGTTTCTCTTGCGAGGTGCTTTGATATGCACCTTCTTTCTTTTCCTGCTAGTTAAGTATCAGGGTAATAGCAAATCTCAGGCTGTCCCTCAGCCTAAGCAAGCTATCCTGAGTGTGTGCTAGAGTTAAACAGCTCTGTGCTCTTTCACTCCTGTGATCCTACATCAGTTCACCAGTTATTATTTCCCCCTGTCAAATGAAACAATAGCAAAGCTTTGAAATGATGCTGCAGCTTTTCCAAAGAGCAATTTCCCTTTCCTTCTCGAGCCTCCTTCTGCCTTTCCCTGTATATTTGATAGTACATCAGCTTCCTCTTGAAACGATCCCCAGCAGAGCACTTCAGCTATTTCAACCAGGGTCTTTCTGAAGGCATTTTTAAAAAACTGGCTTCTACAGCAGAGCTGGGTTATAATGAAGAACAATAAAAAAAAATCCTTCTGCCTCAGAGAGCCAGTTTTGTACTCACTGATGCATGTCGTGAACTCTGTGCCTGGAATATCCCCACTGGAGGCACTCGGCAGTATTGTTTGCACACACAGAGTTAAGCACCTGTGTAAGTGCTTGCAAGGTGATGGCTTTAAACCTCACTAGAAGCTAAAAATATATGCATTGCTCTGTGGGAGAGACTAAACCAGGGCAACTCATCTACAGTGTCTTTCTTTTTATTATCTGTGTTTCTAGACTGGCTGTAATTTAGGAACACATCTAACGAAGAGAACAGTGATGAACTTCCAAAGAATTTCTTCATCCCACTCCAACACTTGTCATCACCTTGATCTAGGCAATTTCCCTGTGATGCTGACTGAATATCTGATATCACAGAAGACACCAAGGGCTACAAGATTTAATCCTAGCACAGCTTTTCAGATAAATAAATGACATAACCAAACTTCCTCTAGAGTTAGTTTCTTGCTGTTGCTGCAAGATTGAATTTGGACTTAGTTTGCTCCAGTGTTTCTCTGTGATGTAATTGCCTAGGAAAATGCAGAACAGTAGTCTTTTGAGCTGTTGGGATTTAAAATGTGCGTGGGTTTGAAAACAAAGACCAGATAAGGACTGTATGAGGAGTCAGATTAATGGCCTGCAGAGCAGAGATTTTGGGTAAGGCTCTGCCATCGATACTTTTGCCTCAGAGAATTTTTTCTGCATAGAGTTGTTAGAATCATGCTATTGGAGTGGAGGCAGTCTGTCTTGGTGGCCCAAATCTTTGATAATTTAATGAAATCCTGCCATGGCCAGTATATGTACAATGAAGATCATAATTTTTACAGCTTGTCTGTACAGAACTTTACATTGAACTGAAAATGGCTTAAGATGCAATCAGCTATGCTCAATATCACAGGGTTTTCCTGGGGGCATTGCTAATACCTGTGCACTATGCCAACCCAGAACAGCTGAAAAAATGGGTGCTTGGAAAACTGGAAAGATATTTGTCCCCAGTAACACATGGTGTCAATGAATTGTGCAGTAGGAATCCTGTAGATACAGAAATTCCTGGGTGCTGAATGAAGCACAGGACAAACGACATGTCTTGGAACTTTTGTTGCAGACTCTGAGATTCTTTTGGTATTTATCATCATTTTCAGCTGCCATTTTTAAAGATGTGTCTATTAACAATGGGCTTGTTAGAAAATATCTTTTTCAAGAGTGGACTTTAAAACTTTGGAAGCCTTTATGAAGCAAAAACTAACAGTTTCTAAGTACAATATAAGCAAGTTAATAAACATTGTGTTAAAGGTCATAAAATTCCTTTCAGGTTTATATGAGAAAACAACACATTGTATAAAAATGTAGAACAGATGGCCTTTCTTCCTTTAAAAGCCTCAGCAATTTCTCTTTAATGACAACATAATATTTGGAAATACTATCTCCTAAATAAACAATGTCATACTGCTTAAGTTAAGGAAATATACTTTGGTAACAAGAGTTAAAGTACATGTTTTTCTTCCTTCCCTTTCTCTAGGACACTTTTTGGGCGTCACTCAAACTTTATCATGCCCTTTTCCCAATGTATGACAGTCCCAATGTAGGGAAGCATATTTGTACCAGATCTTGGCAGATTTCACAATGTTTACAATAGGGACAAATAAAACACACAGAGAAACATCACATTGGATTTTTACCAATGTCACAGGCTTTCAACTTCTTGATTGCTGTAATTTAAGCTCAGGCTGTTGCCAAACTGTTGTGGTGTGCATGGACAAGGGCGATTTCCAGTTGAAATACAATTGCCAAGAGTGGTGCCACAGGACTGGACAGGGATCCACGCGCAGGGCTCTCCTCTGCCCTCCAGCCCTGGGAAGCAGCCCCTGGTGTCAGATTACAGGGAATCCTTTTAGTAGCTCTTGCTCAGTTTAAAAGAGAGCCTACCCTTCAAAAGTCAAACACAGAAAAAGTCCTGAAGTTCTTTTTCCAGATAGAGCTCCCAGGTAGTCCTCTTTCTGTCCTCCTCCTTGGAAAATAGGATCTAATTTTAGCCAAGTGTTGGCACTGTTTCAAAGCACCTCTTCTCAGCTGGTGCTGAAATAAGACATGGGAAGGACTGAGAGAGGTCCAGCTTTTCTCTGGATATCCATCCTTCATTCTTCAGCATCAGCAGTTAGTATTAGACAAGCAGTTCAGAGCAGACTTCTATTTGCAGCTCAGCAGTGATTCACCTCCCATTCAAATGGAATAACAGATTGATGGGGCTCCAGAAAAGGTGCTATGGGATGGCAATAACCTAAATATAGGATTTAAATATTTGAAAGGCTCCTAAATAACTATTTCTCTTTTTAAAAAAAATATTTAGAGATAAAATCTGGGCTCTAAACAAGGTTAATATTGATGCAAACCTAGCCATAAACAGGATGTGAACTAAAATCTGCACAAGGTACAGAGTATTATATTAGCCTGATGCATTTACCTCCCTGATTTTAAGATGAACCACGAATTTTATCATGCAAGTGAGAAGGCAAGCTTTTTAAATTAATAATCTATTTTAAAATGCACTTTGTGTTAAGATCCAGATAATTCTGCAAAGAAATTATAAAAAATTTAGGTAAGATCCTCTGATATTAAAGTTGTTCTTATCTAAAGATGTCTGCTTTTATGTCAACACAAGTATTTCAAGTTGGGAAGATGTCAATTTCCATGTGGCAGGCTCCATTATGAAAAGGAGAATACATGGAGATATCAGATAAAGAAACTCCCCTGTTGTCATGGTGACAGCAATTAGCAGCAGTTAGAACAGCAGACAATGGATTTAATGGTTTGGTCTAATAGTGACTTAATTACTTAGCAGCCTAGTTTGTCTATCAGCATTTCAATACACAGGAATAATTCAGTGCTGTGCTCCCACTACATGATGCCTTCACTTAGCATTTTGAGTCTATTACAAGCAGAATTGCAGTAGCATCATTACCATAAATATTTTTGATTTCCTACGTGCTGGGCAGGCCGAGGTAAATGGCCTTGTGTAGCAATCTCACTTGAGCACCTCCCGTCACACAGCAGAGAGCCTGCCAGGCAGGAGAGAGAGCAGTCTGTGCTCATCGTACTGCGAGGGTAAAAAACAACCTGGATTCCACTGCAGTTGTGTCTCCTTTAAAATGGGGGGAGAATTTCAAGCTAGGCCAGTCAAGGGTATACATCATGGCATATGTCAGGAATACATTTTCTTTTTTACAGACACCGAATGCCCTTCTTTTCTCTTCCTCATTATTCCTTCAGGCTGGAGGAATGGCAAATAGCTTCACATCAGCTCTCAAGTTGATAAACGGGGTTGCAACTGCTGTTTCCCGTCAGTGGAATTGGCTCAAATTGGAGGCCATGAAGCAGCACTCTGCCACAGCTCACATCTGCCTTGTGGGAGTGAGAGCTTCAACACTGCCTCATCCATTGCTGGGAAGTTCTATGTGCTAGCAGGACAGACTTATAAAAGTCTAAACCACTTAGGCTGCCATTGCTGTCTTTTCTAGGTTTGGGATTTTTTCATTAGCCAACAGAATATTCTGGGTTGTGAAGACCGGATAAATCTGTATTAGCACAAGAAATGTGTATTATGGCAAACACAGTGAAAAACAGCAAAATGGGTAAGTCACATAGGTGTGAGATTTTTTCCAGCCCAAGCACAACTAAACTACAATGTGAAAAACAGAAGAGGCAAGACTTATTTGTGCCTTATCACATGGCAGAAATTTGAAATGTTCTCTGTCAGGAAGAAGATATAACAAAGAAGCTTGCTTAGGAACATTGTACATATTCAAAGCTCAATATTATATCATTGTGAACCTTCCCAAACACTGCATTTACTCACATGTTCCATGGTTTGTCAGCCAGCACAATCATTATTGTGTTTTTGAAGAAGGATGACCATGACATTGATAGAGGTGGAAAGTAGCCAGCAAAAAAAAAGGTTGTTTTTGGCCAAGTCAGTAACCAGTTCCTTCTCTACAGAGACCTGTTTCAGCAAAAAAAGGCATAATGTAAAGAAAGAACAAGGACCTGAGGAAAAATCAAGCAGAAGTATTCACTTCAGCACTGCCACATCAAAACATTCATTAAGTAACCTTAGATTTTATTTCTTGTCAGATTTTTTCCTTTTGATTAGTTGCCTTTTTCATCCTAATTTAACAGTGGAGCACCTACCTGCCTTTGGCTACATTTAAAGCAAACTCTGAATGGTAGAGTTAACCTATGTTTTTTTCTCTTTTACATTTGAGAATTCTTTTGTTCGGGGAGTCTGGGAATTACTCAACTACCTTTTAAAAGTTTGGTATTAAGCCTATATTGATTAAAAGCTAGACAGTACTGTAAATAAAATAAATTACAGTGCTCAGCAAACTTGATTTTCTTTTTCTCAACCAAAGGATTGTGAAGGTCTCCAAGCCTTGTTAAATCAAAGCAAAATGTTAATGTCTCACATCTCTTGAAGTTAGTGAATATCTTGGCATATCCTATTCTCCATGTCTCAGGTGATCTTCCTTAATTTAAGCCCTGAAGGACTTTACTTTTCAAGTCCAAATCCACTTTGAAATCTGACTTTGTGTCATTGTCACTGCTATGTATGGGGCTGGGGACCAGGCTAAGTTACAGCACCTGAAAATTCCTCAGTCATGATTTAAAAAACATGACCAATAGCTAATAATCCTTACTACCAGTTTTTCACACCCTTTGCCCAGAGGGATCATCCTGTGCCCAAAGGTGATTTGGCAATTTCTGGAAATCCAGGGTAAGTAAAGGACAAGCTAGATTTGTTGATGAGGCTATGCAAAAATATTCAGAAGGTGCAAAGTCTGTGCCCCAGGAGGGCTTGTGAACAGTCTAAAGGAAAGCAGGAGATATGGCCAAACGTGATGATCTTAACTTGTACTTTTCACCTATTGCATATACATATATAATGAAGCATTTTTTGATGGCTCCATGTAGTAACCTCACAAGAAACAAATGTAGACATGATACATCAGAAAAAGTTTAAAATATAATACTTTCAAATGCTTAACTTCTTTTCAGGAGACAGTTTGCACTGTGAGTATATGCAATTAATTCCACAATATCTTCACTGCTTTAAGAGAGAAATCATACTCACTTTCCAGATGCATTCATTTTATTTGAGAATTAATATCACCAAACAACAGAAATCATCCCCTTTACCATATATTGATAGATTTTTTTTATTGTTAACATGATGAAGCCATTGCTGAATTATTGAAATTGGTAAGAATTTTGCCACTTGTAGTAATGGAAAGAGGACTGGGAATCTTTTTTTCTCTTTGGCCAAGGAGTTGTTCTGAATCATAATAGAAGACTGACTTCTTTTATCATGGCTTTATCTCTGCTAATGTGGGGTTTTTTTCATTTATATGAAAAAATCATATTCTGAGTTAATGAAGTTTTGTATATACTGAGCTTTTGTCCTCTGAGACGGGCAAGGGATAAGAAGAACCTTTTTCTGTTAATATAGATATGAAACTTCTTTCCTGCAAATGCAAAGGTGAGGACATCATATTTGCCTCTCCAATTAAGTGTCAGATACTTAAGTCAGTAAAGTTATTTTATATTACTGAAATATCTGATCAGACTCTTAGCCCAGTGGGAAAAAGGGTTCCTGGAGTGAGGAGCATCAAATGGCTTTCCTCAGTGTTAATACCAATATATGAAAACAAACTTTGCTTTCATCTGTGATCTTTTAGTCTCATGGTAATTTAACAGAAAAAGTGAGGGGAAACTAAAGGTCATAAACATGAATAGTTCTAATTTACACTGTCTGAGAAAACAGTCTGTGTAATTGCAAATAGTATAATTCTTTGAAATACAGAAAGTGGAAGAGTCTTGGGAGACAAATTTAAAAGTCCAAATAAAAACTCTGGGAGAGTTTCCTCAGTGTATGTGGTTCTGTCTTTAGGATAAAATTCAGAGAGATGTTGAGCAAGAAGAACCAAGAGTTAATATCAGATCTCAGTGTATTTACACTGCAATGCTGTGCCAATTATTATGGGCATAATATTGCCCTGCCATAATGACTAAGTTTCCCTAAAGAAAAAACTTTCCCTGAAGAAAAAGCCATAAAGAAACTTCATGCTTTGTGGAGCCTGGGTTACTGCCATAACACAGAGTTTTGTCAGATAGGCATGGCACTACCTGCCAGTCCTCCTATATTCCACTTTTCCATAGGATCAACCAGAATTATTTTCTAAAAGATTTTTAACTTTTTCCAACAAGAAGGCCCTGAGGTCAGAAAATTCCCTTAAACAGACAATGTTAAAGGCCAAACACAAAATCTGTCCCAGTGGAAAGCAGAGAGGTCTGGTATGACAGGATCTCTTTAATGCCATAGAAGTTGAAAAGAAATCAGCAAAAACCATGACTGTTAATAATTAATGTCATGGTGTGAGAACCAAAATCAGGATGACTACAAAATAACATGAATTAGAACTAGATTAAGGTTTTATAAATGTATACATAGCAAGAGGAAAACAAAAAAGAAGAGCAAAAAAGAGATGAGAGGGAAACCTGCATTTTTCTTTGGTCTTTACAAAAAATTATTAACAGTCACAAAAAGTTAAGAGAGCTTTAATAAGAGAAAAAGAGTTTGGACTATATAAAGTGAAAGAACGTCTTAAAGAATAGTTACGTAAATTTGGTTACACAAATTACTAGGAAACCATGAAATTAGTCTTAAACTACTATGAACTAGCAGATCATATTTAGGATCCCCAGCAAGTGAAGAAAAGCAAATATAAGATTTTTTTTCCAAAAGAGAGAGAAAGGACATTAAAGGGAAGCCAGGCTAACTCAGATTTATGCACAGATAGCAGAATAAATAATTTAAATAATCTAATTTAAATATAATAAATTATTTAAACCTACATTGTTTAAACCTGCAGAATACTAATGCAAGAGGAAACAGCCAATATGGGTTTGTCAGGAGCAAGTCAATCTGTTTTCTGTTTTTGACAGGGCAATCATCCCAATAGACAGGGTAGCAGGAAAAGACATGATACATCTTGACTCTTATGTCAATGTTGCAAATAAAATAAGTAAATGGAGCTAAGAATATGGAAAGAAATCATTCTCAAAATGAATCAGTGGTTCACTCTCCACACAGTATGCATTTGAAAAAGGGGATGATCTTTTGAGCCACCCTACTTCAATTAATACACAAAATTTTAATTAATAACTTTGATGGTGGCTAGAGAGCATGTTGCACAGTTTGTGAATGGTTCTGATATGGGAGGAGCTGGAATTCTTTTGGAAGATGGGATTTGACAAAGGCAAATAACAGAGGGTTCTCTGGAATCAAGAAGTCATACAGAAACCATCAAAAGAGATATACTGTGTTCAGCAAGGAAACATTGAACAAATTAAATGAGAAATAATGACCAGGCAAGATGGACCACAGGCCAAAAATGTGCAAGTAGTGTCATGCTGCTACAAAATCATGTAAACACCTGCTTGGGATGGTGACAGAACAGTTTCATGGAGGTCAGAAAACTGAGTCACTCTCCTGTACTTGGGGTGTTTGAGATCTTAGGTGGAATATCCTATCTGCTTTTGGGGTCCATGCCTTAGAAAGTTTGCAGTCTGTATTGAGACATTTTAAATAACTGATGTTTAGAAAATCTAAATTGTTAGAAGAAGCTGAAGGGATTTGATTTGGTTAGTCAAGAAAGAGAAAAAATAAAAGACTGAAGGAAACATAATAGTCTTCAAATACATAAATGAATTTTAGAGAAAGCTGTTCTTTGTTTGACATAGGAAGAAAAAAATATAATCATCTTACCCTGAAGCAAAGGTTATTTACTTCAGATATTAAAAGATTTTAAGAGCAGGTTGGAGGAAATTGGGTCACATTTGGGCCAAGTGTTTAAGTTTTCCATGGAGACAGAAAATGAATAACCTCTATTTTTCTGCATCTATTGTAATGTAAAGCTCATCTGAGCCTTTTTGAGAAAAATCCATTGACTCTCCTATAACCAGTTAATACAGCTCCTCTCACAGCAGTGAACTCTCCTCCCTGGTGGAAGGCAGATGTGCAAAATATTAACAAAATCTGAATATCACAAGAGGTCTTAGGGACACCGGAGAAATACCACCCATTGTGGGATTTTCTGGTTTTGATGAGGTGACCCTCAGAGTACCTCTGCTGTTTCTGAGACATCTGCCAGCCCAGATTTCAGCTTTGGCCTCACCAATGTTAGTGTTTTATTTAAAGTGAATAATACTGTATTTTCAAGCTAGTAATCACAAATTCTTAGAGATGCAAAGAAGCTCCATAGGAGTTGCAGGCTTTTCTGTCATTTCCACAGGATTTTTTTCATCTGGACTCATTCAGCTGACAGTGTTGCCTCTTTAGGCAATTATCACCCACAGCAAGGATTTCTATCTCAACCAAATCAGGAGCTCTGTGTTTCTTTCATTGATATTTTCATACTGTTTATAACTGATTTATCAAAAATATCCTAACTTTATTTCCAGTGTATGATATTGTTATCTCAGGATGTGTTCAGGTCAGAAAACTGGACTCTGTTGGTATGAGGAGTTTTTTACTTAGGTAACTCTTTTCCTTATGGTTCATTCTGCTGCTCCAAGTTACTGGAGTGCAGAACTGGTGCAAACTCCAAATACACCCTTATATTTAGTTTAATTTTCACAGTAACAGCCAGCAGCCTGTTTATCACTTTTAAATGGAATCATTTATTTTAGACCACAATCTGTGGCCTTATCACTGTCACCATGTTGACAGTTTATCTGTCTGAAATCTCACCTACATGTTCTTAACAGCATTGCCTGGCTGCAAGGTCTTGGCCAGCTGCTGGGTGTCAGTAAAAGAGGTGACAGCTTCTCAGCAGCTGCCCGAGCTGCCCGGGTACAGCGGCTTTCCTCCCTTTCTCGGGGGGCAGAGCAACACTGCTGTGCTTGTGGAAGGAGAGATGGCTGAGCAGCCTGCACATCACAGTTTTGTCAGGACTGTGCTGTCACCTGAGAGCAGGGTTCCCTAGCGGGGGGGTTTCACACTGTACTGCCAGAAGCTTGTTGTCCTGCTGAATGAGACACTGTGATGCAGAATGGATCCAGAACAGGGTCCAGGTACCTGACCTGGGTGCACATTTACACCTTCTTCACTAAATAAAGATCCCTAGCACCAAGTCTCTTTGGGGTTGGTGTCTGACAGACTATTACAGAGACTTTGCTTTTTTTTCTTTCTAGTACAGCCAAGTCCTCAGAAAGCAGAAGGCCCAGGAAGCAGAAGAGCTCAATTCACCTCCTTCCACAGCTGGATGTGTTTCCAATCCCTCATTTCCACTCCTCAGGGATGGGCACCAGTCCTTCAACACTCATCTGCACTGGTAAGAAAACCACCACCATCAACACTCGAAACCTGCAGCCAAATAGCCCAAAGGAGGTGGAAAAGGAGCCTAATCCTGTAGGGCAGCACAAAGAAGCACCTCACACCTGTGAGGGAAGGAGAGGCAGCTGCCTGCATTATTTTCCTCTCTATGCAATGTGAACTAATATAAAGTACATAACCAAGATGAAATGGTGCTTGAAGGCAGACAGGGCCATCTCTGGGAGCCCAGCAAGGTGAACCCCAGTTGCTGCAGCTGGTGAGACCGGGGCAGCAGCTCCAGGAAGGCCACACTGCTCTGTGAGAGGAAGAGGGAAGAAGTAATCCAGGGTAGACACCTTGAGGATGGCAGAAAACAGGAGACAGGGATGACTTGATGAAGACTGCTTTACTTGACCTTATTTTATTACTTTCTTTTGCTGGTTTTAGTTATAGGTGTCCCCATCTTTATGCTGCTGTGGCAAACATTTCAGAATCATCTTTAATAAGCACAGAAGTAATCCAGCTGAAGCAGTGTAGCTATTCAAATGCTTAAAATAAAGCATATGATTCCTGAATCAAGACTTTAATAAGTTAATTACATTTCACAATTATGCCTTTTCATATAGGCAGCAGTCCTATTTCCTCATGTTAGCCATAAATGTGCAAAAAATAAAAGAATGAACAAATTTTCCATCCTAAGTAATTGAGTTCTGTTTTCAAAAGGAAAAAGTTTTTCATGGAAACACTGTTTGAAGTTTATTCAATAATGCTTTTAAATAATTCCTTGGTATATTTGCATTTTTCCTCCCCTTTTTATTTTTGATATCACCATAATGGAGAGACTAAAATAACATTTAGCTTAGAAGCATGTCTTTATATATGTTCCAATTGTTCCCATTATTACAGCTGACAGAGATAAAGTGGCATCTGAAGTGTATATATAGTATATACAAAAGAGTCTCTGAGATAAAAATTCTGTGATCCTTAAATACTTTTCAAATGTCTCCAAAGGGATTTTGCTTCAATAAAGAAATTTAACAGAGAAAAGCAATTTCTGATTACACAGATCTCTTTTTTGCCATTTAACGGGGTTTAAATTTAATCACTGACCTAAAATATTAATTTTGAAAGTGACTTGTAAAAAAATTCAGAAAAGTTGTTTATGCTTTCAGTTTTGTTCTCTGAAGACAGCTGAATGGCACAAAAATGTATCTAGCATTGTCTGCTTGTTCTCAATAATCTCTTTTAGTAGGATTAGTCACAGTATTCAATTAAGAGAAGGAGCAATTAATTATATCCTTGTGAAATGAAGAAGAGAAGAATCTTTGAAATGTTCTTTCCTCCTCACCTTCTCCATTTAAAATATAAAATTACATTATGTATTTTTCAGCTATGGAAAAACTTTCAGTCTTCAATTTAAACAATAGCAGTGGGAATGAGCAGCACATGACACAAAATTAATTTGGATTGATTTTTTGGTAGGGTGGAGGAATGTATTGTCAAAATGAAAAGGATGGTTGATTTAAAACAGTCAATAATCCATGAAGCAAGGCTTTGCTGCTACAGAGCTGTCAGCAGTTTTGGTCAAGCATTTGTGCTCAACCCAAGCAAAATGGTTTGTTTCAATAGTTTGTTTGGATGTTTGAAAAATTAAAAGGGTTCCTACTTGTCCTCATCACCCTGGCATGATTTTGCTTAGTATAATAATGATGTAATGTTCATTAAAGCCCTTAAGGGGCTTTTCTACCTTTTGTTACAAGGCTTGCATAACAGCTAAAAAAGATAAAAGATCTAAATATTACTCTGTGGAAAAAGTAGCATGAGGATAAATTTCTTGAAGAAAAAACAGGAGATAGTAAGCTACAAAGGAGAGCAATGTAGTAGTAAGGATGTGCTGCCAACTCCTTGATAAACTTAGAGAAAATGACCACAGATTATTGAAAAGACTACAGGGCCAGTGGGGGCAGAAAACATAATATTGAGAAACCACAATTTTCCATATGTAGGTTGCGTAAATGGTACAACAGGGGCACAAAGACTCTTGAAAAGATTAATCTGAGAACCCCCAAATGGGAAAAAATCTCTTATTAGTCTGAAACAGTGCATCAGGCCCACATCAATAAGTAATTGTGCAAGAACCACATCCTCTCACTAAATTTAATGGGACTGTAATCAAACTACTTGCTAGAAAATGGTTTAAAACTTTCACTGCATAAAATGTATTACCAGAAAGGAAGAAACTCTAGGGAAAATTGGAAGGGAAAGCCAGAAGGGTAAAATGCTGGCAGAGGAGTGTGAAAATGGTGAATGCTCAGCCTATGTGTACAGCACCTATATAAAGGCTCCTCTTCAAAAGATACCAAATTATAATTACAAAGGAAATTCCTAGGCCAGTGATAAAGCTTGCTGGTGACACAGAGTTATTCAGGATTACCAGCTGCAAGGATTTGCAAGAAAAATTCTCACATGAAACCAATGACTGGGTGCAAAATCTCAGAAAAGTATTTGTGGATAACTGCCAAGAAAAAAATAACTAAGAGTACAGGCACAGAGGTACCTTCTGTTCTTGTTCAGGAAATCTATTGAAATAATCATAAGACACATTTTTTTGCCTTGAAAAGTACTAGGTGAGTGTTCAAACCTGGTCTAGTGGAAGGTGACCCTGTCCATGGTGCAGGAATTTGAAGCAGGTGATCTTCAGGTTCCTCCCAAGCCAAACTATCCTATGATTCTATGAAATATTCTCTCCAGTGCCACTGGCTCATCAGTATGGAAGGACTTGCAGGAGAAGCAGATCTGAACTGTTCCACTGGAGGGGAGGGAAGGAGGCTCATGTCAGGGCTGGGCTGCAGTCAGGCCTTGGTGTTTGTGCCTCACTGCCAGCTCAGCTCCATCTCTGAAGCAGCACCTCTACTGCGCAGTGCAACTTGTTCAGTTTAAACAATTTCTACAGACAACAACTTTGATGTCAAGGAAAAGAAAAAAATTTATTTTTGTGAGCTGCTTGCTTTAAGTGAATGTGACTTCATGGTGGTCTTGGTGTCTCACCAAGGCTTGTCTTCGATTAAAAACAGTCATGTGCAGTAATTCACATCTGTGATTTCTGGATAGTGTGATGTTGCCCCATGCAAATTGTCTGTTTCCTTAGATTTAGGCATTTTTTAAAATGCCTTTTAAAGTTATCTGACATATTTATCTTGGCAACACTAAAATTTTGTTCAGTGTGAGATTGTATTAATAAACTGTAATTTCCTTAATGATACTTGATGCATTTTTAATTACAAAGGCCATAACATTTCCGTATCAACATCTCAACTACGACTAGAAGACCTAACCTTTTGGAATTTATTTCTGTTGATCTCAGAAAACTGAAACCTATAGGCAGAGCAGTCACATAACTGGATGTTAAAACACCCTATTTCTTTAAAGCTTGCCTTTTGATCCTCACATTGCCATTGAGACTCTGAATGCATCATTCATTGCAGTGTTTTCCTATGACAGCTGGACTGCATGCTGTTATTCTTTTAATTGTAAAGTGTCTCTTTTTCTGAGGCAAAATGGATCTGATGGTGAATGGCTACCCTGACAGGCACCTAGAGGCCACACATACAGAGCTTCAGCTAGAATTTTCTGTACTTGTGTTTCTAGAAAGCATCAAGCCTTTATTTATTTTTCCTTGAAAGACACATTGTTTCTCTGTGGAAGCCATCATTTCTGCTCCATCTAGCACAGGACATTTTCAGACATTATAATGTTGGATAATTATCATTAATTCTATTGCTTTGTGTTTTCAGTGTCTTTAATATGTGCCCTTTCCTTTCCAGCACTATTACAGGATTTAACATTCCCTTGATGTAGCAGAACCTTTGCCAGAGTCCCTGCTGCGCACCAAGACCTAATCAACCTGCATGTTTGCTGTGAATTGCTCCAAAGCTGCTCAGCCTGAGAGCAGGAGCTAACCTGCAGCACTGTCATTCTGCAAATTCCTGCCAAAGTCTGAGACCAAGTGCCCTTTCTGATGCAAAAATTTTTATTGAATTGAGAGTGGAATCTAAACTGGGTTCTGGCTCAAGGGAAAGTGCATTGCTTGAGTTTCACCATCCTATTGATGAGGTGTTCACATCTCACATGTTTGTGTGCTGGGAGAGGGGTATCACACAGGAGTGAGATTATCTAACTATTTGGTTTAATTGTATATATTTGTTACTGGGAAGAAGTAGACATATGCTACTTGACCAAGTGTCTTTCACCAATATTTTGATTCAACATTCCAGGTTGCTTTGCTACTGACCAAATAGCCATTCATTGAGAAAAGATCATTTGTTGTTTATTGCCAGTCTGACAGATGTCAGTTGTTTCAACATTTCTCAATTCTGCTGTGTTTTTAAAATAGGACAGTGTGGTAGGGACTCTTTAAAGTTAAAGCTAGCAGCATGTCAGAGATGATAAAGGTACTACAACCACACGTAGCACAACAGAAGATAATTGATGTATTCCTGCAGTGCAAGCCATCAGCTTCCAGTGTGTCAGAGCCAGTCTCTGTCCCTACACTCTGTATTCATTAGTGCCTCAAGGGATACTTATTCACCTTATCTGTTCTCTTCTAGTGATACACCATTTTTCAACTGGAAGAGAGGCGC
Source organism: Emberiza elegans (assembly GCA_024865655.1). Lineage (NCBI taxonomy): Eukaryota > Metazoa > Chordata > Aves > Passeriformes > Fringillidae > Emberiza > Emberiza elegans. The sequence goes on along the minus strand of JALJVW010003023.1, from coordinate 18,986,459 downwards.
ATGCAAGTGATAAAAGAGATGGCTCACATCTTGAGAGTAGGGAGGCCAGATAATGATATATGTGTGGGCAATGTTTAACATTCCCTTGATGTAGCAGAACCTTTGCCAGGGTCCCTGCTGCGCACCAAGACCTAATCAACCTGCATGTTTGCTGTGAATTGCTCCAAAGCTGCTCAGCCTGAGAGCAGGAGCTAACCTGCAGCACTGTCATTCTGCAAATTCCTGCCAAAGTCTGAGACCAAGTGCCCTTTCTGATGCAAAAATTTTTATTGAAATGAGAGTGGAATTTAAACTGGGTTCTGGCTCAAGGGAAAGTGCATTGCTTGAGTTTCACCATCCTACTGATGAGGTGTTCACATCTCACATGTTTGTGTGCTGGGAGAGGGGTATCACACAGGAGTGAGATTATCTAACTATTTGGTTTAATTGTATATATTTGTTACTGGGAAGAAGTAGACATATGCTACTTGACCAAGTGTCTTTCACCAATATTTTGATTCAACATTCCAGGTTGCTTTGCTACTGACCAAATAGCCATTCATTGAGAAAAGATCATTTGTTGTTTATTGCCAGTCTGACAGATGTCAGTTGTTTCAACATTTCTCAATTCTGCTGTGTTTTTAAAATAGGACAGTGTGGTCGGGACTCTTTAAAGTTAAAGCTAGCAGCATGTCAGAGATGATAAAGGTACTACAACCACACGTAGCACAACAGAAGATAATTGATGTATTCCTGCAGTGCAAGCCATCAGCTTCCAGTGTGTCAGAGCCAGTCTCTGTCCCTACACTCTGTATTCATTAGTGCCTCAAGGGATACTTATTCACCTTATCTGTTCTCTTCTAGTGATACACCATTTTTCAACTGGAAGAGAGGCGCATGCAAGTGATAAAAGAGATGGCTCACATCTTGAGAGTAGGAGGCCAGATAATGATATATGTGTGGGCAATGGAGCAAAAATGGGGAAGATTTGAAAAGCAAGACAACTTTGTTCCTTAGATAACCTTCACCTCCTTCCTGCTCCTCAGGTGAGCCTTGCTCACATGGAGAACAAAAATCAATTCTTCACAGGGACAAAGAACTGGCTTTGAAACAGCCCTGTCATAAGCTGGATGGGACTTCAGAGCTGTGCAGGACAGCACAGAGCTCATCCTGCCGAGGGGAGAAAAAAGCATTGTGCACAGTGTCAGAGAAATCTCTGAGATGGGCTCTGTTCTCAAGATCACTTGACTCAGTATTAGATTTGGGGGATCAATGGCACCAAGAAGGGCTCGTTAGTTATGGCAATTACAGTGTTGAGCTGAATGAATTAAAAAGGGGAGAAAAAGTTGAAAAAACCCCAAAGCGCATGGATTTCCAAAATGTACTTCTCACTTTTTCTATGTTGCAAACTGAGTTTTTAAAATACAACAACTTTTGAAGTGGCTGTTAAACCTGTGCTGCCCATGTCACCACGCTGCTCAAAGGCTTTCAGAAGCTGCTATGCAGAATTCGGGCAAGCAGCTGCACAGCTCCCTAACAGCAGCAGGTAGTCACTGTGGTTGCAGCAGAGTGTATTTACCTGACCTGATTTCACGTCAGAAAGAATTAGCTGTCAGACAACAATTTCAAATAGACCATCACCCAAACCAAGGAGCTTTCTTGCTAACCTCGGAGCAAAAGCAGAGTAGGTGCTTCTATGCAGAAAAAAGTCAGTGAGAGTGCCCTGACCAAGCACAACTGACAGCAGACAGGTCCTGGTGGGGCCTGACTGAGGTACTGCTACATTTTTAAAGACAAGAAACTGGCCAAGCTGAAAGAGCACCATATTCCTGAGCTATGCATTACTCATTTGTACTTTGACCACACCAACTGGTGCATGATCACAGAAAACACTAAAGTGTGGAAGTTTTAGGGAAAATTCCCTTACTGAAGTGCACAGGGAATACTTAGAGGTTTTCTTTCTTTTGAAAGCTCAGCGCCTTTGAAAACAGTTCCTGAAATTTTTATAGCCTTGGGTTTGTTTTGGTGAGAAGGGCATGTACGAGGAAGAAGCTGCTTTTAAACTCTCAGGTTCCGTGACTTTGTTTTCTTTGATTTTGTTCTTAAAATACATCTTTATTGAAATTTTTTCCTAGAGTTATTATTTCAGGCTGAGCACACTTTAGCACACTGATCCCTTTTCATAAACAGCTGCCAGCTGTGTTTTGTTGCTTGAAAATAGATAAAATACAGTTGGAAGGTGATTGCTGGATTATTTTTTATGTGTGCATTAAAAGTCTTTGTTGTTCATTTATTACTATATAATCATTCATGTCAACTTTTTATTTTAAAATTTATTGTAGTCTGCCACTTGATGTAACATAACGTGGGAAGTGAAAGATGCACCATTTTATTACAGTTCCACTTTGTCAGCCCATATGATATTTCCAGTCACACGAGACAGACTGGCTTTTATGAGAATTACTGGGTGTACAGAGCCCTCATGGCAGAGGCAGTAACTCATGACACTGTCACATTCCAGAGATATTTTCACAGCCTTGGAGCAGCCGCAGCCAAGGAAGCAAAGAGATACTTGCCTCCCTGTATGGCACTACATGACCCATCAAAAACACAGTTTTAAAAGGGGGTTCATGTTTTGAGGATTGCTCTTGCCCTGCCAAGAAAATTAGAAGTCAGAAGGATTTAGTAACTCATTTAAATCTCTACAGTGAATGAGCACAGCACAGAAAAGTGTTCCAGTGGTTGCTAGTCAACTGAGAGAATATTTATTAACATAATGCTTTTTATCTGCAGATTCACCTTTTGCAAAGAAAGTCAGATTCATTACCTGATTTTTATAGATAAAGAAACAGTAACAATTTACTCTTAGAGTTTGCAATGTAAAGTAAATATTTGGAAGCAAAACAAACAATAATCCCAAACAGCACAGCTGCTTTGCTGATGTTTATTTATTAATGTCTGTCCATAATTTTACTTCCTGCTTTTGTTTCCATGATTTGTGAAGCAGCAAGTCAGAGATCAAACTTGTTTTCTGAGAAATAAGCCCTTGCATGCTCTTTACGTGCCTGTCAGTAGCAGATGTATATCATGTTTTCAGACCTAGCATGAAAAAGTGCAGCAGTCTCTGGTTTTTAATGCAGCTTTAATTCAATTTGGATATAATATCTGTAATAACATTTCCTTTACTTCCTTCCATGGTACCATCATAGTACATCTTGTATTCTCAGGTGGAAGAGCTAGATAGGCTAATCAGTGTCCTCCATCTGTAATGATTGCCTCTGCAGTGCTCCTTTTCCCCCGCTTAATGTTAGCATCACTGTTAGCAAATGGAGAAAATAATTTTCAGACACAAAATGTTGCTGCCATTCAGCTCTGTTGACACCATTCCCTTCATTTCATACAAGGATAACCCAGTCCAACCCTTAAATGAGTGGCCCATACAGGCATGGAACAACCTCAGCAGTATTTACACCATTCTCTAACAGCATCTCTGCATTTTTTAGTGCATCTTCAGGTTGCCCAAAGCACCTTTGAGCCCCTCCATCATATTTGCTCCCCTGGTTCAACAGGCTGTTTACCCACACAGTGCACAAGAAAAATGCCTCTGATGGTTGCTGCCAGTCCTTGTCCTCAAACACACCTGACACTTAGCTTTTTCCTGGAACAACACAGGTATTTTAACTGAACCTGGCTACTCCTGTTGGAAGGTTTTAGCCTATTCCAGCATTCCTTTAGAGCTCATCATCTCCAGTTCCTCCCTCTGAGAGCTGCAATGAGTCACCACTAGATTTCTCCTAATGCTGATCCCCTGCCTACCTGATCCACGCCAGCTGTTTCTGAACAAGATCCATGTCACAGGGAAAATACTAGACTAGCTGGAAGGATTTTTAATCTCTGGACAACTGTTAGCAGCTCTAAAAGTAACTCTCACCTCAAACAAGGAGCTAATGTCTTTGTTTTGAATGAAATTACCTGCACAGGGCCAATTTAGCAGGGAAGTTCTGCCTAAGGGATGCCTTGCACTCACAATGGCTGCCTCTGGACTTCTTGGGATCAGACTTAATTCAGACTCTTGCAAAAGAAACTGCTCTCAGACACGGCCCTCAAAGTGGAAAGAAAGTAAAAGTACATATTTGTTTGCAAAGAGCTTGCATTAATAAATCCTCACATTTATGCATGTCAGAAATGTGATAAAGCCATAAGCTGTATTCTAAATTCTTGTTTTGATTAGAATGCCAGTAGCAAAATCAGGACTGAGTGCATTCTTTAATTTCTTCCACACAGTCTGTATGTGCAGTTTACAAGGTAGGCACTACTTTGTGCCAAGGGATATAGGAGGGAAATGCTCTGCACTCCTGAGCAGCACTTGATCTCAATTTGTTTTCCTCTGTGCTCTTTGCTGTTCTGCACTGGATTCTAGAATAGACAGGTACAATTCTTCTGGCTTCATTTAGGCATCAAGTCAGTAGATCTGTATGTAAGTCTAGTTTTGTACTCCTTTATTGCCTATGGAGTTAATGGCAAGGAAGAGTTCCTTTAGAGGATGAACAATGGAATGCACCTTAAAGACTTGTTTGGACTAGCAAGCTCCTATTCAGCACCTGCTCATCTCTTTCCATTGCTTGTGGAAGGAGCACAGAGAGGAGTTCAGCCTTAAACACACACTCAGAGTCGTCATCCCCTTCAGCTTTTCACCAGGCAGTGCTGATGACACATCCCTGTTTTGTAAAAAGGTTGCAGCTTTGTGTCTTATCTCTGCTTTACTTTAAAGCATCCACTTCCCTGGATTTATCATCATTTGAGGCCTCACCTGTCCAAAGGACACTTTCAAAAAAGTTTCCAATGTCTGACACTAAATCTGATCTATCAATGATTATCTCCTTTACATTATATAATAATTTAATTTAGTATAAATAAAACTAATATCTTCTCACTTTTTCTGACTTGCAGGTCCCAAGAAATTCCCTGATGTTGGAGATTTCTGTTTTTTCCACAGATGGTTGCTGTGCTGTTCCTAATTTCTTTTGTGAAGCTCTGGGAAATTGTGCTCAGCTACCTCAGGATCACAAGTGCAGTGCAGGGTCCTCTGTTTTGTGCTGGCCACATTAAGCACTGTCACACTGAGTCCCACCCAGCCCATGCAAAGGTGGCACAGGAGCAGCAGCCAGTGCTGCTCACATCACTGAGCCACTGTGAGCACAGCAATGTTTATCCTCCTTCAGCATAAACAGGTTTGATGAGTGTGAGTCTATCATAAAAGATGTTTGCCTGCTGGGTAAATGTCTTTCTTCTAATTTTTTGCTAATTAGCAAACAGCTAACCCCACTTATTATCAAAATTCTTTCTCCAGAGAAAATGCTGCCAAGAGTTTCATAAATCCTTTTCCCTCATCCTTTTTAATTTTAAAAATTGTTCCAAGTATCATTTGGTAGCTATCACCTAAGGAGGCATTCCGTTTGAGTTAATCAGCTCCTGCAAGGTTATCTGTGATCTATCTCAAAGTGCCTTAGCCAGCATCTTGCTTTCTGTCTTAATTAGCAATTACTGGCCTAAAATTGTCACTTACCATAGGCATTTGTACTGACCTCTCAAACTAAGATCATCCACAAAATTAAAACTGGAAGAAGCCTATTTGGTCACTTATTCTATCTTCAAAAGTGCATTTATTATTCATGGTGTGTGGCAGGGAATTTAAGTGTAGGGTATGATTGAGAACACTGCAGGTGACTAGTCTTTGAAATGTAAATACAATTAATGAGTGTACCTGTCTACCCTCAGGATCTGTCCTTGCCTGCTTTGTCATTCTGATTATTTTCCTTCTCTTTGAAGGGGCTCCTGATTTTCTTTCCTTCCTTTTCACTCAAGACTGAAATAACATTTGGCAGAAGGATTCTGAGTGGCAAAAAGCACAGGAAATAGTCCATGGATTTCTCAAAACACGTGCTTTACTAGCATGCCTTTCATATCTCATTGTGACCAGGAGTGAGCTAAGTGTTGCCTTTATACTTTGGCACAAAAATCATTTGACATGAACATACTATCACAAGTTTAAAAAAAGAACACCAGCTTGCTTGCAGTGAAAGCCCACATTGGCAACATTGAGCTATAGTGAAACTGTGCCATTCACTAGCTGTCGCAGGCTGCCAACTAAAAGCATCACATTTCATACAGCAAAGTAGATTGTCCCAGGAAAAACCAAGAAAAATTAATTTGGAACACTTGAGGTTAGCCAAGAGAGAGAGCAGCACAGTAGGTCCCCAGCCCTCAGTCTTCAACTTCCCCATGCCCAAACTTTTATTCCTTATAATTGTATACAGTGGCTTGCAAAGAGGTTAAAACATATGAGAAAGACCAACACTTACTCCATGTCCTGGGACAGAACTGCAAATAGCTCCAAGAAGGTGACAGGACAGAGGTGGTGGCTGCTAGGATAAACACAGATGGACCAGTGGTGTCAGTGGTGAAACTACATGCTTGTAATAGCTAATGCCTCACTCTTATTTAAGATGTGCCAAACCCACCTCTACTGAAACATCACCTAAGGCTCAAATGATTGGGACACAATTTACTAATGCCAGGATTGCTGAAACAGAGCATTCAATTTCTTCCAGAAGTTCACTAACTGTACACAACTGTAGAAGACAGACAACTTGCTAAAGGAATGCTTAACTGTTACTGGTGCCACCTTGAAAACAAGCAAAGCATCCACAGCATTAAAAAGGAAAAAAAAAATTAAAAAAGCAAAAACCTGGAGTAGGAATCAGGGGTCCTGGTTAATTTGGACAGAAAATAATTTCAATTTTGATGACAGAGAAAATTCTGAGTCAATTTCTCAAGTGTTGAAGTTAATGACAAATAATTTTAATCTTAGCCATTTTGTGAAATGTAACTAATTCCGGACATGCACCTTGAATGATGTACTATTGATTAGCCTTCAGGGTACATTGAACAATAGAGGTCAAATTCTTCAAATAACATTCCTCACAGGAGTTAGCACTTGGGCTTCAGAGATGGGGAATAAAGTATGAATGTACCATTCACCCTTTGCACAGCTGATCTCTGCAGAGCACAGAAAGTTTCAACAGAAGTACTTGCTGCCTTTAGTTTCTTGATCCTTTTTTTAAAATGGGTTTCACCTCTGGCTTTCTGTGCTATCATGAAGTTGACTCCTCTGCAACCCCTCAGACACCTTCAGTGCTTAAGTTCCACGTGGGAGGGAGCAGCTTGGAGTTTTCATTTCCAGCTAGCAGGAGGTGTCGCTGGATAAAAGCGAGGGTAATCCTCTCAGCATGCAATTCAGCAGCAATTCTAAGCAGGTTTCAAAAGATGAAATCAGCTGAAGAAATGGATCATCTGAGAGGTTGGTCCTGTGCTAGTCAGTGTTCAGGAGTCTATCTGCACTGCCTCTTCCACTTGATCTGCAAGGCATGTGTGCTGTGCCCAGTGTAGGTCCAGCACAGCACTGTTGCTGGGCCATGTGTATGCAGGCTCAGCTGGACTGAATCTCAGAGGTCTTTTCCAACCTAAATCATTCTGTGATTGTGTTCCAGGCTGGAGAGGCAGCGGTGCCCACCCAGAAGAGGCTTGCTTGCCAGGCTGCCATTCTGTATTTTTGGTAAAAGATTTGCATGGGAGCCCTATGAAGGGAAAAAAGAAATGCAAAAGACTAAGTTTTATTTCTGACAGCCACCTGCGTGAACTCAAGGGTCCCTGCTCCCTGCAGCAGAGCCCAGCACCTCAGTTTTGCATCACACTGCCTCTAAGCAAGAGCTGCAACTGCCCTTAAGGGAGAGGAAGCAGCTAAGGGAGTGAGCCTCTAGAACATTTCCAGAAAGCACAACACTTACTTATGATCATCATCACAGCATCTCTCAAGGTGGAAGTCACTCCTAAGGATCATCAAGTCCAACTCTGTGCTCCTCACAGGACAAGCTAAAACTAAAGGACATGACAGAGCAACAACCAGACATTCCTTGAACTCTGACAGGTTTGGTGGCATGACCACTTTCCCTGAAGCCTGTTATGGATACCTAAGTCAAAATTCCTGAAAAATTACTAGCAAGGAAAGATGTGCAGAGACGTATAAGATACTTGTGCCCACATGTGTTCAAATTTGTGTTCTAGACTGTGGAAGAGTCAGGATCAGCAGGGGGAAATGCTGGCTCTCAGGATGAGCGATTGCCATGTTCTCTCACAGAAATTCTGCCATTATACCATTTTTCCATCCTTGGCTACTCTTGATTCATCCCAGGTAATAAAGGATAAAAAGGAAACTTGAACAAGCAGCAACTCCTACAGAGATTCATACTGGTGTTTCTGAGTCCTAGACCATGGTGCTGAGGCCTTTTGAAAGAGCAAGTTGCTCCTCTGCCCCAACAAACTTCCAACATAGCTCCTGTCTCTCTATCCTCCACAGCAAGACTGCCCCTATACATTTCACAACCCCCTACATATATTCCTCTTCTCCCACATGAGCTTTTGGGGTTGGTTTTTTTGGGAGGGGGAAGTGTTTTGTCATCCTTTGAACTCACACTTTATCACACACTATATGTTAGTAGTAGGGAAATCATAAGAACTGTTCAGCTTTTAAAGAATCAGTAGATAAGACAAGGCTCTGGACAGAGCAGGGCAGTTTTTATGTGCAGTAATTATGCCCCCTCCATTACAAAGTTGTGCCCTACTCTGTAATGAATTTAAGTATTCCTTTCCACTATCACTGACTAGTTTAATGTTTCTCCAGGAACTTTTGACAGTGAAGACATTCACAATATGACAAGTTACCAGTGCTGTGGATTTGGGTGACAAGCATATGGAAGGAAAAAAACTCTCATCATCTCTTTCTTCAGGAGCCCCACTGAGCAGGAAACAGGGCAACACCATCTTACTGAGAATGAATCTGAATGCAAGCTGTGCATTAACACCCCACATGGAACCCTTAAGTCCTTGAGAACAGCAGCAGTATTTAATTAACTTTTAAATACTGTCTAGTAATAGCCTAAATTAGCATTGAGAATAAAGAGCATGAATTCTGTAATTTTTATAGTACCATGGTACACAAACAACATGTGAAAGACTTGCAGCACAGGTATTGTTGGTTTTCTATTATTATCATTATTATTATTTTGGGAGGCTGTTTTTTCACTTTTTCTCATTGCGTGTATTTCTTAGGATTTTTTTAAACTTCAGTGGTTCCCTTCAGTTTTGCAGCATGTGTGGGATATCCCACCTTTCTGAAAGATGTCTACATCAAAGCAGATGAAGGCACCTAGGCTGTCACAGTGTGAAAAAAACAATTCAGCATTTTTATTCATATTTTATTTTGCAATTTTAAAAATGTCACATATCAGTTTAAGAGGTAAAAGATACTTGTAGAAATCTGAAACTTTTCCTTTCATTAACAAAATAGTCAAAGTAACAAACTTTACCTGAACAGCATTATGTAGGTTGAGGCAAACCCAAAAGTGTCAGAGAGCAAGTGAACTTGTTTTATGAAGGAATAATCCTTCTAAAGAAGGTGTTACATGTGATTTACAAGCAACACCAAACTATTCCTCCTCCACACTCTCAATGCAACTGCTTACAAAGAAAAAAGAAAGAAAACATTTGGTGTGAGCACACCACAGAAAACACTCAGGCTATAAAAAAGAAGCCAGACAAACACTAAGATGAATAGATCAGAAGGCAGAATATACATGTTCGAGGTGGAACTTGGCAGAACACAGAAAAAACATCTTTTTCCTTCAGCCTTGCCCATCTGTGATTAACAAACAAAAACCAAGCACACAGCACCTGTGTTCTCCCTTCTTAACGTCAGCTTAAAAATACTGCAAAGCAGCTCTGATCTTGCACATCTTCCAAGGCAATGTGCTGGCTTTCTGAAAGGCCAATGTATTTTGTATGGCTCTAAAGATGGATTTGTGGCTGTCAAAAAATCCATCTGGTTTCTAAAGCTGCACAAACATTGTTTAATTAAATAACAAAACAAAAATATTTGACTTAGAACTAGACCCACATGTAATCAAGCACTGACAACTAGACATTTGCAACACCATTGGTATCTTGACACAACATTCTGTGTACAACTTTGGGCATCAGTTAGAACATTATGTCATCCAGCCCATCCTCCATGAACTTCTTGTAAATTGCCATAAACTTTGCAACAAATGCTTCCAGATGATAAATGGCTTTGCTGCCCAGTTGCAAGCGGTGTTCATAGAAGGCTGCCATCTGTGCCACTTCTCCTTTCAGTTGTCCATCACAATTATTTAGAAGTTCTGTAAGGAGACCCTAAAATTGGAAAAAACAGGGCAGTATTTGAAAAATTATGTATTTTTTGTTAAGAGAAAGAAAAAAGTTAAGAAAACCTTGGTTTTCTGAAAATAACTAAGCATTAACTAATAGTTCACTCATTATTCCAAGAGAAAATATATTCATTTACTGGGATAATTTATGCCTTAATAAAAGAAAATTAATTAACCTCATCTCCAAACACTATAACCTCTACTGCATGTAGGAACATGGCCTGAGGAGAATTCCTACCAAGACAGCAAGTGTATTAAAACCACTTAGTTATATCTTGACAGCATCGAGCACAAAGAGAAACAACATTAATAAAAACCAAGGAAAGGGTTATTTAGAATTTAAGTGTCTCTGTCTGTATTTATGAATGTATTTATGTGCAGACACACAAGACAACTTCACTTCAATACTTTAGTCATTACAAAACCCCAAAATGAATTATTTTAGAGACAGCAATAAGATCATCGCAAATCCATCTCAATGAAAACAGCCAGAATTAAGTGAGAAGTATCTCTAGACCATTTCACGTTTATGAAGAGGGAGTGAGTAGAGAACATGCACCTTTTTCCTCTCAAACACAGCAATGCAGGATCTACTAACCTACTGTAAGAAAGTAAAGTTAAAGAAACATCTAAGTACCGAAACCATCAGAAAGCAGAAATTTGTTAATGTCAAAAGAAATTACATCTGATGGCAAAGCAAACATTACTAGGTTAAGTTGCAAACATTATTTTTGATCTTTGTTCTACTCTAGCTGTCTTCAGTATCCTTAAAATAAAAACATGTACATCCCACTTGCTTTTTTCCTCCCAAGGTGACATCTGTCTTTAAATAGTTCTGCTGGACACCTCTCCACAAAGACATAGCAAATAATGAACTTATAACAAAACTTATAAAAGAAAACCACTCATATAAAGATTAGCCCACAGAACTATTTAATCATTAAGGCTGTGAAAGACCACCAAGATCCTCAACTATGCTTTAATATAGTAACTGGCCTGGGAAATGAAGGGACCTAAGAATGTCTGCCTTTATTTTTACTCAGCTATGATGCTGTTTTTCTTTGACCACTGAACAAGTTTTAGTCTGTTTGGAAAGGACACAGCTTTTCATCAATATCTGGATAATTTATGATGTTTTGGTGTATTTTTTTTAAAAAAGCTTTTGTTGAGACAGTCATGATATTAAAATTTATAGCACATTAAGAGCTATAGCTGAATTACCTTCATTATAATCTCAGGAGGGATGCAGTGTGTCAGGAGTTCATAAAGCCGTCCACGGACTTCTAAAAGCCTGTTGGAAAGACACCACAAAAAGTTGTGAAATACAGTGCAGGAAAAGAGGCAATCCAAGCAATGTCTCTTTTTCGCTTTTGGTTTTTGGTGTTATTTTAAAACCAAAAGCATTGCATGTGTCAATTTCAATTCAAAGGCTGCATATCACCCTTTACTCAAAAGATAAATGACACATGCTCTAGTTACAATGGTCTCAGTTAATCTAGAAGCTACAAGGCTATTATAATTTGTCTCAGGATTGTTTCCCTTTAATTTTTCTTCATATCTAAGTTATTCACGCTTAAGACTAGTGACTAATTTACTACAGCCAGAGAGTTCCTTTGTGTTGTTTTTCTGTCTTCATTGTTTATAAGAAAGGGTAAGACAATTAGGTGGCAGAGCTGACTCAATTAGCCAAAGCTCAGCTTTTGACAACGGAAGGGCAGATGCTACAAGCATTTAAATTAAGTGACATCTCATGCAAACAATACATGGAACAGGCTAAAAGGATCAGGCTTTGGGTATGACAAGTGAGATGGACACAGCAGTCATCTCCTAATGTGCTCAAAAAAAGCAAGGAATTCTCACTCCCAGTTCTTTTACAAAGGTGCTTTACGCTAAAGATGGTCAAAGAGAACCTTTATGTAAACAAATCACAACGACCATACACACCCACCACCCCACAAAAAAAAAAACCACCAAACTGGGAAACACAACATGTAACTGAGCCTAAGGTCACTTTAGATTATTAAGTTTTGACAGGGAAAAACAACAGTTCTTCAGTTCCTGATACTCATTCAGCCCTTTCTGGCAATTTTAAAGCTCAACTTCTCTGGCTGCAAAGTACCAGCTCCAGTAGAAATACAGAAAATTACACGTAACAGGAGACACCACATTTTTGAATACAAATTTTTTTAGGTTCCACAGTACATGGAAAACATCACTTATAGCTCTTAACAAGTGCATTCACCTACCTTTGTGGTGTCTGTTGACCAACAATAGCATTTGCAGTTTCTCTCAAATAAATTTCCCAGTCCATTTCAGGAATGTCTTGATCAGCAGTAAAAGGATACCTAAAAAATAGTATCTTTTTAGAGATTACAATCTAAGCAAACTGTTGCCTATTTTAACAAGGCCTTAGAAGCAAAGCCATTTATGTGTCTGACAGTAGAACTTACAATAATTTTTGCAGTGACTTACTGTTGTACTCTGCAGGACTCACACATAAGTAGTGCTTTCCGAAGATTCCTGCCAGATTTCTCTGCAATCCTTTGAGCCAGCTCCTGAGGAAGAGTCAGGCCTTCTTTCTTACACACACTGGACAAGACATGGCAGATCTAGACAGAAAATAGATAGCAGGGAGTATAACACGTAGCAAACTGTTCAGCACCCACAGATTCTCCTGTTAGAAAGATTTCTGGACCAGAGATGGACCAGTCTTTCATAAATCATATTTGGAAAATCATCCAACACAAAGGAAAACTAGGTCATTATGTGAAAATAAAATGTAAGACCACAGCAAGAACTTATCTAAGAATTTTATAGTAACTTATTTTTGCCTCTGTTTCAACGTACATCTTCAATGCTGGGAGCAGGCACTCGTACAGCCAGGCATCTGCTTTGAATGGGTCCTATAATTTTTGACATTGAGTTGCAGCACAGGATCAACCTGCAGGTCGCCATGTACTTCTCCATTGTTCTTCGCAAAGCATGCTGAGCGTCTTTAGTAAGTTTGTCAACTTCTGTTAACAGCACCACTGAAAAAAGGATTAAACATAGTGGGGTTCTGTATTAATATCAGATCTTTCTAAGAAAAAATACTTTCGACATACAAGCAATAATACCAAAGTAAGTGATAATACACAGAAAAACACAGCATGGTTCCTCAGGCAGGAAAATAAAGATTATGATTACTTGCGTGCCTTTTTGACTGTACAATCTTCATGCAACATACAGGTACAAACAAAACAGTGAACTGAAATATCCCCATGTTTAAAAAGCATTTTGACTGGTTTTAACTGTTTTACCACCTTTAAAATCTCGTTGAGTACTTGTCTCAAGCTGTTGCGACTGTGCCACTGTCTTCAAGAGCTCCTGAATTACCACACGGTCATTGTTTCCTACATCACTGTACCAGGAATTTGAATAAATCTTGTTTTAAAACAACTTTATATTGCATATAAAACACATCCTCCAAAAGTCAAATAAATGAGCAAGAATGCCAAAAGAATTCAGAAGCTGTTGAGTCAGAATTAAACTAATACTCATATATTTTGTTGAAAATTACCTCCTCTATAATAAAAACAACCCAAAGTTTATGCAGGCATAACTAGATTAGCAGAACTTAATTCAAATGTAGTAAATCCATTGCTAAATGTTTTATTAACTCATTAAAATAGAACTTCTTTTATTCAGATGAGAAACCTAAACTTTTTTTACCTAGTTTGAACAAGGACACACAATGTGAACCTTTTTACTCATTATGGGAAGAACAATTAAGCCTAACCACGTAAGAGGATGCCTGACTCAAAGGACTGACATAAATGTGGGGTTTTATTCTGCAGAGTCCTTCCCAGAAATTCACTTCCTCTCCCTGTTAGCTATTCACCCCATTCCATGTTTACTCAAGATGGACATAACTTCACCATTGCTATAATTCAGTCAAACTTCACAGGCCACTGCACAGCATTTACTGTCTGGTCAGACATAAACATGACAATTGCTCAGTCGCTGAAAGCCTACAAATCAGGATATTAATCCTTAATCAAAACTCAGCACTTTTGTATTTAAATTGAAATATAATTATTTTATGTTTCAAGCTCTAAGTACTCCATACAGAGTAACAGGAACAGTGCTATCAGTATCAGGTTATCACAGCTGGACTCAACGGTCACACATTTGATACTACCAAAATGACATATTCAAAACAGTGATTACCAATAAGCTTCAGCTTTTATTGGTAATTAGCTGATAATTATTTGTATCTGTATTAGAACACCAGCAGATACTCACTAATCAATAAACAGATTAGCTGAAGAATGAGTTTTTAAAGGAGACATGGCAGTGCAGAGTAACTTCTATAATGCAAGGCAGCATGAGCTATGGTTTAGCAGTAACCAACACCACCCAGTGCACAACAACATTTACCCATTGTCATTTAAAGCAACATTATGTGGTTTCAGGTAAATACAAACATTTGCTTTGGGTCTCCAAATTATCACCACCAGTTTCCTAACAGCCAAAGAAGATGCAGACAGCTCCCACTAGAGCTTCTGTTGTTTAAATCAGTATCAGACCTCACTCAAGACAGGATCCACAGTATTTTGTGGTGGTCTTTCCCATTCTCTAAACACTTTATTTGGAGAGTTACAGGTTAAGTCTTTCTTTCAAATTCCTTAATTTTTGTATTTGTGATGGAACTAATGATATGGAGGTGCTAGTTCCAGTAGAGGTTCGTAATTTCAACTGAAATGGTGAAATCTGTCAATCCAGAATTGTCTCCGTTGCCCACTCCTCACCATCAGCATGTTTATGTAGCCAATTAAACAGAACACTTCTGCCTTAAGTATACAGCAATCCAAATTTTTGTTTATTCAGCGTTGTTCAATTAAAAAACCTCTCCCTGCTTTCATCTGCAGACCAAACACACAGACCATCATCAAACTTGCTCAGGAAACAAATCAAGCAATCAGCCCCTCATACAGCCAGGCTGAAGGCACTCACAACACAGCCAGGGGCTCACCTTTAAAGAGAGGCATTTTTACTGCACACCTACCTTGGGTTAACTTCAAGGTGATAATTACTTGCAATGGTGCTAATTTCAATCTTCTTCTTAGAAGGTGCCTAGGTAGAAAATAAGCACATTTAGTTTTAGAAAGTGTTCTAAAAATCTCTTAAGAGCTTACACCTGGCTAAATCACAGGCAAACCAAGAGTCTCAGAGATCAAAGAACTCTGGAGAAACAGACTTGTTTACCTCCTACAGTCCCAGCTGCACTTCCAAAGAAAAAAAGGAATACTGACACATCATCCAGCCCATTAAATAGCAACAGTAGAGATGCTATGGTCCAAAATGAACTGTAAACAATAAATTAAAAAACCCACTCTGAACAAAAAAACCTTCACCACAAGAACAGCCAACCAGGCACAGAAACTAAAAGAGAACCCCACACCTGAAGGCCTAAAGAACATCTGGAAAATAATTTGTTTGTATAACCAAACTAGTATGACTAATTACATAAAAAGGTTGAAGACACTGAGTGCAAAATAAAAACTGATTTTTAAAACTTAAATAATTCCAAAGGTCTCACAACAGAAATATATCTTTCCACATTATTTCATAGAGATTGAAGATTTATTTTTATACCGTTATACTCTGATGCTCAATCCTCAGTTTCTCCACTCCTGCACCATATAATTCCCTTAACAAACACATTATTCTTGTCTTTTTTCCAGCTCCTGATGGTCCATACACCAAGAGATGAGGAAAGTCACCACACTGAACCTGAACAAAAAAGAAACAAGATCAGTTAGCTCCCACAGTATTTTCCTTATAAGATCATTTACCCCTCCATTTTCACCCAAGTTTACATTAAATGACTTTTCCAGCTCCATCACAACATAGCGCCTAGAATTAAAACTGCTGAAATCCTTTCCTGCAGCAACATTTCCTATAGAACATCGTATTTTTCTGACAGCCACGTGCAACTCCTTTAACTTCAAACATGTCACTGCTAGAAAAACATCCCAAGCAAACCAACAACAAAACAAACCCCCAAACCCACACCCCAACATTTATGTGCTTCCCACAGATACTAGAGTGACAGCTGTGAGAAACACACAGAAAAAGAGTTGAAACAAAGTTTAAAGCAGATGCTTATATACAGAGCTATGATATAGCTCTACATATAAGCATCTGTGCGTGTGTATATATATATACACACACATATATATATATATACACACACACACATACTCACGTTACACACACATATACACACACGTTTAGGAGTTTATCTCCTGTAAAGCTAAAATGCATGACTTGGAGCACATCTGACCGTACCCCACAGAAAGCACCTACATGAGTTAGGTATCACTCATCCCTGAGGAAGTGCATGTGCCAGTCGGCACATCTGGCAGGGGAAGCAGTCCTGACTTTCTTTCCTAGCTGCTCGCCTCAAAAACTTCCGCTAACATGAGGCGAACAAAGCAAGCCCTGTTCTCGGGGACCCTGAAACCGGCAGGAAGAGCATGTGCACAGCACTCCCGAGAGAGTCGAGCCACTGATTCCCCGCAGCCTTTCCATCGGTACCAAGGCATCGCTCCCAAGCAGGGCGCGATGCCGGGTCGCTTCCCGCGGCACGGGAGCTGCTCGGAAAGGCAGGGCTTGCACGGAGGGAAAGCTGCCGGCCCCGGCCCCACAGAGCAGCGCTAGGGCCCGCAAGGAATCCCAGTTACAGCATGGGTCAGGTTGGAACGGACCACTGTGGTCCAGCCTCCCAGAGCACCGGATGCAGGACTGCGTCCAGATGGTTCCCTACTATCTCCAGTGACGGAGACTTCGCAGCCACTCTGAGCAATCTGTTCCAGTGCTCGGGCACCCACACAGTAAAGTTTTCCCCCTTATTCAGGCGCAATGCTGACTCCGGGGTAATTCTCGCTGCGGGGAGGAGAGGACCGAGAGGATCGAGAGGACCTGGAGGCCGCGGGGGCCCCGGGCAGAGTCCTGCGGGGAGGGCGCGGGGCAGAGCCGAGCCCGTGGCTCACTGACCAGGTTGCGGAGCCGCGCCGCCTGCTCGCGGTGGAAGTCGAGGCGGCCGAGGGCGCCGGGCCGGTGCTTGTCCGCCCACAGGCTCATGGCGCTCCCGAAGCGCGCGAACCGGCAGCGGGAGGCGCGCGCCGTACGGCGGCCGCCAAGGGACAAACCCCAGCGGCGGCCCCGCCCCCGCGGCTCCCTCAGCGGAGCGCGGCGGCCGCGCCCCAGCCCGGGCCGGGCGGGAAATCTCAGCACCGCCCGCCCGGGTCGCGCCGGAGCCGCGGGGTTTTCTCTTCCGGAAGGACAAAGACATCCCCTGAGTCTTGGCAGCGGCAGGCTCTGTGTTCCGTGAAGGCTTAGACAAGAGAGGCCCTTACCAAGAGCTGGCTTGGTAAAGAGATGAACTCTGCCTGCCCACCCAAACCAGCGCGCCGGCTCCCCATCGGGGGAGCGAGCCCTCCGAACCCCGTCTGAAATCATTCCTCTTGTGGCTCATTTCAGGGAATCACAGGATCAGTTAGGTTGGAACATACCTCTGAGACCCAACCTATGACCCAACACCATCAACTCAACCAGACATGGCACCGAGTGCCACATCCAGTCTTTCCTTAAACACCTCCAGGGACAGCGACGCCGCCACCTCCTTGGGCAGCCCATGCCAATGTTAAGTCTCCTTTTCTGTGGAGAAACTCGTCCTAATGTCCAACCTAAACTTCCCCTGGAGCAACTTAAGACTATAAAGACTTGGTCGAGGGAGTTTACAATTATAATTTGGAATGCACAATCTCCAAAAGCCCATAACGCCTAAAAAGGCTTTAAATTGTTATTATTGATAATAATTTATTATTATTATTTATAATAATAATAATGTAATAACATTTTAAATTTATAAACTTGTTATTAAATAATTTTTCAAATTTCTTTTTATTTGGTGGAGTCATTACTTTTGTCATATTGATAATGTCCACTGTGATCTGATGATGTTCATCTTGCCATTTTATCCTTAAAACTGTATCTCCTGCCCCAGTTCTTTTATTTTACTTTGTTTTATGGCAAAAAAACAGCTTTCAGAAGGATTGGGATTATTTTCTTCCCTTTCTCAAAAGCTTTTTCCGCAGCCTCACTGCAAATTAATGAGTTGTCCGTAATATATGTGTTGTACAGTGAATTTTCAAGTTCCATCTGTGTGTGTGGCTTTGTGTTCATACAGAATATCTACACAGAGAGCTACACAAAAAATATGTTTGTAATAGTCTCATTTGGCTCTTTGTCTTGTAGCCCTAATGAATGAAGCACATGCACAAGTGATATTATTTGGAAGTAGAATTCCTTGAAGTAATGAAACATGGATATCTATACATATGAATAATCTGAAATGTGTCAGCCTATTTTTTTTTTTATTTTTTTTTTACTTATTTGATTTCTGTGGAAAAAAATATGGAAAAAATGTTCATGTGGCTGCTCATATTTTATCAGGTCTGTGTGCAACTTTGTTCGCAGAGTCAGAAAATATAATGCAGGTAATGACTTCTCTAACCTAGACATTTGAGTTACTCATGAAAATCACAAAAACCTGCTGGGGGCACGAGGTAGTGGAGCACTTTGCATCAATACCATGTTCCCTGTTTGTCTGAAATAGTTTCATTACTTGCTCTCTCATGGACATTCGTTAATCAGTTTCATTTGCAGATTGCCATGAATTAGCAAATCCTACAACTACCTGACAGGAGAATGTAGCCAAGTGGGTGTCAGCATCTTCTCCCAGGCATCCAGCAGCAGGAAAAGAGGGCAGTTTTAAGCTGCAGTAGGGGACGTTTAGGTGGACATTGAAAAGAAATTCCTCATAGAAAGGGTGATTAGATACTGAAATGGACTGCCCAGAGAGGTCACTGGAGTCACTGTCCCTGGAAGTTTGTAGGGAAAGACAGTGCCGTGGTCTGATGGACAAGGGGGTGTTGGGTCATAGGTTGGACTCGATGGTTCAGAGGTCTTTTCCAATCTAGTTGAATCTGTGATTCTCTTGGTACTTCTTTGTCGGAATTCAGGACATCCCTCTGGCTCTCCTGGATTGCCCGAACCCCTGCCAGGGGGCTCAGTGACCTTGTCACAGAGCCCACGATGCCTGTGACTTTGATTATGACCCATGGAAAAAATTAACAACTTTTTATGAGGATCTACAAGCCATGAAAGTCTAAGTAGAATAGTTAGTTTGTCATGGGGTGAAAAATAGATTTTTTTGGTTTTTAGAATGGGGGTTCAGGGGGCTAGATGGAAGAATCTGGGCATGTCCTGCCTTTCTCCTTCTTCTTCTTCTTCTTCTTGGCCTCCATCTTCTGCTGTGATGTTGGCACTTTTGGATTGGTTTAGAGTAGAAGCTCACTGTCTAACATAGGTGATAGGTATTGGAAAGTTATGGTAAATGATGTACACGTAGTTTTTAGTATAAAAAGATAACACCACCCTGGGGGCAGGCAGAGTGCCTCTGACTGTCCTGCTGAGCAGATCTCAGCAGGCCAGGAGAAAGAACTTTATAGATGAGAAACAATAAACAACCTTGAGACCGAGAATAGAAGAGTTCTGACTCCTTCTTCGACCGCCGGGCTGGGAAAAGAGACTTTCTAATGCATCTCGGGGTCACTCTGACCAGCAGAAGTCCTGAGACTTCTTTTTCAGCACTGCCCTGGTGCATGACTGACTCTGAAAGCTGCAGCAGCAATATCCTACCCAGTGCTTATCTTCTACCCAGCACCACGGGATGTCCTGTTCCTCTGCCCCTTGCTACATTTACATTTTGGGGTCTACAGTGTTTCTCATGCGTGGCTGTTCTCTCTGCTCCATACCTGCTGGTCTCGAAAGTAATCGTTGAATTTCACCAATAATTTATTTGGTATTCTCTTTGGTTAGCTGTATTTATTACTTGCCCTTTTTTTGTTGTTGTTTTTGTTTTTCCAGATCCTCAGCTCATTTGCCTGACTTTTTAATAATTTCTTAATGATGTGCTGCTCTTCTTGTGTCTATCAATGTCACTCAATTGCAACTTTTTGATAACTCCTTATAACCTGCACAGTCTCTCCAGCCCCCAGAGAGATTTTGCTAACTCATACCAGCTTCCAGCAAGTGCTCTGACAGGTATTCCATGTTTTTAAAGTACCAGTGGAAACAAATCCTTTTTGCATGAGGTCAGACATAAGCAGATAGGACTGAATCCAGTCTTTTAGATTCTTTCAGCTCCTGAAGAGATCAAGGAGTGAAGACATAGCATGTCTGAAAAGCCCTAGGCTCTTTTTATTATTAGCTCTATTTATTATTAAAATTCCCTAAGATTTCTTCTTATCCTGCAAAGAAAATCTTGGAAATTGTGCTCTACTTCAGCAATGCGTTTAAGCATGGGCTTGTACCTAAACTTTCAGTTATTTTGTGTTATAGAAAGTAATTAGGCAAATGAACGAAATTAATGTGTTAAGTAAAAATCTTGTTATTGCAGTTGTAGTACATCATATCTGATTAAAATGCTCTACAATGCTTTGATTTTCTGCTTCATTAATTTTTTAACTTCACTATAAATCTAAACAAAATGAAATAACTATCTAAAATAGAATGGTTTGGCCAACTGTATTACAAATAAATTAATGTGAGTAATACAGGAGACTGACAATTTCAGCTGCAGTCACAATTCACTCAAACACAAAGACTTTTAGAATATGTCTTCACTCATTTTGCTCAGTCCAGCAGAAAGGTCAAAAGGTAAACTGACTTCTCTGCATGAGTAAACTAGACAATATATCTGAAAATAGAGATTTTAACTACAAATGGTATTTTGAGCCTCTTACTACCAGCAGCCACATTATCAGAAAGTGACACAATGTCAGGTACTGTGAGAGAAGCTCCATCTTATACCCAAATTGAAGCAAAACTGTAAGACCTGTGTCCAGTGTCTAAATATATATCCATATATATGTGTGTGCATATATATATATATATATATATGTATATATTTTTTGTCATCTTTAAACCAATAATTGAAGCATTAGAACAAATTAGAGAGCTGTTACACTGACCTCCTAAATAAATTTACAGCCTGATTGGTGCTAGCAATCCAAGTAAGCCATTAAAAGGTCCTAGTACTATTTTTCTGTAAAATTATTTGTATTTTTCAAACAGAAGACTTTTTGGCATCCTTTGATCCTTCAGGCTGCTTATCTGACTGAGATAGATTTTTCTTTTCACTTTCAAATATTTCAACAGATCTCTGCCACTCTGTTAGCTGTCACTCTGGGTCATGTCCCCATCAGAGCACCTATATTGCTGCAAGTAAATTGTTGTATGTCAAGGAAGACTGGATCACTAATTAAAAAAGAGACTAGAATAAAGTGACATCTGTTCTACTGGTGACATGCTGATGTCATGCAGATTGAACTTGACAGTGGGAAAAATAACTAATGGTGGTAGCCAAATAAAAATCTAAAACAAGCCTATCTCATGTAGATTGGCAGCACCAAAGAAGCTGTTTCATCATAAAAGAAGTAAAACCAAGAAATCTATTTTCTTCAGGACTCTGATAGTTTATCTAACAATCCTTTATTTAAACTGCAAAATTAAAGTAATAAAAATATTATAGAAGTTTTCCATGCAGGGATGAGGCTAAAAAGGTGCAAGATACTTCCTTATAACCATTAATACTGTATTCTGGAAAAGGCTATGGAGTTAATATTTAATTAGAAGATACATCCTGTGCATCAGTCATTACTGTGAAGTCTTTTGTACATTTGTCCATCTGCAAAAGATTACAAAAAGCCCTTTCATGAAGAAGTGGAAAGGTGAAAATAATTAGGTGTGTTAAAAACCCCACCCAGGGCACTTGTTCCAATGTAATCAGTACTTTTTCATGTTCCAAATCTTGCTGCTAAGAACCAGACCCTCCTCAGCTTCCCAGGTCTCTAATGTACCTGGAATAACCAAGAAAAAAAAATGTGAGGTATGTCTTGATGCTCTTATGTCCTCTGTTGCCTCAATTGTGCATAGCTATGCAAACCCAAGACACTTTTTTTTTTTCAGCAGCAAGAATTGCCCAGCTACATTTAAAGCAAGACTTACAGCATAGTTAATCATGATAGAAAAACATAAGGAGGCTGTTGACATTGTTTAAATAGCCTGAAAATAAATTCAAACATGCGTCTGGGGACATGTGGAGTTACAGATCCATTCTTCAGATGAACTTCAGCTCTGTTGAATACATGCCCATTTTTCTACTGAGGGTGTTGTTAAAAACCATTTACTATTTTCATATGTATTTTGGGTCTTTCCCCCAGAGATTTATAAGGTCATTGACTAAAATACCCACTTATGTTCTTCAGTTTCCACCAGCCTGCATTTGCAATAACAGAACTGGAGCAAAAAGGAAGCTCTTGTCCACTAAGGATTGCAGATTTGAATTTAAGTCTCCTGAAAGTGCTCTGAACATGACTCAATAAGTTAAGAAATATTTGGCATTCTTTTCAGGGCGTATTCTACATAAGAACAGAAGTACCTTATGGAAACTAGTCCATAAGGTCTTTAAAGAATGATATGCTGTAAGATATTTAAAGAAATGTGTCGCTAGTCCTGTAATTAGAAATCAGTTTTGTGAAGATGTTGACTAAGGATTTTTTTTGTCTTTTTCTAGATAAGGGTAAATGTCACTGACAGTGGGCTAAGGATTATTTTGATTATTTTTAAATGTAGGTGTTTTGCTTCTATTCTCATCAGGACTTCACCTTGAATTTTTTTATTGACCTGAGTTACTTTTACAATGAAAAAATTAATGACAAATAATGCACTTTTGCAAAAAATTAGATGAGTGTAGAGGAAAGAAGTTGCATCCTAGATACCTTTGCCTGTTACATCCTAACTAATGTGGTGAGGATAATAAGTGTTTTCTAGATATCTAACTTTTGATAACCTTTTTTTAATGTAAGTTTTTCTCTTCATAATAGAGGTCTCAGCTCCTTTGAATTCATAGAATGCTAATAAATTAATTTCAGACACCTCTGACCACATCTTGGTGTATTTCCGAAGATGACAATAAATGTGGCACATAAAAATCAGATTTCTGTTGAATTCCTATAAAGTTACTAGAAGACAATGTTACCCAAACTTGTGTCTATCCTGTGCCACTGGCAGACCACATTGTCCTAATCATGGTTTTCATACTTTTACTGAAACTCAAAGGTTCTATACCACATTCTATGTTTTATGAACACAGTAATATTTCACATCTTGGCTATCATAATTTCATCTCCTTTAAAATCAACAACTTACACTTGTAGAATCTCTTTTATTCAGGCCTCAGCAGTCTTGCTCCTCTCTCCTAATTTGTCTTTTTCCTTGTAGAGTAATTACATTTTTGTTGAATCAATGGACATATCAAAGCTTTTGATTTTCCTAGTTTTCTCCAGAGACTCCATTTTCAGAAGAGCTTCCATCTTATGTTCAATGTCAGTTCCCATAAATTTTGCTAATCTTTCAAGTTTTGTTTTGATGTCAGTCATCAGAGGTTTACTCAGATTTACTAGCTAATTCTGAGGCCAGCCCTGTTCCTGTGTCAGTAGGCAGAATCTTAAAAGCAGTGTATTCTCACATCCTCTCTGTAAATGTGTTTCTCTTATAAACACATCTATAACAACATAACAAGCTACATCACACTACACTTCCTGGTTTTATACATTAAAATGTCCAATACACAATGACAAAGGAAATCTGGAGTAGAAATGCCATTTTAAAAACATTTACCACAGATTTATCCACCTTTGATAGCAGGAGACTTGTGCACATAACACTATTACCTAGCTGAGGTCTTGGAAAATTACCACAGAGCATACCCACTATGAAAAGCTATTAGTATTGATAGATCTTCATAGAGCTGTATTGCTATTGATGTGAATGGGAATGAACCCCAGTCCCAGAGCTCCTGGTGCTGGCAGGTTTTACCAGTGGAGATTAAGTGATTGACTTTCCGTTCTCCAGCATTACAACACTATAGTGACAAAACTGCTGCTTTTCTTTTTGTCAAACAAAAACAAGGACAGCATCATCAGGTCTTTTGGTCATTCCTCTGGTTCTTATATTTCTTACACAAGAACACTTTAAAATTAGTGGATTTTTTTAAAGTTGGCAGTGCAGAACCTAGCTCTAAATGCTAAGCACACCTGGAGAAACAGTCTATTATGCTGTAGAGTTTAAGAAAAACAAGACATGGTAGATTAAATATTTTGCTTTCATTCTTTTCATCTATTTCGTGCTTCCACTTCTTCAGGTATCAGTCTTAATTTACAATTCCTTAGAGTGAAGAGAACTCATTTTCAACTCTGTGAAGAGCCTCTTTTCAAGCTTTAGTGCAAGTAGAATTGAGTTTACATGACTGATTTGCTGTATTCATGACAAATCTGTCTTCTTGCTTTGTTATGCCTCAGATGTCTCTCATTTAGAGGAACCAGCTTAAACCAGCAACATATGCAGGTCTTGAAGAACCACTAAGTCCATCTTTCGGAAATGCAGTAGCTGAAATTTATGGATTATTTTCTAGCTGCACATATGTGACAGCACTGTTCATGGTAGAGAATAAAGTGCATGGGCTAACAATTAATACATTTTTTAAATTATCTAATAAGAGACCTCCCAGTTTATAAACAGTTTTTCTCTGAGTCAGTTGTTTATAGGGATACAGTGGATATGAGTAGCATTCAAAGCACAAACTGTCACTTTTTCTGCCTCCTACAAATTTTTCCTTTCTGGAACCTGTTTTCTTTTTGCAATATGTTCTCTGCACTTAGGTGTCATTCCTTTCATTAATCCATAATATCCTTGTGTGATGGCTAATTAGACATCTGTATCAGAGGTCAAAACTGTGATAAATTCTTTGTACCTTTAAGATAAGTTAATAAGCTTGATAGGAAAGAGGTAAAGAGCAAGATCAGTGTATCTTACCTCTTTGGCTGCCACTACATCTTTTAGGATGTGGCCAATGGATTGTACTGGAGTGCTCTAGATGTGCTACCTGCAGATGATGTCTGGAAGGCTACATAAACTTGTGCAGTTCTACTTGTGCGAGTGGCCTTTTCTAATCACAACAAAAACCTGTGGTAGTAAATGAAAGCAGAGAATGTCCACTCTCGGTAAATTAGATGAGCTGTCACCAAAGGTTATAGAGGAAGACACCAAAGTGTTTGTTCCCATCCAGGGACATGCTGAACTGTGGGTTGAGTTGCATCCCACTAGAGAAAAGTTTTCACAGTATGAGGTGAACATATGGATATTCTGGTGTATGACATAAGTGCATGTGGCTTGTTTTGGGGCATGAAGGGCCTGCCAGGGCAATGTTGGAGGAGGGGTAGCATGAAGGAAGTTGGACATGGTGCAGTCTTTCTATGCTGCCTGTTAGAAAACAGTATACGCTGTCCTCCAGAGTGTGCTTTGGCATTGGCTTAGGAAGTATTCGAATGGGCCAAAATGATGCCAAGGAACACGCTTAGCCTTGGCAAATATGGATGAGCAGGGGTATAGTGCTGACACACTTTCTTTGGCCTTTATCACTTACACATGTAAAGGAACATGGGTCTCATATGACTTGCTGGTCCTAGCAGCCAGGAGCGCTCACTGGCCAGCCTGCTGATGGCTTCCTGGAAAACCTTCAGCACTGCAAGCAGACTGCTTATGTTGCTTCTGGGAACCAAGGGGCACAAACTCAAAGTAGTACTTTCAAAGGTTCAAACCAAAAAGATTGTGGTTCTTCACACAGGTCATAGTTACGCTTTAGAATTCCTTGACACAGGATATTGGGGAGGCTAAAAGTTTACAGAAGTTTAGGACCACATAAACTCACATAAGAAAAAGCTGCAGTGTTTACTGGCTTTGTGGAAGGTATATCTGGCACAGAGAACCCCTAAAACAGCATTGTTAAGTTTGGGACAATGTTCAGGGAAATTACCACTCTATATTTGCCCCACTTATATAATCTGCCCTGTGTACCTTCTGTGGCTGCTGTCAGACAGGATGCTGAGCTGGAGTTGTCTGGTCCAGCTGCAGTGCTCTCCCATATTTATCTTCAGTCTCATCTCCATCACTGTGCATTCCTCCAGAGAACTCAAGACATACAGAGTCTGCTGCTCAGACTGCTCATTATTTTTCCATTGCTTTCTGTGGGGATTTAGTCCAGACAGGATCAAGTCATGTATTTTTTCAGCACCTGTAGACCTAGGGTGTTTTGTCATCATAAGCTTCCTGCTTAGCTTAGTAGGCTCTTCTTTAACTTTTCTGTCATTCTCCCATTCAAGCAGGGCAGACTATTTCTTCTAGGAAGCAGAAATTTGGCTTTTTAGCCCATTAGTGCCTCTGCTTGTAAATTAGCTTGCCTCCAGAAAAAGCTGCTGTAATTCTTTAACACTGCCAGGCAATAAACCCTTCCTTTCTCGTGTAACTTTTCCTGTCAGCACTTTGTTTATCTGTTCCAGAAAGTCTGCCTTTCTAAAGCTTTGTTGGTAGCTGGTGGAAGAAGTCTTGGGCCTATTTGCATTCTGCATCAGTGTGCAGTGTCTGAGCAGCAGCATGAAGTGTCTGCACTTAGCGTGTCAGATATGTCACAGCTTTTCAATTTCAGCTCTGCTACCACTTTTTACCTGCAAATCCTTCAATAGGCCCATATTCTAGAAAATGGAGCTGTAATTTACTATGACATGGCTTCTCCTATTAAAAATGAGTACATCTGTTCACTCAGCTATGGGTTCCTCAACACCCTCCAGCAGCAGCATAATTAGAGTTCTGATTGCAACCTGCTAATGATTCCTCCCCCAAATATCTCCCAATCTAATTTTAAATGCCACATAACAAATGGTGCTAATAAACAACAAGGAGAGAACATGATAAGGGTAAATGAGTTATAGCAGTATCACACAGGAAAATTTATTTGCACATAGATACAAGTGTGAACTCACAAGCTTATATAGACACTAGATGTTTAAGACTGTGTAAAAAGACAAAGACATAGACATGAAATACATTCAGGATCACATCACTGGCTTTATCTTGCATGCTGTGCCTTATCTAAATCTTGTTAATGCTAAATATACAAAAAAAAATTTGTTTCTGTTTCCAATAGAAATTTTCATGCATTTTTAATAGACATCTAAAGTCTTCAACTTGTTCTAGGAGATATAGCATTATTTGATAAAAATTGTTTTTATCAAATTGGTGATTGTCAAAACAATTCTGAGACCTTCCACTGACTTCAGAAGGCAGCTGATCAGCTTCACTGATCATGTGAAGTCCATCCTCTATCTGTAGTCAGAGAACCCCTGAGAAAAGTCAGATATGCAAATTTAAAAGATAATACCATTAAAGTTTCTGGTACTATTAAATATTTTAATTGTTAAATCAATATAGAAATAAGAGGCATTTTTATCACAGTGAAAGAAATAGTTATTTTTCTGTTGATTTCCATAGGTTCAGGATTTTATCTATAATGAACAAAGGAACTTTGATTTACTAGACTTAAAATCTTACTAAATTTGCAATATGTTTAGTAATATAGTGGAATATTCATTCTTGGGCAATCCAGCTGTTCTGCTAAATGTTACAGAAGCACCCTCAGGTAAAGTGTCATTGCTTTCCTCTCCCTTTTGGTTTTGCAACTTGTGTTTATCATTGAATGCCATATGGTGCAGGTTCTTGACATCATTCATCAATATAGCATCATGCATTCTGTTCCCCTGTTGTACATGCTGGTGTCAGTCATCCTGGCTTCAGAATAAAGGGATTGTCCAAAGGTTTTTTGTTTCCAACAATCAAACACTGTTGATTAATTATTTATGTAAACTTAATTATTTCCCCTTAAATGTATTGAAAGGTAAAAATAAAGCTATTTATATCTTATACATCAAAGAGTAAGTAGATTGCCCAAAAAGATAAGAATCATTCTTCCCATGCAGTAACTGATAAATAGGTGGGTGGTTAAGAACAGAGCTTTTTCTGCATCTTGCAATATCAGATACTGATCAGAGATTGAAACAAGATTTTATCTGCTGATCTGCTGTCTTTCTAAGGTAGAATCTTATGTTTTTTTAGCCTTGGAATTATATTGTGGGTAATTAAGAAACACACAGGCATGCTAGAATAAGTTATTCTGTGATTCAGTCATCTTTAGTAGGATTGCCAAGGAGGAAGGCAGATGTAATTAGCAAAATTTACACTTTTCAGCATTGTAGAAATTACAAGTTTCTATAGAAATATTTTTAAAGTATTCAGTAGGATATAAGAGTTAAGAAAGTAATAACAGATTTTCTTTTTTCATTTTAAATTAATGTATATCTACTCTTAGGACTGAGTATTTGATATTTAATTATCTGTTCCAAAGTGTGTTCCATTTAAATGTTGCTTTATTCTTGATCTGGCTGAATGTCATCCTTTGATTTTTATATGTAATGAGGAAATCCTGGATTTTAAAATCACTTCTATTACATAGTGGTTCATTTGGACAGAGTTTCATTTGGAGCAGAAGTTTTTGTAGCGTCATGGTCATGACATTTGCTTATTATGAAAGGTGGTTTGAAACTGGGTGGAAACACTGTGTTTTGGGGGAGCAAAGTGGTTCTGATTATAAGAGAAGATCATGTTCATGACCGCCTGAGGATTGTTCATAAGTGTATCGGACCTGCTGAGTTGCATCCCAGAATCCTGAGGGAATTGGCTGATGTAATTGACAAGTCACTTCCCATCGTATTTGAGAAATCATGGCAGTCAGATGAAGTTCCTGGTGACTGGAAAACAGGAAACAATTTACTCCTCTTTAAAAAGGTCAGAAAGGAGGACCCTGTGAACCAGCAACCTGTCAGCCTCCCCTCTGTGCCTGGGAAGGCCATGGAACAGATCCTTCTGCAAGCTGTGCTAAGGCGTGTGGAGGACAGGGAGGTGATTTGAGACAGCCATCACGGCTTCACCATGGGCAAGTTTACCAACCCAGTGACCTTCTCCAAAGGAGTGACTACATCAGTGGACAAGGACAGAGCTATTATCTGTCTGAACTCTTAAGCTTTTGACACCGTCACCCACAACATCCTTCTCTCTAAATTGGAGAGAGATGGATTTGGTAGGTGGACTATTGAGTGGATAAGGAATTGGTTGAAAGATCACATCCAGAGGGTAGAAGTCAATGGCTCAGAGTCCTGATGGATGCCAGTGTTGTCCGTCAGGGTTCTGCACTGCGACCGGTGTTATTTAATGTTTTCGTTAATGGCATAGAATTATAGAATCATAGAATCATAGAATCATCAAGAGACCTACAAGATCATCCAGTCTACCCAGCAGTATCACTGTAACCCCTAAGCCACTAAACCAGATCACCCAGTGACAGATCCAAATGCCTTTCTAACCCATCCAGGGATGGTAACATCCTTGGGCAAACCATTCCAATACCTGAGTACCATAACAGTAAATTTTTTTTTCTACTCTCTGAATCTCCCCTGTCTCAGTTTAAGGCCATTTCCTCTGGTTCTCTCACTGCACACTGAGGTGTGGCACAAGACACCAACCCCCACCTCACTACAACCTCCTTTCAGGGGTTGTAGAGGGCAATGAGGTCCCTCCTGAGTCTTCTTGAGACTAAACAAACCCAGCTCCCTCAGCTGGGGATTCTTTATTATACTAAAAGCAAATGCAAAGATGCAATCTAATTCAAAACTATGTAAATTCAAGTGTTCCCACTGAATAGAATGGAGGATGTTTCAAGCAGCCTTCATGCCACTGCAAGTAGAGTAAAAATCCACAGATTTTGCAGAAAACAGGAGACAGCTTTCAAAAATTTTAGACACGATAGCAAAGGCAAGGTACAGAAATGCAGGTGGGAGATTTTTTCTTCCCTTTCTTCAGCTAGTTTTCCATCCCTGTTCTCTTCCCCTCTGTCCCAGGATATAATAATGTCTTGTACCTGACTCTAATGCTTTCTGCTGGTAGTGGTAGTGTGATGTGCAGAGGAAGGTTTTTAGCCCCTTGCTACTTCTGCAGTCTAGCAAGGTTCTGTAATTACTCTTGAATCCCAAATCCCAAGTTCCTTTGCCTGTGAGCTTGGAAATCACACTGATTTTGGTGTCTGGGAAACCTTGTTACAACAAGAAACTAAGCAGAATTTTAGGCCAAATGAAATATCAGTTTATAATGTAATTTTGAAAATCTGCTGATATATGCAGTCTTGGGGCAAATTAAAACCTCAGCAGGAGTAATACCATGCTGTGCAAAAATATTGCAATTGATGCTTCTATTTTTTACTGTAATTGTCTGAGACCCTCAGGAGAATACATACCAGACTCCAAAGGAAAGTGCATTTGTAAGCTCTGTAAACTGATGTTTTGAACAGCACAGGGATGTGAAAAAGAAAAATGACACTTCATGAGGTTCTGGATGAGAAAAACAAATTAGATCCTTCTGTTATAGCTGCTACTAGTCATATACTCACAGGTTTGTTTTTGTTTAAAAATAATCCAAAGTGCTTTCTTATTGTAAAAATAAATTATTGCTCATAAAAAAATTCAGGAGGTAGTTGTTTTATTATCATGGCTGACACAAGAATAATGTGCAGCTCAAGAAGCTTCCTACTGTGACAGAATTCAAATGCTAACAAAAATTTGAGTAGAACAGGAGCTTTTATTGCACTGCCCTAAATGATCAGGTCATTTTCCCATAGGTAAAGTGGTACAAATCTGGCTGCAGCTGTGTGTGTTCCTTTGGTCCTGACTTTACCTCTTACAAACATTGCCTCACATCCCCAAGCCAAACAGAATTGATCCTCTCTGCAATCAGAGAAGGCAGCCTGTTGTGGGCCCTTTGAGGCCTTTTTCTGTATTTCTCTGCTGTCCTCTCTCTGGACTAAGGTATTGTATGATTTAGGGACAGTTCTATCATGTAAATTCTGTCAACAACCAAGGGAAGCAGTCAATCAGATTCTTTTTGAAACCACCACAGAGATGTTGAATTTCACTAATGCTGATCTAGGTAGCTCCTGGTCCTAACCAGCCTGAAGAGATGCAAATAATCTGCCTTGCTGTGCTTCTGCTTCCAAGATTAAAATAATTCCATTAAAATATAAGTGTTTTGATGGGGTGAATACTGGCTATGTTTTAAAGTGTCCAGTGACACATCATATGTCCTGGAGCAGCCAGTCCTTCTGAAGTGAGAAAGGTAGGAGTTACACAGCTGCTGACAGAATGCAGAGGGAGAACTGGAGTCCATTGCCTGCTGTTTCTGTGTATCTGGGAAGCCAGCAGGTCCCTTGTTTAAATCCCTGTGACTACAAATACAATGTGTAGTGCTTATTAAAAATATAACTGTCCTATACATAATAAATGCTCTGCTAGTGGTGCTAGGAAAGAAAAGTGCTTTCTTCAGGATATTTTTTTTCTTCAGTTGAAATCAAATTGTAAGGTTTTGTCAACTCCTACAGGAGATCTTTAACTTTCTGCTCCATCATTTAGAGACTTGCTCTTGCTGCCACTGGTTAATGGTAAACAATTATCTGTATCCAAGCTACCTACATGCCTTTTTCACCCTCAAAGCCATTTCATCAATCATACTACTAAACAAATATCATAAAAATAAAAAAAAAAAAAATGCAACAAACTGTCATGTAAACTCACTACAGTTAACAGGAAAATCTGAATTCATATGAATTCATATGACTATTTTATTTTAAAAAGCACTGCTCATTGAAAAGTATTTAGTAGAAACCTAGAGTTTCATACTTCTGTATCATCCCAGAAGTGTGGCTAGTTTCTAGCCACCAAGGAAATATGATTCATCAATAAATGAAGCAGAATCACATCTTCCTTATCTACTGTTACCCTTTAACTATTTATGTGCCTTCAACACTAGAGCAGCTATAATAGCAAAGTCACCTAGAATCTCTGGTGCTTCAGTATATTTAATTTATCATTTAAAATATATAATAGATAAATGTCATTCCAAGTATATTGCTTAACATCTGTTGAAATGCACTTTTTTCCCCCTTATTTTTTAACTCTATTACAGAGACTTCCAGTAATTCAGGCAAAATTGTCTTGGTCACTCATGAAACAAAATTGAGCAATATATTTTGTACACATCTCCTTTAGCTCATTGTTTTCATTAGCCATTTGTCAAGTGCTCAAAAGTCAGACATTTGTCTTATAAGAAGTTGTTATAATTCCTAAAATCACCTGATGTTTGAAGTTCTGAACATACTTTGGAAATTACCCCTAAATGATCAAAGCTGTATGGATATATCTGAGAATTTTCATCCATCTGATTTTTTTTTTTTAGTTTTGTCACAGAGAAATTACAAAGGAACGACTTCCTTTGAGAACTGAGTATGTTTGTGTAGGCAGTAATCGTCAAACTCAAAGATTAGTCCCTGTAAATGTGGCACTTCATGGACATGCTCCTATTCCTTATTTCTCATGGCTTTTCAGTTTAAATGGTTAAACTAAATATTAAAAATCTGTTTGTTCCCCTAGTAATAGGTTACCTGTAAACTGTTGGTGGGTTGATATGGCTAAAATTGCATATATGTGAGTGTGACAGCTATATTTATATCACCAGATGAGATTGCTGTTTGAGGTAACACTGAAACCCCTATACAACAAGGAGTCTCCCCACACTTCTCCAGTCCTTCCCATTTGGTGCTGCCAGCCAGGAAGGTCACAATTAGGATCTGGAGTCTTAGACCAAAGCTGTCTGTGCTTCTTGAGTACAGCTGTTGATTAAGGAACATGCTAAAACTGGGGTCCACTGAAAGTATTTGCTTATTTTGTCTTGATTTTATTGCTTCCTGAAAATGCAAGAAAAGTCAGAGCAGCACAACCTTTCTGAAAAGGAAGATCTACTAAATAATGTTCTCATCTGGAAATCACCAAGCTTGTATTTTCAACTGCTTAGTGATTATTCTTTCCTGTCAAAGAAGTTTTGTGGGTTGATCCAAACTATTTTTCCAGCTCTTCATTTCACAAGAGAAAATCGACTTTTCTTGTTTGTTTGTAACTTGATCTAGGTTTCTGTTTAGGTCAGCAAACTGAAAAAAACCACAGTGATTTCCATGGTTCTGTGACCTTCTGTGAGAAAAAAATAAAAAACACCTACAAAAGAGGCATATCTGGGTCACAGAGCTGGACTAGGACTGCTCCTACCTGTGCCTGCCAGGGTGCAGCCTGTGATGCTTTGGGGTCTGTATGGATTCATGTACCTGTGAGTTGGGGTGCCTGGGGCACAGCAGCGGCAGCAGGGAGTTGGGACTTTCATAGATCCAGTAACACTGGCGCTGAGTGTCTGCACTGTATCTAATGGTGCTTGAAAAGGATTTAAATCTGAGAATTATGGTTGGAAAAATCAGCTAGACCAATATGCCTTGCTGTCCTGTTGACATAATTTCCTTTTCAGCCTGAGACTGGTTTTAATAATCATGATTCAAACCCCTGATGTTATTGAAATTCTTTCGACAATTTATTTTAGACACTGTGTCGTTTGGGATTTTTTACAGACCCACCTCTCGCTACACGACTGCGCTCTCCCTCCCCCAACTCTGGGCGCTACCCTGTAAGAGGGCTGCAGCCCACGAGGTGGCAGAACTCGCTTTGGAGAGCAGCCTTTGGTGAAAAAAAAAAAAAACACAACTTTTTTTTGCTAGCAAAGCTCCCTCCCCCGCTTTCTTCCATTTGCTCATTAATTGCAAATGTTGTTTCCTTTTTGCACATAATTCGTAATTTCCTTAGACAAATAAAGGAAAATATTCAGCCAAATGTAGACATGGATATCAGTTTTTATATTGATTTTGATTCAAAGGTTCTTCTGTCAACAAATATAGGATTTTTTTGTCTAAGTTCATTTACGTCAGGAGTTCTAAACTAGTTGAACAAGTTGTAATTTGTTTAACCTCACTAAAATTTAATTCCGTTTCAGTGTTTGTCTCAAAATTTAGAAATGGCAAAACCAAGAGAAAAATATTCAACCCTCAAGCTTTTAGAAAGCAACTATTTTTTAAAAAAAAGCTTTGAAAATCATTCCCCAACAAGAAATGTCTGTCACTGTTTAGAAATTATTAAATTTTCATCTGTTTATCACAGATATTTGACATCAGCCTGCTCAATATAACTGGACCAGTAAAGAAGTTCCAGCATATGACTCCATTTGATTTTGTTCCTTTTTCCAACTTCCAGACATGATAGGGAGAGCAGATATAATTCTAAATCAGAGTCAGCAATGTTATTGCAGGAGTTAGTAGCAGTGCGATATTCGTACTAACTGTGCCAATCCCTATAACAAAGCTAAACAGGAGAGTTATTTAAAGAGATTAAATGATGCAGAATAAAGCTTCCAAAAGCTGTAATTGAAAGTGACAGAAACATTAGCTTTGAAACAAGTAACATTTAATCACACAGATCATACAGAAACATAATTTTTCTATGTTGTTTTCTTCAATAGAATTTAATTTTAATCTGTTGAGACAGCTCATCATTTTCAGCTGCCTACTGCCAGAAGCCTGTCAGAGTATGTAAATGTACAGCTACTGTGAGGACTGGGACCTGTTCTCTCCAACACTAGCCTCAGTTTATGCATGCCTAAAATTTCAGGTGCCCCTACTTGCACCTTCCGATTTGCACCACTTCTTGCCTTTGTATGTACCATTTGAAAGGTTGAACTTCTGAACTTTTGGACAAGCAGTGCAGTCCCTGTGAAAGCATCATATTTGTGCAGTCACAAGTAGAACGTTATTAAAGGGCAAAGGCTGAAAAAAGCATGAAAAAACCTTTACACAAATACACAGAGTCCAGGAGAAGGGTTCAAACCTTCTCATAAATAACATTTGATTTGATTTTCCTGCAGGAATACAGGAAGTCCAAATGGGATCACAGCAGCTGAAAGCAGAAAAGAATTTGTCCATAGTTTGATTAGTCAGGACACAGAGTGAATCTCAATGTAGTGCCGGAGTAATAAGTAACAGCTCCCCTCATGTTGCAGAACACATGGATTTAGCAGTGCCCCTGCCATGCCCGTTATGAAACCGAGCTCTGTATTTGCAGAACGTGTGAGCAGGAGCAGATGTGACCTTCAGGAAGACCGATATGAAGTGCCTTTGCCTCCTGGGAACTGAGAAGGGCAACAGACAGGAGGAACTCATGTTGACACTAACCTGCTGTTTATAGCAGCCAAAAGTACATGTGAAAGCATGTCAAAAACTCCAAGCACTTTGGATAGGTTACCATCAATACAGAAACATTAGCTTTGAAACAAGTAACATTTAATCACACAGATCATACAGAAACATAATTTTTTGTATGTTGTTTTCTTCAATAGAATTTAATTTTAATCTGTTGAGACAGCTCATCATTTTCAGCTGCCTACTGCCAGAAGCCTGTCAGAGTATGTAAATGTACAGCTACTGTGAGGAGTGGGATCTGTTCTCTCCAACACTAGCCTCAGTTTACGCATGCCTAAAATTTCAGGTGCCCCTACCTGCACCTTCCGATTTGCACCACTTCTTGCCTTTGTATGTACCATTTGAAAGGTTGAACTTCTGAACTTCTGGACAAGCAGTGTAGTCTCTGTGAAAGCATCATATTTGTGCAGTCACAAGTAGAACATTATTAAAGGGCAAAGGCTGAAAAAAGCATGAAAAAACCTTTACACAAATACACAGAGTCCAGGAGAAGGGTTCAAACCTTCTCATAAATAACATTGGATTTGATTTTCCTGCAGGAATACAGGAAGTCCAAATGGGATCACAGCAGCTGAAAGCAGAAAAGAATTTGTCCATAGTTTGATTAGTCAGGACACAGAGTGAATCTCAATGTAGTGCCGGAGTAATAAGTTAACAGCTCCCCTCATGTTGCAGAACACATGGATTTAGCAGTGCCCCTGCCATGCCCGTTATGAAACCGAGCTCTGTATTTGCAGAACGTGTGAGCAGGAGCAGATGTGACCTTCAGGAAGACCGATATGAAGTGCCTTTGCCTCCTGGGAACTGAGAAGGGCAACAGACAGGAGGAACTCACGTTGACACTAACCTGCTGTTTATAGCAGCCAAAAGTACATGTGAAAGCATGTCAAAAACTCCAAGCACTTTGGATAGGTTACCATCAATTTTTTTGAGTTTATTTGCTCTTGTTATAAAACATGTTTGAAAGTGAAGCCAGCTGTCTAAAAGAAGTGTTTGAATGACAAGGTGGTAGGGAGGTTTATTTTATTTTTCTCTAAAAGTGCCTTTCTTTGCTAATATGGAAGTTTAAAAAAAAATAGGATTCACCTGTGTTTCCCTCTCAGCTCCTTACACAGTCTGAATTATTTAGAGATGCCTTTTATTTTAGAGAAGGTCATATCAATAGTTCAGCATGGCAACAGTTCAGATTTCGAGAAAACAATAATTTTGTATCCTAGAGCAGTTCCTTTTGGCTGATGGTGAGAATATTAAAACAGAAGTGTAAATTGCAATCAGGACTCAGATCTTGACCAGGGCTGGGACTGCTCTGATCTCCCCTCCTGCCCCACAGGTCAGGCTGGAGCTTGTTCTGCTCCCATGGCACAGGTCTGGCATTGATGACTGAGCATCCAAGGCGGGTAAAGTTTTGATAAAGGAGACAAAAGTTCAGAATAAACGATTAATTTATCTATATCCAAAGTAAATGATGCTATCTTCAGGGTAGGGACTGTCTTACCACGTTTGTTTGCAAATGTTTGAGCTTTTCACCCTTTGTCAGTAATAAATGATAACATCGCAAGGAAGGAAAATGGACTTCAGAAAAAACTGCCGGCTTAAAAAGAGCAGCCAGAGAGATTAGGCCTGCAGGCGTAGCTTTAATGGTGATACTGTCACTGAGAGAGACACAAACTCTTGCCAAAGGGCTATTATAATTCTGTGTTTATTGCAGTGTTCAGTACAGGACATGCAGTCACCCTAGCACGGGGTAACACTTGCTATATTGTGCTCAGAATGAGTAACAAATATCATGTGAGTACAGAATGTATCAGATCTGTCCAAAACTGTGTCTGGGCAGGCAAGGGGGTTTGCTGCCTCACTCAGCAGGACACTCAAGCTACTTTGTGCTGTTTTGATGGCACAATGCTGCTAGGAGGTTTTCATGACTGGCTGCTTAGGAATGCTGCTTGTGTGAGGACAAAAGCCCCTGATGGACAGGAAATCCAGCATGATTTGGTCCCAGTGTCCCAATGTCACACACAGTCTTGATTGTCTCCGAGTCAAGAGTTGCCCCTTGTGCATCACATTTTTAACTGAGGGTTGTTGGCTGCAACTGTGATCAAAAGGTCATAATTTCTGATTTCTCCCCAGCTATTAATGATACCAATAAAGGGATTTTGCTAGATGACATAATATTCATTTTAATTCAGAAGCAAAATTATTCTATGTGGTGCTCTCTGCTTCCCTTGCTGATGTGGTGCAGGTGATGGCTGTGGATCTCTCTAGACATGACGGGCTCATCAGACACAAGAAACCACGGTGTAAAGAATGGAGAATGAGAGTTTGGGAGTTTGCTGTCTCATGGACTGATGGGCCTCAGGTCTATGCCTTGCTCCTATCTGCTCGTGGCACCATTATGGGAAAATCAACATACCTGGAGCACTTCTGAATGCCAGTTGACTGTGACTTCATTCATGAATCAGAGTGCTGGAGACCTGTTGTACCTAGAGCAATAAATCTAAATTGATTTCGTACCGGTGCCTCTCATAACTAAGGCCTATGATTTTGGTGTTGCAAAGACCTGGGCAGCTCTTGCAAGGTGAGCTGGTGACACTGACCAATTACATACATCTCCCAAAGTTACTTTGAGGGTGTGATGTAGACAAAAAATATCTGCAGATTTTGAGGAAGAGAAGTGAATTTGGAGGATAAAGAAATTGGTGACATTTTATTTATGTGTGGAGACAACAACCATTATGTCCAGCTTTGGATAAACATCTACTAAAGCTTCTGAACAACAAACTAGACAAGGGGGAGTTGTCATTAAAAAAATAGATTATATTTCTAAAAAGAGTCTTATTTATCTGAGGTGGTAAAAGAAAAGCTGATTAGAAAAGCTTAATACAGAAAAAGCTATATCAGTTCCATAGCAGAGTAGCTGCCCATAAATTCAATGGAATTTCACCAGCATTAAAAACACAATGGAAAAGAAAAGGCATTTTGAATTCAAAGAGACAGCAAGATCAAGGATTACTTTGCTTATTTTGATAATAAGAAAAATACTGTAAGAATATGGAACATATTATTAGGTTAGAAAAATTAGCAATGCTATTTATACAAAAATGTCATTGATGATAAATTCGCTGCTCAGTAAACTTTTCAAAGGCTAAGAGAGTGATAATTTTAACTGTTGGTTCTTCATGTTAACAAACACTGTGCTATAGAATCTGCTATAAATGTCATCCATACAATAAAGGAAGAACAAATACTTGGCTATGAAAGGACACCTGCTTTTCTGAAGCAGCATACTTCTACTGAGTTATATCTGCCTTTTAGTTTTCAATATTTTTTGTTTCTTGTTTTAAAATATTGACAAGATTTCCATTCCTTAGTAAAAAAAAATACCCTACACAAAAATTAATCCTTTCTTTTTTTTTTCTGTAAAATCACTTTATAAACACTTTCAAAAGCTGCCAATCTAGCAATTTCCCCAGATGTCTTGTTATAGCTTAGTAATTAAATTGTAGTCTCTGAGCTGTCTTTTTCATAGGTAAGTTTACAGGAAATGCATCTTCATCCTTGTCTACCACAGTATAAAAATGTTCTGCTGGGAATACAGTTGTATTTATTGATTTTTCAGAATTTGTAATTCCTTTCAACAGAAATTTAGTTGGCTCTTTTGAGCTTTCATGAACTGATGAAGGCAGAAAACAATAATGGTTTGAAAAGATACTTCTAGGGAATTTTATGATCTTATAATATTTGACACAGGATCTGCATTAGAAATGTGTTCTCCTTGGTACCCACCTACTCTTTCCAATATCTAGTAACAAATAATGGAATTGCTACATTCTTTGCATAATAAAATGTGTCTGACTACAAGATCTCACAAATAATATGCTGTGTTTAAAGCAATGTGGACATCACAAGTGCTAATGTGAAGTATCTTTGCAATTCCCCACCAAAAAGCCAAAGCAGTAGAGAAGATAATCACTGGAACTGATCTCTTGGGAAGTAAGAGAACTAATCCCAGCATTTTGCAAGCCTGGCACTGTACTCCTGGGTCCTTGCAACCATACCTTCCTAGGGACTCAGTGCCAAGGCTTTGTCCACAGCAGAGATCCCAAGGCAGCCTCCATGCCTGGCAGAGCAGTGAAAGGGGCAGCGTAGTCCACAGGCCACCCACTGCTCTCCTCTGCCTCCGTGGTGGGTTTAGGGACCAGGGTTGGCCTTAGGGACCCACAGCCCAAGGCAGCCTCCATGCCTGGCAGCAGGGGGGCATTCAAGGGCTTTCCTCTGCCTCCGTGGTGGGTTTAGGGACAATCCTTGGCCTTGCCCAGGGCAAGGGCCTCATGGGATCCTAAATGTTCCTCATCATGGGAAATGTTCATATCACCTCACCGGGGCTGAATTTACCCAAAGGTTTCAGGACTTGTTTTCCCAGATCTTGACATACAGCTCACGTTGGATGTGGGGGCCAAGTTAAAGCTTCCCATACCCTGGACTTGTATCTCAGCTGACTGAATGTAGGAAGAGGGAAGGAGAAAGTAGTCTTCCTCTTCTGATGACATGATTTCACATGGAAACATTATTGAGAACACAAGGCAGCAGATTTCCAAGAGGACACCCAATCCACTGGATTAGAGATGCAGTCTGACGCTCACGCTCATGTTTCCATTCTGTTTGGATGTGTTATGAAAAACCAACCAAGTACCAAAAGAACAAAAGCAGTTACCACTTAAGGATAACATAGAGTCTTGTAATTAAGTTAGACTACCAACAAATTTAAAATTTTGGTATCATTTTCTTGGAAAGCTTATTTATTCAAGTGAATTTGTGCTGGGATTACCCAAGAGAATTTTCTCCAGTCTGGAGTACATCATGGTTTCTATGGGTATGCACCAGTCCTTCCAATTGGAGATGCTTGAAGTGTCTATACAATCAAGATGGAAATGGAAAGGGAAATTAAATGGAAATCAAGAGTGTCAATGCTTTTTTACCAAATATATAATGTCCTCCCACCAAAATAAAAACATGTTTCTGCAGCAGTGACCTCCTGAGTCATTTGGCTGAATATTCTTCATTTATGCAGCTGCATCCTTCCCTAAATGCCTCTTAATCATGCAAAAAAATTCAGTGTCTGCTTTGCATTAAAAAACTACATCCATAGCGGGTCTGAAACTGCTGTACATTCAGTGCACTGCTCTTCCCTGATGCAGTGACTGAAGCACTTTTTCCAGTTTTGCTAGTGAAATCAGGAGGTCAAACTTTGTATCAGTATTGACTGGGACTTGTTTTCATCCAACTGTTTGCTTTTCAATATGCATGTTTCTCAGATATAAAGATACGTGCTTTTCCAGCATCGCTGAGAATCTAACATGGCTTGCAACACAATTTGCAACAAGATCTCCATTTACTGCTTTTTGTTGTTGCTGCAGACCACCTTAAATTACTGTGAGATTATTCAGAATGTTGTGAGTTTTAGAAGTTGATTTTTCTCTTAAAACATTGCAGCAATTTTGTTCCACACTTCTTGTTTTCCATTTGATAATTCAAGGACTTGGGTTGAATGAATTAATTATGAGTCATGTACATTATGAACTATTCCATGTATTAGGACCACAGCTGTTTACTGCCATTAATTATTGAGATCATTTTGGGATGAACTTTGTTATAAAATGAGCAAGCTGATGGAGAATATGAACCAATGTTCATATCTCATGTAAAGTTTTTCCATAGCTCTGGAATATCTTTCTCCAGGAAAAGCTGCAGAAGTATTTTTAAAACAACTTTAAGTTAAAAATTATCTGAAGAATAAACCAGAAAATGTTTTCCATCTATGGCAAGAGCTAAACTGGGTTCATCTGTAATTCAAAAACCAGAATTCCAAATCGTTTCTTGTCCTGTTTATCAGAAAAGAGAGATGGTATGAATAGCCTATTGTTAGTAACAAGCTTTGCTTCATCAAGTCAATAAATGGTTGAGTTGTTATATCATGTAGTTTCAGTTCATGAATTGTGCATCTGTTCAAGCCTCAACAGACTGAGAGTGCCTGTTTACAGGCTGCAAACTTTTCCTAGCTCGCAATTTCACTTTTTAAAAGAGAAATTAAATGTAGCACCAATTGCTAAAGAAGAGAAATCAACATGAGAGGCTAATTAGGGATACTTAGCAGTCGAGTTTG
Organism: Emberiza elegans; assembly: GCA_024865655.1. NCBI lineage: Eukaryota > Metazoa > Chordata > Aves > Passeriformes > Fringillidae > Emberiza > Emberiza elegans. The sequence continues at coordinate 18,944,788 of JALJVW010003023.1, read as the reverse complement.
TCTCAAACCTGTGAATGGCAACAAACCCTGCTAGCAGAACTTCCCAAACTTGATGTTTTCTTTAACATCATAACTACCAAAGCTAACTCTTACCAGTGTATTAATTTGAATGGCACATCCAAACAGATTTTGGGAGATTATCAGCACTTTGATCTCTTGATCCACATATGCAAACCTCTTTGATGTCAGGTGGAAACCCAGCATGAATAAAAGACAACCTATTTTCTGAGGAACAGAGGCTGATCTGGAAAAGGTCAGGCAGAGAAAATGGATACATACATAAGCCAGAATCATACTAAAAAAAAAATCCCATCTTCTCTAACTGGCTAAATGAACTTTTCCGAGGCTATTTGCTTTTCTTTGTTATGCTTTGCTTAAAGTGAAATACAATGCATAGAGAATTGTGGGTGTAGCATTTCACTTCCTGGCTTTGACATTTCTGGTGGATTATTACTGCTAAATATTTGTGAGTGTTCATGACCTTCAGAGCTCAAAGAGCTGCTACCGGGAGGTGAATACACACAGAGCCACAATTAGCGCAGCATTTCAAGTACCTGTGGAAGCTCTGTTAGCTGTAACTTTAATTTCAGCCTCTGTCCCTGGGCCAGTGACCATCCCTTCTCAGGAGGAGAGGATGGTCACTGATTGTCCCAGGCAGCAACTGGTCAGGATGGTGGGTTTTGTGGGAAGGTGGAACAGGCTGCTGGACATCTGCCACTGGGGTGGTTTTGATAGTAATGTGGTGGCCCATAGTAGGGAAATACCCCAAAACCTACAGGGGAAAAAATGTGAGGAGGGAACAGCACCGTAAGAGTAGATAATTAAAGAAATAATTACTTTCATTTTACTTTGTCTCTCTTCTTGCTCTAAAGAAAGGAACATTTTCCATGGCTTATGTTTTGGGGCACAATAATTTTCAAGTGTCTTCATGTAAAGAAAAAATTCTGCCAACTGATGTGAACATATTTATTCAGAACATTAAGAGCTGTTTGTTATGGATGTGCTATTTTAAATCACATTTCTGGTCACATTCTTCGAGAAGCTGTTATCTTAATTCTGAAAAGGAAAAAACCCATCAGTCCTGAGGTGGTCAGATGACAGATGCAAACTAGCCATTCTTTCCCTCCTTCAGCTGCTTAAAACACTCACTGTGGGTCTGCAGAGTTACAAGTTCCTTTGGTCCTTCCCAGCCACATGCTGAGATACCAACTTACAAGGTTTGGTCCTCACTATTACAGTTCCTGTATTGCTACTCTATAATTAGAACATTTCTCATTTAACAGAGAGTATTGCCATGCTGTCTAGTGTCTAAAAACATCCCAGTAATGGTTTCAGACTCATGAAGGCATTTTGCAGTATAGCAGAAGCAATACTTGGTAAGATTGCTGTGATCTAGGGTGCTCCATTTAGGGTCTTTTAATCTTAAAAGGGGTATCTTTCAAAAGCAGTGCCTTTTTTATTTTTTAAGTAGTAATAACTCAAAGTTTCAGATTATTCCTTTGATCATGAAATGTTATTCATACTGATGCTCTATAAGACCTCCATAACAATCCCAGGGAATGAATGGCAGTACAAGGACAGTCTTGTCTTTGTGTAGCATTTCTGAAAAAGTGGATGCCAGAATCTGGATTTGTACTCACATTAGGATGAAAGGTCACCAAACCCAAACACACAGGGACCCCAACATGATGACACCCAACCTGACTTTCCAGTACCACCTCAGAGGCAGAAATCTGCAGTTCTGAGTTATACACCTTAGTTATCTTGTACAGCTGAGGAAAAGTTAGGTGCCAGACTGTGGGATGTACAACAGCCAGGGTGCCAAGCAAAGGGATGCAGAGACAATGCTGAAACAAGAGATGAGTCTGAAGTTCCCTCTCCCTGTCCCAGGGCTTCTGACAGCTGAGTGAGAGGGCTTTATAGCTCTGAAAACCTGCAGCCACTTCAGTTGCTGCTTGTGCATGAATAACTGTGTTAAAAGAAGACACCTACAGGAATGGAACTGTTCCTCACCTTACAGAAAGCGCAGATGATGGACACCATTTCACAGGGGAGTTCATCTGGATGACTTTGGAATAGCAGCAGGCACATGAACTCCCTGCTTTGTGCTGGGCTCGGTGGTGTTGGCTCACGCTGGGTGTTGTGTAACCATCCCTAATAAACAAAGGATTCTAGGCAGCCCACCAAATAGTTAGAGAATGCCTAAACACACCGTGAAACAAAATATCTGCTGAGACACTCATCTCATCCAAGATAAGAAGGCCTCTGGGAATACACATTAGAAGTATTTTAGGTGCCTAAATACCTTTACTGATGACAGCTTAGGTGCCTTTCAGGTATGCCTGCCACAGGCAGAATTGTTGTGATTCACTCCCTTGAATGCAGGCATCTAAATTCTGCTTGAGCTATGCCACAGGCACCTAAAGGCTTTTGGAAACTTTTCCTAACTATTTGAATTTATAAAAATATTTTGTTTCAATAATATGGCAAGGATTCAAATGGTTTCCGATTTTTCTGTGTAAATGAGTAGGAGGTGATGTTTTGGATTTTTTAGATTCCTTCACTTTCCTAACATAATTACCAGAATAGAACTTAAATTAATCCAGCACTTCCAAAGTGCTTTTCATTGATTTGACCACAGCTACATGTTTAAAAAATTAGAATTTCTGGACAGTATTTCAGGACTTCTTAAGTTGCTTTGCCAACTTTTCTTTTGCAAACATGATTCTGATGCCAGATTTTTGTTGTCCCAGAAAATTGTTTCAGATAACATCTAGGTACTGTTTTGCATTTTATATATGATCTTTACACCTTATTTTCCAGACAAGCATCCTCAGCTTGTACAAACTTTTTTTAAATTCCCCACAGCAATGGAAATTTAGCTATAACATGAAAGGCATCTCTGAGTGAATGTGCTGGTTTCTAAAAATTGGAAAACAGCTTTCTTTTTTGTCTGAAGTCTTTTCATTAAGAGCTGGAACTGTAACTCAAGGCTGGCCATTTTAATGGTTTTACTGAAGACAAGCAAAAGACAACGGCTCATCATCTATGCAGAGCAAGACTGTGCTGTCTAACCAGTGTTAGCACCCAGAAAAATAAATCTGTTGCCACAGCCTAGGAGTTTGCCCGGTTTACAGCAGTTCGGTTTAATAAATCTTGCATCCTGTTGTGCTGTATGGGCATTTGGTTGGTGGCTGCAGTTGCAGCCAGGTGATTTATTACTGCTACTGACGCATTATTTTGGATGGATGGATGTATAACACGGCTTGCACTGGAAGTTGTTCTTCTCCCAGACCTGCACAGCAGGAAATGTTAGCAGGACCACATCTTCTCCCAGATCAAATATCAGTGGTAAGTTGTTCTACGTCTGTCTCTGTGCTCTTTCACATTGCTAAGGCAGTAAGCAATGCAGCAGGAGTGCATCCAGGTTTGCATGGTGATGGCTGTCCCAGGGACAGAGGAGTCTGGGGGTGACAGGAGCCCACTGCTGCCATCCTCCTCCTCCACATGGCATGCTGGCTTTCAGAGATCACAAGGTGGTGCTCTTGTACTTATGGCAAATTATTCAGTGGCCAACACTTGAGGTGCCTGAGGCTGTCTCAACCTTCTGCTACAAAGGAAGCACTGCTGTTGGTTGCATGCCTGCTTATACCAGAAGAGATTCCTGGTGAGAACAGCATCTCCAGGGATGTGCTTCCCTGTGTAAGAAAAGGTTAAATGCTGCACACTCACAGGATCAGAATGTGTTGCGATACAGTGAGATCTCTTCTTGGTGCCTCATCAAAAGACATTCTCTTAAGCAAATGTCATAAAATCTGGGCTGAATGCTTCCTTCATGTAATTCTCCAGTGGGAAAAGAAGTAGACTCAGAAGATGTTTTCTATAGACTAAGGATTTAGCTATCTCTTTCCATCATGTTTCAAAGTTGAGCTCACCTCTCCTCGCCTAAATGAAATACTTCAGCCTTGTCACATACTGGTGTGATACATCCCATTTAAAACAGAATATGCATCTTTTTTATCCAAGCTGGACTCTGTATTTTACTTCATGCATTTTTCACCTATCCATTTTATTTTCTCCAAGGACTTCTTGGCTATAAGGATGTCATGTTAAAGAATTTGTGATATCTTAAAGTCCTTTACTACTGTAAATACAGACCTAGTACCAGGACTCTAGAAATCATGACAAGGTAATATTTCAGAGAGCAAGAGAGGGATTAAACATGGACAGTGGCTCTGGGACTGTGTTTAAAGATGATGGAACATCTCCTTTTTCTACAAATCTAGCAGATGGGTCATATTATAATGAGTTGGTAGGAGGCTATTTCAGGAGACTGGAGGATGCAGCAATCTTGCAGTTAACTAGAGCAATTGAGTTACAGAGCAGGCTGCTGTGATTTCTGCTCATGGTGTGCCTGAGTGAGAACTGAACATCTCTCACTCCACATTTCTCTGAGCACCCTGTCTTTGTGCATCCTCTTCACTATAAGTAATAGGCTGTGTCTGACAGGTATTGTTCTGTACAAGAGAAAACACATTGCTGAGAGCTCTGAACTGTACCTAATAAGGGCTTCAGTTTCAAGCTACATACTGGAATATAGAAACCCCATACTTGTTACTTCTGGTTTTCTTTGAAAATTTTCTCTCCTTTTCATGTTGAGTGATCCTCTTAGTGCTCTATATTTTATAACAAATTCTGTGTGCCCAACTTTTAGATATTTCTTGAGTATTTTGGTATCACTTTGTTGAAGTGAGGCACATGTTGAAATGCTGTTGTCACCACAGCATGCACCAGTAATTCATATGCATGGAAAACAAAAATAGTACTGACTTGTACAAGTTTGGTACAAGGTCTTCTTTTTTTCTGCAGAAGCCATTACTGACAACTTTGCTGCAAAGAAATACAGAGAGAGCTTGAGCTTGCTGCAGCACTCTGGAAAATAGAAAGGGATATGTTAAGAACAAGTCAGCTTTTCTCTCTCACACCCAATAGAATTTCTTATTCTTATGACCACCACAGTCTGATTTTGACATCAACGTGACAGCGTTTGCCATCTTCTCTTGTAATGTTCTCACTAGCTAAAGGAAAAATTGCTTGTATTTTCTGTGATCTAATGTGAGGAAAGAGCTATGAACAATATGTTCCCTACTGGCTAGGACAGACAATGGTAATGACAAGGTCAATTCTATTTTACAATCTATTGGATTCCATAAATGCTACTATACTGACTAAAGCAGCCTGCAGTAATAATACTGAAAATAAAGTTGAAACAAATTTTGAGTGTATATTGCCGATGAAGTGGTTCAATGTGATTGTAAAGTTCAATTAATGTATCAGGAATTTTAATGCATCCTGCCACAGTTCAGGATAGGGTTATAATTCATAAAAAAAGGCTACAGCATTAAGCATATAAATGTGCACAAGAACACTCAAATGACCTGAGTGTACCTTCAGCAGATTTGCCGATGGTACCAAGCTGAGCAGTGCGGTTGGCACACCTGAGGGATGGAATGCCATCCAGAGGGACCTGGATAAGCTGGAGAAGTGGCCCATGGGAACCTCGTGAGGCTCAACAAGAGCAAGTACAAGATACTGCACCTGGGTTGGGGCAACCCCAGTACCAACACAGGCTGGGGGATGAACAGATGCAGAGCAGCCCTGCCAAGAAAGACTTGGGGGTGCTGGGGAGTGAGGGGCTGGATGTGAACCAGCAAAGTGTGGGATTGCATCCATCCCAGAATGCCAATCATGTCCTGGGGTGCACCAAAAGAAGCACGGCCTGCAGTGTGAGGGAGGGAATTCTGCCTCCCCTAATCCACTTCGCAGTGCTGCATCCGGCTCTAGGGGCCCCAGCTCAGGAGGAACTGACCTGTTGGAGCAAGTCCAGAGGAGGCCACCAAGAAAATTAGAGAAGTGGACCACCTCTCCTATGAGGAAAGCCTGAGAGAATTGGGATTGTTTGGCCTGGAAAAGAGAAGGCTTTGGAGTGACTTAATTTTGATTTTTCCAGCATCTGAAGAGAGCCTACAAGAAAGATGGAGAGAAATTTCTTACAGGATGATGCAGAATGGCTTCAAACTGAAAGAGAGTAGGTTTAAATTAGATGATAGGAAGAAATTCTTCATTATGAGGGTGGTGAGGCACTGGAACAGGTTGCCCAGAGAAGTTGTGGATGGGGTGTTCAAGGCCATGTTGGAAGGGACTTTGAGCAACCTGGTCTAGTGACTCTGCCCATGGCAGCGAGGGTGGAACTATATGATCTTTAAGGCCCTTTCCAACCCAAGCCATTCTATAATTCTATGATTCTGTGATTCTATGATTCCATGACCTTGACTGTCCTTGAATGTGTAATACTAAAAAAACCTACCTCATGTACTTATTTCTCTATGTACTTTCTTCTGTTTCTCTTCTTGAATGCAAATCCTTCAGATTCCTGAAATATTCGAGGCCAGGCTGGATCAAGCTCTGAGCAACCTGATCTAGTTGATGTCACTGCAGAGTGGTTGGACTAGATGACCTTTAAAGGTCCCTTCCAACCTGAACTATTCCATGTTTCTAAGATAAAATAGCTCAGTTTTGCCACTTTTACAGAGGCATGAAGCCTCCATAATTCTAGTTGAGGTCTGTGGTTAGCACTACAGGTTAAACACTGAAAATTGGCTTGGAAATGACTAACAGAAAACTTCACAATAACACTAGTTGGAGGTGAAGTAAAAAAGCTGGTACTCAACTCCTGTGGTTCAGTTCAACATGATCTTGAGAACCTTGAGAGCCTTGAGAAGTCATTCCACATTCCCTTCAACAAGGAAAAGGGCAAAGCCCTGTGTGTGGCAGAATAACCCCTGCACCAGAACCGAGTGGAAACTGCCTGAGTCAGGCTGGCCCCACTGAAAAGAACTTAAGGACCCAGGTGCTGGGTTAAATATAATCCAGCCTGAGCTTCCATCCCAGAAGCTTCCTCAGCTCCATTGCTGGGACCAAGGCCAGCATAGCAAGGACTGTTACTATCCCCTCTGCTTGGCACTGGCCCATCTGGAACAGTGTCCAGCTTTGGGCCTAAAGCCCATTAGGTGAAGGAGATGCTGAGGTGTCTAAGGTGAAAAAGACACCAGGAGGTAATGAAATAGCAGCCCACAGCTATGCCAATGGGTATTACAAAGACTACAGAATCAAGGATTTCTGGGAAGTGGAAGATGCCCAGTTGCAGAAGAGGCAATGTCCACAGACTGTCCTGAGAGGTTCAGGATAGAGTTTTAGGAAACATTTTGAGGGCCTAAGGAGAGTGGTGGTGGAATCTTTATCCCTGGAACAAGTCCTGAAAGCTCAGTTAGAAAAAGTATGGCTGACCTCACCAAGTGCTGGCAATAGAGTTGCAGGGTGAACCCCAGAGGTCCCTTGCAACCAGCATTTCTGTGAGCTTATGATATGTTCCTGAGAATGCTCCTCTGGAAAAAAAAGAAAAAAAAGGATTATTATTCCTGCTGGAGTCATGTGGGGTGTTGGGACAGTACAATTTCCATGCACGTTGCAAGCGCACACAAGCCTGAAATGTGCCATTGCCAAGATGCGTCCACTTGCCAAAAGGAGAAAAGCATGCCACAGTTTTGTGCCAAAAGCAGAAAGCCATACAATCTTGGCAAGCATAATGCATGAACCTACGGCTGGCATGCTCCTAAGGCATCCACTTTCCCTTCTATTGCTTGGATCAAAGGCAGAAATAGTTCAGCTCTGCCCAGAGCATGGCAAGGACACGTGTTTCTCACAATATGCACACTGGTGGTGAAACTGAGCCCGGTCTGGCACATACAGTGTTTTTAATATACTCGTAGAACAAGGAGATGTTAATGTTACAGACAGATTCGAGAATTCTGAATTCTGTTTGATTCTGACAGCATTAGAAGTTCGGCTCTAAGAACAAAGATATGTGGCTGGGGGCTTTGCTTCTCAGGGAGCACACATGCTGCAACCTGGGACTCAGTGAGGAAACTCCAGACCACAGCTCTATTCTTGCTCTGTGAGTCCAAGAAACCTGAGCACCAAGCCAAAAGTATATCCCTGGGAAAGTTTAGGTGGGAGTTTGAAGGGTCAGAGCTGTTCGTTGTGCTGGAACTAGTGTGTGGAGGCATGACAGGGAACTCTCACTGGCTGTGAATCATTTGCTTTAAGACAGAGATGATCAAGGAGATGAATGGAAACACAAATTCATAAACCAACTTGGTTCAAGTGATTTCTTTAAATACAATTCATTTCCAGAATGCTTATGCTAGATAAATAAGCTGGTGCTCTAAGAAGCAGGAACACTACATTAAATGGGGTAATGAATAATAGTATATCATAGCATATAAAGAATACTGGTATGAGCCCTCCAGGGGTGCTGAAACCCAACACAGGTTGGGGCCCTGTTTTGATAGATCTCATGGCAGTCACTTTCTCTCACCTCTGCTTTCAATATAACTATTGTGATTAGACTGGGAAGAAACAGGGTATCTTTCTCTTCTCAATCTTCTCCCACTTCCATTTCTGAGAGCTTTACCCTGTGCAAAAATTATTTGAGAAGGAAAGGGCTGTCCTTCTTATTCACAGTTGCACATGATGATCTCTTAGACATTGTATGAATTCTTACTGCTATAGCCACCAGTCTCAAATAAGCCAGAAGGTAGATAGCTGCTTTAGTGAATCAGAAAAGCACAACCATCAAAAACAGTGCAGGAAATAAACACACAAGAGTGTTGCTGCCTGCAGTTTTATAATCACAGAAAGATCTTATCAATGGAGCATTGGTCACAATTGGAGGGAAGTTGTTTTAATTTTTTATTTCTTTGCAGGGTTCATCAAGAGTTTTCAATACTTCAGTATTCCTTTTTAAAACTTTTGCAAAGTGCTTTACAAGATTGGTCAAAGCTGATGGTGCCAGCCTCTGAGGGCCAACATTTCTGTATGGGCAGTGTGGAAGCCTTTCAGACATGTCTGTGAAATATCTTGTGAAGCTGGTGGTGCTCAGAAACGGGATGGTGCTGTAGCCAGCTGACAGGGTGGGGGTGGAGGAACAGGGACATTTAGAAGGTAGAGCTTTCTGCCTGCATGTAGGAGGCAACACTTGGTCTTTGAGGGACATAGTTACCCCAGAGGGGGACCGTAAGTTGCACATAGGTGGTTTCCCTCCCCTTGGAGTTTGTATCTCTTGTTCTGAAACCTCTAAATAGTTTTTTTTTTTTCGAACATTCACTTGAGAAAAGGAGATATACATCATTTGGCAGGATTTATTTTTATACTCTACATATTGATTTGTTCCTGCTTACCTCTTGCATATCTGCTCCTTTGGGCCCACACACTATAATACATCTTCACCTCCAGCTCCCCATGGGATATTCAAGTCACGTTCAGTCCTTCCATTACCTCCACAGTTCCTTCCCTCCCACCATAACCTCTGGAGTGCAGCCAGTTAAAGTTCACACTCTATAATTGACTGGAGGCAGCTTCAGTGAAAGGGGTTAGATAATAATTGGTTTATTTCTGAGAAATGGAAACTGAAAAATGTATGGGTAACAGAGCAGAAGTGTGTTCTGACAAGTACATTTCATCAGACTAATTAAAACATCTTATAAGCATTCAAACCCTTTCTGACCAAAATGCCCTTAACTTCTATGTCAGGACAATAAACCTCAGCAGTCTGACTTATCTGAGTTTTATAGAAATTGAATTCCAGCTGTGCAGTGCTTGCCAATGCAGTGATAATGTCCAAAGCTTCCTCTTGTTAAGTCTCCCGTGCTTTGTCACTGGGTGAGCTGCATCGGGGGACTTCCAGGCCTTCTTGTGTGACCTAATCAGTGTCCAGCCTGAGTGATGGGATGATGGCAGGAGCCAGCATTCCTGCGAGATGAGGTGATGTTGTCACCAAGTGGAAGTCTCAAGCTGAATTGCTATGAAGCAAAGTATTTTATGTCACTCCAGCAAATCCAGAAGAAAACTTTTTTTGTTTTTTGGGCATGTCAGAACATTTCATTTCAATATAATTTAGTAAGAAACTTAATGCAGACATCTTCCCTAAGAATATTAAAAAAAAAAAAAAAAAGATTGATGTCTTTTGACATGAATAATGAAAATTTCAAGTCCTGTAATTCTGACTTGCAATGAGAACAAACAGGATAATATCAAAATATCCCACTGAATTTTTTTTTTTTTCATTTCTCAGCTGTACTTTTGGGGGATTGATTGGGATGACATCTTTCTATGCTAATTTTTTGTAGTATCTGTTCACCCTGAGACTATGGGTGTAAATTTAAAACAGACCTTTCTATCCCAAAGTAAAACTGGCACGTAGCCTTTCAATTCAGTTACCAGATGGTGTATGGTATTTATGAGAACAGTTGTTAAATGCTTTATAGTGTGACTCACCACACTGATAGCTGCATATTAATGAAAAGTGGACGGTGCCATCACAGTTACAAGTGCTCTGTTGCTGAAGGGAGCTGGTTGAGCTGATTCATAGAAACAGTTTCCCTCAGAAGTTCAGTCTAGAATATTTGGATTCATCCTCAAAGTGCTGGTTTTATGCAGCAGAAAACTGCTAACTTTACTGGAAAAAATTCCTTTTAAACCAGAACTTTGGCCTTACTTTCTGGGAGAGAAATGCAGTTCAGCAGTTAATTATATTTATTTTTTAAAATTAATTTCTGACCTGGGTTAACTGCTAACTAAAATTATCTAGGGAAAATGAAACATATTTGTTATGCTGATATCATTATATGACATATTAGCTGTTAATCAGACCAGCTGGAAGGCGTTCTTTACTTTTCTTAGTGTAAGTTATGAAGAATTTTAGATAGGAATTTGTTTTTCCCCATTTTCACACTCTTAAGAAATCATTCTAGGGAAACATGATAGGATTGAATTCAATTCAGGTATTATTTAAAAATCCTTGCTGTGAGATTTTTGATAAAATATTGCTTATCAGTTATTTTGGGAGCTGAAAAAAATACTGACATGCCACACATTTCATGAAATTAAAAGGACCATAAAACAGGCCTAAACCACAAGACCATGAAAACTATTGCAAAGACAAGTAGATATCATTGTTAAACACTTATTTAGTTGCCTTTATCTTGTGGGTTTTTACATTGCTTTTGTTTGCTTTTGGGTAGTAAATCAGCCCTAATGGAAACACTGCAGCTGAAGTGGCATCTGTAGCCCTGCTACAGCTTGCTGTAGCTCGTGTGAATAAAAATAAGCCCAAATATACCTGAACTAAAATTACAGACCTTGTTCTCTCTGGTTGCTGCATTGCAGACAGAGTCCACAGGGAATAGTCCCTGGTGGAGAGAGTTTTACAAAAGGTGCATGATTTAACTTTTTTCCAGGATCTGTAAGGAGTCAAAATTCCTTGAAGTACTCAAAATACAGAGATGGAGGGCAGCCCTGAATTGTTATCTGATTCTTCATCATCTATGCAGAATTTCACTAATCTAAAGTTAGTCTGGGTTTAAGAGCTTCCAAAAAAAGAGAGTGGTTGGAAAACAGCAGTCTGGTGCAATGCCAGAGGCTCACAACAAATCCAGGAGAATTTTACCATTCCCCTGCTGCTCCCATGAATAGTCAAACCTTACTTAAACTCCCTGGAGATTATTTTTTTTCTTCTTCAGCTCCCACTAAGTCTTAGTAAGCATAGTGAGATTCCAGTGGGATCCTTAGCAGAGTAAAGTACAATTTGTGCCAAAGGCAACCACGCAGCGTCTGGTGGCAAAGGTTGGAGAGACTTGTTGTACTCACACCATGTTGCAACAGATTTCTCTTTACTCAGATGCCTGTTTGCCTTGGGGTAATACAGGGGAGATACAGAGACAGAGACAGGCAGCAGTGTGACCTTCCCAGTGACCACTGACCCAGCAGCCACCTCTGACTGGTATTCCAGGCAGGGCTGAAGCTCCTCCTGGGTTCTGCATTTCGGCTGCAGAAAACCCCACCTTTCTGGCAATGCTGCAGGTTGGATTCCTAGGTAGCGTTAAGGGTCTCATCCTGAGACTGCAATCACACAGCTGTTTGCTCTGTCCAGGGGGCTTCATGTGAGTCAATGAATTCACACAGGACAGTGAATTTTGTATTTGTATGTTTTACAAAAGGGGTGTGAAGGTTTGCAGCATAAAATGCTAGTGATCCAAATAAATGTGGCAAATAAGAGGGCACAAGTATGACATTTAGAACTGGCCATCTCAAATGCAAGTTTGCCTGAAACTCTCCTTAATATGTATTTAATTTCATCCAGCTATTGTCCTTCTTTAAAGACAAGAGAATTCAACTTCTCTCCAATGTCTTTTAAAACCAAACAAAGTCTGCAAACTCTGCAGGAAAGAGCAGCAAAAAATAGGGGGTCTGTAGGAACTGACTCATTAGGAAAAATATACATAGACCTTGATGAAGTGGTGGCTCAGAGACAATATAATAAACCAATTAATATTTGCAAGCTCTAAATACTGAGGATAGAATTTGGTAGGACTTAGACATAATCAGGACTAAAAGGAGAAGAAAAAAATACATGCTGGGAGTAAAGGAAAAGGACAGTTCAGTGAGATGCAATGTAGCTGGGAATTAATAGATGGCACACCTGTCCTGCAGGGAAGAAAGTGCTGATAAGCAGATAGGCTGAAAGAGGTGTCAGGACTGTCCATCTCCCACTGCTGTGGTAAGGTGACTTGTTAAATCTCAGCCATTTATGTATGTACATGCTTAGCTTTCAAAACCTGGCTTGGCTGCACGCTGAACACCATCTATCAAGCAGAGTTTGCAGGCCCAATGTGAATTTGGGCCACCTGTGCCGCCCCCTGTGCAGCCACAGCAGATATCCACAGGGAGAGGGGGCTGAGGCAGCTCTCATGTGTGCCAGTGCAGATTCACGGTCCCACTTGTCACTGCCCTGTGGGCATGGGTCTGGATGTGGCAAAACTCTCTTTGGGAGGTTCAACCTCGTGGAGGACCAAAAAATGAAAAGTGAAGCCAGACCCTTTGAAAGCTTGTGGGAAGTCAGTGAGCCTCTGAACAGGTCTCTGCCCTGGCCGTACAGGAAGGTTTCTGCTCAGGTTCCCCTGCATCACCCCAGCAAGGTCTCAGACACAGTGGAAATACCCGTTTTACAAGGCTCAACATTTTTTCCTCCACCTCCCCCTCCGAAGCACTGCCAGACACTGCATCTTCTTCAGCAGCAAAAGAGGGGGTAGGTTTGTCCCAGCCCCAGGGAGAGCCGGGCAGGCTGACCCAGCTCTACCCCTCTGCGGAACCACCCCTGGGTGCGGAACCGGGATCAGGATCAGGCAGGAAAATCTCCGGCCAGCCTTGCCCCAGCTGCTCCCAGCTCGGAAACCTCTGAACAAAATGTTCCCGGCTGGGAACTGGGAACGAGTTCGCTCCTTGCTGCGGATTTGCAAAAGACCTCCGGCACGCCAGAGACGGTCCCTCCTGCCTCCTCCCCGCCCCACCGGCGGCCGATGAAAGAAAGCGCTCCCACCGAGGTTCTTGGCTCTTGCTAACGGAGAGTTATTTCCTGCTTGGGGTGTGCTGGCCTTAGCCTCTGGAAATGGGAAATTCCACCCTGAATCCGGCGGGAACTTATTTCACTGGCCGAAGTCCGTCCTGTCTCAGTGACATTCTGTGGGAATTTTTCCTCTGAGAAACAAGTGGTGGAAAATGGAGCTTTGTCTAGGTTTTTAACAGCCTAGTTAATCCACCATCAGAAAACATTGTAAAATGACCCTTTGTAAATGACCCTAACCCACTAAACTAGAAATGAGAAGCAAAAAATAATTTTATTAAACCAGCAAGTTATTCAGACTAGAAACAGCAGCATTTATCACAGCCAGTCCTTTCTAACCTGCACCTTGAATGCAAAAGTCAGGTTATCTGATCAAGTAAAGATGCTGCTCTGAGTTAATAAAGCCAGCACTGAGGTTAAGAGAGGTGTGAGGGGAAAGGCCTCCAGGTCTCTGACTTCAGCTGGAAAAGGCACGGCTTTTGCACTGTGTGTTTACTGGTTTCCCTTCCCAGCATGTTGCGACTTGCCCTTGCCGAGTGAAAACAGACCTACAGATGTTAGTTCATCACGCTCACCTGTGCATGGTCTGAGTTTTGGCTTGGAGGCGTTAGCAGACACGCACTCCTCTCAGCCCGCTCCAGGGAGAGGGCAGAGCACGCAGGGAGCAGGGAAGCAGGGGGTCTGTGTCCCTAATTACCATTTCTGAGCGGTGCCCTTGGAGTGTCACCACAGATGCAGGAAGAAAATGACCTCTGTGGCTGACAGGCACAGGGCAGAGCTGCCTGTGGGGAGCTGGCACGGAACAAGCCGGGCGGCTGGGGCAGAGGCAGGAGGAGCAGAGAGCCTGGGGGGAGACAGCCCTGCGGCCTCAGGAAAGGGGGGAAATCCCAGGTGAGGCTTACCCAAAGGGTGAGGAGCACTGCCAGCCCCCCTGATATGAGGGGCTTTCAATGCCCAGGACTTTTCCATAGGCATGGTTTGGAATATAAAAATCTAAATGGGATTAGAATAGCAGCTAAGACAAAAAGAGGCATTAAATATAATGACAAAGGAGATTACTTTTATTAAACCATTAAAGAATAACGTCGGAAGGGGCAAGGCTGGCCGGAGATTTTCCTGCCTGATCCTGATCCCGGTTCCGCACCGGGACACTCAGGCTCAGGTGTCCCCACGGCTGGCGCAGCAGGAGCAGCGGCACTGAGGCGCTCCGTGAAAGCTCCCGCGGCTCGGCTGGGCTGGGACACCCGGGCACGGCCGGGGCCGTGGCACCTCCAGCGCGGTGTTTCCGTGACACCCGAGCTCGTCTGGCAGCTCTCCGTGTCCCGCAGAGCAGATGCTGCCCGTGGCCGTGACCGGCGTGCAGGCAAGCAGCATTCCACATATTCCACATGTGCTCCCGGGCCTCCCGATTGGTGTGCTCGCTGAAGGGGCTGGTCCTTGAAGTCAGCTCCTGTGCCTGTCACAGATGATATTTTTATGCAAGGAAACAAAACCAGGATATCTGATGGACTGTGTTATCTTTACAGCCCCTTGGAGCTACAGATGCAAGGCAAGAACTTCTATGCTTGAACTTTGAAACTGTGAGTGGAATTTAAAAGCGGTTTTAAATGTCTACTTTTAAAAATTTTTTAAATTTTATTTTGCGGGTGCATGTATGTGTGTGTGTGTGTGCAACTTTGCATGAAGTATATATATCTGCATAACTTCATCATCAAGCAAGCTGTTGTGAATTCTCCTAAGATGAAATAATTATTGCTTTGGAAAACTTTGCAAAGTGTTAGCTGCACTTACAGCTGGACTAATACATGTGCACCCTGAGGAAGAGAAGGATGTTCTTTTCAAGTGAGTGCAATTAGTCTAGTTTGAAATTATTTCAAATCATTTTTTCCACTGGAAAATCTGCTTGAGCAGGACTAGTTGTACTGAGGGAGAATCTCCTGGGAGTTATCAGCAAATGTCAGGCTGGTCTGTGTGTCTTTGTTACAGGCACATTTGATGTTTGCTTGTGTATGGAGAGGGATTAGGTGAAAACCTGCTGTTACCATTGTGTGGCACTGCACTTGCTGGATGAAAAATCTGTTGGTACCAGGTGTTAGAAAGCTGGCCAATTAATGATGATTGCAGGAAATTAGTTTAAGAGAATATTGTACATTATGATGCAGATTTACAGAACTAATTCTAACAATACATTGCACTAGCACAGGAGGATCATTTCTGTAGCTGAAATATTAATAACCTGCTCTTTCTTGCATAGGAATATTGAAATGAATTTCTGCGGGAGAGCTCTAGGGGTTGATACCCAGACCAGGAGTCCAAACCTGAGCAGGCAGTTTGCCATTCCAGGCTTGTGGTATTTTCACTTCCTTATGGGAACTGTCCAGGATGGTCTAACAAGACCCCTGTCACCCTAGGGCATTGTTTTATATACAATCTTGTGTGAAAAGAGCTATATGCTACAACTTTTCTTGATTCACTTCGATGTTAGTGCAAGCTGAGATACATGCTCTAAAAAAAAATAAAAAATTGTCTTAAATCATGTCTGGATTGTTCCACAGCTCTTCCTAGCTACGCAAAATAATCCAACACCTTTCTCAATTTAACATACATTTTCCCTAGTAAGTAGGCATGTTTCTCTTCTCTTCTTGTTTCTCTTTCTTGGCCAGGGTGTTGCATCAGTTTATAAATTTATATTCTGGTAAGTCCAGATGAAATCCAAAGGTTAAGTGAAAATTGTGGGTGTCATGTTACTGCTAAGTAGGTATAGCAGAAACCCCATCCCTGGTGGATCCATCACCACTCATTCTCCTTCTGGGTGCCTCCAGATCATGCAGCAACACAAACAGCATCCAGATGAGGTGTGGGCATACAAGTGCATTTCTGCTGCATTAGTCAGAGCACATAACATGGGATGGTACCAACTCAGTACAACAGACAGTGAGGCAATTCAGTCCATTGCCTGCTAAAAAGCAAATGTCAGTATTTCTTTAACAAATGAACTGCTGGAGTAAACCTATAACTTTTTGCTACTCTTATATCATTTGTTGCAGAGCTTTTGTTGCACCACTGGCTTCTCTAAAGTCAGATATACTGTATCATCAAGCCCTGCCAAGAATTAATCAGAACTTATTGGAAACAATACAGTGATGATAAATCTCCCTTACCTTGATTCCTCTTCTCTATCTTTTGTTGGTCACTACAGCAGGAACAACCTTGGTTTATCCAGAGACCAAAACACAGTGTTTTTCCCAAAACTGAATTTGGCATGAAAAGAAAAGTGGTCCCACTGAGAAAATCATGAAACGCAACATATTTTGGTCAGAAAGACCTTCTTAATTGATGTGGAGGAAATCCTAAATGGAAGAGTCCTGCTCATAGATGTATAATGAATTAGTGTTCTGTGTTGAACAAACTGCAGCATTTTTATTTCAATAATGTTAAAATCAATACCTTTTTTTTTTCACTTTCTAAGCAGCAAATGAGGCTTAAAAGAAAACCTAGGCATATATAGAAATGCATTTCTATATATAGAACTGTCCTTAAAATGCTGATAAAGTCCTTAAACAAAAGGGCCTCAATAATCCTTATAATATAAAATGTTTCCTCTTCATGTCAGATAGTTTAGTTCTTCTTGTTTCCTTAATTTGGCAGTATTTTCTCTATTAGATATTGTTGCCTAGATAGAATGGGCCAGATTCTCAGCTAGCAAGCATGAATAGAGAATAACTTCATTGAAGTCAATGACATGACCCTGGATTCATTCCAGTGTGACCAGAGCTGGAATGTGGCTCCATACAGGCAGCTGCCATCCCTGCCAGGCTGGCTGAGGAGATGAACGAAGAGTTACTGCAGTTGTGCATGTTCCTAGCAGAAGGATGGTCCTGCCAGCTCCCAGTTGTGCTTTCACCTCCAGCTTCTTCCAAAAGCAAAGATTAAACAGAGCAATCTCACTTTTATTCCACTAACTTCAGCTTTGTGTCTCCAGTCTATGCAAGGTTGAAGCTACATCCAGCTATGTGCCTCCATACCTTGTCTAACCTTTGACATCTATCTCAAGAAAACAAATGTATGTGTTACTCTTTATTTTCTTTCCTGCTTGGAAAGATTTTAGGTTTTCCTTGATAATTTTTATGTTTGCGGTGTTCTGTAGTGGTGATATTGTTTTAGGAAGCTTGGCTTCTTGCTGTGAAAGTGCTGCTCCCTGTGATACTCCTGGAGGCTGCTTCCCCATTCCTGGAGAAAGTTCTGGTTTCCGTCTCTGTTGTGTGATGATAACCACACTGTTCCCATGGCCACCTACCCAGCAAAATAACTCCCAGGTCTTTGTCGTGGAGAGACTAATGGGTTATTTTGTATTGTAGGTGGGGCTTCCTTGCAACAGTTTTGATTTCCCTGTTCTGCACGCTAGGACAGTCCAGAGCTCCTGCACTTCCGAGAGGAGAGGTTTTGTGTGGCTCTCTGCTGGCCCTGTCCTATCTCCTGAGGTTCGTCCCAGAGGCATTAGCTGGCTTTGTTTCAGATGGGAGTGCCAGCTCTGACTGATATTGCTGGTCAGAAATAGCCAGTTTATACCTCTCCTGCTGCAGCTAAAGAACTGAACTCTGTGATATTTTTACCAATAGCAGTTCATCTCAGCTAGTTGGAAATGCCAAAGCTACAAAAAGGTCTGAAGGGGAGAGACACCTCTGTGGTGAGGCTGGTTTCCTAGTTACTCCGAAGGGCAAACAAGAACGTGGTATGTTCGGATTTTAAGGAGTTCATTACAGATCCTACCTGCTGTGAGAACTTCCAGGAACACACACGTCTCTAAACATTCAGTATCACCAAGAAATAAACAGACCAGTGGAAGCCAACAGGCCTGTTCTTCTCTGGCATTTCCCAAGTTCCTAGAATGAACTGTGTTCATATCTACCACAGAAGTGGGAATTAGATGAAGCTAAAACTCAGCTGAACTGTAGCTAAAATAGTTACTTTTGAAGTACTTTTTGTCATTACATATCAGATGTTTTTGTGCTATGTGGGCACATTCTCAACAACGGCACTCTATTAATTAAAAAATCTTACTAAATTCTGTCTGTATGGGCACACGGTTTACCTTAAAAAATACTTATATGATATATGCAGCCTAATTACAGAATTTTTATTAAATTTTTTTTGTAAATTATGAAAACTTTAAAGTTTTATAAAACCTTACTTTTTATTACTATTTAGTATTCTGTAGCATTTTTTGCTGATACTAGGTATGTATCACAGGCTGTTATTTTGGAACAAGTAGTTCCACTAGGAAACTAGAAAAATGTGCCTGATTTATTTTTTTAAAAAATTAATATTCTGCTTCCACATGTGCATTTGTGAGATGAGGATATTTGTTGTGCTGTTAGTCAACAGGGGTTATGAAAATGATCAAGCAGGTGAAGAGAAGCTGAGCACATGCAAAAGAGTTCACAAAGTCAAGGAGATCTGTGGACCTAAAAGATAGCACCTTGGTCACAACACTGCTAATATCTCTGTTTTTTCAGGACTGAGAAGTATCACGCTATACTCTCACAAAAGCTTTGCAAAACTGGAGCCTTTGAGTCACCTGCGAGAAGCTGTCCAGAAGTAATGTGTGAAAGGAAGGGAGTTAAGGGCAAAGGAAAGCGCTGTAAAAACAGACTGGTGCTAATACAACACAAATGCTCCTTGAAGCACAAAATGAGAAAGCACAAAAGCTGTCAAGGGGAAAGATGAGGGTATGAGTAAGAATCATGTATCTCTGATGTTTTTTGCCCTTTGTGCTATGTGTTTCATGCCTTAGGGTGAATGAATAATACTCTGTTTTGAAGACAAATTAAGTTACTTTAATGAATGCATTATGCATTGTTTTGGAGACAAATTAAATTACCTTAATTAAATTGCTGGGTTTATGTTCTCAGAAAAAAAAAACCAACCCAAAACAACTGTATTCATGTGTCAAAGGGGCAGCTTTTGGGATCACAAATGTAAAAGGAATGTGCAGGGCTGTGGGGAGGTACACCACTGAGCAACCCAGACCACAGGCTCTCTGGGTTTATCCAGCAAAATTAGAGGCATCCCAAACACTGTTGATCCTAAAACCTTTACAGACGCAACTGGCTTTTTCAACATTCAAACCCCAGACGCTTTAGTGCCACTGCATTGTGTCCTGAAATTACAGGAGTCTGAGTGGCATATCTACACATCACAAAAAACCCTACCTTTTACAACAGTTTCCATATCATATAAAACCAGAAATTGACGTGGTTTCTCTCTGTCCCTCTGTGAATAAAGAACTAAGAGCTGGCATGTTATTGTAGTGACACAAATAGGTAAACTAGGTATATTTTAAAGAGGGGGCGTTTAAAGACTGATTGTGAAAAAAAAAAGTGGGACTGACTCTAATATTTTGGAGTTTAGCCAAAGAAAAAAAAAGGAAAGTTATTTTGGATATTGTCTGTCGTTGTCTCAAGCTAAAAGTTTGAAAATTGTAGTCTGTATCTTTATACCCTGGTATGTATCTTTACACTCTTATATCCTTACATTTGTGCTCATGTCTTCATACCTATCCTTATTAACCTGCAGAATTTAGCCCCACCTAATTCTAATTCTTGGAAACAAATGTGGATTTATCTTTTGTGCAAGGTAGGATCATAGCCTTGATGTAAACCAAGAACATTTGTCTCACAAGAAAATCCAGGCAACTGAAATGGAAAATAATTAAAGGTAACATAAACACTCATGATTTTTAAACACTTTCTAAAGTTTATATGGATGACTGGAGCAGAGTCTAGTTTTGGGCTGAGCAGTGCTGCAAATTCATTAACCTAATGGGAACAGAAATAACATATGATTAAGGTGCCCTGAAACATTCTGTAAACTCTGCTGAGAACTCCCTCCTGTGTAATTTCTGCCTTTGAAATGTTCTGAGCCAAAGCACAGCAACAGCACCTGCAGGCAGCTCAGGCTGGGGAGGAAAGATAAGGATGCTCTGCCCCTTGTTGTATCAAGAGAGCAGTATCAGGAAGGAGGACTGTGATTGTATTTGTTGGAATTTGGTAGGGGTTAGGATTTAAAACATTGCAAAACTCTGTGAGAGCTGTGATGCCAATATAGGATCGGGATATCAGTATCAGCATAGTCTGACATGCCTAAACACAGACATCATTGTCGAGGATGCCTGTGCTGTTGCTATTTCATCATTTTAATTGCAATAATACCTAGAGGTGAAGCTGTGCTGTGCCAGCTGCACGCAGTGCATGACAATACAGCTACATGGTGTGTCTGCACTCCACTTATTCTGTTCCACTTACAAAAAAAATACCTGTGACCTCAACTTTGAGGTGATTTAAGCAACCCTGCCTGGCTGCAGGGAAGAGGTAGGGTACAAAACCCCTCCCACTCTTCATGCTACATCTGAGGCCTCTCTCAAATGCCCCCTTTTCCAAAGGCCTTTCCACTATTTTCATGGAGGGAAGAGAATATTTGCTGCCTCTGTTGGGTCCTGTTTGCTCTCTCTGTGTGGGTGTTATTCCCTGCAGGCTGGGGAGCGACAGTACCATGTCGTGCCAGGCCCACAGCCAGCACCCCCACCCTGAGAGCATCTCACAGGCTGCAGAAGGCACAGCCACACCTCCTGCCCACAATACCCCTGATCTTAGCAAGAAGGGTCTTAGGTGATGCCCCAGAACTCATTAATAGAATCACAGAATTAGTGGAAAAGTTTGGAAAAGGTCTCTAAGGTCATTGAGTCCGGCCTTAACCTAGCAATGTTGAATCCACCACTAAACCATGTCCCTAAGTGCCACACCCATGTGTGGAGATACATGAAGGAAAAACAAGAGGGAGCCTTCCTGAAGCAGATTTTCAAGAGTGGTGCAAGAGCACTGTGCTGTCTCTCAGGCAATGTTGCACACAATTCCTCCATCACCCCTCCAAGGAATTCAGGCATTAAAACTTCAACACCTTAAATTATGCTGCCAGGGTCAGGAGCTGTGATGCCTTAGGTGGGTATCCAAGCCAGACATGCTAAAGCTCACACAGAATTTCCAAGCAAGTAAGTAAAAATAACATTCCTCCTCGTGTTTTTGGCTCTTGCTATCTACATTCTGACATGGATTAAGCAAACACACAGATAGCAGCAGAGGGAGATGCCAAAGGAGAAGGATGTTTTATAGAGAAAAATGCATGCACAGCTCACATGTGGTCAGGGCAGCCAGGGATTTCAGTGGCTGCTCAGCACTGAAACAGAGAGGAGCATTCTCCCTGCAGACAGGAGCATTCCTCTTGCAGGCCCTCAGTACAGGTTTCTGCAGCACTGAGGCTGGCAGTCTGTCAGTGATAGATCTGTTCTTCATTGATCTCTTCACTGGCATATGCCACCTTGGGATCCATGCACTGTCCCTTTTCTTTACATTTTGAAGGCGACTTCCATTTTCCCAAACTTTAATTGCCAAATGCTTTTGAGAAACACCTCCATGGAACCAAGATGCTGCTCCAAACCTTTTGCAAGTACAAATTAACTAATCTTGCAGAAGTAATTGACAGAAAAGTAATTTCCCTTTGTTATGACAAAGAATATTGCAGTATGAGAGTAATGAGGACAATTTAAGCAGCTATGAATTGTACATCAGAGAGCTCTAGAACCGAGTATTGCTCACAATGAAATTTAAATTGCATTTCTTCTGCATCTAGCTGTTTATAAATAACACTGCAGTTACAGCCACAATAATCATTTTTGTCACCAATTTCTTATTGCCACTGACAATAGAAATAAAAAATCTAGCTAGCTGATGGTCACTGCAATAAATGGAGGTTAGAATACTTTTTATTAGGCTCAAATTTTGCTAGAAATGGTAACAAAACCCTAGATACAAGCACAGCATGAAGGGAAAGTGCCTTGAAAATTTAAGCAAACATTTAGCAACATTCAGCAGCTAGCATCTCTTTCCATAGCTAGTAATTAAAAAAAAAATCCCAAAACCAAATGTGTCTCCTTGAACTTTGTCATATAAATTGGAATTTTGATACAAATTTCTGGCTTGGACTTAATTCTCAGTTTACATGGAAACCATATTTAGATGCAGAAGAATATGTTGTTTAATATGCACTGTAGTAGCCTCCAAAACCTGTTGGATCCTGCACACACAAGTATTTGCACCAGTCTGCAGCAAACTCTACATCTTTTAGCGATTTGCAATGCTGTGCCTGCATCCTCAGTGCAACAACCCCTCTGACCATGCGTGCTGCTGGCATCCTTTATTTACAGTTAGCTTGTGAGACTGATCTTCCTGTGCATAAGGGAAAGGTAAAGACACTACTGCTTATGGTTGTGATATTTTTGTAGCTCATCAGCACGATAGAGCCCACCAGCAATCCTCTTTGAACCTACCAGGTGTTCCTAGAGGGTTAGAGCTCTCATCCGGCATCTTCATGGGTGTTTTACTGTGTGTGGACATGAAATCTGTGGGGACATTGCTCTTCAACATCTGGGCAGGTTAATCTGCCCACACTGCTCTAGTCACTGTCACATCTTTGCTGCATTTTATAGGTGAGCGGGGGCTGTCCTTTTCCCCAGGGATGGCGATGCTGGAGCCACAGGTGGGAGAGGCAGCCACATTCACAGTGGGAGCTGACTGGTCTCCAGTGCTTTTCCTCCAGCCCAGGTGCCCCAGACATGTGCCCAGAAACTCTCTGCTTCTCAGAAATGCTTTCTCTGAGAAATGCAGCACTACCCAAATGGTAGAAGAAGAATGCAACAAAATCTTTTCTTTGTATATATTTGAAATATTTTTGATTGTTCTACACTTGAGCCATTGCCATTTCATTTCTCACAGTTTTTACAACAGCAATGAGTCCTCAAGACAGGGTTTCAAAGAGGAAAATGGAGCGTGTTGAGGCAGGGCATGGGGTTAATAAAGCCTGCAAAGGAGGTGACACTAAGAAATGCAAAGCAAAGCAGACATGGCAGTGCTGTATGATGTGGGTTGGCTCAACTAAGTGGAAATGAGTATCCATTACATTTTTATAAACCAGGCAAAAATAATCAGAGTTAGAGATAAACTAGCTTGAGTGTGAGCACAAGCTCTGCTGCATGCTCTTCCATGATAATGGGATAAGTTACAGATGTAAAGAACTTTTTTCTGCAGCCTGTGAATTAGCTGGCATAGCTGAGTATGCAAGATTTTAAAACATACCCTGGTTTTCTAGTGGCCCTCACAGAGAATGAGTAAAGGATCTGAAAGATCAATTGCAAAAAAAAGGCAGGCTGAAATAGCAACAAAGAAGCAAATTAATAATTTTGTGCATGGTTTTTTTTTGCAAGCATCCCTAACACTGTTTTTTGCTCCTCTGACCCTTTCTTACCACTTTGTGACTGTATAGAGGTACAGATATCCCAACTGCCTGATGCCTGAGAAGGAGCAAGGGAAATAAGCATCCCTGTGCTGCCAAAAAGCATAAGAACGTGAGTAATGGGAAAACTAGTTTTATGTGACAACTGGTGAGGATTTACCTTGAAAAAAGGAATACTCAGTCTGAAAACTTACACCTTGAAATTGGTTGTAATTGGAAGCAACTACAGTAGAGCAAATTGGAAACCTTTTAAATAGCGGCTAAAGTATTTTTTCTGTAACTGAGATCTGCGTATTAGCTTCAGTCTGAGAATAAATATTTTGAGTCAAGAATTTTTTGATAGAAATCTATAATTACCTTTGCAATATTGCTGGTATCCATCTACTTAGCAAAGACTCTGACTTTATTAGCTATTCAATCATCTGAAATACTCTATTACCAAATGCTTAGGGAGAACAATGTCTCTGTCAGATTCTGCAGCTGTTGGGTTGTGTGTTTAATAACCTGTTATATTTCTGACCCTGTAGAAATTAGTCACTGAAGCTTCTCTTCTTTTAATCAACCCCCAGGTTAAAGATATGGTCAAACTAAATCTTTTTTGAAGCTAGCTTCACAGAAATTTTGTCCTCGCCTAAGATATAGATTGCCTCAAATTCTCTGTCAGCAATCTGTGTTCCTCAAAAATGTTTGAAAAATTCTTATTTTAAGGTCATGTCCTTGTGTATGTGACAGTTTAGGGAGACTCTGCCCCAACCTCAGCAGAAACAGGGATGAAGAACTCCTCGTGCTGTGCTTCATGAGCTGCAGCACCCACCCTTGATCTGGCCAGCAACCCATCTGATGATAAACTTCAAACTGCCAAGAAAATGATGGAAATAAGGTCACATCTGCTAGTGAGGATGCAGCCCTGGTGTAAGTGGGCGTGATTAACTCTCTCTCTCTAGTCTCTCTCCTTTTTCCATGAGGTTGTCTGCTGGAGGCAGCCTCAAGAAATCTTTCTGTGACCTGGGGGAATATTATTCTCTATGCTCTGGCCAGCTCCATGTCTTTTCTCCAAGAGACACCATGGGAGCAGAACGACTATGGGAAAGTCTCCAGAAATTTTTCAGGGCTTAGAAAGCATGCAAAAATGTTAGTGACCATGTACCTGGTTCTCCTGGTAGAGCTGCACCCATTTGTAAATCCCACATCTTTTCTGCACATGGGGTGTCTGTGGCTGAGTTAGTTAAGGAGGCCGGGCTTTGCCAAATACACCATCCAACAACTTCAGGGCTGTCCCTGTCTAAAACTTGAAAGCCAAGATAGCCAAGAAAAGACTTCTTTTCTTGGAGGTTTCGAGGAGCCCAAGCCTTGTAGGCCATTGCAATAAAGAAAGAGAAACACTGGGACCCACAAAATGGAGGGCAACTCATGGTAGTCATCATTTAAAATACCAATTTGTACAGCTGAGAAATGAAATTACCTAGTATCTAGTTTGTTCCTCTGACATTCTCTCCTTTGCATTCCTTTGCTGTGAGTTCAGTCTGCATCATCTCCCTCCATTGCTGATCCCAGATGAAGCCAGCTGAAAGGCACAGAGCACAAGGGAAACAAACTGCAAACTAAAACTGCAAACTAAATCTGCTTAGTGGGTTTCTCAAGCATTAGGACTCCAGGGACAAGAGACTTGGCTTTCAGTTGGTTAGGGAAGGTTCTGCAGCTGCCTGGAGGTGGGAAAACAAAACAGTGTCATTATTCTTACTTTGTTAATGAGACATCAGGGTGGGTCTCTACAGCTGGAAAGACAAAGGGTAAGTGGAAGTCAGGCCTATTACACAGATTCAACAGATGTCTCCTAGCCTTCCTGGAGATGATGGTAATGAGAGCAAATAGTTCTTAGCCCAACCCATAGAGAAGGCTTTCTTTGGTAGGAGGACTTTGCAGCACAGTGACTGGACAGACAGATGGCTACACAGCCCCACTTTGCTCTAAACTCAAGGGCTGGGGAGTTAAGAGGACCAAAAAAACCCAAAAAAACCCCCAAAACAAAAAAAAAACCCAAACAAACAAACCAACAAACAAACAAACAAATAAAAACAAAAACCAACCACCAAACCAACAGGTAGAAGCAGAAATAAAAAGTAGAAAGAAGAAAGATGAATGAAAGTGCACATTCACTTAACCAGGGTGAGATGAGCATGAGTTGCAGGGTACTAAAGAAGTAGGTTTTGAAGATGTTGTTTTGAAGGTTGTTACTATGTTAGATATGTTAAAAGGTAAAATTTTAGCTACATAAATAATCTAAATATATAAAAGGTTTGTTTAAAGTTCGCTATGTTAACTTTAAATATAAGGAAAAGGAAACCAGAGAGGCAGGTGTTAGTCTGAATCTGCTGCTGTTAAATGGGAAAAGTAAGAAATAGTCAGTCTCATAGTTGTAAGTTTTGATAGAAAATATTAGCTCAGAGCCAGAAGGACCACAAGTTTGTGTCCCTGAGGAGGATAAGAGAGGATGGCAATTTGATCCTCTGAAACCAAGATGCAAAGAGCTGCATTTTGTATGGATTTAAAAGAGGTGGTTCAGAGGGTGCCTGAATACTAAATGAGGATGGAGGGTTGGCCTGACATTGCCAGGATCTGACCTTCACAGAGCAAGATAAAAGCATTGGCAGCCTAGAGAGAGCATCCTTGTGGTGGTGCTTCATGGGCTGTTGCATGGTCACAGAAGTAAAATGAAGGACAAGAATGTCCAAACAATGTTTTAGTGGCAGTGCCTCAAATGCTAAATCAGTAGCCCATTTACATCATCCTGAAATGCAGTCCAAATTATTGTAATTACTTTTTTTTAAGAAGACTTAATGTGCTTTTTGCCTTCAGGTAGTGTCCAGCTTTCCCAAGTCTGGTTCCTGTACATTCTCAAAGCTTCTGCTTTCTGTCTGGACTTCCAATTTCTTGAACATTTTTTCTCCTTCTCTTACTCTGGATCACTTTTTGTGCTGGTGTCTCTCAGTGCCTAACGCATGTGTTATCATACTGACTATGACATATTCTCTGATTTTAAGTTCTTCTTTAAAGCACTTTACTTCTGGGTGGCTCTCCAGGGAAAACTGTCTCCTGTGCTGCTGTCTGTTTAATTTATCCCAAAGCATATCCTTGCTTAGGTTCAAGCACATCTGTTTCACATCTCTTTATTTGATGTCACTTCTCAGCTCTTCCTGCTTTTCTCCTTCCCGCTTCACTGTTTTAATTCTCTGTGTCCGTCTGATTTACTGTGTCATCTGTGCCAAAGCTATTTGGCCCAATTCTCATCCTAATTATGGAAATTTACTTCACCAGGATGGAGGGAGAGCATTTTTTGGTGTCGCTGATACAACAGGACCTGAATCTGGGAGTGATTTCTTTCTTGCAATAGCCTGCGTGATTTCGGCAATATTGAACAATGAACCTGCTTCCGTTTAGAGTACTCAATACCAAATATAAAATTTAACAATGATAAATTCTGAAAAAAAAAACCTCCATTGTATTGCAATTGTCTGTCTACAAATTATGTCATCTGTTTAATAGGAGTCACTAGAGAAGTTCCTTACAGTGCAGTCATAACTGGGAACAAGATGGATTTTTCCTGGTTGTGTAAGCCATTAAACCAATGTGACAGACAGTGTAGCCTTCAGCAGCCTACAGCAGGAGACTACATTTATTTTGAAACACTTAAAAATAGTTTGAAAGTTCTAATCTCAGGAATAAGGAGAAAGACTGAGAATTGTTGCCTGGAAGTTGTGAAGCTATGGGAAGGAATAGCATAAATCCTTCAGTTCATCAAGGACAAAATATTTTTCCATAAATAAACTTTAGTCTCCCCTCATGCTTCTTTTTCACCTGTTATTCAGCTTACTGAAGCTACATTTTCTCCAAGCATCACACTTTGGCTGAAAAGACAGCATGGCTTCTTGCCAGATAAAATGGCTTAAAGATATTTCTATGCTTATTTGATTTGCTATGAATGGACAGAACCACTGCGTTTTTCACCATCATCTCCTCACATTCCTGTAGCAAATCTTTCCTGGTATGCTCTGGGTCTCCCAAACTCCTTGCCTCTACAGGTTAGGGGACACTGAAAAAATGTGTAACCCTAGAGAGTGATGACAGCTTTTGCAAAACACGTTTGTTGACTTGTACAGATTCAAGCATGGGATGGGGTCTGTCAGCAAAATTTAGCCATGAGCCCAGAGGCTGCCTGGAAAAGCAGTTCCCTGGCCAATGATCCTTGTGTATGTCTAAGCTGACTCACAGGTGAAAGGGAGAGTCTCCAGAACTATCAAAATTCCCTGCATGACATACCCACATAGTTTTCCTTTATGAGACAGAACGAAAAAAGAGAGGAGACACAATTGTCTCTAGTGTAAAAAGACAAAGGAATGGTTTTGCTGAAGCCTGGTTGCCAGCTGGGTGCCCTCAGAGCAGCCTGAGGATGGGAAGCACCCTCTGACTGTGTGCATTGCATGTTTTCATGCAGCTGCACCTCGGTGAGTGCCTGTGACGTGTGGCTCAGTCCCTCTCCCAGCCACGTCGTTGTCAGGAGGTGACATCGATAAAGGAAATCAGCTCTGAACTGACACGGATATAACACTGACACATACTTGAAATATTTCAAAGCCATTCAACACCTCCTCTTTCCGGTGTGCATTCACTTCTTCTGGCCTTTTGTGGTCTCCCTGACCTTGTCACATGTCTGTGAGCTGCTGACACTTCATCCCTGAGTTACGACAGGAGTTATGGATTCGTGCAGTCCTGTTTTATGGTGATGATTTATCATTTGTATTAAAGTCATGACTAGAGGCCTCAAGCAAGATCAGGGCTTCACAATGCAAGTCACTGAAAAAACATGTACTGGGAGACAGTCCTGCTCTGAAAAGGTCACAAACAAAAGGTGGGAGGATGAACAGAAACATGGAGATGTGAATGCAATACCCTCTGTAACCTGAGGAGAAGCACCAGAGCAGGGAGCAGCAATGTTCCTGTCCCCTGGCTCCTGCCTGCCCACATCCACACGCTGACATCTGCTACTCCTCCCCATGTCCTCCTCTCCAGGGGCTGTGAAGGAGCTGGTACCTTCCTGCCAAACCACAGCTCTGGCCAGGACACACATCTCTGCCTCCCCCACTGGGTGCTGTGGCTGCATTGCTCCCATGTTAGTCCAGCTCCCATGTCAATCCAGCTTCCAGTTGTTAATCCACTGTGTTTGCCACTAAATTGCATCCCTGAGTGCCACATCTGCATTTTTTTGGAGCTTTACAGGGATGTTGATTCCACCACTTCCCCAGGCAGCCTGTTCCAGTGCTTGACCACCCTTTCAGTGAAGATATTTTTCCTCATATCCAATCTAAGTCTCCCCTGGTGCAATTTGAGGCCATTTCTCATATCCTGTCACTTGGGAGTTACCCTGGGAGAAGAGAGTGTTTTTTTCACCATTGAGCTGATAGTGGTCGCTACCAGCAGTTTTTGGTTGTCACCTCCAAAGTGAGACCAGATGGCTCCATCTCTCTTCAGAGCAAAATAAAACAGGTGACTTAAAATGATTGTAATCTTACGTATCTAGATCTAAGATATCTTTGGTGCAAGACTGACAGTGTAGTAAACTGAAAGCTCAGAGCCATACTGTGGGACAGCTGCATCCTATCCCCACTTACGAGGCTTAGATCTCACTTTTGGCTCTAGCCAAACACTGCCCTTGCTTTGCCTCTGCAGTACTTAGGGGATAATCGGAGGGAAATATTTTCCCACCTTTTGTAATTGTTATTGCACTTGGCATCATGACCAGAGCTGTTCTCTCCATATAAAAATGCAGTTCACAGAGCTCAACCTCAAAGATGGGTGTGTGGACTACCATCAGCCCAGGGTTTATATGAATAATACATTGAACAATGCTTTGAAAATGTTGTAGACCTAACACTCCTGTAAGTGCAAAAGTATATAGAGAAGAAAAATGGGATGCAGGCTTGGTCTGAAGATTTTCAAAGAGGAGGAAGCCAGACTGTGCTTATAAAAAAACTTGGTTATGCCCTTTAGGAAAACAAGGAAGTAAAACCACTGAGAGGTGCTCTGTCTCACACTGCTCAGAGGATCACCAGTGCAGGAATCAAGAGTAGGCAGACACGCTGAGATGGCATTAGGGTGACAATGAGGGGCTCTAGTGGGCTTACAGTGAGGGCTTACAGGAGACTATGCTGGCTAGGTTCCAAAGCCTGCTAGAAACAGCAGAGGATGCTGCTCCCAAAGAACCTGGAAATTGTGTCTTGCATCCAAGGGCAATGGAAACATTACCACACCAGCAACACCACTGCCAAAGTCACGTGGAGGGCAACCTGTCCTTCATTGAGCTTTTGTAATGAGGAGGTCGACAGAGAATGGCACAACTTGTAGCTCCAGGCAGAGTCTGTCTTGCAACATCTGAGCCAACATTTGGAGCTTTCATGAGAGAAAGTGCTCACTCAAGGCAATATATCCTCCATCCACTTAATAATAACCCTGTGACTGTGGCAGATGGCACCAGGCAGATATTTTCTACCTACCCAATTAATCTTCAGCATAGCTCAAGTGCACAGCAAAGACCTGCATCACAAATACATCAAGGAGTGTTTGCAAGACATAGGAATTTCTCTTTTCCTCTCAGAACCAGGGATGGTCCAGCCTTCCTAGCCCACCTGCATCTTTTCCAGGTGTGTTCCACAATTTGCTCTGTGTATGTGTCTAATTCCTTTCTTTGTAACACCCTTCAGCCTATGTTGATTATACCTTCATGATATAGTCACCATATAATGCCCTAAGGAGTGGAAACTTCCCCTACAAATATGTTTATAAGGAGATTTTTTTTACCACTTATAGCTTTTGCATGGATGTAAATAACATCACAGTAAGTGATCTGTGATCTTATTCCTAGTAGGACCTTTCCTGCTGTTAATTCATCTCCATCCTTTTTAAAAAATTTTTATTTTCCTTTCTCTTTTAAATTTAATTTTTATAATTTTTTATTCCTTCTATAAAATAGACACAGAAGTGGTGCTGGCCTTTCTCACAGTCAGTCCAACCATCACCCTCATGCCTCAGCACAGGTGTCACACGTGTCATGTGCTGCTTTATGCATTGACCAAGAAACAGCCTCAGCCCAAAATGAATCATCAAACAAATGCACTTTTCAGCCATTTTTAAGCCTTGTCTGTGTGAGACAGCTCTTGACAATCCAGCAACTCAGGCTGGTTTTCCTTTCCCTTTGTTGTCAGAGATACGAGGCTGATCTGAGCTTCTTTAAGGGTGAGATGCAGAGCAAATAGAACAATTTTGTGGCACCAGGCTTTGCCACTTCCACTTCTCAGCGAAAAAAATCTAGTTCTGATGTGGCATGTGGTCTGTAAAGCAGCTTGTCATCACGTTCCTTCAGGAAATGTGGCAGAGCCATGCTGCCAGTGGGGCTCCCCTTCAGTGTCTGAAGCTCAGACACCCAGTCTGCCATGAGAACTCCCTCCTGAAAATGCAATTGTGGCAAATACAACACCAGCACGAAGAGGTTTGGGGGTCAAACCATGGCAATTTATTTTTGTGGAGACACACCCATAAAACGCCTGGGTGCTGCACTTCTCTTAGCTGTTGGTATTTAGCAAACAACCTCAGGCTACAGCGTCAGCCAGCGGTGCCTTGCAGGCTGCAGCACAGCTCCTTCGCCGACTGCAGTGGCACCGTAGGAATAAACATTACACCTGTGAGGTGGAGATGTGTTATTAAAGCCATAAAGATAACAACATTGCTCCTAAGTGGAGGAATTTAGTTCAGTGTATATTACTGTTAAATGGCAAAATTACAGTTGTAACAATATGGGATGTAAATGAAATTGTGTATAACATCGTGTAATCATTAAAATCCATATAAATTTTGCTCACCCAAATTAAACACAAGCGACTACTGCTTGACACCTGAAACATTAGCATAATATTCATGCCATATGGCTGGCATTTTCTGTTTCTTATATGTCACTCTTCATTCTTGTCAGCTGCTCATGAGAACTTGCCAGATAATATCTACACCATTGCCAAAAACGTCTAACATCTGGTGTGGTACTGGTTAAACACTCGGTAATGTTTCAAACTTTAGTGCTCCCATCTATGCACTAGAGATCTGGTTCTTGGAGCAGATGTTTAAGCTTTTTTTTTAAATTAACTTCAGTCTGCTTTTGTGTCAGTGGTGTGTTTCTATGCTCCATCATGCTGCTGCCTTCTGTGAGATGAATGAGCTCAGCAGCATCCAACCTTAAAATACATCAGCTGTCGTGATAAACTCAGTGTTAAAAATGCAGCTCAGACCACCTATTAGCAGAGTTGGTGATGTCTTCCACTTCCCTCTGTCCATGTGATCCTCCTTGCAGCACAGAGACGTGCATCTGCTCAATGCCCTAGACGCCACTGTCTGTTGGAGCCCTTCTCAGATTCAGAAATTGGCACAGAGGTTCCTAATGCCCAAATGAGACTCCCAAGGGATCCAAACCACGATGCGAGCTTAAGGCCCCAGCACTGCATGGGCTTGGTTTAGAGCTGTGTCTGCCCCAGCTGGGGGTTGGGCAGCAGAGTCTGTACTGGCACCCAGGCTTGCACCTGAAGGGGGTTCCTAACCCCACCGCCAGCTTATAGGATTTGAGGTGGCTGAGTGGATGACTGAGAACAGGAGACACATTTTTTTTCTCTTGTAGGTACCTCTTAAAACAGTCCTAATGACTAAATCAGGAATTCTCTAATGTCTTCTGCATGGAAATCAGTGTGAAATCTGCTCCTGCTGAAATCCATGTAGTTGGATGATTTACGTATTAAGATTATGATGAGCCAGGCACATGAATGCTGTTGAATTAAACAAACATCCAATTTCATAATCAATCTGGTTTTATGGATAGGGCATGCATTTCCCTTCGGGCTGTGAGCTTAAAAGTCTGATTTACATATTTGGAAAAGAGGACTCCTCACTTTTTTTACTTTGCTCTTTTCCTGGAGACAAGGAATTATCTTACCTTTTGCTCCTTCAAGTTCTCTTCCAATTGAAGATACTTATCATTTAAGACACTGGGTTGAATTTTGAGCCATTGTTATAGAGGGAATTTATTGAGAAGGTGCTAGGACATTCTTAAGTGCCCAGATGGCTTTGTATGGACAAAAAAGGAGAAAAAAGAGTGCTAGAGAGATATGACCTCTGCCCCACCAGAACTGGAGAGTTTTACCCTGCTTTACCTCCTATAGACAAGGACCTAAGGCATGTCTTTTTTACATGGAGGCATTTTAATTTGGGCTACCCTTTGACACAGGCCACCCTTTCTGAGCCGCATCTTCCCTGTTCTGGCTGCCATACAGGCACATAACAAAAAAGTGACAGCTGAGTGAATAAGATTCCCATGAAACACAAGACAAGAAACAAGAGGTATGAACAGGCAGAGAGTGTGGGCGAATGTCTAAGTTCATGCTATAGGCAGTGGTCTTAGCATGCCATCACCAGCATCAGTGATTTTTGCCATACACTCATTTTTGCCATGTGGGATGCATAAACACTGGATATTCAGACTGTGGCTCATGCCTCTCATTTTCCTCTTCCTGCATGTGCAGACCTGCTCAAATGGAAGAAGGGCTGGCAGAAGACTTCTGCACTACGTGTATCAAAAAGTAGATTTGCACAATTTTTATTCTTTGCAGACATTTCTGCGGCGATAATGTATCCCTGGAAATCATCCATCTTGGATAATGGATGGAATTAGATTAGAAACAAGACAAGATGCAATGATTCACTGAGGATGATTTGGATAAACTGGTAAAATGGGGTCTGCAGCTGGGCCTGTCAGCATCTGGTTTGTGTGCACACAGAGGAATCACAGAGGATTTTATCCTTGGCATTAGCTATAATAGGATAAACATATTTTCTGTTTATTGTAATACAGTCTTTTACCCACACTAAAAATCCTTACTGAGACATTCTCTATCACATAACAGCTGGTATCACTTACTCCAACAAAGTGTTATCCACATGAAGTCCCTAAGTTGAAAAAACTATGATAAAAATGAAAATTCATCTTTGATGAGGAATAAAGATATTACCTTAGGGCAAAGAACTGCATCAGGCTGCTTATCAGGTCTTTTCAGTACTCTGAGATCCAGGTCAGGAGCAAATGCCAGCTTACTCATTTCTTCATGCAGGTTCATATCTTTTCCTAAGGAAAAGCTTTTCCTGACACCAAAGTTAGCAAGGTCATTCCTGAAGTAGATAACCACATGAGACATTCTTAATTCATTTAGGTGCTTGGTGCATCCCTTAAAATTGTTTTCTACTTCTTTAAGCATTTGGGCACTGTTGGAAGTGAGGCCATCAAGACCATGCAAAAGGCATTACAGAGCTGAGAACAGGGATGCTGTTGGGAGGACGTGCCCTGATTTTCCTCTCACACCTACTTACTTGTGAGTGCACTCATTGACATGTCAAGGGTTTGAATTCAGAGGTAAGGAGCAAAAGTGAAAAACTTTTTTTAATGGATATTCATGCTGGATTTTTAAATTTTTGTCCATAGAATCCATAAATATTTCATTTTACACACAGTAGTTGACACTAAAGATTTGACACAATTCTGAACTCCTGAAACTAAAGATGTTGGTTATCAAACTATGGTGTTTTGCTGCAAAAAGATGACTAAAAAGAATGACATAAGTAGATGTTCCTGGAGGCAAAACATGTAGTACAGAGCAGTTCATTACTTAGTAATGTAGCTCACAAATGTGATTGTAATCCATCATTTTTACCACCGCCTTGAACGCTGCTATAGCCAACTCATTGGGTCATCCAAGCACCTCTGTGACCTAGGCAGTAAGTTCTTTTCAGCTCAGGCCATTGCAAATCCATCCTTTGCAGTGTTCCATTTATTTTATTAGTTTATGAATGTGAATTATTTGATAGATATAATTTCAGTGCAAACGCAACTAGGTGATGCTTGTGGCAGCCAGCAGGTTGGGAATTGGGTTTTGCATTTATTGCTGTTGATAAATTTAGCTATATGACTCTTTTTTAATGACTAAGATACATTAACACAAAGCTTCCAAACGCAACCCTTGCCCTGTATATCCTTCCTACGTGTACTTAAAGCATTTGATT
This sequence comes from Emberiza elegans, assembly GCA_024865655.1. Taxonomy (NCBI): domain Eukaryota; kingdom Metazoa; phylum Chordata; class Aves; order Passeriformes; family Fringillidae; genus Emberiza; species Emberiza elegans. The sequence goes on along the minus strand of JALJVW010003023.1, from coordinate 18,909,783 downwards.
TGTCCCATTCTCTTCAGCAGCCTAATCAGGTTCATAATCAGGAGTCTATAATATTTACAGGGTAAAGCTTTCATTCCTTGCAAGACTGCCAAAGAAAGGCAATGCTGAGCGTGTTGGTTGCAACACAAAGCTGCTAAATGTTTCTGTTCTGTGCTGCTGGGGGCACCAAAGCCGTGTGGATGGACCCCCTGCCAGCACCCCACACATCCCTGCAGGGGCTGCCCCACAGCCCCGAGGTCAGATGGCACTGGATGCCCAGTGTGCAAAAACAACCATGCGTATTTCAATTCAACTTAGCCTGCAAAGTGAAGTACAGAGAAAGAAAAATAATAAGAAAAATCTGCTTTTATTTCTGATTTCATTCCTTTCAATCTCTGTTATTTTACTGCAGCACGTCAATGCCTTCTGCTGACATGGGAATCAGTAGAAGTAGCCAAATTTTCTGTGCGCTGTAGAGGGGGCACTGGGCTCTGGTTTAGAGAATCAACCTTCTTTTCAACTGGGAGTGTTTCTAAGACATGGTTTTGAGAGGCTGAAAGGCTGAGATGCTGAAAAGCTGTTTGTATCAAGCCTAATTTTTATCATGGACTTTATCAAAACTTCTGTTGAGATATTTTAATGTTTAATTTCTCAGAACTCCTCATGAGACTGGCATACTTCCTGCAGCTTCACAATGTCAGAAGCAATGACTTAAAAGAAAGTCAATCAAAGCAACACAAATAACTCACTGTTAAGAAAATTCAGGGGTTTTTCCCCAATACCTCTCCAAGAACTATTTTCCTGAATTTTAACGCATGGAAACTGCTGTTGTCTATTTAAATTTCTTAACTAACATTTAAGGTTTTCACTTGGCTGACACTTCTTGGCCTTGCATTAATCTTGGGATTGTTTCACAAGAGACCCAGGAACACCCACTGATAACAATGTCAAACATTCAATGTATTTACTGAACGTTTCCACTTGCTTGATAATTAAGGCATGCCTTGGGTATGAGGTCACCCAAGTTGTGTAAGTGTAGAATTTATGGGGTGATTTGAACTATAGGGGAGTCCTGACATGTTTTTGGCAAATACAGTCAGATACCATGGACTGATGCCACTCAGAATTGTAGCTCTGGGATATGATCAGGTTCTAGCATGAACATTTTGCATTAGAATTCAAATCTTCTGATTGCAGAGAAGTTGGGAAAAAGGTTATTTGAACAGACCATATATACACAGGAGGAACTTTTTGCTAGAACACCTTTTCTTGTCTGTTAAGACAGATTAATTAAACATTAAATCTTTTTACAAAAATGAAAATGTAGTTTTAGAAAATCAGAGGAGAAAGATTTGCATCAATGCTGCATGCAATTGTGCTCTCCTTTTTAATCCTTCATTTAAGCTGGAGAGAGCAACAAAACACTAAGAAGGTGGCACTGAGGAGGATTCAGCAGCAGCTTGGGCTGTAACCAAGTCTGGTCTTCCTAAACCGGGTTTGCCAAAGGTAGGAGCCTTGCAGTGCCTGTTCCTGGCCTGTTTAAAACTCATTTTAAAAATGAAAAAAAAAAATCTTCAGTTGGATATTAGCACCTTTTAGATATGGTGGTGATGACTTTGGTTGCCATAATTTGCCAATTCTCTGTCTGTGCTGTTGTGAGAAAAACCCAGGGTTTGGAATACTTGATTGAAACCAAATGGGAAGAGGACCTGGACCTGTGCAGCTGCTGCCTTTATCACATACCTGCTGCCTGGCTTTTCTGGCTCTGTTTTTCTTCCAGCCTCTTGTTTTGCATGTTTAAATTGCAAGCTCCTTCAGACAAGGTCCATTTCTCACCACAGATTTATAGAGTCTGTCATCTCTGGTTGTGCTGCAAGAAAAACAACCACGAAGGCTGCAAAGTCAAAGCCTGCCACTTGTGGGAGATTTCAGCAGTTCTATTCCACTTTGTCTGAAACACTGAAATAAGGCCACTTTTGTTGTTGTGCACATTTTAATCCTTTGCAAAGACATCAACCCTTTGACATTAGTCCCTCTAATTGGACTTTGTTTCATTATCTAAACTTTTTCCCTTAACATTTTAAAAACGAAAAAGTGTCGTTGGCTGGTTGCCAAGTATAAGAGACCACAAGTAGATGAACAGTATTTCAGCAGGGGTTCTAGAAAGAAATACTCTCCTGGTATTGAATTAGACTGTATTTCTTCATTCCACCTCTAATGTAAAGGAAGGAGATGCAATAAAAAAACCACAAAAAGTAGAATAAAAGGTAGAAGAGAGATTCTAGGAGTTTGAGTACATATTTGAAAGATAAAGACTAAACAAGACTAGCTGCTCTGTGGACAGGGATTTTCATAAAGGGGGCAAGGCTGAGACACAAAATACTAGATTTGACACATATTTTATAGGGATCCTTAGCAGAAATATTTTGTAAGGATTCTTAGTGGAATATGCACAGGATGATGTTAAGGAACAGCCCTGTTTTTGACATTCATGGAGCTCCCCAGTTTTTGGAAATGTGCTGTCTAGCCCTAGGAGTCCACTTCTTAAAGGAAAAGCCTTTTGAATAATGTTTCAGAAATTCATGACCTTCCTCCTAGAAGATTTTCAGTATTGCTTTTTAGAAATTACCTTTTTCATTAAATCCATTTATATGGGAAAAATGGGCAAATACTGTCATCTATTTTCATCTCCTTATTTTTATTTAATCTTTTGTATTACCTGTTGGAATAAGGACTATCCTATGACATAAAAAGGACAGTCCCATTTTCCATGGAAAACAAAGTACAAAGTCTTCTGATAAATAGCACAAAAATTTCTTTGCTTTTTAGGCAGGCAGCATTCTCCCGCTGAAAGTCTGAGATATTAGAGCAATGAGTGCATTAGCGTAGTGAAGCTGACATTATCGGGTGCTGTATATGAGAAATGTCATTTATGAGTTGTCACACAGCTGTTATTGAGAGACTATTCAGAGGAACAGCAGTTCATCATTGTGACTGTCACTGTGCTCCCTGCAATCATCGAACAACTGGGCGTCGTTAAACAGAGCATTTCTTCCACTTTCAGGGCAAATTACACTTATGCTTTATTTATGTGATGGATTCGTCGCTTTCAGGCATCCTCTGTAAGTGTTTTATGATAGCTGTGGTGGCACAGACCTGTGACTCAAGGCCAGTCAAGTGGGATGGATGGATGGATGGATGGATGGATGGATGGATGGATGGATGGATGGATGGATGGATGGATGGATGGATGGATGGATGGATGGATGGATGGATGGATGGATGGATGGATGGATGGATGGATGGCAGAGCTGACCTGACTGGGAGCAGATCTCCTGCACATCCACATTGTGGAGGATAGGGAGAAGAAGGTTTTGGGTCCAATCCCTCTCTCTCACTTGCCAGCAGCTTTGAAGTACAGGGTCAGGTGACTTTAAGCAGCATCTGACCCTAATTCCAGGATGGGAATGCAGGAGCTTCCATAGCTGGTCCTACCTTGCTTCCTCACCCCAGGCTCTGGGGCTGGGACTCCTCTGTCCCCGCAGCATTTTATACACACTCAGGTGTGTCTCTGCAGCTGCACAGCACTTGGAGCAAATTGCAATTCTTCCCTGGGCTTCCCCACAACCACAGCTATTTGCATAGGTATTTAAAAGCACACCAAAGAATGAAACTCAGCCCTAGATTTAGAATTTGAACAGACACTGTTGTTTGAATCCCTGCTAACATTTTTAGGTCCCATACTGCATTCAGCCTACCAAGCCTTGATCCTCTAATCTCTCCACACATTGAACTTCCATTGACTTTAACCTGCCCAGCCATAGCCTTTAAAGCCATTCTCTCCCAATAATTGCACCACGTGAAGCCCCGCTGGACGTCTAAATCTTTCAAGAGGTTTGTAATTTGGTGCATTCCCTAAGGAAAACTTGGAAGGGGTCCAAGGAACAAGGCTTATTTAGGAGGCAGGAGAATATATCTTCTTCAAGAAATACATTTCTTCAAGAAATGGCTCCAAGAACTTAACATGTTGGGCCGTGAAAAGGGAGCAGGTGAGATAGGATTTAATTACAGTGTACAAGTACCTAAGGGTAGAACACAGAACTAGGTCTGAATCTCTAGCAAAAAGGTAAAATATGGGGTCATGGGCTGAAATTGAAGTGTATATCTCTCAGCAGAAGGCTTCTCTGCATATGTAATAATCTGGCAGACAAGGTAGTGGAAACTGGTGTTAGATGCAGGAACCAATTTATTACCACTGCAGTGTGACCAGGTGGCCCTGCTGATGGTTCTTGTCAGTAAAAAGTGGCTTTCCTTCTGTATTTTCTGGTGTTTCAATCTACTGTGCTATTTTGGAAGGCTTCTTCAAAATTGAGCTTCTGGAGATTAAAAATAGAGGCAATATTTTAAAACTAATAGTAATAAATAAATAGTTATTTTTTTCCTTAAATTCTTTGATGTTTATGTACATAGTATAGTAGGTCTGACAAAATGGCATCACTCCCTCTATGGGTCTGGCGTTGCACAAGAACACAGTTAATACTGTGCAATTCTGATGAGCTTCTGGCAGGTGAAAAGGAGGGTTTCTGTGACCTCACAAATAGTAATGTGGTACTGACATAAATGGGAATTCCACCCTACTAATATTTATGCAGTAGGGGAAAAATGAGAGGTCCAGACTGGGAGCTGAACACAGCATGGGAAGTATGACCTTAAGCTTCCTTTAAAAAAACCCAAACAAGATGTCTCTCCCCTAACTTGCAATGGTTTGTGTTAAAGTTTTTGAATCAGTTGTTCAGGAAACAGCCCAGTTTCAGCTGGTGCCTCCAATTTTTAAAAATACCAGGACTTATGGATGCAGCAGGGACATTGGTCTGCCCTTTTGCAAGCTGAGTGGCTTCATTTTCAGCCATTTCCAATCACTTAATCATCTACTAATGAAAAAGCTACTCAGAGAAAAGGTTAATGTGAGATTTAAGTTGGATTTATAGGTCATCAATAAGCAAGTTATTTTAGGCAGTCTACACCAGTGCTGCAAGTTTCCTAAACAATGTTCAGAGCTGATTTATTTACTCCACCAGAAGTGTGAGAAAATAATGAGTAAGGCAGCACTTCTTTCTGCCAATATCACTGTGTATGCTCTGCCCATTTATTTTTTTTAATGGCAAATGTCCCATTAACGAGTTTGATAGACTAATCCCAGCACTACAGCATCTGTAGATTAATTGGGGTTGGGGCATGCCTAGGAACTCCGTATCCTTGAAAGGTTCCTGCTGAAGTACTGAGACTTTGATTGCTTGCCTCAGCTTCTCAGAGGACTGTGCTGGTCCCTCTAGAAATGGAGATGTGACAAGTTAAATCAAATGCTCCCAGGAGATCAGTTTTGGTGTCTCACAGTGGAACATGTGGTTCTGGGCTGGACAGTCCTGGTGAGATTCAATTGGGCAGCAAAGATAACCTATCAATAGTTGTCATCCTAAGTGCCTTCTGCTCTCCCTGGAGACAGAGACTCTTCTAATATGCAGCTTATTTTCAGAAAAACAGTGAAAACTGGTCACACAGATTGTGCCTAACAGGCACTGTTTCCAAGCTTGGATTATGGTGTAACAGTTTTGTCTTCTCTGAGGCTTTTCTTTACACTCCTGTTCCAAGACAACTTAAGTAAAACTAAAATTGTCATCTACCAGCCTCAGGTTTTTTCATGCAGTATCTGTGACAGAAATAATAATTTTAAATTTTTTTATTAATGCTTCTTTATTTATATACACTTTTATACATTTTCTAGAGCAGAGACTATTTTCTCTAGAATTTCAACTGGTGAATAGCAGAAATCACAGATTAGACCTTGCAAGACAATTTAACATTCCAAAGTATATTTCACTGCAGATCAGGATGGAAACAACTTTGTTAATTTCTTCAAAGCAGGAATTCCTGAAAGAATTCATATTAAAAATACTTTCTTCTAAAATTAGTTTCTGTTATGTCAGAAAAGGCATTTTATTAACGCTGGCAAAATGCCTCCCTAGATTAAATTTCAAAAAAGAGGAACTAGAGTTTTGACCTATTATAATGGTTTGGTTTGGTTTGGTTTGGTTTGGTTTGGTTTGGTTTGGTTTGGTTTGGTTTGGTTTGGCTTTGGCTTGGTTTGCAATCATTTTTCTCACAGTTCCATGAACAGAATTTTTTAATAAATAGACTTTGAATAGCTTTAATTTTTATTCCATCTCATCTCCTCACATCTTTCCTCAGCCGAATCTTTTTGCTATGCTAAAACCCCTATTACATCTAATTTTATTTTGCAGATCAAATTCATTAATTCCCTATGTGCACTAGTCAACAAAATTAATAATGCAGCCATGACACTTTTTACAAAAAGTTTGAAGGATTGCAATGGATTGTTTTGGATTGCTTTATTAAATGAGATATCTATAAAATCTAGTTATATGAACCAACTTTAACAAAATGCAACTAGACAGCAGAGCCATAAACATGCCAAACCAAGACTCTGAGCCTCAGCAGAAGACACACCTCAGCAATCTGTTTTGCTCTGATTCAGCCAGTCATTTGGAGCAAACCACCTCATTTAATCCTTTGTTGTTGTTGTTGTAGCTGTTGCTCTTTGGTGTGGTATCTTCTGAAGAACTGTCTTTAATAGAGCTGAGTAGCTAATGGAGAAAAATAATATCTCTGACCAAAAGATTTCTCATGGAAGAAACTCTAGATTCAGTTATTATAGCAAACAGCTCTCTTTGACCATACAGTTTATTTCACTAAGGAAATTGTTTTATGTTAAGGTAGTAAAAGAAGCTGGGTGAGGACATTTTTTGCCAAAAAGAGCTGCATCTCTCTGGGGAGCAGTTTTCCAGAATTTTTTTTAAGGGTAAACATGGTGACAGATTGAATATTGCTTCACAAGAGGCTCTGAGGCTAAAATTCAATCTTGTTTCTAGTAACCCATTAAGTAAGATGAAATGTAAAATGTACAGGTTTTTGTCTTTAAATTTGATGTAATATTTAATTTCAGAAGTTTTAAGGTGCAAAATGTTCTAGAAATTATGCATATAGCCTTTTCTTCTTTTGTTTCCTCCATGGTCTTTCCTCCATAATTGTGATACTTATTTTGTAAAAGTACTTTATGGAACTTTGGAAAAGAGGCACTAACATAGAAAATGTCCTTGAGAAGATGGTGGTATCTTCTGAAGAACTGTCTTTAATAGAGCTGAGTAGCTAATGGAGAAAAATAATATCTCTGACCAAAAGATTTCTCATGGAAGAAACTCTAGATTCAGTTATTATAGCAAACAGCTCTCTTTGACCATACAGTTTATTTCACTAAGGAAATTGTTCTATGTTAAGGTAGTAAAAGAAGCTGGGTGAGGACATTTTTTGCCAAAAGAGCTGCATCTCTCTGGGGAGCATTTTTCCAGAATTTTTTTAAGGGTAAACATGGTGACAGATTGAATATTGCTTCACAAGAGGCTCTGAGGCTAAAATTCAATCTTGTTTCTAGTAACCCATTAAGTAAGATGAAATGTAAAATGTACAGGTTTTTGTCTTTAAATTTGATGTAATATTTAATTTCAGAAGTTTTAAGGTGCAAAATGTTCTAGAAATTATGCATATAGCCTTTTCTTCTTTTGTTTCCTCCATGGTCTTTCCTCCATAATTGTGATACTTATTTTGTAAAGTACTTTATGGAACTTTGGAAAAGAGGCACTAACATAGAAAATGTCCTTGAGAAGATGGAATTACCTTCATTTGAACGAATGGAGTTCAATTAATTTCTGGCTGAGAATAAACTATTTTTACTCTTCAAAATAGATTGAAAATCCACTTAGAAGAAAAAATATATAATACATAATACAGCAAACTGTGGGGCTGCATTGACCTACCAAAACTTTACAAATACTTACTTTAGGTGGCTGAATTAATTTGAATGAGTTAAACAATGCAAATCTCACCTAAGTGAAAAATGCACAAAGAAGCATAAGGCTGTAACTAGCTGAATTCCCATAAGATCACTGAAAATATTTTCATCTATATTTTGAAATTATACTTTGCTTCATGGTTCCACCTGAATTTAGAATGGCCAAACCCCCTGGAACCTCCACATGTCTTTAGTTCTGAGGTACATCTCAGTAATGCTTTGATGAATGCTTTTTAAAAATGCTTTTTAATGCTTTTAAAAATTATCCCAGATGTGACTGTAAAATTAGCATTTTGTGATGTATCAGTATTTCTAAAGCCTTCAACCTGCCTCATGAGCCTCTAGGGGCTCACTGGCCAACATTTGTGTTTATTTATGCCCATCACGATCTGCCTTCTCTATGGTCATTTGTGCTTTCCATAATTCCTTGGGCTGTGCCACGTTCAGAGTTACAGGCTGTGGGTTCCTTGGGCATGGACTCATTCCTGTGAATTTACTGCACTTCACACAATAAAGAACAGGTTCTTTATGTGGCGTCCTGGCTCTACCACAATATAAATAACACTTTTTTTTAATATTGGCACAACTCCTTTGAGCCAAAGGAGGAACCACAAAAAGAGGCAGTGAAGAAGCAAAGATTTCATCACTTTGAAATCATGTAGTGTGAAGCACGTCTTTCTGTAAGATGTTATTCAGAGAAAGCAAGAACAATATTTTGAGAATTCTACTGATTTTTTTACATCCACATCAGCATACTCTTAAACACATTCTGGATCTTTTAATGTATTGACATAGCAGCAAAAAATAATCCTGCCTCAAGGCACATTTTTTTAAGCCACAGATCCAACTACAGATACGATGCTCTTAGTAAATTGACAGGGGGAGCTGTAAGAGTGGTTTAGATTATTCATATTATTCCTCTGGGCAGAGTCTCAGCTCAGAGTTCTCTGAGTCAGCTTTGGTGTTCCCTTATTGGGAGAGAGGGCAATGTTAGAAAACACTGTTTTGGGGCTAAAGCAACTCTCCTGTTATAAAAGCTCTCTGGCACTAACAAATGTGTAGCTCCTTTTAAGAGGGAAAATCCCTATGCATGCCAGCTAAACCCAGTGTGTTGCTTCTGAGTCATCTTTGCATCAGATCTTAATTTCTGAATTTGTGCTTTAAGTGCTTTAAGCAGCAATTAACTCAGCTCCTACATGCCCTTGCTTTTGATGCTGGGTTCATCAATGCTGCCTGTTCACTGGCTTCCATGCTGGTTTGCATGTGAAAGCAGACCTGCTCCTTGCCTGGCAGGGACACTGGGGCCTGGGGAGCGCAAGGCTTGGGGCCAGTGGCTCCCAGTGCTTTGGCCCATGTGCCCCCATCCCACCCAGAGACCTGTGCTGGGAGCAGCCCAGGCTGTGAGTAAAGCAGGACCTTCCTTCCTGGAAGCAGATCTTCTTGCCTAATGACATTCATGAGCTCAGAAGAAATGATGCTTTAATGGCAGCAGCAGAAGAGGCTTCTCACTGCCCAGGAGCTGGAACATTTGCTTTCTAGACCCACTGTCTAAAACACTGCTCACACTTTTCAGGAAAGTCCATCAGCCACTAGGTTTCAACATCCTCTGGCATGGCACAATCCTCCTGCCAGCAACAAACACTACTCTGAAAGGGAGATGACATTTACAGGGCTAAACCTAGTGAGCAAGGAGGTACTGGGGTCTTTGGCCTGCTGTGAGAAGAATCTCCCTGGACAGGGGGAGTCCCAGGCCCTGCTCCTTCTCCCACTTAGCTATTTTTTGCAGTTTATTGTTGCCACTGAGTCTCCTAGTCTTTCTAAGATGGGCTGAGTTATGGCTCCACATGTAACTCTAGAGCAGGAGCTCACTCATTACCTCACCAGTGCCAGATCACTTAAAGTAACATATAGCTCAAAAATATCAACCTTTACCCTAAATGTAAGGCATTTCCAACTTTCTCTAAAAGTAAGCCTTTGTCTCAATCCATGTGAGCCATCCCCAAACCCCTCTTTCTCTGTACTAGACAATTCTGTCCTTGGGTCCCTTCCTTTAGACGTTTTTGCTCGCTTTGCATGTCAAGACAAGATGCCTGATAACAGATGCTGTTCATGTTGAGCAAGTTTACAAATCCATGATCCAGGAACCTCCAGAGTCAAACAGCTTGGCCTGCTGAAGGCAGCTGTGCCTGAGCTACCTCCTGCCTGGCTCTGGGCTGCCCTGAGAGCTGTTTCTAGAGGTGGTGGGAGGTTATGGGCCACGGGCTCCTCCTGCCTGCCCAGCCAGTGCTACACGGAGAGTCCTGTCCCTCCTTGCAAAGTATCACTCACTGCAGAGCATCCACCAAGAGAAGGGAAGCATCAGGAGCACCAAGGTGTTTGACATAAATAGGACAAAGGGAAAGCTGAAAGGGTTTCTTTGTATCACTAGTGGTCAGTTTATCTCTGCTGTCCCAGCCAGTTCTGCAGGCCAGACACACTTCTAAGCTCCTCTGCACTTCTGTGGCAGAGAGGGAAAAAAATTGAAGGTATTTAATTTAGCCACTGTTTCTGGAGAAATGTAGAAGCACCTAGTGTTTTGAAATTCCTAAGTCTCATACCAGCTGTTACAGAGTGAGAGGCACTCAGCATTGCTGAATTCATAACAACAGGCACACACACATGTGACTACTTATCTTCACTTGTGTACTCCTGTTTGTCATAAGCTCCTCAAATATGCATTAGTGAGGCACACCCCCATAGGGAAAATGTTGTGCAAAATAAAGCTATCAAGTTTTCTTGTAACAAGGGGAAACAGAGAATTCAAAATATCTTGAAATTAGTATAATTTTATTTCTTTAATTACCTATCAGAGTAAACTGAAATCTTGCCACTCAAACATTAATTTGAGATAAAATGGTGTTTGATAAAGAGCATTTACATAATTGTCACCACCATGTATGAACAGAGTACATATGCTTGAGGGAACCTTCCTTGTTGTCTTTTTAATACCTCTTAAAATAGACCTTTCACAGTCTGGTAGGCATTTCTGCAATACCATTTAAAATGTCTCTGAAGAATTGCTTTCATATACACTACCTGACTGACACCATTACATAAAAACTCTCCCAAAACAAACCCTGCAAGTTTTTAGTCCCAGTATTTTATTTTGCTTGCATAGGTTGAAGTTCATAACTGAAAGAGTTATTTTGGACACACACAGTACTGACAATTCCTTCAGCCTGAAAGATGCCAATGAAAGGTGGATATTTCTGCTTTCCCATATATCTACATTGCACAGGGAAATGGGGTGGGGTAAGGAGGCTTTGTAGCAGTAAACATGTGGCAGGTAAACTCAATGGCACTCTGCATCTTGCTCTGAGGAAACTCAACAGTATTTCAGGTAGAAGCTCATAAAACCTTCTATTTGCCTGTACCCTCACAGGTATGGTGTTTATTTAGGATACTTTCAAATATCTTTGGAATTGTTTATGCAAGCTAACATTTCTTTACTTAGCTGAAGGTCATCTATGACAAGAATTTACTAAAAGTGTGATGTTGCCAGGTTGGTACTGCAGCCAAATTAAAGGGAAACTGAACCTTTTGCAAAATTGCACAATTAGATGTAAATAACTCACAGAGAAGCAGTCACAGATTACCGTGTCTTGTTTCACCATTGCCTTTCCTGTATTGCCACATCCTTGGCTGCCTGTCTCATGTGCAGGGGGCAGCAGAAAATCCCAGGCTACAGAATGGTAGGGACAAGTCATTAAAATCCATGTGGTAATATGCATTTTCAGTGGGAGCAAGGTGAAGGTCTGTCAAGCAGTTCTCAGTCTGGTACTTGTCCATCTCTCACTGCAATGGACACTCCTAGCAATATAAAACCACAACAGCCTTCCCAATGATTTAAAGGGACGACAGTAGTGCATTATAGCAAACACGTGGGGCGTACAGCCCAGGTTGTCTTATAAGCAGAGTCCTTGCCTGAGTATTTGCATATGTGCAAATATTCCATTAGCATATGAGACGTTATGTTTTAAGAATATCAATATGCTGAAATGCAAAGGGAAAAGGTTAATAAGTATGTTAAGCTGTGAATATAAGCAATTTTAGAGTGGTGTTATAATTTTCTCTATATTTATACACAATCTGACTCTGATCAAGGTAGTTAATTTTTGTCTGCTGGAGCAACTGAAATTTTAAATTATTACCAATCTTCATTTGTCCATTTATTTGCTATCACACAGCCTATTTATTGAGCTCAGAGCATGGTTCTTCCAGGGCTTGATGAGCCTTGAGGACATATTTTTTAGGAAGTGGCACATCTAATTTTCTCCTTACTGTGCATGCTTGCATTGTTTCTACACAGGGCTCTGTTTTTTCCCCAGAAAAGACTAAAAGTAACTCTGCTTTTCTCTGCTTTTGGGCATCATCTTGCAAAGTGTGGCTTGACTAAAGCAATGCAGCCCTGTGGTTAATAATCCATGGTGCCTTTGTGGCTGCAGGCACTGCCACGTGTTCACATAACTTCTGGTGATGAAAGATGAACAAGACTGGTTCCATGTTTCCCCACCAGCAAAAAGCATAAAAACTGTTCATTTACTGCAGTTTTAACAGGGAAAGAGGTGGCTGAGAAAGACCTGTCAGCAGTAAGTGCCCTGGTGTGGGTGGCCAGAGGCAGTGCCATTGCTGGTCCCTTGTCATGGCCACTCTGCCTGCTGTGGGTGGTTTGCAATTTATGCCTGGATGAGGTGTGCAGGGAAGTCTGTATTTCATACAGCTGCTTTGCCCTGTCATCACTTTGGCTTGGGGAGCCAGAGAAGTTGCATTAGTTATAGTCTTTTACCATTTTTAAGCTTCTTTTGAAAACAGTGGGGATGAAGACATGTATTTTTAAAAAGCCAGAGAGAGTTTGAAGTATTGAAGTCAGAGTGTTTACTGCCAGACACATTTTCCCTTTGGAGAAATGCACTTTAGAAGTGGTTCACATTTTACAAAAGGAAAGGCCTGTAGCTTTTTGAAGATCAAGCCTCCTTATATATTTAGTGATAAAAACATGAAAAACTTTAGCCTTAAGCTGTTTGGAACATTAGGGTAGGAAGGCACTGAGTGCTTAAACTTAAGAGCATTTTTTCTACTTTTTTTTTGAGCAGAGAGGTAATAAACCATCAAATATTTACTTCTTTTTATACTTTTAAACTAAATATTACCAATGTGGTGGTTATTTCTCAGTGTTAAAATAAGACTTTATTTCTAGCATTACAAATATACACTAAGACTTTAGACTGCTATGATTTAGTATCTGAACTTCATGAAAAACTGATCTTCAACACTTCAGCTCCCACTAAGATGGCACAGGCATCCTCAGTCCTAAGAGGGTCTCTGTAAAAGTGCATGCAATGTACACAGATGAATACATCAAAATTTTAATGAAAGAAGATTGAAACTGAATTTGTGGCACTTCTAAAACTCAGTCAAAGCAACTAGTCTTTTTTTCTTGTCTCAAAGGGGAAAAGATTACTAATTTTGCTTCTCTCTGATATCTGAATAAATGACTTTCAGCATTCTGAAGGAAGGAAAATCTCTCTTACATTAACACAAAACTTTGTACTCGTAAAAGTTAAGGTGAAACACACCATCTCTGTCAGAGATTCATTTATTTGAATTGAGTCGCAGAGGCTCTTGCCTGGCCAGGGGAGTGTGTTGATCATTTGATTTAACACTTGCGTGCTGTGTGGAACCTGGACATAAACATTCTGCTTGCTTAAGGGACTCAGTAACAGAATTTGCAGAATTTCCATGTTTCCATGGAAATCAGATTAAATGAATTTCATGTTTGTGTGAGCCTCATCCTGTCAGGTAATTGACATCCCATTTGATTAATATTTCTACTTATTTTTGTTTTTATTTTTAAAGGTTGGAAAGAAATGGCTTATATAGGAAAGGAAAACTAGAAAAAGTTAAGAAATAATTATCCTGCACTTTTGCTTTATATAGCTGTTAAGACTTATATAAAGTGTTTCAGGTATTTTTTCTACTCCAAATCACTTTTTTTTTTGAAAAAAAAAATCCAGCTCTTCTTTATTTCTGGACTAAACTTCAGGTGTTGCAGACCCTTCAAAATTTCTAGGAGCATTTACTAGTGGATTGCATAATTTTTCATTATGGGGTGTTTATTTGCCACTTTGTTCCATAACATAATGTGGAAACACCCCAGGCAGTTTCAGTCTGCATAGAGGAAAGATTGTCACAGGTAGAGAAAATCTGAGGAAGTCTCAAAAAATAGCATAAGAAACCAAACTTCTGAAGGCTCCAGGGAATAGCTTCAAAGATGACCTCTGAACTTGGCACACCATTATTGCAGGTATCTTGTAAAGAGCTGATTACTCTTTGGATACCCCCAAAAAAAGGTGTATCACAGCAGTGTGCCTCAGCTCCACTGCTCCATTATTTGTGAGGCCTAGGCTAGAAGGCTTAGAGCTAGTTTAGATATTTTTAGACTACATTTGACAAACCACTTGAAATGTTTGAGTTTATCAAAAAGGAGAGCTGTTATTTGATAAAAAAGTAACCCATTCTATGGGGAAAGAACATCTGATTTATGGTAATGAATCTCTATAATTTAGCAAGGCAAAACAAGAAATCAGCCATAGTAGAAATTTGGAATTAAAGAACTGAGACTGGAAAACAGATGACTGTAACTAATTATTGGAAGATCTCAAATAACAGGAGAAGAAATAAGCTAAAAAGGCAAAGAGAGAATTTGTTCAAAATAGCTACTCAGGCCTCAAATATGGACCTTGGCTTAAGAAACACTTCCTTTTGTACCTAAAGAAAACTTTGAGCATCTTTAAAGCAGCTGTCATTAAATATTGCTGGATCTTTTGCCTTTGCCTGGTTTATTTAGGAAAAAAATGCAAAACAAAGCTTACCCCCCAAATAGAAGAATTTGAAAAAACTATGAGATTCTGTCAAATTGCCTGAATAATTAACAATATAATTTTAAAAATCACACAGGGGAGCAAGAGATAGAAAGGCTGAAAATACTGAAGTATTCATCTGAGCACTTTATGCTCAAACACTCATTTATTCTGAAAGCTTTGAAAATTAATCAAAAGGAGTAAATATCTCCCAACATAAATATTCTTTTTTATTTTGTTTTGGTTTTTTGATTAAACAAAAATGCATGGGTTATCCATCAAAAATAGGTTGGTTTTGAAGGAGGAGTCCTTATATCAAAAAGTGTTGTTTGACCAAAACTGTTTGAGCGGGATTCATTTTGGCCTTTCTGCCCATAGAGATAGGGATCACAGGAGGTTCCTCTAAAATAAATTTTGCTCCCTCTGAAATAACTGGTCTTCATTGTAGCTGACACAGTCCTCCCTTGCTGCCCATTTACATCTCATGGACCCAGCAGGTCTTGAGAGGAGGGGCTGCCCTGCAGCACGGCCTTTGTAGTAATTGACATTTATTGCAGGGTCACCATTTATTTAGCATTCATTACAGACACTGATTTGAGAGGGTGATAAAGACATTGCTGGAGATCAAAGCCCATCTTGGACTGGAGAAAAAAAAAAGCATGCTAAGTAGCATTTTAAATGGATGCATCTATTTAATCTATTCGCTGCTGATATTTTCATACACATGGTTCAGTGGTATTAGATTCAGAAGGTGTAGCAGAGGCTTTAATTTGCTTCAGTTCTGGTCTAATAGGCATAAAGACACCAGAGGATTCTGAAATACTGAACTCAGAAGTACTCTGACAAACCTTTGTACTCATAATAACAAGAGCTGGTGTGAGCCTATACAATTTAAAATTAATTGCCCAGCCAACATGCTCATTACCATATTGATGCAGTTCATAAATCAAAGCCCTGCCTATTCAAGCTGTTTACTAGTCTTGCATTAAGCAGCGTATTTCAACTGAGAAATGTAGCATGTTGCCAAAACACTGCAGAAACCTTATAAGGCTGATAGGAGTGCAAACCTGGGGAGCTGAAGTGCCACAAACCTGGCACTAAAGTGCTTGTTCTTGTTTGTTTTCTGAGTATGTTCTGATCTAGCCTTGAAAGTTTCCCTAATAACGTACTGCAGCACAGAAACATGTCCTTAGGCAGCAAGGAGCTGCTGGCAATTTTTATCAATTTGGCTTCCTACAGCAGCTTCTTTGCTCAATCACAAGACTAACACACACTTTTTTTTGGAAGCAATACAGTACTTATGCCAGCTGAATTGAGGTGCAAACATTAAGAATGCAGGCTTTTTGTATAGGGAAAGGAGAGATTAAGGCTCTTAACTAAGAAACCCAAGTTAGTCATCAAAATTAGGTGCCTGAAGTTAAATTCTTTGAATAGCCTACTGAGGAATCTAAAAGTGCAATTCATCTGCCTAAACAAGTGCCTACCTGCAGGTGCCAAGCAGTGCCCCTGAGATGCCCTGCTGTCCTCTGACATCCATTCAGCAGGTATGTCAGAGGAGTTGGAGATTTGCACCTCTCTGAGCTGCCAGCTGGAGGCCAAGTGGGTTAGTTTAGGACGTCTCAAAGGACATTAGAAGCCTATGTTTAGGCAGCTGAATTTACCTGGTTTTCCTTCCGGTATTCAGCCAGCTGGCTTAGGTATCAGAAAAAATCAGGTTTTGTGATCAGGATTAATGTACTTGGGTGGGGTTCAGAAGCTGGGGGGGCCTGGCTGCTTCCCACTCTTTAGTCTGGCTGGTTTCAGAGCAAATGAGGTGGTTCTTATCTCAAACACCAGTGTCCTGCGAGTTATTTTTCACTCTGTACTTCACTCAGAAAGCAGCAAGAGAGACATATTTTTATGTGGTTTCTTCTGGAATGAGTGCAGTAGCTCCTGGTGGCTGCTGGGGCATCTCTTCCCCTGCACCAGGCTTTCACCCTGTGTGGGCCCATGGCCACGGTGGCAAGGACAGAGCGTGCTGAAGCAGGAATCAAGGCTTCAAGATTACTTTGAAGATCAGGACAAGAACTTGAAATTGAACTTGTGGATGTAAAAGAAGCCTGAAGCAGAAGCACTGCATTTAAGAGCTACTGAAGGGTTTTGGAGGTGTTGGGGGGAATTTATAGATTATGGGAAAATCAGAAGCTTGGAGAGGTATAGGGGGTTGCTTAAGATTATCTTTTTATTCCTGTTTAAGAGAACCCAGTTCAGAGGTAAAAGGGTGCATATTTCTAATGCAATGCATCTCTCTTCCATAAACAATATTAGCAAGAAGAGTTCATCCCATTAAAACAAGTGCTGATCTTCAGTCATGATGCCTGATGAAGCCTCAGTCTCTTACGTTCTTTGTGTAAATTCAATCATGACAATTAGTAAATAAAACATTTTTTACAGATGGAAGATGCAAAGTGATTAAGACAATGCTTTAGTGATAGAGAAGTTTTGATTCCAGCTTACAACTCTTCTGCTGGCTGTGCGGTCATAGCAGATGCAAGTGTCCAAATCCTTCTATGCAGACTGTGGATAATAATGGTTAAAACTGAAATAAATATGAACTGATACTTTCTCATGAAAGCACCGAAGACAGTGATATGTTTTTCTTTTTCAGAGAAGAGTTATGAATCATACAAACCCAGACCATACCAGTTTCTGACCCTGTGAATGGCCAAAATAAGTTATTTTGGCTGCTAGTTGGTGTCACATGCTCAGCAGAGATTTCTCAGAAGGATGTGTACAATTTTAAAAATCACTTGCAGGCTGAGAAAAATAATTTTTTGTTGATAAACAAATTTGAATAGAGAAGAGCTAAACAGAAAAAAAACCTAAAACCAAGCTGATTGTTATTTACCTAACTTGTAGAGTGAGAAGCATCTTATGTCATTTCTCTTTCAGGAGCTGAAAAATAAAAAGATACTAATAGAATTGTGTTATGTAACTAAATGTTATCATTGATATCCTCCAATATGAAAAAAAAATAGTCCTTCCAGCTTCTTTTCACTTCTGCAAAATGAAGATTAATTTCCAAAAAGTCCATTGAGCATCCCATGAATATGGGATGGAATGAACATGATGGAATTCACTTTAAAAGCTGAAGGAACAGGAAGGAGAAGCAGCTCATGCCTGTGCATCTTTGCTTGCAGAAAGGATGTTTCCTGACTTTGTTGTGGACTGGCAGCTTAGATAAAAACCTGGGATGTTACCAATGTGAAGCTCATCAGCCTAAGGGACACAGACTTTTTTTCCCCTATTTGGTTTATCCAGTGTTATTTTAAAAACATTTTTCAGGTGTTGGTTCATTTTGGAGCTTGTGTTTATGAACAGTGTCCGTGTAAGGCTGGCCATTCTTCCTGTTCCACATTGATTGCAGTGCCCATGTATAAACAAAGCCAAAGTATTCTAGGGCAATATCTTTACACCAGGTTTAATTTCTCAAGCAATTCAGAGTGTAATCTCAAATCACTCAAAATTGCCTTCTAAAAGCATGTAGTCCCACAACCTTTGGCCAATATCTCATCAGATTGTTGGTAAGACAAGATACATGAGGCAGAGCAGGAATTCCAAAGTAACACATTGAATGCAGCAGTAAAAGGTGCCTATTGGCAGAAGGAAAGACAGGTCTTATTTTTGAAGACACTGTACTGCTGCTCACATATTCCTGCCATTTGGTTTTGCTCAGGATTTAACCATGCTATTCATGGGCTGCATAGAGCAGAAAGGTTTGCAAAATCAAGGCACACCTTATGTAAACTAACTAGAAATAAACATTGCACATGGATCTAAGGTCTTAGAAAGGGCAACAGTTGTATTGCAGAGGGTATTTTTTCACCTTATTTGCAATTACCATGTGCTGTAAGGTGTCAATGACAGTGCCTTTGGAAATGCTGGTTTAGGCAGAAATACAATTGAGTCAGCATACTGGCAGGATGTTAGTGCCTGTGCTGGGTTAAACTCAGCCTCAAGCTAGCTAATAGCACAAAGTGTGTCAACAACTCCTCTCATGGCAATCTTTCCTCCTATACACTGCAAGTAGGTCCAGCTGTAAATAAATTGCTGACATTGCTGTGCTTGTTAAGAGGCTGCTTGGAAAACAGCACATCTGCCACCAACAGTTACACCTAAGACAAACATAAATGTAAGCACAATTATATTAACAAAGTGTCTCTTTCTTATTTTAGTTTATTGCATTTGAGAAGACATTTTACTTTCCTTAGCAATGAGAATGAGCTTCTGACAGAGTGGAGGTGGAGGCAGTGATGGCAAAGCTGGTAGTAGACAGACCTGGTAGTGCAGCTGTCCTGGGATAATGAGCACTTCTGAATTGAGACGACCCTCACCAAACTGTCACATAAAGTAAATCCTGAAAACTGATTGCCTCAAAATGTCGCTTCATTTGCTGAATGATTCATTCATAACTAATCCAAAGTTTTTGCTGAATAAAATACTGCTTAACTTCAGTGAAGGCAATCAGGAGCATGAGGTGTAAGAGATACCAGCATCTCAGTGCCACCTCCTTCACTCACTGAAATGAGTCAGAATGAAAGTAGATGTGGCAGCATCTGTGCCAAGATACAAAAGTATTTGTGCCTCAAGGATATCTCAAGGTGAAAAATGTAATCTACTGCTACAAGCCTGAGTACATGAACACATCCATTACACGAGTAGAAGGGTATTGAAGCATCTTCATTTTTGCTTTTTGCTCTGTTTAAAAGCAATATAGAGAAACATTTCCAAAAGTTAACTATAACTCAAAGACTTCTCACCCCATATTTCCAGTGACAATACATTCTTCTCCTTCACAGGTTAGATTTGCAAATAACCGATTTATAATCACACTCAGAGGCTCATGTGTCCTGTAACTTGCACTACAACTACATTTTGCAGTGTATGCAGAAGTCTGTCTGCAAGCTATGACTCTATTAATATATATAAAAGGAAAGACTTGTAAAGCTTTGGCAGCAAATGTAGGTCTTGACGAAACATAGGCAAAAAATCATTAAAATTTGCAAGTGACATGGAAGCTAATTTTGGTACTGCTTTACACTGGCTTTGTACTACATCAAAAGGCATTTTACTGCCTACCTTTTCAAAATCTGACAGTATCCAAACTCGAGCAGTGGGAACCTGACTCCAGGTGCTCCAGGTGATAAAGCAAAGCACGATGTTAAGGTCTGGCATAATGTGAAGAATGAGGTCATGCTGTATTTTTAGAAGCGCCTGGTGATCCTATGAAGCATGCTCTTACTCTCTCTTTTTATTTTTTTTCCTTCCCCTCTCCTTTTTTTCTGTCTTTTTCTGTGAATAATTTTGGCCAATGCTTGCAGAAGGCTGTTTTTGCCCCAGGGATTCTCACACATACTTCTGTTGACAGAGTTCTTGCGCAGCGAGGAAGCTGAAATGTCTTTTGTTAAGGATCTGCTCACTTCTTTTTCTGTTCTGCCCCAATGCTTGGAGGATCTTTCGGCTACTCACGCAGTTCCTGTTGTTACACTTATGGAAATTAACTGAATTGAAAAATATGGGGTTACCTTGCAAAACAGGTAAAATAATCATCAAGAAAAAATCTTAATCTCATCATTTTCTCTTAGTCTATGTGTCTCACATTCTCTTGCTTTGTTTGCTTAGTTTTTCAGGGGAATATTGTATAAGTCAATACAAAATACTAAGCAAAGTCATTTGTGAATGGGAAAAAAATGCACTAGGGCCTGAGAGGTAGAAACTTTTTATTTTAGATGAGTGGTGTACTGTTCCAGCCAAGATTAGGACTTGATTTGCTGGTTTACTATGTCAGTTCAGATTTAAATTGAATTTAAATTGAAAAAGTTACATATATTCACACTCTGTAATGCCAAAATACATAATAGGTATTGAAATGCACTAATTTAAGCCATGTTTGAAAAGCTGATTTAGGTGACTTACTGTTGGTGTAACGCTATGAAATAAATCATAATAATTTGATTTCAGGCAAAGGGGAGTCAAGCCAGTAGAGCGTGATACACAGAAGTTGATCTGTGAGGCTTCGCATACACACTTGCATGTGCCAGACCATATGAGAACTTCCCTTCCATGGCATGCCACCAGCTCTATCAAAAATCTGTATTAATTTACTGCTGATTTGTAAGGAGTTTTCCTTAATAAATAACATTCTATTTGTAAGTTTTAAACTCACGTGTGTGAACAGCTGAAGTTGCTACACTCAGATATGTATATCACATTTAGCAAGAAAAAAAAATCCTGTGTGTTGCTTTATTTAGTTAAAAAATCTACATATACTTTCATTATTCCACATCCTTATCTACACTAGCTTCTACCAGTAGAGCTAATGCTACAGTACATATTCAGAATTACATAAGCATACAAAAGTAATCTCCCTATTTATAAAGCCTTGAAGACCTTTTCCAGAAAGATTACTAGCTTTCAGAACTTGTATGTGCATACATTCATCATTGTGGTGAGAATTACATTCTTTTGCAGGACTGTCTTAGAGGCCTTTTGTGACATGTACAGATTTAGCTCTGAATGTTCTGAGCACTCTGAGTTACAAATTTTGCTATGGGTACGATTTCTAAGTTCTCTGCTTTGCCAAGATTGCTCCATTTTTAGGAGCTAGAAATGTCTATGTGTCTCTCTTTATAAATATGGAATTTAATATTATACATTAAAGTGTGGGGTTTTTCATAGTCACTGCTAGATTGAGTAAAAAGATAATGATGCACAGGATGAACAAGGGTAAACTGACATTCTTCTCACCACTTCCTCCTCAGAGATTTCTTACCATACTTGCACAAAGCCAGCCTGCTTTTGCATACTTGATTTGTTCCAGTCTCATCCCAGGAAAAATAAAGAGTACAATAGAATAGCAAATCCAGTAAACAAAAAAAACTCTTTCATGATTTTTGCAATTAAACTGTAGAAATTACAGCTTTATATCACATCCTATAAAAAACCAAAACTCATTTGAGAGAAATAACTTAGCAAAGTTTTATAAGAAGTTGGATATTGATTGTAAATGCTAGTAATATAGAGTTATATAGAGAGATAATGAAAAACACAATATTTTGGATGATAATTCATGTTCAGGAGTCTTAAAGCATCATCCTAAAGTACTAGAAATAAAAAATATATAATTCACTTTTCCTGGGCATGCCTACTGCAGAATTCGATGTACAAGGCAGAAACTGATACACAGGAAGTTCCACCCAAATATGAGGTAGAACTTCTTTATTGTGTAATAACTTTTTTATTATTCTCTATTGCTCTAGTCTCTGTGACTAGAACAGATTGCCAGGGAGGCAACAGGGAGGTTGTGGAATCTCTCCCTCACTGTTGATATTCAGCAAGAGTCTGGACACAATCCTGTGCCATGTGCTGCCAAGGATGGGAAGAAAGGCTGGCAATAGGAAGGGGTGAATGAAGACTGGGAAAGAGAGTCTCTGAAGGAGACCTGGAGACCTGAACACTGCCACCTTTTCTGGAAATACCATCAGATGAAGAATGGGACAGCCACCAGCAGCAATGGTGCAATGGCTGCTGGTGGACACATCCCACCCTCTCACCTGATGTGGGCAGCCAGGCCAAAGCTCCTTTTCTGCCCTTTGGGCAGTCTGCTAGAGTGGGCAGAGCTTTTTGGCTTACAGCTGGCTTTGTGTGGTGGGAGCGTGGCTCCTTCCAGGCTGCTGGCTATCAGAGACTCAGAAGCAAAGGTGATGCCTCATAGTGAAGCATAGATAATAATCACCTGAAATGGCAAGAGGCCTTTCCACTGTGCCCACAGTGTACAAGATACTGTGCAAAAAGTTAGTTATTCCAATCATTCCATCTAAATGTGGGAATGTGTTTTCTTTTTCAAAGACATTTTGTTCAACTAGTTCTCCCCTTTCTGGAACTGAAGTCAGTTCTGTGTAGATGACTAACCTCAGGCACCTGAGAAAATGAAGCCTTCAGAAGCAGGTCTCTCATTCATGCATAGATAATGTAATCTATTATTCTTGTGTATCACAGCTATGGGCTGAAATTCTTCTTGGCCTTATTTGTCCCTCTAAAGGCTGGATGACTGGTGTAAGCTTTTTGTCTAGACATCCTCTATAGTTTTGTATTAGGCAGTCAAGCCAGGATGGAGACTTCTCTCACATCAAAATAGGTAAACAAGATAAGTGAGAGCATTTACCTTCTGGAAGCATTTTTCTCTCTCCACTGACTCCAGCGGGAGGTTAGACAGTTTACAATAATGTCTGATGTTTAAATAGCTATCAATAGCTGAGAGGAGGTCTACATAAACAGTGTGTAGCTGCATGCTCACATCTATTACAGCTGCAGATCAAATGACAAAGGTAATACAATAAATCCAAATTTTCTGGATGTGTTACAGTATTTTTTCTATTACCAAAGGCATGGCTATAACAGTAAAATATACACTAAACAGCACTAAAATATGCCTAGCTGGTGTTCATTGCTCAGTTTATGGCACATGCAGTGACAGGCACATCACATGCCAGCATCTTACTTTGCTTGCTTCCCACTTTGACAGCCACAGTGCTGCCTTCTGACACATCTTCCTCATCACTGACAGGTTTGCCACATACATCAAAGGCTTAAGCTTCTCTTTTTATTTTGAAAAGCTTCTGTTCTGCTTTGCTCTCTCACAGATGGAGTACTGAAACAATCATTAAAATAAATACTACCAATATTCAATCTGTCACAAGAAGTAAATGGCATGCATGGGTGAACAGAAGCTACTCAGTGATGCGAGATCCGTTCTTCAGCTGCTCCCTTCTCCCAGAGCATTGGAGGTGCCCTGCCAAGGTGTGAGCACGGGCGTTAAGACTTTTAAAGCAGACAAGGCCAACTCTGATGTAGTACTGAGGCTCTCTGTTATTTTTAGCCTCCTTCTTTTCCTTTTCAAATTTCTTGGAAATGGGCAGGTGCTGTACTGCACTGGCAATTCACTGAATTTGAGACAATCACACCGGTACTGACATATCCTTTTTTGTGTTTTCCCTGTGACATTTCCATGTGTTTTGTCCCTTAGTCTTTCCTATGGCATTTTAGTAGCTTTATCAGAGCAGTCTAAAAGTTGTCAGTGATTTAACAGACAATGAAAATAGAGTGAACAGAGAGGCATGTTTAGATAACAAGCATATGTCTAACATCACTTTGAATGATTCTGAACTGTTGTGTCAATAATCAACTTAAGAGTCATTAATTAAAAACATTTCTGCATTTGCCATTTCTTTCCCAGTCTATAAGCAAACAAAGTCAAAATTCTCATGCTTTAAATTCATTTAATCTGCATATATGAAATATTTTTGAAGAAGCACAAGTAAATCTGAAGTAAATTTGATATGGACATTTCAAGTTTCAGGGTTACTTTTGCCAGTGTGCTCCATTGCAAGCACGTTGTCATTAATTTATTTTTTTTTTCAGAAGCTGAAAGGATTCAGAGGTTTCTGTATGAGATTCCAAGCATTAATAATGACTGTGTGATCATGGTTTTGGAAAACTAAGGATATATTTCCTGGCTACTTATGCAGATATATGTTTCTTAAGAAAAGCAAAAATGAAGTAATTTTGATCTCTGATGGATGAAACCCATTGGAATGGAAACTAACATCTATGAAGAAGAACAGGGCTCACCTTATCTTACATCTGCAAAGTGCCTGGGAACACCAAAGGAAGCCAAATATGAAGAATACCAAAGAAAGACAGAAAATCAGACAAGTCCATATGAATTTCAGCATTTGTTACTGGAACCTGAGCTGAGCTTGCCATCTGTGTCATCCTTATTGGACCACAATGAGACATCCTTACAATTTGGCATGGCTGCAGGGCGTGCCAGTGCCACCAACCAGCCCGAGACAAAGCACCTTTGTGAACAATTATCCTGTTCTACAAGGCACACATCAAAGGAAGATCCTATAAACCTTCCCATGCACAGAGAATGGCCCGTGCTCACAGGAAAAAATTTAGACAAGAAACCAGAAGCAAATTATGAGATCAGAGTCATAGAACACAAACCATGTGCTATCACATTCTCTGATTTTGAATTTTTATCACATGAAGCTGGCACTAAGCTCCATATTTGCGAGGCAGGAGAAGCAGATGATTTTTCTTCTGAAGAGGAAGAAGCAGATAACAGAGGTGATCATGACACATTTACAGAACTGCCGCTGTATGAGGTATTTTTCAAAGGTCTTCAGAGAAGGAATGTTTCCCAAAGAAAGCAAGCTAAACATGAACTTACTAAATATCAGCACAACTGCCATTTAGAAGACTGCAGTAATCATTCTGAAAAGGCATTGAAGGACCATGACAAAGAAAAAAAACACATGGAGCTGGAGGTAATGCAAGCTATTCTTTAGTTTCAAGTGTGTTTTAAATAAGTGGTGCCATTTAGGGTTGGTTACAGGAGGAAAAGGAGTTGTGTAAATTGTTATAGGGTGATAATTATTGTGAATTACAAAATTAAGAACCTAAACCTACAGTAAAAGTATACTAGTCTTTTTCACTAGACAAATCTTACTTCAGATTGACTACACTTCTATTAGCCTAAACTTCAAACTTTGGTTTTCTGGTTTCTTTTTTATTTAAATGGGATTGGCTCCATTTCCTACATTCCTAAAAGATCATATATCATGCCATGTATAGCACACAGACTGAGGACTGTTCCAAAGGGAAAGAGCTCACATTCAGTCTCAGAGCAGAAATATATTTCTTCATGCTGAAAAATGGGCTTTTACAGTGGTGGTACTGTAGCACTGAGTAACCTAACCCACAGCACTGTTTCCATTTAATAAATGTTTTCTGCATTCTTATTTCATTAAAACAATATAGAGGACAAGTTAAAGAGTGGTATATAATAATTGGTTGGTTGGTTGGTTGGTTGGTTGGTTGGTTGGTTGGTTGGTTGGTTGGTTGGTTGGTTGGGGTTTTTCTGGTTTTTTTTAGTCTGTGCTGTTATATATCATGACGTTCTATAGACCAGTGGCCAAAATGAAAACAGAAGTTTTCAGGACAAAAGTTAAAACCCTGGGTAATAAAAATCATCCAACTATATATAACCTTTCCAGAAAAAACCCCAAAATTTGAATAAATTAACTTTGTTTATTGGAACTGGAGGAAGAGAAGCCTCCCAGCTGAACTGTCACTAGTGTGGACAATAAGCACGGTTTCCTCCTGCTCACAGCTGGTGACAAACCAAATGACTGGAGCTAAACATATTTATCATTAGAGAAATTCAGTTCTAGTACAAAAATAAGAAGTGACTCCAAAGAGTGGGCAAAACCAAACCCTTGGAATTGCAATGTTCCTGACTTGCAGCACAAATTGATCTTAACCTGCAGGCCAGGCATACCTTTCTGTCCTCTCTTCTCCCTCCTCCAGCTTTTTAAAGTTATTTTTCATGTAAATCTGCTCTATGCCTTGAAAACCAGGCTGTAGCCCTGTAGTCTTTTACCCAGTGTGTTTTATTTCACTCTGCCTGCAGCTGTCCTTTTACTTCTAGTGCTTATAACACAGAGTTGTTTCACTGATTTCTGATTAAATGAAAGGATTATAGTTTGGACTATAATGTCCATATTTACATCAAAACTATGGCATAAAATACTTAATTGCTTCTCTCCTTTAGTATTAATCTATCTCCAGTTTGGGGTGACTAATTATGCCTTTAAGTGAGTGGGAGTTTTGTGCTGTATTTCATACACATTCCAACTTCACTGCAGAAACCCATCAGCACACAAAGAAATAAGACAGATTTTTAGAAATTTTTCTCAGCAGCTAATATTAGAAGACCAAGGCCCAAAGACGGTTCCCAAACAGTGTGACTTTTGATGCAGTACTGACCCTGATTCTCATGACACATGGTTTATTAAGTAATTGCATTGTTCTTCTAACCTAAGCCAAGTCTTATTTCCTCATTTACTCAGAAACATTCACATTAGGGAAAATAATATATCTCAAAATGGATGCACAACATCCTTTGGATTTTCTTTACTGAAGGTCATTGCCATAGATAAAAGGGAGACACCAGGAGATGCTGTCATTTAGTTTAATTTATGTCTATGCCATAAAATAAACTCAAGGATGCAGCTTGTAGTGCAAAATAATGGATTATAAATTGCCAGACAAGCATGTGAAATTACCTTGTAAATCTCAGTAAATGTGTCAAAACATTTCAAAAACTGGATGCAGTGGTTGCAGTCCTGGTTTTGATTTTTTTTTCGATGAAAATAAGTAGCATCATTCAAGGAAAGCCTCCAAGAATTAAAAAAAATTAAAATAAATATTAGGATTGTCTTGTCTCTCAAATTTTAGCAGCAGTCATGCACTACTATGCAGACTGAAATCTCTCCCCATGACTCTGGTTGAAGCAAATGTATGTCACTGTCAAGTTAATTATTTCTATTGTTTAGAAATGGTGTTAGGGAGAAATGTCTTTCTAGTGGAAAGAAATCAAGACAGCATGAGGTAAAAATGCTAACAAGGGCAACTGGTATTGCTAAACCTTTAATTTAAACATCATATAATAAACAGATTACTTTGGCCATACAGATACAGACAATCATACAGAGCACCCTGCACAAGATCCTGGCTAAATCCTTGCTACAGGAGTTCCCAGTGAAACTGTATTTAAGATCTATCTTGCAGGGGCACTCCTACCCAGATGCACCTGTTGCTGACTGCAAACCTCCTACCTGAGTTCCAGAAAGGAGGAAAGGCTGCCACCTTCTCCGAGATGTAAGCGCTGGCCCTTGCAAGCAGTCACCACAAGCAGAGTCAGTGTCCCAATCTCCTCTTAAATAGTTGTTACATGCATTTAGGTGACAACTCTTGAACTTCTTGTTTCATTCTAATTAATAAGTAGAGAAAAACCTTTAATTGCACTGAGCAGTAAACAAGCAGAGGGAAGATGGAAAAAATTCAACTTGTGTATGCTGCCAACTCTGTCAAGTGGAAGAAACTGCTGAAAACAATTCATATAATGATGGCCTTTAAAAAAATGCTCTTTCTTCTTTTTCCAAAGGCTTCTGCCTCTTCTGAGTGGTACAAGATAAATGGTACTTCTGTTCAATTTATGAATTCAGTATGGTCCCCGAGTTTCCACCCTTACAGCAGTTCCACATATATTTCCTGTGCCTTCTCATAAAATCTAAATTTGCCAATTTGTTTTTCTTTGTCAGGAGTCTGTAATCAGCAATACCTTTAATGCCCAACACAGTTCCAACCTAAATAATTTTATGATTATTTGGTTAGCCTGTTCAGAGGTTCTTTTGCAGCTCTGGAGTGGCACCTTCAGACATTTTTCCTTGCTTGTTTAACTTCAAGTCTTCATATCAAACTTGATACGGCGTTTGTGCATGCAGCCAGTTCTGCCAGCTCTGCGTTCAGGGGCAATAAATTTTTCAGAACAGCTTCTGAAACATAACATTTTTCTAGATTGTCATTTCTTCAAACTATACTGAGCAGGACACAGCTGAAGACCACATTTAACCAGGAGCTACTTACTATTCAACTTTCCATCCATAAACTTATCCTATCCTTACAAGCCTGAAAACACCATGTGTTACTTTCAGGAGTAACATTTCAGGGAAGAATTGAAGGTATTTGACAGATATTAGGCAATTAGAAAGTATTATGAAATCATACCCTTGGCAGTGTGAATTGTCATGGATCTTCCCTCACCCCAGGAATTGTATACAAACCCTGCTAATATTGTTGGCTGCTGCAAAGAGACAAGCATAGTCCTACCAACATGGCAGCAAACTGAAAATCCTTTCTGGGGCAATTTCAAATAGTTTCTTTGGGCAGCCCATATTAGCAAAATATGGGCTGGAACCGCCTGGAACCGCCAAAAAGGTTTCTGTGGCTGTTGACATTACTTAGGGCACCTAAGAGAATTGTCACAGCTTCCTCTATTGTTTCTCTCTCCCTTGAGAGGACATGGGGTAAGTCAGGAAGGCCACGTGCTGGAAAGGAACTGCTTAGAGTAAACATTAGGACTGCTAGGTGCTCCAGCAGGCCCTCTGCAGCCTCCCTGTCTGCACTCATATTTACACCATGCCTCTTTCAACGCATTTCAGAAGATCTAAACCAAACCTGCTTGTTTGTTTAAAGCACCATAATGATGAACTAATATTTGCATTGAATGTTACCATGTTCAGCTGGGTCAAACAAAGAGTGAGATGCCACTCCCCAGGAGAGACAAGATGACCGAAACAGATAATTTAGGTAATTAAGGTAGCATTCACAATGAATATCTTTGTCAGGATTTGGCCTTCAGACTGTAAGTTCAAAGACTTTTGGAGGAGGCTGCCCAGGCATGGGAGTGGCCAGTACAATGTCAGAGACAGCCTCTGTGTGCAGCTCTGTATTGTGTTAGCAGGGGAGCTGTGCCATCACCTTTCACCATCAGTAAATCTTCAAGGAAAAATGTAGTGTCATAAAGGAGGTTTGTGAAAGCTTCATTGTTTTTGACATTTAAAACTAAGGCAACTAGACTGAAAATTATTTCAGAAAACCATCATTTACTGGGGAAAAAAAATGGATGATCAGTTTCTCTTTCCCTGATTATTCACTTACTGTCATTAATCTCCTTGTTCCATCCTAGTACTACAGTTAGGTAAATTTTATCCTCATTACTCATTGCCAAATGGAAAGTTTGATAATCATTGTATCAGCTTAAATCACAAGATTTAGGCTGGAATAATTTGCTGAAATGCAATATGGAAGTTTCCATAGCATCTGTCCCTCCTCTTGTCTGCTTGATTCAGCCCAGGGTACAGTTGGCTTTCTGGGCTGTGAGCACACACTGCTGGCTCATGTCCTTCTTTTCCTCTACAAGAAACCCCAAGTTCTTCTCTTGTCAATGAGTTCCCCTCCCAGTCTGTGCTCATGTCTGGGATGGCTCCAACAGGTGCAGCCCCTTGCACTTGAACTCATTGGACCTCATGAGGTTTTTGTGGGCCCACTTCTCCGGTTTGTCCAGGTCCCCCTGGATGGCATCCTGTCCTTCTGTTGTGTCAGCTGCAGTGCTCAGCTTTGTGTCATCTGAAAACTCACTGAGGGTGCACTCTGTCGATGTCAATGATGAAGATATTGAAGAGCACAGGTCCCAAGACAGAGCCCTGAGAGACAGCACGTTGTCAGTGGCCTCCACCTGGACATAGAGCCACTGACCACAATTCTCTGGCTGTGTCCTTCCAGCCAATTCCTTATCAACCAAACAGTCCACTCTTCAAATCCCTCTGACTCCAGTTTGGAGACAAAGATGTCATGGGGGATTGTGCCAAAGGCCATAAAGAAATCCAGATAGATGACATTGGTCAATCTTCTCCTGTCAGTTGCTGCAGTCCCAAGAAGAGGAAATAAATCCCATATAATTAATTCAAAAAGCCAGAGACCTTAAACTCAATCATTCTTTAAAATATATGTGTCCTTCTGTGTGACTTGTAAATATTTTAATCAGGTAATCATATCCCTGTGACAAAGGAATCAGAAAGTTCTAAGTCTTTGACAATGAATCTGACCTGGAAGTGTGCCCAGGTGGCCAAGAGGGCCAATGCCATCCTGGCCTCTATCAGCAATGGTGTGGCCAGCAGGACCAGGGCAGTGATTGTCCCCTGCACTCAGTACTGGTGAAGCCACACCTCAAATCTGGTGTTCAGTTCTGGGCCCCTCATTACAAAAAGTGCATTGAGGAGCTGGAGCATGTCCAGAGGAGGACAATGGAGCTGTGGAAGGGTCTGGAACACAAATCTGATGAGGAGCAACTGATGGAGCTGGGGGTGTTTAGCCTGGAGAAAAGGAGGCTCAGGGGAGACTTCATCACTCTCTACAACCACCTGGAAGGAGGATGTAGTGAGGCGGGGATCAGTCTCTTCTGACATGTCTCAAGTGAAAGGACAATAGGAAATGGCCTTAAATTGTGCCAGGAGAGGATCAGATTAGACATTATAAAAATAATTCACCCAAAGAGTGGTTAAGCATTAGAATAACATGCCCAGGGAGTTTCTCTGGGAGTTTTCAAGAGACATCTGGATGTGGCACTTGGGGATATGGTTTAGGGGTGATTATGGTGGTGCTGGGTTGCTGGTTGGACTAGATGATCTTGAAGGTATCTTCCAACCTTAATGACTCTGTGATCCTGTGAATTTTCATTATTCAGATTATATTGAGTTCATTCAATTTAAATGCAGCAGTCAAGCCTACATCTGTGATCAGGTACTTTATAGCTGCCAAAGTAAGCTTCTTACCCTTGTACTTGGGTGGCTTACACTCTGCTCAGTGCCTTGCTTAGCCACTCTGAAGCACTTTTCTGAGAGGTACTATTCTGTTTTCATTAATGAGGCAGTGGAACTTAGGTGGAATTCCAGCTATCTGAAAATTGCCCTGAAATAGTACCTTCTTCTCTAATTCAGTTGTACAGGAGCATAAACTAGAGAGGAACATATTAGAGTAAAGTACAAATTCCTACTCTCATTCCTCCCATACTTTGGAAGTTTGTACTTCATTTTACCCTGTGAAACTGAGACTCCAAAGCTAGAGGAGGAGAATGGTTGCAAACTTGTGATGACCTCTTCGTGAGGAATAATACAGTTGTTATTATCTCCTTTCAGTCATCCTCTGCAGACACTGGAGATCTACCCAGGTAGGAGAGCTGAGCACTGAAATAACAATAGCCAGGGAGAACAGGCAATGAAATCAAAGGGAGAAACATGGGAAATTACTTGTCTAAGAAAGGAGTGATGCACTAAGCTTTATACATTCTAATTTCCTTTGTATGTCTGTAAGATTTTTACTTTCTGTATTTTGGTGGCACTTTCTCGAGAGCTGATAGATAAGGACATGGTGACCCAAATTTTGCAAGTTTTTTTAGTGCTTATGCTTATTTCCTGACTGCTTGGAAAAGGAGTTGGAGAATTGATGATTACTTTAGCAATGATGCATTATTGTCAATCAATAAATAATCACAATCGGCTCTTTACTATTAAGAATCAGATAAATGCTGGCTTAGGGATTTTAATTATTAAGTTAATGAAAGAATTTTTTATTAGCTTCACAAATTTGAAGGACTAATGGTGAATACAGCATTTTGGATTGAGTACGTTTTTCTGTCACCTCAGTATTCCTAATAGTGTATCTATTTCCCATTACAATGTGGCATTTGTTGTGTCCTGCTTGTTGTGGATATTACCTACATGACTGTTTCTACTGAGAAATTATAGGAACTTTGGAAAATAACAGTAAAGTTATAAGAAGAATAGTAATTTAAGAATATGCTTAAAAATCACACAGAAAAGAATTGGTATATTGAAATGATGTAGGAGAACATGTAGATGCCATCAAAATTACTGCCCTTTATCTCTCCAGCATACTTGCATGCTGCTTGCCTGTTTTAATAAACATGCATCACTCATTGCTGGTGAATATAGAATTTAAAAATATAAATGTATATGGCCCTAGAAAAGATACACTACTTGCCATTAGCAGATACACTTATTTTAAATCACAAGATCATCTTTGGCAGGCATCAGTGGCTATAGGGTTGAGGTTGGAGAAAGGATGCACTCTGTTTTTTTAGAAGGCATCCCAGACTATTCTGAGCAGTCCCTTTCAGCTTGGGCTCTGCCAAAACCCTCCTGGAGAAAAGTTGTAATATGAGGGGACACAACCTGTTCTTTATCAAAAGTAGAGCTGATAAACAAATTTCCATGTGATGGAGTGACTAATGCTCAAAAAATCAGAGGGCTGCATTACAGTTGATTCTCCTGCAGTGTGCAGAATACCATCACTCTAAAAATGTGTAGGATATAGTATAAATTACTAACATAGTGAGAGTCTGAGAAAATTGGATAAACTAATGAAGAAAATTGGATAATTAGTCAAAAAAGACAACTCATCTTGACTTTCAAATTCCTTTAGAAAATTCACAAAGTGCATTTCAACTTGGTGTTGAATTAGGTTATACATATATTTTATATATATAATATATATATTCTAGAAGGTGAGATTACTGAGTTACCTTGCACAGTGTGAAACCCTTGGGCTGTTCAAGTTAACGTGTAGAACTTTATAGATGTCCTTCCAAGAGGATACTGAACTGCCAATGAATTTTGTTGCACAGACTCACCAAAGCCCATGCCCACACACTAAAAGACCCCACAATACAGCATTTTGGGAACCCCTGCTTTAGTGTATTCAAGAGCATTAGTGCACTGTTTACTGTTTATATTTATTGTTGTTGTTTTAATTTATCTGTATAACTTCAGAAGACTAATCAGTTAACACAACAGATGTTGTATACTAAAGAGGGAACATATTCACTACTTGTGAGTTATGAATTTTTTTCAAATATTGACTACTTTATTTGTTGTGTATTTGAATATTTTAGAATAATAAAGCCATCTCAGGAAAGAGCAATATTACTACTGGTCTTGCCAGAAAACATAAAAAAAGATTATGTGCTCATGGTTGCACTGGGACCATAAAATAAAAGAGGTGTATCAAGATTCTTCTTGAAAAGTATCTCAAAATATCTGGAACCTGTGCAATGTGAGCCCATTCAAATATTTCATGTATCTCTACAGAAGGAGAGAAAAAGTCAACAGAAAATATGACCTAAGTCAAGGCTGTGATGAACCACATTCCTCTGTCAGAGCATGGGAAGAGGCACCTGCGAGAATTACAGATTGAGTCTTAGGTGCAGGGAACCAGAAGAAACATGCAGAAATCTTTTAATCTGCTTATCATTGAAATTAAGATATTTCTTCAAGGAACAGATGGAGACACTGGATAAACTGTGGGACGGGCAGTAAGCAGAAGTTTTGAGATCAGAAACTTGCACAAAAGATGAGGAGACCAAGGAAGGCCTGCATTTTAAAGCTAGTTTGGCTGACAAGCAAGGATTTGGTATGCCTTTCAAGTCAGCCAATAGAACTGCAGTACAGCAGAGGAGAAAAACAAACAAACAAACAAACAAACAGAAAGAAACAGAACTTTACTGCATCAACAACCTCACAAAGTATATTTTGTAATATGTAAAAGTTCTTGAAAGGGATTAAGAAAAATGAGTTACAGATTTTTTCATACACAGAAGTCCCGCCGGAAGATTGTAGCACTTCCTGTAAGGCATTTAGGTGCTTTTGAAACTTCTTTCTAGGTAACACATGCTCAGTTAATGAAAATCAGACTCTAGTGATACAGCTAGGATCCCTCTGTCCTTCTTGGCATGAAATTTTAATAAAGTAATGTTAGCTTGATATTGTAACAGACATATTTCTTTGGTAGGGCCATGGGACCCCAAGTGATATGATCTGACTTGCTGAGAGATCTATGAGCATTTCGGTACTGCCACATCACAGGCCACCACACAACCAAGAATCTGTGTGAACTCTGGGATCCATGACTGAACCCAATTTAGAGATACATTAAAAAAATGTAAATGTCATGAACTTCATTGAGAGTTGAAAAATCAGAGATTTCATTTTATGGCATTCTTCTGTGGTTACTTTCTATAGGAAAGTGTCATAAGCCTCAAGCCTTTCCTTAACAGTCTCTCCAAGTATGGAGTATTTCAAATTGTAATAAAAGGGAAACAGATTGTTCTTTTTTCCAAGCTTTTGTACAAACTGATGCTCTTGTAAAACTCTTGCCCAGTTTTGAATTATCTCAGAGGTAAGACTTGCAGTGCAGAGAAGGAAAATCTCATCTGAATTGGCTTGGAGTTCTCCTGAAATAAATCAGACAGGGCATTGGAGTCTATGTCTGCATTTGAAATATTTTTTATTCCAGAAATTAACTTCAGTAAAACCTCACCAGGTTTTTGCATTGTATTGCTGAGCTCTCTTTAGGTGTGCTTTCTATGGATTCCGAAGTTCTTTAGCATTTAGACTATCAATCCAATTTTTCAAAGATCAGGGCTAGAATAGGTAATGTTTTATTAGATTTAACAGCTCATTTCTAATGTATGTGCAGAGAAACTTTGTTTGGCTTTAATCCAATCTTTGTGATGAAGCAATTAGTGATATGGTAGATAAATTACTGTAAGGTTTGCAGTTACTATTTATTGTTTCTATTCAAGCAGTATAAGGGTGACATTTCAGTATTTACATAATGAGGACTTTTCACCATGGCAAAAGCCTTGGCAGTTAGTGTGGGGTCTGATTTACTTCAACTAAAATGTAAGAAAAGCTGCTAAACCTGCCAAAAAACAACAGAACAGAACACTACAACTTGTATGTATTTTATTTTTTACGATGTACACCACATATCAAGATCAAGAGAAAAGTACACAAAGCCAGTAACTAGAAGCAAGAATATACAGACTGCCTTTTATTAACATGCCAAGATAGGTGCCTAAACTGAGGGGAAGTGGAGTACCGAGAATTTGTGCAACTAAGGATCTAGACTCTGAGAGTTCACCTCAAGCTGTACTTTAATCTGCTGTGTTGCAGATTTTTCCAGGGCATTACAAATAACTAGTGATATATGGAAAAATTTCATGTTTGTGAGATAAAAGGTGATTAAAGTAAAAAAGATTACCCCTGGAAGACAGAAACATTCCAAAGACCCTGAGGCTTTTTTTGAAATAAAAGTTGCAATACTATGATGCATTTCTAATGAAAGGGGGCTATCAAGATACTCCTCTGTTTTGTGTTTGGTGTAGAACAGATCAAGTGCTATCTTGAAGTGTCCAAGCCTTGTCTTGGGGGACACAGAATGCCACTGATGCTAAAAAAAAAAAAAAATTGAAAGAAAGAAATGAGATTAAGAAGCCTTAGTGGGAAACCCCCAGTATTCCAAGCAAGCAGAGACAAACTCAGGTCTTTCTGAAATAAAGGCAAAAACAAATTATAGAAGTTCAGAAAATGCTTTTGAAACCAAACTTTTCAGACATGACAAAGCTTGCATTTTGCATGTGAATGACAGACAGCAAACTCTAAAATTGCCACTTCTTCAACTAAAAGAATTTACCATGAATACGAACAAAAAAGAATAGCAAACTTTAAAATAGTTAGAATTGCTATAAATTGGAATGTATACATTCAGAGTTTTTATCTCTGATCATCTTTTCCTGTGTGCAATGTTTCCAGTTTTGTAAAAAGTTCTTAAGAAGATGAGTTTAAGTTGCATTAAACAGAATGAAGATATCTAAGTTAAAATAATAATGATAAAAGGCTAGGACTTCTTGATGGGTGCTTTTTTCTTATTTGGAAATTGTGTTCAAATGGTTGCAAATGCTAAGGAGTGCTCACACAAGCACCTTGGAACACACAGCATTTAATTCTAATGTAAATTAAAAGAAATTTTTAAGAGTAGCAAGTATGGTTGAAAACTGTAAAAATTTGAGAAGGAACATTTGGTTTATGCATCCAATTTAAAATTGGCACTATATATCAAAAACCCCAACCTCCTAGGTATAGCATGAAAAATAAAAGCATTCCATTTTGCAAAGGAAGTAATTATTTTCAAATTTGGGGTTACTTTAGTTCAGAAAAAAACTCCCCAAAGATTCAAAATTCTCCATGACAGTGAAAAATTCCTTACCCTGGCTGTGATATGTCAGGAGCCTCCAGCAGCTTGCTAGGTGGGCTACTAAGGAGCTTTGCAGGTACAGGTATTTTACCCAGAGGAAAGCTGTCAAAATTAAGCTGTCTCTGAAAAGTAATTCAAGTCTGATGCATTGACAAATATCAATTAAAAGCAAAGAAAATCACTTGTCATGTAAGATATGAAATTGCTATCACTTTGGCATTTTAAATTTTAAATTCAAATATATGTTGGGTGGGTTGCTACCAGGATGGTTTCTACATTGTCTAAGCAGGGTTTTCCCACCAGGGCTAAACTCTACACTGATCAGGTTAGGCATATTTTCCCATTCAAGAGTTGTCTAGAGCAATTGCCTTTGGAATTGTTTTGGGGTTTTGGGTTTTGGTTTGTTGTTTGGGTTTTTGGTTTTTTTAATGGGTGGCAATATCATATTGGGACTATAGAGAGGTGAGCAGGATTAGAGAGCAATTGGGAGAACTTGTAAATTTTTTAAGTTCCTCAAGCATTGCATTAAGACAGTGTGCTAAAATACAAACTGTGATCCTTCCAGCTTTTATTCTGGCATGTTTGGAAATACCCCAGGTGCACATAAAGCTTTCCTCTCAAGTATATCTAGAGATCTTCCTAAACCCGCAGATCTTGCAATTCTACATTATACTGCATTTTGCTAGCAAGATTTTGCTTATTATTGCTATTGTTAAGTATCCTGCATTTCAAAATACACTCGCCTGAAGTATGTAACTGGAGAAACTAGCTGAAATCCTAGGAATTGCTTGGTTTCAGTTATTTGCAGAGTTATACCAATAGATCTCTTTATGTGGATTTTTGTGGTTGATGGGGTTTTTCTAAAATATGCCATATCACAGGGAACTGAAAAATTTGCAAATAGAATTATCACTGCAGGTAATCATCCCATAGCAGGGGGATTTTTTGCTCTTTCTTGTAATTCTCCTAGTAATTCCAAAGAGCAATATTTTCCTGCTCTTTTTAATAACTATTACTTTTATAAATAAAGCTTACTAAATGCCTTAACAAGGATAAACAGAATTTTTGAATGCTTTTAGTTAAGGTACTTAACAAAGAGCCAGGCAAATACAAATAAAACTGAAGTGCTCCAAAATACAAGTTCTGCTAGAAGTGGAAGTCAGGAACAGCCAGGCTAACTCTTGGTAAGTGAAACCCTGGGACAGGCTCATGCTTTCAGTTTCACCTGCCTCAGAACTTCTTCAGTGCATTTGTATTTTGAAGATTTTGCAGAACTTTTGTGTATTTTATTCTTATTCCAGGAGGTGATGTTTGAAGCAAGGGACAGGGAACATGCCTGAACCTTAAAGTTCTGGTAACAGTAGTTTTTGCTATTTAGTGACCATCATACTCTTACAGCAAGACAGATTTTTTTAATCTCCAGGCCTCATTTTCCTACCTATGTGTTATACAAAAACACTTACATGGTATAAGCAATATGTTTACAAGCTCTGGGAACACATAAACTATTCTTTTCCTTCAGGAACAATGCCTAAGGCTGCTTTATCAAAGCATCTTTTCTTCAAAAATTGAGATCAAACAGATTTGTTTAACAGAAAGTTGGTTTAGGGTTTTTAAGTGAGCTGTCTTCTTCCCAAGTTAAAAAGGACATGCTAAAATACATAATCACTATTTTGTTTCTGTTTGTGTCTAAAAAAGTCACAAAAGAGTCTTCATAATGTAAGATGTCCGGGGGCAGCAAAATATTATGCAGTCAGTATTATACATATATACACTCACCATATGCGGTCAGTATTATGTGGTAATAATAATACAACATTTACTTTTTTATTTTTTAATTCTAGCAAGACATGGCTTCAGCTGTTTACAGATATCATTAATAAGTACAAATACCATGAATAGTTAAAGTTCTGGAAGTTGTTTTGATCACTCACATGGTATCTATGTATTTCTTCTGAAAGAAGAAACGTAGTTCAAATTCTGAACACTTTAGGTACATAACTAGCATTAATAATTAACAATATAAAACTACAC
This sequence comes from Emberiza elegans, assembly GCA_024865655.1. Taxonomy (NCBI): domain Eukaryota; kingdom Metazoa; phylum Chordata; class Aves; order Passeriformes; family Fringillidae; genus Emberiza; species Emberiza elegans. Next base: position 18,871,383 of record JALJVW010003023.1, on the reverse strand, counting down.
ACTACATTAATAAGGGATGACTGTTCTTGTGCATAATGTGATTATCTTAATTCAGCTTTTAAGTTCTGCCCAACTTCTTCAGCTTCTTAGTTTCTATATTTTTCATGGCTATTCTTGTCATTTAGAGAAAAAAAGGAAAAGCAGATTAACCACAGCAGATTACTATAGTAACACACCTGATGCTGTAGCTTTTAGCATAAGCAGGTAGCAGAAATAGATACTTCAGTTTACAACAAACAAAAGATGGCAAAAAAAACCCCAGAGACACAGAGAGGTGACTTGCAAGACATGTCCCAGGTGCAGCCAATGGCTTGCTCAGAATGTTATGTGTAAGACCCTTTGCTTCTTCAGGTTAAAAGCTTTTGTCAGTTTTACTAGGCAGGGAGGAGTGAAATCTGATCTCTGTAATTTAGGTGATTAATTCTCTGACACTCAAATATTTAAATATCTATGGTTCCTGATCATCCATGGGGGCTGCTGGAGTAGGCCTGCAGCTCTTATAATTTTCTTCCAGAAAAACTGGGAATGTAGGAGGAAGACCAGAAGGAGTGAAAGTGGGGTGGAGCACAGCACATCTTGCCTTTAACACAGAGTTAAGACATCAGCAGAATATTATCTGGATCTGGGTGTTAGGGAACGTATCCAGTTTCCACGCTATAGAGAAAGCAGGCTGTCAAATGAAGCACATAAATTTCTTACACAGTTGAGGAAAAGACACTGATGTCTTTGAAGAGCTCCAGAGGGAGATCCCATCTGATTAAGTGCAGGCACTTAAGAAACTTAAGACAATGAAAAGAAAAATATGCCTCTTTATTCATTGCTCTCACTTCCAAAAATTTATACAAGGATATTTATTTGTTGCTCTGATCAGTGTCCTCATGTCACTTTGACAAGCTTCTTATAATTGAATGCTACAACCCATGGCCTGTTCAAAACAAGGGGAGACAAAACATTGAAACTGAGCAATGTACAGGTACTATAAATTATACCTGGAGCTAGTTTTATCTAGTCACCAAGCATACTGGTATTTCTGATTTCAAACTTACTCCCACCTCCCTTTAATTCTGGCCAACTCAAAACTTTAAAACATATATAATGTATTGTTTGTGTTACACTGTAATTTTAGTTACAGAGGTATTTTGTTTCCTTCCTCATTCCTAATGATGGGGTTTTTTCCAGAAAAGATTTTCAAAACTGCACTCATCTGCTGCAATTTTGCCACAAAAATAATTTTCTTTTATGTTTTATGTCACTGGTTTTTAATCCACTATTCCTCCCCTGCCTAACATCCAGAAAGGGACTAACTAAATCCCTGTCTTGATCCTTGGCCACAAGAGACAGGCATCTAATGAAGTTCACTGCACTCCCTGAGGGCTCTGCAAGGAGCAACCTGGCAAGGCTGACACCTAAACAGAAGCTGTTGAGAAACCCCTTTGCTGCTTATGAAAAAATAAAAGAGCATGTGAGATGAATTATACAAATTCTATAAAATCAGCAAACAACCTCTGAACAACCCTTGTAATGTATTTTTGTTCAGTTTCTTGATCAGAGACTAATTACTCTTCATGAGGGAAAAAAAAGTCATTTATAAAATCAAGCCTCTCAGGATAGGAAGTGAAAATTTATTGTCCTACTGTTTCTACAGAATTCACCTAATCACCCCATGATGATTATCTCAGAAAAGTAATTAATTGTTCCAAAATGCTTTTCAGATTTAAGATTACCACCCTGACATTTTGCAGAACTAATACCTCCTGCCTCACCCCTTCCAGGACCTCCTGTTGCCCAAACTATTCCACACCTCTAACTGTTTTCCATCATACTCCAGTCCATTTCTGTTCTCATATTATTTCCAGTTTCTACTTCCCAATATTTTCCCAACACTGCCAATGTCTTCTCTACTTCCTTTCCCCCAGAATGTCCCCATCACCCCCCTCCATGACTCCAGCAAGGGACAATCAATATGTTCTTTACCTAGTGGTAACTTCCCACTGCCTGGCAAATTAGCACACATAACTAAGTTAATCAGCAGCTATTAAAAATTATACTGTCTGTTATCTCATCCTTAGTTTTATAGAGGGCCATCACATTTGTCTCTGTACAGTCAAAATTTTAATTCAACTTGGTTGTCCCTGATATTTCTTTCTGTCTTCCAAACTGGCTTGAAGGTATCTGAAATGTTCAAAATTTGTGGGAGAAATGTCACAGCAGCTGAGCAACGCAAAGCCAGAACAGTATGACTTTGTTCTCTTAAAATACCAAAGGGGAAAAGAAAAAAAATTAAGCAATGCTCTTATGGTACCAACTGTAGCTTTGAACATAAAAGCAGGAACTTCTCACCAGTGTATGCAATTGCAAAAATATGTCTGAAAATATCTCTGCTGAGGGACATTCCACCAGATTACCCCTCTGGGCAATTTCTTCCAGTGCTTGGTGGTGCACACAGAAAAGAAGTCGCTCATATTCAGGTGGAACTTCCTGTGGATCAGTTTCTGCCCCTTCCCTCTTGTCCTATTGCTGTGCACCATGGAGCACAGCCTGGTCCATCCTCAGACCCTCCCTTGAGATACTCATAGACATTGGTGAAGTCCCTCTCAGTTGTCTCTCCTCGAGGCTGAATATGGCCAGTTCCCTCAGCCTTTCCTGGCAAGAGAGATGTTTCTCCACTCCCTTGATACACTTTGCAATTTTCCACTGAAGAGAGATGCTCCAGCCCCTTGCAGCCCTCCACTGGATCTGCTCCAGGAGCTCTGCGACTCTCTTGCACTGAGGAGCCCAGAAATGAAAGATCTGCTTCCGATTACTTTTTAGACTTGTGCACCTCTGCTTAGCTGTGCAGCCAAGGCATCAGCAGCAGCCTCCGCACGCCCAGCCAAGGCATGAGGTAGGCCTTTCCAGCCGGAGTGCTCTGACATACGCAGAACCTAGGCAGGGCACTATGGAAAAGTCACTTCTTGGAGGGACAAAGCCACTCCCGGCTGGGACAGTTTCCACACCATGGGGAAGATCTCGGGGCAAGGCGGAGGCAGGGCCAGCTCGGCGGCCCTGGGCACCCTGGCGGCCCCTCGTCCCCTGAAGGCAACGGGGACGGGCCGAGCGCTCCCACGGGCAAGCGGGCGGCGGCTCCGGGGCTCAGCCTCGCCCCCTGCAGGAACCGCTCCCCGCCGGCAGCGGCTTTTCTCCTCACAGAGCCCTTGTGGGCGAGGCCTCCCGGTGCGGGACCGGCGAGCGAGGCACGGCCGGGTCCCGGAGCGCGGCCCCGGCAGCTCCCGCCGCCCCTGCCCGGCGAGGCGCGCTGCCCTCCCTGCCCGCTAGGGCGCGCCCTCGGCCGACGCGGCGCCACCCGCCAGGTGGCGCTGCCGCCCCGCGAGCCGCCGGCGGCCGCCGCCCCCGCTCTCCCGCCCAAGCCCCGCCCCTCCCGGTGACGTCACAGCGGTGCGAGCGGAAAGGGAAAGAGGAGAGGCACTGCGCGCGCACCTCGGGGCGCTGGCCCGGGCGCGAGCCCCGCCCCTCCCATCCCCCCCGCGAGCGCCCCTGGAGAGGGCGGGGCCCGGCCGGGGACCGTTGGGCGCGCGCGGGCGCCGCCATTGTTGGCGGGGAGCGCGGGAAGGGCGCGAAAGCCGCGGCCGCCCCTCAGCGCTCCCGCCGCGCCCCCGCCGCCCGCCCGGGCCCGGCTCTCCCGCTCTGCCCCAGGGCCGCCCGCGCCGCACGCCTCCGGGGCCGCGGGACGGCCGGGTGGGCCCCAAACGCGCCCCGAACCCTCGTGTCGCGCCCCCCTCGGCCCCGCTGGCCCCCGGACCCGGCGTGCTGTGACCTTGAGCACGGCGTGGGGACACGATTTGTGGGGCTGTTTTAGGGGGGGGCTTTCTTGTTGGTCTTCGGGTTTGGTTTTTGGTGGTTTTGGTTTTTTTTTTTTTTTTTGAAAGGATGCCTCCACCAAGAGAAGGATCTGGAAAAGCAACACTTTTGTCTTGGGTTTATTTTTTGTGTTTGTTTGTCTGGTTGGTTTGTTTTGGGTTTGTTTTTCTATTTTTTTAAGTATGCTACTCAAATTATTTGGAGGGATCTGAGAAAATCTGGTGACCTGCAGGTCGTAATGCTCACAAGTTCATTTTTAATTGGAGAAACCCTTCCTTTGTTCTTTCTCCTCTGCATGAGTTTTGGAGGACGGAGCCTTTGTGCAGCCTTACGTGGGATGGTGCTGCTGTCTTGTGTCCCAATCTCAGGGAGGTTCCCTGCTGCTGCAAGAACTGCTCTTGCAAAATTTGGTTTTTCTGCAAATCTTACGTGACATTCTGAGCATGCATATCATAAACCAATTAAAGCATATGCCAGTTCTCGTTTTGTGCAAAGATACCAACGTGTTTGTAAGATATGCACGTACATGCTATTTTGGGACAACCGCAAGAATTTTTGTGGAACTGCATGGATATAATAAAATCATGTGAGGGTTTGGATTGGAAGGGACCTTAAAGATCATTTCATTCCACCACTGCAGCTGTGGGCAGGGACACCTTACACTAGACCACATTTCTCAGAGCTCCATCTGATCTGGCCTTGAACCCAGCCAAGAATTGAGAATCCACAGCTTTCATGGGCAACTTGTTCCAGTGTTTTACCACCCTCACAGTAATATGGGAAACCTGGATTAATCTCTTGTACAGCTTACACACAAGCTATAACTTGTCACATTTTTTTTGTTGTTGTTACCTAACAGATAAGTATAAATTATCATGAGTTTAATGTCAGATAATTCTGTGATGTTTTAGCAACTGTAGTAGCATTTCTTGAGTAATGTGGTTTTTGCTTTGTGCAAGCTTTTGAAATAATGTTAGCAATATGAGCTATGTAAGTTTGCTTACTTTTGTTGCTTTCGAAATTTCAGCAGTTTCAGGAATGGTTGTGAATTTTTAAAATGCATTTAAACATCATTAAATACTTATAACAAATGCATAGTTGGCATCTAAATTGTTTTTGATTAATACTGAAGCCTGGTGGTTAAACCTGGATACTTGGGTTACAAACTTCAAGTGGAGATCTGGGAATCATGCCTAATTACTTTTCTGGGTTTGGGATTAATGCCCTCTCTTCATTGTTAGCATGATGAAAATTGGTTCAGGATATAATTTAGAAGGATGACATTATTTCAGTTATCTATTCTCTTGTTGTCTCATAAATCCATGTTCCATCCATTGTCCCATCACCACCTATCCTTAGCCATAAAAATAGCATCCCCTCTACAAAGCTTTCTTATCTTTGTCCTTTGTCCCTTGAATTCCAGAAGGTGCCTTTTGCTCTTTATTGTTCCATTAATTTCAGATTTCAGTTTACAAATGGCTTGCTAACATTAATGTTTCTTCTGATTGGTGCATTGTAAGAACTTGGGCAGGGAGCACTGTCAGATTTGACAGAACTCCATGAATGCTTGTGAATTTTTAGAGCATCTTTTAATCCTTAGTGAATTTGAGGGTTTTGTGTGGTAGCTTGTCATAAATACGATGATACTATTGTTATGATTTTGCTGGTTTTTTATTATCAAGAGTGCTTTTATGAGTTATGTTTTTGTGTGCAATATAGGTACCAAAGAAGCAACCTCCTTTGAAAACAGTTGGAGTTTCCAAAGTAGTTGGAGATAATCTCTAGTACCGGTTCTCTTGGAAATTCTTTCACTGTAGATAGGAATTTTTAAAATTCCAGTAACTGAAAACAAGAATGTTGGTATTTTAAGATAAGAAAGTGTTAAGATTATAATTACCTACATCAGTTTTTTTAAATAAAAGTATGCTGGCATTTGGTGTCTCTTTCTTTACAATTAGAATTTCACCAGATACTGAGATCTCTGTCTTATCTTTTACCATCTTAATCTCTAAAATCTGCTCTGGAGTTCCTCAAGGAAATGCTGACACTGGTATTTTTAGAAGAAATGACTCAGCTTGTGTGTTGGATTGCCAGGGCAGCCCTGGTGCCAGTGCAGGGATTGATTCCCAGCTCTCAGTGCCTTGGAGTGCCCACACACGGAGCACCAGCTTGTGTCCGAGTGAGTTCTGACAGTTGTGACTGATCACTGTGGCTGCCAGTGTGCAAAGTCTGCAAAGGCAGCAGACAAAGGCCTTGCATAATTCATCTGCTGTATTAAACAAGATTATTGCTTTACCAATAAATACTAAACAAAACCCCAGCTAACTGTGGAACAAGTCACCTGTGTGTGCTGTTTCACAGCTGTAGCTGACAGGGCACAGAGGAAGGCACCCATGTTGGCTCCTGTTGATCCCGGGGAAATAGTGCTGCCCCTGATCCCCTCTGGGACACACCACACAGCTCCCTTCATTCTGGGGTCAGCAGCAAAAGTAAGGCACAAGTGCTTCCTCTTTGGAGGCTCCAGTGCTTTGTGCTGTAGATAAGCCCAGCTAAGCTTTCCCCTAGCACTTTTGAAGGCTTTTTCCCAAAGTGAAAAACCTTCCCAAAATTGTTTTACCTTTCAGAGGGTTTGTGGATGGGATCTCCTGAATGTTTTATGCATCACAAAATCATTTTCAGTTAAAACACCTTATTGTTATCCCTTCTGTCTGGTGTTAGTGTTTTCTAGTTCATGTTACTTATAACTACTGGTGTCCTTATTTCCAAGTTAATGGCCCTGGCTTTGCTCCTCACCAGGCCCATGTTCCTTGAGATCATGAACAGGAAAGGTTCATCAGAAGACTGGATGTGGCACTCAGTGCCATGGTCTGATGTTGACACGGTGATGTTTGGTCATAGGTTGGACTCGATGCACTCGGCGTCTTTTCCAACCTCATTGATTTTGTCAACTCACAACCAGGTCACAGCAGCCTGGGCTGCCTCCAGTCTCAGCCCCTTTAATGAGCTCATCCACTGTGGTGAGCACCAGGTCCCGTAGTGTTTTTCATCTGGCTGGTTTGTCCAATGCCTGCACCAGGAAGTTGTCCTGACGTGCCCCTTGGTTTCTTACAGCTAGCTGTGTTGTTTTTGGCCAGATACTGATCTCTGTCTTATCTTTTACCATCTTAATCTCTAAAATCTGCTCTGGAGTTCCTCAAGGAAATGCTGACACTGGTATTTTTAGAAGAAATGACTCAGCTTGTGTGTTGGATTGCCAGGGCAGCCCTGGTGCCAGTGCAGGGATTGATTCCCAGCTCTCAGTGCCTTGGAGTGCCCACACACGGAGCACCAGCTTGTGTCCGAGTGAGTTCTGACAGTTGTGACTGATCACTGTGGCTGCCAGTCTGCAAAGGCAGCAGACAAAGGCCTTGCATAATTCATCTGCTGTATTAAACAAGATTATTGCTTTACCAATAAATACTAAACAAAACCCCAGCTAACTGTGGAACAAGTCACCTGTGTGTGCTGTTTCACAGCTGTAGCTGACACGGCACAGAGGAAGGCACCCATGTTGGCTCCTGTTGATCCTGGGAAATAGTGCTGCTGATCCCCTCTGGGACACACCACACAGCTCCCTTCATTCTGGGGTCAGCAGCAAAAGTAAGGCACGAGTGCTTCCTCTTTGGAGGCTCCAGTGCTTTGTGCTGTAGATAAGCCCAGCTAAGCTTTCCCCTAGCACTTTTGAAGGCTTTTTCCCAAAGTGAAAAACCTTCCCAAAATAGTTTTATCTTTCAGAGGGTTTGTGGATGGGATCTCCTGAATGTTTTATGCATCACAAAATCATTTTCAGTTAAAACACCTTATTGTTATCCCTTCTGTCTGGTGTTAGTGTTTTCTAGTTCATGTTACTTATAACTACTGGTGTCCTTTTTTCCAAGTTAATGGCCCTGGCTTTGCTCCTCACCAGGCCCATGTTCCTTGAGATCATGAACAGGAAAGGTTCATCAGAAGACTGGATGTGGCACTCAGTGCCATGGTCTGATGTTGACACGGTGATGTTTGGTCATAGGTTGGACTCGATGCACTCGGCATCTTTTCCAACCTCATTGATTTGTCAACTCACAACCAGGTCACAGCAGCCTGGGCTGCCTCCAGTCTCAGCCCCTTTAATGAGCTCATCCACTGTGGTGAGCACCAGGTCCCGTAGTGCTCTTCATCTGGCTGGTTTGTCCAATGCCTGCACCAGGAAGTTGTCCTTGACGTACCCCTTGGATTTCTTACAGCTAGCTGTGTTGTTTTTCTGGCAGATGCTTGGGTGGTGGAAGTCCTCTGCCAGGACGAGGTCTTGGAGTGTGATGCTTTCTGTATCTGAAGCAGGAGGCCTTGACATTGGTCTCCCCCTGATCAGACCCCCCCCCCCGCAGGTGTCCTTTGTTGGTCCTTGTGTTTGAATTTTTTACCCAAAGGCTGTCAGCCTTTTTGTGGCTGGTTTTCATAGGCAGTTCTTCACAATCTATGCCTTCCCTAACACAAAGCACAAAACCCCTGCCCCTACATGTCTCTTTTAAAAACCTTGTAGTCCTTGACTACAGTTCTGTCCCAGCCTCTTTTCCTAATATGTTGTAGCTTTCTAATTGTACCATGGTTTCCAACTCCACTTGCTCATTTCCCATGCCATGTGCATAGGCATGGAGGCATTTCAGGTCGCCCGTGGGCAGCCCCACCTTTTGGAAGGAGCCCTCCCTAATTCCTCTGGGGTGATTTACAGGTATTTCCCTCTTGTTTTCTACAGCATCAGTATTTTCTGATTCTTCTCTGTCACTCAGAAGTACATCCCTTCTCCTTAAAGCGTATGAAATGTATCAGGCCAAAGGTGAAGCTGAGCCCAGCTTTTACACATCCCGGACAGCTCTAACCACAATGTTTTTTAAAGAGAGAACTCTGTTTTAGAAAAACTGGTTTAAGTCCTACCCAATCTCAAAAGGTGCAACTAACCACATTGGAGAGAAGGATCTGTAAGTTACTTACTCTGGTCTGTAACTTTGTCTGGATTTAGTGGCATGAGATCCCTTAGTTTCATGGAACCCAGTCTGAAACCTAGAATTTATTAGTCAGGAAGCACTGCAGGGAGATACCTGCTGTGAATAGACACAAGCTGGTTACATTTTCCAAGGGAGTCATGGTAAGAGAGAATTTTGCACAAAAAATTAGTATTTTTTTGTGAAGAAATTAATTGTGTCTCAATACCTGTGTGGGTGAAGTACTTCGTGATTCATTGTCACTAATTGTGATGTGCATACAAAACTGCTGTTGCAGATGGTGCCAAACCAAATGAATATGGACAGTGTCAGGAATTTGACTACTGCTTAGAACAGGTGTCTGGGATAGTAGAAGTGTAGTTCACTTCCTCCACCTCACAAGGTGGAGGAAATGGTAGAATAGATAGATGATGAGCTGGCATCTGTTGTGAAGCAGCTGAAGATGGGATAACCCAAGAGGATAATTCATGTGCTGAAATAGGAGCAGATGTCAATTAAGACAGCCTGTCTGGCCATTTGGGTGCCAGTTCTATAGCATGTGTCATCAGTACAGGCTGGACTAACAGCCTGTTCGTGAAATGTGGTAATGCTTGACATCCTAATTTCAAGCAAAATAGAAGGTGGAGATGCTGTAGGCTTAGAGAATCTGGAAAATTTAATCATTGGAGCAAAATGTTAAAACCAATTAAACCAATTAGGTGCCATTTTAAGGGGGGGGGTTGGGTTTTTTGGGGGGGGGGTGGTTTTTTTTTATGAGAAGCTCAATATAAAACTAGTTGCTTTTGCTGGAAACAAAATGAAGCTGCACAGAATTTTTGTATTAGACTGTCTGGGTTACTGCACTTTAAAACTTCTGCAGTGGTGTGGAATTGTTTTCCAAAACATTTTGCCCCAAACCTTGCCTTCAACTAATTTGCTTTCTTCCCCCTTTCCAATTTTGCCCCTGTCTTGGGGGAAACACCATGTTGATACAGTTTGTGGCCTGCAGTCATAGGAATTAGCTTGGGTTTCTTCATCTGGGAAATTTTCCATAAACCTAGTGTTTGGAAGACTCCATTGGTACAAAGGGTTCTCTCCTGTCCTGCCTAGCTTGGAGCAATACTCCTTAAAAACTGGTGCAAGAACCCTTAAAAGAGAGACAGGACTTCAAGAGTTTTGTTTTCTTTCCCATGATGGACATTATCACTGTGCAAGATCAATGTGTTGAATACAAATTAAAGGTCAAATTTGCCAATTTACTGTCTGAAAGATTAAAAGCAGTTATTGAAAATAATTTAGTCCATTTTTGAGCTACTTTGACAAGTCAAGTAGTCAAATGCGTGTAATGAAGTCAGGGTTATGTTACATTATTTTCTCATGGCTTCTTTGGGTTCCTTTTTCTCCCATGTTGTGCACCTATTAATCATTAAAAAAATCCAAGCATATATCCTTATTGTGCTATATCTTGAAGTTAGCATTTCCACAGTATTTCTTTATATTTTATTTTAATTCATTATTCAAAGACATAGTGGTGTGCTTAAATACAGACACATAAGTCATAGAAATGCACAGTTGAGCTTAGTGCAAGAAAATTAAGGTAGGTCTGTGGGGCCACTTTAAGGGAAAAGGCAGAAAAGCCGGAAACAAACTTGGATATGTTTAAAATTCTGTTTGCTTTGCTCTAGAGCATCAAAAAGCACAGAAGATTTCATCATTCATACAGGTGTGGCTTGTGTCACTTCTGAAAACTTGTCCGACGAAATCAGTAGCTTGAGGCAGCAGCCTTCAGGAAGGAAAACAGCAAAACCAAAGTAGCTGGACAGGAATGAAAATGAAAGCTCCATACACAGACATATTTAAGAAGTGTAATAAGTTTAGGGGAAAATGATTTGTCTTAGAAATTGTGTTTCCTTTAAAACAGATTCACATATATCTTCATGTTAGTATTTCTGTAGCTTTTTTCCTGCAAAACTGCTAAGGTCTTAGCAGCCCATCTTAGGTGAGTGGTTTGGGGATCAGGGCTTTCATTTTCCCAGAAACCTATGTGCATGGCCTCGCCTGCTGATTTCAGAGATGGAAGAGACTTCCTTGATAATCTCAGATATATAGCCATACAGTTCTTAGAAGTGAAGAGGTTGCTAACTGCTGAGTTTGCTCACCTGCTTTTCAGGATGGAGATGCCACAAGTTAGTTGTCCATCCAACATCTGTCCATCCAGCTCTGTAAATACTTAAGCAACACTGTAGTGGGATATTAAGGAAAATTCCCTTTGAAGTATTTTATCTTCAATATAGAAGGCACATATAAATCTATTTTTTGAATGAAAAAATTGTATTCTAAATAATTATTTTTTGAAGGACTTTACATCAGGAATCAATGTGGCTTCCTCCCCCATTTCCTGTAGGCAAAGCCATCAGTGGCTGAGAGACCTTCTTTTACACAGAGATTTCTTAAGAACAGAGGAGCCCCGTCCATGCAGCAAGAGCAGAATATGATATTTGGTCCCTGAAATTGTCCCACAAAATCATTATTTACAGATCTAGGCTGTACATCAGAGAGAATTTTTATCTGAGCAGATTTAATAGGGAGGAGTGTTAAATATCATTGGTATATTTTACTCTGTGGTTACTGATTTACTACCCAAAGTTGTACAATACATTAATTACTGGAACAATGGGACCTATTGAAGTTCTAAAGTGAAAGGCACAAATTATCAGATAAATTTAGAGTTGTGTAATTTTCTCATAACCCTTCACTTGGAAAGCCTTTCTGCTTCCAGTATAGGATGAGGTCTGGCAGCGGGGTTAACCCTGACCCCTGAGTGTTCTATATGGAGTTGTTCATTTCTGCCACATTCAGTTTAAATTTAGATTTGCTGGCAGCTATTATGCCTCTTGCAATAAGCCTCATGACCAAACATTGAAACAAATATGCCATTTATCACAGATGTTTTTGCCGAATAAGATTAGTGAAGAATACTTGAAAGCTGAAAAACAATGTGCAGAAGCCTTTGGTCCAAAAGGCACTAACCTTTGAATGTCTGGAACGTATTTTCTTTTCAGTGTTAGAAAAGAGCAAGTAAGTGTTTAGATGATTGGGCACAATCTTGCACCTTGTTTTACCTCTGATTTGTTATTGGTAGTAATGAAATTTCAGCTATGCAAATGAATACAGAGTCAGGATACGTATGAATGTGTACATGTAACAAAGTCATTAAGCTGTTCTAAAATAGACTGTGGTTGCTGTAGGATAGAACTGAGTTTTGTTTTGCTGATTGCTAAATATGTCTTAGTAAATCTCATTTGTTGGGATAATTCTTCTATACAATAGCTGTCTTAAGCATAATAGCTACATCTGTTACTGATTTTAGGAAGTTCATACCACTTAATTTTCTGTTTTCCATGGAGGATGATTCCTGTTTTATGTTTAATGATTTTTTTTTAATCTAGCATGAGTATCTGGGACTTGAGAAGTCTATATGGCAAAGGAGTTCACTTTCAAGGCCAGTAAGTTGTTCTTGGCCTAGGGTATGCCATGGTCTTCATAGACAGTGTTGCTCCACCATGAAATACTTCTTTGACAAGGGATTCTCTGGTCACACTTTCTATATCTATCTGCTCATCTGTCTAGGATAGGACATGAGGAAATGGTCTCAAATTTTCACCATGGGAGGTTTAGACTGGATATTAGGAATTTTTTTTCACTAAAAGGGCTGTCAAGCATTGGAACAGGCTGTCCAGGGAAGTGGGGGAGTCACCACTCCTGGAGGTGTTTAAAAGATGTGTAGCTGCTGCACTGACGGACATGGTTTAGTGGTAGACTTGGCAGTTCTGGGTTAACAGTTGGATTAGATGATCCTAGAGGTCTTTTCCAAACTAAAGGATTCTGTGTTCAAAGGTAGCATGTAAAAAGTGTTTCTGTAAAGCACTTTGGTCTCTGTGCTTTCAAGGTTCTTCAAAAGGTAACAACATTCCTATGCATTATTGAATGGCTATGGCTCCAACAAAAAAGACCTTGAGAATATGTGGAAAGGAGTGTTCTCCCTGTAACCTTTTAGGGGAAGAAAAAACAATGAATAAAGCCGGCCATGATCCTCTAGATAATTTAAAGTGAGATTTTTTTTCTTTCTGAAGGGCAAGACACAAAAGCTTCCAAAGGCGCCCTGACCCTACTGCCTGTGCAGTTGCTATGGGCAGGAAACACTGGTACTCAGATCTTTGGAGCACTTTGATAGTGTCCAACCCAGTTACTGGGGCTGAACACTGTGGAGCTGTGTTCCTCATGAATGGATTAGTCAAAATTTATTCACCAGTTAGAAGTCCTACTGTGCAGGCTGTATATTTTTGAATGTAAGTAGCATCATGTTTTTTCTGTTTAGCAGGAATTTCAGGCAACCTTTGAAATACGTAGCCAATCAGCATTTGTTCCAAATGGTGCTTTTGTGCCAAATTTCCAATTAGTGAATGGCATTTGTTAACTAGGCCCTTTTGGCTTTATCTTCAAGGATAATGAAACCCCATCTTTTTCCTCATCCCCTTAATAGACACAATATAGAGTCTCACTGAATGAAAAAAAAAAAAAAAAAGAACTGAATGGAGAATTCTAGGAGATTTATAGTTTGGTGAAACTCCTTAGGACTTGTATTTTTTAGAAATGACTGTGGTTTCAATTCTGTAGCATTAAAACAAGAAATTTATGAAAATAAGGGTATTTGGCTCATACAGTTGTTTGAAAGAACATCAGTGAATATTGGAGGTATTGTTCCAGTAGGTAAATATTTGTCGAGATAGAGGCAAAATGTGCTTCCCTGTGCATGGAGCTGTACTTTTTATTGTAATGCGATATCATGTGTGCTGTTGCATACATTTGGAGTGTCTTAGAATCTTCGAGTCTTCATGAATTTTTATCTTGGTATTTTCTATGGAAAATACTAAATTAGAGACACTTCTCCAACACCCCTCAAAATACTCTTTTCTGTCATGGAACAGAAAGTGGTCTGTTTCAACATGTGGAAATTGCTCCTGCATCCTATTAAACTCATAAATCCAAACTTCTAATGTAATCTTCAGTGCTTGTCACCTGGCAAGAACAATTTTTGCATAGGTCACAGAAATCAAACACGCTTTACTCATTTCCCTTTATGAGTGTTGCTTCAGAATTGTTTACTATTGTTAAGTAAGAAAGCATATTCTTACAGCTCCTTTTTCATAAATTGCATTTTAACTGTGTTGAGAAATAGAACATTCATTTTAGATTTTTGCAGAATTTATACCTTATTGTTTGTGGAATTTGGGTGGGTTTCCATGTTTTGTCCTTGTTGGGTCTTTTTTTGAGTGTTCTTTAGTATTGGAAAGACCAGTATGTGAGGAAGCAAAACCACAGGAAAATATTTGTTTTGTTTACAAATGAGTTTTGTGGACATATATCAATATGCACATTTCCTATGTGAGGTCATCTCACTCAGAATTGATTGAATATGTGAAGTGTCTTTTGATGCTCATTTTCTGTGGAACATCCTGTAGTTTACTTGGAAATTGTTGGAAAAACAATGGGAAGCAATCAAAGTATCTCTTTAAATAATTTTAATAGCTGTAGAGTTGAAGTACAGTTTAGCAGTTATAACAGCATTTTAGGAAAAATAATCAGAGGTTGTAAAAAATTGTGAAATTCCAAAGAAAGATTTGGAAAAGTAAAAAAGCTGGGATATTTATTTTTCTGTGCTTTGAAACAATCTCTACAAAGATCATTTTAGCCCCTCTGAAGGGAACATGCATTTGTTGCTAATATGGGACTCAGTGTCTGATGATTTGGAACTTTAGTTACTGGGGAGAAAATGTGTAATTCCGTTAGTAATAGTATATGTCAGTGTAATAGAGGAGTGAATCTCCTGGTTTCTATTTGTAAAAGTTTTTTTTTTTTTCTACAATAGTGAGCCAGTTAGTTATCTTTCTGTTCCGCTTGTGAAACGCTCTAAGGAAACAAAGCCCCATAAAGATTTATCAGGTAACAGTACTCATCTATCTCCCCTAGGTTTTGAGGAGTGTTGTTATGATGCTCTTAGGATATGGCAGGATGAAAATGCATTATTACTGTTTGTCTGATGATGCTCACTATGGAATCATCTTCTGTGCAAAGATATGTATTGTTTGTGAAAGGAAGGAAGATGAAAGAACTGAAGTAGCTTCAGGACAAAGTCTTTTGGGGAGCAGTAGCTGCCTATGTTGACAGGGAGGTCAGTGTGACTGGTTTTTGTAGGAGATCACTAGAAGTGATGTGAATAAGGAAAACATGGCACAACACATCAGCGTACATAGGGACGCCATGGAGACATGCTTTAGGAGAGTACTGGAAAGGATTTTGAGGAAATTAAAGAATAAGAAAAGCATAGCATCTTTGTAGATTACATTACAATGCATTAAAATTTTAGTTATACAGTAAAGCTCTTCAGATAAAAAGGAAAAATGCATCCTAGTGACAAAGCGACCAATAAAGTATTCCCACCATATGGGCAGAGGATTTTCCAAGTCTAGAATTATAGTAAGGAATATAATACAGTGCACATGATGGCCTTCGATATTCTGATTCCTGTTGGCAAGAAGCAATCCATGGAGAAATGCTGAAATAGAGGTTGCTTAAGAAGAGCATTAAAGTGACTTTAGTTTTAGTCTTGATTCTGCTTAGCTTGAAATAGCAGTGGGTCGCCCAAGATGAAGTGTTAGAAAGCTATTCAGATATACAAAAGTCATTTGAGTATGTAGAACAGCTATGAATATGTGTCATCAGGATTGGAGTGATAATTGAAGATTTCTAAATGGAAAAATGTTGCTCAAGGACAGAGAAAGAACTGATCAGCTTTTTCCTTGGGGGCTGGAAGAGAAAATAAGCATCTTCAAGTTACAGACAGCTTGAATATTTTAAGACTTCACATATGTTTGATTTCTTCTAGACCCAACCAGAAAAAGAATCTGAATGGCCAGACTCTATGTCATGGCTTATGAAGAAACTGGAGCAGTTGAACTTAGATATTGAAGAAGCTCTGAGTGCTGGCTCTTCTCCCTCCAGTACTCCTTCATCTAAAAGGCACAAGCAACTGGTAAGAATGTGTGTGTGTCATATGGTATGTTCTCTAACATTTAGCTACAGCATTCCTCAAGCCATAGTTTTTAGATCCAGTTGTGTTTCTGAATAGGCCAAGGAGCTCAGGTGTCAGGGTGAAGTTAAAAGTTTTCACTCAATAAAATGAAATTTCTAACATTTGATAACTAATGGTCAAATAACCAGGACTGTGATAGGGTGAAACTTGTAAATTTTTTGTCAGGATAGCTTAAAATCATATACACTTTTTGGGGGGGGGATATTTGCTTGCATGTTTTTCAGATTGTTAATTTAAGTGCTAGCCTATTAATATTTGTTATATTTATTTAAAGATAGAACAGCAAGAGAGACACTATTATGTTCATTAAGAGTTGAACTAGTGTTCCGGTCACCCCAGGACAACTAGATTTTTTTTCTTTCTCTCTTTCTTTTATTTGAATAGTTGATTTAGAGCTGTAATCCTCTAGTTAAGAATATTTTGTGATGACAGGTGTCATCAATTGATGACAGTTTCTCAAGCTTTTATTCTGAGGGCAGATAGGATTAAAGGAGCAATGATATTATTTTATTAATTTTTGAATAAGCAAGTTTTTTTATATAAGCAATTAATGGAGAATGACCAGCATGAGAAATATAAGTGTTCTCTGCTTCAGGCTATGATTAAACTCAGTTCTTAAGATAGAATTGTAAGGATTTTCAGCTCTGAATATTGGCATAAAGTTCATGGAAGGTGATCTTTTGTGAATGTTTTTGCTGTCACTGCTGCTTCATTTTGTAAAAGTAAATTCTTGAAGTAAGCATCTTTGTGGATCATCACAATGTAAGTGTTTGTGTCTCTCTAGGTGGGATGTTCAGACTCTTGCACTTTGTGTTTCTAAGTTGTTCAGAGAGAGTATTAGTAACAGAGTGGCCATGGCCATCTCTCATTTCTTTCTTGCTATATGTGTCAACCAGTTAGAACCAGCTCTGTCCAGCTGAATTAATTTCATATTTAATTTGCCTATTAAGGGACAGTGTTCTGTCTTCTTACAGGAGAATGCTCAATGTCTTCTGTCAAAATACAGTGGCAGTGTAGTCTGCTTTTCTGTCTGAAAGTGAAATCCCAGCCATGAGAGTTTAAACACTTCTCATTGTGAGACAGTCTGGTAACCAGTGATCCAAACACTCATTATTTTATGGCTGTGCCTATTCTAAGGTAAAAGCTGTGGTTTGGTTAGGCATCATTCTTTTTTCATGTTGGCTTGAAGATCATAGGATACGACTTGAAATCCTTTGCTAAAGCACTCACTGAAGGGCATATTGCATGTAAACAGCAGAAAAATCTAAATAGGTGACATTTTCAAATGAGCTTTGATACATAAGAACAGCATCATGAGAAATGGTTGCATAGAGAATGCCATCACCAGCACCCCAGATGCTTTCACTTCTCTTCCTGAGGCATCATCACAGCCTTTTTCCTGGGACATATGCTCCCACAAAAAGCCTCTGCTAGGGTGTTAGGATGTTCCCAACACCAGCACCAAAATTACTGTTTTGCTTAATATGATATTTGAGCAGTTGCAGTCCTCTTTATTAAGACACCTCTTCCCACTCTGAAGTATAGAAGAGATCTCTTCATTTTAGTTCTCTGTGGACAGGCAAGTATGTGAGTCAGACACATTTTATTGTAGCCTTATTTGACAAACTGGAAATGACCTTAAACCTCCAAGAGCCAATTTCAATACAGAAGCTGGACAGGCCACTTAATACAAAGTCTTTCTGATGAGACCAGCAAGATCAGAGCAAGAAAAGAGTATTGGAAAATCTGTTGTGGAACTGATGATGGGATATCATTTGCTTTCTCCTGCAAAAGAATTTGTAGAGCAAGGGAATCATCCACTCTGATTTAAATATTAATGGATAATTTACCTCAGAATGGGTGACCTTAGTTTTACTTTATAGTCAGAGATAGATCCTCATAAATCTCTCCATAAATGTACTGTAAAGAAACGTATACTGAAGATCTCAAAATGACAGTTGCAATGGAAAAATAACAGTCTGGTTTTCACACAAGTTGTATGAGTAGTTTGTATTCTATCAGTTCATGCTATTTGTACCATATTTCTAACTATAGCTTGTAATTTTTTCCACACATAGCAAATGTTGTCTTCTTGTCACTTACCATGAAACTTGAATAGCAAGAAGATCTCTCTCAAACATATGTTTACTAGTAACTGTGTAAATTTGGCTTCCATAAAATGGACCACTTTTATGTTCTTCGCATGGTTTTATCCTCAACTGGGTACTGACAAAAGAAATTACGATTGACAGTGGTTTTGGGTGAACTGTTTAAAGGTGTAAAGCTGAGATGGAGACCCAAAATCTCCAAAGCAGGTGAGTACTGCATGAGTGGGAACGTGGTTTGTTGGAGCTGCTGCTCTGAAAGTTGTTCTCTTGAGGGTGTGGACAATTTTTAACAGATGACAGAGTTATTATGGCAAATGCTGTATCACAGAAATATATTTTGTAATTTAATCGCTAGTTTGAGCCAGTCAGTTGTCTTCTGAAGGATTTTTCACCTGTTTATGGAAGTAATTCTTTGATATCTTTTTGCTCTGCATTCTCCTGTTGTGAAGGTATCTGTTATTAATAGTACTTATTTAAACAGATTTTTTTTTTAATAGAAGAAGCAAAAAATATGCACTGGGTGAATAAATATTATGGGATCAATTGGGTGAGAGTAGAGAATTTTGCAGTACTTTAGTGAGAAAATTCAAGGTGTTTTCTAAAACATAATAGATTTTGCATGAATGCTAAGGGATGACTTGTTCCTACATCTTTGTAAACCACAAATTGCTACTGGTCATTTTTTTGTTGGCAAATATTATGAGGTTGTAGCACTGACTGGATTCCTCTGTAGCTGATCCAAAGATGTTAAAAATAGTCAATTTTTTTTTCTGAAACACTCTCTCACCAATGCAATGAACACATGATTTAAGTGCAAAATCTCTACTGTCTGAATGTACTAATAACAAAACTGCTAGTTTTGGAAAAACACATTTAATAGTTCCACTTCTGTAAAATCTGTACCTTTCCTATGGAAAAAAAAATCCTTCTTAGCAGTATAGAAGTAGACACTTTGTAAATGAGACATCAGAGATAAATCACTCTTGCTGCAGTGTGTTTCCCCATTGTTTAATGTATCTGCTTCATTGCCACTTAGTATCTTGTACTCAGTTTAACTACAGAAATAGCAGGAAATCTTGAGAATGAGAATCTCTTTTGTTTCAGTCTTTTATTATTCCTGAATGACGGGGAAATCCTGTTTGTTTATAGTTACCCCATCTTATATTAGAAAGATGACTTTCATTGAACAAAAGCTTTTTCTTTAACTTATATATTCATTTAATTGTTTTGCATTATTATATTGTCTTCAAACTTTTGGGGGGCTGCATACTAATTTTTTTGTCATCCTTTTAAATCCTCTTCATTTTACATTCCTACAAAATATACTAACTGGGAACTGGGCAGTTGCTATAAAAGATCAGCAGCACATTTGTCACTTTGTGGAGAGGAAGACCCTGAAAATGGGCTGATTAGAATGATTGTACCCAACAGCTTGTTACTGCTCTGTGGTGCACCCATGACCCTGTCTCCCTGATTGTCTGTAGTATGAATTCTGCTGGACCTGTAGCATGTACTGCTTCTTGCTCACCCAGTTTTTCCTTGGGCAAGCCAGGATACATGAGGGAATGTTGTGCAGTTGGTCTGTTCCTGACAATGCATTCAGAGTGGGCCCAGAGTTAGGACATCCACCTTTTAAAAAATGGTGTGAGAGTGGAACAATGAAATGAGAACTCCCCAGGTTTCAGGGCATAAGGAAAAATTTATTTGAAAAGTTCAGAATCTGTAATTTGAAAATGGGAATTTTCTGGGTCTCTGTTTAATATACAAAAATAAACATGAAATAAAGTTAAAAGATAGTTTAAAAATAATTTGAATAAAACATTTCTCTTTCTACAAAGTGATTCCGTTCCTTTAAGTTAAGGGAAGGTGTGCTATTATTGATTAGTTCTCCAGTTGTGTATACTGGATGTTAAGGAAGCGACTTTCCATAATAGTGGGATGTCTAGCTTAGCAAAGTGTAAAAATGATGCAGCAGGTGCTTTTAAGGAAAAACAAAGATCAAAACCAAATGTTTGCTTTATATCAGAGGAAAAAAAATCCAGAGGAAAAGATAAAATCAGAGGAAAAGATAAAATTCCTAAGTTTTTATTTAGAGTTCACATTAAAAATATTTCTGACTTGTCTTTATTTATAGCATTTTAAAAATTCTCTTACAGTGCCCTGTTCAAGTAGAGACAGGCCTTTATGGAGATCACCAAGAAAAAGGATCTTGGAAAAATAGAAGAGGAGACTACCAGGATCTAAGTTGTTTACCTTACCAAGTGTTGACTGGAGCACGACCTAAAACTGATGTAAGTAGCTACAGCATTATCTGACTCACCTCAAAATTTGCACTGTATCATTAAAATTGTCTGTGCATTTCTTTGAAATAATTTGTTCCACACACATCAGATGTTTGATTCGTGCAAGTATTGCACTGCATGGAGAAGTTTGGTTTGCAAAGCAGGTACAGATAAAAGTTAAGTCAGACTTCAGTTAATGAGGCTTCAGGGCTGCATCTAATCTGATTTTAGACTACTAATGACAACTTCTACATCTGAACTAGTCACTTGGATCACCTTCATGGTCAATGGAAAGAAACAGGCACTTCTAAAGAGTAATTCATCTGTAGGTAACATGTGATGGATTCCAGGCATCAGAGCCACTATCACAGCTTTTTCTTAATGGCTTATTTTAGAAGTACTCCCTTAGAATTTTTTAGCTTGGCAGTTGGCTATGCCCAATTCATGGTGATTTCCCCACTGCATTCTCTACAAACCTGAGTGCTCAGCTCTAGAATTTTAGTTAAATACTATTTCTAACCAATAATAGAAATATTTACTTGGGTTTTTTTTTCAAGGTGATGGCTGTAGCCTGCAATCAAAATCCATCAGAAGGATTTCTCAAAAGGCTTTGATTTACTTTCCCAATAGCTAAATGTAAGCTACTTTAGGATCAGTGTCTTTGTTTGGTAACGTAGATAGTTTCTGTCTCCCTTTTTTAAATTACTTGTGTGCCAGTAGTACTTGTGATCATCATACAACATAAAAGGTTGTATGGATTGCATGCTGCACTGGATTGAATCAAAAGTACTTATAGCCCTGTATCCTTCCTTTGGCAGTGGCCAGTGTTGGATGTTCAGAAACAAGTGTAAGGACATAGTAAGCAGATAGTAAGCCATCTCATCTTCCTTTGAGGTATTTATCAGGCAGGCACATTGAAGATAGACACTATATTGCATTTTTGTTATTAATAGCCCCTAAGAGTCTTTTTTGACTCTAGTTGTGCCTTTCTGTACTAATTTGTATTTGTTTGTTCTTTTGATATTCGTTGTCCTGTAGCAATGATTTCCAAAGTTCAATTGTGGAGTAGGTGATACAACACCTTTTTCTTATTGTAATTTTGTTACTGAATTATTATTTTGGCTGTAATTTTTGTACTGGCAACAACTGAATCTCAGTCATTTTGTAGGAAGTAGTGAATACCTGAGGCTGGTTTTGTTGTTTGTTTTTTTTTTCTTCCAGCAAGTGACTGTATTTATTATTGATTTACATTTTTCTGCTTATTTTACAACCATTCAACATCATGAGGTCCTCTTGCAGCAAAATGCAGTCAGTATTTGTTTTTATTAACCACTGTAGTTGATTATCATCAGATATTCAGAAAACTGTCCTCTTTTATTCCTCCATTTTCCGATTCATTTGTGAGTGGAATGAAAACATATCCATGAGACTGTCAGGTAATATCCATCCACTGTAAAAGAAAATAATCAATTATTCTTAACCTTCTTTTTTCACTTTTAGTTAGTAATGAAAATCCATTTTTGTTTCTTGACATCTTTTTTGTAGTTCCTCCTTCATAGCATAGTTTGAGTTTGATGTCAACTTCATCAAAAGCTTTTTGAAATGGAAATGTAGCAGTCAAATTGCCTGTGTCTGCATGGTCATTCAAAGAAGTTGGCCTCCAAAATCCCAGTTATTCTAACCCATTATCCTGTGTTACTGTCCACTGTTCTTAAGCATACTTTCTGTCAGTTGTCTGCCATGCATATCAGTTCTGCTATAATCTCTTCCACAAATGACCTCAGAGGCATTTTCAGACATTGGCATCACATTTCCCACCCTCTTTTCCTCCTATCACTAAGCCAATAGGTGTTAGCAGTAATTACACATTGAGCCAATACCTCAGCAGTTCTCATTCCCTGAACAAGGTGCTTATTTTAAGTTATCTATGCAATTTGGATTAAAGAAAAATCTATTATATTAAAAATATCTTGAACACTGTTGTATTCATCTACCAAAGAATGATATGCATACCACCATAAAAATTCTCTGTTTCATTAAATGAACCTACTTCTGTGCACTGAAAAGGAAATTTGAAGGTTGGCTCCACTTGCTTGCTAATTGAAAACATTATTGTCTTCCCACTAGCTATTTCTTTTCCTTGGAGAATAGGTTTTTTATTTTCCATTTCTCCAAAAGCACGAACATTTGTTCTGATTTGTTGCTTGTTCTAGTTGGAATAGATAACAGAATTAATTAAAAAGAAACTTGCCAACTTTATTTGTTTTTTTACCTTGGCCAAATGTTCAGGCATGTACAAGTATCATAGCTTAGCTGCCTTCCCACTAGTACTATGCAAATATTTTCAAAGTGGTGTTGCAGTAATACTGTTGTTTGGCTACTGGTGTGTGGGAGGAAAGGCAGAGGAAGTAAGTTTTGAGGTTTTTTTCTTTTCTGAAGTCTATTTTCTTTTCTTTTAGTTGAAAATTGGGAAATATTAGCATGATAAAAAGCAATTCTACAAATCCTCATCAGTACAGTCCGTGCATCATATCAGTCATTTTTGTATACTGGAGTAAGAGCAGAGTAATGCAGAAAGTACAAATGTTTCTTAGGGCACCAGAGAGTCTAGAAAACTACTGAAGGCAAGAATTTCTTGAGAAATTAGTGAGCTGCTTTTTTATTGCACAGTGCTTTAAATTAGGAATAAATATTGAAACTGGTGTTTGCAAATGTCATTCAGGAGAGCTGATCCTTTTACTTCCTTCAAAGTGCTGCTTTTGGTGCTCTTTTTCATGCAAATTCAAATAATGCTATGTCTGGCTCCAGGCATGCAGTCTGCATTAGTCTGTCATATCTCTCCAATACACAGATTTTCACTGATTATTCCTTAAGATACAGACTTTTCCATATTTTCTAAAAAGGGTATACTGAAGTTGCTTTCATTATAGTAAATGGGGTGGGACAGAATTATTCCTTCTATGTCACACCCAGGCTGCATCTGTTTAACTCCCATGATCCAGATTTATCTCTGTGTTACTCCCAAGTTATAATACTTGGGAGTAACACAGAGATAAATCAGACTTCTTGTATTTTGATGATCCAGTTTTTCTTATCTTCCACTTTCTTGTGAGTCAGAAGGTTGAAAAGAACTTACCTGTCTCCACTCCTCAGGAGGTCATATACCCAAGAGATTTAAAGAAACAAATACCCCATAAACTATTGAGATTAGCAAATATAACAGAGACCAGTTCTAGAAACAGCAGAGATGCTTCTATTCAGGAATGATATGGAGAGATTAGGCAGGCACAATTATTCAGGTCTCAATAAAAGGCAATGATGTTAGCTGCCCACTTTTCATGGATACCAACTAGGCCAAAAGCCTAAAAGGGACAATGATGTGTTCTTTGCAAACTTGTCACAGTAGGTATGCTGTTTGTATGCCTGTTTTTATGACTTGCACTTCTTATGATATTTTGGTGGAGTAAAAAACAAATCATGGGCTTAGGGACGATGTCTCCTGTCCTTCCTTCCCCCACCAGGGCTGCTTCACTGAAACTTTTTTTTTGAGGTACTACAGGAAATATGTACCTGGCAGGGAAGCCGGGTGCTTGAGAGACAAACAGCACCTGACAATTGCTGGCATTTGTAAATCCATGTCTACATTATAGAGCTTCCATTAACAGAGGGGAAAAAGCCCATCTATAGCAAGATGCACCTTGCCTTGAAGTAGTTGCCTGAATGGAGGTCTCTTGTTGATGTGCTTTGTGCCCCCAAAGTGCTGATGTTGCTTGGTCAAGTATTGGAAGAGGTGACTGCCCATGACATCAGTGCTTAGAGCTGGATAAGATAAATCCCTCCCAGGGCATATAAATTACAGTCTGGCATTTTATGGGCAGTGCCTGCCTCTCTATGCTCTGAGCAGAGAAAACTTTGATAGTCTGACTTAGGAGTCTAATAGGGGGGTGTGAAAAACCCAGCAGTAAACACCCACTAGCTCTTACAGGTAACACAGTATGCTCTGCCCATGCAATCTGTGAATGAGCAAGAAAACAAAACTATGTATTGGTAAAAAGAGCTTTTTCCTTTATCTGTTGTAAGTTTGCACTTTTCTTTTTAAGTAGAGTAGTGCAGTTTTGATTTCTTATGCTTTAATTTGACAAATGGCTTGAACACAGGACTAAAATTATTTTAAATTTTTGGGATTTGTTTTAGCCTGGATTCTCAGTCTGATTCACTGGTCAGACTTGGTTATGTGAGCTGGTGCAAGAAAGGGTCAGAGTAGCTGAAGATGAGGCAAGGCAAACTGCTGGTTTCACATCAGTGCCTGCTTCTGGTAGTTTAAACTTTTAGTGAAGTATAGTTTATCTATGCTAAGCAAGTTGATTCAGGAAACGAGGAGCAAAACTGTCTTGTAACCTACATGACTGAAGTGTTTATGATTCCTGTAGGATTTTTTTTTTCCTGAGAAATACCAGTTGATGTTATAAATAGCATTTCACAGTTTAGGTCAGAGGTTCCAGGGATGTCTGATATCTTCTGACATTGTTTAGAAATATAAAACTAATAAGGAAGTAATTTCTGGCTATTATATCTCTGTAGTAAGTGTAATGCTTTTCTGGCCGTCTGATCATGGTTGAGGCAGAGAAATTAAAAAATAAAAACAGCTAAAGCAAAGTCAGAATCATTGTGCTTGTTGTGCACTCCTTCTTCAATATTTCTGGCCTGGGACCACCAGGGATCAGAGATGATTCCATTAGTGAGCATGTGTGACAAGCCTTTTATCAGATAGCTGCCAACATCCAGGGCAGAAAAGGTTATCATGCAGCAACTCATAACAGTTTTTACTTTCACTAGTACTGTCTGGAATTTTGAGGATCTTAAGCTATGTACAGGCCTTGAGCTGATCTTTATTTCTCCACAAAATATGTAAGCAGTATTAATTTTACATCTGAGATTACAAGTGTCTAAACCTGACTCCAGAATAAGTTTCATGCACTGTCACTGCTGGATACAGTCATAAATTTATCACTTCATGGTAGAATTTATAGCAACAGTTTCATCCATTATCTAGTAGGGTGTGTTTCCCAAGGTGAAGATTAAGCAGATCATGCTTTACTCTGACCTTGCCCCCCCCCGACAAAGTTGATAGTAAAACCCCAAGAAGACTTGTGCAATCTCTGGGCAAAGATTTCTTATGCCCATCCTGGTTTTGGGCTACTTTGTATGACTCACAAAGTGCAAGAAGATGAAGTAAGAAGCCTAGAGCTGAATGATGAAGACATAGCATTCAATGCTCTGTTTCCTCAAAGATGTAGTGTGTTTGAAGACACAATTATTTGGCCATGTTGGAGCTGAAGATTTCTGTCTATACTTCAACTAAATGCATTTGTAAAAGTAGCATCACTCATGCAGAAGAGGTAGAGAAATTTTTGCAGAAATCAGGTTTTCACTTACTTTCTCAAAGTCTCAAAACCAGATGATTGGTTGCAACATGGTCAAGAGCAGAATCTGTATACAGTCTCTGGTTTTGCTTACCAGACCATCCTTCCTCATAGAGTTATAACTCCATTCTGGGAAGGACAAATTTCAAACTGTGTCCTTTAGTCATATGAATTGCTTTCCTCTTTAATGTTCCTATTAATTATGTCAGCAAAATAGCTCTCCAGTACAGATGCAGGTAGCTTGAAACCTCGTCTTTGCAAAACCTTTTTTCTTGTGTTCAGTACTTAATCTCACCAGAATCTCACTGGGACAGAGTCATGCTGAAGTAGTCAGGTAAGGTGACCCACTCCACTTCCACGTGTACCCCCGCATGGTGGATTTTTGTGCCTCTGTTTTTCCCCTGCTCTGTCTGCACAGTGGGGACATTGAGACACCCTTCTTTCCCAGGAGCACTCTAGAATTGCAGTCATTTCTGAGATGATCAAGTTCTCCTGGAAGACAGAATCTTCCTTGCTTTAATACTCAGTAGTTTCTTGGTAGTAAAAGAATCCATTGCCCAGGATGAGATTGTAATAACTCTAATGAAAATCAATAATAGGGAGGGAACCCTTCTTTTGTGAGAGCTGTATATTCCAATATCTACAATACTCCAGGCTTTCTCATCCTATTTGCTACCAGTGCACTTGACAGCACTCTGGCCAAAGTGTGCTTCTAACATAAGAACCCAGCATAGCCCATTTCTTTTCCTTTCTGCCTTTATTCCCTCATCCCAACAGTCAGCTCCTTCAGTGGGGAAATTAGATTTTAAAAAAAAAATTGTGGTTCACGATAAAGGCACTTTAATAAAGCAAAAGAAAAGGCTGTGCATCCAGAAGCAAAAGAAAACAAAATATTTATTCTCTATTTCCCATTAGCCAGCAATGTTCAGCCTGGGGAAGCTGAGGTTCAGAACATGTAATGGTTGCTTTGGAAGACAGAGGTCATAAATAACAAAAACCCTTCCCTGCTTCCTCTTTTTTAATCTTGGCTTTTATTGCTGAGCAGGCATCATATGGTATGGAATATACCTTTGGCAAGCCTGGGTCAGCTGCCCCAGCTGTGTCCCCTCTGAAGATCTTGTTCTACCCCAGCCCACTGGCCCTCGAGAGTCCAGGGGCAAGGTTGGAGAGAGAGCCTTGGTGCTGTTCAAGGGCTGCTCATGGCATGTTATCAACATCTTTCTAGCTACAAAGCACAGCCCTATTGAGGGCTGATTTTGGGGAAGTTAACTCCATCTCAGACGGACCCAATACAATTTCTTTTTTTAATTAATTGCTCAATACCATTTTTTTCTGACAAAAATGCTGTCAGCAGCTGAAGATGATAACCCTAATGTAGCTATGCAGCATTTAAAATTACTTCAAATTGCTGTGGTTAAATCACTTGATCTATGAAAATATTTATTTAATTTAAAGTATGTTAATGATATTAATGGTACCTTTTAAAACAGTATTTTGCATTAAATTCATTATTTTAATTTAGTTTTCATAAGGATTACCTGGAGGCTAGGGACATACTTTGTGTATTTTATTTTTAAAACTCATTGAGTTATCTATGCAGGAAAGGAAAGAGCTGTCTTATTCATAAAATGCCATTGAAAGATAATTTTAAAACATCTAATTATTCTCTGATGGATGTAGACAAGATAATTTATATGCTTTTTTTTTTTTTGTATACAGTATAAAGTAAAATTGAAGTTTCCAACTGATTTTGGAGTAAAGTTCATTTAATGTAGTTCAAAAGGTATATGAAGCCCAAATCTGTATTGGGAGGAGGCTAGAATTGGTTATTTTTATTGCTTGGTATTACATGGCTATTTATGTAGTTCAAACTGATAATGTCTGTTTGTATTGCAAGAAAAGCTTTCAACAAGGGAGGAACCACAGGAGCAGCTGGAAAATAGAGGTCACCCACCTCTGCAAGGGCAGCCAGCAGGTCCACCAGGGATGGCAGTAGCAGCAGAGCAGCTGGGCTTAGTGGTGATTTTGCCAAAACCCCATGAGCAGAAACTGCCAGCAAAATTTATTGAGTGAGCACTTTTCTGAGCCAGCCCAATCCCTTTCTCATTATAACTGTCCCAAACTCACACAGTGAGATTTAGCTTCTAGATTCAGCTCCAGTGACAAAATAAGAGTTGCAGGCTGGCATTGTTTAATTAGTATATACATCCCAAATTAATCCTATGTGTGCTACTTGACTTTTATAGACGTATTTATCATATGTAAATTTAAATATTCTAGAATGAAATTTGTTGAATATGTTAATTTTCAGATCTTCTGACTGAATTATTTTGCAGAAACACTTTGGTGTTCTATTTCTGATAACACTGACTGTTTGCAGAAACACAATTTCATTTCATAGTAGTGCAGTCTTGCTAAAAATAAACACTAAATTTGCTGACTTACATTTCAGTGTTAGCAGAAATGCAGCCTCAGAAATGCATTGCTCTTCAAGACAAACTGAAATGTCCTGACTCTGTCCATAGAGATGAGATTCAAGTTGTCAAAATAAGAATACATACATAACAGGAGTTGATTTGGAACCATGCCAGTACATTATACCAAGCCTATGCCAATATAAAGAGATAGAATCTCACTTCCATGCAGCTAACTTTGTACTCAGTGAAGTGCAAAAGAGAAACAATTTCCCTCTCTTTTCTTTCTTTTCTTTTCATGTTTTTTTGAGCTCATGCTTTGCATGCAACACACGGTTTGTATAACTGGGTGACAGTACAATTTTCTACTGTGTTTTATAGCATTCTGTGTTTTATAGAGGAAAGAACAGATGACAGAGTATGCCAGCTCCCATGGATGAGAATGGCAGGAATGTGCTGGGTTCAACCCTATGAGGCTGTCTCTTGTATTTTTGCTCATGGGATTGGTTGAGCACAGTTTTCTTCAGGGAAGTATGTACAATCATACCTTACCTGTCTGCCCCTCTGGTCAGGAGTTTGCATTTTCTCTTTTCTGCCCCGTGATATATTTGTTACAAAGCATTAAAAAAAAGAAAAAAAAATCAAACAGTGAGTATTTTCTATGTTATGGTGTTATCATAATGCCTCTTTTAGAGTAGCTGTTACTCATTTTGTTCATCTTGGCCTCTGTTTTAGTACTTCTGTAATTTTTATTCTGGAAGGGTTTTCCTGGCTATTTCACATGTTGATCAGACAGCACATGATTGAGACGGAGCCTTTGACTTTTACAATTGTTGTTCACAGCAAGAGCAAAGCAAAGGGATTCAAATATTACCAGAGATGTATAATTAAAAATGTGTCCTGCCTGTGCTGACAAAGTGCTTCTGTGGCATTTCAGAGCTTGGGCAGAGTCAGACCCCTGGTCCCACTTAAGCAGTGGAGCAAAGGTCTCTCATAATACCAGCCTCTGGCTCTTTGTACTCTGGAGAGTCTGCAGGCTGCTCATGCCTTTTTCCCACGCTGGGGAAGAAGGAGCTTCCATCTATAACACACCAAAGACAGAGGCTGGCACAATGCACAGGGAGAGCATTTTTTATGCAAATGCATGGAGCAAATTGTGCATCCCATCTCTCTAACAGAGATAATCCCTCTCAAGGTGCAACTTTTTCTTGTGCTTCTACTGGGAGGAGGCAGCTTTGCCCAACTGCCACCCCCCTTGTCCTGGGGTGTATGTAGCCCTTTGTGAAAGGATGTGCTACTACACAAGGGGAGTAAAACTTCATAAAAATTATTTCTTGACATTTTCTGTCTTGCTACCACTCATAGGGCCTTTTTTGTGTATTCCCAGAACTAAACACAGAGTGATAAAGTAGTGATTTTGGGATTAATTGATAGATGGAGCTTTCTGATAATCCAGTGTGGAAGAAAGGTCATGTGTTATCTAAAGCAGTCAAGTGTCATAATGATGACCTTTAAATCAGTATTGCATGCATTGCATTAAAATTTACAATGACTAATCATTAACAAAACCAAAGTGCTCAGAAATAAAAGTGGCTGAAGCTTCTTTATTGCAAAATGTCCTAATAGAAATTTTCAGATGAACCACTCAATTAAAGCTTGAGAACATTTTGGGTTAGCCAGAAAGCTGCAAATTGGGCTGAAAATTTTCAGAAGGACTTTCATGTCTTAAAACTTGAGGTAACAAATTGGAGTTTCCATCTTGGACTGTGAGTTTGCACTGAAACAGAGTAAGCATAGCCTCAGAGAGGAACTGCAGCAACCTACAGTCTGAGAGACCTCAAGAGGGCTTTTAGGCCTTTACCACATTGGAATCACCTATACCTGTGTCACCCTGATGTAAGTTTTTCTGATATCTTTTTTAAGACCCCCACTGACAGACTATAAAGCCTGTTTAAATGATACATTTCAGTACCCCACTGATGATTAGAAAGTTTTACTGTGCTTTCATAGTGTAAAATATCTTCTTGTGTTCGTCTTCTTATGTTCTTGTTCTTTGCCTTCTGGCTTCCCTCTGCAGGTCAATCTGGTTCATCTAGCTTTTTCTTGTAGGTCCTGGTTTCCAGACTCCCTGTTTCATCTAGTGTCTCAACCTGCACACTAAATAATGATTTGAGCATGTTCAGAGCTAGTTACATGTCTCACAAGTTCATCTGGAAAAAATACCAAAAAGACTTTTGGCAGTTGAGGCCGTAGCAGAATCTGGGCTCTCTGAAATGCTCTTGTGACTGGCAAGTTGCACAGACATGGAAATGGATGTTCTCCTTCATGTTCACTTTTATCTTCCCTGCAGTCATGGATGCAAAAGTCACAGTTCCATTAATGATATTAATTCCTGTAGCCTGTTTTTCCTTTCTCCTAGAATATCCTAAGAAACGTGTTTCATTTGTTTGTGTAAATTGACTAAAACTAATCCAAGGTTGTGCCTACACTACGAAGGATGCCTGTACAGATAAATAGAAAATTCATCAAAACACAGTTCCTGCCAGATTGGATCCCAGGAGATTTGCAGCCTGATTCAGGTGAAAAGGGAATCTTATTCTCCTTAAGTTCCTAGGCTGAATGTCTCCTCACTCCCTTGACTAACTCCAGCACAGCAGGAAGCTCTGTTGATGGAAGGCACATGGTACCCCAATGTATATGGAATATCACACGGGCAGAGGAGGGGAGGTAGGCGGACAGAGTGACAGAGATGATGAGAGGACAGGACTGAAGCAGGAAGGCTGGCAGGACCTCAGCAGGTGGCACTCTTCCCTCTGGATCAGCGTGGGGAGGGAGCTGCTCCCAGCAGTGCACAGCATCACTCTGCTGACACACCAGCTCAGGATGCAGTCACGAAATCCAAAGCCTTGACCTCTTTTGATCGCTGGGTTTTTAATGGGAGTCGTCCTTGATTCATGTATAAAAATAGTTTACTAAAGGTTCTTGAAATTTCATAATCTGCCTAATGAGATGTCTATCTATAGCCGTGGCTCTGTAAATTATTCCCTGCTCCCTGCTCAGGCAGTGCAATCCTAAGACTATAAAGCCTGTTTAAATGATACATTTCAGTACCCCACTGATGATTAGAAAGTTTTACTGTGCTTTCATAGTGTAAAATATCTTCTTGTGTTCGTCTTCTTATGTTCTTGTTCTTTTGCCTTCTGGCTTCCCTCTGCAGGTCAATCTGGTTCATCTAGCTTTTCTTGTAGGTCCTGGTTTCCAGACTCCCTGTTTCATCTAGTGTCTCAACCTGCACACTAAATAATGATTTGAGCATGTTCAGAGCTAGTTACATGTCTCACAAGTTCATCTGGAAAAAATACCAAAAAGACTTTTGGCAGTTGAGGCCGTAGCAGAATCTGGGCTCTCTGAAATGCTCTTGTGACTGGCAAGTTGCACAGACATGGAAATGGATGTTCTCCTTCATGTTCACTTTTATCTTCCCTGCAGTCATGGATGCAAAAGTCACAGTTCCATTAATGATATTAATTCCTGTAGCCTGTTTTTCCTTTCTCCTAGAGTATCCTAAGAAACGTGTTTCATTTGTTTGTGTAAATTGACTAAAACTAATCCAAGGTTGTGCCTACACTACGAGGGATGCCTGTACAGATAAATAGAAAATTCATCAAAACACAGTTCCTGCCAGATTGGATCCCAGGAGATTTGCAGCCTGATTCAGGTGAAAAGGGAATCTTATTCTCCTTAAGTTCCTAGGCTGAATGTCTCCTCACTCCCTTGACTAACTCCAGCACAGCAGGAAGCTCTGTTGATGGAAGGCACATGGTACCCTAATGTATATGGAATATCACACGGGCAGAGGAGGGTAGGCGTGGACAGAGTGACAGAGATGATGAGAGGACAGGACTGAAGCAGGAAGGCTGGCAGGACCTCAGCAGGTGGCACTCTTCCCTCTGGATCAGCGTGGGGAGGGAGCTGCTCCCAGCAGTGCACAGCATCACTCTGCTGACACACCAGCTCAGGATGCAGTGCGAAATCCAAAGCCTTGACCTCTTTTGATCGCTGGGGTTTTTTTAATGGAGTCGTCCTTGATTCATGTATAAAAATAGTTTACTAAAGGTTCTTGAAATTTCATAATCTGCCTAATGAGATGTCTATCTATAGCCGTGGCTCTGTAAATTATTCCCTGCTCCCTGCTCAGGCAGTGCAATCCTAACACAACTGTGCTTTGATGTCAGACATCACTGTCTTTCTAGACAGCGGTGGTCCTGGACTGTACAGTTGGAGCATTTTGAGATGCAAATCCTTGTATTCTTACAGACTGTGTTCTGTGTTGTGCAGGCTTTTCAGCCAGTCAGTCAATCTGTTTGCAGAGTGAATTTAGTGAGAGCTTAAACAACATAAGATCGAAGTGTAACACGGTATGATTGTACCCTTACTTCTTAATGAACTCTTTAAACAGGGAACCTGATCTGGGTGTCTTGTTCACCCTAGCCCTATCCCTTGTAGCATTATAAAGAAAAGAAAAAGAAATTTTGGCAATAAATGGTTATAATGAGTTTGAATCCCCAAGGTGTACCTGTACCAAAGCCTCAAGGATTTCTTGCCTGCTTTCTTTAAGCGTTGTTTTCTGGCAGTGTATGTGAAGTTTCACCAAGGACTTGTATTTGAGTCTTTGTATCACAGCAGGAATTCAACCCAGGGTCAGGATTGTCTGATTCTTTGCTGACCGAGGCTTGCAGAGTTGTTGACTTTGCTTAATTGAGGAGCCTCCCTTTGTTACAGTCTCTTCAGAAGTCTTGGGTAGTAGGTAGCTTTGTGTCGATTTATTGGCATTTCTCTCCTCAGGGTATATTTTTATTAAGACATATCAGAAGAATGACTTTTTCTACCAACCACTGGTTTTTTTTTTTTGTATGCACCTCTTTGAGAGGGCTCCTTAAGACATCTAGCTTGAGTATACTTATGTTCTACTGGCTGGCCTGTTCTTTCTGAGAGAGATTGATTTTGATGCCTAACTGTCCAGCTGTGAATGCTTCTGTGATGTGGAGTTCCAGCTGCTGGGAACTGATTGAAGTCCCATCAGCAAGAATAGCTTGTGCCTCTTGGGGAAACAAAACCATTTTTTGCTCCCCAGAGCCCTGGCTAGGCTGTAATACCTGTGGCTCTATTCCTCTTCACTGGCACGTGGTGTCACACACTTACTGTCCTCCTGCAATTCCATTCTCTTAGGATGTGGCAAATGAGAGTATGGTGGGGTTTGTTGACTGTCTGACACAAAGCACATTGGGACAGTGAAATTTTTTCCTGTTGTAGCTGCATTGGAAGTTTGTGGCCAAGCTGCCCTCCCAGTCACTGACTATTGGAGAGGGGTGATCTTTTGTGGGGAGTCTCACAAAGGTGGTTGCAAAAGAAGTAATTCAGCCTTTCTCACTGTGGCTGAGGTGGTGGTGTCCAGGGAGTGTACATCCCTAGTTTGGGTGGGCTACTTGGGGAGTGCTGTCAAAGGAAGAATACATCTCCTTTATTGACAGCAGGTATGAACATGTTGTGATCTTTTCTGAAGAAATACATATCACATCCATTAAATATCATAATTCCCAGATAATTTGAGATACAGCCCATAGTGATTCAAATTCAAAATTAATTTTTTTTTCACCACATCAGAGGTTTCATGAGGTTCAACAATAGAGATGAATTCTGAGACTTAATGCATGATCTCAGACTAAACTAAAAACCTGCAGTGACGACTAGAGTAGGTCCAGATTCCCTGAACAATAAAGTCATCTGGGCCAATCTTGATATCAAACCACATGGATAGGAAGTGCATGTGTATGGTAGACATTCTTATATCAAACAAGTCTGTGGAAGGTGGTTTTTTTCCCTTTAAGACATGAAATACTCTAGGATACTAAAAATTATGTTTAAAAGGTTCCCTCAGGCTCTTAAAGGAATTACTGGTATGTCAGCCTGTTCTTCTAAGTTTTTCTAAGCCTTCTGATGTTTACATTTTTGTAATGGAGTTTGTCATACACTTTTCATGTAAATAATGATTGTTTTGCATTCCTTTCTGGAGGAGGAGAGAATTGACAGACTGTTGGTTTGACCAGTGTGGTTGGAGAGGTGGCAATTTCATCCTTCAATACATGGTCACTTTTGGAATTCTATAAATAAGGTTCAGAAATAAATCCCCCCTTTTTTGCCTTGGACATCTCAGAGAGCGAACGTAGTTCATTTCGTGTCGTATTGCAACACCGGTATCAGACATTCTCCAGCTCTAAAGATCAAGTTCATTATGGGGTAAACAAAAATTGTGTGGGAAACTAGAATTATGTACCATATGGCACATCTAAAATGCTCAGTAATTTGGAGAGATGGTTTGCTCAAAACAAATTTTACAGCAAACCAAGCTGTAAATTTTCTATAGCTTTGAAAAATCAGCATGAACGAAATAAGGGGGCAAAACACTGAAACGTATACCCCACCCCACTTCTTGAATGTGGGTTTGAATGATTGTGTTTTTTTCATTTTACAAAAGTAGACATGAGACCTTTTCAACTGTCAACCAGTGTTGATTAGCACTTTAGAGTAGGGACCTGAAAGCATTCTGTAGACATGACTGAGTTCATACCCAGTGTTTCTTGACAGGCATTTCTGTAGCAATACATTTCATCTGATTCTGGAATGTTTGCATTCCCTGCTTGCTTTGTCAGGAGAAAGACAGCAACATGCAAAGAGGTGGACTGCAATATTTAAGTTTTCAGACCTAAGAAGGACACTATCTTCATTTTGCAGCTGGAAGGCAGAAGGTCAGAATGGAAGTGATTGCCCAGCTTCCTCCATGAGGTCTCTCACAGTACTGAAAGGATCAACCAGGTCTTTTGATCTTCAGTCCTGCACTATCAAGACAAGATTGTCTTTCCCAATCTGCTGGACTCTCTTGTGTACTCCCATCAACACTTGCTTTGCTTCTTCCTACCTTACCCAGAATATATTATATAATATATTGTATAAAATATAACAAAATACCATTATTTGGAATACTATTTTTTTCCTTCAGACCTACAATACAATAAGGTACATCTTGAACATTGCTGTCTGAGGCGTTTAGGCTACTGTAATACACACTAAAATCACTGTAGTTGCACTTTTTAGTGAGTCAGCATCCCAATAACATGGTTGACAGCCTCCCAGTTTATACCCTGTTCTGTCTGCAAAGGTTGCATTTGCAAAGCAAAGTCTTCTGGCAGCTAAGAAGATCCCACACTCAGCTGTAGCACATGGCTGACGGTCTTAAGGGTAAGAGTTCCCCCTGTCTGACTGACAGGTACACAGTTGTGGTAGGCATTTCAACACAGCAGATCCTGGCTCATGCTGATTTCCAGTGTGTATTGCCTGGCACTTCTCATTCATTGGAGAAGCAGGTCATCTCCTGGAATGGCCTGTTCTTTCTCTTTGGTTTTGGCTGACTTTTTTTTGTTTTGTGTTGCGGTGAAGCAATATCCTGTTATCCCAGTCCCTCAGGTGTGCCAACCTCTTCCTTCCCCTCCCCCTTGCCCCCTTGCTAGGTGCTGTCCATCAATCTTAATATTCCAGCAAGGGCATCGTGTGATTGGCTAAAGTTCAAAAGATGCCACTCATGCCTGGGGTCACTGGCCTCTCTAGGTGTCATTGTCCCCTGAGACTCACCCCCTCCCACCTGGTTGGTGGCACACCTATCCCTTCCCTCCCCCTGCCCCCCCCAAGCTTTAAAGGACACTGAGACCATGCGGTTGGCATTCTGTGGGAGCTGTTACCACGATTCAGAGATTTGTGACCCTGGAATAAAGCTCTGGATTCAACCCTCCGGCAGAATCTGTCTCCTTTTCCTCTTCACCTCGCCTAAGGACTTTCCACCAGAGGTAAACTTAGTTCCTGCTTGCCTGGACTTGTTTCAAGTGCCTAGCTGCAATTTCCAGCTATCCAAAGGTGTCTTTGAGGTGAAAACCACCACAGCTGCCTCCTTTGGTCCAGCAGCAAGGGTCAGACGAGCCCAGGCACGTTCCATCTGGCAATATTGGGATCATATTCCAATAGTTTTGTTTTTGGGAGAAAGAGGGTGGGAAAAGGGGGCAGTGTTTTGTTTTTACTGCTTATTTTGTTATTTTCATCCTTTAGGGTCTAAAAAAGGGAAAGTGCAAGCATAAATGAGGCTTCTGGGACCCACACATTTAGTTGCATGGATCAGCCATCTGCTTTGCATGCTCTACCATCACTCCTCGTTATGCACTTATTATGGGAATATTTATTCTGTGAATGACTAGCTGTTTGCTCTTCATGTGCTTCCATCTGCATATATATTTGCTAAACCACTCCCCTTAGGCATATGAAAGTTTGGCTTTCCCTTTCAGATGGCTGTAATTATATGGTTAGATTTGCCATATCGTCAGCAGCATGCTCAGCTCCCACATCCACTGCAGGATGCACATGTGGAAGATGGACTGGCAAAAATAATTTGCACAACTCCTGGGGTATGAAAAAGGTTGAGTTTTAGAGTGACAGCCCGTAAAGAGGGAACCTGTGTAGGAATTTTGTAAGCCTTAGGGGTAACAATATGGTAAAAATGACTGGGGATGAGCCATGGACACATCTCGGTATAAATAGGGCAGTGGATTGCTAGGAAGGATGAAGTGGTTCTGTTGGATCCTGTGTGTCCCATACCTGGCAGATTTGCCTTCACTGAAGCTCCCAGTGAGCTTTGAGGGGAACTATGTGAGAAGACCCCATATGGGCCTTCCTTCTGAGAGGATCTAGAACAAGACTGAGTTGCAGATAAGGGTAGGGAAGACAGGTTCTGGTTCCTGAATTACTTAAGTTTTCCAGAGTTGCACCATGCACCATGCATGCAGGAGTGGAAAAGCAACCAAAGTAAAAATGTCTTGGGATTTAGGGCTTTGTTTGCTTGCTATCTGCTGGTTTTGTTTTGTTTTTCCTGCAGCAAATTACTCAAACTTATTCAATTGTTACTATCTTCTCACTAACTCTGCTCCTGTTAAATTCTAACTGAATCCTAAGAGACAAGGTCAGATCATCAGCAGTGTCCATCACATTTGGCATATGGTACCACTTTTCTTGACTAGCTTGAACATCCAGAAATCATGTACTTTTGAAAATCAATTATTCTCCTTCTCATGGTAATCAACATGGTAGCATTTTGTCTTCAAAATCTTCATCCCAGGAGCATGGATGTTTGAAGTGCTTGCCAGAGACCCAGCTATCCCCAGGGAAATTATGTTTCAGGCATATCTCACTTTAAATAATTTTTAAAATAAACACTTTGCTTTGTCTTGTGTATGAATTATGACTGTAATGACATCTGGTTCTGAGTTTCCTTTCTCAGCATTTCCTCCCTCCAGAGTTCTCCTGATGATAATGTTGCTCAGTGTGGAAATGAGCCTATCTATTTACCTGACAATTTACCAGTGTGCTGTTAGGCTGCTTTTTATATTGAAAACTATTAATGCCCTGAATCTCATATTGTGAAGATCAAAACTGGCTCCTCAGCAAAGCATACAGTAAATCCCAATTTCGGGGATGGATATAGCCAGGCAGTAGGCACTGGGCTTTTGGGGGATGCACAGGTAAAGCATAAAGCAGAGTGGCTTACTGGAGGCAGTTCAGTCCCTGAACATCCTTCAGCACAATGAGCTCCAGCAGACTTGGCACAAAATTGCAAGAGCTTTGAAGAATGCAGCAGTTCTACTGATGACTGTGGTGAAGGCATCTATGTTCTCTGTTTAGCCCTTCCTAATCCAAGGAACTCTTGATGAACTTTGCATATTGAAAGACAAAAGATAGATGAGGGATTTTCAGGCATAATGGCTTTTATTGATGAAGATTTTCTTTTTTCTTGTTGTTATCTTTTACCTCCCAAGAAGACATTAGTTAGAGTTGGTGTTTTATTTGTACTGTTTGATTCATGGCTTTTGAGTGAGTATATTGATGTTACACAACATCCTATCATTAACTGCTTCTCTGAACGTTCTCTTCAAGTTTTTGCAAATCATTGCTGCATTACAGGCTCACTGTTGGGACCAATAATTTAAGACGTGTACTTTTAACTTAAAATTGCTTTGCGCATAATGCAAAAGCAGGCACAATTGTGGCTACTTGAATATTTGGGAATAATGTTGTCAACATTGTGTGAGAAGACACTGTGCAAGTGAAGGCTTTGATTCTAGTCCTGCAGATCCAGGGATACAGTTATTCCCATGGGGCTTTGCAGGAGCCCTTCTACAGGAATTTCTTCAAGGTCTCAGAGCACCGTGCCCGAGGGAAAGTTCAGCAGCATTGCAAGCACCTAGACCATGGGTTCCCAACTTTTAGATAATCGATTTCTCACTAGAGTATATTGATAATGTATTGTGTCTTGTTTAATCTCTTCACTAAAATCTCTCTCTGGTCTATTGTATGTCTTCTTTATAATTTTTCTTGTTCCATGACTGTCCTCACACATTCTGCATTGTTACTTGTCCACTGCCAGCTTTGCTGACAAACCCAGGACTTAGAGTGAGGTTTATTTGGCTAACATCACCCAAAGCCATTGGGGTGTCTCTGCACCATGCTCTCATGTGATTATGATATAGGAATATATAACACTGACATCCAACATTGCTTCAAAGGATCTGTATGGATCTGAACTCTGTACTTCATCTGTGACATTGTCATGAGTCACCACTCAGGTCTCTCATCCCTCAGAAAACTTAGGAGTCCTTCACATTTTCACTGCAGTACAAATGATTTCATAGATATAGAGTCAGTTTATTCACCGTGGAAAATAACTTATTTCTGTTTTGTTAATGTGCTGCTTCAGAGAAATTAGAAATAATTGCAGAATAATCAGAAAGAACTTGCTGGCAGATGAAAAACCTAATTTGTATGAAAATCAAGAGCAAAAATATTGTTTAAGTAGGCTGTATTTTCTTTGGATACATGTACCTCAGCATAAGAATTTCATTTATAACACTTGATATAAATAGTGTGATAACACTTCACAGAACCTCCACTTATCAGGGGAATTCCAACTTCTTACAGAAACTGAAGCATGCTCGTTGTCATGCCATCCTTGTAAATATTTTATGTTGGCTTAAGACTCAAGGGCAGATGTCTATTTTTACTTAGTGTTTGTGAAGAATTATGAACCTAAAAAGCTTTTGGTATAAGGCATTTAGCAGTAGCAAAACCAGTTCAAAGCTGTCTCCAGAAACAGAAATTGCAGAGCACCTTTTTTGTTTGTTTTGATATTATACTTAATGTCTGGCATACTTCTCTGGCAAAAATGTCTGTAATAAATAGTTGTTCCAAATAACAACGTACATTCAACAAAGTAGCTTGGAAGTCGGTATTTAGAAAGTGTAGCCTTCCTTTTCCCTGAAAGCAGTTGCTTTGCATTGACATCTTCAGCAGTAAGTTGCTATTTGTACTCCTTCTTTTTTTATTCTATTTCTTTCATCTGCAGCCTAGCATTGCCTGCCTGCTGAAATAATGGAATTCATAGACTGGCAGAGACAGTGCATCCTGTATTGTCTGGTGTCCCAACAAAATTTCCTGGATATCTACTGGTTTCTCAAATAAATTATATAAAACTTCTATTTGGATCCTAATCTGAAGTTCTTAAAACCACAAAAAATGCGTCATGTGCTCATGATTAAAGTGAGAAAGTTTAAGAGCTAAAGACTATTACTGTGCAGATTAGCAGTGTAAATGTTGAGCTGCCTGGGCCATATGGCCTGGCTCCTCGGCTGCATTCGTGTGTTTGCACACAAGGCAGAGAGATTCATTCAGACACTTCCATTAACCCAGCATTAATATTGATTTTAAAATTCAGATTTCAATAATTTCATGCTCTTTCTGTATCCCTGGCAGGCTCTGAAAGCCAGGCACATTACCAGTGAGCATGGCCATTTCTATTTGTCAGCTTCTGCCTGTGTGAGTGCCGGGCTTGACTCGGTGCTGCTGCGAGAGGCCGGTGTGTGACATCAGTACTAATTAAGTTTGAATACAGAGCTATGTTTGAGAGCCAAAGGAAGTGCAGGAAGGAAGCTGAGTGTCAGTGAGTCATGTCAGATGAATGCATGGCAAGCGGTTATTGATAACATACAGCCAAACCACAATGTTGATTTTGGAAGATTTGGCATGGGAACTAAAAGCAGCATCCTGACCTCAGCTGCAATTTGTTTGTATTCAGATTTCCAATAACGCTGTTTTGGTTTATTTGGAAGAATTGTTTCTTTTCAGATTCTCTGTCTTTATTTATCTCACAGTTCTTGCTAGAATAAGGACCCTCAGGGACTAGAACGTTTAATCTGTGTGAACAACGCCTCAGCATTTTTCTGAAAACTGTCTACCATTTTCTGTGTGAAGGAAAAATGTCTCTTTAGTGGCAGGCACCCTGCCTTGTAATTTCCGTTGTGTGAGCTTGGACATCTGTGTGATTACCCTCTGGGAACACTTGCAGCTTGACACACATGCATCTAGTCTAGCTATTTTTAATCATTGCTTTTCAAGTATCTGTAGTGAGTTTGGTGACATGAATGGGAATAGTGTTTTCCAAATTTGAGTCCTTTGGTATTTGCTGTTTGTAGTTCCTCAACCCCACTAAAATCTCAAAGTATCATAAAGGTTAATCACTTCCAACTGTCCAGGAAACTTCATTTCTTGAAAATATTACAGTGCCCACAGAACTTGAATGTAAAGCCACATTTGAAGAAATAAGAAATATCAAATTCCTGTTTTAAGTGTAGCCATAATTATTTTAGAACATGACCTATTGGGAACCACATAGTCTTTGGGCTTTTTAAAAGTTATTTTCAAATTGAAATATGATTGTTTATGGTTTTGGCTTAATTTATAGGAAAGATGATTGTTCGGAATCAGCAACAATTACTATGATAGGGGTTCATTTTACTCCTTGGGATAAAACTGATCCCAGGTAACACTCGTTTCCTTACTTATCCCATTCTGTCACGGCTCCAGGGACTATACCTTTACTGTTTATCCTTTTGCAAGAAAAACTTCTGTACCACATCTGCCATTGTCAGTGTGTGAAGTAGTTGTAAAACAAGACCTGAAGAGTAATGATCCACTTCAGGTCTCAGCTTTCTGACTGACTCTTAATCAGTAAAAGACACTTGAAAAAGCACAGCACAGTATTTGGACTCGCGAAACAGTATTTTAAGAGAGGTTACAGAAGTAAAATTTGATTATATAAATCTCATTGTACTGATCAAGTCATGAAGAATACCTTGTATTACAAGTTATAAGCTGGTTATTTGAAGGTTAATAGAACAAGAGATGAAAAAAAAGGCTTTAAAGAATTCCTGTAAACTATATTTCATTCCCTTTGCCACAGTGTAGGATCAGGTAGATCTATGTCACTTCTGAGAGATGTTTGTATGCTCTCGTCTTGAAGACCTCTCATGACGGAGACCCCACAATCTCACAGTGCAACCATTGTTTTGCTGTGTTTTAACATTCAAAATTACATTCTTGAAAGTGGAGTCTGAAGTTTCTTGCACATTAAAATAATTTCCTCTTGTCCTCCTCAGCTGTGGAAAAAAGATTTTTCCTTTCTTGTTATAACATACGTTTTGAAACTACTCTCAGGTTTCAGCCCACTCTTTTCTAGATTAACAGTCCTACTTCATCTGGTTTTCCTGTGCAATTAGCATTTTCTATATCCATGATAATTTTTTGTTTCTGATCTCTGGTCTATGCTCTTTTTGACATGCATTGCCTAAAACTGAATTTTTCAGATAAATGCAGTTCAGTAGGAAGCACGCTAAAGTTCATGGAGCCCTGTCTGACACAGGAGACTCCTAACTCACGAAAGTAACCCCTTCTGGATTCAGCAGAGACACTGACTAAATGCTTCTTTGTGGAAAATGAGTGCAGTCCTGCCACTCAGATCTACCAAACTTTACTGCAGGGATCACTTTCCTCATCCATCACTTCAGTCATATTCTTTTTTTACTCCCCAAGCCATGCCTCTGTCTTTTGCTGTGTTCAGTCCCCAAGCCATGCCTCTGTCTTTTGCAGTGTTAAGGGTAAGGTCTTTATTTTCACTTGCAACTTCCTTAATAGCCTGTGTCTTTCTTATCATGTACACTTCTTGGCATACTTGCTGACCTTCCATCTCTCCTTTCCCCAGTTCCAAATGTCTAGATTTACAAGTTCCTCTGTGATCTCTCTTAGTTGGGGCCTCACACTTTAGGAAAATTCTTTGTAAACAGCCAGGACGGAACAACAACCTTCCTTTTAAAGCCTTCTTAAAACTCCATTTCTGCAAACCTAGGTGGGAGCTGGGCCATTTGTACACCACAAGAGGCAGTGCATCAACCAAACACAGCTGTGGTGCTTCTTTTTTCTCTCTGGTCTGCAGGCATGTTGCCTCATCTCTCCTTTACACTTACAAGGAAAGCTTTTTGGAATATAGGGCATGGTTTATGTGTCAAATGAGAAGTACTTCACACAATAGATTGGTCTAGAGTTAACATGATAATCCTGACAACAGTGCTGGTAAATGTGCTAGAGAGATATGGCCCTATGCAGATCTTACTGCTCCTTGTACAAGGAGCCAAGTATTTCCAAGACAACTCTTATATCTTCACATATGTTTTTCCAACCCATAGAATTATGCTTTAATGGTATTTCCACAGGAGAGCAAGGTGAGCCAAGGACCGGTCATTACAGAGGCTTTTCCATGTAACTGAGTGGTTCAAGAAAACATTATGAAATATTATCTTGGCAAAGGATATAAATGTGAAGAACAGCTGGTAATCCCATGAAGATCCTGCTCATCTATAAATTAATGCATGCCACTGGGGAGACTGACAATTTGTCTTGGAAGTTGAAATGGTTGAAAAGAGGTTTTGGCACTCAATCAGCAAAGGATATGACACTCATAAAAATATAATTAGATTTATGACACAGTACAACAGTTATTTGGGTTTGGATATATTTATAAGAAATCAAGCATCTATTTCTTGTATCTATGTGTGTGTAAAAATTAAATTTTGTTCCATTGGGAAAGAGTCAAAACTTCCTTTCTAAACTTTTCTGAAGAGCATAGCTTCTACCAAAAGAGCTCAATAAAATGTATTTGCTATTTTGAGGGCCTCTTCATTGAACAAATGGTTTTCTTACAGCCCTCCTCCTCCACTGCTTCAGTTTTACAGCATAATGAAAACAAGATGCAGCAAACTGTAAGTGAGGTAGGATCAGAAGAACAGTTTTAGAGGGGTAGCAGCTGAAGACATTGCTTAACAGTTACATAACTGGAAGAAAGGCCAGAAGATATAAATGTTTCTCATTTATCCGTGCATATGTAGATATGCACATAGGCATAAAGAAAGAAGGGTTGCTAAATATGCCTTGGTGCCATAAATATGTGTGCAGATAAATAGGAAAGATAATCAGGCATCCAGAAAACTAAATTTGCTTTATGTAGTTAAATTTAATGTAGATATGTCAACTTTGCTATGTGTGTATGGGAGGATTGATACTACCTGTTTTATTGTTATACGATACACTACATCTCTGTGCATCCTTCTATCCAGGGACTCCCAAACAGAAACAAGGTAGTTTTATGTATGTACTAGTG
The DNA here is from genome assembly GCA_024865655.1 of Emberiza elegans. Taxonomy (NCBI): domain Eukaryota; kingdom Metazoa; phylum Chordata; class Aves; order Passeriformes; family Fringillidae; genus Emberiza; species Emberiza elegans. Next base: position 18,827,511 of record JALJVW010003023.1, on the reverse strand, counting down.
AATCCCTTCAAATACCCATCTCTGTATTCCCTGCCTCACCTCTTCCTAGAGATGTTCTCTTCCACAGAGAAGCCCTCTCCACCTATTTGATGCAGATCCCAACACTTCAGTTTAAGAAACCTACTTTCATCATCAGAGGAAGAGTTCAGTGCTCTTGCTTGCTTTTTTATAGCACTACCAAAATCAAAGAGTTTTTGTCTCTATTTTTTGTATCTCACCTGTCTTCAGGTCTGCTCTTCTTCATTACCTCTTCTCCCAAGTAACAAGTGACAGGATGAGAAGAACAGGCTCCAAGTTCCACTAGGGGAGGCTTTGATTAGATATTAGGAAAAATATTTTCACAGAAAGGGTTATATAGTATTGTAACAGACTGCCTAGGGAAGTGATGGATTCACCATCCCTGGAAGTATTAAAAAAAATGTGGATATGGCACTTGAGGACATGGTTTGATGGTTAACCTGGTGGTGGTACAGGGTTAACAGTTGGATTTGATGATCTTGAACATATTTTCCAACCTCAGTGATGCTGTGATATGTGTTATCTTGTTTCTGTTAATGATGGTTAGCCGATCTTAGATTTATTTTGTCTTATTTTTGTTATGTGAAAAACAGGCATCTGGTCACTGTCTTTTCTGTGCTGAATTTTGCACATTTAAGTTTTTGCAGTATTTTTATGTTTGATTTTTTTAAATGTAAAAACACCTTTTTATTGAATGAGATGTACAAATACACCTCTGAATGCTCAGTGTTTGCACCTGGGAAAGAAAAGGAGAACCAAAGGGAGCACTGCAATTTTATTCTAAGTAGTTATTTTTTTCCTACTCCAATCCCAGGCTATGACTCTAGACACAGGCTGAATTGTCATCCTGATTGTGACCATTTCCTTTGTGGTCAAAGGCAAAAATGCTTCTGATTGCAGACCTGCATCCCAGTTTTCATCCTGTGGCCTCAGGAAAAAGGGAAAGGACAGCCTTAATTGTAGTCTTCCTTCCTTTGAATATCTAGTGGTATTTCCAATAAAGCCAATCCATTCTGTACCTGAGAGAAGGATCATCTATCCCTACATCTGCTATTCAGTTCAAATAGCCTGGGGGCTTTCTAGAGTTACGAATCATTCTGTGAAAACCCTCCTGAGGTCTTTTGATACAGCATCCCAGATCAAATTGATATGCTGCTTCTGCCTTCTCTGACCTATGCAGTGATGTTGATGGATAAGACTCTATTTCTGTTAGTTCACTTGCTTTAGCAAGCACTGGCTTAAGTGCATCTTCTGCTGTATGTAATGGCAGATGCTGCCAAACGTGACTCACATTTTCTCTTTGTTCCCTGGTACAGCAGACTCTCCATTTGCTTCTCAGCATGAGAAGCAAACTTATTTCTTAATTAAAAAAACAAACAAACAAATTGGCAAGAGCCTCAGACAGCGAGATGTTTTGGGTAAAAGGCTGTGCTCATTAGCATTTCTCCACTAAAGAACAGCAAATTTCCAAACCACGCTGTCTGGGACAGGATCCTAACCCTATGAAACTGTATGGGTCTGGAGAGGAAGGAAGATAGTATGTCTCCAAGAATAAACAGCTTTTCTATCACATTTTCCTTGCTGGCTGTCCTGAATGCATGACACATGATAGTGCAATGCTTTCTGTTTTTAGAAAGACTGCAATGATGGAACTGCTCTATGCAATTTAGTATGTCATATGAATTTTCTGTAGTATAGGAGGTGTAATCTTGTCTTCTGGACAAGATTGAGTAGTTAGTAGAGCTACCGCTGCCAGAAACTCTGCTCACCTCTATTTACTACATTTACAGTTTCCAGGTTAGCCTCTTTGCAGGTGTGCTGGAAAGAGGAAGAATTCCTTTCTTTGCAGTATCTTCCTCCATCTCCCCTTCTTCTGGAGAAATCAGCCTGTTCTCTTCTGCACACCTGTATAGTACTATCCAAATGGGATAGAACTCCTGTAATTTCAGAAATACAAGGTGCAGAAGTTTGTTCCAGCCACCAGCAAGGAAGAGGGATGGAGGTCCTGTTAAGTCCTTCCTTTTTTATCCAGAGCCCTCATGCAGTTCTTCTCTGAAGGGTTTCAGAACCCACCACAACAGCCTTCAGGAGCACACTGTTGTTTGCTTGGAGGATACGTGAATGTACCTGTGCAGTGAAATGCGCTTCAAAGTACCTGCTGCACTCTGCTTTACTGAGCAGTGGTAGCAAGGACACTCCTGCATGTGTTTGAAAGTTGAATCCAGCCCCAGCTACTTGGTTTGCCGCCATCAGATTATCTCATATGAGCTCTGAGTTGAACTAAACTGTCTCATGCTTGATTTTGTTTTGGATCCATGTGAAATAACAGGGAATACCAACTCCACTGCATCAGAACCAAAGTCTGTTTGCAGGGTCTCTACTCCTTTTGCTTTCATTAAGCCACCTTGCATTGCAAATCTGCTTCTTCTTAGAGACTTGAGAAAGCCAGAGCAAAACGGTATGAATGTGATTAGGATAGCCTAGCATGATCCCTTAAAATTCAGGTTGGCAACTGCACTCAGACTGGTTTCTTTATGCATCTTAACTGCCAAGCACAAAAAGTAGCTGCAAAGACAGGTTCAGTCAGGGCTGGGATTTGATTTCTGAGTGGGGCCAATGAATCTAAAAGCAGTTCTTTTAAAGAGTCTTTGCTTTTTTTTTTTTTTCCCTTTCCATTTAGGTCTGCTTACATAAACTCTCCTTTGTCCTGTATTCAATCCTCATTAAATCTCTGTTAGAATTTTATGTATACTTTTCTCATATCAAAATATATAACAAAGTTTGGAGAACTAGGTTTGGGGCAGAAAGCTGTAATTTAGGATCTCTTCCAATTTCAGTCTCTAACTTGGGTTCCTCATTGCTCATCTCATCATGCTGAGCCCTCATGAGCTGGCAGCTGTTGTGGTCCACGCATCGCTCCTGAACTGATCTGAAAATTCTTGCCAGTTGCAGGAACTGACTGACAGATTAGCCTGTTATTAGGTCTTGAGCTGTGTTACAAGCAGTTGCCAGGTTTGTCTGTTTCTGCAGTGAGTTGTGGCTCCCGTTTCCATCTTGGAGAAATTTTTAATGTTCCTTTTCAAAAGTTGGCATTGCTGATACCAGAACAGAGTACTTTCTGTAGCACTTGACTTGATTTCTGTACTTTAGGTTGTTTTCTTTCCTCTCAAATGACTGTACTTTACCTACTGATAAAATTCCTTTTCTAAAGTCTTTGATTAATAAGTAACATGGACTGCGCTGGCTTGGGAGGAGAGGATTCAGAGCAAAGTGCTGCATTTTAATATGAAGTGAATTGAATCTATTTGCACAAAATTATGTGGAAAGAATACACTTCCAAGAAACCATGTTATTGAAACATGCTCTTCTGTTTCTATTAGTTTGATCTGCAGACTTGCTAATTCTAATTTCATGTAGGCTTAAGGTGACCTGTTTCTCAATGTAGAGATACCCGTCCTGCATACAACACCATTTTAATGCAAAGATCCATCCCTGGCAATGATGATTCTGTACTGTACTGTTACAGGATTTCTCATCAGTGGTAAAAAAACATGACATTATTTAGTTGGCTTTAAAGAGAAACCATGTGTGAAGTAGAAGGTATAGATATTTCAGAGATGCTGCAAAGAAAAAAGAAATTAACTAAAATGAACAAAAAAAAGTAGGTCAATTTTGGCCTAACTTTGTTCAAATTGTTCCTTTTAAACATGAAGACCAGAGAAAATAGGCAGATGGGAGTACAGAAAAGGGAAATAAGCCAAAGTGATTAGCCTGGTGACCTTCCCTTATTTCTGGTGGATTTTGTATGTATGCGCACTGTGCCATTGTTTCGGATGAATAAAATTAACATATTCAATTTATATCATAAAAGAAGCCTAAATTCAGTAATTTTCTCAGTACTGCAGTTCCAGTTTAAGGTGCAAGTTTTAACTTCAGAAAGTGTTGTTATTGTTGTTTGTTATTTTTCTATATTTTGCATATTTGTGTGCTCAGATCGAAGATACCTAAAAAAAGAGAATATTAGTTTTATAAAACAGCATTAGGGCTAATTAAGAAAAGAAAATAGCTCAGAACAATGGCATTCTCCTGGGGTTTTGTTCATATGCCATTTTTAAACAGTTGAGTGTTGAGTCACTCAGTAACAGATTAGCTTATTCATCAGCTTTCTAAGAGCTAAATTTCAATGGATTTCTTCCCTTTCTTATATTCTTTCAAATGATTTATATAAAGGAAGGTTTTCACTATGTTGGTAAGGGTTTCCCAAGAACTTTCCAACTAATGCTTAGTTAAACAGATTGGGTGGAAATTTATACTGTAATTAGTTTGATGAGTGGATTGTGTTGCACGGACCGTATTATCTAGAGTTTTCTATGAAGGAAATGAGAACCTAAGGCAAAGAAAATTAAGGTACTTCACTTGTGGCTGTTATTTATTATTTTAAAAATAATTGTAATTAATGATAACTTTTTAAGCACCTTGTAGTGTTCTGTTTAACTCTTCTTTGAATGTTTGCCAGGCATTTTGGGAGGCCTGTTATTTGGATGAGATCCACAGTATCTTTTTTCAGGATGGCCAGAAACCAAATTTCAAAGGCCATCACTATAGCCTGGTGAGTAGGCTTACATGGAATATGCTGCTAACAATATGGGACTTAACCTCCACCCACATGGCTCCTGTGTAGAAATAGGTTTATTCAAGCAATTTCATTTCAAAAATGCAGTGGCTTGAAAAATAATGAATAGGAATATTTCTGACATCCAAAGATGTGCCTGAGTTCTTTTGTCTCTTTGCTAAACACTAGCACTCAAAACCTCCTCTAAGAAATGTATGTCATAGTATAATTTCCTGTTTCAGGAAAAATGTGTTTCCTATTCCCATTTTTAAAATTCGTGGCTTTGTATGTTGGTGTTCTGGGGTTACAAATTAAGACAGAGGTCTTTATATACCTTTTATACATATGCATTTCTAACCATCTTCCATGTTATAATTTCCTCCTAGGACCAACTGCTCTTTTCATGCTCTCTCCATGGTTTTTAACAACTCTGAGTGGTTCCTCTGTGAATCCTCAGAAAGTTTGTGATTCTTTTGGGAGATGGTCAATGTTTTTTCCATGATGTCCTTCATGATACTGTGCACAAATTCACAGAAAGACATTGCCTTGTTATCTATGTTATTCTCCTTTCTTCTCTGTGTGTATCGTAAAATCTCATGAACTATTTTTAGCTTGGGCATGCCAGAGAGTGGAGTGTCGCTGAACTGTGATGGTGACAGACTGCTCCATTTATTTAGGAAATAAACAGACTCTCTTCTTGCTGTAGCTCTCCCAGGTGCAAATGTTTCCACATTGTCCTACACTTTACCCCCGGTGAGTTACTGCATCCCAAGGTCTCATTTTCAGGCTGCTCATTTCAGATGCTCTAACCTGTTTCAGCTGAAGGTTTTAATGGTTGGGAAACCTGATGCCTTTTTAGTGGAAGAGGTGATGGAGGTGCTTTCAAGAACTGTTCCAACAGGAAATCCTGGGAAGATGAAGGGGGAAGTAGGGGTAAAAATGAAGAAGGCAGAACCTTGAGGATAGTATCTGAGTAGCAGGGACCAGAACCAACAGGAGGAATGCCACAAGAGCAGAGAATTTGTGCCAGCATACCAAGGCCATTTACCAGCCTCTATCACATTTATTTTGCATCACAAGGCATCAGCTCTTATTTAGCAACATCTTTTCTGTCAGTTCCTCTGTAATTCACTTGCTGAGCACTCAATAAATATGTTTTTAAGGGCTAGCTCTGCTACATGAATCCAATTCTAAGTTTCAGATTGTTGGAAATAGAAGTGTTTTGAAAAACTTTACACAAATGTCTTCTGTCTCCTTGGAGGCAACTTTGATACCAACTTCATGTTTTTCACTGAGAGGTATTTACACTGAAGAAAGCAACTTGGCATGAACAACTTTTTCTATTAGCATCTACTTTCACATAGTCTTTTCACACCTCTCATGGTGCTGCTACATTTTTTTGTCTGGTTCAAATTTTCCATGTTTATTAGGTACCTTTTCTAAACCTTAGTACTGACTCAGAGAGGGCAGGAAGTCACTGCAGACCTTCATGGGACTATGCAGTGTGGCAAGACAAGTGCTGCACAGAGCTGCAGTTCTGTGGAAAATGCTGTTTCTACAAAATGCATGTGATTTTTTGGACTTTTTACCTGTGAGGAAAGGTGGTCATCCTCTTTAAAGGCAAAACCGGGCACATTTGGAGAGTGCTTTATTCAGGAGATTATTCTGTGAGATGACCCATACCCCATACAGAATAACTGGCTCAGCTGTAAATGTTTGCATTGTAGACACCTATTACTAGATGATGTCAATCCCACATGTGTAATGTACTGTTAGATTAACTCAAAGTTTTGTTACAGTGCCAAAATTTAGCATCTTGATGACTTGGAATATAAAAGCACTTATTTTTCAGTTAAATGTACAAATTAATTATGTATCTTCAATATAGATTGGGGTTTTTTCCATGCCTTCCATTGATTCTTCATTATTTATGACAATGTTGCAATGGAAATTGCAATAGAAGTTCTGCAAATGTTGCAATGGAAATTATGATTTTCTCTTGACTCCTCCTTTTAATTTATTCTATTCTGTTCTTGAACTGAGTCTCTTTTATGCAACTGCCTTAGCCACTGCTGAAGACAGTCATGTTCTGTAACAGGCATCATCCTGGGAATAAAAGAGTTTGGGTTACAAGGAGGTGTCCCTTTGCAGTAGAGGTTTTCAGGTGGCCTGCACTTTGTGTTCCTAGCCTCCTTTATGTTTGTTTAATTAGCCACTAAAAAACAATTTACTTGCTATACTTCACATCTCTTCTCCAAAACAAGAAAGGCAAAATCTTGTTATCTGAAATTATGGTTTTGGTTTTTTAACCAAAATGAAACATAATTAATAAAATTAAGCAGTAAATAGCCTTAACAACCTGCTTTGCTAATTCCAATTAATAATGTCTTCCAGTGCATTACTGCATCAGTATTGTGTTTGTTCAGTTTCTCCAGCAAAGCTAATTTATTCTGAAATGCCAAACCAGTAAGATTTACTAATTGTTTCCCCTGCAAAACTGTTAAGGTAGCCATGCTCTTTTTACAACCATGTCAGCATCTCAAAGCAAATTGAGAAGGCTCTCAGGGGTGACATATTTAGCTGCATAATGTCAGCTATTAGATAAAAGCAGTGACAAGGATAGTGCAGTTAAATACCTACTCTCTAATTACATTCTCTGGGAAAATTAGAAGTATATGAAAACACAGAAAGTTATTACAGTAATGTACAAATTTAAGGCTCTTGGTTACTAATATTAAATAGACTTTCTGACAAAGCAAGATCCTTTGACTCAACCTTTCTCTTGGCTCCTAGAAAAACTTGAAGGCAAACAACAGATGGTTCTTCTCAGGAAAAAAAATTTACTCTTTTAAAGTATACTTTTGCCTTCAAAGTGTACAAATTAGAGTTGTAAACTATATTCATTGCTTAGACACTATGAGATATGCTCAATGTGCCTTATTTTATAAGTTAATGTAGAGCTTGCATTATAGTATCTTCAGAAGAATAATATTAAAAAACTAAACATTGCAAATATAACTTTAAAGAAATCCTGCTTTGCTAATGTCTTAGGAGAACAGTTGGTGTTAAATTATCCCTGCTACCAAATATATAAATCTTTCAAAATATCACATGAATGTTACATAAATAGCTCATATTTATTATTCTACTAAGAGTAACTACATGATGCTATTATTAAACTATATTATTAAACTATTACACTCTTGTTTCACTCTTATACCAAAAGAACTAAAGTCTGTAATGTGCTGCACGAAAACAAAAGCAACCTTTCAGGTAGGTCTGAGAAGTTAAATGATTTCTGTTGCATTATTGTAAAAGAAAAGCTATAGAAAAATCAACAGAAATCACTAGTGGTGCTGTTTAACATATCCTGACTTGTAGAGTCTTTCTGTATTGACCTTTTCCTTTATGTTTCCTAGTTTTCCCTTGTAACACCAGAAGAACAAGGTCTGTAATTGTAATTAGATCAATCTGACAATGAGTCACTCTCTGGCAGCTAAAGAGGAATTGGGAGAAAAATAATCTAATCTTAAACATGAGTGGTATTTGCTGGAGGGAAGGGAGGAAGGGAGGGTGTATGTAATTTTTTTAAAGGGGAATGTAAAACTTGCCAGGAATTTCTTAATTTTTTTTCTTAAATTTTTTTTCCTAATCTTGTGCTTCATGATCTAGAGTAGCTGCTGAGTATATTGAAAAATTAGAGCAGTATTGAAATCACCTGTAAATACATAATTCCTTGTGTATACAAAATGGCATGTTTCAGTTTTTAATTACACTCTTAGGGGCAGAACTAGTGGCAGAAAGATGGTCATGTCTATTTTTGTATCCATTATCCACTGGCACCACTTCAGACATTGTAAACACCTCTAGTAGGCACCTGCACATCCTGATCATAGAATGGTTTATTTTGGAAGGGACCTTAAAGATCATCTATTTCCAATCCCTCTGCCATGGGCAGAGATGCCACCCACTAGATCAGGTTGCTCAGAGCCCCATCCAACCTGGCCTTGAACACTTCAAGGAATGGGGTATCCACAACTTCTCTGGACAACCTGTGCCAGTGTCTCACTACCCTCTGAGTAAAGAATTTCTTCCTAACACCTAATCTAATCTTTCCTTTCTTAGTTTAAGCCCACTGCCTGCTCCCATTCGTATGAAAAGTGGCTCTCCCTTTCTTTTTTATAGACCACTTTAAGTTCTGCAAGGCCACCATGAGGTCTTCCTGGAGCCTTCTCTTCTCCAGGCTGAACAACCCCAGGACAGCAGGCCTAAGCACAGCCACAATCTTGGCATAGCAATCTACAGCTGGCTGTTGTAAAATGCTGAGTTCTAGGGATTTCTGAGTTCCTTGTCCTCTCTAGAGCTCAAATGCCTGACTAGACATTTTATTCTCCATCCTCTCAAGATCCAAGACTGGATTGCACTTTTGAGGATAAGCACACAACTGAGCAGTGAGTGTTCCCCTCGCAAAATGTCACATTTGGTGTAGCATCTAGGATGAAAGTCTAAGCTAGGCTGTGAGGTCTTCAATCCAAGGATGATCCTTTGATCCTATACATATGCATGGGGTTTGACCTAGTTTTTCATCTAGTGTGTGTTCCCATAAAAAAGTGACCTTATTTCTGGTTGAATCCTGAATGTGAGGCACTTTGTAATGTAAGCAATAAAATAGCACTACATAAATGGTAAATTGGTGCATTCTCTATGTTGCTGTCTTGAATTTTAACTTTAATCTCATATGGATAAAGCTCTCAATATGTGCTCCAAAACACTGTGACTAGCAAAAAGCTGACAGGTAGTGTACTGAAAATTTACAACTTAGGATCAAAAACTCTAAAACTTCTGGAGAGAAGACAACTGGGTACATTCTGATACCAAATGTGGAAAAGCCCTTGTGCAGAAGGTAATTTGAGTGTGTCTTTCTTTCCTTCAGAACTCTTTAAAATAAAAGTCACCATAGAAATGTCATTGTCTGATTATTTGCTAAAATAAAAAGGTTCATGCTGGAATGCATTTTAGTCAAGAGAGAGCTTAGGCTTGCCCAAGATTAGATATGAATTATATTAGACTTGACTTAGAATGAAGGTGAACATTACAATACATCATAGAAAAAATGCAGCAAGAAATCAGACTTTTATCTATAAAGAGCCTTAAGAATGTTTAGCATGAAAACTGGAGGAACTCCAGGTACTGCATCATGGTGCTACATACACCCAGCATTTGCTGCCTCTTTGGGTTTGTGTAGCTATGAATTCAGACTAAAGGGGTACAGAGATTCTGAAATAGAAGGAAGTCAGTGAAATAATGATACTTCCTGAATCTCACAGTTGATTAATATGTAAGGCCTCTTCTCCTTTCTTAAATCATCTGCCTAGAGTTACATATTCTCATTCTTTAATCATGTAGATGATAAGGAGGCTTGACACTGGCTGTTATATTTGGTGAGCTAAAATACGCTGTCATAAAGTACGTTGTTGAGTCTGTTTTGATACTGTCCTGTTTGTTGTGGTATAAGCATTATGTTCCAATTGATTTTTTTCTTTTTTTCATCAGCTACAAAATATTAGTAGGTATTTCTAGTGATAAATGGGTTTTAAAGACTGCGTAAGATACTGGAGGGCCTTGAATGTGAAGGTGCAAGTGGCCATGAAGCCCCAGATATTGCTGCAAGGGATGAAACATTTGAAGTTACATAATGAGCAGACAGAAATTCCAGATATTCTATAATTAACTCTAGCAGGTCACAGTAAGTTTTTATGTATTTGATGGTCTCCTTCAAGCTCTCGTGAGTGTTGCAGGTCCTAGATTAAATGAAGACCTAGCCCCCAGTCCTAAGGTACAACTAATCCTGGGAGAAAGCCCTCAAACGTTTTTCCATAAGCTGTCAAGAGGTCAGCAAATTTTGAAAACTCATTTGCATGAATTTACATGAATTGTCTGGCTCTGGCTAAAGATCTACTTATAGTTATGTAAAAGTCCTCTCTTACTCCTAGTGCAGTAGGAACAGGCCCTCAGATAGATGTCACTATGAATTGTAGCACAGGCAGCAGAATGACTTTAATGTGGCATCTCTCCTTTATTCTCATGTCATTACCCTGTGAAGTACAAAATGATTGCTCCAGCTTCTGGAGGAAGGATTGTGTAGGAAATCTGTCCCATAACAGAGCAAACTGAGCCTCTCAGTAACTGAGAGCTATTGTTCTTTGCACAGACAGCATGGAGGTCCCAAGGAATGTGGAACTGGTTCATCTCACAGCCATGAGATTTTGGGAGAGCCACCTCCACTTCCCTCAATAATTAATAATACATTTGATTACAAATCAAATGTACATTTCCATGCTGAAACAGAATTCAAGCTGTATAGGTAGAGAGACTTCTCAGCATCCATTGTTTCAGCTGCTGCTATCACCAAGGTTGTTGCAGATGTGCATTCTGACTATAGTTCAGAAGCCCAGCCAGAGAGCATAGGAAAATTAAAATCCTTTTTTGCATTAATTATTAGGTAAAAGGGCCACTGAGAAGCCCTTTTTAAATGTTTCCATTCTAATTTTTCTCTTGGAACATTAGAATATAGCAATTAGGAGGTAACTTTTTTAAACTGAATAGCAATAACTGCTTTCTGATCTCAGATGTTGCATCATGAGTTGGCATTTTTTTAGTTGCTGTGACTGAGTAAATAAAACTGGACAGAAGATAGATGTGAATCAGTAGGTGCACCCTTTACTGCGGGGTTTTTTAAATTTCTCATTTGTTGACACAATAATTTTCACTTTAAAAGTTTATTCTTGTTGGACCTGACTTGTAGGTCTGATATAAATCTTGTAGGTCTGATATAAATCAAACCTACTTTGATTTAAGATCAGCTGAAGCAATGTTGTTTTTTGTAAAATCGGTGCTTTTTGAAAGATGAATAGTGCCTTAAATCTAACTGTAAAAACAAATTTTAAGCAGTGGTCATTAATGTGAATTACACAAACAGAAAACAGAGAATGATGATATTTGTCTCACAGTGATTAAGGACAAAAAGGTAAAGGTATGCAAGGTGACAGAAAAATCTCCATTCATTCCATCAGTATTTAGTTGTAGTCCATGATGTGCATGTGAGTGGTATAAAAATTGTTCAACAAACATGTCATAAATGTTAAGCAATGCTATGAATATTGTGTTTTTATTTCAATTGTCTAAAACTTGCCTAATACCACATTTTATGATTCTATAATTTCAAGTTCAGTTTATTCCATTTAGGAATCATAATGAGCTATGGAAAACAGCAACACTGTGAAGAGGTTGTGGAGTTTTCCACTAAAGGATCCTTGAATATTTCTAGGAAGGTCATAGTGCTTAGCTACCAAAAAAAAGAAAGGAAAAAAAAGGAACAGAAATTACTGTTTGTCTGCATTGCAGAGAAGCATAAAACAAGTTCTTCATACAGGAGCACAAGGTATAGAGATAATTCTGTGAATATATTTGTTTTGGCTGTCCATGACAGCTGAGAAGTAATACATGCCAATTTTATAACCCCTCTGAGGTGCTGCAGTTATTTTATTCCATTTCAAGAAGCAAAGTGTTTCTTTGTTTGTTTGTTGTTTTTTGTTTGGTTGGTTTTTTATAGCAAAATAGCTTAGCCAGTACTACATATATTGAAATGAGTTTGAATCTGCTTTATGCTGTGCAGGAATGGGGGGGGGAGGAAGGAGGATGGGGGTGGGGGACAAGGGGGAGAAATTTGAGCTAGTCCCTAACAAATTTCTGCTCTCTCCTGCTGTCAGAGAAGGATGCATGCAGGTGACTAAGTACCTCATCATGACTTTTGCCAATTGCTTTAAACATGATATGACAGAGAAAAGTCAAGGTCAATGCTTCTGTACAGGCATTTTGTGATGTCTGTAAGACAGTAAATTGTAAATTATAAAATATGGTTGTGGCTGTGGAAACGGTTTCTAACATCTCTGACTTGCAGTTAGACTTGTATATTAGGAGTGATATAGCTGCAGAAGTGAGAGACCAAACTGCTTAAGGAGAAGCAGTAATCCAAGGGTCACTGCAGCAGTGGAGATGTTCATGACTAGCTGAAGAACATTTGTTTCTTTGTTCAGCTAGTGCTGCACTGACTTGCTGGAGGTCACAGATTAAGCCAGCAGCCCCTTCAGTATGTGAGCACACAAATTCACACTCTCTCACAACCTCAGCAATTTTTGCAGGGAAAAGATTGGAAGGGTGAGTGAATCAGAGGCGTACACACATATACAAATATCTAAATTGTGTCTGTCTATATATGTGTGCATATGCTTACCTAGGGAGGGGAAAGGGGGGTGGTTAGGGTGCATGATGTGTATGTTGTAGAAAAGACTTCTAGATACAGTTTCTGCAGTGTGTTGAGTCAAATGCAGCCCACTACCGCTGTTACTGTATTTAGAAAAATGGATTTAAGCATAGTATTAACACTGAGCATGCTTTCTCTAAATAATTTCAAACCTCACATGTCTGTTTGTCTTTTGGTGCACTGCAGCCCTCTTGTTCTTAGTTCACATGTGCATAAGGAGTTCTCAACTCCTGATGCAGCATAATTTCACCCAACTTTTCTCACCATGTGCATAATCTTGGCAGGTAAGGCAAAAAGTAAGGCAAGCAGCTGGGAACACAGGGCTTTGAAGCTGTTCAGGTGTTTACATGGCAGTTATCTGAATTGCACCTGGGCATTTGCTGGCAGTGAACCCCACTGCAAAGGGAAATGTATGCTTTTCTGTGAAAATACTAACTTTGCAACCATAGCACAAGTGCATTGTCCTTTATTTATATGGGTTGAAGTGTTCATTCATTTTGAGAATAAACAACAGAAGTCAATACACATCACATGCATTGGTTTTCCTATGGGCTACACCAGAATTTGCAGTGGAGTTGTCATTTCTGACACATCTTGTGTGCGTTTGCTGTGGAGGTGGGGAGGTAGGTGGCATCCTCTTACCTGCTGCGGTCACACTGGAAGCCATTCTTTCTTAGAAAGGGAGAACTATGAAACTTCCCAAAGGGAAACCATGTCATTTGCCTGGGAAAAGGTTTTTTTAAATCTGGCAAAACAGTTGTGATAAACAGAGACAAAGCCACAGAGGCAGACAAAAAATAATCCCAGATTGAAAAGGATTTACAGCAGGTTTCCAGTAATGAAATGTTCTATAAAGACTAAAATCTATAAATTAAAAGATACAAAACAATCAGAATGTCTGCTTCTCCTAAGGGCATCAGCCCTTGCTGGGGTGACAGAAAGGGAAGAGATGCTACCTAACATTTTCCATAGGTGCTCTCATGAAGCTGTCCACAGCTCTTCTGCTGTGCACAACTTATGTATTTTCAGTAACTCTTTGAAATAAAACAATTTTTTCTTCACTTATCCGTGCTTTACCTTTTACTGAAAAATGACCACAACACAAACCTGTGTTGGTTTTCCTCAAGAAGCCTAAAATGTTGACCAAGATTTTAACTGATAGCTAATATATCAGTATACTGGGAAAAGTGCATTTTTGTTTAAGACTAAATTACAATGATGAGTTTTATTGACTGTGAAGGAGAATACCCAATATCCACTCAGAGCCTAGCCATCATGAAACATTTCTGTGGACACTCAGTAGTGAAAACAAACAAACTGCTGCTAATGGCAGTCTGAAGTTCATTCCCAGCTAAGTACTGCTCTGGGCCAAGCTAAAATAACACCACAGCTGTAGCCAGAGCTCACAGGGCTTGGTTTTTGTGTTCTGCCGTGGATTACTGCTAACTGCTGTTTGCTTTAGCAGTCACTCATTTCCCAGAGCAGCACAGCAGTCCCCAGCTTTCATGCCTTTCTTTGTTGCTGTGTGACCTCTTGTACCTTTCCCACTTCATTCTATCTTTAAAATAGATATAGCACTTCTTCCTACTCAAGAGGGCAAAAATGATAGCAATGTGTGACTCACTGTATTGTTCCAGGATTGTAAAAAGCAGGGGCTACTCTGGCCTCTCACTTTTGTTCATCTCCATTTGGCAGTCATTGCTCTTCTTATTTGTCTTTCTTCCTCCCACCTCTGCCCCATCACATTTCCACCTGGCCCCCACGCATATGTTGTGACAACTGCGTTATCTCCAGTTTTTATTCATGTCTTTGTTTATACAGAAGCATGGCTGGTTATCTTAGCAGAGAGCTGAGCACTAATTGTTATTTGCACAGTTCTGAGCATGTTGATGTTAGTCCTGCTGCAGAGTCGAGAGTTCAGAATGACTAAGTGCTTCTGGGACCTGGTAGAGGTAAAAGCATGATGAAGAGGACATTTTTTGATTTTATCAGGATGAAATTTGCTGAGACATGGCAGAACTGTATCCTGTAAGGAAGTGATCCTTAAGGGTGGCTGTTGGGAATTGGGCATGATAAATTGAATATTTAGGACACCATGCAAACCAAAACAGCCTACATATTCCACAAGCTGTTTCCTTGGCTAAATTCTTGAGGCTGCCTGTACCTGCTTTGCAAGAACATAGTACCCAACTGTCAGGTTAGATTGTAATTAGATTTTAAAATTTTGGGCATTATTAAAGCATATCTAAAAGCACAAATGTGGGAAGTGCTATTGAGACTTTGTGTAAGTGAAGGAGAATGGGGGTGTATCACCACTTTACACCAGGTGGAACCAGACCTGTTTGGCTGCCCTGGTCACCTTGAAGGGCCCAGGGGCATCTGTTTCTGCAGTGAAACATCTGTGTTCTGTCTCTCAGGTATATCCAGCTGGCCACAAAGGGCAAAATAATGACAACAGAGAAGCTGTTCTCACAGCTGGCTTTGGTTAGAACATGAACTTCCATGAGCACAGTATAGAATCCCTAAAAATTTAAGAAAATTACCATGGATATATTAGAGCAAAGTAACATTCTGGAGTTTTAAATAGATACATCTTCAAACTAATACTAAAAAAAATAATAATTTTGCCTGTTCAGAGCTATTTTCTACATTAATTCCAGTGACCTCTAAAATGAATAGTAAAAGGTATAATAAAATAATATACCTCTAAAAGATATAATAAAATTCTTGAAGGTGAAGAAGATACCTGAACTTACGATACTTGGTGCCCTTTTTTAATGGTTTAAAGTACAAATACTGGTAGAAACAATATTTCTGTTTGGTGAAATGCTTTGCCAATTTGTAAAATTTTCTTATATGATTCTAGACCAGGTTTTGCAAATTTCTTATGTAGTGTAATACAAGGAGTTGAATATTAAAGTAAACACATTTTGAACCCAAAAAGTATTTTTTCCTTCAAAACTATCAAAATGAAACCCTTTAACAATTTGATTTTTTATTTAATAATTCACATTCTCTGTTGAAAAGTCATGTCAACTTAATTTTTAAATGGAAAAAGAGGTGGGAAAAGTCCTCAATAGTTTCAAGCTCCAAATTACCACTTCTACTGATTCCCATATTATGACTCTTATCCTTCTGTGGGATTTGTGGATCAGTTGCAAAGTACTGCAACATTTTTTTTTTACCCTAATGTAAATGGTGGTATCTGAGCATACCTGCATATGTGGTGCAGCATAGTCAGCAACAGAGGCTCTTGTCAACACAGAGGCTTTTTGCTAGCCATTAAATAATAGGAAAACTTTCATTTTCAGACTTTCACTAGTTGTACTGGGGCAAAATTTAGATGAGATAGTTCAGTCTTCAAGACTATGGAATAGCAAACACAGGCATTTTATTCCATAGGGGAATTCATAGGAGAAGCGAAGGAAATATAGAGTGAATGACAGCAAAAACCCCAAGATTACAAAGTATTAAACAAACTGCTTGCATTAGAGCAACATGTGAGACAGAGGAAATGGAGCTGTAATGGAGCTCTTGTGATGAAAGCAACAAATTAAACAGCAGAAACTTTTTGGTGATAAAATTAATGTTCTGCTTCTTTTGATTCCCGTTTGTCAAGATGAGTGCTAGTGCTAGTGCAAGACAAATAGGCATAGCCAGCTGAGCCACAGGGATGAATGTTATCATCTAATCTGATGGCAAAATGAGCAATTGCAATGGTTTAATACTGTAAAAAATGCCATGGAGGCACACCCTAGCACTCATCTCAAGTGGCTGCTCTTCATGTGTTGGAACGGAATCCTCCTCAATAAAAATTTGGTTACAGTCCCCCAAGCTGTAACTGCTTGACATTTGGAAATCATATTGGCATCTGCTAGAGGTGAAATCTCCCTGGTCTGTTAATATAATAAATTCTTTTAGATAAGTATGATAAATTACACTTACTGAAATGCATGTCTCTTTATTGTTAGTCTTGTAGCTCATTTTCTTCTAATCTCACTTGGAACATTGTTGAAATGGTTTTCATTTTTATATACTTTATTATTGTCCTGCTCCACATATTGTAAATATTTTTTTAATGGTGTTCAAAAGCTTTCACTTTAAAATAGTTTCCAGGCAGTTTTCTATTTGATCGAACCTTTCAAAACAGCAGCCATAAGAAATGTCTAAACTTCTGTCAATAGTACATAGGCAAAATAGATACATATTTGTAGCAAAGAGAAAAAAGCAATTTAATGATTCTTTCTTTCTGTGACAGTTTTTTGAACCAGCACTGATCTTGGTGCAAAATTAAATAAATATTTATACTAAAGTAAAATGCATTTTAAAAACTGTGAGTGAGGGTGATTTTGCCAACTAAAACACTAAACAAAGGAAAATAATTTTCAAATTTTCATTGTGTCCTTTAGCAGCTGTGCACAATTATTAAATATGTTTTTATAGCTTTAGGCAATATTTACAGTTTTAACTTTTTAGAATACAGCTCAGAGTATTAAGTTTAGGGTTTTCAAAAGACATGTCTGTGTCCTCTGAATTCTTACAGATGCTTGAAATCCCCCTGTAGGTACCGAAAGGCTGCAGTGAGGTTTCCCCAGAGCCTTCTCTCCTCCAACTCTCTGTCTTGATGGGAGAATTGTTTCAGCCTTCTGATCATTATGATCATTCTGATCTTTGTGGCCCTCCTCTGGGTCCATTCCAATAGGACCAGGTTTTTTCTGTGCTGGGGTCCCCAGAGCTGGATGCAGCACACCCAGTGGGGTCTCATGAGAGTGGAGTAGAGGGGCAGAATCACCTCCCTTGACCTGCTGGTCAATCTTCTTGAGAACAAGCAAGAAGACTTGCTGGAGTGCAGAATGGGGAGTTGTTTAAACTTCTTTCTTTGACCTCATCATTAATAATTTGCAGCACAGTAGCTCAGGTTCAGTGGAAGAAATTGAGAATTTCACCTTCCCCTCCTTTCTAACCTGGTGAGGAGGCCAATGTGTTGTGAATGCAACAGGTATGAGGCAGAATCACATCCAACCAAGACCTGTCTTCCATGCCACAAGGGGAAATTCTCTGATAGAACTCAGGCCGTATATCAAATATGGTCTCCAATAAATACCTCTGCAGTGGTTGTATTTTAAAGGAAAATTATGAGCTCTGTTGTCAGCCTTTGAAGATACATCTTAAGCAGCAGTTTCAACCCTGTACTAAAGATGGGTGCCAAGTCTCTGAGAGAAATCAAATTTCTGACACAGCAGTCTCAACAGTATTTTCTGTGGAATAGCTTCAGTATTGCCATTATTCTCAGCTGACTAACATGCTCTAGGGAACTTGCAAGTGTCATCCAGACTGAAGATCTCATTGTAGGGGCCAGGTAACTTCAAGTTAAGGCTAACATTGCTGAGTGTCATAAGATTACTTCCCTTTTTGGGCTGAAATTTTATTTTGAAGTAGTAACTAGGATTTTCTTTCCTTCTGTAAACATCTTTCTGAAAGGATCTAATAAACCTGCTACACAGATGATTGAGCTTTGCATGTGGATTGCTGTTTTCCTCCTTTAAAACTGCCTATATGTCACTCTAATTAAAGCCTGGCAGGTCATTAAATTGCTAGAATGAAGAACCAGCATGATTTTTTAATCTTTATTTGAAGGACCTTCTTCAGTTTAGAGTGCTTTCCTTCAGTGTCAGTGAACCAGTAGGAAGTCATACAGATTTATCCTTTTTCCTCTGCAAGGACTGTTGTGTTTCAGAGTGCTGCTGCCGCTTGCTCACCACAAAACACAAGCTTACAGAACTCAAAGCCTTTTTTATTAACAGCAGATGTAAAGTAGTCCTGTCCAAATGCCAGGGTTTATTTGATAGCAGTGATATTTCTGATACCATATCTATGTTGAATAAATTCTCTGGCTTTTTTTATTAAATGTCTAGGAGAGATATTTGCATGCTGAACAGGTACACTAATTACCTTTTTTTTTTTTTTGGAGGGTGTGATTTCCTGAGAGTGAATGATGACAGTTTGACAGGTACTCAGAAATATCAGTGGAAGATATGGGCATATTTGAAATAGGCGCATGAAGGAGCTAATAACTAATAGAGGTTGATGGGGAAGAGGGAAGCAAAAGACGTGGATGCAAAATGGTCTTTTTTTTTCTTTGAAATGGCATAAAATGGCATATGATATTACAGGATTGGCTGGCGTTACAGAATCCCTGAGCTGTTGCAAATTAAAATGGTTTTGAAGTTGTTCAAATCAACCATTTAATAATCTACGTCAGAAAAAAAAAAAGCTTTTATGTGACAATAATGTTTCTGGGATGATATTAAGTCATTTAATCTAGTTTGATGAGTTCCATGCCCTGATCACTTGTAGCCATGAAAGATTATGTATACATCAGAGAAACAGTTTTCCAATGTGTATGTTTATTTTCCTTGTTAACTTTATAATGCTGGTGCTTTGCTTCTACCTTCACTTCTACTTCATCCAAGGAGTTCATTTGAGTAATTTGTTTCCACACAGAATGCCTTTCAAGAAAATCACAGAATCATTGAATCATGTAGATTGTATAAGACCTCAAAGATCACCAAGTCCAGACATTAACCTAACACTGTCAAGTCCACCATTTAACCATGTCCCTCAGTGCCACATCTGCATCCACACATCTTTTAAATACCTCCAGGGATGGTGACTCCACCCTTCCCTGAACAAACAGCCTGTCTCAATATTTGGCAGTGATTTCTGTGAAGAAGTTTTTCTTAAAATCCAATCCAAACTTCCCTTGGTGAAACTTGAGGCCATGTCAGGTTCTTTATAAATGCAACATGTCCACTTTCCTCCCACCAATAGATCCACAGCCTTTCTTTAAGTAGCTGAACCTACACTGAGAGTACAGAGTTGCTTCATTCATGTCACTGGCTCATCCTGCTCTGGTCATGGAGCACAGGGTGACACTGTCCAGGCAAGCTTTTGGAGACCTTTGCTCACAGAGGTGAACGTGGGATGGCCCTGCTGAAACACAGGACTGCTGAGGGGGAGTAATGGATCCAGCATTTAAACATTTCTGGTTTCTGTGAGCTGGTTTACATGCTTCAGCAAATAAGACATGGTTATATCAGCAGAGTGTGTTTATCTTTGGCTGCTGTTTGACACTTCCACTTGCAAAATTGTTACAGCTGGAGTTGTACGCAAATGATTTCTTTATTATTCATAGCAGCAGGTGCTGCAGCAGTCTTTTGGCTAGAGTTGTACTCTCTTGGTCTGTGGTTTCTATATATTTGATTAGCTGGTGGCATGCTGTTCAGATGGGTTGCTAGTCCTCCAATAAATGTATTTTGTTACACAATCAGTTATATAGTGCCTTATCATTTCCATAAATCACTTTTAGTTGGCAGCTTTCTGTTCCAGCAATAATTTGCATCCTTTTTTGTATGGCATCCTAAAAACATCTTGGAAGTTAACATAGCCTGGTTATGATTTTAATAGCTGCTGTCCTTCTGGCAGCACTAGAACACACAAACCAGTTATCCATGAAGGACTGACTTATTTATTTTCGATTCACATATCATTTATGTATTCTTCAAGAAGTGCTTATCCAAAGATTAAGCATAGCAATTTAGGCATCAACCAGGCTTATGCCAGAGTTGTGATTCTAAAAATCAGGTGCCTGTCCCCAGGCAGGGTGATAAACAACACTGCAGCTCACTGAAGACTGGAGAGACAATATGATATGCCTCACTCAGAAAAGCATCCCAAAAACCTGGCACACTCATGTGGGACCTGCCTGTCCCTTGCCAGTTGATACAGTCCATGCCTGAATTTCCTACTTCTCTGTGGAAATGAGATGCTTTGCCACTAATGAAACATGATTTGGACTCAGCCGCTCATTATCTTCCCATCAGAAGTGACTACTCCACTTGATCCCTGCTGGCTAAAGATAGGTCAGCTTCAGCTGCTGCTCAGGCAGACCTTGCAATGGAGCAAGAGGCTCTTTTAGAATGAAATTGCCTTGCAGAAGCCAAAAAAAAAATGTAGCCTAGCTGTGCTTTCCCTGTTATTAAGAGAGATGCCTAATCAATTCGGTTCCATGCTCAGAGGAGGAATTTTCCAATATCTCAGTAAAATTCTTCATTAAATAAAAGCTAAATAAAAAGCATTCTTACCAAGGCTGCAGAAGCAATATTGACTGAAGAGATAACGGAGCGCTTGGTGCATCTGATGGAAAGGTGCAGATGGTTGTCCATGTGGGGACAAGCAGATAACAGGAAGATGGTGTGTCATTGCAAGGCACAGGATTGTCTGTATTTTCAGCTGCCTGCATATTGGGCCCTTCACACTGGTACCTGGAGGAATCAGTTCACTCTTCTGTTAAATTTAAAAAAAAAAAAAAAAAAGGTGCAGTTTCACCCATTATGCTAGTTTCATTTACAGCCTGCATTGCTGAGAGTTGGTGATCTATGAAAGGAAATGCATTTAATCACTGTCAACAACCTCCTCATTTGGGCACTGAAAGCTATTAAAGAGAAAAGTAATGGACCAAGAGGTGCATCCAAGTGTGGTGTTAATGGCACCTCTTTCATTTAGCATGGCAAACCCAAAGCAGCAAAGTGAAAAATACGAAGAAAACAACACAGCGGGTCAGTTTGCCATGAGCCTCAAGCAGAGCAACCCTCTCTTGGTCACAGATGAGCAGGAAACAGACATCTGCCTTTCCAAGTCACAGTGTCCTGTTTCTTGCCTGTCAGTAGAGCTGCCTACACAACTTTTCAGCAGCCTGTCTGCGCTCTGAGCCCCACCAGCATTGCAAGATCCTTTCAGGCATGTTCCAGTGTGTTGCACCTTATGTATCCTTGTGGGACATACTCTGCTTGTAGTATATGCTCCTAGACTCACTCACTGCAGGACAGGTGAACCTGATTTGAGAATGGGTGCCAGGTTGTCAATAGCAAGCAAAACTAGCTATTCTGCATTATTTTTATTGATAAGCTCTGGATTTTATGTTTTGTGTCAGGTAGTGACCATTAATAATTACATTGATTGTCATCTTGAGGGAAAAAATTACCATTATTAAAGAAAAATCACTTTCTTACAGATGCTGTTTCAGAAGCTCTGCAAGGAAAAAGCAGGTAAGGCTGCATTACTTCTTGGAAGTTTCTTGGTGGCTTGTGTAACCATGTGTGCAATGATGAAAGACCCAGGGAGTCTCTGCTATGAAATGGGTGTTCAGTGCATTCGTGACAATCTCTTCCATGCTGCTGTTCATGACCTACTGGTGTAGGATTAAGGTGGTTCTTAGGAAAGCTGATAATTCATCACCTTTTGAGCTACACCTTGCAAGGTAAGTTCTGAAATAATGGGGATAAACCCAAACGTTTGTTACTGGTGTCAGAGTGGGACTGAAGGTCTTACCATGGCACTGGTGTGTGTGTGGGGGTGTGTGTGTGTGTGTGTGTGTGTGTGTGAGAGAGAGAGAGAGAGAGGAGAGCCAAGATAAGGAACACCTCAGAGCTTTTTCTGTCTCAGCGGTCACTCAGCACCTGAATCTGATGAAGAGGCTCATTGCAGAGGCATATTTTTCAAAAA
Source organism: Emberiza elegans (assembly GCA_024865655.1). Classification (NCBI taxonomy): domain Eukaryota; kingdom Metazoa; phylum Chordata; class Aves; order Passeriformes; family Fringillidae; genus Emberiza; species Emberiza elegans. The sequence goes on along the minus strand of JALJVW010003023.1, from coordinate 18,804,994 downwards.
ATCCAACAGGCCCCTGGGACCCACGTGTCCCAAGTGGTAGAGTCACAATGCCTGATTTCTCCCTTAGCAGGAGCCCACTGTCTGGTTGAAGCATTTTTCAATATTAACAGCATTAGTGAGTCTGACCATTTTGGAGGAATTATTTAGGGCCAGCAAGGCACCAAGACCAGAGCAGTAAACAGAGCTAAATGCTCAGATACCCTGAACTGCACATACATTATCATACCCGGAGCTAAGGAAAGGTTTGGATAGACAGATATGTACACACACACAGATCCTTAACACACAATGTTCAGCAAGATATTTAACACACAATTAAACCCGCATTTGACAAAACCAATTAATTGCAACAGGCGTAAGAAACTGCTTGGATGATTTGCTTAATTGAGAGTAAAAGTCCTTATTAAATTGTAATGAAGCACAATTAAGAAATACACAATGAAGCACAGTTAAGAAATAGAGAAAAGGAACTGCTTCCCAGAATGTGGGTTACTGGGGTTTAATAACAGCCTCACAGTTTTGCAAAAAGAAATGTTCTCAAAGATGAATCCACCTTCCCACAAAAGTCCTTGCCAGCTAGGAGTATTTCAGTCATAAACCAACTGACCTCTGGAATCACCCATTTCTGACTGCATTTTCTGTTTTGTTAGTCAGGATGTATGCAGAGTGTGCCAATTAAAAGGAAAGAATTGGACATCGCTGCTGTAATTACTCCTCTGTCCCTAGATGACTTAGCATCTTTTTTTTGGCCTGAAGGACTAGTTTAAGCCAGTTTGCTCACTCAGTAATTTCTTCTTGCATCTGTCTCTGATCTAAACTGCATCCCAGTTCATTCCAGGGGCCAACCTTGAATCATTTAAAATGAGACAAACGCGGGTTTTGGAGTCAGTTTCACTGGTTCAGTGGCTCTGCTGGCAAACTTAGTGGCTTAGCAAAATGGCAGAAATCCTGGCCTAGAAAACTCAGGTCTCTGTAGGCAATTCCACCCTCGTGTACTTTAATTCAGGTCAACAAAACATAAAGGCTGCTGAGCGTAGTGTAAATGTACGTATTTTCATTGAAGCTCTATACACATTAACTTTTCCTGCCTTATGATTTGGATGTGGATTTATTCCATGATGGTATTTGCCAATGAAACACATGCTTGGGCTTTTCCAAAGCTAAACAAATTTCAGAAGTTCTGAGATTGATTGAGCAATTGTTTTAATTGTATTCATTGTTGGATCAAAACCTCTCTGTGCCACTCAAGGCTCACTTTATAAAGAAAAAGGAAAACCTGTCAATGGCACATGCATTTTAAATAAAACTAATTATTTTAGCAGTGTTCCCATTTTATAGTATGATTGATTTTTAATTGTTTTACTTTTATGACAATATTAATTTTGTCACCCAAAGAGATAAAATTTAGTGCCCATCCTAATGGTAGAATTGTAGGATGATGGTTGAAAATCTGATGACTGCAGACATGAAAAAAGAATGGCAGGTCATTTTCTGACACAGTTTAGTCACTGAGGTGAAACTTTAGTCATAGAAATCTAGCATATGGTTGAGCTGGTGATAAATTTATCGTTAAAATGCTTTTGGCAGAAAATGTTCATTTCTTCAAATAGAACATTTTACAGGAAAAGGTTAGCATCCATTAATCTATTTCAAATTGTTTCTGTAAAATAGGCACACACTTCTCAGCATGCAATTATTTAACAGTCTTCAAAGTGAGAAGTGTTAATTTTTATTGAACTTTGAAATTTTGGCATTGAAATCTGTTACACTGAAATATTAAAGAGAGAGAGAGAGATAAAAAGAGAAAACCGGATTTAAATTATAAAAAAGGGAAAATCTATGTCTTGAGCTAAGGGACAAGAGTTTCTTCCAGATTTGCAGTTGCTAAACATTTCTGGTATTTTCTGTGTTTTCTGGATAATAAATTTTCTGGTTTGGAATTTTCTTGCATGAGGAGAAAACCTGTCCTGCCTGTATCAGCCACACACAGAACACAGCACTCACTGTTCTACTCAAGCTTGTTTTCTGCATCATTCTCCCCTTACATCCTTACTTCTTATTCTTTCTCATTCTCTTTTGTCATTTATTCTTCTGATCCCTTTCTTGGTCTGAGCTCTAGAGCTCTCAGGGGCCAAGAGAGTCTTTTCCCAGGGTGCCAGTGGGTCACCCTGCCCTCCCCACCAAAGAGCACCTATAATCCCATCCTGAACATTCCCATCCTGGGCAATCCCATCCCATCCACTCAGGAGGTGGGGATGCAGAGGGCAGCTCAGAGCTTCTGCAGCCAGGGTGGAAACTTCTGCAGCCCTTTCCCAAGGCTGGGCTGTCATCAGCTTCCATTCATTCTCCGTGTAAACCATTTTTGCATGTGAGAAGGGGAAAAAACTGCTGTTTGGAATGCTGTTCTCTCTCTTGTTGAGTTTTATGTTGCTTTCTTTCCCCCCCCCACCCCCCAAAATAATGCAATATTTTGGGGCTTCCATTACCTGGATTTCTAGTGGGTGCCTTGCATTATGTTAAGCCGATACCCAAAATGTGCCTAAGAAAAGCTGCAGCTGCACAGACTATCCAGCCCCACCAGGGAACCTCATCTGAAGTACCAGCATTGCTAGCAGTGTTACTGCATGCCTGCAAGGCCTGGTGTCATTACTTCCAGATGTAATAACATTGGTACTTACAAGAGTGCATGCACTGGAATTAATGATGATCTAACCATTCGAAATAAAAAAAATAAATAATGGTGAGATGTGATTCTTGAGACATGAATTTATTCTGCTTTCTGTTTTCTTTAATCATGGCAGGATGATGCAGCATGAGCTGGTGGCTGCCTGGGGAGTGGGGCAGACACAGGAACAGAGGTCAGATACCTCCAGGATGAGGCCTGGGGGGGCAGGGATGGGCCAAGGCTGGGATGGGATGTCAGTCTGCAAGTTGGATCACATGGCTGGGCGGGGCTGTGGAAAGAACAGCCCTGCCGCAGCATCGCGGGGCTGGGATGGACGGCTCTGGGCTGGGCTAAAATGGAGTTCCACAAAGACTTGGGAATTTATATATTTACATAATTTCATGCTGTTAAGTAAATACAATGTTATTTGGACTTAGATCTAGGCTGCAAATGTGCACCCCTTAAGATGTAGTTAGGAAAGTGCAAGGGACAGGTGCAAGAGAGCAGAAGCAGTTTGGAGTGGAAAAGTTGGTTTCACACAGACTGGCTCACCTTGGCCTGAGGTGAGCAAGTTGTCTGTTGGCTTTCTGTAGAAGTGGTAGACAGGAAGGCAGTTCACATTTGTTCAGCTTGTATGTGATGGCATTAATAAGCAAGCGTTACAAATATGTAAAAAAAATACCCTGTTCTGTGGCTTTACCAAGACCTGTGAAAACACCAGATTTATCCAATGAACTCTGCTTTCTTTAGGAATGAATGTGACTATCCTGGTGGTACCTGAGGTTTCAGCCACTGAACCACATTCCTGCTCTCATTAATAGATCATGCCATTAATAGGACTGCCCCAGTCCCATCTCCATGCAACAGACCACTCTGTTCAAGTCATCATCATCATTAATGCTTTTTTTCATATTGCCAGGTACGTAACACCAAACCCAGTCTGCACCACCTATCTCTTCTGCCCTTGCAGTGTAGGAGGTCCTGATTGTCTGCTGTGGTCCACCAGAGAGCACCAAGCTTAGCTGTTCCTCTTGCCATCAGATTGCTGCTGGGTTTGAAGGTAGCCTGTGGCAATCACTACTAAAACCTGGCTGACTGATGCTGTGTGTCCTTACTATCCCCCAGTATGTGTCTTAGTAAAAAACATTCCACTCAGATTGAGCATTCTAGCTGCCTAATGTATTTTAAAGTTATCACCACACAGCTCAAGATGACTAACACAGAGCACACTTCATCACTGGTAGGGAAAACGAGCCCTCACTTTGCTGACAAAAATTTGAAGTCGGATTAAAAGCTGACACATCCTCTATTTTAGTGGTATGTATGAAACACTAAATATAGCAGCGTGCTCATGTATTTGCTGATGCATGGTAATGTAGTCTGTAGCAGAACAGCAATGGACTGGCAAAGAAGATGGTGCACTGCAGTAATACAATAAAATCCTCATGTGACCTTGGCCATTTCAGAAGTACTCCACGGATAATTGTGTATCCTTGACTGATATAATGCAAAATTCTAACAGGGGCAGCAGTGGTCCCAGGGCTTTAATGAGCAGCCTGATACTGCAATATTTGCCCAGGCATAATGCAAATTGACTTCAAGGAGAGGTCTCCATAGTGTAAGAAACAGAACTGTGCTATATAGCAGCTGTATATGAACAACTGCCAACAATGGGCCTGATTCTGGGAAATGGGAGGGAGCTGTGACTCCATCTGGCTCTTGTTAGAGACTGAAGGTGCTTGATTCATCGCAAAATCAAACCTTAGTACAGTACTTTCAACTGATTACATATTTTTTATGTTTCCTTAGTCATAAAAGGTTTTATGCTCATGGTTTTATTTTACCTTTGCTGCAGTCCCTGGGCAGGAATTATGGGCTAATCACACTCTGAACAGGGAAATGGATGTGGCTCACAGAACCGTATCCTATTCTGGGATTTTTCTCTCACTTGTGGGGGGATGGAGGTGATCTCTTTAAGCCTTTCACTTGCCATGGATGCCTGGCAAGCGTGCTGGTGGTGGAGCTGAGGCTGTGACTGTGAAACCCCTCTTCTCATCCTCTTCAGGGGGGAGTAGCAGCTGGGTTAGACATTCAGCAGTGTCTTGCAAAACCTAGGCAGTACTTGTGTCTCATTCTGTCATTACTCCAGCTATAAAAGTTTATCTAAGATAAAAACCTGACCTTAAATAACTGGAGAAAATAAAACATCCTCATCCAATGATCCTGTGCACTTAGTAGAAAGCAGAGCAGGGTCACTTTGACATGTTTCCAGCACAAAGTGGAGGTGCTTGCTTTGGACTGAAAAATGAACAGGCAGTTTTCCTAAAGAGTGAAAGTAAACTACTGAATAAACCCAGCTGTTTGGTGGCCTTGGTCTCTTAACTAGTTATGCTCTGTGTTGCTCAAATTAGAAGCAGGTAGAGTTGGTGCTTGTCCTGCAGTCAGTGCATCACAGGGTCATTTCATTTGGCTCCATTTCTAACTTTTCTGCAGTGCCAGTTTGGCTTGCAAAATTAGGCAGTGAGATTGCCTCTTCCTTTCATAATCAGAAATTATAGAACAAAGCCCTTCTTTGTTCTTCTAAAAAGGCAAATATTTTCTAGTCAGCTCTTACTGATGTATTGGAGTAGTTGAGGGCACTGGGATCTTCTTCCTCTTGCTCTCAAAAGCAAGAGGAAAATGAGATATTGCTGTTTCTCAAAAAAACCTGCACAAACCAGCCAGGTATAGATTAGAAATTTATATGTTTACTGTTCTAGTATGTGAATTATAGACAAAAGCTTGATTCATTAAGAAGTACTCTGAATTTTATATGACATTTCTAAAACAATAAATTAGCAATGTATAAAAACTCTTTAAACACATGCAACTACTCAATGTCATACTAAATATCTTTTTCTATTTCTCTGCTCCATGGTTCTATCTGTGACTTTGATTTTTAGTCAACATTTTAAATAAGAAAGAAAAATACTGAAAATAGATATGATAAGTATTTAAAATAATATTTAGTTTATAATTGTACAAAATAGAAGCCGTTTCAGAATGAATATATTATAAATACTTTTCCTAACTCAGTTTGGTTACAGCTTGAACTCCTAAGGAGAGCTGAACACTAAGCAGCTGGTAGAGGAGCTTGGGTTTGTTACAATTCTTGAGATGTGACAGGAACCTTGCTGTAAAAGGTGATCCAGTTCAGGTTGATAAATTGCTCCAAAGTTTTGCCTCTGTTGGAATTAGGTGGTGTTGATTTCCAGCAATTAAGTTCATGGAGACACAGGATTCTCGAGTCATTTTTTCTGTGACTGAACAATTGCATGACAAAGGTTGCAGACAGACAGCCATATTCAGCTCCCTTGCTCCCAAGCAGCCAACTTGTTTTAAACTGGGGACTTCCAAGAGTTGTGGCAGAGACCATATTTTGCCATTTAACATTTATTCCAAAAGCAACAAATGCCTGGAAAATTTTCACTGAATAACAGTAATTTAAAAGTATATTTGTTTTCTATTTCAATTAGACCTTTCCCTCAGAGCTCCCTGATAGCCACAATGCAAGCTATGTCCTTGTGTTTTATTTCCTGTGCAAGACATAACTGCAAAAGTTTGAAGGTTAGACAATTTTTAACCAATGTTAAAGTATACAAGCAGCAAAATAAACCTTTAGCTTTTTATTATGCTAACTAAGCATTAAAGCTCTGAGACACACACAAAGAAAGAATAATCTATATGGTAGGAACCTTTTGTCTTCACAGAAATCATTTCTGATGGGTAGCAGTTCCAACAGTTTTCGTGTTTCTCATTAGAAAACATTTCCACTGTAACAATTCTTTAGGTTCAGCTTTTGTTATTTAACTGTTTAGTATCAGTTCCTAAGGATTAATGTTTAAGGTTTTATGCTGCATCAGAGTGACATGCATCATCTCTCTGAACAGCTCAGCACACAAGATGGATTTTGCACTGATTCTTTGTTTGCAAGTCAGGCAGGAAAACACAGAAAAAAGCTTCTGGCTGGAACATGCTGCAGAGTATTTGGGACAATAAAGCAATCAAACAAAGCAGTCAGCTTCTGGACTTTTGCGGCATAGGACCTTTTGTGGGGCTGCAGTCAGACCATGCCACTGTTTCCTGCTATGGAACAACGTGCCGTGGTGCAGGCTGTGCTCAGAGGAGATGGCCATGGCTCAAGGACACAAGGACACCTCCTCTCCTGTGAGCTACACAGTGTCTGTGCAGCTGTGACTGGCTGTGAGCAGAGGTGCCTCCTTCCGTTCCATGAGCACCATGGAACTGTGGCTCATGCCAGAACTGAGCAAAGGACCTCCAGGCATGAGCCTCAGCAGCTTGCAGTGGGGTGATGACTGCATTAATTGGAAGGAAGTAATCACTGCATAAGCCTCTCCCTAAATATAATGGGACCACTAGAGGAGGACAAAGAGCTATGTAGTGTTGGTGTCAACTACTAAGAAACAGGAGCCTTTTTAGAAGGCTTCTCAGCTGAAAACCATCCAGTCTCTGCCCTTCCTGTTCTCTGTATTAGATTCCACCCAGGCCAGCAAGTTGCTATGACAGAAATGCACATATAGATGCTGGTATTTATTGAGTGCTCAGCACAAGGCATAAACAAATTAGTAAATTCCACCATGCTGTCAAGCCATCACTGAAATGCATCCAGAGAAGACTGGAGCTGTATATGGATACAAAAGATGTACCAAAGCCATCCCATATATCATTCCATTGCATACAATGGCATCTGTCAGTTGTGATCTTGGCTCTGTGTCTTTATGAAGGCAGAGCAATTGGAAAGGCAAGTTCAAGAAAACAGATGGCCAAAAGGTTGCTTTACAAGTGGGTATTATTGAGTGGATTTGAATCTGCTATTCCAGCCTTCATAAAGTGTAGATTTTTGACACAGAGTTTGGGAAGGTAATGGCTGTAGGTTTTTGTTTTATATTTATTTATCTTGGATATATACCTACCCTGGAATATTTCTTGGTTTCCAAAGACACTGTTATATAAGGTTTCTATTATTTAACTCTGAGAAGTAAACTGATTCTAGCATAGAATCTTGCAGGTATATCCTGTAGAAAGTTAGGGATTTTTCTTTTTCAAGTGAAACTCTCTGCTAGTTGCAGTCACCAGTTACTTTTTGGGATTATACTTAGTCTCTTAATGATGCATTTTTATCTGTAGAGAAAATTATTTGTATCTGTAAAAAAAAAATAGCCTCTACTTTTCACAGATTTCAGAATCAAGTAGCTGAGGAAATGGGAGACATATATATATATATATAATGGGCAATATTATATTTCATAAAATGTATGTAGTTCTTTCAGGAAACTCTTTAAAATGCTGTTTACTTGGATTACTAATAAGGTCATTTATTATTTTCAAAATTTTTGAACTGATGTAGTGACAATTGGCCTCAGGCCCAGAATAGTGTCCTTGTGAGCACTGTAGAGGCAGAACAAAGTCCTTCCCTCACAAACCTTATAGCCTTGCATTATCATTGATAATTGTCATACAAAATGTGACTTAAAACACGTATATTTTTTTCTAATTCAGCATTCAAATAATTTCTCAGGAGCTTATTTTCATGCATGTTGGTCCATGAACTGGTTGGTGTCCAGGTTACAGTCCCCATCCTGCCAGGTGCTCTTTGCTGTGCCACTGATTCATGCTAAGCTTGGCTCCAGAAAGGGCTTGCAGCAGCACTGTGGCTGTATGCCCATGCACGCCCAAAAACACCTGAGGGGTCAGCATTGGCTCAGCCAGCTGCAGCTCAAGGCTTCTCAGTGCAGAAAAATCAGAGAATTGGTGTCTATGGGAAGTTGGTAATTCACTTCTGTCAAAGAAAAATAGAAGGGTCTGGGGTACAAAACAGGAGGGAGAGATTCAGAGAATCATTTCTTCTGTGCCTGCTTCCCAAAGCAGTGAAGAAGGACTATAGAGAGAAATAATTATAACATCCCCCACCAACTGGTCTTTTTCCAGCCTTCCCCAGAAGTAAATGCTTTACTGTCCATGCCAGGACTCCATCAAGAAAAGCCACAAATTTTGATTTCCAGGCTTTTTGAGTAGGCAAAGCAGGTATAAGGCACAGGTACTTTGTCATCAGTCTTTGTCATCAATAGCAGACTACTGATATTGAGATCTGTTTGTTTGATAAACATATAGCACACAAAGTTAGCCATTACTTTCACAAACTTTTCTTGTCTGCTGTCCAACACATGGTCAAAATCTTGAATTTACAGCTCTCTGGACTCTCATATGGTAAGAAAAAAGTAAGATGAGTTTCCAAAGTTAAAAAAAACTTCTGTTTTATATTACCTATTTATAAGACAGACTGAGCAGATACAGTACACTCAATGGCTGGATGATGTATTGGGGAACTCAATATATTCAGTAGCATAGTTTAAAGTGCGCCTTTTAATTTCTTGCTTTTGTTGCTGTTATCCTCTTCTATGACCCCATAGTTCTGGACTTTTTAAAGTATAATAACAACCTTATAGCTACACCTAGGTGAGTGTATACAGAAATATGTGAAAGTGTCTCTAATTTGCTGTGATGTATATATGATACATTGATGTAAGTATAGTATACTGTGCTTCCTAAAGTCTTGATAAACCCCGTCTCTTGTGAGGGGCTCAGAAGGAAGTAAATTTACTCTGCAAGTGTTTATTTGAAACAGCTACACTTTATTCTTAAACAACAAAATTTGGATGGGAAGAGAGGAGTTCTTTCCAGTGGTTTTGTTCCCTTGGGTTTGATCCTTCTTGTAGCTGAGTCTGGCGTGCTGTCCTTGGTGATATCAATGGAGGCCAAGTGGAGTGATGGAATACTGGAGTTCTGGGCTGCAGGACTGTCGGGCATGAATTGCCGTCCTTTGGAAATGGCAGAGCCAGCTCTGTTTACAGCACTAGGCTTATGTCATCAGTATTCTTTTGAATGTCACAGAGAAGCTGCTCTTGGGTTCTGGCAGGAAGCACTCCCCCACACCCACTTCAGACTCCTTCTCTTTGCCGGCTCTCCTGTGAGCAAAAGCTCTGTCAAGAAAGCACCTTTATTTGGGCCAGGAACTGAGGCAGCTGATACTCGGCTAGTTATTTTGATTGCCTGGCTGGTAGGGGTTGGGGGAACAGATAATGTCAAGATTTCCTCTGCATTCCAGATCTGTTTTCCTCCTACGGTTAGCAGGCGGCAAGTGTGACTTTTCCCACTCAGCTTTTCCCACAGTCAGTAAGACTTATCTGACAACAGAGTTAGTGTCAACTGTCCAAAACTAACTAGGAGATATCTTCCTTTCACCACTCCTCTGCTGTTATTGCTTATCAATGTCACTCTCCAGCTTAAATGAGTGGTTAATTTACAGACATACTGAGACAAATTCACGTCTGTTGCAGCTTCAGTGAGCTCAGTGGAGTTACACCGAGTTTGGCCGTAGGTGTCTGAAAAGCGCAAGTGCTAGGAACGTGATACTAACAGAAACAAGAACATTGCAACAGTCAAAACAAAAAGGAAGCCTTGAGCTTTGGCAGGATGCCCATTTCAGATTTCAGAGTGTGATCCAACAAGGTGTTCATGTTTTACAGCTGGTGCTGCAAGAGAAAAGTTGTTATTCAACAGCAAAACAATTCCTATGTCTCCACATCAAAACACAGCCCTTGTTAAAAAGCAACAAAGGAAGAAACAAGTTACAAGCTTTCAGAACACGATTCTATTGAGAATCATGATGAATTTGCTTTTAGATCTATTAGAGACTTTGAAGACTAGAGTGAAACTGAAGCACACTCAACCTGAGATTTTCAAATTAGTCTAAAAGGGTTGAATACTGAAATACTACTAGAATTCTACAGAAATAGAAAATGTGAGATGGAATTGATACCTCCAGCTTTACCTCCAGTCCAAGATGGCTTTCTAAGAACCTCTTCTGTAACTGGGAGTAGAGGTGCATTTTTAAATTGTAACATCTTTTTCAGCTAGATCAAGTCCTGCTCCATAGACCTACTGTAGCACCTCTTCTAGGCAGCTGATTTGGGATGGAATGAAACGTCCCCTCAAGGACATATGTTTCCAACACACCGTGCAACTTTCCTCAATTCTCTTTTAATAGTGGGTGTCCAAAATTCAAGGAAGGGAAATCTGTTGCTTTTGAAATTTTATTAACAATTCTGTTTCACAGATGAAGTTAAAAGGAATGAAGTACAAACCCAAGCATTCTAAAGTGAACTCGGTTAATTTTGTTAACCTGGACTAGCAGTGCAAACAGAGATCATTCCATGCAGAGCACTTTGTTCATTGCTCTGCTCACTTCTCTACACCATGCACAAATCCCACCTACTGGTTTTGTCTGTGATAGTCTTCTGCACTCCCCTGTATCTGTTCCCTTTCTCTACATTTCCTTCTTTGCAAAATCCAGTTTCAGTTTTCCTCCTTACCACTATTTAGTTTCTCCTTAGAGTCACAGCCATTTTAGAGTCTGATTACTCTTCTGCTCATGACTCCTTAAAATGGCCTTCCTTCCTTCCTTCCTTCCTTCCTTCCTTCCTTCCTTCCTTCCTTCCTTCCTTCCTTCCTTCCTTCCTTCCTTCCTTCCTTCCTTCCTTCCTTCCTTCCTTCCTTCCTTCCTTCCTTCCTTCCTTCCTTCCTTCCTTCCTTCCTTCCTTCCTTCCTTCCTTCCTTCCTTCCTTCCTTCCTTCCTTCCTTCCTTCCTTTCCTTCCTTCCTTCCTTTTCTTCCTTCCTTCCTTTTCCTTCCTTCCTTCCTTCCTTCCTTCCTCCTTCCCTCTTCCTTTTTTCTTTCTTCCTTTTCTTTCTTCCTTCCAATTTCCTGTTGGCTTTATTCCAAACCTCTGTGTTGTCTAGAGCACCTTACTCCTCTGTGGTTCTCAGTGAAATGGACAATTGGCTCTGCAAGATCTCTAAACCCCTGCGTAATACTTCTTCTCCACCCTTGCAATCAAAACAAGTTCTTGCTTTTCTTTCTGCTGGTTAATGGCCATGCCACGGTCTATCATGGCATCACCCATGGGTTATGTCTTCTTGGCTGGCTGTGGATTAGGCATTTTTCTGGGTAATAACAAGCAAGGTTTAAAAACTGAGGACCAGAAGCTGAAATTACAGATTCCTGTTTAAATTCCCAGATGATGACTTGTAACCACTTCTAAAAATTGGAAAGGAATTTACACTCTAAGACTTAGGGACACAGTTTATAAAACCATGAAATTTTTGTGCCTGGACAGAGTATTTCCTTAATGCCTTTTCCTTAACAGACTTAATGCTTGGATGTGAGTCCATTCTGGAATCTTTTTTGCAAATAAGAGACAAAGAAATTTCCACTGTAAGAAATGGAGCTAAACATGGAAGTGCTGGAACACATTCATCAGGTTCAGCTGTCCAAGGAAGATAAAATGATACCCATTTTTAAAGTTGAAAAAAAGTCATTGTGGGCAACAAAAATAATTACTGCTTCCCACATTAATTATCATATGTTTCTGAAAATAACAAAGCAATCTATAACATTCCCAAATGAGAATACAGATGTAGGATCCAGTATGGGTTTGTAAAAAGAAAAAAGAAGCTGCTTTTGCACAGAAAAACAGGAAGAGATAAAACTTATCATGGCTTTCCAAACTAATATTGCAGAGATATTCAAAGCAGAGATGAAAAACTGTGAGAAATCAGTGTGGGAAGCAAATTTTGTTCATAGAACATAAACTTCATAAAAGATCCAAAGACACATAAATTGAACTTGTCAGTTTTCAGAATAAAGAGAGGCTAATAATAGGTTGCCCAAAGGATTTTACTAGGGCAAGTATCATTTAAAGCTTCATTATCTTGACAAGTGAGTGAACAGATGGCAAAATCTGTAGCAAATTCAAGATTTCCTAGGGTCCTGAGGATTAGAAAGATTTCTGAATACCAAATTCAAATCACCAAAACAAGGGGATTTGACAGCCTCAGTGAAGATGGGATTTCAATTTACCGAAGTGTGAGGTAATGTTCAGGAATGATTTGAAGTGTTCACTGATACTGCATACTTAACGAAGTGTTACCAGCTCAGAAAAATATCTAGGCAGCATTATGGACAGCTTAATTAAAACTGCTCAGTGAAAACAGCTGTTCAATTTGCAGCACTAGTTGTGAGAGCAAATAAAACATTGATTTATATGAAGTATAAAAACCAGCATTGATATTATTATAATGTAATCATGTAAATTCAGGGAACTATATTACAGTGATGTCCAGCATTATCAACATTACAAAAATGTCTACAAAAAGAAACATTCAGGGAAGTCAGTGAAGGATAGTAAGCAGGGAAGACAGAATCATTTTACTTGCCCCATGAAAAAATGTGGCACTAAATTCCTATTCACCTTTAAGTCATAGGGATATCCAATATATGCAAGATACAGAAGCAGCAGCACATCTCTGTGCTGAAACCTTTTTTCCCAATTAATGGGGGTCATCAAATCAGCAAGAAGTGGAGGGATTTATGTTCATGTGTTCTTAAGAAACATGGTGAGAGTACCCATACTAGATGAAATTTTCCAGTGAAGGATATGGCAATTTTTGCAATTACTTATCAAATTATTAACTTCACCATTAATGTGAGACTGTCACTAGTGGTTGGTTTAAATTGTGGTGTTGGTTTGTTGGAGTTTTCTTAAGAATGATTAGAGTACTTCTTTTAGGAATGGAGGCTGTCCCTGATGATTATTGAAAGGACCCTAAGTTTCAGCAATTCTGCATTAAAAGGGTAATTTATACTTGTGCAAAGCAAAGTAAGAGCCTATTACTACTTTCTAGTATTACATACAATCTATTTTGCATTTATCTTGCCCAGCTATAAAAGATAAGCTATAGGACAGGAAAGAGGTGGATAACCCCAAATCTACTTAAGTCCTAAAGAAGGATAATGTTTCCCAGTTGAAACAGTTTTCTTTATGACTTGACTGGCAGCAGTGAAGGACTTTAAATCATTTTAAAACTATTTAGCAACATTTCAGAATAGAAATGGGGAATAACCTCCAGTATGAGTCAGAAGTAGAGTGGTTTTTGGTTTTCATATTTACTTCTGACACTTTGTTTTGCCTTTGGCATTGACAGTCACATATTTTTAAGGCCTGAACTCTGAAAGTATGTATCTGATAAATTTGATCAAACCAAGGATTACTTATTATAAATGTTCTCTGTCAGGTAAATTAACTGATCTTCTGTCTCAAAAGCTATCACTGTGGTAAGATCCTGCTGAGTTATAATCCCTTTAGCACCTATTCTCCTAGCAATTTACATGGGGTTTTGTAATGTAAATGAGTCAAAAAATATTCCCTGAAATGTAGAACAATCTCAAGTAATTACTGCTGAACAGATTTGTGTCAGCCCAAAATGACAAAAAGGTGTTGGAATGAATCTGCATGACAGTAGCATAAGTAAGCAAGATGAGCAACAGCAGCACCTGCAGCACTGTAAAGGTGTTCCGACATCATCTCTAGGAACTGATTTCACTAGAAGTCATTGCAATACTGAAAAAATGAACTCTTGAACCAGCAATACATACAAGCAGAGTAACAACCTTGTCTTGCCTCCTGGAACAGTCCTGAATGCATATCTCCTTCATTTGCTAAAGTCAAGGAGAAATGTCTTGGGTGGAGTCTCAAAAAAGTGTCTGTTTATAAGAGGGGGATCAGGCAAGCTGAATACAGTGTTTCAGGGGGAGCTGAAGCCTGCTCTGTTCTTTCTGGAATCACCTTTTCAAGTAATTGTAAATTAAAAAGATGGTGCTTTCTGACAGGCAAGGGATGGCACACTCAGTAGAGAGCTGTGGCTGTGATCTCTGTCATCATTCTGCTCACATCAGTGTACACAGCAGCAGGTGATGGGGAAGCACCTCAAGCTCTCTCTACCTTTGGTACGCTTGGCCAACTACAGAGCAGTCCCTGCTACTGCCTTTCTTGGGAATTAAGTTGCTTTACAATGTACCATTTTCAATCCAAAAGAGAAAAGAAAAATATATTTTCTAGCTTTCTCCCATGGTCTTTGATGTTACTGCTTATATAATAGTAATTTAATGTCACTATTAAAATTCAGTTATGTGAAAAGCTCATGAGTGCATAGCTAAGATTTTTTGCCTGTTGCATGCAGAAATTGGAGCCTATTTGGAAGACTACAAAAAGTTGTGCTTTAATTTCTCACAGGTGAGTTCTTTTACATAGACTGTAATTCTCTAGCACCACATCACTGCTCCTATAAAGTCTGCTGCCTACTATGCAGTGGCACCTTATGGCTTACCTCTCTGAGCATATGTAGTATAGTCCACGTAAAAATATAACACAGTTTTGTTTCCAACATAATGAATCTTGAATGAAATTATGCCATTATGCAAACCCCCTTACATGCAGTAGGCAGGAAGAGTACAAGCAAAAAATACTAAGGTGAAGGACCTACAGATTTGTTGTCACAAGTACTTTTTAGACTTGCAATTCATAGCTGTGCTTTTGCCTACCTGATTATAGGAAGTGCTGTTGGACATCATTTGGTAACTTTTTTCCCCAAAGATTTCTGTAATGGTTTCAAGGGCAATACTACAGGCCTCTGTTTTTCAACCAAAAAAGTAAAACCCTCAGCAACTCAAAGTAAACCTTTCTCCGCATAGCTCTAAAAACTGAAACTGCAGTTGCTATTGCTGACTTGTTAATATAACACAGACATGGACATTTCCTGGTTACTGTAAACATTGAAATGCTTTTGGAGTTAATGGAATACAGGTGCTGCCTGACACTACCAAAATGTTCTCACAGAAACAGGGACATTTTCGGACAGAAAGAGCTGCAGGTCCACCTAGTCCAGCCCCTTCTTCACAGCATGAATATCCTGCTTCTCAGTGGGAATACCCAGATACGTTAAATGTCATGAAACAGGCATTCTTGCTAAGCTTAAGCTCCTTTATACTCCCAGGAATGGCCGTACCACTCAGCCTGCTGGAACAGAGAGTTCTGTAATGCCAGAGCTGGATGATGGAGTGGGCTTAGGCAGGCTCGAGGCAGCTGGGAAACCTTCCCAATGGAGCTGTGGGAAATGATGCTTACAATCGAATCGTCACCAGCCTTCCCTTCAAATGAGACTCAGACAATATTGTGGACAGACAATTAGCCTTTCTTTATTGTGGAATCAAGAAGAAATTTAAAATCAGCTTTAGTGATTCAAAATCCTGTAGAACAGTTTAGGTTAATAGGGATTGGCTTGGGCCCCAGCCAAATTTTGATTCTGGCCATTCTAATCTTACTACCTGAAATTCTATCCTCTATTGCAACTGGCCACAACACTCTTTATTCACTGGCCAAAAACATGAGTGTCATTGCTTTTTAATTCTACCAAATGTATATATTTAAAATCTGTTAAATAAGTTTAAATAGTAGCCATGTGACCAGTGATGAAAATTGCAATATATTGATGCTTGGCAATATGCTGCCATCAGTCAGTAGCCTGATTACTCAAAAGGTGCGTGTACAGAGAAGTATTTGCATATCTGAAAAAATGTTTTTACTCTCACAAGTAAATTTGTTTGGGGAACAACTGGCTTGCATTGTTGTTAGAATCTGCTGTCAAGATTGATCATGTTTTCCTGTGTAATACAGGAGAGTTATGAAAAAAAAAGAGAAAAAGCTCCCAGGTCTCTGAACCAATATCCTGCTATGGTGTGTGCTAAATTGCCATTGACTGCTGCAAGGCAAGGCTTTTTTACACAAATGTTCCAATTATTTCTACTGGTATGGTAATAACAGTTGGAAGTTTAGAAAAAAAATTAAAAATCGTGGCTTAGACAAGGTCCCAATACAATATTAGGGAAATGAACACTTTGAGAGCAAAGGAAGATGCAGTTTAAAACAATCTGTTTTTGTCAAGTGACTAAAGAGGAGGGGGAAAATCAGACACCAGAAGCAGAAATGAGAAGAACAGGGGCAATATTCTGTGCTGAGACATTTTGTGTTTCAACATAGCTGCTCCCTTATTCAAGGGCATTAATCACTTCAAAATTTCAAGCTCAGCTCCAGTAAAAAACCAATACATCTACACATATAAAATGTAGTCCACTTTCCCAGTTGCTTAATCATTGAAGCATTGGCTATTTCTACAGAGACTGGCTTTGCTCAGCACAAGACTTTATATCTTCAATGTAATATATTTTAAAGATGTCCACAGAGCATCTTACAAAAGGAAGTGAAAGTTTATTGGCACTTGGTTTGTTTTGTCCGTTCTTCTCGTCTGTTATCTGAGAAATGTGCAAGGGCTCTTATGGCTGCAATTCTTCAGAATTTCAGCTGAAGCATCAGCTTGGTTGTCTACTGTTCCATAGAAGTGCCCTGTTTACTCAGGGGGCAATCCAGCCAATCATCATTTGAACCACAGCTACCTCCCTCTTCCCTTCTTCACCATTCTCATATAACAGGAGGTATGTTATGTATCAGTTATATATGTTAAATATAACAGATACATAACATATCTCCTGTCACACAGGACCTTCTCCTGGAGTTTATAATGTCCTGTGACAATTTAGGCTGTGTTAATACAAGAGACTGGAGAGGTAGAGGAGTTGTTAAAAAATAACCTGCAAGAGCTAGATATAAGCAGAATGCAAGATGGAGAGAAAAGTGCACGCTAAAGCTGGCCAGAATGTGAAAACCCTGCTGTGTTAAACCCTAAAAAATCCATTTATTTTCCAGAAAAATATATGATTTCTCTTAATTTTTATTCTTTAAGAAACAATAGGTTTTGTCAGAAAGAGGTTTCCAGGTGAAAATTTTGCATTGCTGTAGAAAAAAAAATTTTCATACCACGTTTACCATTTCACTTTTGTTCCCATTTACTTTGCCTTGATAGACACAATCTGGTCGCTGCATTGCATCCCAAATGCAAACACCCTGGCTGTTCTCCGCTATCACTGTGCATCGCAGCTCGTCCTGCCTTTATGGTGCATCAAATAGAGGCTGCTTGACTGAAGTCTGAAGGCCCTTCCCTTGCCTCACCAATCTGTTCAATATTAAAAGCTTTCTTCCCACAGGATCCCAGCTTTTGCTGTCTACTCATTATGTTTTCAAATACACATTTGCATGCTTTTGTTAAAAATGCCCCTCGTTCTTGAAAGTTGATCCTCTGAATATATAAAGATACCACATTAACCTCCTTGGAGACTCTCTTGCTGGCTCACTTTGCATCAGTGCTCCCAGACACTGATTCTGGTGTGCCAAAGTACCAGCAGTTACTACTTTGGCCAGTACTGTTCTATTGCTCTGTCATACTCCACCCTTCCTACCCCAATCAGGTCTTCTCTCCATCGGTGTCCTGTTTTATATTTAGTTTGCAGTCTCCTGAGGGAGATTGAACTTTAGCTCCATCCAGTTTTTGCTTCCAAGCACTTTGAGAAAACAATTTGTTATTAATAATAACAAATTATTCATCCTTTGTATGAATATAATTAAAGCTTAATTTTCCCCCATGCCCTCCGTGCCTGTTCCAGCAAGGGAGAAGGAGCACAGTCAAACAGCAGACACTTTGTTACTGTAGTCTGTATCTGAGCATACTTAGAGTCTGTTCACAGTGAATACTGCAAGAAGTTCCATTTATTTCAGCATTAATCACTGTGAACAAAAGTGAAAGAATTTGGCCCCCACTAATGAAAGCCAGCAGTGCTCTGCTGTTGGCAAAGTGCAGAGCAATCCTTTCCCAGAGCTTCAGAAACCTAAAATGAAGTAGGATGAACATATAGGTGCCAATCTCTTGATAAATCATAAAAGAGTGAAACTAATTTATAACTTGTTCTCATTAAAGCTACCTTAAAATTATGATAATTTGTATATGTAAATAAAAAAAACAAGGAGAGAGTGCCAGGGCACAAGCTAGAACATTTTGTCCTCATTCACAGCAATTCTTATTTTTCTCAAATCAAAATATTTGTTTGTTTACTTAGATGTCAAAGAGGACACCTACTCATATGCTCTTGGTGCTTTTCACATAACTTAAACCACAGAATTAGTGTGAAATTCACTGGAGTCTGCTGTTAGGAAAACAACCAATGGAAAACCTCAAATCTTTTCTTCCCTTCCAGTGGTAACCCAGACTTACAACATCCCACTCAAACCATTTAAGCTGGGATAGAAAACAAATTCCAGAGCTCTAGGACCCCCAAAGAGATAAAGACCACTGCCAAAGTTATAAATATTACTTGATGTGTTTATATCTAGGCTGTCTGAGCTACTATTTGAAGCTACAAAAAGCACAGCAACACCATTTTGGGTATAGCAAATTTCAAGAATATTCATTACAGTCAGTTCCTGAAGAATGAAATTAATTGTAAAATTTGGCATTGCACTTTTTAGCATCAGACTGCGTAATTGATCTTGTAGATCCTCTTATTTCCTCTTTTGCTTTAGTTTTGCTTTCTAAGGGGTACTAGCGTAAGGAGCCTGTGTCCTCTAAACAGCACATAGTAACCAAGGATGCACTCTTCCCACATTTTCCACCACATGACATATCTTGTTTTGTTCTTCTACAAGTAGGCAAATATTCTGAGGTGATTAAGCTAACAAAAAATCCTGACTCATGGTAATTAAAGACAAGAGGATGGAAAGGAAAGAAGTTGTACTTCTATCACAGTCTTTCAGTAGTTTACAAATGGCAAACCAATATGTAGTCACATTTCTCTTTCCTTTGGTCTGATTCTCTTCTTATCAGGTGCATTGGAGTTAGTGTACAGTTACTTCACTAGCACTACATCAGGCTGCATAATGGAATCGGTAACAAATTAAAAACACACTGCTAATTAGGGGCCAGAATACTACGCAGTGTCAATTAACTTGGCGTTTAATTACCATGGTGATTGGAAGGTGCTATAAATTGCTAAATATAAAATCAGTGTATCAGACCTCTGTGCCACAATGGCATCAGAGCATGGGTACAACTAGTTTAGACTTTTCCCCAATATTTTACATGCCTTCAAGATTTAGACAGTACTTTTATTCCTGCCAATATTCTGTTATCAATGAGCAAAGACAAATATAATAGTTCAGCTTCTTTTAAGGCAGCTGGGAACCTCCTCCTTTCTCTTCATCATATACAGTGGTTTCATTGCAATTACTCTGAAAAGAACCATTTTGGCAAGACTACTATCAAGCAGGAAAACTGCATATTCTGTGGAAAATGTGCTTTTCTTTTCTTTCCCCCAGAAGTGTTAGCCATCTTGTGCTGGATGTCAGAATGTTTCAAACACGAGTACTGATCAGCTGGCTGGCTACTTATACACTCAACCAACATATGCAAAATGTGTGAGAGACCAAAATTTTACCATCTTGTCAGGTTTTCTAACATTCTAAAAGGAGATGAAGCATGTTTAACCTATGAATGATTCCTAACATGTACCCTCCTTCAAGCAAATTCTGCAGAATAGCTCTTAGTGTAACTGCTACTATGAGGTGTAATACATCAAAAATACTCGTGATGGTAATTAGATTTCTGAACAGCTGACTATGATTAAAAGCATAAAATAGGAATAGGCCAGTTGCTGCATGAGAGGTGTTCTCATTACTCAATAGCACTGTTTTCTTTGGGGAGAAAACTACGATATCTGATCTTGCCTCTGGATTTAGTTTTCCACAATAAAGTACCTGAAATTAGTAAGATTTCTGTCAGTGCCTGCCACAGAGTTTGGTCTAGGCTTGCCAGTTCAGTTCTGTTGCTTATTATGAAATACAGCCATATCACTGCAGTTTATCTTAGTAACTCGTGGTGAGATAACATGGGATTAGCAATTGCTACTATCTAGTCACTAATTAGCTGCTTTCAGTAAACCTGGAAGTCTAGGGATATTTTTGATAAACCAAGATCTTCAAAAATGTTGCAGAAGGGAAGATAATATCTTTTGTTCTAGTGCTGCATTCTGGCCATGGCAGACAGCTGCTGAAGAAAGGGATATCTATCTTCCAGACAGGCAGGGCACTCTAAGTTGGTGCATCCAAGTGTGGCTGCCAGAAGAGCACTGCTGAAGGTTGCAGTACTGACTGTCATTTGTGGGTGGTGACACAGCAGTATGATACAAAACCTTCAAAACTGAGTTTATTATTTCACTTTTAGACCACGTGTCATGGCTCATCTTTATAGGGCAGCTGAGTACAATATCAGGAATTAATTTCTCATCTCTGCCTGGTTCCTAACTGATAAAAGTCTGTGGCAGTAAACAGGCATAGCAGGTCTTATGTGCTGGTAATGGCTGTGCTGGTGAGAGATTAAATAAAGAGAGGCAGAGGTCAGAGGCAGATTTACTGGGCAGAGGAGCTGATTGTAGGAACCATAATCCTCTCTTCTCCCATTAACATCAGCAGGTGTTTGCTCTGGGTCATGGGATGTGGGAGTATTTACATAATTATGCTGTCTCCCTTCCAGATCTTGGATGCATCCATCCCTGGAAGGCATCCCTTTTCTCAAAAGGGTTTGTCCAGTCATTTGGAGGACACTGGAATTGCAGGCAGAGGAGTGACATACAACATCTGTACAAGCTCCGGACAAGCACATCGTCTCCACTGTATCAGCTAAAGTAGAGTAATTTAACGTGAACATTTTTAGATTAACCTCTTAAGAACAGGGACAAAGGAAAACAAATTCGCACCACAAAGTAAGCAGAAGACATTATTAACAGTGGTAACATGGAATACATCTGTCTGTTTCCTTTTAGCTTCTGACATTGCAGTTACAGTTTAAATGTAAACAAGATGGGGATATTGATAATGTTTAACATGACTGCTTTACCTGGGCATGCAGCTCTTTCAGAGTAGGGCACTCACTTGCAGGAACATCAGCCTCTGCTTTGCACATCACAAATACCCTGCCAAAAGAGCAAGCAGTAAGTAATTGATTGTGACTAAATGGAATGAAGAGGCCATTGTCCTTCTCAGCTATCAGACTCTGCTGGAGGAGCATCCAGGATAGGGAAGGAGACACTGTTAAAACAGTATTTCCCAGAGTACAGAAGAAGCAGAGACACAAAATGGCTTTCCTAAATGGGATAAGGGCCCTGCTATTACTTTCTGGCTAGCCTACGGATGAAGAAATCAGGATTCATTTTAGTCTGTAAAGTGTGCAAAAAGTGTCTGCCAGGGTTTAATTTTGAAACCCTTTCAAAAGCTCAAGAGCTTGTAAGAGAAGTCATGCAGAGGGAAGGAGGTGGAGAGTAAGTGGGTGGCATGCAGAGAAAGTGGGAAAGAAACGGTGGAGGCTGTATTGCGAAGACTATGACTTGATCTTGGGTGGAGAGTTGATGAACCTAGGCCTCTGAGAAAAAAAAAAACCTAATTTTCTTTCTGCAAAAGTTGAAGCATGGGCAAAGCACCTATTACAGGCTCCCGTGAAAAAGGCATCCCGTTGCCAGCCAGGTTTTCTGTCACCTCGTGGCGGGTGACCTCTCCCCGGAGCAGCATTCGCAGCGCTGGGGCGGCACGGCTGGGGTGGCGGCGGGCAGCTCCCGGTCGCTGTCCAGGGAGCGCAGCGGCGGCAGCGGAGCTGACAGCAGGGCACAAGCGGGGCTTTGGCCGGACCGTTCCCAAATGAGGCCCACGGGCACAAGCGGGGTCACGGAATTCAGGCGCGGGGCCGCGGGACGTGCGGGGTGCCCGAGGGCGAGGGGTCCCAGAGAGGGCAGGAGCCGGGCCGGAGCCCGGGGCACCTTCCCCGCCCCGCGGGGGCCGCAGCGCGGGGGAGGACAGGAGGGCGGGGAGCAGCGGGCGCGGGACGGGGCGCTGAGGGAGGGACGGAGGGAGCGAGGGAGGCTGGCGGCGGGAGCGCTGCCCCGGGGGCCGGGGCGGGCGGCGCTCAGGTGAAGGAAGGGCCGCCCGCCCGGGGCGGCGGTGACGCGGCTGCGGCGGGGCTGCCCCGCGGCCCCGTGTGGGCGCCGCCGCCCGTCCCCGGCGAGGAGAGCGGGCGCCGAGCGGGGCTGCCCGGGGCGGCATGCGGAGCCGCCGAGGATGAGCAGCCAGCGCCGCCCGGCCAAGGCGCAGCTCCGGAGGTCGCTGAGCGAGCAGCTGCGGGACTCCACCGCCAAAGCCTGGGACTTGCTGTGGAGGAATGTCCGGGAGCGGCGGCTCGCAGGTCAGTCCCCGCCGCGCCGCGGCCGCCGCTACCTGCCCGGGGACGCCCCGGGGGACGTCCCGGCCCCGGCGGCGCGGAGGGGTCCCGCTCCAGGGGCACGTCCGGGGGGCACCATCTCCGCTGCCGCAGCGGGGAGACCCCGCGGCTTCGGGCAGCTCCCGGCAGGAAGGCGGCGGGCAGCGTGCGGGCGGGTCGGGCTGCGGGCAGGAGCCGGGGCAGGCGGGTCGCAGCCCCCGGCCCCTGCAGGCAGCCCCTGCCCGGGCGCCCGCGGGCAGCGCGGGCTGCTCACACACGCAGTCGGGCTCGGGGCTAAGCCTCCCCCTCGCTCCGTGTCGGAGGCACCTTCTGAGCGTCTCCGAAATGAAGAGGGTTGGCTTTGCCGCTGGGAAGCAGGCTCACCTGCTCCTCCGATGAGTGTTCTAAGTCTAACCAGCCAGGTTGGTTCTTCACAGGGTTTGCATGTGAGAAGTACCACAACTCCCAGAGAAAAATGGTCTGTTTCATTTGGGATGCTTCTATAGCTTCAGGTCACCTACCTGCTCTGGAAAACCGGCCTCCTGCAGCTTTTCCATCCTCAGGTGGGGACCAGAAGGGCACAGAGCACGGCAGGTGCTCCAGGAGGTCCGGTCTCATTTAGAGCACTGCTATTACAGCAGCACAGTGGCTTTATGCACGTAAGCATACACCCAGTGTGTATTTGTAAAATACTCTGTGAATTAGAAGATCTAGATTAGAAGATCTAGTACATGTACATGCAAGTGCAAAGTAGAGTTATTATACTAGAAAACGATACATCAAGATTTATGAGCAGGATCATGTGTAATGAAGTCTGCTTTATAAAGATGGATTCCTCTGTCACATCCTACAGCATTGTTAGGAGTTTGGTGACCTTGCCTAGGGCACTGTGACATGCTGGCATTGTGTAATAGAGAGGTAAATGATGCAGGTTTTCTGACTATGTCTACAGCACATTAGTTCTTATGTACATACAATTAAAATAATAGATAAAAATTGCATGGTAGCTTTTTTGAAAAATTAATCTAAACTGGGTAGCTTCAATAATGAATTACTAAAACAACTAATTGTGTAATACTATGATTAACCAAAATACTAAACTTTTAATGTTTTAATTTTCTTTTAAGCCCCTTTTTCCTATATTGATAGTAGATTCCAGTGACATTCAGCAAGGATACTGTTGGCTATTTTTTTCTTTTTTGGTCAAAGACAACTATTGCTTGATTGAGCAAAGAACCTGGGCAGGCTGCCATGATACTGTAGCCAACTTCTTAAAGCAACTGGGTATTAAAATTGATGGAGTAAAAACTTTTTATTTAAGGTAGATAGAATACTAATGTCCTGGGTTTATGCACTGCCATAATTTAAGTGCTATTCATAATACTCTGGTAAGACACTGATACCCTTGCTGTTTAATTAAGTTACTTATCCGATGACATAATGAAATGTGTACAAATATCTGTTGATGCCAGATATGTCCTCTTGTTCCGTTGCTTTTCTGTTTCTGGTGTTTTTCTCCTTGTTTTTATATTTGTTTGCTGTGCTGACCTGTGTAGCTGCAGTGTATATCAGTGTATATTCCTTGGTCTCTTCTTACAGCTTTTGTTAATGAGAAGGCAGGAAATTCAAGCAGATCTAAATGTGTCAATATTTGCTGGTTGCCAGCCCTGCTTCTTCCCCATTGCAATAGATCTGATCCCAACCAGGTAGACAGCTGTACAAGTTGCATCTTTTTCCTCAAAGTTGGCGTTGTAGTTCAGCTCTGACTGGCAGTCAGAGCAGCAGAGTAACTGGTAACTAATGTTCAAGAGCAATGCTCAAAACTAAATGCAGTTTTAAACATCAGTGTGCTGTCGTATTCGAACTGTTAAGCCAAATAAAAACTTGTGATTAAATCCTCACTGTGATGATACCTTTGCAGGCACTTACACAGTTACTCTTTTGGTTTGCTTTAGTCTTTTATCTATTTGTTAAGGATCAGGACACCAGTTGCCCAAGATACACCTAAAGAAAGGAATCACATTTTTGTAACTCATAAAAATGATTTAATTGTTAGGATTGGATGAGGTGTTGGAAATTCTCCCGTATAGTCTCCAGCTCAGAGCAGGATCAGCACCGTACTCAGGGCTTTCCCCAGTGCTCCTTGGGAAGAGTTTCTGCCCTGGCATCCAGGCTGGAGCAGAGGGCAGCAGGACACTGTTGGGCAGCAGGAGTGTGAGCTGGAGAAAGGAGCTGAATCCTGGCTAGAGCAAGGAGAGAGCTGAATTTTGACTCCGCTGCTCCCAAAGAGGCAGAGAGCATGGCTGGGTTGCTGTGGAAAAGTAGGTTGTGCATAAAAGGACTGCTACAGTGTGCTCCTTTCTTCCTTCCCTCCCTCACCCTTTAGCAGCAGAGGTGATGAGCAGCAGCCCGGCTCCTGGCATGCTCCTGGACAGGGCTGCTCCATACTGTCTCTTATTCAGGACAGATCCGTGGTGCCCAGCAGCTCTTAGTCACTTTTTCTGATTCACTGACTGGGATTTGTTTTTCAAACAATGGGTGTACCCTCTACAGTGCCAAAGATTGCACCCTCAGGGGTTTTTTGTGCTTTTTGTAAGTTTTGCAGAGGTATTTTACACTGTTTCCACTATGCTTATATTTAATTTGGAATTGACAAAGTGAATGGGAAATGTACCAGAATTTTAACTCCCTGTGGGGGCCTATTCACCTGAAAGGTTGTATAAAATACTTTTGGTTTAACATAATCCTAAACCACTTTGCCATTATTGAAAACCATTGTTTAAGGAATTTGACTCAGGTATTTAGCAAATCCTCCTGCAGTGATCACCTAAAGTAATTCTGAGATCCCTGTTCAAATCATGATCACCTGTTACAGTAAAACACAACAAGTTGCAGTTCTTACATTCCTTGTGTGTCAGGGGAAAGTGCCACCTTCTGTCTGGCATTCTTTCAGTTACTGTACACTAAAGTAAAATTAAATTATAATTTAGCTTTTAAGTTCAGTACTTTGGAGTCATGAAACACCAGAGTAAAGGACCCCTGTTGCTGTATTGCACAGCCCCTCGTAGGGCAGGATTGTCATGACTGGCATGATTGACTGACATGATCACCTCACCCTTTTGTCACTCAGAATTTTTCAGCCTCATTTACTGCAGAAAGTGATGATCCCCGTTGCTGAATCTCTTAACTTAGGGCCTTCTGTGCTGCAGCTTTCTGAAATACTGGACAAAGTACAGAATTATAAATTCCCTCAGGTGTTCATGAGCCTGGTGCTTGCATATGTCATAACATTAATGTTTCAGTTGTTCCTAGAAGCTTCAAGGTTACTTGTTCCCATTTTACAGATAGAAGCAAGCGGCAAAGTGAGGCTGAACCCCAGGAATATCAGCTCTTGAGAGTTAGAACTTGAATTATCTACTTTAATATTCAAATTATGACTCTCAGTAGCTGCTGTTGCACAACATTTTGAGCAAATCACCATTTGGGGTCTAACTGTTCTGCACCCAGGGAATTAATAACTTGCAGTTTCTGGTGGTCTGGTCAGATTTTGCTTCGTTTGGTGTACAACAAAGAATGGAAGGTGCTCTGCCACAGGGGCAATGTTTACCTGTCATGGTCTCAGAAACCTGGGGTTTTTCTGTCTCCCACCTACACGAGCTTCAGCAGGGCTGATACGTGACCACATCCCATCATCAGATAGGATCCTAAACTGCATGTGCAGATGAAGATAAGACTTTGTCTTACTACGTAGGAGAAAGAGGGCTGAGTTAGAATTTAGCAGGTGACTTAAATTCTGAGACTTACTGAAGTTTGCAAAATTAATTTTGTGACCCTAGCATTCTTCTGATAAGAGAAAGCTTTGCTTCTAGTTTCTGAAGTTCAGCTTGTAGCTTTTATTTAGCAATCTACACAGATCTCTAAGGCTGCCTCCACTGTGTCTGTGGCATAGATATACCCTCAGTCTTTTTGACAAATCTCTTTTCACCTGAGCTTCATGTCTCACAATCCTTTGTATGTTCTGTGTTCTCTAAGAGATTAAATCCCTACTTGATCTCCTCTAGCTCTTCTGGTACAAAATCTCTCTTATCTATCCATTGACATCCTCTCTACTGCATGCTGCAATTGCCCTATTAGACAGGGCACCCTTGAGCACTGTTCCAACTCATACTCAGCTACAGAGCTCTCCAGAAGCAACTGCCTGGGGTGGTTTGGGGAACAGTTTCAGATGCTCCCTGCTCCCACTTTTTTTTTTTTTTGCTTGGCTGTGCTTTAGGTAAAAGGAATTTGGGATCAAGTTTTCCACCACACCTCCAGTGGTTTGCTAAGACTGACATTTCAAACTGTTTTAACTTGTCCAATTTTGGACAGATTTTTCAGGCACCAGTGCTAAACTGACTCTTGAACTTCCCCTGTGAGGTTGCGGGGTTTTTTCCCAAAGGATGAAGCACTGAATGTCTCAAATCAAGCAGAATGAAAATGTGTGGTGGGACAACATACCATGGACTAATTTTTTCTTAAAAATTGATTACCTGAAGCTCCAAAACTGAAACAGGAATGAGGCAGGCTTGTGAGTAAAACAAAATCCCTAGGAAGTCTAAAGAAGCAAAAATAACACCTTTAAATGGAGAGCTTTACAAGTCCTACTCTTAGGTGTCCTTAACTGTTCAGGAGGACCTTATAAATTGATGAGCAGCTACAAGTGTCTCTTCAAAGATGACCGAAATACATTTATATCATAGATGAAACTGAACATTATCTGATGTAAGTAGAAAATGGAGAATGATTTGTCCAGCAGAAAGTAACTGTCACATTCAGCATGTTGCAAAGATGACAAAGCAATGCACCTGCTCCTCTCAAAAGTAATTTGTGGTTGGTTTGTGGGTTATTGTGATTCTATTGGGTGCAAATGAACAAATCGAAGTTTGTAATTGCACCTCAGAAAGCATGGTGCTCCTTGGCACCTGCTGATCTTTGATCTTGGGGAATACAGAAATGAAGAGTGGGTTTTAAAAAACTAAAACTAGTGGTCACAATCAGAACTGTGTGAATTTTAGCACAGTTTTCTGAAATGCCAGTATGGAGACAAGAGCAGCTATGTTTCTGCAGCCTAAATTAAAGAACCATCAAATCTATAATTTTCTCATAGTTTTTAATTTTCATTTAAAATTAAACCTTTTCAGAACTTGTTTACGAAGTTTTTATTCTGCAAAGCTGAAGTTTATTTTGGGGTGAAGTCACTGGAAACCCCAAATGAAATATGTGTCCCAGGTCCTGTGAGAACCCCTGAGCAAAGGCAGGTGTCCCAGTATGGGACCAACATTGAGTCTGATGCATCTTGGTATTATTACATTAGTGAAATTTATTCCAAATTAAGACCTTTGTGCAAATGCAGATTAATCTACCTTAAAGCCACTCATGAAACAAGTGGATTTTTTTTTTTATAAAATAATTTTGGAATATAAATTTTAATTAAGGAGTGTGGGAGATGCATGTGTGAAAAAATGTGGTATTTGGTGGGCATACTTTTATGTTCTATTTTAAAATCATACACATCACATTTTTAGAAAGCAAAGTAGAGATGTTGCAGTCTGTGTCCCCAGCAGTGCACTGGAGAGTACAAGATACTGATTCTCATGTATGTTGATAAGATGTATGTGTGTAAATTCCTCCCTAACCCAGCCCCATCAATGGGAAAAGAGTGTCCTTTGTCAAGGAGAAAAGTTATGAAAGAAATTCTTTATTCATGATGGAGTGCTTTAGGGAAGAAAGAAAGTGACTTATGAGTGATTCATTTGGCCAGGCATGCCAGGAAATTTTCTGCTCTCAGTCCTAAAGAAAATGTAGTAGCCAAAAAAGTAGTCATTGATCTCGTAAATTAAATTAATTGTGCTGTACATTCTCTATTAATGTGAGGAGGGGGTTTTGATTAGTTTAATAAAGTATGAAGAGGCTTTTCTTTGCACCTATGTTTTATGGGTTATGTCAATATCCTGTAAGTTCCATCTCCCTCCCTGTAAGTTCCATCTCCCTCCCCAGGCACTCCTTGAAGGCCAGTGGTTTGCATCTGAAAAGGGGGCAGTGGTGGCAAAATACCACCATTGTTAGTTCTGCTGCTGCCAGGCTCTCATGACCCTCAGGAACAAGAAGTTAATTCCAGAAGTACAATTACAAAAATACCAATATGCTTGACCTGCCAAGTATTTCTGTATCAGCATGAGACTGTGAAAGGGGGTAATGGAGGACTACCCCCTGTCTCAAAGTCCAGAGAAAGATGTATTTTTCTCATACTGGCTCCTGTGGCTCTGCTGCAATTTGCTATGTAAGATTTGGAGTGATCATAGAGAGGTTCCTAGGGTGACAACAGCATTCATCTTCTGGTTTTACATGTAATACACAGATTTTGTATTTGAATGGGTACTGCTTTCATCAGAGAGTTGTATCAGTGATTATTTTCCTAAAAGAAATTCAGTTTTGATTACTTAATTTCCTGACAGTAAGAGATACAAATCTCAGCTGATAAAATGGGGAATCAGTGCTGGATACCTTTTGAATCAGTCAGTTTCTATTTGATAGCTTTAAAAAATGTTCTTGACAGGTCTCCTTCTTCCTGGAGCTTGTCTGTTCACAGATTTCAGTGACACATTAATCTTTAGAAAATACACTTTTTTTTCCTAGAGAGTTATTATGTCAGTCCTTTTTGTAGTACAGTTATTTGTTTGGTTTGGGTTTGTTTGGTTTGGGTTTTGATTTGTTTTTTTTTTTTGTTTTTTTTTTTTCTACTGGCTTTCTGTGGTTCCTTGAGCATTCACAAGGTTCTTTCAGGTCTCAGTAAACAAATATTTCTCCTTTTTTCTCTGCACATATACATGGCCTCAGCTTATTCCATCTGCAGATGCTTCTATGTGACAAAGAAGGCTGCTACCTTGTCAGTTCTCTACACTGTGACTTCATGGAATATTCCTGTAAACATTGTACTTATGCTGATGTTTGCAGACCAAATATTGGAAACAATTCATAGTATATAACATGATACTATTTAAGTTCATGTATGTTTAGATAGATGCAGTTTTTGGTGCTCATATTTTTCTAAGATATATAGGAGCTTATGTAGACTGATAAAACTACTTAATTTATTTGTCTGACATTAAACAGTGATGATGCTTTTCCATTCCAAGACTGCTTCTTTATATCAGTCATGGCATATTAAATAACTAATCTTCTCAGTTATTTCCTACTAGGTGTTTTTGTATTTATTCATATGACTGTAATCCTATAGGCTGCTTCCATGTCCCCATGCAAGTGGCTTTATTTATAATAATAACTATGCCAGAACATTTATATGGAACATTTATATCCACAATAAACTTTCAGCTGCTTAGTGAACATCAATAGTCTGTTGGTGGCTGGCCAGCAAATTCCGAAGCATGTGAAATTTCTGGACTCAGGAAGGCACTGGAGACTGGACTCCTATTCTTCTGCTTTCTCAGCTAGAGTAGGATGTGGTGTTTAGTTTCAGGAATCATGAAGTCCCAATTCTGAATTTTGTCTTTTTGCTTTAATGAAAAAAACCCTTCAAAATGTCCAATATTGTCATATTTCTAGGGATTCTGAGAACTTAGATGACTTAACAATTTGATTTTGTACAATACCTGCCAGGCATTGGCCTTGTTTTACGGAAGTGCTTTGACTCACATTTGTCTTCTTATATTTTGTACTTCTTGGATTGCTTGAGAAATAGGGGTTCTGTATTGCTCTTCCTTATTTCTTTGCTTTTTCTATCATACCATGGCCAAATCTTGTGCTGCTATATATCATAACTCCTTTAAAAATAATCTCCTTGAGTAACAATTCATTGAGAAAACCAGCTTTCACTTCTACTTAAGTACATTTGCACAGCAAATTTAAAAAGAAAATTTGAA
Organism: Emberiza elegans; assembly: GCA_024865655.1. Lineage (NCBI taxonomy): Eukaryota > Metazoa > Chordata > Aves > Passeriformes > Fringillidae > Emberiza > Emberiza elegans. The sequence goes on along the minus strand of JALJVW010003023.1, from coordinate 18,774,270 downwards.
CTTCAGAGTCTGAAGAGCCAAGAAAAAACTTCATTTTGTAAAATATCAGTTTCATGCTAACCTCGTGATTTTAAAGAAGTGGTGCCTGTCTTGTGATTCTTGAAAATTTGGGTTTGGGAATATTATTTTCAATTAATTAAGAGTTTGTGATATTTTCTTTTGCTTATTACAGGCTTAAAAATATGACAGTGTAGAAGGTTGACTGACATCAGGGCATCAGTTGTCTTGACTGACATTAGGGCGTTCACAGAAGAAGTGCATTTCTGAAGCTCTTTTGCACATCCTGTTTACAGTTAAAAAAGGAAAATATTTTGACAATCAGACCGTCCTGGTGCACCTTGTACTGCCAATAAGCAAAGGCTGAATGCACACAGATATGTGTGCAGCAAACATCTGTGCTCCAAGAAGGGATCGGGAACATCGGGAATCCATGGCACTTGCTTCCATCAAACAACAGGCTTCAACAATCAGTGTAATTACCTTACAAGCCATCCATTTTACGTGAAACTCTCTGCCTGTCATTCCAGTAGAGGGCAGTAATTTACATACAGTAATGTCAATTAGTGTGCAAACCCATCCTGTGTCGCTCAGTATTAGACACAAGAGCTGGCTTTGTTAAGGTAGTGCAACACTCAAGGCATCCTCTGTCCTCCAGGATAGAGTGCCACCCAGGAGCCTCATATCCTGAGCTTTTGCAGCAGGACCCCTAGCAATGCAGAAGTAGAAAAGAAATTATGAGAATTAAAGAATAAAATGTTTTCAGCTAGCATGGTGATCAAAACTAAGCATACTCTGCTGTATATAATCACCTGAGTGAACTGCATTTTAACAGACCATTTCATAGAGATACTGATTTCTTTCTTTGTTGCTGTTGAACAGTAAGTATATAGAAAAGATTTTCTATAAAACCTTTTTTACAGTAACCATTTTTACAGACTCAGCAACATGCTGTAGTACAGTGGAAGAGGAGTCACTGGAACTTATAAATGTTGGTTTTCTTTAAGCTGTAAGAATTTGATTCATAATCTATTTCAAAACACTATGAATTAAAATTTATACTTAGCAAAAAGTTGTTTAAACCGTAGGTATTTCTTTAGCAGCAAGATAAGTTCATTAACTTCGAAATAGCTTGCTTAATTTTATAAATACTTCACAAATTTTACTTGTCACAGATGTAAAATAATGTGGGGATAATTAATTTCTTCTGTTGCCTAAGCTAAATGGATGGCACTGGTGCTTCAATAAACCGAGGAATTTTTTTTTTTTGGGAGGACTGGTTTTCCAGGCCTTAATGATGCAGAAGGGTGCTGAACCTTCACAGGTCATTTAATGCAGAAGCACTTTAAAAGACAGCCACAAAACTGAAGCATTGGTTCAGAATTTAAAGGGATATTGCCTCAGAACAGTAGCATAGTTCAAATGAACCTTAGATCATGTGTAGATCTGTCTGAATTTGAGAAAAATTAGTTTGAAATGTCTTTGTGTACGGTCTTCTGTTGCTGCAATTTATGTAAGAAATGTAGGATAGCTGCATAGGATAAGGGTAAGGTAGCTGCATAAGGATAGCTTAAGAGAATGGTGATAGAGATAAACCAAAACCAAAGCTAGAAATGTAACTTCTCTCAGTCAAAATACAAAAAAATTACACACAGCATTATAAAAAAACGTTCCTAAAGATTTAAGGACCTCCTGAATTGGTTCATAGCTTGGACTTCTCTAAAGTGTGTTGCACACCTGTGTAAATTTGTGTTGGATTCATTGCATGAAGGAGTGAGAACTAAGCATTTGTCCTAACTTCTAGATTATTTTGGATGTGCCTCTCATTCCCCTGCTAAATACACCTGTGTTTTCCCATCCCTGTCCCTCTCATCCTGGTCTGAATGTCACGCTCTTCCATGGCTTAACCAGAAAAATGCTGTAGTAAATTATTTAAGACTGAGTCGTTTATGTGTCAGATGGCTGCTGAAATGATATGCAAATGGCATCTCATAGTCATGCTCATTTTAAGAGGTGTCTTTAACATAAGTACAGATTTTTATTGAAATAAATCAATTTTACAAGGAGATTTCAGCCACTGGATTTAGAGTAAGAAAGAAACTTTTTATTTATTACATTAGAAAGACCACAGCTGGGAATGTACCCATTAATAGACACAAACAGATGGATTCTGACAAGTCTGTGAACTATTCACACTCTTTTTTAGCAAATATTTTGCTACAATCCCAACTTGCAAATGTTACTTCAGAAACAAATATGTAACCATCTATCTCAAGGCACAAAACAAAAGAGTATCATTAAAATATTGTAATTTCATTATGCATATGATACTCATTTGAAATTTAGGAAGTAGTGTTTAAAAACACTCCCAAAAGATTGCCTTGGTTCAATAAATGCTTTAAATTGTAAATAAAGTCATAGAATCATTTAGACTAGAAAAGACCTTTAAGATCATGAAGTCCAAGCATTAACCCAGCACTGCCAAGTCCACCACTAAACCATGTCCCTCAGTGCCACCAACACATCTTTTTAATACCTCCAGGGATGGTGACTCCACTAATTCCCTGGGCAGCCTCATGTCTAACAACCCTGTTGGTGAAGAAATTTTTCCTGATATCTAATCTAAAACTCCCCTAGTGCATTTTGAGGCTGTTCCCTCTTGTTCTATTACTTGGATGAAGAGTCCATTCCCCATCTTACTACACCCTCCTTTCAGGTAGTTGTAGAGCGTGGTAAGATCTCCCCTGAGCCTCCTTTTCTCCAGGCTGAGCACCCCCAGCTCCCTCAGCTGCTCCTCACAGGCCTTGCACTCCTGACCCTTCCCCTGCTCCATTTCCCTTCTCTGGACACACTCCAGCCCCTCAATGTCCTTGTAGTGAGGGGCCCAGAGCTGGATACAGGATTGGAGGTGCAGCCTCACCAGTGCTGAGTACAGGGGGACAATCACTGCCCTGGTCCTGCTGGCCATTGGCCTTTTTGGCCACCTGGGCATGTTCTGGATCATGTCCAGCTGCTGTCACCAGCACAATCAGGTCCTTTTCCACAGGGCAGCTTCTCAGTCACTCTGCCCCCAGCCTGTAGTGCTGCATGGGGTTGTTGTGATTCAAGTGCAGGACACTGCCCTTCTCCTTGTTGAATCTCATACAATTGGCCTCAGCCCTTTGACCCTTTCTGACCAGATCCCTCTGCAGAGCCTTACTGCCCTCCAGAAGCTTAACACTCCCACCCAGCTTGGCCTCACCTGCAAACTGACTGAGGGTGCCCTCAATCCCCTTGTCCACATGTTCTTAAGATATTAAGAACTGGCCCCAGTACTAAGCCCTGGAGAACACCACTGGTGACCAGCCATGAGCTGGATGTAGTTCCATTCTCCACCACTCTCTGGGGCCAGACATCCAGCCAGTTTTTTATCCAGCAAAGAGTGCACTTTCCGAGCCATAAGCAGCCAGTGTCTCTAGAAGAATGCTGTGGGAAAAGGTTTGAAAGGCTTTACTAAAGTCCAGGTAGACAGCATCCACAGCCTTTCCCTCATCTGCCATGTGGGTCACCATGTTACAGAAGGAGATCAGTCTGGTCATGCAGAACCTGCCTTTCACAAACCCCTGCAGGCTGAGCCTGATCCCTGGTTATCCTGCATGTGCCACATGACAGCACACAAGATGGTCTGCTCCATGACCTTCCCTGACACTGAGGTAGAGCTGTAGTTCCCTGCATCCTCCTTCTGATCTTTTAAATGGGTGTCACATTGGCTAATCTCCAGTCAGCTGGGACCTGCCCACTTGGCCAGAGCTGCTGGTAAATGATGGAAAGTGGTTTGATGAGAACTTTTGCCTCAGTCCTTTTGTGTGGATACTATCTGGTCTCATAGACTTGTGTGTATCTAAGTGGTTGCTGACCATTTCCCCTTGGATTATGAGGGCTTTATTCTGCTCCCTGTCCCAGTCTTTCAGTTCAGGGAGCTGAGTACGCCATGAACAACTGGTCTTACTCTTTAATACCTGAGGCAAAGAAGGGATTAAATACTGCAGCCTTTTCCTCGTCCTTTGTCACTATGTTTCTCCCTGCATACAATAAAAGATGGAGAGGCCAGTGTTCTTCAATGTCTTCAGGAACAGCTTGGATGCAGAACTATGTTTGCTGATGATGCTAAACCGGGAGGAGTTGTTGAGTTCCTCAAAGGCAGAGAAGCCCTGCCAAGATATTTTGATAGAGGGCTGGGCAATCACCAACAATATGAATTTAATAAATGGCAAGTGCCAGATTCTTTTGTTTCCAGATGTCTGGTGAGCAGAACTCCCCCATGAGAACAAGGACTAGTGATTGTGAGACTTTTCTCAGCTGCTTACAGAATATTTTTTCTGACTCTTCATCCTGTTTGGGTGGTCTACAGCAGAGTCCCACTAGGATATCTGCCTTCTTGGCCTTCCCCCTGATTCTTACCTATGTACACTCAACCCAATCATCACTGTCATCAAGTTCTGGATAATCCAAACTCTCTCTAACCTACAAAGCTGTCCCACCACCACTTCTTCCTCACCTGTACTTTCTGAAGAGTCTATAGCTACTCACCACAGCACTCCAGTTGTTTGAATCATCCCCACATCCCTGTCATGGCAACTGTGTCATAGTTTTCCTGCTGCACAATGGCTTCCAGCTGCTCCTGTTTGTTGCCTGTGCTGTGGGTGCCGCCCTGTACTGGCAGTGTGTCCCTGCCAGAGCTGTCTGGCAGCTGTGCCAGGCGTGCAGGGTGTGGAGCTGAGCGAGGCCGTGGCTTTCTGCCCGGGGGGTACCACTGCTCCCTGGCTGGGCTGGCACTGCCTCAGCACCTTCCTGCACACTGCTGTGCCACACCCTGCTCACCAGGGCTCCCTAAGGGCTTCTTTTATAGTTGTGGCCCCCAGCCAACTGCTGTCGTGCCACGTGTGGGTTCTGGAGGCTAAAGGCTCCTTGTTTCAGTTACACTGAGTTAACTCCTCTGCTCCTGGCCCCTGCCCCAGTCACAGGGGGTAGGGTGTTTGCATAGATGTGGTGAAGTGAGGATTTTCAGCAAAGGTCAGCACCACTTCCTTTTATGGAAGTCACCATCTGAGAGAAGGTAAATGTTCATCTTCAGAAAAGCTCACTAAACAAAGTAGCAGAAATTAATTATGCAATATATAGCTCGGCTGCTAGAGGAGTTGGTAGTTAAAGAAAAATGATGGGTGGTGGCCTGCTGGGTAACAGTATAACTAGTGACTCAAATCATGTACTTGCAAGTAAAACCAATGTGTAGCACACACTTCTCTTCAATTGTTAAACATTAATTTGTAGATTTAAACTTTCATTCAGCATCACTGTATTTCTGATATCATAGGAAGGTAAAAATGATAATTGATTCCTCTTTTCTGTATTATTTATTACTTCATTTACTTTTACCATATATTCTCTTACTTTTCTCAGTTGAGAATTTTCAAGCCCCATGATAGCATTGAGCCCACCAGCTTCTTTTGAATAAACTGGGAAATTGTATTACCAAAAAGACACAGTGAAAATTCAAAATATCAGTACTGACCCTTAATGTGCATAACCAAACATACATACATACATTGAGCCTCTTTGTGAATTTCTGCCACATGATGAGGTGTTTGGGACAGTTTCTTTCCTGGGAAGAAATTTTTACAGCTTCATTATCAGCTAAAGATTTGGATCATTTGTTTTCCTGACAGTCACTTTGAGGAAAATAAAGAACTTTGCTAAAATCAACAGAAACACCCTGAATTCTGATGTAAGGATGGCTTGACCAACTCATCATCCTGACTTGACCTACTCCATCACTCCTGAACATAAAGAAACATTAGTCGGCAGAGAATCAGAAACATGGTTTTATATTAGCTTGGCAGATAAGTATTTTTGTAATTACATTTGCAGTCTCTGCCTATCTCTAACAGCTCCAAGTGCTTTTGTTTCAGAACCAAACTGATAATTTGATTATGGTCGGATTTCAGCAGAGCACTTAAATGCAGTTTAAATTAAAATTATTAAATATTCAAATCATGTGGACTAGTCTGTTTTGTTATATTTAACTTCTAAACCAACAGTAGATTCTTTTTAAAAAGATTATCTATTAAATCAGTATGGTTGGATATATGAGTTCATCAGAAAGAGAAAGGTACCAGAACATCCATATTTCCAACATATAATGCAACAGAAGATACTATACCTAATCTGTTTCAAATAGAGAACAAATATATTTCAGAATCTAGGTTAGACAAGACAACACCAAATAAAATTGACTCTGAAACATCTGGTTTGTTTTATACAAAACCATAAACATGCGTAGTTACTAAACGGCCTAAGCTGTTTCTTTGGAAGGCACCCTAAAAAACAAGGACAGCAGGACAAGTGTTTACAAAGCCAAGGCATATGCATTAATCATGGCATGGCAGCATTTTAAAGAAACTATCAAATTCAGAGGGATTATAAAACAGCTGGGATGAATTGTAGGTAGGAACTGTTTTAAATCTCTGTATTCTAGGTCACAATAGAGGCTGTAACACAGGGCACTTACTTGCTCTTGTACTCCTTTGCATTGCTTTCTCTTAAGGGAGAATCATGGCTTGTAGAGGGCTGGAACCATTATCTCTTCTTTTATGGAAAGCATCAGTTGGTGCAATCATTAGGGATCTTCAAACTGGGAAGAAGTTTATTGCTGTGACAGATCGGGCAACATATGGAAGGAAGTAAGATGTTCTCCAGAGACAAATTAAGTTTTTGCCAAGGCATTTTACTGAAATTTGGAAAATAAACAGGTCATTAATTGACTCCAGATTTAGCTACTGCAAATTGTGCAAGGATGCTGCAAACCAGATGCTTTCCCCTATTTGTTTTTACAACCCTTTCTATTTATAGATGCCCTTATTTGATGACTTATTTCTTTAATAGAGGGCATTGTTTTACACCGGAAGCCTCATCTCAGTTATGCCAGTAGATGCCTGACTAAAACATACATGTTCACACAGTTGCAGGGATGAAACACTCAGCAATAACATAAGTAGGAAATAATGAGTAGGAAGAAGTTAACATTTAATTCTTCCCTGGGTTTCTTAGGACATAACTGTTTTCAGCCATTGTCTATGCAGACCCCGCTAGCAAAATAGTAGAGGCAGACTCCTATCCCAAGGACAGCATCCTTAGACTTGTCTGGCCAGTGAAGGTGTGAATACAGTCCATGTTGGCATTTCTCTGGCATCCCAAGTTGTGTGACACAGCCACTGATGTACCTGTGGCACAACCACAGATGTACCTGTCAGCCCTGTGGGAGCATAGCTTCAACTTGAACTCCAGAATAAGGCTGGATCCCAAAATGGGAATGTAACTGCCAAGTCAATGAAGCTGTGCCAACTGACAGAAATACTTGAGAAAAGAAATATTCATTCCTTTTCCACTTACGCCTATTTTAATCTTCAGAATGCAGGCTCTATTTTATGCTATATCCACACAGTCTTGATTCATGTTATAAATAACATACTGAGTGAAAAGCATCTGCCCTGACTTGAAAGCAGTGAGTCTAGTGGGGATGCCTTCTAAAAGGATTGAGCTCGTCACACTAGGTTCTTTACAGTCAAGACAGAAATAGGTACCTCTGAAAGCCAGTCCTGTCATCCTGAAATAGATGTGTGAGACAAGGGGAGTGAATTGCCCTACGGTGGTGCTTATTTCTTGCCATAATCCTAGCCAAGTGACAGCACCAAAGACCTTCTTGCAGTGACAGACTGGGAAAAGCCATCTCTTCAGCTGCCACCTAAGTGCCTTTGATGTGGAAATCAGTGAGCCACTAGGAGTGGAGAAGTTTAATTTTAGAGATTGCAGCTCATAACATCTCTGGCTTTATTTTAAAGTACCTGCTCAAATCAGCAAGCAGGAGATGGAGCTGATGAGGCACCTGAGACTTCAGTGGCACTTGTATATGTGCTTAAAGTGTCACATGTTCTGACAGTAAACTGCCAGTGTACCTAAACCTTGCATAAATGTATTTCTTCATTTCCAGTTTATTCTGGGGAAGTAGATTGTGAATTACACATCTTTAAAAGACATTCTGAATTCATTGTAATAAAAGCTGCATGATTTTACTTGTGAACCCTAACAGGCTTAGCTAAGCAACAGGGGCAGCAGCCACACAGAATTCATAATACAAGTTTTAAACTGCATTCTGAAGTTCACTTTTCAAACTAGTAGGTAGCTATTTGATGTATGGATATTTATTTCTCTATGCCCTCAGTCAGCACAAAAGTCCATCAGGCTCAGGTATCCTGTTTTTCACAACAGCTGCTAGTGAATGCCTAGGAAAGAGTACAACAACATGACAAATTTATGGTATGACCTCTTAGCTTCCAGGTTTCAGTAAATAGTTCTTTGTTGATGTTGTTAACAGGGCTGCCAATTAGGAGCAAAGTAAACGGGAGGTTTATGATGTGACCGTGCACTTCCTCGCTGAGCTACACCTAAGCTTGTGAGACACACCAACTGTTTCCCGTTTGAAATGTTCTGCAGACGTGTAATCCCTCACATCACAACTGCTATTTTAAAAAGTTATTTTCATGTCATTTCCAGGTGTCATGGTCAGAGTTGCCTCTGTGTCACTAGTCTGAGCAAAGTGAAGTGCCACTAATCTGAGCAAAGTGGGAACAAAGTTTATTTTTAAAGCAATACAGACTTGCTAGTGGCTTGAAAGCAAAACATTCAGAACTCCATTTGGTTTTAATTTATCATCCAACCTATTATGTTTGGTAACATATTAAAAACCAGTGAGCATATTATTTTTCATAAGCTCCCCAGGACATAAAAGGAGAAAAAAAAAAAGATTGAAATATGTGAATCTCTGCTTCATTCTTTTGGCAATCCAAGAAAAGAGAACTTACAAAGTACTTTAATGCCAATTCCAGTCTCAGCTACATACATAGCTAATCCTGAGCACTTACAGGGTATACAGTGAATTCTGGCTTGGAGCAAAAGAACTCCACAACATCATGGTCTGGAAACTTCCTTCAGGACCCAGTTTTGCCTTAATTTCCTGTCCTTATAGCTAAGAACAGCACTTGCCTGTCAAAATCTGATGGAACAAGAGGCAAAAAAAAATTGGGAAATATAAAGAGGACAAACCTTCTTCACAGGTCAGGTGCAATTTCAGTTTTGCAATATTTTGTTGCCCAACTGAGATACTTCAAAGAGGTCTAATGTCCAGACTGAGGAAACCAACCTTCCCAGAAAGTCAGAGCTTTTCAAGTGCATTGGAAAATAGACCCAAGATGAGTAGTTCCTTTTGAAGGTTTTGGCCAAGGAATTTTTCCAGTAAAACTGCATTCCATAAACATGGAGCAACACCTTAAGTAGACAATAACAAATGAGGAACACCATGAGGTTGATTTGAAACAGAGCTGTATATTCAGACAGTGGGACAGGGAGAAAGCCTGTGAGAAGGATGTGATAGGATGCCAGGATAAACATGAGAGCAGACAGCAATATTTTCATCACTCTGTAATTGAGAGACTAAAAAGAAATTCACAGCTGGAATGGAACTTATCAACCAGCTCTCTTGGTGTGCCTATTTCGAGCAGAGGGGGAATCAACAGCGGAAGAGTCTTGGTAAGTGGCTGCTGGAGGAGGGTGTGCAAGGGAGTGTGTGAGCTAGGGGAGAAAGGAAGTACACCTGTATTAAGGACTGGAGGAGAAGGAAGAAATGTTTGCTGGAAAACAGTTCATTTTGCCTGCACTGCTGAAGGTTCTAGGCTTTTTCTGGCCCTTCTGTACACTGGAAGCATTCTCCAAAGTCAGGCTATAGGGAAAGAGAGCTGCAGGCTGCCTGCCCTTTTTTGGAAGGAGCAGCATGGTGGCTGGAAAAGGAGCTCTGGGAAGCCCTTTCCTCCCTGTTGGTCCTGCTATCTGTAAAAAAACCAACAACCTGCACCATTATCCAGTGAGACACTAGATAATGCATCAGCTCCATGGTGTGTATTTAACACAGTGCAAAATGTGAGTGAAAAGAAGTATGCAAGAAACATAGAGTCTAAAAATTAAATGCTTCTATTATGTATAGAGCAGCTGGTTGCTAGAAGACAGAAAATCCTGTCCAGGGACTTGTCCAGTTTATAAATATCAATATTGTAAACTGTCCCACTACTGTTTTATTGTGAAAGTTCTGCCAAGAATTATTTGGGGGATTTGTTTGGGCTTTTTATTATTTTTTAAATTTAAAAAAAAATACAGATGTGTATCTTATACTACAAAATTTTATGTTAGGAAGAAAGAAATAATTTGAGATTAAAACTTATAGGTGTCATTCTTTCTGCTCCAAACAGATGGGGCTGTACAAAACACTTGCTGTGGATTGTGCTAAATTCTAGCTTTGGGTAAGGAATAAGTGATCCATGCATGTCTCATATTCCCTCAGCTTCTTTATTTGTGAGGTTGCTAATCAGACACCAGTAGAGCTGATATTATGCAGCCAGATAAGTGTGCAGGTGTGTTGGTCACGCTTGCTGTGAGGTGGTGGCTCAGCCTTAAGGCTGGGACAGTGAGCAGATTCTCTGCTCATCCATGATGGTTTTTGTACTGGGCCTTTTTCTGGCTCTGGTGACTTGGGGGAGGGAAGAAAACGTCGTGTGCACCCTGTTGTGCAGGGCATGGACAGGCCCATACCTGGACATCATGGGGACAGACCTCAGCTCTGTGCTGTATTCAGTGCTCCCACTCACCCTCACAGCAGCAGCACGGACCTGCCATGTGTCAGGCCAGATGTCCCCTCACTGCACCAGGGACAGTGGCTGCCACAAGGCTTAATTCAGTTTGCTTATTAGGGAGATGGGAGAGGCAGAACAGGTAATCAGGCTCTGCAGAGAACATCCCTCTCCAGGAACAGTTGCTACCCCACTGTAGCCTAAACTTCCCCCATGCATCAGCCAAAGCCCCAGCTTTCCTGGGTCTCCAGGAAGAGTAACCAGCCAAGGGATGGCTTTACTGTACCTAGTGGCTGTCCTGATGGTGATGGCCTGGGGACTGTAGAATGAAAAAGGAAGGATTCCAACTGTCTGTGAACAAAATACTTTATATGCATCCTACAGAGTACTTCCCTGTGTGCAAGGCTGCGGTCCAGTCCTGGAGTCCAGACTCAGCTTATTGGTTAGTGCACATTGCTCTGCAGAGCCGCATGTACAGCCCTACATCCTTGTTACCCAGAGTTGATAAGATCTGGCAACATGCATTTAATAACACATTGGGAAATGTCTGTCTATCTGCAAGTTTAGGCAATAAGTGTCTCATCTGAAGGAATCCACTACACGTGTAAGACCATTTTAAAGGGTTTTTATTTTCTCCTTAGCTCATGCAGTTACAGTAGATTCTAGTCTGCCTCTAGTGGACAGATATTGCTTGTAAGGAAAATTAATCTTCCTACAAAATAGTATTTCCTTTTTTTTTTTTTCATATAGGTACCAAAATAGTTAAGAAAGGCAAAGATTACTGTTATCAGTCAGGAAACTGGTGCACAGAGACAGGTTATACAACTTCCCTGAAGTCTTCCAGCAAGTCACTGCCACAAGTCCTGTGCCATAGCCATCTTGTCTGTCTGCCTTACTGGGCCAGAGACTGAAATCATGCAACAAGTATTCATCAATTTCAAGGAGCCTGGAGAATTTCATGTTCCCAGACACCAGTCCCCTGCTGCTGTATTTGAAATAGTGTTGCCAAGAATTATTCTGTTCTGCCTTGTTGCTTTTTAAAAACTTTTATGAAATCTAAATTTGGCGTTGGTTCTCTATCACAGAGAGAGGGCAAAACTTCTGTCAAAACCAGATCAAAACCTGAATATTTAATCTCTTGCCTATTTGATCATGACAGTACTGGAGTCCTGTTGAAAAGAAAATGAATAGCAAAGCCCTTACCTGAAGTCTGCAAAGACATGAACCTTCAGCTCAGATAGAAATGTTTGTCTGTGATTGAGTGACACCAGCAGTAGGGCTGTGTGGGGATTTACAGTGTATTTGGATAACTATAAGGAACTAAGTTTATCTAAACACTTCCTTACATTATCAGTGTGTTATCCAAACACTTTGTTAGTGAGACTGTGAGATTAGGATGTATGCAAGCCCACCACTACTTAAATATATTTACAGAGTTCCTGTGAACCCACAGGAACTTGTGTATAGATTTAGCATATGGAGTTGCTCTAAGTTGAAACTACTTGTAGCTCATTTCTGTCATAATACTCTCCAAATACTTTAGCAGAAGAGGTCTGCCACCTGAAATGTCTTCCTCTCTTTTGAACTCTATTACCCAGCTGTTGTTTTTTTTTTCCTTAATTTACTGTTGAGAACCACTGTCTTTAGGGACTTTACACAGTGTGGGATGCTGGCTATTCCTGGCTTGTGAAGAGTTCAGCTAAGGCCAACGGAGTCTCTGTTCATATGCTGGTGTGGTTTGACTGAGGAAAAATGTTTAAAAACTGAACAAGAGTGAGACCATAATGCCTAAATTAGCAGTCAGGTACTGGATGAAACAACTGACCCCTTCCAATGATCTTACCATCCATCCAGAAGCTCCTGGTCCCTTCTGAGCCCCTGGGAGAGCAGGAGGGACAGAGAGGTCACATCCTCTGAGCATGACATTGTGGCCAACAGACCAGCAGCTTACACTTCACTAGCAAATGTGACAGGAGGGCACGGAGAGGCTGTGCCCAGGGAAATACTGTCATTCCGCAGGCTGCAACCACAGACCACAGGAACAGCTATTTTGATGCATTTCTGCACTAGGAGTGCTGTTAGGAGCCCACATTTACATAGGCTGTGGGGTGGTACACCTGGTTAGCACAGGTGAAAATACAGACTGGCCACTGCTGCTCAGAGCAGCCCCAGTGGGGTGGCCACAGGTCAGACCAACCCAGTATCATGGCCAGCTGGGCAGTGGGCAGATGCAGCTATTTTTGGAATAGTAGAATGCTGGGAAAGGTATATAGCGATTTTGTACATGTTGTATATCCTACCACGTGGTTCAAGGAGGTCCTGAGCCACAAGCTGGAATGTTGTGCTTAATGGCCCTTGTTGAACTTTTCTTCCCAGGATTTTATCCTTTTCTGAGTTCTGCCAACTTCTGGCAACCACAGTATCCTCTAACAATGACTTCCAGGGGTCAGCTACACAAATATGGAGAACTATTTATGTTCATTCATTTTGAACCTACCCCCACTTACCATTCCCAATTTTATCCACTGAGAGAAAAGACCTCATAATTACCAAATGGCAAGCAGACATTTGTAATAGTATAACCATGTTTGTTGGTTTGCACTCAATTACTTTTCCAAAAAGTTTTAAAATCCACTTTACTATTTTTTGTTCCTACTGAGCACTTTTATTGGGTTTTCATAAACCTATTCAAGACCTGTTTCCTTAGAGATAACAGCCCCATTAAATCTCATCACTGTGCTGCGTAGTACCTTTAGGGTGTTTTTTGTCCCGTACATTTATCAGCCTTCAAAAGCTTAAATTTTAAGGCCTTCTCAGTCAATATTGTAGTAAACATCTTCAGTGCATACAACCAATTTCTCTTTTGACTGACAGACTAATTTGGTATCATCATTATATTTTACCAGCTGATTATTCAGTCCCATTATAAAACCCATGTACGGATAGTGGACAAAACAGGTTCCAACACTAATGTCTGTGTGAATCCTCTGGGAACCTAATCCCATTGTGAACAAAGATTATTTATTGCTACTTTTGTTTCCTGTCTTTAAGCTGTCATTAAACCACAAGTGGTCTTTTCCTTTTTATCTGTGATAGCTGAGGTTTTTTATGATTGCTTGGTAGAAGATCTTGGAGGAGCCTTTATCAAATCAGTTACTATTCATTTTGCTTATTTAACATCCTGAGCACCTCTGCAGGAGAACTGATGAGATTAATCATACTTTCTTGCCTTGACCCTCATCTTCCTGTCTTTTTGCATGTGTCCTTATTTCCATAAGTTTGCCTGGGTGCCTGGTCAGTCACCTCCCTGCCATCCTTTTGTTCCCTAAACGTACTACTGTTGTACTTCTGCACATAATTTCTAATCTTCTGCTTCTGTGCTGTGGCCAAGCTTCTGATGTTCTTTTAATCAGGAAGTATTTTATGTAGCAGTACTATTCATTGAACACGTGGGTCTTAAAATGCAAATGGATTGCCCTCTGATGCTGGAATGGGGACACTGTAAGAAAAGAAAAGGATATTATGTACTCTTCAGAAGCCTCATCTCCTGGTTTGAAGTTTATCTTCAAGGGTGTGTGTAAGCCTGTCTCTCATGCTTAAGAAGCCCTGTGTAGCAGTGTTCATTTTTAACACTCACTATCAGACAGTTGACACAGCAGCTGACTTTCCTCCAGAACACATCAGTATCGGGCTCTCCAGTGAAACAATCCTCTGTTGTAATTCCGTGCAGCTATTAGCCGTCTCCATCTCGCTTCCTGGCCATGCAGAAATCTCACATAAACTATTTTCCTTTTGCCCCAGATGAGCTGCAGAGCCTCAGTGCCCCAGCACAACCTCAGGAAGAAAGTCAAAGTGCCACTGAGCCAGAGGGAAGCATTTCTGGCTGCTCTAGACTCCCTGCTGTTTCATGCCCTGTATGAAAGAGTTTGCAGCCTGTAGTAATCCCAGCAAACAACTCTCAAACAAATGTCTATGTTCCAACATAAAACATTTTTCCTAAACAGCAGGCAATGAACTTCTGCTTTTAAAAGTCCTGGTCCCAGAGATAGGATTCAAAATGTGAATTAAGTGACAGCTTCATTTTAAACACAGCTTTGGCTTCCCCACATGTGAAATTTTTCTCTTCTTGAATTTGAGAAAGGAGAAAGTGCCTGCACTTAGTACATGAGCTGCTGTGCAGGCATCTCTAAAGGCAGAGACAGGCAAGAAATATAAAATGTGTGGATAGGATAGGGATATGTGGATAGGACTTCAGTATCCAGGATATATTGCATATATAAGGTATTAGAGTTAGACCATAATCCAGCAAACTCAACTATTCTTCTACCTGCAGAATTACAGAAGGGAGTCCAGAGATCAGAAAGTTGAAAGTACATGCCTGAGTTTTTTTCTTCTGTGACTTGAAAACAAGAGTTTCCTGCTTCTTCTAACTACATGTCACTAATGTTAATAACAAATGTGCTCCTCTAGTGGATAGGAAACTGTTTTGTTCTCATAGAACCAATGCTTTCTAATGAAGAGAGGCTGTCAAGTTGCCATTAAATTTTAGATGTGAAATAACGAGATAAGTGCAACTAACAATAAAAGGGAAATGGGTCACTTCGGGAAGATCAAGTGGCTGATTACTGTGTGAGAACAGCAGGTTCAATCCCAGCCTGGAGAACTCCATGCCAGGTACAACATCACAGACATATTTTCACAGTTCACTGGGAGGTGCTCATTCTAAGATGTAAATCAGCACTCCCAACTATAACATCAGGTTAGTATTTATGTTTATATTTATATTTGTGTTGTTTGTAGTAATGCAAATGGAAAATTGATGTTCATCTCAATTTATCCTCAACTACCCCACTGAAGCACTGCCTCCTGGAATAATACTCTAAGGACAAGATGGTTTGTAGAAACTCACACTGTGGCTTGCCCCAAAAAGCCAGTCATAAGTAGATTGTTAAAGTAGCTTGTTATCAAATATATTTTGGCATTTCTAGAGTACATTGTGTTGTTTTCTCCTGCTGATGTCAGCACCCCACTCACAGTGAAAAGGAAGCAGATTTCCAGTACTGCTTGAGATACTGCAGTATCTATGAGCAGCCCTGGGGTGACTTTTCCTGCCAATAGTTAATCCCTTTCTCACACCAAATGCCATTTCAGGGAGAAAAGGTGTCAGAGAGACATGAAAATCAATTAACAGAAGTGAAGTGCTGCAGTTTTGCCTGTGAATGCATACAGAGAAGAGTATGACTCCTTGAGCTGACTTTGCCAGTTATACTAAGTCCATGCAGTCATCAGAAGCATTGTGCTACATGAATAAGCCTTTAGTTAAAGATTCTGGATATCCCATAGTATTTCAGTATCCATCAATTCACTGGTTGTCACTTTAGTTGTGACATGTGGTTATTACACTATAGATATCAGTGTGGACATTTCTGATTAGTTTTTTAAAACCCCACTAATTCCAGACATGGTTTTATGAAGGAATCTCCTTTCCTGCATGGATCAGTCACAACATGGGAGCATGGGGTTGCCATCTCATGGGCTGTGCTTCTGTCGAGACTGGCAGCAATTTCAGGTGTATGCTGGAGTTCCCTCCCTTTACATTTCCTTGTAAAATGCATGGGGAAGCTTTTATTTTGAAGTGCTTTTATGAGATGCATTAGCATGAAGTTCAGTGTTGCTCTATTAACTATTCCAGAAACAGTCTGTAGACTGAGACTGAAATATTAATTAGTGCTATTATATAACAACTTAGACCTCTCTAGTGCTTCTTGTCTGAGAGGTTGATGGCCAGAGGAGTTTCCTTGTCTGAATGACACATTTTTGAAAATAAACAGTGAGTGTCAAGGCAGTCACCAAACAAGGATACAGTCATTTTAAAAGTATGCAAGGAGGGCTACTTCTTTCTTTCGCCATGCACAACTTCAAGCACAGGAGCTTTCAAACACGCACCACAAGACCAGCTAACTCTTGTTGTTTCTTGTTTTATTTGACTACTATGCAAGTACTGGACTGAAGCCAAAGAATTCAGCCTCAGCACAGGCAGCACTCATCAGCACTGAGCCTGGGGCAACCCTCTGGCTCTGAAGTTGTGTTTGGACCCTGGTGTCTGAGAGGAAAGTCATCATTCAGCAACAGAGGCTTCTTATTCTGTCCTTTGTGACCTCTGAGATGAGCTGCTGGGAAGCTGGCAGGGCAGCTCTGCCCTGTTGCCTTACCCCTTGGTGAGGACATGGGAAGGGATGGGCAGCCACGGGGGCACTGAGGCTGGTACTCTGCTATCTGTTACAAGCATATAACTGGGTTTGCTGATCCTTTAGTGGACATGTTCACTAGTATATACACCTTACTTAGGCTCTTGCTGTGGTTTTCATTTCTTTGGACTGGCTTTTGAAGCATTGCATTTCTCTTAAACTGCTTCCTAGACTTTGAAAGTATTGCAAGGAAGAATGCAGAATCCCATTAGCTTTAAAAGTCAATGCATTTTCCAACAGAAAAAGAAATCCTTCTGAATATTTAAGCAGAGTACGATTAAATGTTAATACTTGCTTTACATTAGCAATGGTATTTTAAAAATAGAATTAGATCAAAGAACTGCAAATTAATCAAATATGAATTTCCCTGCATGGAGTAGTAGTGAGTAGTGTCTCTTTGGATAAACACTGTGCCTGTCATTGATGTTTGAGAGTCTCTGGGATATTTATTCTGAAAAGATGGCAGCAGAGTGACTGACACTGGCTTGGCAAGCTGGGGTAGGAATGGGAGCCATCTCTTCCCGGCTGTTCAGGCTCTCTCTGCTCACACCTGTGAAGCAATCCTGCCTCTCCTCTTTGCACAGCAAGGCAGAAAGGAGACTGGTCAGTCCTATTCCTGGCTGCCAGTCCCCAGCCCTGCTTGGGAGTATGGATGGTAGTGATGCCATGTCTTTGCTCTTGAGTTTGAAGTCTCTGCTTAGAGCCTCAGAGAACACCATGCAGGCATACCTGGAGCAAAAAGCAGCACGTACAGACCTTGCAAGTACTGCTAATGGTAATAACAGGTAATGAAGTCTACAGCATTCATTTTAAATTTCTAGTACCTGGAATTATATTTCTCAATTTTATGGCACTGCACAAGTCTCACATTGATGAGGAATAAAATTCGTAAGGTGTAATGAGAACAGATTGCATCGCAGTAAAACCATGTCCTAAAGGGGTTTGCATGGAGCAAAATTTTAATGAATAGTTGTGAACAAGAGCTGTCCTTCCCCCTCTCATGTTTAGGTGAATATATCTGCCCTGTACTCTGGGAAGGGGCAGGTCCCAGGCAGTGCCACCTGATGGCCCTGCCCTGGCCAGCATCTGTGGGGTCGGGAGTGCAGTGAGAGCTCCACTGTACCATGGCATGTTGTGAGATATTGTTGGCCTTAGGGCTGGGGAACAGGACACAGACAACAATGTCACTGCAGATGGATGTCCAGGTAGAGTTTTGGGAGCTGAAGATCCCCCATGAGTTGGGATAGGGTTGAGTTCTTGCTGCCTGGGGCTTGCAGCCACTCCAACAGCATTGTCAGCTGCCAGCTTGACACTGGTCTCATGGGAAGGGGCATGGAGATGGCAGCATCATTCCTGAGCTGTGATTCTTAGAAATCACTCATTTCCCATAATTCTTAGAACTCATCACACACTAGGGGTGTATTAATACAAAATATTGGTATTTTAGAATATTATGAAAAATTATTTGACAAGGAGGGCATTTTCAGTATATTTTCACTCAGATTTGCTGCCCTCCTGCTGATAAAAGTAGCAATGTTCTGTTTCCATATGATTAATTAAAGAAATAGCATCTTCTGCTAAATAGTGGTTGATATGTGAGGATAGAATGAAAACACATGCCCCTCTGTCTGTTGAACAACAACAACAAAGAAAATGTTATGGCAAGGAACCTGAATAACAGAGAACATCTCCATCCCCTTTCCATCTTCCAGGCTGTGAGCAGTTCTTGGTAGCATTAATGCTAGGGACTCGGGTTTTGTTTACTGCTGAGTGGCTGCTGCTAGGTGTTGTTGAATATTTTTTCATCCCAAGGGCTTTGCTTGTTCCAGTGCTCCTTGTACCGTGTGGTTTTGGAGATTCAGACAGCCCTTCCGTACACAGACTTTTTTCTTGGCAAACAGGGGTATGATTTTTAGAAAAGTAAGCGAGGGCATCGTCTCCAGAGATGAGTCAGCAGCTGGGCAGCATAGAGTAGAGGAGAAAAAGGTTTTCGGCAGCCCTGAATACTCTTAAAACGCACATTTTCGAGCGTCTTCAACTATTTCTTCTTTGCTTTCTGAAGCGGCCCGGTGCAGCCCCTCCGTGCTTGGGTAAACTCCGGCCAGCCGGGGAGTGCTGGGACAGGCTGGGGCTGGGGCTGGACCGGGACAGGCTGGGGCTGGGGCTTGGACAGGCTGTGCGGGGCTGGACCGGGACAGGCTGGGGCTGGGGCTTGGACAGGCTGTGCGGGGCTGGACCGGGACAGGCTGGGGCTGGGGCTTGGAAAGGCTGTGCGGGGCTGGA
This sequence comes from Emberiza elegans, assembly GCA_024865655.1. Lineage (NCBI taxonomy): Eukaryota > Metazoa > Chordata > Aves > Passeriformes > Fringillidae > Emberiza > Emberiza elegans. Next base: position 18,755,030 of record JALJVW010003023.1, on the reverse strand, counting down.
CCGGGACAGGCTGGGGCTGGGGCTTGGACAGGCTGTGCGGGGCTGGACCGGGACAGGCTGGGGCTGGGGCAGGCTGTGCGGGGCTGGGGTTGTGTGCCGGGCTGGAGCAGGCTGTCTGTCCCGCTCCGCAGGCTCACTTCCCCAGGCTGCTGTGCTGGAGCGATTGGCCCGCGCGGATCATGTGGGAGAGCCGGAATCCCGGGCTGTAGTAGGTCTTGGCACTCCTTTTGCGTTTCAAGCGCTCGCTCCTCGCAGCTCCCTGGGGCTTCGAGCGTCCCTGCTCTCCTTGCCCTGGTTCCGATCGGGGGCAGCGGCGGCGATGCTGAAGCAGGTGCCCCGGGCCGCGGGCACCGCCTGTTTATACCTGAACGCGGTGTCCCCCGAGGGCCAGGAGCTCTTCTGGCGCTGCGATCCGCCCGGCCGGCGCCCTCCCTACAGGACCAGCAGGATTCTCGCCCGTCACCAGCTGGTGACGAAAATTCAGCAAGGTGAGTTGCTGGCAGAAGCGCTCCGCAGCCCGGCGCTGGCGCAGGGTCTGCAGCTCTGCTCTTTCGTAAGAGAACAGGTTTTAATGCCTCATGTTTCAGGCTCGTTTCCTGTCTCTATTCCAAATTAATCTGGCTAGAGACAGGGTTTGAAATAGTCATTCATACCTCTGTTTCCACACATACACACATGCACCGACCACCCGGAGACAAATGCTAGTGCATGATTAGCGATTTAACTAAGCTACCTTTTAATCATAAACTACTGTGGTATCTTAGGTGCTGAACTTCGTCTTCTCTGACTGTCTGAGCAGTTACTGGCATCAGCCCATCTGCTCTGGTTGCTACAGGTCAAACCTGCCCATGGTAACCCACAAAATAAAAATAGATGGCCACCCAATTAAAAAAGAAAGTCCAGTGAGACTGGAAGAAGGCAACTGGGATAACATCCTTTGGAAACAAGGGTGTGTAACTGTCAGGGCATTAGAAAATCTGTCACATATCCTTAAAAGTAATTGCTGACTTGGCTTTCCACAGCTGCTTAAGCAGTTACTAAGCAGTCATTACAAATGTATTGATTTGATTTTTTCTGAATATTTGTCTATGGCACTAAAGCTAAATGCAGATTGGCCCCATAACAAATCCTTTGGCCTGTGCACACAAGTTAAAATCATCTTCACAATGGCTAATGCAAAGATAAAAACCCTAACCAACTGTACTGATTTTTCTGGATTAAAAAGCAAATCAATACATAGTTTTGTATTGATCATGGTTTTGTATGGAATCCTGTTTCCAAGACCACTTGTTTCCAAAGTAGGATGGGATCCTACATGCAGAAAAAATGGCACATAAAAAAAAATTCTGATGATAAAAGCCACCTTCTGGACAGCTTGCAAAAAGGTGTTTAATTCTCCTAACGAGGGGCAGGCATGGAGATAACATCATTCACTGTCATATCTGGCAAATATCACAGCAATTGGTGTGAGGTTTTGACCAGCAGCAGTTAAACGGAATGGCTATTTTTGTGTGTTGCTTTCCAGTAAGATTCTTTAGATCTATGGCTGTCAAACTGTGGCAGAAGTACAGAATATAGTGATGAAATTTTCTTGCATTTATAAAGAAAACAATGCATAATTCTTTGGCTAGGTTTAAAAAGATGAAAAAGATAGTTTCTGTGGCAATTAGGAAAATGTAGTTGTTTGCAAGGCAGTCTCAGGAACGGGTCGTGTTTGAAGGATACTGGTCCTCACCGCAGCTCTGATTTCAGGAAGGATATTATGTCATTCTGTGTACCCAGTGTATGGCCTGGATTGAATGGAAAGAAAGGGTAATTTATTTCTCTACAAGTTTATTTGAAAATGTTTTGGGTGCAGTGATAGTACCAACTTAGTGTTCAAACAGCATTAACTGAGGATGTGGTGGATTAACACACCTCTTCTACCTGTCATGGTGCTGTTTAACATTCCCTCTCGTAACCTGCAATCTGTCCGGGAGAGCCAGGGCTGCCAAAGCCAGCCAGTGGTGCTGAGACTTTGGAGAAGCTGCATGGTGGGAAGTTTCAAACTTATGACTTTTCTTCCTGCAGCTTGTTGCATGGATGGTCAGTCTGTGGTGCATGGCCTCTGCTCCTCTTTCACAGCTTTCCAACCTGTTCTGCACAGAGCTGTGGAAATGATATTTGTATGGTACCTTGACCATGTGATGTACGTTACCGTTCAGTATATGAAATATTTATGTATTTTGGGTCACTAAAAATAAATACATCTTTTTTTTTGATGTAGGCTGGGGACAGGATCCACTGCTGGTCACATGTCAGTTCATTAGCAGTAAGGAAATTATGTGTGCAGATAGATGCTGATGTCTGTCTGTAAGCCCATACGTAGGCAGACACACATCTGGTGCAAAACCAAAACACACATTTTTTCTACAGTGCCCCAAGTAATGACTAATAATTTTGATACAAATAGTTGTATTAGCAATACAAAAAAATCTAAGCCTAGCTAATATGACTAAGGTTGAAACCTCTAATTTATGGTCTGGATGAAAAACCTAGATCCATCAATCTTTCACAAGACTTCCAAGTTTTGCTGGGTCAGCATGTCACCCTCTCTGCTTGCTTTGTTCAGAATGTAAGCGTTAGGGTACTGGATCAGTCTCCATCCTTTTCCCAGAGGGTACTGGAAGAATACTCTAAAATGGGTGGAGTTATCAGGCTATGCTTTAGAGGTGAATGAGTTTTACCCCATTAACAAATGGGATTCATAACTAGCAGAGTGCCACAGAGAAACTTATCAATGATATATTGAAAAGTAGATTAGGAGATGCAAGATGAGAACCAAAACTTGCTTTCAGTCATTCAGTTGAGTAAAGCATGTAAATCATTATTTAGTTGCTTGAATTTGTGAATCTTTGAGTCATACATATTGAGGCCATTAAGACAAAGTATTTGATCAAAGCTACCCCAATTCTTGTGTTAGCACTTCACCAATCTAATAATTTGAATTGTAGCCTATGTTTAGAAAAAAAAAAGATCCAGCCTGCATGTTGAGATTGTTGGAATGGTGAATCCTGCCTTGTTAATTACTTTGCTGAAAACAGATCTGCCACATGTTTAAGTGCTAAGCTGCCCTGGGGCTTGTTTGAATACCTGCTCTCTACTGCTTACCCAGTTATTTTTCACTTGCTTGTTTTCAGACTGGAGGCACCTGAAGTAGGATTGTCATATCAGAGAATTTTTTTCCTTAGTGAAAGGAATGTTTTACAAAATTACAACATATCCAATTTACAATGTATAAAGCAGTCAAAGCTTCCATTCCTGGTCAGTAATGCAGTGTGATACAAAGCATTGCACATAGTGCTAACTTTTCAGTCATTAGCTGCATGTACTGTTCTAAACTATGCTAATTTACGCTATCATATTGCAATCCAGCTTCTCGTCCTCTCTGAAAAACACATTTGCTGAAGACTATTTCCTTTGTATTTTCCTTTGGTGTTAGTTAAAAATAAACTAAATGAGTCATTAGAGGAATTATACTATTTAATCATGTCTAAAAAGAAAATCACCACAAGGGAAATGACAGGAACCAGACTGTTATTTCAATCAGATCATACTTTGAAAGTCCCAAATATTTAGTTCATGTAGACCCCCAACTCCTCCAGGCAGAATTATGAGGTGGCCTGTGAATGTGAGTGGTAATTATCTGTTTGGTATTAAACAGGTAATTTCAAGATGTGATCTTTTTGATGATTCCCTTTCCCCCATAAGGCCATTAGTTTCCACACTGGAAGGGACACATGCCTCAGCCTAAAGGAACGGGGTGTAGCATGCTTGGTCTGAGGCATTTATTCAAACTCTCTATGCAGTAACTGTATGAGAATTCATTAACGATTACTCATGTTTTCTTTAAATAAATAAGGTGGTGGCTTTCAAGAATTTATATTACATGACTCACAAAGTTGTTATTTCTTTTACAGTGCATAGTGTAGAACAGAAAATATAAAAAGTAGCTGTAGGTAAAAAGTAATGAAGAATTAAGGCCATGCCCTGAAAATGTTAGATTGGACTGTGCAGTACAGGTAGAGTGTAAGTCAAGGCGAATGAAGCCACATCTGCCCCAGCACAGACAGGCTGGTAAAGAAATATTCCCTCTCATCTACAATAAAATTAGATTCTTCGCCTGCACATTCAGTAAGACAATAATATGAAGAAACAAATGAAAACAAGACAAATTCCTATTCTCAGTGAGTAAATTCCTGCCCACAGTGTGTAATGTCCTGTGATTTGTCTCAGTTTATGTCCACAGGCAAGAACAGTTGAGGAAAATTGTTCGATGAAGCGATATTAAATCAGACTTTCAACTTTTCAAGGCAAACTCTCCATTAGACACTCAGCAAATGTTTTATACTCTCATGTGTTGCAATTTCAGTTTTGATCTTGTCTGTCTGCTATTACCTTTGGTCACCTGGATTTGTCTGGTTTGAGTGAGTTTTAGAAGTGCAAACAAAAAATGCACTTTTCTGTCTTGTGGTCTTCCCTTTGTAACTAGTTCAAGGTGTTTAATTCTTCTATTTTTCTAAGCATGAGTAGAATTTGTGGAAAGTGTTGCAGAGGTATACAAGTGACTTGGAAAAAATTATGCAATTCAAGTGACTTAAATTTCAACAATTATTCAACCATAGGACATAATATGCTCTCATATTGAAAAGGAGAACAGGGGAGTCACGTAGGTGAAAATGTTGCAGTCACAGGCTTCATTAATAGAGCCCACATAAAATTCCTGGTATGCACACAGGTGTGGAGTACAGGATGGGAAATGGGATACAAGTAAAAAATTAAAGACTGTGAGTTTGGTCAGACATACAAAGAGGACAAAATAAAGTTGTTCAGGCAACCTGAACCATAGCATTTCTCATGTTCTGGATGCTGGCTACTTCACCTGCACATGTTTAAACCTCACTGACTGAACACAGGAAAGTGAAAGATTAACGAACAAGATTCAGCCTTGGTGGTAATGATACAAACACCCTCACTTAGGTCATCTCTGACCAGTGCTGGAGGCCTACAGTCTCATGAGCTTGTAAGCTGGGAAGTCAGGGCAGCAACACCTTGTAGCCACTTTTCAGCCCCCAGTGCCTCCTCTTCTGTCTGTGCTTCAGCCCAGGCACACAGGAGAGGACAGAACTGGGGCTGGGATTGCCCAGGGCACCAGGAGGAACGTCCTTAACTGCAGAGCTGCTTTGCAGACCTCAGCTGGGACATGGTCCACCCCCCTCCACTATCAGATATGTGTGAGGCAGGTGTGTGCTCTCAGCAAAGGAATCTTTGGGTTGGTTGTTTCATTCACTCTTTAAGGTCCCTTAGAAACTGAGAACCTATCTCACCTGAAACTTCTTCATCATCTTTTCTTCCTTATACACTCTTTACCAAAAGTCCTTAGACCTAGACTTGAAGAAACTAGAGTTCTTCAATTAAATAATACCATTTTTTAAAATACTTTTATTATGTACTTGTACTCTGAAATGGTTGAAGTATTTGTGGGAAACTTTAACACAAAAAATGTGAGCATCCTTAGAGGTATTTATAAGCTCAGAGTGTCCTGAGATGTGTTTATATTAAAAACAAAATTGGTATATAAGAGTGCAGTCCAGCTAATTAAAGTTTTTAAAAGTTGTTCTTCATAAACAACAGGACATTTAAAAGGGAGAAACCTTCACTGGAGCCTCTATCTGGCAAAAAAAGTTCAAATATGTAACTAGAAGTGGCCTGTGTGGTACTGGAGATTCGATTCAATAATATTTTGGCTATTTCTAGTTTCAAAGCTTCACAGCCACGAAATGTCAAAGACACTTCAGCTGACACATGCAGGTTGGACACCAAAAAGTAAATCTTGGCTCTTCTTATAAGTTAGGAGACTTTTACTCTCAATTTCACTGAAAGCAGGATTTCAGCCAAGGTGAAATCTTAACTTGAGGCTTTCTTATTTTGAAATTGTGAAATGAACAGCTGTAGTTGTGCTAAATATCTTCTGCACTGATCATGGAGGAGACTGAATTCCATATTAACCCCATTGTATAAGTAAAGACAGTAATATTAAAAGACATTTAAGCCAATAAATGCAAGATTTATGTTCAATAAATGAATCACTAGAGTAATAACAATCAGAAGGGGAATTTCAGTTTAAATTTAGAAGGAGTGATAAGTCACTGTGGCATGTAAAATGCTATATAACAGAAGTAAAATGGAAATTACTCACAATAGTTGATTAATTAAGAGAATATATATATATAGCATTTTGTTACTCAGTTTCTTATATCCGTATTTATTCAGAAATCTCTGAAAATAAAGTGCAGTGTTTGTACCATGAGCACTGTAAATGTTAATTGAAAAAAATCTGCAGTTTTAGGTTCCAAACAGATACTATTATTTCTTGGCAGTAGACAGTTATGTGCTTTTAATTTTTATTCCTGTGCAAGCTGTGTAGTCAACGACAGCATCTTAGCCTCACTCATTTTTTTATCTTATTCCTATCATATGATATTCTCAGATGTTTAATTGCCCTTAAACAAATATATGAGCTGTTTCATATAGGGCATCACATATGTTTGGACTAGTGCCTAAGGGACTGAGCAAACAGGACCCTTGTTACTGGGTTATGAAACAATTGTCTGTAGTTGTGTTTGTTACACCTTTTAATAGCTGCTTTTGAGGGTAAAATGATGAATTACATGTCCTGTGAGCTTGATCCAGTATATACTAGTTGTGTCATTTCTTATTTATACTCATTTTATAGATAAATAAATGTGAGCAAGTGAGAAACCCCTCATCTTTGTGCCTTGTGGTGCACTTTTTTCTCAAAAACCTGACAAGTTTCCCCTTTCAGGTCCAGTTTAATCAGAGAACACCACCATAATATGGTGGGAGAGAGGAGGGCTTGAGCACCTTGAGCTGGAGTATTTAGAAGCTGTTGAAGAGTAGACAGTATGATTCAGAGGACTTGGGAGTATTTTGCCTTGGCTGAAAAGGATGTGTGTGATTCAGTTTGAAAACATCTTGTGGTTTTTCACCTCTCATTTATTATAGGACCGAGTTTAATTCTATGGGGAGAAAACAATCCCTCCATAGCAGTTCAGAACACATGGGATTTTGACTAATACAGACACAGGGATGAACAATCCTTGTGATAAGTTAGGTAAACTTGACAAAGTAACTTGGTTTAAAATAATGGGCTGTGCGGTACATCTTAAGTAAATACCATCTGCCAGGCATGGAAACTGCCTGCCTGGAACATACCAGACATTTCCAGTCAAAGCCCGTTGCCAAAGAAGGACTCAGCCCTGCTAGTTACTCAGATGAACCTTCCCCTGTGCTAAAGGAGCAAAATAATACATCCTAATAATGTCAACTGGTACTGTTTTAATGAGCTAGATGTTACAGGCCTTTGGCAATAGTTGTGCTCTCTTTTAATTGGATTGTGGTTGGAGGAAGGAACTTTATGTGAGCAAAGTTTTCAGGATTTGGAACCGAAATCTCTGTCTATTTATTGTGATTTCTCTCCTTTAGTCCCAATGGCCTAGAGGGTATCTGATTTTTTTTCCCCTTAATGTGTCACTAGTGTCTTTCATGGTTTGTTTATTTTATTGATTTTGCAGTGCTTGTTTCTAGTCCTTCACCACTTGAATGGTTTAGGAATATGGAAAAAAGCAGTAAGTTCAAATTGAAATCTCTGATTTAATTCTAGCTTTTATCCTCTTTAGTCTCAAACACACACCCACTGGCAACCAGCACCCTCCAGACCTGCCATTTTCTGGGAGATTTCTCAGCTTCCTTCCTGCAATAATTTCAGGAAAATACGGCACCCTCAGCTTTAAGAAAAGGCAACACAGCTTTTACTGCTGAATGGGTTGGGAAGTGAGGATGGTGGTACAGCTATTACTCCTGTGTAACACTTCTCTGCAAAGAACTATTGCTTCTCCAAACCCCTCAGTACATGATGAACCATGTAGTTTTTCCCTAGATCTCTGACAACACTTCCCCCTTCCTTACTGCATGTATCCTTTGGACCAATTACTTCAATGTCCATTTATCCACATTATTATCCAGAAACTCCTGCTTGCAGATACTAGGTGTTAACACATCGCCTTCCTGTGTTGCTACAGCAGTAAAATGTCCCTCTGAGTCCAAGTGGGCATATCTGTGCTGCTGAATAAAAGAGATGGGAGGTGAGCTTGAAGTACCCCCTGGGCTGCTGAGCAGATTCTCTGGCTCTGTTTTGGGCTTCTCCAGCTGGCTCAGCTCAGACTGAGCCTCAGAAAGGACTAGTTATAGGTAGCAAGGACATGAGGTGAGTGATGCCACTTGACCAAAAAACAAGAATTAGTCTGTATTTCATTTAGTAGTGTAATTGTAACCCCTCTTGTTGCTGCCACAGAAGGTGCAAAATGAGGAAAAACCTTGCTCACAAGGTCTAAAGATCCAATATTAAAGTTTCTATAGTATTATCCCCCAAAAGAGGTAATACAATTTTTAATGCTTGAAGTTTCTGATGAAAATACGCTAGAGTAAATGTAACCTGTCATGAAGTGCCTTTTTATTCCTGCAAAAATGCAGAAATAAATTCTGTTTAAAAGCCAAGTACTTAAGTAGTTTTCATTATATCATACTGTGAAACAGACAGTTCATATTAGTTGACCACAACCCCATCCTTCTCGTTTTGAAATCAGTGTCCCAAATCTGTGTAAGGCCAAAACTTGGAAAAACTATTCAAAATAATTAGATCATATTGCTGATCCCAATAACTGCAGCATCATCAAGGGTCCTTCCAAAAGACCCAGAATTTGAGAAGGGACCAAAGACATAAGATGACTCTAGATTTGAGGAGGAAGCAGTATGTCTATCAACACTCAGATGGCACATGGGTGCCATCTTTCACTCGTGTGAGAGGCACAGTCCTCTTCCATCATTTCAGCTTCAGGAAGCACAGAATGTTTCATTTTCCCTAGTCCCCAACTGATATGGGAGTGGGAGTCTGGACAGGACAAGACTCTCAGAGCCACACAATGTGGCTTTTTCATGATATATTTGGCAAACTTTAATGTTCTGCAGGATGAATCTAAGTTTTTGTGTCTTTAATTGCATCTGATGGTGGCAGCTGAATATCTAATCATTTTGTAACTTCAGAGGTAATGGCTTTCTCTTCCTGCAAACATTTATCTGAAGGGGATAATGTAAAATCCAAAAGTTAGTGCTTGGCACAGAGGGTGAGGCAGTAAGTCCTTAGCTTTACATTTTTTTTTTCCTTTTTATTTTCATTTTTACAGCTATATTTATATGTATTTCTGAGGACATTTTAAAACTGCCATCCTGTCAGCTTCACTTCGTTAAAAGTGTGGCAGTCTGCCTAGGTCTTATTCAGAGTTAAGAGGAGTTTCTTGTCTCTTAAATTCAGCAATATCTGTCTTAAAAGTTCTTCCAGATCAACAGACTGAGATATCAGAATACTTTTTCCAAAACTTTATCATTCGAACTGCTGATTCTGCATTAAAACTAAACACCCTTGCCAAAACCCGAGCCACGGCAGCAAAAGCTGCATTTCATACTACTGTCTGAGTGCTGTAGCCTGGATCAAATAATGCAGGCACTGATTCATGGCCAGGATTGCTCTAACTTCATCCAGTGCTTCATGCTGAAAGCTGGAGCTGTCTTCATCGTGGTGATGGCGGATCAGACATGGCATCAGTGGTGCTACCTGGGGAGATGAGTGGCTGCAGTTCACCCCTGAGGCCATCCCTCCCCAGCAGCCCTGACATCCTCCTTGAAGGGCCATGGGTGCCAGCAAGAGGCAAAGGGGTGCCCTTGCACTTGCACATGGGGTAATTGTCAGTTCAGACTAAGAAACTTCTGTTTACCAGCAGCTTCTGAAAGAAGGAAGAGATTTCCGGTGACATTTTAATTCCCTTTTATGCAGAGCTATTTTTAGATGGTGCTGCTGCCAGTCATATCAAATTCTTTGTGTCTTTTGAATTTTCACTAACTGCATAATAAGCATTTCAGCTCCCTGGTGCATAATGGCAGTGTTATTTTCTGAAAGTCTTATTATTTCGAGTGGCCTCTTATCTGAAGATCAATTCATTAGTTCTGGCCTCTGAAGTTTAAAATGAAACAATTGCAATTGCTAAAGAAAAAATTAAATTACACTTTGTTTCAGTAATACTTATTTTCTCTAATGTTGGGTACTGAAAGTCTATTTCAAGGCTGACAAATCAGATGATCCATACATATTTCTGGGCTGTAATCTGACCTCTGACATCCACAGCTTGTCAAGATGTGAGAGAACTGGGCTATCACTGAGGGAAATTTAGTTCCTTTTCCGTTATTTGGTTTATCTTTTTAGTCAGAGAGTGCAAACCAGTTTCCACCAGTTTCCAGATGCTCATGGAAAGCCACCAACAATGAGAACTGCAAGGAGAGGTCATTTAGGTTACTCAGCTAAGTTTACTCAGCTGGGTAATTATATGTTACTCAGAAGTGTCTCAGACCTTTGAAGTTGCCTTGTTCTAGAAAGTTGTGTTTTGGACCATTTCTGTGGAAGACTTTGGTTAAGTTGCTCTATTGCTGTTGGATTCTCATTGGGCATGGGACCTAACAGTTGTTGTACAAGCAGAAAGACAGTTTTCACCCACCACCAGGTATGATATTATGTGAAAATAATATCATATTATTCTCTGTGGTCTGAAGTCCTGGAAAATCCCCCATCTTGAGTCTTCAGTGAGGATCATCAATAAAGCTATCGGCATTTTCATGGTAGCTCTGCAGAGCCACTGATTCCCACACTCCATGGTGCCTGTGAATGTTTCTAAGAACAAAAAGTTTTCAAAAAAACTGCTGAGACCAATAGAGAGAGCTTTTAAAATGCAATCTGAATATATATAGTATGCAAAATTTTAAGGATAAGGACACAAGTAGTTGAGTGAGTAGCTTTTCTTGTTCAGCAAAACATTTCTGTTACCAGAATGCTTTCTTCCTCCTGTGCACATGAAGCTGACGGTTGAAAATTTTCTGGTTGAAACTACAGCTTGCTTTTTAGAAAATTTATGAAAACCCAGGACTGTAGAATAATTGTCTTAAGTGAATATTCAATAGACATAGCCACAAAAACTGTAGAATAATTGTCTTAAGTGAATATTCAATAGACATAGCCACAATCCATTTAAAGTGAATCAAAAAAGTGCCACTCATTTTTTTAAAGTATTCCTTATTGACTCTGTAGCAGCTGGAAAACTATAGCAATTTTAATTATCTTCAGAAAACAAAGAGCTCTCACCAACACATGCTGGTTTTTATCAGCAGCTGTTGTATGCTGACATACTCTTTCAGCATATATGAGGCTCAGCTGTCCTAAATAATCATTGTAAAATGTAAAATAGATTTATAGTGATGTTAATTTCTTGTTAGATATTTAACTACTGATGTAATTCATACTGAATTTTGGTCTGCTTCTTTGTTTAAGCTGATAAGAAAATTATTTAAAACCAGGATTAATATTTAAGAGGTGCAAATATATTTAAGAGGTACAAAGCTTGTACCAAGAGTTAAAATATTGAACTGTGGTGCATTTTTAACAATCCACTAAAAATAATCAGATTCCCTGTTGTCATGGTTTTAGCATTTGTGTAAGTGTAAAATTTGACTTCCTGCCTTTGAGTAACAATTACTGCAACTTTATAACAATGAAAAAGTTACAAATTAATTTGCTGATTTAAGGTAAAATCTTTACATGTCATCATTTTATTAGCAGAAATGGAGATCTTTATAGCAGTGGCAGTTGTCAAATCGGATGTTGCAATTTTGTTTATTGCATGGTTTAGCAGAGTTTGTTGTTTTAATGGCACTAGTGTACTCTTCAGTCTGAGACACCAATAAATACGTGTGACATTTATGCTTCAGAAATGTTTAGAAAGACACATAGGTATGGTAATTTTTTTTTCAATGTATCTTGAGCCTGCATCTTCTCTCAAATGGAAAATTTGTGATTAGCTCAATTTTCCATTACCTTATATTCTCTGTGATCTATTTTAATTTTGCACTGAAAACATACAAAAGATATCAGGAAATCTGTAAAATGTGTTGTTGGCACCAAGGCAATTTTAGACCATTTCTCGTTCACATGAGAGACTGACACAGATTTGATGGTTTCCATTCTGAGGCTTAACCTGGAGGGAAACGTTACATTCAGCAGACTGGACTCTTGACATTTTAAGAAGTCCCTTAATATGGATTAAAAATATGCATGAGACTCCACATAGTTTTGTTTCACTGAAATGACTATTGACTTTTGGACTTGAGTTTTCACCCAGTCTGTTTTTAACCAAACTGCAATCTACTGAAATACAGTTCAGGTTCTAGTTTTAAGTAAGACTCAGGTGACATTCACTCAGGCTCTGTCCGTGTGGATACACAACGACTTCACACCAGCTGGATAAGGCACAATATTCATTTTCTGTCTTGGAGACCCAGAGTTCAGATCCCCAGCAGAAAAAGACACTGTGCTGAAACAAAATATCTCTAGTTTGCATAAAAATAATACATGCAGGAGCATCACAGTAGCACCTCTAAGTGTGAGAAATAAGCCTGGTTGTAGTCTCATGTTCAGAAACCGTGATTTCATGTTTGATGTGTCTGCTTCACTGAAACATCATAAAACCCTCCAAAACTTCAATGTACAAGAACTGCCCAGGCAACAAGAGAGCTTTACAGAATCACAGAATAATCTAGGTGGGAAGAGACATTGGGAGATCATCCAGTCCAGCTCCTGCTCAGAGCAGAGACAGATGGATCAGGTTGCTTTGGACCTTGTCAGGTTTAGTTCTGAGTTCTCCAAGGAGTGATATGCAACTTCCACATGTGCTCTGGGCAACTTGTGATGTTATTTGACCACCTTCATGGGGAATTTTCTTTTCTTTTATGTCTAATTGGATTTAAAATTCTGCAACCTTGTTTCTGTTGCCTTTCATCCTACAGTTGTGTCCCTCTAAAAAGACCCTGGCTTCACTTTCCTGTTAAGTAGATGAAGCCATTAATTAGCTCTCCTAGCCTTTTCTCCTTAAGGTTTACAAACCCAACTCTGCTGGTCTTTCTTTCTATGTCAAGTTGCTTCAGCCCTCTGCAGGGCTTGGTGTGATATGCCCATGATATCCTTGTGCTGGGGAACCCCAAAATGAACAGAGTAGCCTGTAGTTTCACAAGTGTGGATAACAAGAAAGCAATTGTGTACCTTGATCTCTACATGATTGTAAAGATCAAGGTACATGATTGATCATGTACCTCATACTAGTGTGAAGGTGTTATCATTGGCCAAATGGGCAAATTTATGTTCAATTTGTTGCCAACAAAACCTAAAGGAGTTTTCTGCAAGGGCTGTCTGTCCAGTTAGCCCCAGTCTGTCTGGTTGCAGAGGATTATTCCATCCCAGCTGCAGGACTTATGTGGAGTGTATGAGGTTCCTGTCAGCCAGTTCCTCCAGCATGTCAAGGTTGAGAAGCAACTTCCAGCAACCTCCTTTGAAGAGCAGCTCTCCAGCATCTCAACCCCCCCCTCCATGGTTTGGTATCACCCACAAATTTGCTGAGACTGTGCTTTATTCCATCATCCAGGTTGTTATTAAAGACATTAAACAGTATCAGCCCAGCATCATTTCCTCAGGGATACCAATAGTAACCAACAACCAACCGGAGTTTGTATTGCTGAGTACAAGCTGTGAGACCAGTGATCCAGTCATCTCCCTCACCATTTGCCATCCATGTCATCTATGGTTCACTTACCTGGTTTAGCTGTAAGGATGCAGTGGGAGACCAAGTTAAAGACAAGCCTCCTTGTTCTGTCTCCTTCCCTAGCTAGTCCCTAGCTAGTCCCTAACAGCCCATGGTTTATGGTGTGTCTGTGAATGACCTAAGTTCAAGATCTTGCCCTATGGCATAAGCAACAGTAAACCTTTCTCACTTGTAACTTCTGCCAGCTTAAATTTTATATAAATTAATAAATATACATCAGCACAGATAATTAAACCAGGACCCCCAATTTCATTGCTCTATGCCATAAGCACTATGCTGCAAAGTCAGTCTCAGCAGACCTTCCAGTTCTGTAGTATACATGGTATAGGACCCATAATTCATTGAATGAAACTCACCTGTGGTTCTACAGTATTTAAAAAGAAAATAGGATGAAAGCAGAGAAAAATAAACTGACTTTGTAGCTTTGTTTATTTGTGATTTGTCTTGGTGAGCTGTTAATGTGTAGTCAGTCAAGTCCAATGAGTTGATGCCATTTGAATTAAGTTGTTTTATCCCAGCCTGAGGACCTGCAGATTAATCTAAGAAAATTTGGAGCAAAGAAGAGATAGAGGGTGAGATAAGAGGGGAGCAGCAGGTCTGCTCCACCCTTCCCAGTATCTTTATTTCCAATGTACAGGATGAGGTGAGGCCATATCTGCAAAGCCACTGAACGAGCCACAATGGAGATCAAATCTAAAGCAAATGAGGGGTAAGGAGACAGACAAGGTAGGTAGGTCACTGTTGTCACTATGCAGGAGATAGAGGAGGCCACCAAAAATATCCAGGGATGCTGAATCAGAAGTTGTTTTTCACACTGGCTTCTGAGTCTTAGTCTTGCCCCAGGCAGCGGATAGCTGTATTTAAACTGCCATTATCTATCCAGGAGTACAAATATGACTCAGGTGAAGGAGGGCAAGTAAATGCAGGTCTGCTGCAGGGATGTACACGTAAGAAAAATGCATGTACACAGGTTTTTACTCCTATGAAGACAGAAGAGTTTGGAACTAAAAATAGGCATCTAGTTACTGTTATCTACTTTTTAAAGTCCTCTGTCATAAGTCCTATCAGTAGAGGAAGAAAAAAAATCCCAGAAAACAAACATATTAAAAAATTGCTTACTCTTTCTAGGAAACAATTAAAAGGCCAAAGACCATCCCAGATAGATATCTTTATATTCTTTATATGATCAGAGCAACTGGACTGTAGGAATTAGCTTAACCAGATAGTAGTTTTATTGGCTTTAATAATAAAGTAAAACACTCATTTAAAAAAAAAAAAAAGTGCACCTCTGAAGTATTTGCTTTAAAATATTTTGACCTTAAGAAGCCCTGAAGGACTTTAGATTATCTGGAGTCCACTGTGATTCTGTCTGTATCTGGAAAATCTAGAAAACTTTACTAGTCTGTTCTTAATTGGTATGTTTTGTACCACATCAAAAACTGTAACAAGTTCCAACTGGCTAGCAGAAATAATTAAGTTTACCAATTTTTATAAATGGTGCTTTTGAAGTAAAGCATCACCTTAAAGATGCTTTTTTTTGACTCTCCCTGACCCTCCTTCTCAGAGCATTTGAAACCTTTGAGGTAAGCAGAAGTGACAGGTGTTCAGCAGCCTTAGAAAACTCTGGTAGCATCTCTGTAAATTGGAATCTGTAGCTGCTACTGCAATTTGAAAATCAGAAGATGGACACAGCAAAGCTCAGTGATTTTGATGGAGTACAGGTGGCAGCAGAGCAGTGAAACCAGAGTTCCAGAGTCCCCAACACATGTGATCTAGCATTCAAGTACACTAGATCACACTGCCTTGCCAGAATAGAAAGACACACAAAAGGCATACTGGCACTAAAATACTAGAATACTAATAAATGCTAACATTTATTTCATGGGGCCTTTCACCTACAGCTCTTTCCAAAGGAATTGGCACAGGTACAGGCATGGCAGTAGCAAGGTGACAGATGTGGCACCAGTGAGAGTAACATCTCTGCACATCAGAGAGAAGGCATCAGTCAGGACCAGTAGCTGGCATGGAGCACCCTGGGGGAAATCCTTGACCTTATATAAAAACTACACCACCCAACACCTCTTATAACTGAACTGAAACTCTAACATAAATTATCTCCATTGAAGGAAGACCTGAATGAAATTTCTTGTACTGGCAGCAGTATGGGTTGGAGTCTCAGAGTAAGTGGGGCAAGGCCTGGGGCTTGTTTCTGCAGTGTTGGCTTCAACCTGTGTTGGTCTGAAGAAGTGAGCAGCTCACTGCTCAGCCCCAGCTCTGGGCAGTGCCAGTAGACATGTAATCCAGCTGAAATCCTCATTCTTGCCAAAAAGGCAGGTTTTGGTCCTGGCAACTTCCCTCCTTTGGATCGAGGCTGGTAAAAGTGTGACTACAGGATGACTTGTTCAGATCATTGGCCCAAAAGATTGTGCTTGTATGGTTTTATTACAAGGTAGGTGGTAAGAATGTGTAGTGAGGAATGGAACAGCTCTGTTTAATGCCAATCAGCAGTGTTACTGAATTAAAAGCAAAGACTGTAGCTGCACAAGCAATGCAGAGAAAGGCAAAAAAGCAGCTGGGTGTATTGGATTTGTTTGCACATTTCTAATGTGTCCTTATGTCATAACTCAGCAGAATGATATTAAATAGACATTTCAGAGTATCTTAGTTGGAAATCTAATTAAAATATGGCAAGGTTATGCACAGAACATATTTTAAACTGTTGTTCACATTTGTTTACAAGAAACCTGGATTAAACCCCTTTTTCCCTTGCCTGGATTGTACTGCCTTTATTATCTGTGGTCCACTGATGTTTGCAACTCTCTTGATTACTATTGGAAAGCAGTTATTAAACAGGGTGTTTTATTCTTAACAAAAGTTCCCTAGAAACTGGCAGGGCTAAAGGATTTAAAGGTCTCATTCTGAAATGCAGATCATATCTTTTTATTAAGAATTTCTTTGTGGATATTGGAAATGTAAAGTTGACATTTCAAAAGAGATCAGCACAAGCAAAGCACACAGTGCTTAGGAAGAGAAAAGCCAGATTCTTCTGGCATTATTCATAAAGAGAAATATTGGGACCTCATGTGAATCAGCAGGTAGAAGGCTGCAATGTGCCAGTAATATCATAATGCTCTTTGAGCATGTTTGGGAAATTCAGAGGTTCAGAACAGGTCTAAGCTCTTGATTTAATTGCTTATCTATCTACTAGTCCGATTTTTCTCCTTTATTTGCTTTACTTTCTTGCCTTATCACTCTCTACCATAAGAAATAACAACACCGATTTTGGCCCTATGTTTTGCATCTGCCTACAGAGATAACTTTCCATAACTGCCATTTTCATTTTGGTATTTTCCCCTTCCTTATCACATTATGCACATGCTCTCTCTTCCAAATCTGCAAAGAAAGTATGCTAGCTATGTGCCTTTACATGTTTCACAGAACTCTAGCGTGCATAAGATCACTGATCATTAAAAAAAGGCTGTCTAAACAAAATCTTTTTTTTCTTTTTTTACTTTATGGACTTTTTTTTTCAGTGTTTATGCACATCCTCATTTAGCTACAGAGTCTGCTTGTGTAGTTGCCCCTTTTACCCTTTTTTCTTCTCATTTTGCCTCCCTACTCTGTAAACAAAATGGAAATGGAAATATGCCTTTAAGCACATCATTTTAAAAAATCACGGATTTGGAATGTTTTTATTATGTATCAAATGTAGTTAAAAATACAAGTTTTATATTTAGGAGCCTTCATTGCTTCACATTTACAAATCAGAGAGATGAACACTTGTCTGCAGACACACTCATGAGCAAAAATAGCACGTTCCCAAGTGGTATCATTTGGGGAGGCTGTAGTACAAATTCCCTGGCAGCTGGGAAAGCAGGACAGAGTGCAAGGCAGCACTAACAGAGCTTCTGTGATAGAGGGGAACTCATCATGGCCTTCTAGAAGTCCCCTTGGGGGCCATGTGCTATTCTTGACAACAGCCTGACCCTGCAGGGACACTACCAGACTGGAATCAGGAAAATTTCCTAATTTTGTAGTGTTACAGTGATTAACTTCTTTCAAGAGTTCTCAGATCTTTTTCCTTTAGAGAAGTATGGTTTCTTGTCTGTAGCTTGTTCAAGAACGGACCATACCCATAGGAGTGTGGCCCTTGGGAACCCCACACTGCCACGTCACACATGTGAGTGCATCCTTCCATCATTTTAGTTATTTAGGCACTGCAGAATTTAGGCACATGTAGAATTAACTTCACTGAAGGTGGACTGAATTAAGGATTCTTGTCTAACCCGTCTATGTTCTAAGACCCTTGCAATACAGCACAATTCAGGTATACAAACACACAACATATGCTCAATATGCCCTAAATAACTCTGCCAGGTGCCATGAGAAGATGAAACTCATCTGTGCAAGAAACTCTGTACTGCTGACTTCATCCATGAAAATTTTGGGAGCACTCCAGCAACAGTGCATCCATCAGTCAGTCACGTGTTTCCTTCCTCTCTCCTGCAAGGTTTATTGCCAGTTCCACCTGTGAATGTCCCAGCTCAGACCCATGCAGGAGAGCTCTGCCCTGTGGGCCCCCAAGGACAGCACTCCAGGCCATGTATCACAGCAAGCTCTTAGCACCTTAGACCCTTCAGCAAACTGTGTGACAGCCTGTTGTGAGGCACTGTGGCTGTCCCTGCTAAGCTTCTGGGTAACACAGTGACTGAAAGACCTTTAGCTGTGCTCACTCTCCCTTAGTTTTGTTATGGCTATGGCCAGGTGCACAGCCAGTGCACAGAGATGGATTGTTTGCTCCACAGTGGGTTGTGCCCTCCTTGCACCATGGTGTAGATCCAGTCTAGGAGGTATTTGTGGGGTATTACAAAATGGCTTGTGACCCAAGACAGGAATGGTGAGATCATGAGCACCGAGGGACCGCTGGGACAGCAGCTGTTGCCTGTTGCAATCCCTGTGGCACAGCTGCATGCAGACAGGAATGTCTGGCACGGAGGGAGTGCACCAGTGAGGGGATTACACGCTCATGGAGATTAAGACAACCATCAAGTAGTTTTGCATAAGGCTCTTGAGGTTAGCCAGAGGCAACCATGCAGATGCAGGTTCTGAACACCATCCCATCCCAGAAGTTAGATGCCATCACTAAACTGTCACAAAGCTCAAAGAGTGGCTGCCTTGTTGTTAGAAGTCAATAAGCAGTGACCCTGTAGGGATTTGACAGAAGACCCGGGTTTGATGTACTAGTGGTAAGTATGTAAGATGCTATTTGCTTCAGGAAGAGTTACTTTAGGTGAGTTGGGCTGATGGTGGCAATATTTGCTTGCCTTGGGGAGTACATCAGCAGAAAGGATTGCAGATGTAAGGTGGCCCCAAAAGCAGGTAGCTGAGGTTCTGCTGTGTGTCTGGTGCTGACATGCCCAGGAAGTCTGGTATTTACCTGCTTGAGGAGAAGGAATCTCCTCTTGCTCTGAAGAGGATGATTTTCTCAGTGTTTTGTGCCTGCAGTTAGCTGCTGCTTTTTTGCATGAAACTGCATCATGGGATACTAGCAACCAGAGGAAGAAAATTCTATCACCATTTTGGTTGGTGGAGACAATGTTTGTCTGACTGAAGGCTATATGGTGGTGCCTACAAAGTGCCAGTGTCCTCATTGTCTTCAAATGCACCCAGAAACTGCAGTTTTCCTCACTGCAGCCGCTTGGTAGCACTATAGCAGGGAGTGCAGTGCTGTGTGATGTCACTGTTGTTTATTTTGACACTGTTTATGTGACCCTCTGAGACTGTAATATGGTTTAAAAGCTCTAGATACAGGCCTGTGCCTCTTCTTTCTTAGCTAAGCTCTCAGAAAATGGTATATTTATGGGTCATAACATTTAATTTAAAAAGTAGGTAAGCATTAAAATACCAACATTCCAAGTGTCTTCATAACAATTAAGTGATACGGAATAGGCAAGAAAATTGGGAAGTGCAGTGTCCTTTGTAAGCTGAGCATCATGCAGTGAGCGATAATGGAAGAGGCGCCTCCAGCAGGGACACTGCCATCAAACAGTCTGTAGAGACAGGAACTCTGCATCAAAGCTTGTCCTAATTTGCCTGATCAAAGCTTCCTGTCAGATTCAAGTGCAGACCTTCTCCACCTAGGCTCTTTGTAGGACAATGTGTGCATGGTGGGGGGAGTGTTCAAGAGCCTGTTCAACAAGTGCCAAGTGCAATTTGTTTAATGCCAAACCTGCTGTGTGAGGTTAGATGTATGTGCCAATGTCAAATATCTTAATCTGTGCCCTAAGCAGTGATATAACTCTTTTCTCAGATGCACTGTCAAAGTTAGGCAGTGTGTAAGTTCAACAAGGCTTGTGGCTTATGGTATCTTCTTAATGAATTTCATTGCATTGCATATTAACTGCCTCAGCAGTGTCCTTATTAAAAATTTAGCTTGCTATTTCTACAGTAAACAAGATGATGTTTGCTTTGCAATAGATAACACAAACTATTTCTTGAACACCACCCCCAGCAAAGGCTTGTTTGTGGTGAATTTGCACATCAGGGTTAAGCTTTGTGCAGATTTTCTTTGGCTTAATAAGGATTGAATTTTTGCTGAAGCCTTTTCTTTAGTGAGCCACTAAGAGGCTCTCTTTCCATTACCCTGCTGCTTATATTCACAAAACTTGTAAGAGTTTAATACCTTTGAGCCATCTGTCTCTCTTTGAAATCAGCCAATTTGTTCAAAAGTTATTGGTGGGGGCGATAAGGAGCCTGATACAGAAAGGGAGACAGACCAAAAACACAAAGCCTGGCCATGTCAGCGGCATTTCCTTAGGAAATCAGTCTAAACATAGATTGCACCAAAAAAATCTTACAAAGAATCTTTGTGGACTAGATCCCTTTCATATAAGTTTCTCCAAGCTTTGAATTTAAAAATGGCTTATAAAAATAGGTAGAAGAGAATTTCACCCTATAAATGGGAGCTTTCTCCTATTTTTCAAATGCAGCATGAGAAAAGCCCAAAAACAAGGTCTGAGACCAAGAAGTGATATTTGTTCAAAAAGCACCCGCTCAGTTAGAGGAACTGTCTAGCTGTGGCAGTGGGATCTGCTCAGAAACCTGCACCTCATGGACATGGACATCTGACTTGCCAGTTCACAGACCTCTTCTGCAAGGCCATCATTTACATTTTGTGTTGTCATATCTGTCCAGGAGCTCTGGCATTACCTGTCGAGTCCAAATCTGCTCACACTGAGTAAGTCTCTTAAATCAGCCCACATCAGCTCAGGGAACAGTGCTATTTGCATTGCAGCCAGAGCGCCATTGCTTCAGGCTTGCTATAGTCATTTGACAAAATAACTTTAGCGCTTCAAAAAGCTTACAGTAATGGCTCTAACCCTTATCTTTGTGCACTGTGTAGAGTTCCACCCAAACAAAGGAGGTTATGTTGAGCAACTGAGTGAGTCATTATAGGTTCCAAACTGAGCACAGGCTTAGGAACAACATTTGGTTACAACAGATGGGAGGAGCACATGCTAAGAAAGATATAACTATCAGCAATTGAAAACATAGCAAGGCCAGAGGCAAATGATATGTACATATGGCTTCTGTATGAGTACATACACAGTATTTCTTCCACACTCAGTAATTAAAAAAAATTAAAATATTGCCTAGTGGGAAATATAGGCTTCTCACATTAAAAAGTGGTATATAATTTCATTAGATGGTAAAATGAGACTATCATGTAACATTTGTTTCTACTTTCCCTATAACAGGGATAAAATATTCTTAGGGCATAAATAGCAATGGACTTGAGTCATAACTGAATAGTTGTTTCATTGTGTTACTGTACTGCAGCAGGGAAGTCTTCATGACCATATGGAAAGCCCACACTGACTAGGCTGACTAGGAATGCTGGATTATCCCACAAAACAGGTCAGGAAGTGCAGTGGTAGTACTCCTGCAAAAAAAAATCAGAATTTTCATTGTGTGTGCTTGTCATATGGCATGTGGCTACCATACCCCATATGTGGATCAAATATCCTGGTCAGAGGTTGAAGCAAGCTGGGGCTTCTTTGCCACTGGGGCCCCAAGTCAGGACTCTAGAAGCCCATGCATTAGGTGACACTCCAATATAGACTTTACCCTTTGGGCTGCTTACCTGTTTGTCATCTCTAAGCTTTCTGATTTATTAAATTATGATACAAAACAGTGGAACAGATACAGTAAGACAGCCTTTCATCATTAAATCCATTTTGTAATAGTTTCATGCCTGGAAAATCATTTAAGATCTTTATCACTGCCCAGGCTGAATCAGGCCAGAGGCATTGGGTGTGTTTACCCAAGCGTGGTGTCTCAGGCAGGCAGCCCTCCAAACCAGGTATAAACAACATCTCTTACCTACCCCTGCAATGAGCAGGTGCTTTCATTCAGTGGCAACAGCTTAATAGGATTGCTAAAGCTGTACGTGCCAGTCATCCCATTGCAGGGTGATTTCTAATGACCTGCCTCTCTGTTGTGTCTCATTTGTGGAAGAAGCCGTCACACAGCTCATCAAAGTGAATTTAGCCCCATTTGTACTTGCCTGTCAACTGTCTAAGCTCTTGTTTAAGCATCTCCCTTATCACAGCAAGGAGGTACTAAAGGTTATTGTTGTCCTGTCCTTTTTAATTATAGCTGGACAGTACTTTAATAAATGGCAACAGGAGTAAACAAGTTTCAGAGTAGGAAATGAAGGATTGTATTACACTGGAGCTGCTACTTAGCATCCCACAAATCAGTCAGCTGGTAGCTATAACATGTTACTGCCAAGGACCTGCATTAGCAATAGCCTTGTTTTCAAGGCTTTGATACATATATATATATATATATA
Source organism: Emberiza elegans (assembly GCA_024865655.1). Classification (NCBI taxonomy): domain Eukaryota; kingdom Metazoa; phylum Chordata; class Aves; order Passeriformes; family Fringillidae; genus Emberiza; species Emberiza elegans. The sequence goes on along the minus strand of JALJVW010003023.1, from coordinate 18,732,365 downwards.
TATATATATATATAGTCTTTGCTACCTTATTAATATTCACAGGATGAGAGAAATATAGCCATGAATATCTATCTAGCAATAGACCATTTCGCAGGGACACAAATGTATTGATTTCTATTTTTCAGTGTTCAGTGATGATTAATTTCTCCACACCAGTTGCCATAATTAAGTTAAGGCTCTTTCTCCTGAGCAGATGATAGCACACCACACAGCCAGGGGTTGGATGTGCAATGAATAAACCCAGATCTTATGCCCCAGCTCCCACCTTTTAGTGAAAGAGAATAATATATACACATATATGTATAAAATCAGGATGGACATGGATGTTTGTGGTGCTGGCATGTCCAGGAGTCTGAATTATTGAAAACCTGGGTAATTAATATTTTCTGACAGTGTGTAGTGACTGAGAACCTTTATGGGGCTTGTTGGCCCCAGGATCCAGGTGCTGCTCAGGCCATCCACATGCTGGGGCAGATGTAACTACTTAGGGGTGCTGAGCAGAGCCAGAGGCTGTCACAGCTCCTTCAGAGAGGCTGGGGACAGAACTGAGCATCTCAGACTGTAAATTAAGTACTTGTTTTGGATACTACATGTCACTCTAGTTTCCCACACTAACCCAGTGAGAAAATCAGGCAGCTCAATGCTGTTCTGCATTACTTTTATTTCTTAGTTAATTTCTTCATGTCTCTGAAACAGGATTTTCTTCTAACTTGAAGTATTCCTTAGAGTTCAGTGAGAACTGGGAAATATTTTCCTACTACTGAGCAATTACAGATTTTTTTGTATAGAGGTCCTGCAGAAAATCATGTCATATGTGTGTCTGGTTTGAGAAGTATTAAAGTGTTTGAATTTACATTTACATGCATGAAAATCACCTTTGGACTGAGATGAAGCCCAGAAAGCATCATCCCCAAAGGCACTACCTTGACAGAACTTCTAGGAAATGTAAATGAGGGTTAAGAACTGAATTTGTTGTTAAGCAATTATCTTCAAAGGAAGTAACACTAAACTAATCTTCTGCAGAAAGTGATGAAGCTCTCTTGCATGGGAGAGGCAGGCAGCAAAATCCTCTGTTAACTGCACTTGTGTGATATGCTCAGTCTTCAGCAATGGAAAAATGGGCTGAGAACAGGCAGGACAAGAGTGCAGGGGGCACTGGTTGGAGACTCGGGTTTTTAGAAGTCTTGCAGCCAAAACTCCTGAGTGAAGCAAGGCCTGGTAGGAAGGGCTGCATGGGCAAGCTGGGGGTGGTGCTTTGCCTTTGGAGTGAGAGGATCTTCTCTGACGCCTTTTCCCCTCCCAGGATGATTTATTTCAGGTTTGAGCAAGTAATGTCAGTGCCCAAACTCATGTTCAGACCCATGTCCAAATCATTCTCAAGCACTCTGATGAGCCATTTGTGTGAAAAATATCAGGCTGGGAGTTCTGCCTTGTAGTAGGTTATTAGAAATGAGTGGAAGGAAGGGAGTGTCCCCTGCTTTCAAGAAGAGAGATGCTTCCTTCATGTTTTACTCATCACTGAAGATTTATTACATCCAAAGAAATGCTTTTTCTTCTTAGGCTTCAGCTTTGGAAAACTACAATGCTACATTTTCAAAGCCAATTTAGTTCTTGTGGTGTACAGTTTAACAGAACAACTCTTCTAGGGACATCTCTCTGCAAGAAGTAGTACTAATTGGAAAAACTTGGAAATATTTCTAAAGTCTTATTTCATTTTTATAATAAAAAAGTGCTAAATGTATATAAAAAGGCAGAAATCCCAAATGTAATGGTTATATATCATTTGATTGACAATAGTATGAGTTATAAATATATGCTTACTTTTTAAAGATAATAGAATTGTGCTTCTTGCAAATTAGGTAATTGAAATGTGATTAAAGAGATACTGCAATTTTAAAAAGCCTTCTTGTTACCATAAGAAAGAGAAAACAAAACTTTGTGCTTGGTTTATTTTAATGGGTTAATCAGCAATTAGAAAGTTGAAAACAAGTTGGTACCCAGCTCTGTACCTATTCTGGGAGTACAGTAGAGCACTCAGAGCATTACAGACTCATTTTCATCACCAGAGGAAGAAAATTATAGCCATAAACTATTCTTTACTGGAGGTAAAATCACAATTTGTTGCTGGATCTCAGTGTCTCTGGTCCTGGTCTCAGTGCTGCCCCCTTTCCCAGGCATCTGGCAGTCAGTGATTTGTAAGTTTCAATTAAGTCACTATAAAAAATGAGTAGCTTGAGGGCACTGGTTTATTACTGGTATCCAACTCTGTTTTCATTTACTAAATGACATTCTGAAAGCTTCTATTCTGAACATAATCACCTTAGGGTATGCACTGAGCACAGCCCTGGATGATTCAATTATTTCTGAATGCTCCTCTCTCCCCAGAACATAGGGCTTCGCACATTAGCAGCATGTTTAGTGTTTCACAGTTGTTCTCTTTGCACTCATCAGGGTTTTCCCAGGAACAGGCTGGAAGTATACAACTTGCTGCTGCTTCTTGAAAACACGGAACCATTATGTCTCTCCTCTAAGTAGCTGACTTCTCCAGATGAGTGTGTTAAAGCTGAGAGATTTCTTTTGGTTTGTTTGTTTCTTTACAACTGTGCTTTCCCCTTACTGTTTATGAAACCTTTGCATACTTCTCATAAAGTTTAATTATGGAAATTTATAGGACATGCTTTGTCCACATGACTTGTGAGGTAAAATAGTGTTTCCAAAGTTTTCTGGGAAGCTGCTGTGGAGAATCATAATCACTGTCAGCATGTGCTGTTTCCAAAGCTGTTCCATATTCTGCAGGACAAAAACAGTTCCAGACCAAGAGGTGAACCATTAACCTTAGAACTACAGCAATTCACAGATCAGAGCTGTCAATAAAATTGCAGAGATGTGACAATAAGTTATATAGATGATGGGAAAATGCTGGAAAGAAAGAACATGTCAAAGCCCACACATGTTTTCTGAAGGGACAACAGGAGTGAATGTGTTAACAAATGCTGAACTTCAATATTTTTGGTTTTATACAATTTTTCAAATTTCAATTAATTTCATAGGCAATTTCTGAGTAGCAGGACAATAGCCACTGGCTGAACTGCCATGTATTTGAGGGTTTCCTCAATCATTAGTGAAAATCAGAAATGTACATATTAGCTAAGTCCCTTATCAGTAGTTGTCCAGTGTAATTCTGCGCTCTCCTCTCTCCTGACCCCCCAGCTTCTGTGGTTCCATTGCCAGTACTATGCTAGCATATCCCATATCTCTGAATGGGCATTTCCCCCTCCTGTCTAATCTAGGTACACAAGCTCAAAGCAAGTTTGGAGTCTTTTTTCCCTCTGCTCTGCTACTCAACACTTCAGCCACCACAGCTGCTCCAGCTCAGTCCAAACACACACACCAGAGTACTGCTGGGCACACTGGTATTTCAGTCTCTCACGTAAACTCTCTCAGGTCTTCTGTGGCTGGGACATGTGATGGACATGAAACTTTTGGTGAAATCTTGCCATATTTGACAGTATTCCGGTGAACCAACATGTCTTTCAATATCTCAGTTGGTGAACTGCTGAGGAAGCCAGAGCTGTCAAAGTCCCTTGAGCTGCCCTGCTTTCTAGATTCCCTGTGCCCTATTCATGATCTTGGAAATCATGGCAAAGGCTTTCCTATGTGCAGCTCAGGGCACTTCTGTTCATATGAGGGTCTTCTGAGTTCATGGACTCAAGATAAGTGACCTCAAAACATCTCAGAATTGCCAAGCTTGGAGCTCATGACAGGTGCTGGCTGCTCCTGGTGTAGCTGTTGTCAATGACCTAGGTCTTGATTTCACATCAAAGATTGTTTTTTTGCATGCCCTTCCTTCTGTTGGAAAATCAAGAGGCATTAGCAAAGGCCAGAGGCAAGCACTCTTTTTCTGGTATTTCTGAGAGGTGAATATGTTAGAATTTCATTTTGGAAGAAAATTTAGAAAAATCACCTTTGATGCTACAGAAAGTGCAACTGAATTTCTGCATCTCCTGCATGTCACAAGTAGTGCAGACACATAATTTTCCCAGCTGGTCAACAATGCCAGAGATAATGGAAGAACAGGATAAATCAGTATCTGAGATCCTCAGGACCAACAAAAGCTTGCAGAAGGTAGAAGCAGAGATGGCCTTACTGAAGACCAGAAAATCCATCTATTTTTTCCTATTTCCTAACTTGAAAATAGATTTTTATTTATAAAAGAACATGAATGGCACACTAATTCTGAAAGGGCGGATGTTTCCATCTACCCCAAGCAAACAAAACTGTAATACAGTTTAATTTGTATTGCTTCTGTAGTGCATGTGCTGTTGCAAAAAGCTGGAATACAAGAGGAAGTTAAGGCATAAAATACCAGTTGAGGCTTTGTGAAGGCATTGCCATCTTGCCATCTGTGAAGGGGTGAGCTTTAATATTTCTTCCATCTGCAATTCAATGAACTTGTACCAATGCAAATCTGATTAAATCAAAGGGGTAGTCACTTCCAATTATTTTTATTAATGACCATGGATATAATCACTGTAAACATAGAGTTTCTGACACTTAATAGAAAGGTTTGACCTCATAAAGCTTAAACCCATTAGTTCATTTAGCCTGGCCTCCTGTCTATCGAATGTGTTGAAAACAGAATTTAGCTGTTTGGCTTCAATATCCTTCCCAGAAACTCACCATGTATTGATTAGGAGACAAAAATTTTTAAAAAGTATAATATATGAAAATCATATGCTTAACTTTAATTTGAATTTGTCTGTCCTCACATTTCAGACAAATTTCTTGTGCTTTCTGTAATGAAGAGATTTTCACTGTCAGATATCACTACATTCTTATAGAACTATTTATCAAGTTTGAGGTTTTTTAGATAGGTAAGATTACTGCTTCTCACTGTCCTATTACTTAATTCAGTATGTAAACAATTCCTGTAGCTGTTTTTTGAAACCTCTCAATTTTTAAAAAAAGGATGTCAAATCTGTCCCAAACATCCTTGCCTGTTTATTATTTCTCTGCCATATCCTTAGGGATCAAATTACACAGCATTTCTTTCCACAACATTACACAGCTATTTTTTTCACTCAGACCGTTTAGGAATCAGTGACTTCATGATCACATCATCTTTTCAAAGGATGCAGTCACTCACCTGAAGAAGGAATGAGTTTTACCTCCTAAGGGCAGGGGCTCTTCAGCTGGATGGAGGGCAGGCAAATGCATGAAAGTTGCTGATTATGGGGAAGAAGATTGATTCTAAGGAAAGCATTAAAATCCCTTTGTGGCTGTCCTGGGGCACTGTTTTGGATTTTGAGGCTGGCGGTTCAGCAGTGTTGAAATGGAGCAGCAGGAAGCACAAGGGTTTTTGGGTGGGAAGTGAGCAGCATGTGCCTGCTTTTGGTTGGGATGGTATCCTGTGGGGTTTATTGCTCACAGTATGGACACACAGGGACACTACCATGGTAGTGCTTCCATCATATTTTTAGTATATTTCTAGTAATTTCAATGAAAAAAAAAGGTGCATTTTAGGTTGAAAATCTCTTTCACATACATTCCAGTCAGAGTCAGCCTCTTGAAAATCCATTTAAAGAGAAAATCATGGGCCTCTGAAAAGAGGGGCAGGAAAATCTTAAAAGCACGAAATTCAGTGATTTGGAATAAAGGAAGCTTAAAACAGACAACATCTGTTGTTTTCAATCCCATGGGATTTTCTGTTGGTTTCTCTTTGGTTTTTTTGTTTTTTTTTTTTTTTTAAATCCCAGACCTTAATGAAGAGCAATGTCAGATTTAGAAAGGAAAAAAAATATTTATACAAAATTAGAAATGTGTCTGGAAATCTGAAATCCTTGAGTACGTAAGCCAGTGTCTGCTCCAAATCTGTCTTTGCTAATGGAGAGAGGTCTAAGTGTTGTGTCATCACAACAGTTTACAAGTGCTACCATATATTTGATCAGACTACAATGGGATAAATATTTGTTGGAGAAAAAGAATTTCAATTTAATTTTAATGGCCAAAGCCAGATGCAGAATTTGACCCAGAGGCTAACTGGAATTGCTATGGCATATACAAAGGCATAGGCTGCTTAAAATAGTTCTGGGATCACACAGATAGTTTCAGGGAAATGCAAAATGTTTCAAAGAATAACCAGGGTAATTCAGATATTGCTAGAAATAGCTTTTTATAGTCAACAGGTTTTTTTAAGCTGTATTTCAGCATACTAAATAGATGCATATGTAAACCACCTTCTGTCAAAATAATTTCTGATATAAATGTTTTTTTCCTAAAGTTTTGGAAAACTTTAAAGCAGTTCTGAGATCTTGAATCAACATACCAATGTCTTTACAATGTAATAGCTGGCATTGCAGAACTCTTCAAGTATCCTGTGCTTTTTACTTTTTGTAGAAAAGGAAGTGTAAAGGGAAGGAATCTGAAAGTAGCTACAACACTTCACACTTTCTGTTGCTGTAGGTATGGGAGTAGCCTTTTGATAGTATAAGATCATCACATGTATTGACATAGTTTTGTACATTGTGCCATGAAGCCAGCAAGGAAATTGCTGAATTATATCACACACAATCTGATCTACAAACAAACTGACCTGCTATGCAGATTTTTGGCTTAAGAGAAGAATTAAGTTGATTGTGTGAAATAAACCTGAGCTTTTGCCGCAAGTACATCCCTGAAAACTTAAATTCTATCAGTAGAAATTCATACACCCTTAACTCTGTGAGGGTAACCAAGGAAAAATCTTTCAATGCCTTGTTAGCAGTTACCTTGATTGGAGGGATTTGTCTCTAAGTTTTCACTATTCCTTGCTCAACAAGTTGTACTGATCACAAGTGCCACCAAGCCAACATCCCTTCCTCATCTGAAAATCCAATTACCATTCTTTTTTAAGTCACATACCTTGCCTGTGTCCCTTGTTGCTGTTGCAGCCTTTAGGCTGGCCTTCAGAGTGCAGTCCAATTGCAATTCCCTTCTTGCACAGGGCTTTGGCAATTCTGACTCTCCCTGCCAGCTGCCTTGACATCCACACAGCACTGGAGCTCCCGTGCACCCATTTGCAAAGACCTGTAAGCTGCAGGTCATCTTAACCTTAGGGAGCCTTCACTGTTTGCTGTCCAGAGGTACACAGCTGAAACTCCGTGTCATAGGGAAAAAGATTTTGAAGGATGACTGCATGGCCTTCTCAGAGCTGGTGGAGCCATTGCATTTCACTCCCTGGACATGTGCAGGAAGGACCATGAAACAGAGCTCTTTGCTTACAGCCTCCCCCTTCCCCCCAGTAATTATAGTCTTGTTTGCCAAGACAAATGAAGACCTGGCAGGGGGAAATGCACGTGGTGCTAAGCAAATCCTTCCCTTTGCACATATGTACTGTTACATGCCTATAGCAATAATAATTCTAATTTGTCCATGAGCTGCGCTGAGGAGTGCTTTCAAGATACACATCTCTCTTAAGCTCCTTCACAGAGCCTTTGCAAACAGCATGTGTATGGAAAGAATTCAACAGCTCTGGAGTGCATCACAGATACGTTTGTTAAAGCAGTGTGTGTATGGTGGTTTTTGTTAGTGGACTATTAAGTAATGAAAAACTTAGTCATGTAACTTCAGCTTTGATTTCCATTCTTATTAATGCTGCTAACACATCTCTGATGCAGCTGAGTTGCAGTTGTACAAGGGAGGATTAGCTTGATTCCTAGCTTTATTAATGATGCTGATACTGTTATTCTATTAAGGTCCTTGTTATTTTTGCTTATCTTGGATGGCTCTGAGAGGTTTTTTATGCAAGTAAAAAGAAGGGGCATGAACTCCGTGGTAAATCCACTGACTCAGTTTAATATTGACAGCTTTATCTGGATTTAAGCCACTGTATATAGGATCCAAATCTGAGCTGACTTCTGACTGTGAGCACGTAGGAATTTTACTTTTTTTTTTTTTTTTTTTTTTTTTTTAAATTTGGTAGTGTTTCAATGTTTGCTGTAGTCTTGTAAGTCTAGATGGTTTAAGGTTCATTCACTGTGTGAGCTGGCCATCTGCTCTCAGTAATTGCAAATTCACTTCCAGTATTAATGAACTGTTCCTGTGTTCTTGCATTTCTCTGAAATGCCTCCGGCAACTGTTCCTTCCTCACGTGGAAAAGTCACAGCAGCTGTGGGATTCACAAGGACCTCAGTGCTTGTCTCTTGCTACACTTCTGGCAGCAAACCGCAAAGTGCAAATAACTTTTCTAACTGCCTAATAACTGCAAACCCATTAAGTGTAAATTCTATGACACCAGAAAAAAACCCAACCAAACCACTTGCTTCAAAAGAGCCTTAATGGGATTAGAGACTGTATGAACACCTGGGGTTGCTCTCAGAGCCACCTAACTGGAACACATTAGAGATAAGGACCCAGCTTTTCCTTGAGTGTTGGCCAGTGGGTCTGCAAGCTGCCCAGTGGAGCTGGGGCTGGAAGTGGGAGGTGGGGATGTGCTTCCACATCCCTCCCTCATAGTTGCCTTCATAAAGCAGAAGAACACTTGTGCCAACAAACCACCAGACTTCTGCTTTCTTAACAACAACAAAATGTTGTCTTCATGAATGCAGACAGATCTGTCTTAAATTTATTTACCCTCCTTTGATAAAGGACCAGTCCCAGCAAGAGCCCCAGACAGTGCTTTGCACACTGCTCCCAGCACACTGGTTTGCTGTGCAGGTTGTGCTGCACCCTTTACAAAGTGTGTGTGGGTCTCTTCCTGCTCTGGAGCTGCTGTCACAGCATGAGCTCTACTGTGGCATCCCTGCATGCTGCATGAGGACAAGCCAAGTGCCACAGCCCAAGGATCCCCATCATGGCATGCTGGGAAGGCTGTCAGCCCCCACCAGAGCCAGGGGCATCAACCCTCAGTCAGCTGCACTGAGGTACTTACCAACTGCTAGCACTAAATAGCGTTATGAAATGCAAAAGCCAAAATCTTCTTCTTCCACCCTGAACTGCCTGAGTTGTACATTTGAACACAAACTACCTGACCATTAGTGTCCTGTAAGATGGCCATCCAAGGATGCAGTAGCACTCACATTTTACATCATATCTTAATGCTTTTGAGATGTCTGACCACCAACCAGAAGGTGCTTAAACCCACATTCCCCAGTCTTAATAGAATGTTTTCACCACAAGGTTGCTAAGTACTTGAAAGCAATACAAGACAAATAAATATACGTTTTTACTGAGGTCATTGGTTTTTATTGGGCTGCCCTGAAATGTCATTTTAAGAATTGTGTGACATTTATGCTGTTTAATGATCTGTGGCTCAAGTGTGGAACATGACAAAGGTTGCAGAAGACACAAAAGCATTTAACTAATCCAAATAGCAGAACATAAAGGAACTTAAAATGGGGCATAATTAAGCTAGGTGTATGCACAGCTCAGATGAAATTCAACATTGCAAAAAGCAGGGCAGTCAATAGCTGTGAAGAATAATCTGATCTACACTGACCCTTTGTAGTTTTCTAGATAGCCTGTCACAAGCTTGCAAGAAGACATTTAGATGTGATTTCCAGCCTTAGGCTCTGTAAGGGCCATGTTCCTGTGCCTCCTGTGGAAGTCCAGGTTTGATGTACTCCCTTAGAGCACAGCTCTGGGCAGGTCTCCTCTCCTAATTTTCATCAGTTTCCCTGTGTCTCTCACAGAGGGATAGGATATAACCTCTGAATAAACAACAAAGCCCTGCTTGGAGTTAAATTGGAGAAATTGAGTATTGCTTCTTTTTGTTATACTACACCTATGTATTTCTCAGTACTGAGAAATACCCTCCAATTTCTTCCCCACAAACAAGCTTCCACGGTGTTTTTCTGTGCACATGTGTTTGTTGCTGCAGTTCTCCAGCAAACGCTGCTCATTAAATCCCCCTCATGCTTGGCATCCTTTCTGTTGACTGCTGCAGTTTGCCAGGCTCCAATGAGTGATGTTCAAAAAGCACAATTAATTTTAAAAGTGACCCATTAAATTTGGCTGCTCATTGTTTACTTTGGGCTTGTCACAGAGGAGCAGCTTCCCTCCAGCCAGCTGTAGCCTCTCATTTTCCTGATCACCCTCCTCATCCATCTCCTCCTCGGGTTTCCAGTTGGTGGTGAGCAGAGCTGGCCACCCACAGCAGGTCCTGCTGCTCCCACTAGTCTGCCAGGGCTCAGGTGCCTCGCTGCTCTGAGGAAGTGTTAAGATTTTAATGTCAGAAGAAAATACGTCTCATTTTTGGAGTTTCCCATTCCTCATCTCCGCTGGATTGTGCGGGCGGGCCAGGGCGGGCGTAAGGGCTTCACGGCCTCTAGTGGGCAGCGGCCGGAGCTGCAGGCCTCGCCAGCCGCCGCCATGGAAAACTGCATTTCTGTAAATGGGGATGTGTGCTTGCCCTGGTTTCCTATGGAAACAAAGCTTGTGCAAACACTCCCTCTGTGTGCGCTGGCTCCACGCCCTCGGCGGCTCCGGAGCTGATTCCAGGTTGATTTGACGGAGGTGCGGGGATTTCACAACCAGGGCCTCCAGCGTTTGTGTCAATAGGTGTGCCTGTGTCAGGGGGGAGCTTTAACGTGTTTTCGAACAGCAAGATTATTATTCTGCAACTTCACACGGTACAAGACACCAAAAATAATGGCATCGGAGAGGGTTTGCATGTATGGGAAAAGCTGCTTTGAAATCCCTTGTGAGACACATTTGTACATGTACCCATAGAAATCCTGACCTTTAGTTTTGTTTGATAATTTGATTATTGGAGACTTTAAAAACATGTCTTTTCCATAACACTGTCGGATAGTCCTGCTAGGAAGAGAGAGGGGAGACTCCATGTTGCTGGGACTACCCAGACCATCACAGCACACTGCCTGCTTTGTTGCTTGTAAACCTAAACTGGTGTTGGAAAGACCCAAATCTTGTATTTTCTTTCTGGCTTTAGCTTCTCCATTTGGACTGGTTTATAACAGCAGTCATTAAATGTAGCAAATAAAAAATGAATAAATCAAATAAAAATGAAGCTCAGAGATGGATTCTTCATCAGAGTTCAGAGAAGCAGTTTCCATATGTCATTAGGAGCAAAGGAGTTAATTTTGACCACTTAAAACTTTCCTGCAAAGTGGCTGCACATGTGATACCTTTTATTTTCTTTGTTTTTGCTTGGCTGCATTAAAGATGAGAGAAAATATATGGCTGGACTGCAGACTCACTTTGGGTTAATCCAACAAGCAATCCTTCAGTGAACAAATGGAAATGTGTCTCCTTAATCATGGCTTGCTTCTTGCAACATTTTTGTTTGAAAATGTCTTTCTTAAGTCACAGGTTGAATGCCTTGGTTTACTTAGAGATTCCAAAAATATTTTTTATATATAGTGAGATGGATTTAGATTGAAGTTGTAGGAAGTTGATCTGTAAGTGTTACTGAAGTGGTTAGGATGGGATTTTCATTTTAGAAGCACTTTTTCTCATGTGTTTCAACTACTTGAAATGACAGTTACTGGTAATGACTTTTCTGAGTTCATACCACAAATGCCAAGCCCGAAAAGACTGAAAATGACTCACATGGAACCATTCTGCTTTGTCCTTGGATACAGAGTATTTCACAGAGGTTTTTTTTACCCTCTCTTTTTTCCTAGAAGTGATGTTTGAAAACAAAACCACAGTGTGGCCTTTTAGTGCTAGGAAGTCTTTGTTGCTTTTGCCAAGAGAGAGTTAGAGAAGGACAAGACCAAGTGTGGCATCATTTGCCAAATGTGGTATGCAGAAATAGGTCTAATTGGGACCATCTTAGGAGGTAGTAGTGTATTGTAAGTTAAATCAAATATTGCTGTCTCCAACTCTTCTGAAAAATCCTTTCTTTCTGTTCCCTTGTATACTAATGCTCTTCATTTCTAAAACCCAGTAGTGGCCTCTGCCTTGGCTGCATTGGTTGTAAATGATAGTCTCACATGTCTGGGTACCTTCCCAGCACTGACATACATAATCAAGATCCTTATATCAAATCTCACTTTGCAGGAAATTACTTTGGGAGAATCCATCATCATCTTTGCCCAAAGCTGCATAATGTACTGCCAGTTTTTGTTTTTCTTTCATTTTTCCCCCTCTGTAAATCATGCTAAAAGATCTGAAGGATGATGGTAATAGAAATATGATTAGTGAAGTTTTTTGTGCATATGTGTGTTGAAAGAAAATGAATTTGTCAATAGCATAACTGACCAAAGAACCAAATGTCAGATTTTTTTGATTTCTGAAAGGTCAGGAAGACAATTTTTCATACCTCAATCATGTTGAGTTTTGCTCAAAAAGAATGTATGCATGTTTAAAAAACAAATTTTATATCGTGAAATAGTCACCAACCAGACCCATTTGCTTTCTCTTCAGTCAGTGTGAGGATGAGAGAATCACACACTGAGGGGCATTGTTAGCATGGAGGATTCATACCCATTCCCCTAAGTGATTGTTCAAAATAAACCTCTGCTGTCTTGATTACAGCCTGTTAAGCTTCAGAGCAGTTCCTCAGATGAGTTGTAAGTGTATTTTTCTCCTGATGTTTGAGGCAGGTGTGTGCAGAAAAACTTTGTCTTTTCTTCTTGGTTAGGGACAATTTTCTCCTGTGATAAGTACTGTTCGTAATTTTAACAACTCCCACCTTAAAATCTCTGGGAAATTCATGATACTCTGTGAGAGGTGTGAGTGGAGCTGGTTTTGTTGCAGGAGGTCCTATGTATATGCGTTGTGAAAACTTCATGTTTTCCATGGAAGTGAAAGAGGTGGTGCTGGGACATTTCTTTCCTCTCAAGCTCCAGTTTGCAGTAGCAAAGATGGTAAAACTCTTGTACCAGGAGAGCTGCTTTGTGGAGAATTCTGCCAGTCTGATTTCCTAAGTATGGCTATGAATTTTTGCGTGTAAATGTAAGAGCTGAGTTGCCATAGGGTATTTAAGGCCTAACATCCTTCACTCTACAAATACACTTCTCTATGAAGGGGCTTTCAGATGCTGGAAATGTTCTGGCCATAATTTTAAAATGTCTGCATTTAGATCCTGTTACTTATTTCTTATCTGCAAATGTATTTTGGTCAGGCCTTAAGAATATTAGTGTCAGTAGCGCATCAACTTTGAGATTCCATATATCCTATGGAATTACCTTGGAATATTTGACATAGTCTCAGATCCTTCTTGCTCATAAAGAGATGTTTGGGAAGATAGCAGTCTAGTCAGAGAAATTATCAATTAAATAGTCACAGACCTGGCATTGAGATTTGATGGTGATAAATCTATACTTAGTGCTGTGACACAGTCAGCTGCCTTAACTACAGCTGCTGTGAGAGACAAGAAATTTCACCCTGGGCAGTGACCATACCTGTTACAGAAACTTCAGCAGTCCCACTAGAGCAGCATTTGGAAGGAGGCCCTTGAAGTCTTAGGCAGTACAGGATGTGTTCTTGTCCCTTTACTGCTCCCCAAGCCAGTGGTGCTCTAGCACTTGGCTGGGTATTTGTGGAACACTCTGTTTCCATATGTGTTAGTGCTCGAAACCATTAAGTGTTCCACAGCTCTTTTACAAGAGGAGTAATTACATCCTGTTGGCAGAAATTACTCCCGCTGTTTAATTTGGAAACCATATTCTTTGCTTCCAGCCTTGTGTTGTTACACAGCAAAGAGTGGCTGCATTTTCTGCCCAGGGTGGTGGCACTTCTCTCTGACACATGCATGGGGGATGATAGCGATGGTGGTGCTGTCCCTCAGGATGACATTTCAAGTTTGTCTGTGAGCAGATTAATTTTAAATTGTGCAGGCATATAGATTCAGAAATCCAACTTTTACTCACAGCAACAAAAATATCTTTTCTAGCTCTTATTTCCCTGCATAAGGGATGCTGGGCCAGTCCCTGGGTGCATTGGGTCTTGAGGCAAATGCTGATGCTGAACTTTTCTCTCTCACTCTGTCCTTTTAAAGCCTTTTATGTTCAGAAGGAAACTAGCACTGCAGATGATTATTGTCTACTAATGGTGTTTTTAATTACTGATTTTTAGGACACCCAATTAACTTTCTGCTGAAAACAAGGATTTTTTTCCTCCCTTGAAGCAAGCCAGTGATTTATATTTTAATATAAGCTTCTTAAAGTTTTGACTCATGCAGCAATTCCAAGAACTTTTATTTTGACTCTTTGAAGCATTTTAACATACTAATGAAATGCTGTGCCTCTGTCATCCACACAGCGTCCCTGTAGCGGGAGCGTACAGCCACACTGAGCTAGGCCCAGCCTGCTGGGACACAGAGGCGAGCGTGCTACTGCTGGTCCTTGGGAAGGGAAAAATACTGGGAAGCAGAGCTTGCTGAAGAGTGCTTGGAATCAGGATGGAGTATATCAGCAGATTAGTTCGATCAAACCAAAGGGAATGGCATTATGCCAGGCTCTGGGAGCCCCTGCTTTGCCCGGACACAAGCGGGAGATCAGCAGTCCTTTGGTCGCGTGATGAGTAAAGCAGAGAGGCACTGCTTGGCTTTCATAAGTGAGACTCAAGCTGTAGAGTCCAGAGATGAAAAACATTTATGTTGGCTATTAAAAGGGAACACATGCGACACAGAGATATGCCATGTTAACTCCAGAGATTTTCCAGCAGAAAAAAGACTAAATGAGGACCAAGTGTAAATGAGAGAGGTTTTTCTCAAAAGTTAGGTAATGCATACTTTGATTCTTCAAAGAATGCATTTGATTTAAAATGCAAAAGTGTATGGCTTTCTCATCAGGTGGAGATAGCACAACTGTCCTACTTTACGTAACAACCACAAAACTAAATGAATGACAAATAGTTCAGGATTTCTTTGGGAAATAGCAGTCAGAGGTAAGAGCATCTGCTGCGTGAAAGCTGCCCAGGAGAAAATCCCCCAGTCAACATGTTGTTATTACAGTTTTCTGTTTTCGATAGGAAGTTTTCAATTTGCTTTTTTATTTTGATTTTGCCTCAAAATATCCATTTTGATTCAAAGTTTCAAATAGTAATAACCTAATTTTATTTTTTCTTTCCCCTTTGTCTTCTTGCTGAAAGTGATGCAGCACTTTATGTTCCCTCATCTCTGTAACTTACCAAGTTCCATCATCTTTAGGAAAAATATGTTTCTAAGTGAAACTTGAAAACAGAGTTCGTTCGTTCCTGGTAACACAAAGTAAAACTTTGCCTCAAGTTCTTCTCCAGAATCTGCCAGGATTAGCAGAGGACATGCAATAAGGAAGAATGAAAGGAAGGGGTCATACAGTGGGGCACTGGCTCCATGTGCCCTCCCTCTGCAGGCAGCTCAGTTTGCAGTTGTACCGTGGTTATCAGTGGCATGGTAGAGTGATTAGGGAACAGCAGCAAAATCTGGGAGGCTGGCAATTGGGAGCAACAGAGATCAAAGGCTTGAGTGCCTTTGCAGACTGGAGAATAATTGCAAGTCACTTCTGAAATGTGGGCTGGCACTGCAGCCTGGCCACTGGGTCTGTCTGGTAGTATTCCCATGGGAGAGGTGAGTACATGGCACAGGGGGGCACATTTGCAATGCTGCACTCAGTTCTCATTCTCTGTGATCCAGCCCCCATTCAGCTGGCATCAGGGGATTCGGAAAAGCTGTTAGAGGGGAAGTAGCTTGTTTTATCAAAGGAGACTAAAACAGGGCTCTGCTGTGGCCTCCAGGATCCAAAAATCTCCTGTCTGATCTTGTTACCTTCAACTGGATGGTGAAAACTAATGAGGAGAACTTGAGCTGGAGGACCCAAGTGTAGCTCAACTGTGGAGAAGTTCCAACTGAAAATGGATGTTCAGACTATCAGAGAAAGAAGGCTGCAGGACAGTGATGCAGAGGATCTGTAGGCAGATAAAAGTGCTTGTCTTCATAGATAAGCATCTTCATCTTACTCTCCTTTCCATCAGTGTCCTCATACCTGTTGTTTCTTCTCAAAGAACTCAAGACTTTCCCGCATCTGTCTAGTGTCTTATGCATTCTGTCTTAGCAAAGCAAAATCTGACAGTAAGAAGAAATGTGTTCTTGAGTATCTAAGAGTTTTAAGATGCAAAAGGCAAGGTTTTTAATAATTCTGTTTACCACATTATAGGCAAATACACTGCAGTCAGAGTGCCTTTAAACTGTTAAAAGTTTTCACCAGACAATCTCAGGATAGAGGGCTTGACATATTAAATATATACAATTGCCAAAAAGAGTTCAGGGCCAAGCCGGCACAGCTATCCTGTTTGCATGGGGAAGTCTGAACTCTTCTAGTTACAAGTCACTGGAGGGAAATGGTAAGTTATTTATTCCTTTTCCTTCCCCTTCCCAGTGCAGTTACGGGAGCTGAAACAATTTGTGAGCTTGGTGTGCCAGCAGGGTCCCAGCAAATCTCACAAAAATTTTCAGGTGAGGGGAAAGTGAGGGCTGCATAACAGTGACAGGAGGAACTATCCTGCTGTCCTTCATCCCTGGGACAACATCTGTACTACCAAACAAGGGAGAGTGAGGGATCCCACAGCGGGGAACAGAGACAGACTCATGTTCACACTGCTTAGGAAGAAGTTGGTAGAAGTGGTCCAGAAAAGGGATCAGCAATGCAGGGGATTATTTCCTGGGACCTGAGCTCATTCCATGGTCTTGGGTTCAGCCATACTGGGCTGCTGCAGGACTTCGTTCACAATTAGCAAGTAGCGGGGCCCAATAAAAGATTTGCAGAGAGAAAAAGGTCCTGATAAACCATTGTCTCTGCTACCACATTTTGCTGCCTTATTTGGGATTTATTCTAGTTTGAGCCTGTAAACTGAACACTCACTGGTGGTAGCAGCAGATCTTCCCTTTCATCCCCAAAGAACTCAGTGCACTTTCTGGAGCCAAATCACATGGAGGACAATGTATAATAAATATATTTATTTCCACCTGCAGCAAACATTTTCTTGTTATTCAGATGATGGTCAGGAATCTCAGGGCAGAGAAAGAGCAAATCTTGCCCTCTGTACCATAAACATTACTCCAGACACTAAAGAAAATGCTCTATAAAAGTCCTTGGAAGATCTCCAATCTATATAGTGCATATCACACCATTGTATTGAGTATTTAATCTCTTTGGAAACCTTTTCTGGAGATCCGAAGTTCTGTTACTATTCAACTGGATATGTACTACTGATGGGTGCCGTTTGTGGATTTTCAAGTACACTTTAAAGGTCAAACAAGTAATTTTAATCGGTTATGTGGTGGGTTTTTGACAGCTGATAAGTACTGAATGTGCCACAGCACCTGGAAAGCAGATTTGCTATATTTGCCATTACATATTTAGATTGGTTGCAGGGATAGTGCTCTGCCCACGCTCATTTCATTCTTCATCATCAAATTACTGGCACTGATCAACCAGTGCATCCACAGGAGAGCACTGTCGTTGCAGCACTTCAGATCTGAGTCAGAGCTTGGACAGGGGCCCAGGACCTGTGTCTTATGGCTGCTGGTTAACAGACTAGTAGCTGCATCACAGTGGTGTTGTCCTTGGCTCAGAGCATTCCTGGCTACTTAATCCATACTGCTTTCTCCTGGGCTGCCAGGCTAGTAACTATTTGGAAATTAGTCTGGTGTGGTTGTCCTGAAATTCTTGTGTTCAGGTCACTCATGCCATGGTGGTGGAGATCACAAGGTGACAGCTGACTGTCCTCACTTACTGTCTGCAGAACTGAAAGCAAAGAAAGTGAGAATATTTTCAACAATATCAGTCATGGACTGGGAGCAAGGCTTGAGCTCAGGTGCAGTGGCAGCAGCTTCTATCAGGTGAACAAAAGGGCTGGCTGCAGTGCTTATGGGAGCAGCAATACCTATGGGGATGAGCAGAAAGGCTGACCAGCCCCAAAATGAAACGAGGAGATTCTTCAGCTTAGGGAAAAAAGACAGTCAAATTGGATCTGACAGAAACCCACAGATTCATCTATCATGGGGAAAAACTGGACTTGGGAGGATTATTGGACACGTAATGAAATGGTTAGAGAGTTGGAATAAATAGATGAAAGTGCTTTTTTTTGTGTTTTTCCACTGCATTTTTGGAACACTGTAGGGTAGGTTAGATGAGACTCAAAAAGGAATGAGATCCACTCCTAGAAAACCAGTGATGCAATAGTTCAGTTCCAGCAGCTGGCAGGAGAAGCCCATGGGTCCCAGCTTGCTGGGAGTTGAGCAGCACACTTGGGGAAGAGTTGCTGTTGGCACATGCTGCTCTTGCACACTTCCCCGGTTGGAAACCCAAGCAGTCCTTCATCAAGACTCCAGCAGCAGCTCAGCTGCTCTTCAGTGTGGGCAGCAGTCAGGGGAACTCATGGGCCACCTGGACACAGGCGGCTGTTAGTAAGGAAGGGGTTGGTTTTAGCCCTGGCAACACTTTAGCTGGGATGCAGCTCTCTCCATAGGAAAATCCTAGAGAAAACACCAGGATTTCGCAGCCCATTCAGACTGTATCCAGATCTGTCCAGACATTTTTCATTTCCGCAGCACAGTTTCTCAAGAAGATCTGGAAGGTGGAGAATTAGAACAATTAACAGTTTACAGAAACTCGTCTCTGTTGTGCTGTTTTCGTGGGAACCAAGTTCGTAGTGCTGGTTTTATGGTACCACCTTGCTTTTATACTCCATGCTTTGTTAAACATGGTAATGAGCTCAGCGCTGTGTAGTGCACTTAGGGCTGTGCAGAAAATAAAAGTATTTCCTGCCCCCACTTCAGAAGAGCTGCTGTGATGGTAAAGTCTCTTTCAAGCTTAGGGCTGCTAGCCTAAACACTATGTACACTGGGCTGGTCTGTCAGAAAGCTCTGTATTGCAAATGTAAATTTATCTTTGTAAGCATGACAAGCTCCTGTTCAAAGCACAGCGCTATATAAAGCAGTTCACCAAGGCAGCAGGTTTTACCATATTCCCCCCCTGGAACAGAGAGGAGTTTTGTATTACATTAATCAGCATCTAAGCCCTGAAGGTCACAATTATCTGGCCACTATTTTTCAGTATTAGTGATTTTAGTACATGATTAACTTTCATGTGTGCATCATTAAGATGAGGAATTGTTTTTGAAGTTTGAAATAGAGCAGCAGGTCTTAGCTGTAGTATTTGCCAGCCACTCTTAAAGGGGATGATTTATAGAAAATCCAGCTGTGAGTTTTCATTTCTTCAAGAGCAGGAGGCGGGACTAGGAACAACCTAAAACCAAGCGGAGCATTGATCAGAGTAGAAATGATGTAGAGCACAGCTCTGCAGACAACAGCTAAGCATCGTGGAAGTATTAGCTGGCAGCGATAAGGAGGCGGAAGCAGAGCTCGGTGACAGAGGAGCCATCTGTCAGGAACTGGGAATCCGATTTCAAGAGAGCAGAAAATGAAGTAAAGAAGAAAGTGATTTTGGTTCAGAGGTGCAGTGGAGCCCAAGGATATCTGTGGACAGTAAGTTTCTATATTGCAACAGGGATATTTAATGCAGCAGCTAATACTGTTTGAAAGGGTTTTTCAGCTTTGAAAACAGACATAAGTAGCTCCTGTATTAAATAGCTTTTACTTAAAGTTTTTATTTATTTGTAAGATATAAATAAGCTTATCTGTTTGAGGTGGCGTGTTTCAAAACTTGTAAACAAACTTTAAAACTGCTGGTGTCCCTTACTTCAGAGGGTGCTTTTTTTGTTTAACAAGGTCATCTCCTATCGAGGATAAGATTTATTCGTAACCTTTCAGAAAAATATCTTAGAAGAAAAGGCTGTTTTGGCCCCAGCTGTGAGGTGAAAAAGGGTAGGCAAGAATATTTTTTCTGGAAAGGGGAAAGGAGTTCCCACCCAAATAGATCTAAACTAACTGGAACTACAGTGTATAAACACCCCGGGGCTAAATCCTACCCTCAGTTACACTGATGTAAGTCAGGTTTAAGTCTACTGTAGTTAATAAAATTACTCCTGATTTAATTAAGGATAGAATTTGGTTGCACATTTCTTAATAATGAAAAAACCCCATGGTTCTTTCCAAAGTGCATTTTATGTTAACAGATTATTAAGGACTTGCTTGAAAATATGTTAAAATTAATTGAAAACTCACACTGTGATGCGTCTTTTGTCATATGCTTGTAGCCTTCTTTGAAATTAGCACAAAAGCCAACATGAGATATTGTAAGCAATCATATTATTTCTTGTTAGCAGGTTCTCAGATAAGGTTTGCATTGCTCATAATTTCATGCTTGTTTCACTTCAGTGGCTTGTATTTGGGGTGATATGCTTTAATCCTAAAAAGGTTTGTGGAGCTCCAGCCGAGAGCAATAAGATGATGTTATCTGTAGCAGAAAAGTGTCAAAGTTCTGTACAAGACCCCAGACTGTCTGATTGGGAGTGAAACTGTTCTATTACAAATTGTGCAAAAAAATTACTCTTGTTGCTGTGGTTTTAGTGTACGAGTTAGAAGCAGAAGCATTGGCTGCTGACTGAGAAAAAAAAAAAAAAAAAAACCCACTCACTATTATGGCCCAATATGGATGACAAAACACTGTAGCATGTGTGGGAAAATGGCTTCAGTCCAATGTCTGGAACCATTTATCTTCTGGTAGAGTCTGGAAGATGACTGTTTTATGTATTTTACAGAAATCCCTGCTGATTGATTTCATTTACTTAGGAGGAGGGGTCACAGTGACTGATGGCAGGGACAACTGGGGCAAAAAGTGAATTCTTTGCATTATCCTGACATCCTGTTCTGGTTGGGGTTATTGGCACCTTTTGAAGGGACCATGCTGGACATGTCTTGCTGCTGCCTCTGCTACTGGACGCAGACAGAGGTTCTCTGCTTTTTTCTGGGTCTCAGCAAGCTGAGTGTTGCAGGTTGCGCTTCCACTAGTGCCAGGCACATTTTGGAAATTATGATTTGCAGAGGTTTGAAGAGGAACGGACAGAAATGGGTGCAGGTCTCTGTAACATGCCAAAAGCTTGGCTGATGTTGTGTGCTGTTACTGTAGAGGGAGGAAAGACTTTGTGAAAGGTCTGGGGGAAAGTCTGTTTTCAGTGTGTGAGGCTTGCAGAAACAGCTTGTTCCTCTTTAGCACAAGAGATTACTATGCTAGAGTGATGATACTGTTTTTTTCTGATGTTTGTTGATTAAATAGCCTCAATTCCTGTCTTTTTTTTTTTAATTTATATGGAATAAACAGCTTGCCAAGCACATTAGAAACAACAGGGATATGCTGTACATCAGTGTTATTCATTTATCTCCGTGTTATTTTTGTGTGTGCTCTGACGGCCTGTCTGTCAAGGTGTTTGCCTTCAAATCAATTCAGCTCACATCACAGCATGACAGGCACTTGTTATATACCAGGCATGTCTACAGGCATTTGCTTTCATGTTGCAGGGAGTGAGTGCCAAGATTTTCATATGATGAAACGTAAGGGTGGGGGATATGTTTTTCAGTCAGTAAGTACACTGCTACTGTGTTAACAAAAATGGAAAGGAAAGTGGATTTTTCAGTTGACAATACCACTTCATTTGGTACCCTTTAGGCTCTTCATAGGGTCCTCTACTAATTATTACAATGCCAAGTGCATTGCAGGATTACATAAAACAAACTTGGGGAAAGGGAAAATTATTGTGTGTCCCCCATCACATGCAGTTTCCCAGACATTAACCACACAGTATGGTCAAGACATTTTTCACTGACAGAGAAAGAAAGAGAAAAAGAGAAAGAGAGGAAGAGAGAGAGAAAGAGAGAGAGAGAGAGGAAAGAAAGAAAGAAAGAAAGAAAGAAAGAAAGAAAGAAAGAAAGAAAGAAAGAAAGAAAGAAAGAAAGAAAGAAAGAAAGAAAGAAAGAAAGAAAGAAAGAAAGAAAGAAAGAAAGAAAGAAAGAAAGAAAGAAAGAAAGAAAGAAAGAAAGAAAGAAAGAAAGAAAGAAAGAAAGAAAGAAAGAAAGAAAGAAAGAAAGAAAGAAAGAAAGAAAGAAAGAAAGAAAGAAAGAAAGAAAGAAAGAAAGAAAGAAAGAAAGAAAGAAAGAAAGAAAGAAAGAAAGAATCTTGTAATGTACCCAAACTACTGAGGAAATTTCCTATATTTACCGAGTATTTTTATCAGAGCAGTAGAAGCAGTTAAGCACTGTGCTTGAACAGTATCCTAAGAATAAACTCAGCATCACCTCTCTTCTGGACAGCATCCTGCCATGCACTATCATTCAGCTTACTCAGTTTGTTCTTCAGTCTCACTGCTCCTCATGCCATCTTGAGTGCACTCATTTTCTGCCTCTGTGTTTTGAGGGTGTTCTTATGGCTATCAGACATGTTGTTTTTATTCATGTGTTGACCTCTGATTTTGATTTTCAAGTTTACAGACATTTAGATTAGTTGTAACCTTTTCTATTTTCTTAATTTCCTTCACTTCCTTCTCAGACACTCTGTGTTTTGGTTATCCTCCCACAGAACAGTTCCTTGTTGGCACCCTCACAGAGGGATAGCTGCTTTTTCTCTTCATTACTTTAGTTTGAACCTTTCCTGCTTTTTGGTATATCTAACTCAAGAGAACAGTGGGTAGTGCCATGAGTTCCAGAGGAAGGTGCCAATTACCTTCCTTGGTTAGGCCACTGAGCTGCCTGATGATCCAGAACAAATTTAGTGTCCCAGTTACTTTTTTTAGATCTGTCCTAATCACAGGGTTCTTGATGGGGTCTCTCTTCCTTTAGAGGGAGAGTGCTGGCAAACAACTCCACTGTAAGTCCAGTGTCTCCCTTTAATCTTGAATTTGGGCAGGAGGGGAAAAGAGTGGTCTGAGCTGATGCAAATTTATTTTTCCATCCAATGAGACTGCATTCTCCCAGTAATTTGGAGCACGTTTGAGGATTTTAGCCCCTAATCATTCGTCTTCCGTAAGGATTGGTAGGGCGGTGTGGTCAGGCTCCAGCCCTTTAGTCTGCTGCCCATGCAGTCCCTACATTTTTATTAGTCAGCTCTTAAATCTCTTCATTACATGGAATCATTTTTCATGTGGCCACCACAAAAGTGCCTTCCTGAGAATGCAACTTCTTACAAATAAAATATTTCAGACCATATTTTAGACATGTTTGCATATTATCCCATTTTTGAAACAAATTTTGTCCATTCATTCTTTGTAATATAGCACGTGACAAGCATGGGGCGGATGGTAGAGCTACAGCTGCCTCTTGTTTTCTTATCAGATATTGATAAAAACAGTAAATTAGATTAAACAAAAAAAAATTTTAAAAGAGCTCTGTAGGCTGTAGAACATTATGAAACCACCCACTGAATGTCTGCGCAAGACATACGGCAACAGCCAAGCTGTTATGTGCTAAATGAGCTCAGAGTGGGGGCCAGCTGAATGCAGTGCATAAGTGATTTACTTACTCATTTATAACCCTAACCTAGAATCATGATTGTTTGCTGTTCTGTAAAAAGGATGACTTTGTGTGACCCTTTAAAGCCTTCAGCATTAAGTAGCATTAAGTTGATGGCTACTTGTTTTGTACCTTCAGAGAAAAATTATGCATAAATCAAGTAGGCTTTCCTTGTAATGCACTCATAATCCTCACAAGCAAAACTCCCACCCCAAACCAGTGATCAAACATGGTTTCTTGAACTCAGAAAGGTCACCTCATAAAAAATTATGGAGGTATAATATTCAGGCCACCCAGGCAATTTTTTTTCTTGGATGAAACTTTAATTAAGTCACTGTAAGGTTAAAATAATAATAGGGTTCTGATGTAAGCAGATAAAATACACGGAAGCTACATTAAATTCAGTTTCCATCCACCAAGCACATCTAGAAGAGATAAGCTCACTTGCTGTTTAAACATTTTGCACAGGGACAGACAGAATGGGCTGAGGTTGAGTCCTGAATGTTCCGGGGTTTATGTATTTAAATCAAGCGCTTAACATTGTTTTTGTTCCTTAATTGCCTCTGGTTTGTTGATTTATTGATGCTTTTGAAAGCAAGGAGACTCAGTAAAACAGAAACATTCTGTGTCACGTAAAATTTCCTCTTATATCTGTGGATGTTGTAGACAAAAGGAAAGGATTGATGGAGGGAACTTCTGTGGAGATGGTAAAACAAGTGGTAGATGTCTCTACAAGGTGGAATTGAGCTACTGAATTGCAAATGAATGGAAGATCTTGTGAAATCACTAATTAGGGCTGTCTCAGTTCTTGCAATCTGTCAGTGCAGCCAACAGTTTAGGCAGAAGGAGCCTGGGAACCAGCAATCCTGCAAAAGGGGTTGGTGGCCGGAGCATCTTCATGGAGTGTTGCTGGGAGAAGTGATGCTGAACTCACCCCTTCAGTGTGACATGTCCCTCCCATTTGGGGGTGACTTTATGGGAAACAGGAGCACTGTGTGCTTTAGCTCTTGTAATACAGTCTTTGAACAGGGACAAAAACTGCAAATGGCAGTCCTTTGCCAGCCATGAGCACTTTGTACCATTGAAAAGTCACAACATGGTCTCAACTGGCTTTCTTTCAGGGGAATACTTGGAGTCTGCACCTACTTTCTGCTGCCCATGGCCTTGGGGCCCCCATTTCTGTACCTAAACTCCAGTTCCAAAAAGAACCTCTGTGTCATCTTTTAGCACAGCAGAGCATAGCATTGAGGCATTGCTCTTTCTGTGTCTCTCCTGTGTCTGTGCATCCCAGCTGGTACACCTAAAGCAGGGGATGGGCCCTCGCTTGTCCCAGAACGGTTCCAAAGACTAATAAATGGTTTGGAAGGGACCTTAAAGATCATCTAATCCCAAACTTCTCCTGTGGAAAGAGACCCTAGATCAGCTTGCTCAAAGCCCCACCCAATGTGCCTTGAGCGCTGCCAGGGATGGGGCATCCACAACTTCTCTGGGCAGAAGATTTAGAAGATTTGTTCAGGAGATGTTTAATTTGTCACATCCCTCCACCAGTGGCTAATGACCTGCATGAGCAGCTCTGTTGTATTAATTTGGTTTGCAAAACCATGTAGACCAGATGACCAGAAGTGAATGTGGTTGATAGAGGCACCATGATGTACACCTCTCTTGTGCTTCTGAGCCACTGAATTTAAAATGTAGATTTATGTTAATATTTAGCACTTACATAGTGCATTTAATCTCCATAGGCCTGCAGGAACGTGTCTGATTTATACATCTAAATTAATAGAGGTAATCACACGTAGCAGTCAGTCTTTTCATCACTTAACCCAATGAGGAATGAAGACACTATTTTGTTTGGACTACAATTGCTTACACATACCTGAAAATACCATCCCGTATTCTCAGTTCTTTGTAAAAACACCATGGGTTTGCAGTTACAAGAATATTTCAGACAGCTGCATAATGAGTTAGCTTCATTTTTTAACTGAACTGAAAATTAGGAGGCAGATCTCAGTGGGATATCTCCAGAGGAGTTTTTCAGTGAACTTAGATGCTAAATGAGCTAAACCAGTCCATTTTTAAAAATTGTTTGAAAACCATCTTTCAGAAAACAGAGTATTGAAAGCCTGGTACATATAATGAGCGTGCTTGCAGACCTCTAAGGCAGCAGTCAAACATATCCTCATGCTTCATATTATTTATTTATATTACACTTATATTGTCCACATGAACTTCCAGAGCAAATTCAATAGACAGCTATAGCTCTGCCTTGATTATTCAGCCCTGGTTGCTATGGCTTCCCAGCTGGGAAAGTACCTGCCAGCTCCAGGTGGCTGAGCACACAGGTGGGTGAAACATGAGCAGTAATTTAGGGAGCCATGAGGTGGTGTCCTGTGACCAGAAGGTATTGTCCAGGGTTTTTGCAAAAAGGGGCAAGAAGTTGTGAACATTGCTGGAACACCTGGGTTTTATTTAGCTACAGCAAAAGAAACAGCTTGTACCAGCAGCCTGCACATGTTCTGAGAGGTTCTGGTGGTAAGCTATGAAATAATTTAATGATCTATTAAAATTAAACACAAAATCAGAGATTAGAGGGGGCTGGCTGGTATTACTTATAGTCACGCACAATAACATCCTGCTCTGATTCGTTCCACTGAGATCACTGAGATTATAACAGTTGTTGAATAAGGCAGCAGAGCTGAGCTTGCAGGTGAAAAACACATACAGTGAGAATTGTTAAGGCCTGTGAAAAGAAAATCCTTTCTTTTTTAGTCTTTGTAGTCAGAGATTGCCCCTTAAATTCTGCATAATATAATACAGATAGGATCTACAAATTCAATTTTTTTAGTGTGTTCAGGATCAATATTCAAATGCTTTGATTGAGTTTTAACTCCCATCCAATTGTCACTGTTCTAAATCACTTTTATAGCAAGAATAAATTTTCACTGAAAGCAGTTTTTTTGCAACATTTCTTTTCCAGTTAAAAAAATAAAGAACAAGAACAAAGACTACCAAACAAAATGCAACTTGTCTAAGATCTCATAAAAGCTCTTACACAAGAATCTATCAAGCCTGGG
Source organism: Emberiza elegans (assembly GCA_024865655.1). NCBI lineage: Eukaryota > Metazoa > Chordata > Aves > Passeriformes > Fringillidae > Emberiza > Emberiza elegans. The sequence continues at coordinate 18,705,965 of JALJVW010003023.1, read as the reverse complement.
AAAATATGTGTTCTTTTGTAAAAACATATTTTTCCTTGAAGTCATTGCTAGATTACAAAAGTTCACAAAACATATTGGTATGTGTATGTGTTTATGTAAGACAGACCACTGTATTTCACTTTCTCATGTCATTGTTGCCTTGACAACTGTATTTTATTGATTAGTAGAATGTATGTAATTTGGTTCAGAGCTGCATCATCTTACAAGGTCATTTTTCTTTGTGAGAAGTTGTTTCATTTTCTTATTCTCTGAGTAAAATTATTTTTCTGATATGAGAAATAATGTTCTTTTGATCCTTTTGAGGGCGTGTCTCTGGCTGTACTCAAAACCCAACAGAATTTGACAAATGCAAGTTGATAAAGTCATTAAATACATTTCTACTGATACACGCATTTCTTACTCGACTTCTTTTGCTGCATATGTTAACCTAGTATCTAATCTGTAGCTTCACTGGTAACCAACTGGAGACTCTATCCATGCAATTCCAGTTATTACATACCTTCAGGGTGCTTTTCCTCCAAAGATCTGAAGTTCCAAGTAGTAACACTTCTCAAGATCTCTTTGAACTAGATATTAATATAGAATTTATTTGACACTTAGATAAGCTGTGATGTGAAAATCTTCCCCCAAAGAGTAAATAGTACTGAGAATAGCTCCTGAGATTGAACTCTTACACCCTTGTTCTACCTGTTGTGGGTTTGTCTGACCTATGGGTTAGTTCCTGACAGAGGACTGTATGTTTTAGCCAACCAGTTGTCCCATTGCCAGTCCGATTTCTGCGAGTGCTGGTCAGGTTTATGAGAAGTTTTGGTCCTGACCTGAAGAATTTTCCTTTTCACACAAACTGAGCTGGGAAGAGGGTGGAAGGAGTAGACAGGATGCTATGTCTCGGTTCAGATGGTGCCATGGACTGATTATGTGCACAGTGGAGGATTCACATATCTAGTTTGCCAGATCTCCTCCTGCTTTGGTTTTGCTCTTTCCCCCTGTGTTTATTTGTCTCATGGTTTATGAGTATCACGGGAGCCAAGAGCAGTCAGGGTGTGCAGCTTCCTGGATGAAATCAGACAGGGGCACAACAAGAAAAAAATAGGCCAAGGAGAAGGAGGAGGAGTACAATAATGGATGGGAAAGTAATGAAGGTCAGCCAGATGTTGATGTAAAAGCTGTCCTTTTTTTATGTACAACTGAAAGCATAGCCATCCCCACCATCCTAATATTAACAATTTACAAATTACAGCACTGATTGTATTTAGATGTCATACAGAAGGTAAATGATGGGAATGAGTTGTCAGCACACATAGGAAAACAAGTCTGAAAATCTCTAGCACTTTATTTAAATATAATAGTTCCTGACAACTAAATATCCCATTGGTTGCTATCTAAATATTTATCTTCAGTGAAATTACAAGAAATCCACAGTCAGAGAAAACCCACACTCTTCTGTTCTCTATTGTAAAGATTAAATTATGTTCTACATTTGAAAAAGCACTTGGTTCCTGGGTTTATTCTGTTGTATTTTTCTGGGTAATTTTGAAAAAAAAGAAAGAGAAAGCAGTCTGTCATTGATGGCAAGCAGGGACAAAGGCATTGTTACTAGATTGCAGTTCTGGAGGTTGTTTACAGTGCTAAATCAGAGGCCACAATGTAAAATAATGTTTTTAATCTTTTGGATTAAAACATTCGGCAACAGGTCTTCCTAGCAACAATGCCCCACCTAACAGAGAGCCTCATTTTCTTGCAAGGATCCTGCAGTCTCACATGGATTTTTTAGGTCAGTCGTTGGCAGCAACAACACTAATTCATTCCAGATGAAAGTCAGGCCCACTATAATTAGCAATACCATGGTATTTGTCTGAAAAATCAAGAAACAGTGGCATTTGCTAGAGAGACTGTGTGTCTTGTGGGAAACCCACTTCATTTAATTCAAGATTTAGATACCTGGGGTTAAGCAGATGGTCCAGTAAATTTGTCACAACTGCTTGTACAGTCTAAGGAGACCAGCAGTTGCTTACTGAAGATCTGAGGAGAAAGATTTGTTCCCCCTCTCCATCTATCCATCTATCCATCTATCCATCCACCCATCCACCCACCCAAGGATGATTCAGTCCGCCTCATCCAAGTAAATACCTCTTCCACTGGGATTATAGAGGAACAATAGGAAATAAATGCTGGCAACTCCATGCAGTTGGGTTTTACTCATTTGAAGATGAATGTGACTTATCTTCCTCTTGCATAATAGCCCAAGAATTAGAGCACTCCCCTCTGAGAGAGGCAGTCCTGGGCTCTACTTGTTCAGAGTGTGTTGAGCTCGCATCTCCTACATTTAACTCAAGAGATAAATTCCTCCCTTCGAGGATGACCATCCGTAAGTCTCCATGCTTTTGGTTTTTTATCCTTTCCTTTTCTGCCTGTCTGTGAGGACTATAAGCTCTGTAGGGCACCAGCTGGTTTGTCATTAAACATTTGAGCATCACTGACTCTTGCAAGGTTCTGATTTTGGCTTTGTAGTGAAATACAAATGATGACAGCAGTTGTGCAGATTAGTCTCTTCACACCACAAAAATGCTGAGGAAAAGCTTTGTTCTTATGAACACATTACATATTTTTGGCTGGTATGGATAAAATTTGGGCTTTGTACAGCCTTTCATTGTGAAATGGTTTGTGAAACGGGATGGGTCTGCTGAGATGTTGGATTTTATGTGTGTTTGGGGAATTGCTGGTTGTTTGATGGTTTGATACAGCCATGCTTATGTTCTCATTTTTGTTGTCTCTTCTAGAGACATTCATGCTGGAGCTTGGGAGATCTGTAGGACTAGGAAATATGATGCTCCAAGGCCTTTTTTTGCAAATTACTTTTAGGAGATTTTTTTGACCTAGGCAAGAATACACCTATCTGAGGGCAGGGGTAGGCTGCAGAGGTCCTAGTCAGTGACACAGCCCCTCACTATCTTTTTCTCTTGGAATTTCTAAAGAAGAAAGCAGTGGGAGGGTGGGACAGATGGGGCTGAGAGCAGTGTGAGGACTTTGTGCTGTGGGGACATTATGTGGTCACTCCTGCAACACTGACGAAGAATGCAGCAGTGATGTGTTCCTCTCATGAGTCATCCTGGAGCTGCCAAAAATTGGAACAGCCCATTACCCAGGAATGACTAGTGGTTGACCTTTATTTCCATCTTAGACATTATTGTAAAATTGAGCTAAATGAATTTCTGCTTTCTGAGCTCTTACATCAGTGCAGCCTGGTTTCCTACGAATTTGGATTCCTTTCCCCACCTCACTGAAAACAAGTCCTTCCCTTCCTCCATGTCACTTCCCAGATCTCTCTCCCATCCCTTAAATATTTGCAAGAGAAGTGGTACACTGATGCTGCTGCAGAATGCTGTGTACTCTGCAGCCAATTGTCTGCTGCTTCTCAGCATGCACGGTGGGTCACCCCACAAATGCCTCACCCTGACTGGAGTGCTAATTTTTATACTTTCCTCTCCTCAGCACTAGCTTTTCTAAAATGTAATATCTTCAAGACATGGGTCCTCCTGTCAGATTCAACTGAAACTGGCCAGTAAATTCTGAAATTGTTTTGGGGGGCAGGAGAGTGTCCCAGAGAGACAGATGGTATGAATATTATTTCTTTAAGAAGCAGTTGTACAAATATATTTTAATGAATGCAGAAATTAAAAGACTTATGAAGAAATTAGTGGGTGAAGCTCTGTGAGCTGTGTTGTGAAGGAAGACATAAAAGGAATATATTTTAGGTTTCCTGTAAATGTTTTTAATTATTATAGTGAAAAATTGTTGAGCAATTCAATAATTGAGTTGCTTCTCCATCATGAGGAAAATGTGGGACTCACCCTACCTGTTCATCTCTAATGTGTTCCAGCCCAGGCAGTGATGAGTTTGGTCTGAACTTACCAAGCATAGTAAACACCTGTATACAGCTCACAGATGGTTAGCATTCTATCAGTGCATGGTACCTATGAAGTGACAGTTGCTTTGGTCATCTACTACTCTGCAACCTTTAAAAGTGACAAACTATTAAAAATGTTATCAACTCCATGTGCTCATTTTATTAAATAACATTTAAGAGATAGCTGTAGTCAGATTTGGAAGTCCAGAGTCTGCTTTTTAGAAAAAGATTCTGGGTATGGTTAAGACATAAAATTTTAGTTAGTGGCTAGTGCAGGTTTTTCCAGTAGAAAATTACTTGAGGAGGTATATGGCAGAATAGTTCTAAAAAACTTACAATTTTTTATATTTATGGATTAAACAATTAATAAATAAATTTTAAATAAATAAAGGTAAAACCCCACAGTAAAGCTATTTATTATATTTCAGTTAGGGATCATCCATCTTAACATTCCTGGGGTCTCATTTGTGATGCTGTCATTTCTCATTTTTTCATCTACTGAAAGCAATATTTGCCTTAGGGGTATGGTATCATTGTGATAAAAATGAGCTGGTGCTACTGGTCTCATGGTTAATTGCTGTCTTTCAAGCAACTCCCTTAGTATTCAGCCCTTCAGGCTACTTTGAAAGGGGCTTTACGTTTACCACAGATGCCCTGATGTCTTCCAGAATGATGGAGGAGAGCATTTTGCCCTTTTCATTTTGAGGCATCATAAAGTCTTGGCGACTTTTGAGGCCAATTGCCAGATGTGATTAAAAATTAATGAAACAGAACAATTGTACCTCATTCCCTTGACAGACTCTTGAGTAAGTGCTTTTTCTAAGGCTACTTTTCTAAATTATTCTTTTTGCATCTCTATTTTTCTCTCATCTGACCACAATGACGTCTTCCTTAGCATTAAAAATGGAAAACAATAGTAGAGGACATTTGAGGATTTTTTCATGCAGTTCCCTGCAAGTTCTGTTTGGATTTTGTTCATCACACACAGGATGAACTTTCAAGACAGACTGTAAACTGAAACATGAAACTGAGGTATTAAGTGAGGAAGGAGATCTGCTGCTGCTGCTTAGTGCTACAGAAGGTGTCTTTGGTAAAGACACTCAGTGTGTGCAAGTTGAAACATTTTCCAAAAAATAATCTATAAATAAACAAGTATATATTTGACTGAATATCTTTCTTTGCCAAAGCAGAGAAACACAGTCATCATTGTCTGTGAACTATTCACAAGGTTTTAAATTCAAAATATTTTAGGGCTAAATGCTGATATTTTTACTGATACTAAACAGGGATGTACTCTTCAGGTTATTTATTAGTAGTGAGAGTGTCTGGTGTTTGATTAAAATATTCATTCTGAAATATTGTTTTGGAGAGGCATTTATCACTAAAATTATAATTTAAGGATTGTTTTTTATTATTTGGAAGAACAAACTCCTGGCTGGTCCAACACACTTTTTGTTCATTGTGCCCTTTGAGGGATAACCATGGGTTGTTTAGAAGACAGTGTTTGCCTGACATAAATATTGCTCCCTTGAGAGCAGACTTTTATGATAATTTATCGCATTATCATGGCATAAGTACGCAGAGTTACTCAGAGTCATTGCAGTTACGTAGTTCCCCCCAGCAGGATACTGTTAAATAAACAATGTTATTTGAGGAATTGGCAATTCCCTCTTCCATGCTTCGCCCAAAGTATATTCTTAGCTTTTCATTCACTGGTGATTTTGCTTTCCTGGAATCTGCTCTTCTGCCTTCTGAAACTCACAGTTGTGCAGACCCCTGATCCAAACAAACCTGTGATAATCTGGGGAGATCTGCACTTTTGTATTCATCAGATGAAGTAAGGGTTAACCAGTCTGAGCACTGCAGGTGAGGTTATCATCCAGCAGCCCTTACACACCATGGAAAGCAGCATTGCATGAAATGGCACCATTTCTGTGAGCAGGAATGCAAGTGGTGCTGAGATGTCATCATGGCAGGAATATAAGATACTGATTGCAAGAAAGAGAAGTTTATGGGGTTTCTGCTACAGGTCTGGCAATCCAGAGGTAGTTAAGTGCAAGGTCTGGAAAAGTAAGCACTGCCTTCCAGGCACACACTGCTCAAGATAATGTCTCCTCCTGAGAACAGAGCTGGAAGTGTATCATCAAAACATCAACTTCAGCAAAGAGCTGTAAATTTGCCACCTAGCTGGTTTGGGACCAAAGCAACCTGTTTAGTCAGGTGTATCTCAGAAATTGTCCTGAATCCAGGATTCCTCTAAGGAGGAGTAAATATTAGTCCTGCAGGTTTTGACAGAGAGTGGATTAGATGAACTTTCACTCTCCACTTATTTTAGTAAGAGTGGATTAGATCCACTTTCCACTCTCCTTATTTTCTGTGGTTTATTTCATCTTCTGAGATGAAGTCTTTTTAAAATAAAATTTAGCATGGCCATCCTTGGGAAGAGAAAAAGTCAACTCTTTTTATTGTTTTTCAAACTGGTCATTCTACAGGATGTGGCTGCAGTTATTATCAATCCCAGTACATGAGTCAGATGGTGGCATTATCAAGTTATTCCTTACTCTGTGTTTGCATAAGATCCAGTGAAGAAAATGTGACTGCCCTCACAGGCAGTGGAGTTCGACATTTTCCTAAATTCAGTGACAGAGCACATGGAGTAATGAAATTTGACAGAGACTCAGTGAAGTACTCTGAGCATTAGTGGGATAGCTGTGAAAACTAAGACAGTAAAAAACACAGTTGGAGAGCCAGAAGGAAAAGATACTTGTGAAAAGATAACCAAAAAGGAGCCCAGCAGTAAGGAATTCTCTATTTTGTTGAAAATACAGGAGAGATGAAGAATGTGTAGTTCTTTTTCTGATCTGCTTCTTACATAAATAGTACAATGCATGCCTTATGGCACAATCCAGCAAAGCAAGCATGGAAATAAATGTTAGACACATTTAGGTGCAGTGATTTCAATGACAAAAATCTGTTGAAAATTTTCATCAGAAGAACAAGCTTATTCCTTAAGACAGTGTGAAACTGCACAGTTGGACCCCTTACAACAGGAGTTTAAATTTATCTTTTCCTCAGAAGAAAATTACTTTACATATATCCTTTGATTGTAATCTAGGTTACAGGAATATACTGCTGTAAAAATGTAGCATTACTGGAATTTTCCAAGTCTCAAAATAATTTAGTGTCCAAATACATACTTTATCTGATTTATGGCTTCACAGCCATGTCTAAACCAGTAGTGCCAAATAAAATTTTCTTTACTGTGATATGTATGCAGTTCTTTTTAAGGTATTTGGAATGATGTCTAACATTTAAATTAAGCAAAAGTTTCCTTCTAAAAATATTCAGCTATAGCTGTATTTTTAATGTGCAATTTCATCTTTTACATTTTTAAAGTGTAACTTCATTTCTTACAGTATCAGTGCTCAAACATATCTATGATATGCTTAACAAAATCAAAGACCCAGTACATGCAAAAAACATGAAGTCATGTCCTACAAGGGCGTTTTTTTCCTTAATGTCATTGTGAAAGTAGTTTTCTGTACTTCAATAATTTACCAATTCCATTCAATGAATATCTCTCAAGAAAGCAATCAGACAAAAAAAAGAAAAAGAGTGAATTGGCCCTCAGCTTCCCATATATGAGCAGCTTCCTGACACCTATGTAGAAATGTATAATTGAAATAACATTTGCATAAATTCCATTTAGTAAGGATGCATTAGCTGATGCCAGTGAATGTGAGGACACTTAATCAAACAGTAAATAGCAATGCATGTCTAAGCATTGATCAGTTAATGCAGACATTGTCAGAAGAATTAAATAGATCATGATGTCCTTTTGTTCTTTCTCTTTATTTAGTGTAATATGCTGTTGCTTTCTAAATCTCCTCAGGGTCTTTAATAAAGAAAGATCTCTTCACTTAATTTTGACAGCTGTGTAATTGGGGTGCTAAATCATCCTCAGGATGTAATCAAAATGATTCTACTATGTAACAATTCTCTGGGTTTTCTACTTAGTTTAGAGCAAAAGGGAGAGATTTTGGTAATTGCAATCTCTTGTATTACCTTAAAAGTCAAGCATTGATCATTATAATACAATAGTTATATTGTAGAAGATCTCCAGGTCACTTGTAAATAAACGTAATTCAAAATTCAGAATAACCACTGTAGTAGATATAATTTCAGTGTAGGAAAATCTGATTCACAAAGACATGTTAACAGAATTATGGGATTTGGTTTGCCAGAATCAAATCACAGAGCAGCATCAGAATCTGGGAAAAAAAATCACTAAATTTGACACCCAATCATAACTTTGGCTCCATAAAATGCATCAAATAACTGCCTGAACTCTAGACTCTGTTTATAAAAAGTCACAGGATCTGTGCACCAGCACTTTCCATGCTTATATGGGAAGATGATAGCAGTGACTGCGAAACTGAGGCTTTGTTCACAAGGTGCCCCATGCAGAGATGGGATCCAAGAGGGAGACCCCAGACTGGGATCTCACCACCTCCTGCCCTTCCCTGCCTGCTGATCAGTCTCTTGGCCTTAACCCCACAAGTGCCAATTGATATATTTGTTCTGGTTTCAGGTATTTCTGCTTGAAGGCAGTGAAGTTTCCTTCATCCTAGGAAATTCTGAGAAAAGGGCAGTGATCCCAACATCTTTACAGTTTCAGCCTTTGGTCAAATGCTCTGGTTGCTAGTGTACACATCAACTGAATCAGATTTCCTGGATTTATTATAAAAAACAACAGTAGGGCAGGACTCCTACCTAAAATCATATGCTAAGTAGGAGGGAATTCAGCTAATGTTACCCCTTGGAGTTATGCCAAACTGCTAATTCAAGTGCTCAGTGCATGGTAAAGTTCCTGTAAACTCTGCAAAAGAGCAACTCAGCTTAGAAGCGATGCAGAGAGGTACATGGAAGTTCAGCTGAGCCAGGTGGCTTGTGGACGCTGCAGCATCCTCCTGGAAATGACCTGCCCATGCTCTCTTGAGAACCATTTTTCCTGCAAACAGGCTATATGCTAATGTCTTGGTACACCCTCAATTTCCACTGTATAATAGCACTAATGACCTTGACAGAAAGCATTTCCTAGGGATTAATAACCATTTGAGATTTAATGACCTGAGGCTGTGCCTCAGGCCATCAACTCCTTCAAGCTGCTCATTAAATTCTTAGGGTACACAGTCTGCTTCAATCACTCCTGCTTAAGCATTTGTTCAGTGTCACCTAATAACAGTATTCTCCCTGAGGTATTTCCTCTTCAGAGGCTCTGGAAATGTGTTTGTCCTTAAGACTTTTGGGAAAATAACTCATCATTAATTTTTTAGGTGATTTGTGTTTCAAGTCAGAGCATTTACTCAGGCTGTCACTGAGCTCTTGGTGTGAGGAACTCATGAAGTGAGACAGTTAAATTCATAAATTGCACCTTGAAATATAAACTAGTTGTTCTAGTTGCTTACAATCTCATAATATAAATCAAGAGCCAGTAGCCTCCAGCATCCAAACACTGGTGGTTCAGCCAAAGGTAACTTATTTGACAGGTGATTTTGGACAGGCTACCACTTTTTAGCAAAGACTGGCTTCATACTAGCTCTAAAAGACACCTCAAATTCAGTTCTGTGCAGGAGGAACAATAGAGAGCAGTGATGCTTATTGGAGGAGAAATGCTCCTACAAGCCAATTTCTCACCGATGAGATCATAAGTCAAAAGATGGTGTATTGTCCCATGTTATGGTACATACTTGTGAAGGGTGAACTTGTTTTTCTGTTGAAGACTTTTCATTTAAGGGAACATTCTTCCCATATTCAGATGGCACCAAGCACAATTGGATCTTAGTTAGATCTACTGCTGTGGTGTTACATCGTGTTCCCTGTTTATTTGTGTAAGAGTGCGGTGCAGCATGCCAAATAGGCATGGCACAAACAAATTGCTGTTTCTTCCCAGAGTTTCAAAACTGAGAGAGAAGAAAATGCTTGGGGAAGAAGGCAATCAGCAACAGTTGTGGGAAGCTGATACAGGAAGCATGGTGCAGAGTGATGTGTCTACAAATCAGTCATATTGTCTTCACATCAATTACAAGAATCTTCTACTGAGGCCCTGCCAGGATGACATTCTCACATTAATCCCTGTTGTGCACTGAGCAATCAGTTCCCTTGTTATGTCTGGGGAGAACTAGGAACAGGGCTCTTAGGGAGCTGGGAAGTGGAGATGCCTACCCTGCTGTCTGGGAAGACCTGCCCTCAACCTGATTTTAACTTGGAACCAGCCCTGTGCTTTGACCTAACATCTTTGTCCAGAGGCTGCCCACATATTTTGGGAAAGAAAAGCATTTTGCTGGCAAAGTCTAAAAGTTTACAGTGCTGGGAGTTGTTTATAAGCTTCAGATACTTCATCTTATAAAACAATTTAAAAAACATGAATACCAAGAATGTATAGTATCAACTGCAGCGGGGGAATCTTGATGATAGGAGCTTAATTCCAGTGAGATGTACATATAACACATGTACATACATATATATGGAATATATACATAGAGATATATATGGAATCCAGCAGATGAATTGTTCATCAATGAGTCATTGTGGTGATTAGAGGGTGAACAACGTAAGTACTTACTTGGTTGTTTATGTTTCAGATTAGTGGATTTTGAGGTCAGGTAGCTAATCCCATGATATGCTTTGTGTGGGAAATACATGCTGTTTGTGGTAAACACAGAGCACCTACACAGGAATGTTCCTACATAAATCTCAAATCCCATTGCAAACATGGATACAAATCAATACACCACCACTGCAAATGGTGAATATCAGGTGCAAATAAGTGAAATTAGGGACCTCAAGTCGCACCATACATTAGTGGGGTGTGCCTCAAAGAAGAATCTCATTGGAAATGTCTTTAGCTTTATCTGCCTGTGCATCCCATATTGTCTGTGTACACCATAGAGAAGAATGAGCTCTTTCTGTGCACAAGCCATTTTACCTGTTTCACACATTAAGATAAGTATTTTAAAGGAAGTACTTCCTCCTCTCCCTAGCCTTCAGTAGCACCTAGGATTAATAGTTCCAGTGCAGTTGCAGATAGGTGAGATGATTTCCATTCTTTTTCTCCAAAAATCCCCATGAATGTTAGTAAATATTCTGCACGCATGATGGAAGGCAGGTCATCGAAATATGAAGTTCTGACATGTCCTATTGAAGGCTGTTTTAAAAAACCAGCCCCTCTTCTGAGACCATTACTGTTGTGTGGAACACACAAGTGTGCCACTGAGCCATCTCTGCTTCTTCTGGCTGCTGTTGGTTTGGAACAAGCATGCCGCCTCATTCCCATGTAGATTTTAGGTGTAGGAATACAGCTCTGGTTGGAATTTCCTCTCTGAAGTCTATTGAGGATTCAAATGAGAGCCAGATGAGCTTTTTCCTGTTCGTTTAGAAGAAAAATGCAAAACATCATGAGAAACTTTAAAACTTCAACACTCCCTGAAAGTCCTCACCACAATAACATTTTCCTGAAAAAGTGCTTTCCAGTGGGATTTGAGCTTGCAGGTGATAAGTTATGTTTTTCTACCCCCAATGAGGAAAGGCCAGATTGGTAAACAATGAATGAAGGAAATTCTTTGAAATACATCTAAGAATTAGGAGCTTTGTAGTCTCAGTTTTGAGGCTACTTTTAGCAACCTCAGACTGACTTTGGCTTGGAGTTATGGAAAGATTAATGAAAGCCCCTGCTCTCTTCCCAAAATCAGCATCAGCCAATGGAGCATCACAATTATAATTTTCAATTTTTTCCAGTGTTGCCTTCCCTGCACATCTTCCAGTGCAGGTAAAGCAGTGGCTTCCAGGCTGATTTGTTTGGGTTATTGTTTGTCCTTAAAGATGAAGCTGTACCAGAAAATACAGAACTGTAATTTTCAGTACATCAATGCTATTCCTTAGCAATAAGTAATCTTTCAGAGCCTAATGCCATGGCCACAGAATACTGTGGGTAATGGGTTTCTAACTACCATTACAGTGTGAAAAACCACTGCAAAATGCAAAGCATCAGAAAAAACATCATGAGAAACTTTAAAACCCCAACACTCCCTGCCAAACATAGCCCATCTCCTAAATCAAAATACCTTTATCATGTCTTCAGTTTCAACCAGTGGTTTCAGAGCAACATGTGGGCTTTAAGGTGGTTGTTTGCTGTCTTTAAGTGCCATTTCACTGAGATTTCATATTCAGGTTTTGTCTTCTTTCAAAAATTGAATGGGGCATTTTTTTATGGTAAAATCTGTAGGAGAGTCCATCTTTTGTAGGCAGCTGCCTCTTTCTGCTTCTGTTTCTGTCTGGAGAATAACTTATCTCATCATACTTCTGGCATATCTAAGGCTACACCCTGCCAAAATCTGAAAGTGAAATAAACCATCAAGAAATGTCAGATTCTTAAAAGTGCAGACCAAGGTCAAGTCTAGAAAAAGAATATGCTTGGAAAAAAAAGTTTCCTTCAAAGCATACACCACCAAATTTCAATCTTTGTGTTTATCTGCATATCTGTATGTCATTATTGTAGCTCTGGACAGCCAAAAATGTCTCATGTCCTCAGCACATACTTTCATTCTCCTGGCCTCGAGGGGACATAAACCCAGGGCAGCCCTGGAATCCTGTACTTCATGGAGCACATCTGGAGATGGGGAAGGGCTGATCCCAGAGGCAGCATAGCAGCTGGCAGGAGCTTCCCTCTGGAGCAGGTCTGAGTGGCTCTGTGCCCCTGGGGACAGCTCCCACCTTGCGCTCAAGGTGACTTCCAAAGGAGGGATGTGTCCTCATGCACTCCTTCAGGGGAAGGGCAGCTGTTGCTGTTCAGAGAATGCTCAAGGACCGAATGCAAATTTGGTCAAAACAAATTGAACCTCAGGCCCCAAGACTTTGAATAGCAGCCATCTCTCATCTCTTCTTTAAACAGGGTGTTTTAATGCTTTGCAGAATTACAGAGTGAGGCATGCTGCCTTCCATCTCCTTAATCCTCTGTAAATTTACTTCTAACAGCTACTGCCAAAATACAGTATGGCACTTGCACAGCACATGCTTCTTCAGTGATGAGCACAAAGCAGCTTCTGTTCAGAAGGAATATGTTGCAAGCCCATGAGTGACACGTTGTGAGTGTTGAAGATTATGAAACATACTCTGAAACTGAGCAAGCCATAAACACTTCATTTTTCAGAAATAGTCACATTACCTCTGTCATTCTGCTTGGCAAGTGTGTGTGTGCAGGCTTGGTGCATCCACGTAGCACACGTGGAACAGGCATCAAGTGTTGAACCTGTGGTGTGCCAGCCACGCTGTGGAGTTCAGAGGAAATATTCCAAGTATGCACTTCAGCACTCTTCTCAGTTTTTTATAAAAACCCACGTCTTTGTTTATTTTCTCTTTGCTGGCCTCTCTCTTGGACTAAACTGACCTTAAATTATAGCATGGACTTATATTCATTGATCTTCTGGTGAATGCTCTCTAATTGATACAGATACAGATACAGCCAGGTTATGGCTTAAGGCAACTTCTGACTCTGGGTAATAACCTGCTGGAAAAGCAAGTGTTTTGTGTCTGTCTGTGGGCAGAATAAAAAAAAATTATCTCCAGTTTAAGAGGCCACTGGTTTGTTAAAGTGGTAAAAGAAGACAAGCTCATGCAAGGTATCTATGTGGCTCTCATGGATTTGGACCATATTTTGAGCATAATACACACTTCAGCTTATTTAGTCTAACAAGTTTGCTTCCTTAAAGGAGGGAAGAATAATTTTTCCATTTTTAAACTGAAGTGTAAGCGTTAACTGATGTGTCTTATTTCCCTCCGAAAGTCTAGCTGGGCAAGGGATTAGTCATTTACTTTCCAAATATCTAGCTGCTAGCAGTGTCTAGAGACCAAACCATCTTTGCCCACAGTCATGATTCAGACAAGTGGGAATGTGCTCTCCAGCAGTCAGAGCAAAGGGACTCCATCCGTGAGATGGCAACTGACACTATCCAAGTGACTTCCCATTAACTATGGGAAGATTAAGAAATAGTTGAAATTCATCCAGCAAGTTAAAAAGTGACAGAGTCTGTATTTCACTGACATTTGCAGAGCCAACCCTTCTGTATTCCCTCCTGTTACCCAGCAAGAGACATTGGCATGAAAATAGGAGGCTTGTGCTTCTTTGGTAGCTTTGGTGTCTCCTTACAAGTACTCCACAGATCCACACTCTGGCATCAGCAGGGAGCAAGCACTGGTAGGTCTCCAGCCTTCCTGTTGTCTCCTTCCAGGCTAATATATGGAACATAGCTGAAGGCCAGGGTCTGGCTTTATAGAGTGATAACTGCAAACATCTAACTTATCTAAGCTCTTTCATGCTATTTGATAAAAGTGCAATTTATGTCTTTCCTGCTTGTTGCTAAAAATAAGAGGGAAAAAGTGTAGAGAGTTGTTAGTCCTGGTGGTGTGCTAATTATCTCTTTGCTAACTCTGCTTCATTGCTGGCAGTGATTATTGTCAAGTAATTACAGGGTTCCTATGAATCTGGCTCCTGTTTGCTCTGCAGTGTAACAGGGGTAAGGAAATGAGAAGTGTCAGTGCTATGGATACCCAGTGTTACTTCTGCCATAGCAGAATTTCCTGTTATAGGAACCAGTTATTTTGTACAATGGCTTATTAGATGGAAACAGGCCTAGGTGAGCTGCAGAATGGAAAATCAGTATTTTTGCTACATTAAAAATCTGTTCTCTTCTTGGAGGAACACGTAAAACCCCCATGGCCTTCTATTTAAAAATATATGGAAAGGAAACTAAGGGCTCTAGCCAAAAGGCTAAAAATAATAACTGTACCATCATAGCCAAGTTGTCTGTTCCTTCTTTCCTCCAGTATGAATGAATAAATGTTTGTGAACAGCTATCGTGTAAGAATTGTTTTAGCCTGTTTTCTGTGTGTTGCTCTCTCGCCATATGGTCTGCAGCTTTCATTGTAAAGGGGAATGAACAAAAAAAATCTAATTATTTGTGTGAAGAAAAATCATGGGAGTTTGTTAGTTCACATGTCCAAAACATACGAGTTCATTGGTAAAACTGCTGTTTCTGTATCATCCCTTTGGTTGTTCAAAAAAACATTTAGATGTGTATGTGTGGAGTGCACAAAAATGTCTGCAGCCACCTGGTAGTAGAAGACAGGACTGGGTAAATCATAATCCAGTGTGCGTGAAGAGGTAAATGAGAGTTAAATGCTTTGAACATCTTTGAAAATATGCACCCTAGCAGTTCAGAAATTTAAATAACCTTAAAATTCTGGCCCTGGATATTGAACATAGTCTGTATCTATTCAGTAAAATTAAATAAAATTTCCCTCACATGATAGATGGTGGAAACTGAACAGCTGTCTGAGCAGTAGCTCCACTGCTCTCTAAAAAAGAACCTTAATTTGACTTTCCCACGTTAATACTGTTTACATGTTAGAGAAAATTGTTTGAAAGGCACTTTTGTAAAAATGGGTGCATTTGTGAAAACAGAGTGAGGAAAAATGTTCTTTTTTTAGTAGGTGAGTAATTGTTTCCTTTAATCTCTTTGTTTTTTCTCATGACTCTACAAAGATCAGCACACAACCACGTAATTAGTGGCTCTGGACTAGATCATGCTGAAACACCCACTGGTGTGACTCCACTGTTCTTACGGCACTGCATAGTCAAAGCAAAGGGTAAAATTTAGTTCAGAATAACATCTTTCCATAAGCATATGTTATTTCTTTCATCGCTGAAATAATTTTAAAAAGTTAATTGAACCATCAAACGGTGGAGAGCATCTGGCCCAACCCCTGCTCATGGCAGAGGCAGCTTTCCACATCACATCTGGCACTGCCACAGGATCAATCCAGCTCCAAAAAGTAAGGTATTCCAAGAATGTCCAATATAAGAAAACAATAATTTTCATGGAGGATTAATTTACAGATTTTTTGTTTCCTCATAGAGTCATAAAAGACATCATGGTAGCTTTTTTTAGTAATGTTCTTACAGAAAATAGCAGCTGGAATAAAGCAATAAACAGATGTGTCGGATCCTCTCAGAAATAATCATAATAAAACAGTAGCTATCCACAAATAAAGTTAACCTTCATTTTATAAATGATTTTTCACTACAGTCTCAAGGCATGATAAGATGTTAATAATGTTGATATATTTCAATGGCAACAATAGGGGTATGGTTGTGAATCAGAAAAAGACATCTGGGTTTGTAGGTACAGGTCTTGCCTGTACTTTCAGAATAATGTCAGCCCTCCTGCTCCTGGATTTTAAGTAGATGACAGTTTCTTACAAACTGTGTGAATAAGTCACCATCTGCTGTTTGGGGTTCTTTTTTGGAAGAAATACACAGGACATCTTTCTCTGTAGGCCCTTGCATGAAAAGAGGTAATAAGGAAACAGTGGGATCTACAAATAGATCTGCTTGTAGTGTTAATCATCTGATAACAGCAGATAACACTGATAACACAAGGAGAGAGCTCAGCACTCTGCATTGCAGACATGGATTTGGACCTCAGTTTAGAATATTTGAACTCTGCTGTATGAGCTGTGTTTTATCAATGTTCCTTGCACTACAAATTACTCATCTCACACAGAACTGCAAAAGAAAGTGTTTTAATCTTAATTCATGATAAACAAGAACTGCAAAGTCTTTTTTATTTATACATCAAAGTATTATCTCCAGGGGGAGTTACTTTCATATTAATGTTCAGTGTTTAATATAAATTCACAGCATGAAGACCACCTCAGATGGGTAGAGTTTCTCTGATGTATATCTGATTGCCTGTATGTAATTTGAACATCTCCAGAACATGAAGGGCATAATCAAAGAATAATTAATATGTTGATAAGGAATTACGTTTTGTTCTACTTATCTGCATAATTCAAAGAGAAAGTTTATGATGACAACATCTATCTTTTGGGGTATTGTTTACATTTTCATTCAAATTATAACATGAAGCATTCTCTACATTCCATAGTGCCTTTCATCTGCCGAGCTCCAATTACTGCCTGACCAATTAACTTCAGTATTGCACACATGCAAACCACGTTGGGTATTGTGGAAAATCTAAGCAAGGCATTGAAGTCTGAAACTTGACCTCCAGTTTAGGATACTGAGCTTGAAAATCCTGTTTTCTAGAGACATTAAATCTTTGTATTTAATTGGAGTTATGAATACACATGAGTCAAAACTAGTGGTCAGACCAGCACTACATCCTCTTGGGAGCCCTCTGAATGTCAGGGCACTCCAGAGACATCTTGTATGCTGCTTGAGTTCAGGCTGTCTGGAAGTCTCCCCTAGCCTTGCAAGAGATGACATTTTTCAAAACCTTGTAAGGACAGAGGGTGGCTGCAAGCTACATGTAGTGGGGTCCATCTGCTGCATCCAAATTCAAACCAGATCTCAAGGGCAGAGCACCAGACAAAACACCTTGGGCACTTTATGTGCAGTGAAGAAACATCCCTTGTGTACAGATTGAAGAATTTACTGCTCTAGTGATGAAAGTATTAGCAATCTAATAAAAGAGTTGGTCCAGCTGCAAAGATAATAACACTTATAATTCCAAGTATGAAGTTATGGCAAGTTTCCAGTAGTGGCACAGTTGGAATTGATACATATATACTTCTTATTAGCTGTTCCTCTCCTTGGCATTGTTCTTGCCCTTCCTGTGACTTTACGGGCTCAAAAATCAATAGTGCTAGTTTTCTTCAAGATGAAAAGAGGTGTAGAGGAGCTTACAGCGAGTCTTCATCTGAAATTCTTTGCTGAGGAAAGTATGATGCTGGTGGAGATCTCTTCCTTCTTACTGTTCGGTCAGTTCAGGGTAATTTTTACACACTTCCTGAGATAGTCAGTCACTGAATGGTTGAGGTAGGAAAGCACATCTGGAGGCCATCTTGTCCAACCCAATTGCTCAAGCAATGCCACCTACAGCCAACCGTGTCCAGGTGGCTTTTGAGTATCTCCAAGGATGAAGCCTCCACCAGCTCCCTGAGGAACATGTACCAGTGCATGCTTACCCTTACAGGAAATGTCTTTCATGATGTACAGAGCCTTCTGTGTGTCAGTGTGTGCCCACTGCCTGTCACTGGGCACCACTGAGAACATCCTGGC
Source organism: Emberiza elegans (assembly GCA_024865655.1). Classification (NCBI taxonomy): domain Eukaryota; kingdom Metazoa; phylum Chordata; class Aves; order Passeriformes; family Fringillidae; genus Emberiza; species Emberiza elegans. Next base: position 18,687,918 of record JALJVW010003023.1, on the reverse strand, counting down.
TCTGCCCTCTTTGCACCCTCCCTTCAGATATTTATCCTCATAGATGAGGTTCCACCAAGGCTTCTCTTCCCCATGCTGAACAGCTGAAGCTCTCTCAAGCCTTTCTTATCTCTCAGGTGCTCCAGGCCCTTAATCGTCTTTGTAGCCCTGTGCTGGACTCACTCCAGTAAATCTATGTTTTCCTTTTACTGGGAAACATATAACTGGATGCAGCACATGAGATGTGGCCTCACCAGTGGTCAGAAGAGGGGAAGAATCACCTCCCTTCACCTGCTGTCACCCATCCTAGTGCAGCCCAGTGTGCTGCCTGCCTTGCTTGGCAGAAGAGCACATGGCTGCTTTGTGTTCTGTTGGTGTCCACCAGGCACCCAGGTTGTTTTCTGCAAAGCTGCTTTGTAGTCTTTGGTCTCTTCAGTCCTCAACAATAGTGATTCAGTAGAAGATACATGACAAGAATATATAACAGACATATACAGCATCAATAGGTACATATAGCTGCAGTTTCACTGACTGCTTATTAGTAATGTCTGCAGGTACTGGACTAGCAATGATACATTGCAAAAATCACTTTATAACACGTCCAGGGAGCAAGAAGTTTAGAAGATACAAAAGTATTTTCTAAATAGCAGCTGGACACAGTATTTCCCTTTCAATGCGAGTTCAGCAGCTATTCCAATCTTCAGGCCACTCTTTGGTCCATAATACATGGAAGTTTAGATGCTGCCTAGATCTCTTAACTTAGGAACCCAAAGGCAGAAACTTGTAAAAGAAGAATCTGTTTTCAAAATTTGTCCCATAGTGACTCTAGGAGCTTTGAAATAGATCCCAAGGGATGGGATTGTTACCTCTTCTTTACCTATTTGATAGTGTTTCTTCCACATAAAAAGAACTATATACTTTATATTAGAGCCCTTAAAGACTCACATTTTCCAGACCATTATCCCAACACATTTTTCAGTGGGCATAGAGTGCTCATGTATAAGAGCTCTGTTAATTCTCAAGTCAGCAGTTCTCAGCTTTTGAATGACAGGCCAAATAGGTGGGATGGGCAGTGTTGTACTGAAGAATGGGTGGGTGGTACTCTGTCCTCCAAGTCTATAGGAAGCCAAGACTCATGGGGGCTGTCAGAAGGCAAAAAAAAGAATATAAATCCTAATGGGGAAGGAGGAGGATGTGAAGGGAACAAAGTTCTTAATCACTTTTGTCCATTAGCAATACCAGAGTATTTTTCTTAAGACTAAAGGGAGGAGAGCCTGATGTCCTTGTCAGCTCTCAATATATATATATTATGCAAATTTATTCTAACTCGTAAATCCTGTTAGTGGTTTCAGCTGGGTAAAGTATTCTCCTTGTTTCTTGCCATAAACTGCTGCAGCATTCTTTTGTGCAGCTGCCACATTTCATCCTAATGCAGCTGCATTTCCACCCAGGGATGAAGTGATCCCTATATATAACTTTCTCTTCAGTTTTTATAACTGTTTAAAGGGCCTCAAGATGAGATGTGGGTTGCAAGCTATTGTTTTATTAGTGTCATCGCAAAGTGCTGCATTGTACAAATCAATTGTGAGCTAAGAAAAGTGGCTTCAAATGATGCTTGAAGATAGAGATTTTTTTTTTGGGTTAGGAGGGATTTAAAATCCTGTTTCAGGAATTTGAAAGGATGATGGCAAAAAATGGGAAACAAACTAGCATGAAGTACTGTTGTATAAACTGAGTGGGCATATGGGACAGTGGGTAGCAAAGATGTCAGAGAAATTAATAACAGAAAGTTAAAGTGGCTTCAGAGTGGAAGACATGGAAAGGAAAGGAGAAAAGGAAACCAGCAGTAAATAGGAATTATGATGATGATAAGGAGCAACCAAAAATCTAAAGCGGATGCTCAAAAGAAGACCTGAATCTCTTGTTTTTCTCACAGTACTGGACCATATAAAATTGATGGGATTTTCAGCATTGGTTGGGTCTGTTACCCATCTTTACAGTGTTATTAATGTCATATCTGAAACGTTCAAATGTTTAAACCACTTGGTGTCCAAATCTCATTGCATTCTTGTGTTTAGATGCCTGATTGTGCTATACACCCTGTTACCAGGAGTTCCCTTGGAAGTCTATATAATGGGAGAATTCCCCAGGGAGTCAATTTTCTGCCAGACTTTCAGGAACAGTAATGGCTGCCTGATAGAGTTGCTAATTGCTCTGAAGTAGGAGTCCTTCAGGACATTTCCTTCTCCTAAGGTCTTTATTGTGTCCCTGCATGCCTGCTGTCTTGGTGTGCTGGCTGCTTCGGTGGTCCCTGCAAGTCAACTCTCAGCTTAAAGAGCGTGTGGAGTGTAGCACACTGCACAAAGGTCTCTCCTGCACTGCAAACTCTGATTTCCCTGCTGCTGTTTGCACAGCCACCTTCTCGTTATTTGCATGAGGAAACTCATTGCATTGTACCCCTAGCTCTGATGATACCTAGATGTAAAAAATTCAAATACAGACACTGTTCCCAGACCTGTGAAGTTTTGTGCTTGATGAACCTGCTATAAATCTCAGATCTACCAGTTTTACCAGTATCCCATTAATTTGGGAAAGGAATTTGGCATAATCCTTTCGCTGAAGGGAGACACAGCTTCCTAAGTCCTTGCTGGAATAACACACCTTTTTTTCTTGGGAAATGCACCCTTACTGAAGACAAAAGGCTGATGAGAAGTCTCCCAGATGGCCTGTACAGAATTTGGTTGCAGTAGAGAACAAAACAATTGTTGTAGTCATTGAAAGAAACATTTTATACAGTCCCAGACTATGTATGAGTTAGAGAAGTGTCAGTAGCTCAGAAGGAAAAGCTGTTTAAGCTGATCATCTAACCAGGAAAAAGCCTTTTCATAACACTGCCTTTAGCTTGGTTTCATTTATTCCTTTCTGGAGAATTCTTCTCCAAATCTGTGGTGGTAGCAGTGAGTAGTCAGATAAGGTTCCAACTCCAACTCGTCTGCTGATACCAGTGTCATGTGGCAATATCAGTTCAGATTGCCTTCCTTCTTTTTTATTCCTTCTTTTTTAATAATCTCCCTGCTTTTGTGCTGTGTGCAGAGTGGACAGTAATTCCCAATTTCCTATTTTTGTATTACCCCTGATTTTATACCATTTTAGCATAACCCTTCCTTCATTTTTTCAATTCATCTGCTCTCCAAGGTAAACAGTCACACTCTTTAAATCTCTCAGCATACAAGATTCATTTTTTTTCATGTTCATAAATAATCAGGCTTCTCACTTTCAATCTCTCTAAGAAGTCAGAGCATGAATGGACACATTTGACTATTACTCACCAAGGGTAAAGAATTACACATAAAGGAACTACTCATGAAAGATTTTTTTCTATTGACATTTAAATTATATACAGCCACAGTAGTTTAAAAGGTCTGTATTTTATTGTAATATTACTAGTACCACAATATTCCACAAAAGGTTTAGGATAATTAAAATAACACTTTGACAGTTTTATTTGTCCCTTCCTTGCAAAACATAACCTTGTCTCTAATACTAATTATATGGCATGATATAAAATAATTCCAATGAAATTCCACTTTTGAAAACCTCATTATCAGGATTTATTGACATGTGTGCACCATAGTGCAGTAAAACATATAAATTCATTGTATGCTTATGGTTTATTTTATTTATTATCTATTTGTACTATAAATAGTAATTTTACAGCTGCATGGTACAATTGGTGTTGCATTATTATTGGAATTATTCTGGAAAAGTCCTACAGAGTGCATGGGAATGGGGTAAACCATTAAACCTCTGCCTAAAAGCATGAAAGGTTAGTGAAAATTTTATCTGTCTTTATTAAATTGCACAGGAATTTTTCCTTAGGGAATATGACAAGTTTTTAATTTTTCCATGCTCTACACCAACTGCTTGCACTAGTGAAATGAGATGATAATACAACAATTAAGGTATTAACCTGCTCCTTGTAAGCTGTAGATCATGGAATCATAAAATCATAGAATGGCATTGGTTGGAAGGGACCTTAAGGTTACAAGTGGGTAGGCAGGGACACCTTTCACTAGACCAGGCTGCTCACATGTGAGCCCTTATTTTGCCATGAATTTCCTATGTGAGTTGAAAAGTCATCTTTTCTTATATTTACAAATATATTCATGTTCTTTGCAATTTAACACCCTTACACTCTAATTTCAGAACTCTGAAGAAGATTTGCAAATGCCACTTAATGGAAACCTATCAGCCTTTAGTGGTACATTGAAGCTAAGGGATGGTAGAGTGATGCATTTACATATCAGAAATTTGCAATTTGGATTGTCCACACTAGATTACTAAGGATAACTGAGGAGTGGCATGACCCTATTTATATGGCCAGATAAGTATCAGGCATCTAATTCCCATCAACCTCACCTCTAACTTGTTTATGTACTTCTGAAGTACTTTAATTCTCCATCTTTGAAATAAGAAGAGTAACACAGATAAATATAAATATCCTAAAGACTGAGATAGAGAGCCAGGAGAGTAATGGCAGCCATTGCAGTATGTCAGACTGAGCTGCAAGAAGAAGCTGAAACATGCTAGAGCTGTTCTCATACAGCTTCAGCCTGATTGAACTTTTCCAAAGAACTCATCTTCCCTCGTGAGTGCTCTTCTGGGGAGACTTCAGAGTGGTGACATTGCTTGTTGGTGACTTGACAGGTTAATGGGACACAAGGGCTGTACCAGGACCTGTGAGACAAGGCTGTCTGAGTGCCTACAGCTGCCTGGAGCATGCCTCAGGTCTAAGACACCATCAGTGTTTCCTCCCCAGGAGTATTCTCTGGTTTACCTTTCATAGAGATCTGCAGCAATTCCTGAGAGTCAAAGGCATTTTACCGCCTTGGGTTGAGCTGAGCCTCCAAACTGACCCTAGAATGCCAGGTAGCCTAGAATTTTGTTCTGGAAGATGAAGGACAAACTCATCCCAACAGTTTTCCTCTTCCTGCAGGAAAGAGTAAGACAAAGACCAAAAGTTGACGTAACCTGACTAACCACTTGCTCACTGATGTGGCTCCACAGTCAAATGCACTTCTTTCTAATTAATTGATTAATCATTTTCTCAAACATCTCTAGATATTTTATCTGAATATACTAAATTAGATTTAAGTGGTGAGCAATACAGGGGGAATACTAAAATGAACATTAACAGTGATTTGTTACAGAAGGTGAACAATAAAGGTTATCACATAAAGTTGACATAAACACAATAGATGGGGTAATTATGTACCTTGTTTATTCTAGTTGCTAAATCTTTCACTGCATTGCACAAAGGGACATCTGCATTTTAAATAAAAACAAAGAAACTAAATAAAAAGAGAGAAACACCAAAACAGAAGACAGAAGAGAAATAAGATGAAATATTGATATCTAGACAGGAAAAAGGAAAGGACTATAGTAACTAGGTCTTAGCATTGATATTTGTAGATGGTGATAAGATTCCAAGACAGAAAATTAATTTATTTACATGAGTTTCTCCTGACAGAACTTTTCACCAAACAACTTCTTAGACTTTTTAGACTTTTTAGTTCTCCTGTGCCCCTTCATGAGGGAAGGACTGTTCCATTGGTTTGACCTTCTTGAGCTTGTTAAAACACAGCTAACATAAATTAAACAGAACCCTTAGAGGACTTGAGTCAGTTTTCTAATCCAACAGCAGCCCATTCCCACTTTTGGAGGTTTCGTTTTCTACCAGCTTGGGGTTTGAGCTGGGTCTCTGAAGGGTTAGCCAGGAGCTGGTGTGGTACAAAGAGAAGCAGGAGAAGCAGCCAGCTGGTGTTGGATAGACAGGGCAAGGATGTCCCCTTCGGTGGCAGCTGGCTGCTAGTCTGGTGTTGGGCAGAAACAAATCAGTTTGTGAAGAATCAGAGAAAGTGTTGGAAGAGCAGGAGAGATGACAAACAACTGTCTCCATTTCAGCCCCAGAACAGCAGCCAGAGCCACCCACACAGTTTGTGGGAGACAAGCTTAAACCTGTTTAATACTAAAGATAGACTCCAAGCCAAGACCCAGCTGTGCTCTGGATACTTGTCACGTTTCCTAAGTGAACCTCTCTCCTCATTTTGCTCTGAGTTATAACTCACTACCAGTAGAAAAATGAAATGGAAAAGAGAAATTTGTTTTCTTCAAGCTTCAACTAGAAACTGAAAAAACTCCTTAGAATTCTAGTCCTGTAAGACATACTGCCAGCTGTCAATATTTGGGACTGAATTATTATCTAGCCTTAATAATTAATGATTGTTGTTAACTGCTGCCCAAGCAGGTGGAAAGCAGTAGGGAAATTATACATAGTTCTTTTTTCCAGCCACAGAGCAGAAAGAACAGTAGTGCATAAGGACAAACCCACCATCAGGGGTGCTGCTTTTGGTCCTGCCAAGGGAGATGCTGCTGGTGGATCAGTGGCGGCTCACAGGCTTCTGGTAGGAGCTGGAGGAACTGTGCCTCCTGCCTGCCTTGAGCCATGTCCTCTCTGAAATCACTCTTCTCACCATGACAGTTCTTCTCTGTGCTGTTGGCAAACTGCCTTGGTGCCACCTCTGAACACATGTGGGTTTCCAAGTCCTTCAGTGTTGCACCAGGACAGTGCATCTGCTGCAGGCAGGATCCAACCCCTGTATTAGCCTGGACATGGAAACAGAACTAGGACAACACTGCCAAAAGTATTTCTACTACCTTCCATTGACACCTCCACTGAGGTCTTTCTGGTGCTGTACATCTCTCTTCCCAAAGAAGTCTTCACTAATGTTTCACTGTGAAGTAAGAAAAAGCAAATATTAGGATATGGGCACAAAAAGAGAAGGTTAAACTTAGCATGTAAAATTATAGTCCAAACATTACAGTGTGCAATAACAAAAGCATCTATATTGCATTCTGAACTATAACTTGGATTACATGCCCAGGGCAAAATAGTAGAAATCACCTTTGATGTCTGCTGAGGAGTGAATCCTTTGTTGTGCCTTTTCACCTAAACTGTAGGAGGAACCAAGAGTGGAATGACTGGAACAGGTGCCCTTGGCCAGCAGGAACACACTTGTATGAGCAAAGTTGTTTTTGTACTGTGCCAGCAGCCTGGTGCACTTCTGTCCTCCTGCTGTCCTCTGGATAAGACCAGAAAAAGAGATATGGGAGGGAACTGGGAACTGATACTTGAAACTCAGTATCCTGGAAAATTAGCAAATCTTACTCAAGGCTGAGGTAGTCATTCAGAAAATGAGAATACTCCCCAGAAATGCCTTCGTGGAGGATATAGAGTTAAAGTTTTGAAGGCAGAAGTTAATCAGTCAATTATATTTGACTGAATACAGTGTGTTGCAAACAACCTCATCAAAAAGAAGTAAAAAACAAACTAAAAACAAAAAACAAAACCTCAGAGAAGAGTGAGATCTACTTTCTTGTTTATTCCCTATAATTACTCACCCATTGCAACCTGAGATTTTTTTAGATCTTGTTTGGGCTGCAAGAATATTTCTCAGCAAGTTCCTCTGAGCAGCCAACTGCAAAAAAACATTGAAATATGATAAGCGTATAAGAGCATTAAATGGTAGCATTCTCCATCACCCACAGCCTCTGTCAGTTGTGTTTCCAGGCCAGATGAAGCTAGAATGTACGTACAGCTGTTCTGAGTTGTAAAATACATTTTCAAATGGGATTGATTTGTCTGTGTTTCATGAGATTGAATTAAGCAAAAGAAAAAAAGTATAAAGACTTGTCTTTTTTCCAAGCATTTAATAGAAATAGTCTAACTGGAACATAATAGAGATGTGCTTTCAGCGCACAGATGTGCTGTAGTGAGAGCCACGTTTTATGTAAGCTGCTTATTCTTTTGTGCAGTGTCAAGAACTGAATGTACTTTCATACTCCATTTTTTGGCCTTGACATGAACTAATGTCAAAGCAAATGAAGACCTGGTGGTAAATCCTTTTCAGCACTGCTAATGATTGTGACCATTGTAGAGTTGTTCCTGGCTGTCTAATCGTCTTTGGTATATTGAGCTTTTGATACATAGACCTTGTATTCTGAATTTTGATTTCTGCTACAAAATTTGCCAGTGTGATTCATTTTTCAGAGGATCAGAAAGGTGTGCAGGTCACACACTGCAGAGTATATCCAAAGCAGATTTTATAGTGAGCTTCAGTGGGTAAAGTCATTAAGGGTATAATGAGTGATCTGAACAGAATTACATGGGCAAAAGTTCACAACAGCAGGTCTTACCTATAAAAATGCATTTTAGTAGAAAACTGATTTACAACTGGAATTTTTTTCACATGCAAGGCAAAATATTCAGAAGAGCAACTGAGCCTGATCATCTTCTTCCAGTTCCATTGTTTGCTTTATAGTTATGGATAGTTTTGTATTATGGCTGTCTAGATTTTACAGCCACAAATATGCCAAAACCCTTGGCTGGTTCATTCAGGTTGATTAATAAGCAATATAAAATGTCTACTTTCTTTAACACCTGCACACTCTGTTTCTACATGTTTTGCAAATGTAAGAGGTGCAGATACGTGCTTTGACTTTGAATCCTGTAAACCAAAACTGTTCAAGTGGTAGATCCTGATCTAGGTTTGGACAGCAAAGAGATGTTTCCCAGATTTCCTCTGAACCCCACATTTGTGTGGATGAGCCTCTCTTTTCAGTTGTTCCCTGAGCTGGTCCAGGAGCAGCAGCACATGCAGGCAGTGCAGGTGCTGGGCAGAGCTGGACCCAGCACGCTGCTTTTCAGAATGTGAGCCCATGGAGCTTGGTAAAAATAGAGATGCCCCTGCAATTGTCCCTTCAGTATCATGACACCTGCACTAGGTGTCGTGATACTGCACTTTCCATGGATTTCACATGGCATTCTGCTCCTCAGGAAATGTCAGAACAGGAAAGAATGCAGTGCCTGCTCCCTGTCTCCCCATTTTGACCCTGCTCCACCTTCTCCTCTTGCCATCAACTTACCCTTGGGGGAGGGTAGATCACAGAACCACAAACCTGGCTGAACAACTTCTGCTGCAAGGAGATGGTTAACACTTGGTCCCAGCCACCAAGTGGCTTTGTGCACCCCAGAGTCCTGTGGAGACAGGCAGGTTTCTCAGAGGGACTCTCTTCTGATGCTATAAAGTGTGATTCAGAGTGATGACAGTACTGTAACAGCAAATAGATCCTACCAAATTTCTTTGTTATTTGTAATTGAAAGAGCTTCTAATTCAATATAACAAAGTGTGAACTGTTTTCTCTTTCCTCTTTTTGCTCAGAAATCGAAGCAAAGGAAGCGTGTGACTGGTTACGTGCAGCTGGATTTCCCCAATATGCTCAGTTCTATGAGGGTAAGTTGGTCTTTCTCCTCTTTGGGCGGTTCTGAAAGTGCACTGGGCCCTCGCCAGGAGAGCTTGCAGTCAGCCAACTCCACATTTGACTGAGTTATGGCCATGGCTGGATGCTTCACAAAGCCTCAGCTGCTGGAGTCATACCAGTGCACAAAGAAAAGTAAGATTCTTACCCTTGTAACCATGGGAAGTTTAAAAAAAAAAGTGGGGATACAGCTTGTATAAGCCTCAAAGCTTAGCAAAAATGACTACAAAATATCTAAAAACATGAGTTTATTTTCTAAAAACTTTCTGAATCGTACCTGAAATAAGATGAAGACACTAGAAGTTATTGAAAATTTTGATCATGCTGAAAGACTGAAAACTCTGCAGAGTTGCCAAAAGTGAATAATCTGAGTTGCACTTCACTTTTGCAAAGTAAGAAAAGCTGATAGTTCAGTGCTAAGTCAGTGCAAATGGTGGTGTCCCCTTCCTCAGTGTTAAATTCATGCCCAGGGAAGCAATGTCCTCAAGGGCAGGGCGAGTGGTTGCACTGCTGCTGTGTTCCATACTAGTTTGGGGACTGGAACTGGGTTTTTCCTGCTCTTCCCTGCTCAATGCTGAGAGGGAAACTGTGGCTGAGCCTCCTTTTTTCCAAAGTGCATGTTCTCCCTGCCAGAGACACCCACCCAGCTCAGGCCTCTTGGGCTTATTAGCCGAAAGGCAGCTCTGCCAAACACCTCTGGACACCTTCCAGGGTCAGCATGGGTCTGGAGGCAGCGCAGATCCACTCATGGAACGAGGGCCAAGGAGCCTCATGGGTCATAGCCAAGTCTGCAGGGAATCAGCTCGGACACCACCCCTCCCCTCGTGTGGGGCTGAGGATGGCAGGGAGGGGGATGCTGAGGACACCCCCACGGCCAGCTGAGCTCCATCAGGGCTCAGGTGCTGGGTCCTGTTGGGCTGCTCAGGTGCCTGGGGACAGGGGTGCCATTCAGAGATGCTCAGGTGGTCCACAGGAGGCGGGCAGGCTCTGTTAAATCCAGCAAGGAACTAAGACTAATAAGCCTGCCAGACCAAAACTGACACAAAAGTGTATCTAGCACAGTCCCTGGGTAGCCAGCAGTACTTTTGTGTCTGCCTTGTATTCAGAGTATTTCACATACTGACTCCACCAGAGAAAGGAGCACCTGCTGCCTGCTTTACTTAAAAGGATGTTCTCTCCAAAAAACAACCTGTGCTGGGCTCCAACAGTTCCTATGCAGTCAGTATGTGCTCTAGACAGACTATGTCTCCAAAAACAAGGTGCTTTTCACAGGCACCTATTATGCCAGTGTTGAGCAGCAGTGTCTGAAAATGCTGGCTGAAGTTTTGTATCCCACTGTCCTGCTGAGATACCTAAGCATGGCAGAGCAGTCTGGAGAGCAGCCACAGCACTGGAACCCATCCCAGTGTTACAGAGCTGTGTCACTTTTCATTGCAAATGTCAGCTTCCAGCATACTATTCTGGCATTTTAGCTAATATTGGGGATTATAATTCAGGTTGAGGGGGGGTTTTGTCTGTTATTTGAGTAGCCCTCTGTCTGAAATCATTGTTATTTGGATCTGTTTAAAAACAAAAAGCACAGAACATTTCTGGGGCTTTGGCAAAGTCTGTCTAGCAAATAACTCATTAAGCCACTGTAATGAGAAGGGAAAACCTTGTTGCTCATGTAAAATAAGTGTGATGGTAATTCCCTGATCTCATCCATTTGTGCAAGGTGCTAAAATGAACAGCTAACAGTTGAGTATGTTTTAAAGCCAAAATGAAATAATTTTGCTGTCACTCTAATGCAGTGGAAGTTCAGATATACCTTTAACAGAAAAAAACCCAACAATATGTTGTCGGAAACGGTCACAGATACAGCTGGAAGGGAACTAGAGCTGAGTGAAATTGGTCATACTAGATTTCAGTGAGCAAGCACATGCAAAGCAATTTAGATGTAGACAATGTATTTTCACTTGAGTAGCAAGCAGTCATCTTAATATTGTCTCCTTTTACAGACTCCCAGTTTCCCATTGACATTGCTGCAGTAAAGAAAGATCATGATTTTCTTGACAAGGACCTTGTAGAACCTCTTTGCAGGTAAGTAACACTCCAAGTTTCTTTTCTGATAATTTAAAAGCATGAGATGATTTTTGACTGTTGGCATAGCAGCAGTTGAGGTGTGTGATTGTCCAGGTGCATTGAGTGATGAGATCTACAATGCCACCATACTGAGTTAATTTCTCTTACAGAAGATGCTGCAGTAGGAGACCTACTACACTCACAGAAACCATCACATAATTTGAGAAGACCCAAATCCAATGGATTTGAAACAGATGCTTTTTAAGAACTAGCAGTAGTGCAAGTAAACCCTGAATAAATGAGAGTCACTTTGAGTTTCATATTAATAATTCTTATGTCTAAGTCCAGCAAAAAAATTGAAACTTCATTGCAGAGAATTCAGCAAGCCCTTTTCTCTGGAAGCAGGCATGGTTTTCATGCTGCTGTGATTCCCTTGGTACTTTCATTTGGCACCAGTAACACAAGTGGGACCAGACCCAGTACTACAGACCCCCCCCAGTAGTACAGATGCTACAACTGATCAGTGCTTTGCCCCTCCCAGCTGTCCTATGTTTCTGCTGTTTATCTTGCTTTTCATACTCTGTGGTGAATATACCATACTGCATTTCTCAAGTCCTGTCCCCCAGGACTCAAGCAATTCTGTGGCAGTTTTGCAAAACCACATTGCAGAGACATTGTTCCCTTCTTCTTTCCCCTGTGCTCACCTCAAGCTGGGTTCTGCTCCTCTCCTCTTCAAGTCAGGACAAAGGAGCATCTGGCCCTTAACCAAGCAGGCTTCATTACATGTTATGGAAACTTTCACAACACCAACATCAAGATAATTGGACAAGACTCTATTTCCCCTTCTGCAACTGTGGCTAAAGTCAGCAGAGATGGCTTTACGAGATGCTATTCCACATCATACTGTACATTGTAAGGATTAATGAGTTTGTGGTGGAAGAATGCAGAAAAGGTTTCTGAGAATCACCATAAATAGGGGTGATAGAGACTTCATCTAGTCCACCTCTCCATCCCAGACTATGCCCCCCTTCTTGGCAGATCCAGGTAGTTTCTGGACACAGCTGTCAGATTGCTTTTCCAAAATTCCCCTGCTGCAAGTTGCTTCTTATGCTGTCTGTTATGGCTGTGGGGAACAGAATATTCTCTGTCTCTATGTAATAGCCTTTGTGTATGAAGGTAAATCAGTAGGAAAGACTTGGATTCTCCAGTGATTTCTCTCTCACAGGTGCCTGAGAAGAGAATTAATTGCAGACTTGATCCACTGCTGTTCTGTGATGCTTGCTGAGAGAGACTGTTGTGTGGGAGCTACCTTCTTCCCATACATTTGTACATCCCCCTGCTTCAGTCTGGCATGATGAAAGACATACTTTGCTGCAGTTTGGGAACTGGAAAGTGATAGAGATAGGAGATTGAAATCTCTTCCCCTCTGCCCTTTACCACAAAATTGAAGGACCATTAAAAATGCAAGAAAGATGTCTGTTCCTGCCCCTTTCTTGTGAGAGAAAACAGTGAGATATAGTCATTTCATAGCTGTGATGCTCCCTAATCATTCTTCTCTGAGGTAATTTGCAATGGTGTTGCTACAGTCATGGTCACCCAGCATCCAACACCTACACAGCTAAAAATGGGAACAGCTTATCTCTTGCTCTGCCAGCCTCTCTGTAGACTCACAGATACACCTACGGTTACTATGTTGATATATTTATGAGGATTATTTTCAAGCTGAGAAGTTAGAGACTTGGTTGGGTTGGGGGTTTTTCTCTTCTATTAAAACATGGGGGTTTGGAAAATTAGCTAGCAGCTAGATAGATGCACTCATGGGAAAAAAACGCTCTACATTAGCCCAAATCAAGGGACAATGATGAGACCTATAGAAAAAAGCACAGACACAGATATTTCCACACTTTAAAGATAAATGGGTTTATTACTCTCTAACTACTTCTTCTGTAATTATTTTAATCAGAAGACAACACTTGTTTATTTGACTTTTTGTTGGGAGTTTTTAAACATCTTAGATCTTAAGGAATAGCTCCTCATAATATTAGAAATGCAAGTATTATGTACAAGTTATGTTTTTGGGTTGCAGACATTTAATTGGATGTAAGTTAGCAGCTTCAAACCCTTTGCTGAAAGTGAGCCATAAAAAGCCATTGTACCAAATGCCAAGATTCATCAGAAACCGTGAATAGTGTCAACTGCTGCCCCCAGTTCCAGTTTTGTTACTCTATGAGCTATCAAACCAGCATCTTCCAATTTTTCCAGTGCTTTGGAAATCCTCACAGCTCAGCTGACCACTGTGGGCAGTTCTCTGCCCTTCCTTTGCTCTGCGATGGTGTTACTGCAAGGTACACGCCAGTGTACCACATGAGAGCTGCAGGCTGTGATGCACTTTGAGGAAAGAGAAAGCTGAAAAAGGCTGGTTATTATTTCTGCGTGCAGATTCCCAGGTTGGCAGTCAAACTTCCATTCTTCTAACATTCAAAGCTGCCCTTAAAGCTATGCATGACCAAGCCATCACACTGACTAATAGTGCATTCAGCACATAGTGCTGAACAAAATGGGCTTCTCATTGCTTTTTGGAAGATAATTTTAAAGCTGAAATGCCAGCATGAATAATCAGTTTGAGCAGTTTTAGCTCTGAATAGTAATAGCATAAACACTGAATTTCTTTGGTCTTGTGGGTTGAAATCAGACTCTCAATCTCATTTTATAATCAGTTTTCTTATGGCATTGAAGTATACCAGACAATGTGAGGCATAAATGAGGAAGAACCTTTTTTAAGGCAGCTGGTAGAATTTTTGTCAGAAAGTTTAAGACCCCCTGTTGTAAAAGATTTCAGTGACCTTTTTGAGATATCCTAACATTCCTGCTGTTTACAATATAATTCGAAAATTTGGCAGAGTAAAAACCAAATTTGAGGCCTTTGGGTTAGAGGCGTATCTATCAAGAGATTCCACTCAGATTTTATTGAGTAATGAACAATAGAGAATTGCCAGGCAATCTGCAGGCAAACGCTGTCATCCTGCCAAAACAATAATTGAGCATGAAAATTTTATAGCTGTGTCACGTCCAAAATAGCAGCAACCAACTCTGCTCTGGGAACTCTTGTGGCTGCTGTGATAAGAGGGTGAGAAGGAGAAGCCAAGCCACGTTGTACTTTTTGTATTCACGTAAACACAGTGACTAAGAACATGAAGAACAAGTATATAACAGTCTGATACATAGTTCCCCAAATCAAGCTCTTAAGATTTGAGCTGTGCCAAGCAGTCTTTTTTTCCATAGCATTTTATTTTTCCATAGCTGTTGTCTCTTAGACAGATCATAAACAAAGTGAAGGTTGCTATATGGGATGGGACATTCTTCCCACCAGAGCTCTGAAATGGTGGGTGCACAGTCAGTACCATCTGCTGGGTTTTCTTGCTCTAGGTGGTGGTGGGGGATCAGCCTGACTCTCCCCATGCAGGACAGAAAGCCCTGCTCTGGAGGCAGCAGAATGGCTCCCCCTGACTTCCAGGAGAGATTACTCATCTCATGTGAGCCTGGAGCCTACAAGGTGACTCCCTCAATGGCAGCCATGATGAAAAGGTGATAGGACTGGAAAACAGAATATTCTCTTTATGCACAATGCTGGTGGAGCAGGGACATGCCAGTGCCAGCCTTGCACACCAGCCCTAATGGTGCTGGGAGGACTCTTATTCAGTGTTAAGACCTCAGCAAAGCCCAGCATCAAGAGCTTGATGTCCTCTTCCCAAAGCTGACAGCACCAGAAGAAGCTAGGCACAGATATGTGTACTTAGCACCTAAACTTGGCAAGGAATAACAATAAAACAAATAAATAGTGTTGTGGTTCCCTCAGAGAGACATTTACAGAACAGAGTGTGTTTTCCTGGTGAAAATCCATAAGAGAGGGCATTTGTGGATCTGCTGATGCAGGAGACGCTGTACTGTCCATGCTTGTCCTCCCCATGATGCCTTTCCTTCATGACTGGCCTGTGGCCCTGGCTGCATTCCAAAGCACCTGCTTGAAAGCAGCTGCAGAACAGGTCCAGGGATCCACCCATAACTCAAACTCACTTCAGAGCTGTCTCCGTATCACTTGGGTTGCTCCCTCTTACTTGGATTGCTCTTAAAGCAGGACAGCAGGTCCCCCACAAGGTTTTTCAGCTGGCCAGAGCCTGCATAGCTACAAGCTTGTATTTATTTGTAAACACTGCTCAGTGCTGTAAAGAATGCAAAAGCTAGAGATTTCCTGCTTCGGAAGAACTTCTATCATAAGAGTTAACAATTACAGCACTGGGGGTGGGATTCAGAGCCATAAGGACTTGTGTCTATGGCCATCTTAAATCTCCTCAGACAGCCCAGTCTGTTCCATGTGTTGGCTGGACCAAGGTACCTGCAGCAGCTGAAGGTCAGGCTTGATACTCCAGGGGATCTGAAATAGCACCAGAAACATCTGTTTGGGCACCTGAATATCTCTGCTGGCTTTTTAAGAATTATTTCAAAGTCTTAAGCCACCTTTGATGCTCTGGAGAAGAAATAAAATTAACATCACTGAAACACTGTAATACATGTTTTCCAGTCTTTCCCTGAACAATGCAGAAATTTCCAGATACTTTCAAATGCATCCTAGATTGTTTGGGTTTTATATAGCCACCTCTCTTATGTTTATTCAATGTGTTTTTCCCTGCCTTTTCTCAAGTCCAGACTTTGTGTTTTGTTAACATTACAAACAGCATTCTTTTCCCATGTTTTTTAAGCAGTGGCATAAAAGTGCAGTGCTCCTCTCACTTCAGCTGGAACATTGGTGACAGCCTTTGTAGCCAGAAATTTCTGGGTTTTTTATTTTCTAATAACTTGCTGAGGAGTTGACTGTCAGTCATCTGACAACTTTAAACTGATGAAAAAAGCTTTCTGCCACCACTGGCACATCAACAAGGTGAAAGAAGCTGAAAAAGACTGATTTTGATTTGAGCTGTTAGTACCAGACAAACTCACAAATACAATCATTAGTTCTGTAATTTCCCTGGCAAATCTTTCCACAGCCCTGGAAGAGCCCCAGAAAACATAACAATGTTTTGCAGAGGGGAGAATTTAAAACCTGGGGTTGAACTCTCTGGCGCCCAGTAAAAAGTAGTTTTGGTTTTGGTAGAGCAAGTGTGGAAATACAGCTAGACTTTTCCCTTCAGCACAGGCCAGCTGACAAAGAGGGGCAGGGACTCCAATATTAGCCAATACTCAGCACTAAGAGGAAGCTGTCCCCAAAGATAGAAAGCTGGGCTGGAGTCCTTTGAAAATGTGCCTCTGCATACTTGGAATTGATATCGATACACACATTTAAACATTTTGTGCTCGAATGAAGCACTGAACATTATTCAGCCCCAGGGCACCAAGAAAATGCTACTTTGGGTTGAGAAATTCTGTATTTGGGCAAAAGAGGAGTTTTGCAATAATAGATGTAATCCCAGAAGAAGATCTGTGGGCAGAAGGCTGCAGATATAGCTACACAGCCACAAACCCTGGAATTTATTTCAACATTGCTATCATGCATGCAGGGTGTGCTTGTGCATACATTAAACCCAAATTAATACCACGAGCACAGGACTTTTCTGATGCAGCATAACAGATTTACTGGCTTGAGTTAGGGAGGAATATTTGATCTACAAATGAGCAGGTGATATTTTCAGAGGGAATTTTTTTAAAGGAAGATCCACATTTGTTGGGTCAGTTCTTTGTTAGTAGTGGCAATCTGAAAGGTATTTTAATATTAGAAGTTCTGCAGAGGAATGTGTTAATGCCATAATCTTCTTATGTTATATGAGAGATTATATCAATGATCTGATACTTTTTTTCATGTGTCCTTGTAACTTATCACATGCATATCAAATGTTAAGTTCTGGAAATTGGAGGCCTCTCCCTGCAACCCAAAAGCGACAGAGACAGGTCTTGCTATAAAGACACAGGAGATGCAAGCAGCCAACAGAGGAGTGCTGTGGGCATGGGGCTCTCTCAGTCTGCCTCCCTTTATTTTGAAATTCAGTCCTAGATATGGAAAATTTTCAAAGTTGAACATATTTAACTTTCAGCCTCTGCTTTTAGAATTTGAATGGTTTCATGGATCAGGATCTTTAAGTATAAATAAAACCAAATCAATTATCATTACCACAGGAGGTTGTCTATTGAAAGAGCATGTTTACTTGTCCTCTGGCTGTCCTTGCACAAAGACACACACACACACACACACACACACACACACACACACACACACATACACACACAGATTGTCATTTCAACTCACTGTCATCACAGGATAGCCTTGGATTTAAGGAGCAGAAGCCTTACAGAGACTCTGGTAACATCAGTATGAACATGGTCAAAAATAGCTAAAAATATTTATTTTTAAATGTTAGATTTTTTACATTTTGGGTGTGTTAACCTGTGTGTAAGATCCACAGAGAGGAGAAAATAAACTATTGGCTTTGGAGAAACTTTTAAGTAGCAGCTAGAAGTTCTTTATGTCAACTTTTTTAAAGAAGTACCAAATTTTTAGACAAATTATGTTGCAATCTTTTTTGATGCCTTTGCATAAGGCAACTCACCTCCTTCTCTTGTCATTTCCCAGCTATCACAGGTGATTGTTTATAGTTGTTTCCTGTGCTAAGTATGGAAATGTCTATGAATTAAAAAGCAGTCTTATCAAACCTGGCTCTCAAGTAAAGTGAAACTAAGGGTCCCTTTTCATGTAGTGGTCACGTAGCAGGAATAGATGACCACTATCCTTTCTGAAGCTGTTATATGTGGTTGGCACCCTACAGTAAGATAAGAGAGCATGTTTTGAACTTGCAAAAAATCATGCCCTTTAGTCAGAGGCTGCTAATCTTTTGAATTTGCTTTGCCCTGTAGACGACTGAACACACTGAACAAGTGCGCCTCAATGAAACTCGATGTGAACTTCCAAAGAAAAAAGGTAAGGGAACTTCATTAAATATAACCTGGCTTTTGTGATAAGACCACCCCAATCTAGCCTTTAATCTAGTAATGCTCTTAAAAGTAAGTTAAGTTTATTTTACTTTGAACATGCATGTCAGCATTATCTGGATGGATAATAATGTGAATTGCTGAATCTTGAAATCATAAATAGAATAGATACTGTGAGTAAATACTACATGTGTTAGAAGGGCTCACACAGTACTTAAACTCTACATGTGTGCAATTAAAGTTAGTGGGTGAAAAGACAGTAAAGCTTCATTAGACTGGCTTGTTTGTCAATGCCATATGACTACACAGTGGAAAATCCTGCTTAGAAAAAATGGAAGCCACTCAGATGAAAACAACAGCTTTTCTTTGTTTCTTGTACTGACTTCTTCCCAGTTAAGAATATGAAAATAAACTCTGTCATACTTACAAGGTCCTGTGTAATATGGGAATAATATGAGCATAAAGGGTTTCAATGAGGGCTGCAGAAACAGCCTGTTGATTTTGAGAGCTTTGTAACATGCCTAGCATTAACTGTTGAACATTTGGTTTTCTGGTCACAAATTCCCCAAAGTCCTTGAGTGTTGTACAGTGCTAGTTGTCAACTCTGAGAAATCTTGGTTCCTGTTTTTCCTTCCTAGAGTGTTTTTCTAGTGTTTTTTAAAAACTGACTCCAAAAACTGAATTTTTGATGTCTTTGCAAATTCAGTCTCATCATACTCTATTCAGTGTTTGATGGAACTTGAACAGAGGATGGTTTTAATGTCCAGATATCCCACTTTGGCACATATCTGCTTATTCCTTTGTATACTAGCCTCTTAAACTTCTATTTGTCCATTCCCTAGAGCTGAAGGGACTTCACTGTGTATGATTTTGGGGTTTTTTGTCTTAGGTCTTACGTTGTGTTAAAAAGGAAGGATTTTTTTTGTTGTTGTTATGTTTGTTTTTCATTAATTTTTTGCTGCCACTTGTCCCTGTTCTGAATGGACTGAAATCCTCAGGTGCCCTCCTTTCAGATGACCACTAATTTGTGGTGGAAGAGACATGGCACTACTTGGTACTCTTTCAAGGGCACAGAAGCTAGTTGGGTCCATACCCGCACAAGGCCACAGAGAAGCTGAGAACAGAAAAATGTAGACAAAGAGGAGTTGGAGGAGGTTTTAGTCCACAGATACAGAGCAACTGAAAGTACAAGAGAATGTGGGTGAGAGGAGGAAGGAGAACCTGCTGACAGGAGGAAATGTAAATGCAAGTGTAAAAGCCAGAAACCGGGTCTGAAATTGATCACTGAACTAAATAAATCTTTGGCTGCAGATACTGCCTTTCCTAATAGCCTCTATGGTGATCTGAACAATGAAATACAAAATCTGCCAGGTTTGGAGCTTCAGCATAACAGGTATGCACAGGACTAGCAGAGCTGCTTGAGTGATTCACCAAAATATGGCCAAGCAAGCTGCCAGGCAAGGTTCCTGTGAAAGACAGCTCAGCATGAGCCCCTGCTGCCCACTCTCCCACGCAGACCATTCCCACTGTGGGCTGCTGTCTTCCCTTGGCTTCATCAAGATGCAAACAGAAATGCTCATGTATGTGTTGCAAATATGTCCGTAAGCGATTTGGACAGACAGAGATTAGCCTTTGGATTAACTGCCTTCTGCAGCTGTCGATTTATGAGAATTCCTGCCCCCAGCTGGAAAAATGTGGCAAAATTCCACCGCAAATAGATCCACTACTTGCCTTTTGTTAGCATGCCTCTGTATTTGAGGCAAGTACACCCTCAGTCAAAAAGCTGCACTATTTTAAATCAGCTGTGACAAATCTGTGAATCAAAACCTCTTTCTCTTTGGCAAATGTTACCAGTCACTCCTCAAGAAACTTGTCCCTTCTCATCTTCCCAAACATAATGGTATTAACTGGACTTTTGAATATGCTCCAAAGCAGTGCACTTGATTTCACCCCAGGTCAGTAGAAATATACAGTCACTGCTCCAAAATGTCTGCTCTGCCTGTGTCAGATGAATCATTGCTTTCAGACCTTCTCTTGATCCGCTGTCCCCCTAGCTGGTGACACGTGGGTGGGCTAAGTGCTCTCAACATTTTTTTTTTTGAAAGTTTCGTTTGTCAGGACACTCAGATATCTGACAAGAACAGTGGGTCATTCAGGATGTTCGTGGCTTCCAGAATTTCTATTGATTTCATCAAAAGAAAAGCACAGTATGTCATAGGACTCACAGTGCAGCTGAATTTGTAGTGAGTCACCATGGCAGTATCTCAGCATCCAGATATTTCATTTCATATTTGCCTGATTTTGCTTCTGATGAAACACAAGCATGTTTCTTTATTAATTAAAAAGAACCCAAAACTAAGCCTTTATTTAATTGAGCTGCAAATTTTGACACTGAAAAACCTCTATTTTCTAAATGATACTTGGGCAGAATGTAATCCTGTCTTTGCTATGGTTAGAGGCAAAACTTGTTTACTACCAATATCCATTTCTCTTCATCTCTGCTTTGTGAAAAAAAAAAAAACCAAAACTCAAACAAATAAACAAAATAAAAACACAAAAAAAACGCCCACAAAATAAAAACCCCACAAACTTTTGATTTAAGATATATTTACCTCTGAATTTATTTCTGTCTTCTGCTCTGTGCTCTCTTCTTGGTGTTTTTTGCAATGTCTCTACCACTTTGGCTACTTTAATCGATTCCAGCTTGTAGAAAATACAGGCTAAATCCTCTCAGCTCATACAGTAATGTCAGTGCAGCTACAGGGATTTGTGTCAGCCAAGAATCTTCTTTAAGGTCCCTTTGGCACATTGCAATGTAGAACAAATTTTAAAAATATGTTTATCCTGCTGGCTGGTGCCACCAACGCTTCAGCAGTGGTATGCTTTGTAGATATAATTACCACTGCTAAATATTTAAAAGTACGTACCCTTGTGGTTTTTAAAATATCCACTTTGTGGCACTACTAAGACCACAATAAATGGATTTTTAAGTTCCTGAGGCTATGCAGTCCTTTGGTCCATGAATGCATACAGCTATGGAGTTAAAACAGAGGTAGAACTGTCTGATGTGCCATTTTCTTCTCTGCAGACAAAATGGCCAAAGCAGTATTAGCCTTTTCTAGCCCCTTCCCTCATACTTCACTAGGTGCTCAATTTTTCTCTTTAACAAGCCACAGAATGAGGATCTCCGTTCATTCCTTGAAACTCACAGGACCGCTGCACACCTCAATGTTAACAAAAGAAAGAGGAGCGCCTAAACCCAAAATTTCACAGCTATATTTTATTTTATGGTTTGGACATGATCTAAAACATCTGGCTGACTTGGAGTGATAAACTAGCAAAAGTTTATGGCATCAGTGAGACCTGGCATGCTACTGATCCCAATCTCCAGCTTTTGAGGTTTCACATTATTTAAGGTTTTGGGTGCTCTTGTAAAATTTGGTTTACATTTTTCAATTAGACAGGCCAGCAAAGATCTAGTCAAAGATTGGAGATAACTTTACCATCAAAACTTCATATAAAAATACGTCTAATAATAGACTTTTAAAATGAGAATTTTTCCAGTCCCAAAATAGTCTTTCTGGTTTAGCACCTCATTTTAGTCTGACAGGCTGTCATATTTTACTGCCTTCATATTGCTTCCAAGAATGTGAAGAGCTGTTTGAATGTCATGTAGGTGAAGTTAGTTTGTTCTGCTTTAAAACAAATGCTCAAGAATAATGCAGCATAAGTCCAGTTCAAAGTCAGGAAAAGGGTACTCATTAGCAACGTGGACTTCATGCTGAAGATGTATCTTTTTTGTTTGAGGAAACAGATGAGAAAAATGTCATAGGGTGAGGTTTTTTTTCAAGGCACATGTTCTCTGCATTGCAGAGTAGCTCCCTAGGGAGCTACCTAAACATAATGAGGAAGGGCTCAAAATGGGGTGCTGCTGCCTCAGGAGAAGCCAGAGACAGTGGGGCAGGCTGCAGGTCATCACATTTGGGGTGCCCCTGCTGATGACAGCAGTGAAGACAGTGGTTGCCCACTGTAGGAAAGCTCACCTCAGCTGTAGATACTGCCCCATCCCAGCCTGAGCCTGGCTGCTCCTCCTGCCCAGACACCCATGGCTGCCTTCTCTTTTTTACTTTGCCTGCACTCAGACACACTCTAAGTAATACTACCAAGTAATTTTTATTGTTTTTTAAGCATCATGATTATTTATCTGTCGTTTTATTCCTGAAACATAAATCTTGTTAGATGTATCTGGCCCATGAAGTTTATAGATGTTTATTTAGGTCTCACTGCAAACCTACGTGCAGCACCAGATATTTGCTGTCTTGGATTTTAAATAGCTCACATTGCTGTAGTACCCAGCCACTTCCCTGTTTTTACCATGTGTATCTTAACACCATCCCTGCAAATCAGGATTCCTTTACTTTGGCCTTTCAAAACGTTTTTTTTTCCTAAACAGTCACTGTGAGCATCAGCCCTACACAATTCAGTGCACAGGCAGTCCATGGAAGTCAAGAGGTATCAGTGGGACTCCTAACATGGAGCAGGCTTTTTATTCCTTCCTTTTAAGATGTTTGCAGTCTTTACAAATAAATGAAAGAGGGTGTTATGAAAGGACTGATGACCACTCTTCCATAACCTTGGCTCAGAGAGACTTTGTTGCCTGTTGCTCACCTGGAGCAGCCCAATCTCATTAAATCAAATATCAAGGTAAAGCACACAATTTTAACATGTGCCACTTGCTTTTTTTCCAGAGTGAAGATTCAGATGAAGAAGATCTCTGTGCTATCAGTAATAAATGGACTTTCCAAAGAACCAGCAAACGATGGTCTCGGGTGGACGACATTGACGCTCTGCTTCACCGGTCTGACAGACATGGCTCTTCTGGGGACATTAAAATGAAAAACACGACAAGCAGTGAGAGCGTCCTTACAGATCTGAGCGAGCCTGAGCTCTCATCGATTCACAGCGAGAGCAGTGGGGGCAGTGACAACAGGAGCCAGTCTGGCACCACCAGCGCTGCCAGGGAGGCCTGTGACTGCTCTGCCCATCACGATGTGGAGAGCACCCTGCTGCAGGACTCCGCTGCAATAAACACCGCCCCGTCACCCAAGGACGGCCTGAAGAATGAAAATCCAACACGAGCCAGAGCAAAAACCTTTCTAAAACGCATGGAGACGCTGAAAGCAAAAGCTGTGCATGGAAAACTAAAAGGCTTGGGAAGAACAGGTCCTTTAGAGATCAGCGGACCAGTTCTCCAGTTTGAGCCGAAATCCTTGAAAGACATGCACTGTGTACAGATAGTCAATGGCGATCTCCAGAATTTGGGGCAAGATTCAGTCAAAAGAGGGCTTCCCTCTTCTGCCAAATCCAGCAGTGACAGCAGCCAGTCCGAAAACAGCAGCAGCGGGGTGAGCACGCCATGTTTGAAGGAACGCAAGTGCCATGAAGCAAACAAGAGAGGTGGGATGTACCTGGAGGACCTGGATGTTCTGGCAGGAACGGCCTTACGGCAAGTGGTGGACCAAAACCTCAAAAATGAATTTCATTCCCAAGAGAACTTGGTTGTGCACATTCCCAAGGATCACAAACCAGGGACCTTCCCAAAGGCACTTTCCATCGAAAGCCTCTCACCTACAGACAACAGTAACAGTGTAAACTGGAGGACAGGCAGCATCTCTTTGGGAAAGCAGAACTGCTCTACTCCAAAGGAATCCGGCCTGATGGCTTGCTGTCCTAAAGAGAGCAGAATTAGTATTTATGACAATGTGCCAGGTTCTCACTTGTATGCTAGTACTGGCGACCTCCTGGACATAGAGAAAGATGTCCTTTTTCCTCAGTTAGATGACATTTTGCAACATGTCAATGGACTGCAGGAGGTGGTAGACGGCTGGTCAAAGAAGGTGTTGCCAGGTCTGCCGGTTGGTGCCGTGTCAGTCAGGGAATCCCCATCACTGCCTTTCCAGTCGCCTACACAGATCACTCTCGATTTTGAAGGAAACTCTGTGTCTGATGGCCGGACCACCCCGAGTGACATGGACAGAGATGGAACATCCCTGAATGAATCTGAAGCCACTGGTGTTAGGGACAGGAGGGACTCTGGGGTGGGAGCATCGCTCACAAGGCCAAGCAGGTAAGTAGCAAAATTTTGTATACAAATCCACAGACTGTGAAATACAATATAATGAAGCAGTGGTTCTCAGCTTGGGAGTCAGAAGGCACAGGGTACCATTACAGTAGTGTTCATCCTGCATGGAGATAGGGACTTCCCAGGAAAAGGTGGGATTTTCAGGGAAAGGACATCCTGCTGTGGAGATTCTTACATGGAATTGATGCAGAATTGGTTTAATAAACCAAACTAAGGCATTTTTTATCCCTTGATCCATTGATTACATAGCAGGACCCTGTATATGTTATAGGATGTATTTTCAATTTGGGTTCTAAGTTATGCACCCAGGTCTTTATGAATCTGTTGCTTTATGTACTTTTTTAATGCACTGATCTGCTTTAAAAATGTGCCCCTTTGTGCTCAAAGAGAACTTCACTATGCTGCTCCAGCCCCTTACATGGGTTGGATGAAATGATGGTGAATGACTGACTTCTTTATAAAGTGAAAGTGGAATTTTGTTGATAGTTTACAGACGTGTTTTAAGTCAGAGTGATGAGCTCCTGTTGAGCCAATACCAATGGTCCTAGACAAAAGCTTTTGTGGGTCTAAACTGTTGCATGTATGGTGGCTTTGTAAGTGCAAAAGCAGGGAGAACATACCTAGTATTTTCTGATACTGGTATTGCTGATAATAGTGGTATTTTCTGATCTGCTGTCAGTCTTGTCACACCCTCACAGAGGACTCTGCCATGCCATGGTTTGCTGCTGCCTGTGCTTGCTCACCACCACCACAGAAGTGAAAGTGGACTGGAGGAAACTATTGAGTAAATGAGCAGTGACAACATTTTTAGGATTTGAGTCAGAACTTATATTTAGTGAAATAAGAAAATAAAATTAGGGGTTTTTTTCTGATGAATCCAGTATACAGAGAAAGTGCATTGGAGCAAAAAGATGTGAATGGTTCAATAGCTTGGTGGTTATAGCTCTAGCTAAGGAGACAAAGGGTTTAATCCTTTTCAAAAAAGTCCTTCAGCATTTAATAACAGAGCTGTTTGGAGAACCTCATCTCCAAATACCTCAGTGGTCAGGTCAGTCCCCTGGGAGATGAGGGACTAGGCATCAAACACCAGTTCTGAGTCAGGCAAAGAACATTCATCTCTGGATCTCCCACATCCTGTTGGAAGTGTGTGGGCTAAAGACCATAGCAGGCAGCACTGCTTCCCCAAGTATATGGACAGGACCCACACCCACTTGTGAATCTAATGTTAAAACAACAAAACTTGGGCATTTCCAAAATTATAGCGATTGACTAAATTGCTGTATTTATCTCCGAGATACATTTCTTTCTTTTCACACCACAAGCCATCACAAAGTGTGTGTTTATGTATGTTTTACACATTGCCCAGCTCCATCTCACAGTACACCATCTTTTCTGCCCAACCAAAGCAGTTCTCTGATTTTTCTCTCGTTCCTTTTGCTAAAGGCAATTACGATGGCAGAGTTTCCAAATCTCTCATCGCCTGAGCCACTGCATCACTTCCAGCCCAGCTGAATCTACTAAAAATTCTCTCTGCTTCGACTCACTGCCATCATGGAAAAGTTCCATGTCAAACAAACATGGCTGGACCTGGTGAGACCTACCCCACTTGTGAATCTTTTGGGTCTTTCCAAAATACAGCCTAAATTGCTGTTATCTCTGATTTTTCACTGTATGTTTTACACATTGCCCAGCCCCATCTCACAGTACACCATCTTTTCTGTCCAACCAAAGCAGTTCTCTGATTTTTCTCTCGTTTCTTTTGCTAAAGGCAATTACGATGGCAGAGTTTCCAAATCTCTCATCGCCTGAGCCACTCCATTGCATCACTTCACATCAGCAACCAGTCAGCAGCCCAGCTGAATCTACTGCAAAAATTCTCTCTGCTTCGACTCACTGCCATCATGGAAAAGTACTCCATGTCAAACAAACATGGCTGGACCTGGTGAGTACCACTGCTAACTGGAAGGAGACTTTTTAGAAAAAAGTAGTTCCTCCTAATTCTGTTACTCT
Organism: Emberiza elegans; assembly: GCA_024865655.1. NCBI lineage: Eukaryota > Metazoa > Chordata > Aves > Passeriformes > Fringillidae > Emberiza > Emberiza elegans. The sequence goes on along the minus strand of JALJVW010003023.1, from coordinate 18,661,373 downwards.
GTTGGTAAGTAAATGGAATTAGAAGGAACCATTGACTTCAAGTGTGGGATTTGAAACTGTCCCTTGTAATCCATTGCTGCCTTGTGGCTCGTTGGCAGAGTGAGAAATAGATCCTGGAAATCTGGCTTCATTCCTGTGCTGTAACAGAGAGACAGCCCTGGCCTTTTGAACAATTGCTACAGTTCCAGAAAAATAAACAGGAATAGGAGAGAGTGACTATAAAGTAGGAAAACTTTACTGTTAGTCCTACCCAGTATTCATTTGGTGATTCGAAAAGAAACAGCTGCTGCTTCATGTGTTTGGTGTTGCTTTGTTTGTGCTTTAAAAGAAGGATTAGAATAGTTATGGGGCTTTTCTCTAGAAATCAAAGATGCAGGCTTTGGCCTAGGGTTGGACCTGTGTTAGAGGGAGCTGGCAGCCCTGGCAGCTGTGACAGCTACCTGGTCACTCAGGCAGCGGAGGGAGGCACACATGGATGTGAATGCTCACTATGTGGCTCCTTCTCTAGCAACTGGCTACAGAAACCTGCATGTTTTGTGGTGCAAAAACCCTGGTGGGCCCCACAGATTGAGGTACACCAGAAATGGAAATGGGCATGGATAAGAGTTTAAAAGTATATGAGAAATAATCAAAATGATGACAGAATCTTTCCCTAATACACTGAGGCACCCAGTCCAGATACTTGTATGACTTGATATTTATATTGTGATTTTTAAAATTTCACTAAATTCATCTGTGAGCTACGTTAAGACAACTTTTCCCTTAGAAATGGAATAATAGATACAATTGATACACGTGAGATTCACCTCACTGACAGAAAAAGTTAAAAGAGTAATCTGTTAAAAATCTAATCTGAGAAAGTCGGGTTGGCTGTTTGTGGAGTAGAGGAAAGAGACAGGCAACCCCAAAGCAGCCCATTATATCCAAGGCTGAGGATTTGGGTCACCTTCCAGAGGTGTCTCTCTCTAGAGTGGGTATAGAGGTAGCCCAGATGGCTGACTCTTTCTAAATCTCTGTAAGATAACTAAAATTCAGTAAAATTTATCCCCAATTCACTGCTCTCCTTTGGTGCATTCCCTGTGCCTAATCTGCACTTAAATGAATGTCACCTTATCTAACTTCAAATAAGCAGACTAGAATACAGCAAATTCTAGGTGCTACTGTTTGTACAAGGTTTTCATCCTGAGAGATATTTCTTCAGTTTTTATAATCAGTCTCTAAGGATTTTTAAGAGTGGCACTGTAAATAGCTATAGAGTTACACACTGTACTTCTTCAGTGGGTAATTTAAAATGAGTTTTTACTTCTTCCCACACAGATGACACAACTCTTAGTCACATTCAGGTCATATTAATCTTTTTCATTTTAATTCCATGGCAGTCCTGACTCCCAAAAAGGGAATCCAGTTGGTTCTTGTTTTCGTCACAATTTTTTGAAGAAAGCAAGCTCACCAGCTTTCACTTAAATTACTCAACTAGAATAAATCATATAACACAAGGGAGGAATCTGACACATAGGGATTTCCCACCATCATTTCTTACTGTAAAGTTTTAGTCAATAGAAGTAATATTAAATCACATAACTGGTAGAAGATGAAAGATCATTCAGCATGTTAGAGGACTGAACCTCCTTTTCCCTCAGATACCCTCTCCACTCAGGTTTGCTCTGCCATTCTTGTGAGTCCCTAAAAATGCTTTAAAACTTGTTGGCTTCAGCTGGATGACACCTGCGTAGTAAGAGGTTCTTGTTGGAACTGATTGTTACGCTATACCTTAGAGGCCATCCACTTACAGACATTAAGAAATTAATCAATTATGCAAATTATAAAGTGTCAGTGCATTAAATATTATTTCACCATCTTTATTAAGAAGGCCCCAGTTACCAATTTCTGTCAGTAGTGTTACTCAGAAGGTGTGTAAATACCCTGTTTTTTTCATGCAGCCTGTTCATGTTAATTTTCAGGTCTGTGCCGAAGTTCATGAAGAGGATGAAAGTCCCTGACTACAAGGACAAGAATGTCTTTGGTGTGCCCCTGATAGTTCATGTCCAGAGAACAGGGCAGCCTCTTCCCCAGAGCATACAACAAGCCCTGCGCTACCTACGGAGCAACTGTCTAGACCAGGTAGGAGCTTCACTCCTACCTCCATGGACTTGTTGGTTTTTTCTGAAAAAACACTTCAAGCAAGCAACAGTCAGCATTTTTGTGCCAGGATTATTTGAAGATTATTATCTCTCATGCTGGGCCTCAGTCTCCTCTGGTGATTTGATAGTTGGTGCCAAAACTAAAAGTTTTCCATTTTGAGATTTGTATCCAGCTAATCTATTAAAATTTTGTAGCTGTAACAGTCCTGCTAATTTGTATACCACAGTCTACTTCAAAGAACATTTTGATATCTTCATGTATATTGAAAGAAACCTGGGAAAGGATCAGGACTCCCCACTTGTACATGTATCTGTACTGCTTATGCTTGACTGTTGCCATTGAGGGTTAACTGCATTCACCATTTCACAAGATATAGTACAAAAGGTTTTATTTACTTAGCAAAGACAGAAAAGTCCAAGAATAGAGAGCAAACTCAGCAAAATATTCCAAGTATTCTGTTGACAGAGTCAGATATATCCAGATAGTTAGGTCAGCAGGGGTTCAATGCCAAAGCCATTATGGTACGTTGCCTTTTATAGTGTTCTTAGCTACAACAAGCCAGCTGGGACACCCTCATGCTCAAAGTATTTCAGATTTTTTTTTATTCCCTTTAGCTACAGAGGGACATACTAATCATGTTTTTACTGTTCTTCCCCTAAGGATGAGGATGTATATTTTTATGAGCATAGGACTGGGAGAAACCCCCTGGCTGTTTATGTTCAGTCCTCTACTGTTACTGACCTCATGTGATATGACCTCTTTCATAACTGCCTTTAGATAGTTGTAAGTTCAAAAGGAGCAACCAGCACTTTGCTCTGCAGACTTTGCTGCTTTCTGAGCACATGAAAAGGGTGGAATTAGTCTATTTTGAATCTTCACATTTTCTAATCACCATTCTGTTTGCTGTTCAGGATTTTTGTTGGGTGACAGTCATCTTCCCCAAAACTGATATCTGAAAATTAAAGGCATTCCAGTGAATCACAACCATTTCCCTTTGCAGCCAGTGGGAAAGACAGAGGTCCTTCCTGTCAGTTCTCTCTGGAAAGGGATCCTGTAGTGGTCAGACCTTGACATCTAACTGCACAGTGTTAAAGTGAGATGAGATGAGTTCTGCCAGCCATATGCAGTGCAGGAGCTGAGGGGTGGGATGAACAGCTTGTCAGAAATTTATTGAGAGAGGATGAAAGGGAAGGATGCATGGAGACAAGTAGAAGTGATATATTCAGGAGCTAACATGCCTGGTTGCCACAGTGCTCATCTGGGTTTGTGCACTAAGCTGTGGAAAAGCTGTGGAAAGCCAGTGTAGGAAGAAAAGTGATGCAGCAAGCCTGGAATTAGTGATGAGATTGGAGGAGGAGATGCCCAAATAAGAGACACAGGAGATGTATGGATAGGGATGGACTTGTCAGCTAAGAAGCAGAGCCAGAGAAAAAAGAGAAGAGAGAGGATTAAGTGGGGAGAATGTAAAAGGGAGTACAAAAGAGAAAGAAAAAGCTCTTGAGAGACTTGAGGCAATTAAAGGTGTTGGAAGCCTCAGACAACTCTCTGCTCCATTTGTGTTTATGGGCTGGGAAGCATCAGAGCTCTGTGAATGTCAGTTCAGCTGTGGTTTCTTCTTAGAGTAAGATTGGGAAAATACTTATTTAAAAAAAGAAGGAGGAGAACTACAAATTGGCGTCCTTTAAAATATCTTTTCTCCAAAAACCTTTCTAGGCAAAAACATTCCAGGCAGTTCAGCTCCTCTGCTTTACAGTTACTCCCTTTGTTCTCATTTAATTCAAAGTCTGCTAATGCCTGGACAGAGACCTGGGTAACCTCAGCCTCTTGCTTATGTGTCTCTCCTGTGCACTGCAGAAGGTGGGCTAGAGTTTAGAACAGGTGCCAGAGCTTCTACTGCACACTCTTGGTAAAGTTGTGGTTGCTCTAAACCATTGCAAAGTCTGGCTCCTGCCACTGAAATCCCTAAACTGGCATGAGGAGCCCCACAGTTACTTGTAGGATATGTAATTCAGTTTCACTTTATGAAGGAGAAACTGCTTTGCCTTTTCCAACTACATCTTTATTTCTGTCATGCATCAGATGGCTGCTTGTAGGGAAGATGATCCACACAGCATGAGGATTGTAAAGAGATTGGGGCAGACTAACCTCTGGATTTATAGTCCCTTTTTATTTACAGAACAAGTCTGTAATACTGCATAACAAAGCCTAAAACATCTTTTTCTATTGAGTGAAGAACTCTTTTGATTAATTATTAATTTTTTGCATTAATAAAGAAAAGGGAAATAAGAGTTTGGATAAATGTCTTTAAACAGAGATCAAGAGCAGTAGAATGATGTGCAGCTGGAGATTGCATGGGTGAGATTTGACATCCGACCTCTCAAATCAGACTTAGCTAGAACTTTTTAATGGTTGTTTGTACCAGCAAGGACACTTTTCATCAAAAGGAGAGAACTGAGCTTGTGGTCTGACATTTATCTACCACAAGCCAGAACCTTATTTTTTGGACAGAATTAGCAAGTCTGTCTTCTTCATCTTCAGCACACATTTCTAAGAGGAAAAGGCATTTAAAAAGAAGAAGAGAAAGGGAAAGGGAAAACCAGATGAAAAGAGCTGGATGTTCTTTCTTGTATGCTGTTGTCAGGAAGAAGAGCAGAGCTTCACTTGGGATCATAAATACAGAACACAGGGCACACTCCAGTTCTCTACTTCCTGTACATAAATTTAGCTCTCAAGTGACACTAAATTCATCAGTAAGAAGACACAGAAGAGCTGCCTCACAGCCAGTCTGGTGCAGCAGTTCCTCTCCATCTAATTAATTAAATAAATATAGCCCCTCACAGAGCTGTGATCTGTGTAATTAGTGTCACGAATGTGCAAGTTAACTGCGGTCCTAAATACCCTCCGGGTGGGCATGAGAGGTGTTCTAGAGAGAGGAGGGTCCTCTGTGAACTCTGTGCTGCTTCTTGCTCAGAAGTAAGGGGAAGAAGGCCAGAAGGCGTTATTCCCTTGCCTTTACTGTTGTTTGTTGATGGACTGTGCCATGCAGGAAGCTGCACAAATCACCAGTGACACCAGAGACAGCAACCACAGAGGAAAAAGGGTCTGTAATTCCCAACTGGAAATGTGTCTTTCCCATAGGTTTCTCTCAATGTTTCACCTTTTTCCCTGCACAACTGAAGGGAAAACAGTTAGCAGTGAACAGTTAACAGAAAACAGTGTTAACAGCGTTAACACGCTTCACAAATGAAACACTGTAAACTCACTTGGGAATAAATAATGTGGTTGAGGCCCAGGAATTCACCCCAGGGGGAATTCCTCGGGTGGAGAAGGACAAGAAAGGGCAGCCTTGCCTTGAAGGCATCATTTGAAGAATTACCACTTCCTTTCAAAATAGAAAGCAAACAGGATAAAAGTGTATCTTAATGACACTGCCCAAGTAATCCCTCCGTGGCCCCCACTCTTGAACTGGATTTCTCAGTGGGATTTGGGAGAACTCTTGGAAGCAGAGAGCATGAAAGGGGAAAAATACTAATCTTTTGCCACAGCATTTATTACTTAGCTAAGCATGAGCATATTTTCTTGTTAGTCTTCAAAATATATACCCAAATAATCATGAGGGGCCAGATTCTCAGCTGGGGTAAATCAACAGACAGTCACCCAAGCCAAGCAAGCCAGGCTGACTTATATCAGCAGAGCATTTTGCTTAAACTTCTCAGGCAGCAGAGAAACCACAAGGCACTCTGAACTGTCTCTCTAGGATGGGACAGAGAGCAGCAGCATTATTAACCCCTGCAGTCCTTCTGTGGGAGCCTGTGCTCGCCTGCGAGACTTGCAGGACCATCAATTGCATTTGCACATTTTCCTCCTTCTTGCCGAGAGTGAAATAAGCAACGCAAGCTTTGGTCATGATCCAAGTCCCCACATATAATGTATATCCCACATATATATTCTTCAAGTGCCGCTTTCCCCTTTCCTAAAGTCAATATGGTACATTTTTAGGTGGGTCTGTTTCGGAAATCTGGAGTGAAATCCCGAATCCAGGCCCTGCGCCAGATGAACGAGAGCTCCCCAGAAAACGTCAGCTATGAGGACCAGTCAGCATATGATGTGGCTGACATGGTCAAGCAATTCTTCAGGGACTTGCCAGAACCCCTCCTCACAAGCAAACTAGGAGAGACTTTTCTGCACATCTATCAATGTAAGTTGATATTTCTACATATTTCTGTTATTATAAACAATTAGAAATTGTTACATAGTAATATACTGTGAATAATTTTGGCATGTTAATACCGGGTATGTTTCTTTCTGCTAGCCTTTGAGATATAAAAAACCCCTCTGCTCTCAAAATCTTTCACTAACAGGTCTTTATAACCACATAAACATTTCAGTGTCAAATTTAATGGAAAGACAATGTTCGTACCAGCCTCACAATCAGAAAGAAGACAGAACAGACTGCTGGACACAAAGAGCATGAAGACTCATATTTTTGTCAGATTTCTTTAAACTGTGGGTCCATTTAATGCATTTATATCTCAATATAAATGAGTCTTCTGAGCATGGAGAAGTGGTACTTGACCATGAGAATATGTGTCTCTGTAGTCCCCTTCCCTTGCTGTGACTTCTGATTATATGTTTTTTTCATAGTAGTCAGTAAAATGTACATGCAAAAACAAGCTGCCTTCATGTAGATCATAAGCTCTATGTAAAGAACTCATAGAGAAAGAAAGAAACCAGGGGATTTCTTCTTTTCTTTCCAGCATAAGCAATCTTCAGAAAAATCTGAGATGCATCAGAATAATGAAAGTCCCTGTGAATCAGGAAATTACTGTGTATCTCTTCTCCAGACTGAGGGAGAAATAAACAGTGAGGAAAACACTGAACAGCCAGAGGAATTTGAGTTTTTTTCCTGACAGTGTCCATTATGAGGGCCATTCAGCCAGCACTCTGGCAGATGCAGCCAGCCTAAGCCAAATAATTGGAAGCACTAAAGAGAAGTGTGTCTAGTCTTTTCACTTGCAGACGTTTCAGCTGCCAAAACAATAGAAAGCCATTTTAAAACACTGTGTAATCCCAGTGCTTAAGAATCTCAGATACTTCCGTTGCTTCCCTTTACTGTAAAAATCTGTCTGTGGCATGCAGTCACTAATGAATTTACCATCAGTGTCTGTAGCTGGTAGAGAATGCTGGACTCTGCATGTGAGAGACAGCACTGCAAATAAATTCAGTGGGTTTGGCTGTACGTGGTGTCTTGGGACACAAGTTAACTGCAAGAGTTGGTGCCCAGCCCTGGACCATCATTTCCCCTTCTCCTTTCCTGCTCACAAGTTGTCTGCCTGCACACACATTAATAAACTTGTTCAGAAAAGCAACAGGAATTCTGGCTGCTAATAAAATGGCAGTCACAATCATTTCCATGGGGAGGTGGCCAAGGAGAAGATTATCCACTGCAAGGACATGTTCTGCATGTCCTTGGAAACAAATGACTTCTACACTATTGCTTGATGAAAATTGGGGATGTCTCTTTGCACAAAAGAGACTACAAGTAAATTACCCTCTTGCTACAGGAAAACAGAGAGGGCAGATCCCAGTGGCATCAGCATAAGCAGGTCTGTAGCCAGAAGGGCTCCCCTTTTCCAAGACATGAGGCTGAATGGGGAAACGTTGATACCAGCCAACAAAAAATATAAAAAGAGGCATGTGCTGACTCTGTAATGTCTGTGTGATGCTGCAGCAGGAAATCTGAAGAACTTCTCTTTCAGAGAGAAGGGGGAAAGATGAGTTAAGATTGCTAAAATGCACTAGGAGTTAAAGGTTTTCAGAAAGACTTGAGGATGAGTCTCTTTAAACCAAGGTAGGAACAAGAAAAAATGGGCTCTGTAGGCATCAGAAAATAATGTTTGGATTAAGAATGAGTAGCAAGGATTTTTTTTTCCATATGACCAACAACAAATATATTTTTCTGTTTCAGACAGTACTGACAAAATTCCTTTCACAGAAAGAAGGATGTTGAAAATTTCTGGGACACCAATTGTACTTTGTAACATCTGCAATTAAACTAATCTGTAGCTGAGACTTTTTCTTGCCCTTTGTTCTGTTTAACAAATTGTTAATGTGAAGTTAGGAAGTATTTTCCTCTCCTAGTGTATTGGCAGGAAATTTCTGATTTTCTGGGACTCGCTGAAGTTATTTTTTCATATATCCAAGACCTTTTTCATATATCCAGAATGGCTTGAATTGCTGTAACACATAGGATTTGGGATGAGATTATTAGCAGTCTATATGGCATACCATTGATGAAACTTTCAACATTTTCCTAAAACTCACAGTTGTTTAATGTTTACCTGTGACTTGAAGCACTGGCTGATCTTCTGCTTCATATACCAGACCCATCAGAGCAACAATAAAGGGAAGGGAGGGCTTACCAGAAGGTGTTGTGGGAAGAAAAGATACATGGCATGGATTTAGCAAAGGCTCCCCTGACTTCTTTGAAAAACCTTGCTGCTTTCAGAAGCTTTAGAAGTATTGAGCTGTGTTCATTTTGTCTTTCATGTCTGAAAGCTTTTAAAATAAAGTGCTTGTACAAGGCTAGCAGTCAAATTTTAAAAGCTGGCTGTTCCCTCTACTGTAAATCTGCTTTTGTTCTTCTTCCACTCGATTACAGAGAGTTTGTAATACCCAGAGGAGGACTCAAAGTCCAAACTGAGAGAACGTATGGTAGTTCTAGAAATGAATCTGTCTGAGGTGCTATTTAAGCATTTCCACTACTTCTTTCATTAAACTCTTCTACAGTTTAGGACACAAATCTAAGTATTCCCAAAGCTTCCCTAAGACAAACTTCTGTCTTGCCAGGGGACAAAGAAAACCTGAAAATACCATTTAAAGCTATGAGTACTGAGTACTCTTCTCCCTTCATAAACTTCAAATGAAGCCCAGTGTCTTTCTTGGGAGCAACCCTTCAAACAAACAGAGAAATGCCAAACACTGATGAGGGAAGCTGTGCTTTGTGGAGGAGCAGAAGGAGGAGCAGATCAGGACCAGCTGATCTTTTCCCCTTGGTCTCCTGTCATCTGCCTCTTCACAAAGCCATTGCTAAGGTGAGAAGACCTCTGTGAGTCAAGCATTAACCCAACACTGCCAGGTCCACCACTGAAACACGTCCCTAAGCACCACCTCTGCGTGGGGTTTGAGCACTTGAGGGGACTGTGAATGTCCGTGGTAACTTTATCTCTCTGGCTCCTTACCTGACCCGACAACTGACCCCTGGACGTCCCTTGCTCCCTGGCAGATGTCCCCAAGGAGCAGCGGCTGCAGGCGGTGCAGGCGGCCATCATGCTCATGGCCGACGAGAACAGGGAGGTGCTGCAGACCCTGCTCTGCTTCCTCAGCGACGTCACCTCCGTGGAGGAAAATCAGATGACTCCCATGAACATTGCTGTTTGTCTGGCCCCTTCCCTCTTCCATCTCAATATAGTGAAGAAAGAAAGCTCTCCAAGGTATGTTTCTTCTCAGCATTATAAATAGTCACATCCTGAATACAGAGTGATACTTTCAGTGGTATGCAGGAAAAATTTTCCAAGCCATCTGCTTTCCAGCACACATTAAACAGGGCATGGCTTCAGTAAGAGGGGAAAACCCCTGCTGCAGAGCCAGAAGCACACTTGTTTTCACAAGCCCAGCAGGCATTTCAGGTTGTCTGTTGTGAACATGTAGTGCCTGCTTTCCATGTGGAATTTTCAATGGGGCACTAGTGAGTTTTGCATGAGTAATGTTGACTTCTGTAAAGGAAAAGGGGTTGATTTTGCTCTGGTTGAAGTCAAAGATTAACCATGTTTTTTAAAGGATTTTGATATATAGATTTTCAATGAGTAATTTTTTTTCACTTTCCATTTACTGTCTACATTCTGCCATTCAGGAAACAGGGTTTATTTCAGGCCACGTTAAAATTGTAACATGGTGAGTGTAGACTAAACAGGGCATAGCCAGGCTAAACATTAGTGGTCCCTCTTGACTTTTTTCCCTGCCATCTGGTTCAGAATAGACTGAGATTCTTGGTCAAGTACATGTGTAACCCGTGTCTGAACAAGGTCTTTCAGAAGTAACAATGTAAACCACTTTACATCACGTCTGTTAAAAATCCATTTCAAAATGTACAACACATCATGCAGGATATGCATAACCTTTCCTGCTTTTACCTTTGGCTGAGCAATATTTGAGGTAAACATTTTTCCTTTAAAAAAGCCCCAACAGTTTGAGCAGTCTTGTTGATAAATAGAAGCTAAAGATAGGGGTTTTTCTCTCTGATGTTGGGAGTATCCTGCTGGTTTTTGCTTTCATATTAAAAAGATTCAGCTCTTTACCTGAGATACTGAATTCAATTACAGAGTAATACAGAAAAAATATGCAACAGGGAAGCCAGATCAGAAGGACCTCAGTGAAAACCTGGCAGCTACTCAGGGACTTGCTCACATGATAATGGAATGCAACAAACTTTTTGAGGTGAGTGAGAGACTCAAACGGCATTATTCATGGCCACATAATGCAGCACCCTTTGAAGTATTTATGTTTACGCTTATATTTTCTGTCTTGTGTTAACTCAGAGATTGGTGCCTCACGTATTTGTAAACTTGCTTCATCCAAAGTTTATTTATCTCATTACTTTATGGCGGTTCCCTTTTAGTATTCAAAAGATGCAGGGTAATTATTCTGTGACAGTTTTCAACCCAAACCAGTGGATTAGGAAATTTTAGACTAATTCAAATCAATATCTGCTAGTGTAAAATTTTATTACAATGCTTTTAAGGCCTCAATTAAAACTTATTCATCTTAAAAATAATTGCCTTTACACTTTATTTCTGTGTGTCGTGCAATAAAGTAAAAATCACACAGAGACCTGGAGTCATTCCTGCAGCTACTTACACTGCAGCTGGAGGAGAGCACATGCTCATATCTTCTTTCCCCAGAAGCACAAGGCAATATTTCTGAGGGCTAAAGGAGTAACAGTGGGGCATTGACATCCAGTTGATCAGTCTAACACGGTTCTGCTTGAGTAGTGCTGTTCAGAGCCATGGGCAGTTTCATTAGACTACTTTGATGTTTCATCTTGCATAAAGACGGAAATTGGTGTGCATATTGCAGATCCTAGGCTGGAGCAATTGGATGCTGAATGGTCCATCGGCCTAGAAACATATTGTCTTAAGGAAAAGTTCTCAGTAGGAGATTTTCCCTGTGTGATTTCCCTCCCTTCTGTGGCACAGGTCCCACACGAGATGATCACCCAATCCCGAAACTCCTATGTTGATGCAGAAGTGCATTCTCCTACCCTGGACGAGCTTGGGAAACAAGTGGAGGAGGAAGGAGGGAACTATCAGATGTACCTAGAAAATCTCATGCAGAATCTCCAGAAAGAAGCAAAAGAGAAATTCAAAGGATGGGTCACATGTTCGAGTGTAGAGAACACAGAACTCGCCTACAAAAAGGTAATTTGGGGAGACATGAAAGAAGCAGTAAAGAAACCAAAGCAAAATGCAGCTCGGCTCTGGGCCACCCTGGCATGTTGTATGGCAAAACTCACACCCTTCTTTTTGGCAAGGCACTCTTTTATTATTATTTTTTTAAAAGATTGCTGAAAGCAGGTAAAATGTAATGTAATAGTGATTCAAGTATGAGATTCCAGAAAAAGGCACAGAAAGAAAGCTGGGGTCTCCAAAATAGATCAAGTGACACAGCAAACAACACAATCAGAGAGTGAGCTGAGATGTTAAACAGCAGAGAACATTACCTGGGCATGCTCTTTGACTGGGGGACATGAAAAGTTTCTGACCAGTTCTTGATGTTTGCTAGCAGTTTGGAGAGCACAGCTAGAACATAGGTAATTACAAAACTTCTTCAGGCTCTCCTATGCTTTTTTAAGCAGGCCAGTTTTACCCCTGATCCTTTTGTCCTTTTTTCATGCAGATTTTTGATACTGCAGTTTTTATTAAAGTTTCTGAATTTGTTTTAGGCTCCATCACTTCTTCAGAGAAAGCCAGACCACTGCAGTGAGACAGAGGGTGCTGCAGGGTCCCTGCAGAGAGTGGAGTTCAGGGCTGCTGCAAACTGAATAGCAAAGCAGAGGTCTCCAAACCAGCAGCAGATAGCAAGAGGAAGGGATGGATTAGGGGTGGGTGACACTAATTAGGCAGGAGAAGAGCAATGGGAGGAATGTGAGATCTGCATGGTGAGGGGGCAGGAGGCAGCATTACCCCAGCTTGGGCAAGTGCAACCCCTCTGTCAGGGTGAAGAAATTGCAGTTTCTGTGGTTTGTAGCCAGCTTCTGTGAGTGACCTCTCCGGGGGGACTGTGGGAGGTTGGGGGGAGAGTAACAGGGCTCAGGTGGGAGCAGGATGTGGGAGATGGGAGAGAGGGAATAAAGGCCTTTATGGCTGGTGGTCAAGGACCTGTGAACTACAGAGGGGACTGGGAGTCTGGGGCTCCAGGGCAGGGGAAATGGGGAACTGAAAGCTTTGGGGAGAAAGAATTACAACATTAAGTAATTAAAGGTGGGAGGTGTGGAAGGTGGGTTTCTGGGGAAACAGTCCTGGATCTGTGGGAGGTACTAGAGGTTTCAAAGTAGTGACATTGGTATATGAGAACGGTAGGGTAGGGAAGGGTTAGAACAGCAGGGCTTGCAAGATCGAGTGATTACAGTTAACTGGGTTACTGCCTGAAATAGGACACCTAAAACCATGCAGAAAAGCTGGATGTGTGCAATCTAGGATATTCACCTTGTGCAAAGCCCAGCACTTTCTGCTCCCCTTACTGTAAGCTGTGGAGGTGTTCCAAGAAACAGGATTTGTGAGCAAGGAGGAGTTAGCAAAAAGTCTGTGCTCTTTGAAAGGTGTTTTTCCAACAACTCCCTTGCAGCTATTTTGAGGAGCAAACATCTGTGTACCTGACACATAACTGAATCTATGCATGTTCTGCTCCCCCAGAATTAACCAGGAGGGTTCATGAACCCTCAGTCCCAGGCAGTGTATAAGATTGCCTAAGGCAGTTGCTTTATTTCAGCCCAGGGTTTCAGTCTCTCATCTTTTTTTTACTTCTGCAGACACATATTCATCATTACATTTAGGATGTTTGGACTTGGAAAAGTGTCTGTCACGCCAGAAGTAATGCAGATCCTCACTGGCACTATGGGAACTAGTCCAGATATATTCTGTTGTGAGAGCAGGGTAATGAATCACTTCAGATTTCCATCCAGGACTAGTAGAGCAGCAGCAATAGCAATAATAGTAATGATTAGCAGGGAAATATGAATGCTCTTAAGCTGAAGTCAGACACACACACTGAGATTTTGTCCTCAGTTATCATCTGCTGAACATAGGCATGTAAATTACCAGGGTTTGTGTTCTTGGCCATTCCCAGGTTGGGGATGGGAACCCACTAAGGCTTTGGAAAGCCTCAGTTGAAGTTGAAGCCCCCCCATCAGTTGTCCTGAACCGAGTGCTGAGAGAACGTCACCTCTGGGACGAGGACTTCCTGCAGTGGAAGGTGGTGGAGAGCCTGGACAAGCAGACAGAAGTTTACCAGTATGTTTTGAACACCATGGCTCCTCACCCCGTCCGAGACTTTGTTGTTCTCAGGTAAGCTCAGGGAGGTTCTCTGGTACCTTTGCCTCCTGCAGTGCATAAAGAAGATCTGGACTTATCTCAACCTTCACATCTGTGTAATTGCTCTCCAGGAACTCTACTTCTGGGCAGCAGTGTTGACTTCTCAAAGTGAATTAGTCATACACCTACAGCATGCTGACCTTTTCTCTGATGTAATTTGAGCAGCACATACTCCTGAGGCCATAAATACAATTTCTTCCTCAGAACAGATGTCTGATAATAGCTGCTCTTCTCTTTTAGCTTTGTTTGTTGTAAAAACAGCGCAAATAGAACCCAATTGTTTTTTACGCTGCTTTTGCTGTTCTCTGGGGAATGTTTGATGTTCAAGAGCCAAATGTTTAGAAGAGAAGATAGTGGTGCTTTTAAGCTAAAGCTGTTATACAGTGTCTATATAAGTTATTATCTTAAATTTTCAGTTGGAGTCTTTGTAAATGAAGAAATGCTGATCCATAAAAATCCTAGTGTGGAAATGAACAGGAAGAGGCAGTAAATTTTCTTCCAGGGGATGACTTCTCTCAAATAAATGTATAGCTGTGTATCAATATTCTACATTCAATCCCAGTTCTGCCATTGTCTATCTGCCTGTACAGAACAGTCAAAAGAAACCCTTCTTCTGTCTTTGAAATCCAGGCCTTTGCTTGCTAGGAAGTATTGTGGAGCTGCTGACATATTTCACTTACAGGGTCAGTCCTACAGTTATTTATTGTAGGACGATTTTGTGCATTCCTGCTTTTGGTCCCTGCTTTCTTTGATTGAAATGATGTGCTAGAGAAATACAAAGCAGTTTTGACAAAGGAAGGAGTACAGGGAGTCAGAATTGTATTAAAGGAAATGAAGATTGAAGGAAAAAGATGGACCAAATAAAATATAATTACAAAAGTACATCCCTTTTATGAACTTTAGTAGTCTCTTAAAGGATGACAACATGCAGATATTGTTGGTATAAGGGAAGACTTACTGGAAATCTTAGGGGAAGATTTAAAAAATGCTTTCTTTAACCAGTTCTCCCATTACTGTATTTCCTTTGCCTTACCACAGTATACTGGGCTAAATTAAATATTTTATAATCAAATATTATATATTTTATATATCTATCATTATTTTATAAATAATCTTCTTATATAATGTCATTAGCTTGAGCCAGTGATAAATTTGGCCCTCTGCATGGCACCGGGAAGATGGTCTGTGAGCAGCAGGGAGGTTCTGATGGCCGTAATTTGGTCCTCTCATTTGCCACTTAGTTCACTATTAGGTTCCTGGTGGTTTATGTTCTTTAAAGACCTGCTGTGCAGTCACATCAGTTAAAGGAAAATCCTGCTATCGAGTTCTCATTCTTTTCATTGACCCAGGCAGAATGACCCCCAAGGACTGAAATACATATCATAAAAATGAATCCTGGTGGGTTCTTAAGGGCTGAAAACAGCCATCAGGCAGATCTGTCAGATTCTGTTGTTTATCTCTTTTGATTGATGTCATTAAGTCTAGAGCAAGGTTACCCAGCAATACCGCAGTCAATTTGATACCTTATGATTGGTGGGAAGTGAACAGTGAAATTATAATACACCTCTGGGGACATGAATAAATATATTTTAACAGATGGCAATTTTTTCCTTCTCAGTCAAACTTTGGGCTGTGAAAGGATCAACTTAGTTGATCCCTATTTTTTCAATGTGACAGTCATAACAAGGGGATTAGGCTCCCTAGAGAAGACTCTGATGGTAAGAGGAGAGGAGAAATGTTTCATATGCCTGGGATATGACACAGCTCTCAGCTGCCCTGCACAGGCATCACTTTTATTAAAGAATCCACAAGTGTTTCATGTCCATTAAGTATGACAGCATTTTGGTGAGTTAGGTGTCATGCTGGATTTTACTACTGTAAGGTATTTAAAAAACTACTGAAACTGGCCTAAATCCATATGACTGGGAACAGGAAACCAAAGTCTTCTGAAATCTCTGGGACAGAGATCTTTCCACTTCCCAAATGGCCCAGGGAGTGCTGGGTAGTTACCAAAATGATGTGGGCACATCCAAACACTGTGCAGGCACTTGCAGGAGGTGCTTCAGCATTTCTCATACTGGATCTCAGCTGTGATTTCCTTCTCCCATATGTTTCATCTGCCAAAATAGCTCATCAATTTTGTTAATGCCCAGGCACATGTAAAACCTTCTGGTCAGGATCTTCCTGCAGTGTCTTGAATAACAGCTCAGTTTTCATACAAGGAGAATGCAGAATGTTAAAATTATGTGCTGAAGACCAAACTTCAACAGTCCTTGAAAGCAGATTACCTGCTAAAATATGATACTTCCCAAGGCAGCATAACCCCTGTCTCAGACAATCCACAGCAGGATGATGCATGTTGCACAGCACAGTGGGAATTTCTCATTTCTTCCCACAGCATAGGAAAGAGCACAGACCTATCCTCTGAGATTCAGTGCAGATGAGAAGTGAGACACAAGGGTATGTAGAGAATGCTTACAGAACAACAAAAAAATCTTAAAGTCTAGGAATCTTGAACTTGGTGGAAAACTTCTCCATGTAAGAGAGGCTAGAAACCTGGGAGAGGAAAGAATTGGAAGGACATTTTATTTTTAATACAGACACCCTTGAAACATATTCTGGGTATGAGTGAGGATGTCTGCTGTACTAAACTGCATTTCTTGTTCTGTAAGCCTGCATGGGTGCAATGCACAGTTTCAGCTTTTGCTGGATGGCTTATCCTCAGTCTTTCTCCTTTCCAAAACTTTTGTCTGACTGCAAAAGGCTCTATCATGCCCTAGAATACTGATGGCTACAAAATACTCCTGTGGACAAGCAAAATGTCTCCACCTGGAACCACATAGATGGGTGGCCATTCCACATGGCCATGAAACTCTACCAGGGACTCCTTGGGAGTCCACCAGCATCGCAGGCAACAAGGATGGGCAGACAAGGAGACTGTAACTTCAGTTCTGGTTCTTACTCATGGGCCCAAAAGTTTCATTGCTAATGTGATTCCGTCTTTTATCCGTCCCTGCAGGACATGGAGGACGGATTTGCCCAAGGGGATGTGCATGCTGGTCGCCATCTCTGTGGAGCACGAAGAGGCTCCTCTCATGGGAGCTGTGCGAGCCATCGTCATGGACTCCCAGTACTTGATAGAGCCCTGTGGCTCAGGGAAAGCCAGGCTGACCCACATCTGCAGGATTGACCTAAAGTAAGTATCCCACCTGCACAAAGCAGTGTCCATTCAGCAGGACAAGACCCTCAAGCTCAGATGCTGGGAGCAGAGGGCACGGTTAGGGTAGCTTTGCTGCTTCGCAGTTTTCCTGCAGTCTCCTCTCCACTCAGAGCCTACCACTGTTAGAATGTGGTCTTAGAAACAGAATCTGCTCATTTGATTACTGCAAGGGAGACCTTCAGAGTACACTTAAAGAGACAAGTATTTGAATGGCCACGACCACCGTGGGCCGTGCGGAGCAGGAAGCATGGCAAGCACGTTCCTGTGGGGCATGTTTCTTGAGTAGTTTTGTTTCTCAATAATTCTCTTTTCATTTCTTCAGAGGACATTCCCCAGAGTGGTACAACAAAGGCTTTGGACATCTGTGTGCAGCAGAAGTTGCCAGGATCAGAAACTCATTTCAACCTCTGATTGCTGAGGGACCAGAAACAAAAATCTGAGGAAGCATGGAGCATAAATCAGGGTCTGGCAAGGAACAGGAATACTGAAAGTAAAGGTCTGATTTAAGCTGCAGAAATCTGACCAGACCTGGGTCTGTACAAAGCTGAAAAAGGAATTTTATAGGAAAGTTCTTTTATTCTGGAGACTTCACCTTCCCCCCTCCCCTGCATCCACTCTATTAATTTTGATTATTGAACTAAACATTTCTTCAGAGAGCTTTTATTACTTTAAAAACAGATTATTGCCATTACTTGTATGTTACATAACTCTGGTATTTAAAGGCTTCTAAGAAGCATATTTTAATTGTAAATAAATAATGTACAGTATGTATATATTTATCTATATTCTATCTATATATATGTATATGTATAAATTAATTATTTTGTATATAACTCAGTGCAAATCACTTGCATCAGTTGGACCTTAAGTGGACCTGTCACTTGTTTCTTAGTGTGTCGCTGCTACATAAGCTGTGTTTGCTGTTATCACAGAGCTACCAGGCCTAATTTGTGTGATAACAAACACCTGTTCCCAAATATGTTTTGTGTTTGTGTGTGCCATGAGATGGTACCTAGAAATAAATGTAGGAAGAATTACAGGAACTAAGGAAGAAGGAGGTTACAGTGCATTTAAAAATAATGAGAAGGGAATCAGTCTCACCAAATAAAATACATGGAGATGCATCTGAGACAGACACTGTGGAGGCCATTTATGTTCAGCTGCAGAATTGTGACTTTTAGCAGAAGTCTCTTTAGTGTTGAAAACTTACCTGTTGCCTTAAATGACTGGTGTCTGTCAGTAGAGACCTCACTGTGTGCAGTGTTCCAGGTAACTGCTCATCCTCGGACAGCACAAGGTAATGCTGTATGTCCTGAGATGGCTGAAATCAGACTGGTAACTTATTAAGCTGTAAATTAATATTTTTTTTGTAAGCATTTTGCATTTTGTCTAGGTTCTGAGTGTTTCTGTGTTCTTTCTTTCTCCCATAGAGATGGCTAATCCAAAGCAGGTTTTCCACATCCAGTGGACACAAAGACATGCAGATGAACACCATGCCTTTTAATATTCTTACTATACAAATAACTATGCTTTTTTAAGATTTTAAACACATCTTGGAGATTTAAAAGACTAAATAAATACTATTCTTGGAAAGATTGCTTTTATAGTAACAGCAAGCATTTTCATCTTATATTGTGCTGTTCTGCACGATCCCACCTCTGTAGGCATTGGTGGGAGCAGGATTAGGACTATGGGGAGTAGGAGCCATTTAAGCCTACTATATAATTTCATTTTCAGGGACCTATTATTTTGCTAATGGAAGAATGCTTTAAAAGTAATAATAATAATTTGTCTACATTGCCTTTGAGGCAGGGTTCCATTTTCTTTTTAACTAACCTATGACCAAAATGTTACTACATCTATGATTCAGTAAGAATGTACAAGCCTGTTAATACTGTTCTTCATTAATTGCATTTGTTCACTTAGACTTTATTTATTGCTGCATAAACCAGCAGAGTCACTCCAGCCAGTGTTTTGTTCCCTTCCAGCAAAATCCAGAAAGATTAGTATGAGTTGGATTAAGCAGGATACATTTCCTGTGTAAAGCTACAGCTTTGTGCCCCGATTCAATGAATGAGGAAGTCCTTTCAAAGCCAGAGATTTGAACATTCCCCAGGTGTGGGAGCTGTGCAGTGGACTGTGTTTGGTGACAGCTGCTAGAGCATGACCCCAGGTGCCATCCTGCACACACATGGGGGCTGTGCTGGCAGCACAGCTGTGGGAGCTCAGGGTGGACAGGGTGACCCAAGGTCACCCACAGTGCTCCAGCATGTCCTACTAAAGGAGCAGGACTCCAAAAAAGTCACTGTCGTCTTCACCCACGAGCTGTGTCACTCATGTTTTATTGTGCAAGGCCTAGGATCAGAGATGTTGGCTGCCTGGGAGCTCCTGCCTCAAGTTTATGGCCAACAATAGTTGCAATGTGCAACTACCACGAGCTTTAAGTCCTGCAGACAGGGGAGCACTCACGGGGGTGTTACGTGGCCATAGTGGGGTCTGGCAGTCACCTGCTGGCTGCAGGGCACCCCCACTGCCCAGGCTCAGCCTTCCCAGGAGCAAACAGTGCCTCCCCAGCTGGGAATGCCTTTCCAGAAAGCAGCACCTCCTCCCAGACGCCTGTGGCCATGGCAGCAGATTTCATGCCGGCTGTTTTCCAAAACATGAGCAATTAGAGTACTTCTGCTACATTAGTTTACATAAATAAATACAGCGGTGCCTCAGCACTAACAGGCACAGAATTTCTAGCCCTGGGAATGGCAGTGTCTGGCAATAAATAATGTCCTAAGGAAAAGAACGGGAAACCTGGACAGTGGTTTTATCCTGTCTCACAAGTCATTGCTCAGCTGGAAGAGGTCCTGTGCCATCTGCCACCCTTAGCAAGGTAGGGTTGTTTTCCTGCCCTTGCAGAAGTTCTGTCGTGAGCTTCTGGCATCTCCAAGCCATGTATTGTTGAAATAAGATTTCTTCAAAATGCACATTATGCCATGTCTACCATTCAGCTACCACAGTATTTTGTATTGTTACATTGATACATTATGATATTGCATTTTTAAATGTTATACTCATATCAATACCTCATATTTTTACCTCATCAGTTGGTATCAGTCATTAGTTGTAAATAAATAATTTCAGAGTTGAATAAATTTGCATACACTAAAGAATCGTGTTTATTTGTGCTCTTTTTTCATCCACTGGCTCAAGAAAAGTTGAATTTAAGCCCTTGTTTTCTTTATTGCAACCTGCTATACACTAAACTGTTCTGGTGTGGGACTTGGGTAATGACTGCAGGCTCAAAATTATATTGCTGTCCATTATACTTAGCCTGTAGTATCCTTATGTATACGTGAGCTTCTCCAAACTCAGCCCTGCTTCCGCATCTGCGTTCATGCCAATAATTTAGGTCTAGGTTCACAGGAGTGACTGGAGTTGGGTGAGTGCTGGGTTCACACTGTCAGACATCAGCCATCTCAAATCCATCAAGCCATTGCAAAAAAGGTATAGTGGCATGATAGTGACTTCTGTGGTTTGTCATACACATTCTACAGATGGATTAAAGGTTCCTTTGGATGGGTGTTGTGGTATAACCCCAGCTGGTATAACCCCCTCTCTCTATCCCTCCACCTGGAGGGACAGGGAAGGGAATCAGAAAGAGGTAAAACCTATGAGTTAAGAACAGTTTAATAATTGAAATAAAGGAAAATTATTGTTGTCGTTGTTGTTGTTACTAATAGTTATCGTTATAATCGTTATTATTGCTATTACTAACAACAACAACAACAACAATGAGATAAAAAAGAGGAATAAAATCCAAGAAACTCAAATGATGCACAATACAGTTGCTCACTACTCACTGCCCAATGCCCAGCCCATCCCTGAACAGCAATTGTCCCCCCAGCCAACTCCCCAGTTTATATACTGGTCATGATGTTCTATGGTATGGAATATCCATTCCATATCCATTCTAAGAATATCCCTTTGGCTTGTTTGGGTCCTGGCCATGTTCCCACCCATCTTGTGCAGCTCCTCACTGGCAGAGCATGGGAAACTGAAAAGGCCTTGACTTAGGGTGAGAACTACTTAACAATAACCAAAACATCACTGTATTACCAACATTATTCCCATACTGAATCCAAAGCACAGCACTGCAAAAAGAAAATGAACTCTATTGCAGCTGTAAGCATGTCATGTGCCTATATCACTCCAACTCTCTCTTGGCTTACTAAAAGAAGCAGAGTCTCAGAAAACAGGATGCTATGCAGAGTCAACTGTGAGAGACCATCTAGGAGGGGATAAGCCTTTATGTTCCTTCATTCAGAGAAAGCTCTGTATTAAAATTTGGATTGAAATAAAGCGTTTTTTTCCAAGTGTCTGCCATGGCAGAGATGGTCAGCTGTGTAAGTCCATCCTTTCTTGCAAAAAAAGTGCTGTATGTCATGTGCTCTTATTCCCATTTCTCCCTCCCACCCACTGCAGCAATCTCAGGGCAATGAGGTTGTCTTAACCTTAGCAGCACTGATGTTTCAGCTCCTGGTATGCACAGACTTTGTAGTGTTGAATTCTTGGGTGCCCATCCTCTCTACAACACGTTGCAGGAGTCACCAGCAGGGCAATCCCTCTGCTTGATGCATTTACACTGCAGAATCAGTGTCGCCCTCAGAGGATTTTGGCAGGCCTAAGAGGTGCTGCTCTTAGATGAGAGCACAGGCTGAGCACGCTGAGATGACAGTGAGGTGAAAATATTGGAATAAATATCCAGAAGACTGCTGGAGCCTGCCAATCAGATAGGAGAGGATGAAAACACATCCTGCTGCTCCAGCTCAGTCGTGATGTGAAAATGCTGGGGAGTGAACACAGACCTTGCCAGACAGAAAGCAGCATGACCCACTCCCAATCCCATGGGAATTCAGCATGATCATGTCATGGTCTCCTTGCCAGATGTGTGTCAGCCACAGCTGCACCTGGGCTAAATTTGGATGGGTGCTAGACCAGGCAGACTATTGTTACAATGCAGTTACACATCAGGCATCAAGCCACAGATTCATAACAAGGTAGCCGTTTGGATTTTCCTAAAATGTACATTTTAAATTGTGACCCTCAATATCCTGGGCCACTCAGCAATACAATGTAGAAAGCCAACAAGTCCCCCAGAGCAGCAATGGATGCAGAGCAGAACCCACTGTGCAATTGCAGGCTGCCCTGCTCCATTGTGCAAGACTGCTCAGCAAACACAAGGACGTGCGGAACTCAAGGGCAAACGCAGGCCAGAGCAGTGGGTCCGGGTTAATGAGTAAATGAGAGAAAATGTCACAACGCTGCAGAGATCTATTTGCCTGTCCTACATAGGTGATGTTGGGGAGGTCTCACACGCTTGAGATACCCTCCCTAACCCCACAGCAGGTCTCAGACACCAGAGCCTCTATGCCTTTCACAGAGGTCAGCATCTCTTGCACAGAAAGTAACCTGAAGGTTTCCACAGCTTCGACTCTGAAACAAGGATCTCTATCCCAATACTTTAGTACTGTCCTCCCACAGGTGGTTATTTTCTACTGCTCTTTCCACTGCCCGAGCCCAGGGTGCCCTCTGTCTCACTCAGTCCTTGCATGTCTGCCTTCTAACCCAGCCCAGCACGCACAGGAGGACACACCCTTTAGGGCAGGGCGACCATGGCCAGGTGCTCCCAGCTCCAGGTGCAACAAGGAATCAGTCATGGCCAGCCTGCCAGGGCTTGAGTACAGAATATCCTGTGTCCCACAACAGGGACAAAACACCAGGGTGAGGAGTCTCTCTGCTTCTCTTCAGGAAGGCCAGAGCACTAAAATACCATAAGCCTCTGTCCTGCTGCAATGCCGAGTTGGGCCTTTCCATCCTCTCCCAGGGATGAGAATCCTGCAAGATGGAGAGGCTAAAGGCAGTGAACTGCAGAGACTTGAACAGCAGTGTGTACATCCTTAGCAGCCATTTGCAAGGGGACAGGATGAGCTTCTGGCTGTGCTGGAGCTTCAACAAGAAAACACCTGGTTCCACTGCAAGAGCAGTTGCATGGAGCTCTGCTGTCAGCCAGCTACAGGATTACAGCTTATTTCTTAACCAAAATGCTGAACTCTGTAAAAGACACAAGGGAAGCCTAAAAGTACAGATTCTGCTCTTTCTCCTGCTCATAGCAGCTCCAAGCTCCACATGGCCACAAACACAGAGCCAGCATTTACTGCAGGGAGGATTTGCAACAGCTTGCGATTTATGGGAGCAAATTAGCTGCAGGGCCATCTGTCCTTCCCCAGACCACTGGCCTGCTCCTTGCTGGAATGACTGCTGTTCCTTGAGAGGATGTGTATTGAATTACTTACTCTTTCTTTTTCTCTTTTTTTTTTTTTAATTAAATCAGCGTGGGAACCACAGGTGGTGGAGCAGAGGACAGTAACTCTCTCAGCAGCAGCATCTGTGGGCCAGCAGTGCCCCACCCACCATGCATGTGGGACAGATGCTGACTGAGGGCAGGCTGACCCCCAGAGCCACCCAGGATCTGCCAGCCCACGTGGCCACCCTACTGCTCCCTGCCAGGCCTGCTCTTCATGGCAGCAGGATGTGAAACACCACAGCTGGTCTGGCTTGACACCAAACAGTGACTCCTTCTTTTGCCCCCAAACTCTTTAATTTTAGAGGTAGTCCAAAGCAGGAAGTTTTTATCAACACCAAAACCCCATACCTGTGCCTCACTCCTGGCCAACCAGCATGAGAAAGGAGCCCACCATGGCCAAAATGTAGTGCACTTTGGGTTCATGACTGCTCTGGTATTTTGCCCAGTGTTGTCTGGCGTCCAGCAGGATAGGAACTCAGAATTGGACCTATGAAGAGAACATACAGGATTTTAACTCTTTACCCTGGATTTCTCTTCCCCTCAAGAGTCGTGTTCCTTTTCTCCTGGCCCAGGGAGAAGAGATCAACAATGGCCTTAGCCAGGCTCCCAGAACTGGGCTCAACCCCATCTGTTGCTTTGCAAAAGAGGCAAAAAAAATGGTTTAGGAAACACTTCCCATTATTCAGTGGCTGTACTTTGGGATCCCAAGTGAGCAATGGGGCTGCTGGTCAGGAAGAACAAACTCTGCTGCTGCAGATGCATTGATGCAGTATTGGCAGAAATGCCAACATGCAGGGCACATCAACAGCTCCCTCTGTGGCCATGGGACACCCAGAACATCATCTCAGAGCCAGTTTTTGTCCTTCTTTCCTGTTTCCTACAAGGCTGGGGAGCCCAAGCCAGCCTGGCCACTAGCACAGCATGGATGCTCACCTTTGCCAACAGGGAACCCATCCACCTCATCATGGACAGAGACATCATGGAGAGAAGTCTCCAAGCCACCAACTTGAGGATGTGTTTTAATTACATCCCCTTCCCAAACACTGAACCATCCCCCATCCACAAGCATTGCCTGGGATGGGGTTCACTGCCTGGCCATGCTGATGCCTTGCCTTTTTAACCTATGATTGTCCTCATGTCCTTTTCTCCACAGCCAAGGAGGTGCCAGGACACTTGTAAAGTGTTGGGCAGTAACGTTCATGGCACTGCTGAAACCACCAGCAATGGAAAAGTTTGTGGTTATTATCAATACAAATAAAAATAAAGGTTGTAAATGATGACAATTAAAAGGGTATCACCGGGTTAAGGCAAAATGCAATATGGCCTCCTTGGCCTCCCAATATGTTTTGCCTTGGGCAACCTTTTCCAGCAATGGCTGGTATTTATCAGCAAAAAGATACAGTTATTGCATTTGGGTTTTTCAAATAATTGAGTAATTTAATCTTTTAAGTGCCTCTGAGCTCACTTGCTGTAATTAAAGACAGAAGATGAATGACTGAAGTACAAGAGCATTGGAGGACTTTAAAAATTAACATGTCCTTGACTGCATCTCCTGCTCATTTATGTAACGATGATCCCACATTAATATGACTAAACAGATAAAAGGAGAAAATAATAAGAGCTTGGTTGCATTATTTTTCTTCCAGCCCAATAACAATATATCATCAGCCAGAGGAATGTGCCCGTGAATACCAAGCAGGAGCAACCACGTGCTGCCAAGAGCAGGACCCCGTCGCCTCCTGCTGTGAGGTGCAAGGAAAGGCAATATCCGCTCACGGATCTCACAGCAATGTGGCAGATAAATGAGTTACAAATGCCTATAAAATTCACAATCTTGCATCAGAATTGGACTTAAAAGCTCAGCAAGTGCTGGGAGAGGCGGCTGCACCACTGGCAGTTTCCTTTATGAGCACTTATTTTCTTAGCTCTTGGAAATAAGACCCATCTAATCCTAGTGGAGAGGGGGAGGCAGAGGGGCTGCTGCAAAGTGAAAACTATCAGCAAAAAATCTGTGAGGCCTGTAAATGGCATTTTGCCTTCTAAGTAAGTGATACACCTTGACATACCTCTGCCACACCTTGGTATTTAGCTCCCCATTTCATAGCCCAAGTGTATATAAGTTTGTGCCCGAAGGGGGAAGAAGGGTGATGAGAGAGCTGGAGCATGTTCTGCCCCATTCTTCACACAGCACTAAGTGCCTGGGCCATGCATGTCCCAGACTGAAGGAAGAGCAGCCTTGCACCCCTCCAGGCATCCTCCAGGCTGCCCAGAGAGGCTGCAGTGTGCTGGGAAGCCCTCCTCACCTTCTTGCTCCCCTCCCTTTCCTGGCAGGGCACCCTACGGCCTCCAGCTCAACTGCACTATTGCCAGACTACAAAACTTTGTCACCTCGTAAAACTTTACAGTGCAGGTAGTTTATACCATTACACCTCTTGAACTGAACACTCAGCCAATTCACAGCTTCCTCTGGCAGGAGGAAAACCAGATTTCTTGGGTCAGGTGTTGTGTTTGTGCAGCCCTGCTGGTTTACAGAGCTGCTGAGGGCCTTTTACAGAGCCCTGAATGCAGAAGGCCGCCATGCACTGGCCAGCTCAGTGCCCAGAGCCAAACCACCATTTCAGCCAGGATCTCACCAGGACATGCCCTTGGCCCTGCTTTTCCTCCAGGCCCCAGCACATGTCCCACTTGGGAGGTCTTGCCCCAGCTTGGAAGTGCACCTCACAAGGCACAGTCCCAAGGGAAGCTCTGGCTTGAAAGTTCCTGAGAACCAAACAGGTGGGACTGAGAAGTCACCACCAAGGTGCTCTCCTCCCCTGCCAGGATTGATGCCATAAAAAAACATCAGGGAGAAGTCCATCATACATCCCAGATTACAGAGGAAATGTTAAAACTCACCCTTTCCCATAAAAACCAAAAAACCAGATGAACATAAAAACAAACAAACAAACCAAAAACCCCCAAAAGGGCTTTTGTGTGTTACTGTTAGTGAGGAAGAAACTGTTCCTACTAACAGAAAAGAACTAAGGCAGAAATGAATCCCGCTCACTCTGAACTTGCAGCATTTAGAAAACATCACTGCTGTAATTCCCACTGCTTTGCTCAGGGCTGGTGACTGACCACCCCTCCTGCACCTCAGACTCCCATGGGTCTCCTAGTACTTGGGCCAGATTTGGATGACCTCAAGACAGCTGAGATCAGATAATGAGGCTTCACCATGTTGTGAGTAATTCTTGTGACAAGAAAAAGGCTTTTGACAGTTCAATTCCTTATGCAGGAGGTGTATCATTGAAGGAAGTATATCACTGAGGGAGAAATACAGGAAAGATGGAAAAAAAATATTTTTTAACAAAGAATATTCAAAGTCCCATGGCCCATCCCCACAGCAGGGGACTGCTCACTCAGCTCCTAGTATGAGGAACTTGCACATCTGCTTGTGCCTGTGGCTTTTCTGCCATGTTTTGTTAGTATTTTCCCTGGCTTCTCTCTGCCTCGCTGGTGCTTTTGCTACTCCTTCAGAAACACAGAAAGCATCACAAAGTAATAGCCAGAGAAATGTCAGTACCCACAAGCATCCTGGCTGCAGGCTGCTATTTCAACTTTCTGATTTCTTAAAAATCTTAATTTTTCTCAGAACTGCTTGACAGTGGTGTTTCTGTTCAACTCATAAAGCAAAGCAAAAGGCTCTGATACATTGGGCCCTGACACTTTCTTCTCACCTCATTATTCCTTTTTTCCAATCTCTTATAAAGAGTGGGCTTAACAAGAAGGGTGGACTTAACAAGCCTGCACCAGCCATAGCCTTGAGAGGGCTGAGGAACGGTGGTTTGGCAATTAATGAGTGGCACATCAAAGACAGGAAGAGCTTTCCCTTTTTTTTTTCCATGCTTCTTTTTCTTGGCTTTGCTCAAGCAAAAAAGGAACAAGATTGAACTTTCCTTGCCAAAGCTAAAGCCTAGCACCTAGAATTGACTTCTTCACCCTGAATAAGGAAATTTTCACCTCAGCAGTCTCTGGAAGCAGAATGAACAGATCAAGTTTTCTAAGTGACTTGAAAGTAATATATATAATATAAGGAGAAAAGGGCAAATTGTGTGTTTAAACATGCTGTGGCTTGTATGGTCCCTCTTCCGTTCACCAGGTTTGTTCCGTTCTGCTCCCACTTCCCTTCATCTTGACATTTACTTTCCTTAGGATGTTTAACAACGATGCCACAAACAGACTGCTCAGTGCTGGACTATGCTGACAGAATCCCTGAAGCCTGGGAGTAACTCTACTGGAATAGAAGAGTTTTCAAATTTACTGCAGTGTTACAATGGAATAAGATATTGCACCAAAGCACTCTTAAATTGGTATGGTTACTTCCACAGATTTTCTAAATAGCAACAGTCACTTTAAAAAATAATAATGAAAAAAAACCTCAATAACAAAAACCTTCCAAACTCCTAGGTCTGTTGGAAAAACATCTGTTTAGCCACAGGCCCCAGAAATCTCCAACAAAAGTTAGAGTTATTTCTGTGTCACTGGAAAAACAAACAACACAAACTCCTTGCAGAGTTATCACAATAGCCTCTCCTGAGATGCTCTGTACTTCATGCTGCAGGCGAAAAAACTGGACAGATTAAACAGTAAGATCATGTTACAATTTGTTACATTCAGTATCTTTATTTCACTTCTGCGATTGTTATAAAAACAATATAACATTCATCCTGTCATTTAGCAAAGACATCCCTCCCACAGTCACTCTGCACAATCTTTTCAAGAAATAAACCAGAAGTTTTGCACACATGTCATAAAAATATTTTGAACAGATGTTTAATCTGGAAGCCCTGAGTAAACTGGCAACAACATTTCATTCTATAAACACAGTTAAAAATCAAGAAAGCAGCGTACCTAAAAAACCATAAGTTGAACACGGTGAGCCTTGTTGCTCTTGAGAAAACAAACCATCAGCCACCACCAAGCCATCTCTGCAGCCTGAGTAGGGAGCCCCCTCTGCTCAAAGTCCTTCCTGCTGTCTGCATTTCTGCTCAGGATGCACAGATGGGCTTGGGAGCACCAGATTACTGCTCCCATGTGGGCATCCAATGCAGCAAGTGTCCCACAGCAGGACCAGAGGAGGTGATTGCCACATCAGTTTGCATAAGCACACCTTGGACAGGTACCCAATCTTTGCCTATTCAAGGGCTACCTTGTTGTTACTGAAGAGTGATTTTTTTCAAAACAATTGACAGGAAACTTGCACTGCCCCTGATTACTTAAAATAAAGCATATTCCAGAGGCAAAACCATACCATTATCTCCATCAGAACAGCCCATCCTTGTGCAATTCACTGGCCCAGGCAGCACCACAGGCAGGACGCTTGGGAGAAGGCTTTGGCAACCACTATGCCCTGCTCAAGCCAGCTGTGCTTTGCAGTGATATTTAAAACCTCTTCTGAAGACAACTATGCCAAAGGCTGTGTTTGCTCCATGGGTCACGGCTCCATGAGTGGATACAATCACACAGCAACAAATCCCAGTTTACCTACAAATTAGCTATCCAGCTGGTGCCATCTGCCTGTCAGTGGTTACATATCACCCAGCCTCTATGGGAAGAGCCTGCCATGTCTCCTCCGTGCTGGGACTGCTGTTTCACACATTGTGCTGTGCCTGGGCCATTCCACAGCTCCCAGCAGCAGCTGGATGGATGGGAACTGCTTGTGAAGCATCAGGTCAGGCCAGCCTCCATCAGCACTGTGCTCATGGCACCTGTGCTCTTCTGGATTTGCCCTGCCCAGGTCCCCTGGGCCCCATCAAACCCAGGGGTGCAGGTACAACCCAGGTACACCTGGCTCCTCAGAAACATCAGGCCCCGACGCTTGACCAACAGCAAAATGCACACCACACACCACACACACACAGAGGCATACAGAGCACACAAGCTGGGCATGAGCTGGGTGCAGCTTGTGCTAAATGAATGTCACTTTTTGTTGCGTGCTGCAAAGGCATCTGGCAGCTGGCATAACGGATTGCACGGTGATTCACTGCCGTGCCAGGGAAAAGCCATTCCACATTTCATACACTCAGGGAGAGCTATTTCTTCATAATCCTCAGTGCACCAGGCACCAACACATAAATACACAGCAGTTTGAAATGTTCCCTTCTACAGCAAGTCCTATCAGTCTATAAATAATTTTTACACATATTTTTAATACTTCATCACTTACCCTGAAATGTGCACCTTAATCTCAATATCAAAATACACATAATTGCAAAGAGAGACCATTTAAAGACTAGAACTGGAAGAAAAATACATTAATCATTATGAGAAGATACTAATTATCTTTTCTTTATACATTATTTAGGAAAAAATATCATCTTAAATTACAAATTAAAATCATATTTCATATGTAAGTTTTAATATACAGTATAGAATCATAGACTGTTCAGGTTGAAAAAAACCCTGGGAGGTTATTAAGTCATCTTCTAGTCATCTAGTAGATAAACATCACATTTAATACAACATAATCACCTTTAGTAGATAAATAATTCTTGATTAACACAGAGCACATTTCTTTTAAAATTTTCTTTCCAGTGAGTGACATTGTTCACATAACAATGAAAATACAATTATAGCTGAAGGCAATGCAGGCCTAGAGTTAGAGAGCAGACAAAAATGACCATACTGCTTTACCCTGAGGACCCTCCAGATGCAGCAATTCAAAAGGCAGGCAAACGACACATGTTTCTTTCCCATTCTCTATTTCTACTAATAAACAACGGTGCTAACATTCTGCTATTTCATCTTGTTGAGAGAAAAACAAGAGGCCCTCAGACATCCAGTAATACTTTGGGATCAAATGCTGCCAGGTCCACTTGCTCAAAGGAGAAGCTCCAGCCAACCTGTGAGAGGTTTGGCCCAACAGCTCCACAGTCTCAGACCCTGGCAGCAATAAACTGCTGCACTATTACACCAAAATGCTGCCTTTTGAAAACTCTGCACTCAACACAAACAGCATGCAGAGACTAACCCTGCTAAATTACCACAAGTTTCCAGCAGGTAAGTGGCTGGACAGCAGCAGTGGCAGCTGAGTCCAACTGGCTGTGAGAAGTGCAGAAATGGGGTGTCCCAGTTGTGCTATGTCCCTGGGTACAGGGCAAGAGGCACGGGGTCAGGCACACAGCTTTCAGCCAACTGAGACGGTGAAGACATCCCAGTTCCTGCTCTTTACCTTTTTTTTTCCTGAGCAAAACAAAGGGATGCCCTTTCACCCTTCCCATCTCTTCCCAGTAGATGGCATGGCCCTTGAAATCCCTGGATATATCCCTGCTTTTTACCCCCCTGAGAATGACACAGTTCCTTTAACTGAAGTTCCCCAATGGCATCCTGAACTCAGATGTAGTCACAGTACCAGTTACTGATTTACCAAGAGCTCCCAGCAGTACAGACTAATTTCCCCCTGTTCTTCCTCCTGCATCTTCTTCAGGACAGGGGTTAATCTTTCCCCTGGCACTGCTTTTTGCAATTCTCCTCCACTTTCTTCTCAGTCATGATCCCTTCTCCAGTTAGGTTCCAGCTCTGTTTAAGAAACATCAGTGTTAAACCCTAATCTGGAAAAGCAAATTCTTGTTTCACCCCAGTCTTGGAGAATTTGACATTTAGGCTCTTCCATCACACCATGTTTTCAAAACCTACTTTCACCTGTACAGTTCAGCAAAGAAAATCCAAGAAGGGGAAAGCATCTGATGAACAAAAGGTCCCAGGAAAGTTGTGAGAAAACTCCAACCACAGGAATCAAGGACTGGTTATAAACCAAAGGTACTATAACAGAGAAGATGATTTCTGGAAGCCATATGCAAGCAATAGCTTCTCAATGTCAATATCCTGCAGTGCCAAGCAATGTTAATGCCTTCCTAATGCTGAAGCAATCACAGCATTGTGCATTTTTATTTCAGATTTCCCAAAGGATTGCAAGGAAAAGGACAGTGAGTGACATATTCAAAGGAGAAGCTCTATTTATAATGTCTTTCCACCCTCTTGGAGTAGTAAGTAATGAAGAATATAGTAACAATAAATGCAACAAATACAAAAGAGATAAAGGCTAATAAGGATTTTCTCGTTCGGAAGAAGTGACAATCGGGACATGAGGCAACCTCTTCTGGACACAGCAACTCCGGAGTTTCGGGACCAGGAAAACCATTGTTGGCAATTATTTCTCTGTAATGTTTCAGCGAAGGCTTTGGTTCATACTGATTTGCAACGTAGCTGTAGAGACCATACTTAGGAGCAGTTTTGTCATTAAAAGAATAGACAAAATATCCTTGAAGGTTAACGTCATCCAAGGTGTAAGCTGCAAAAGAAGACAAAGGGTTGAAGAAATGAAACAATGTCACTTTGCATTCAAGAGCAGTACCGTATGTCCATATGAAAAGAAGGGGCAGGGGAATGTTAAATCCACATCTGCACTTCTCTCCAAAATTAGGTAAGTTACATGTACATCTGTGAAGTGTTTCTCATAAAACGTAAGAATCTGTCAGCCACTGCCAGACAGTGTGATCTGTGAGTATCCTGCATTTTATTTCCTTGGGCCTGGCAAACACAGCTGTGAGTGCCTGATGGTGTTTAATGATCAGCATAGAGCCTATCATGAAAAGATGGCTCTCTTTGCTATGTATGAAAGAATACAGGTTTTGGGTTTCCTGCCCCTAGTTTTCTGTAGCCTGTTTCTCTGATTGCTCCTTCTCCCTTGCAGAGCAAGTCCTGATGGGACAGTCAAGAAACAGAGGACATCAGGCTGCACTTCTCACTAGCAAAGGCACAGTGACACCAGAAATATCACACAGCCATGCTGAGGTTGTGCACTGGGATATCACCGGTGCAAGGGGAAAGTTTATGCAAATCACAGCCCTCTCCTGTTATTAACCCAAGTTTCTGATCCAAGATGACCTGTATCAACGTGTACTGAGAATGTGTCCACAATCCATACTGCTAACTCAGCTACTGGAAGAGGCCCAGCAGCTGCAGTGTTAACCCTGAGCCATCCATCCTGCTTGACAAAAAAAAATCAATCCAAGGTAGTAAACACAAACTGTAATAGTTTATCTCTCAAAATCACTATTTTAACAAATTAAAGCAGATGAACACAGGACTGAACTTTCATATGCTTCTGGAAACAATTCTTTCTGAAGCCACATGCAAGAATTTGGCACCTCTAACCTACTTTCATGTGTAAAATGAAATAATATTTACCTGGCCTTTTACAAAGCTGCTGCCCAGGATAATTAGTTGTGTTTGCAGAACTGCAGGTGGATTTAATAGTGTTACATAAATGGTTACTGCTGTTCTTTGTTTTCAATTGGCAAAGATGTACTTAAAGAGAGTACAAAGCACTTCAAAATATAGCCTCAGTCCAAAAGGTCCCATACTGTATCCTGGAATCATTTATCTGCACAAACCTTCTGGCTCCCCTGGAACAATGCAGGTGAGCAATATTACACACACAAAACTTTCCACAGGCAGTCCCTGAAATCAGCTGGAGGAAGAAGGTAGAATAGGGACTTTAAGGCCAGGTCATACACATACCAATCCCCCTCGACACGGTGACACTGAGGGAAGGACACAAGATTTCTAGTTCATCTTAGTTACTGCACAAGGTGTTGCAAAAAAAAAATGCATGTCTTGGAGAAACCTGAATCAGTCATGATGCCAAGGTTATGTAACAAGATGGACAAAAGTGCAATACCAGAGAGGGAGAAGAAAAAAAAATTGAAAAGCTGATGGACCAAACACTATGGAGAAGTGTATGGTGTCTAAAGGTGGAGATTAAGCTTTAGGAAAAGTCTTACAGCTAGTTAGCAGAGACATATTTATCTTAAAAGGAGGTGAAAAGGTAAGAAAATAGGTTAAGCTGAAAAACACAGGAGCTATTTACAGGCTGGACAGAAGAGGGAGAAAGAAGTGACTGGGGGACAGTGGTACCAGAGCAGTACAAAGGGCAAAGTTCTGTAAAAAACAGAGGCATGTAGGCGTTCTTGCTAATGGGAACTGGGAGAAAAGTCCATATCCACAGACACTTTGAAAACAGAAGTGCCAAGGAGACCAAGCAGTACAGAAAAAAACAGTTTGAAACCACAAGCCCAAATATTGCCAAAATATTTTTTAACTATAGATTTATAAAACATGCATTCAATGCTATAAAATGCTGGAGAATGAACTCCTGAGCACTTAATATTGATGTTCAGTAATCAGCAAAAGAGGTGGAAATTGCAGAGGAGGAAGTTAAAGCCTATAGTTAATACAGTGGACAGGAACTGCCAGCCATCCTTCACTACCTATCAAAAGAGTGGAACAGATTATATAAAGCTTGATAAATACAAAATTTAGGAGATAATACATGATTAATGCCAATCAGTTTGGTTTTATGAAAAATAAATCTTGTCAAAATAACTTGACTTTTTTTGAGACCAGCAGATCAATAAAAGTAATGATGTTTGATGTTAAACACTTAGAGCTTCACAAGGCAAATTATTTGATATTATATGGCATTTGGAACAAGAAAATAGAATGTTATGAGGTCAAGGGAAGCCCATAATAAACAGATTTCAACTAGTCTCAGGTAGAATTAAGTAACAGAACTAGAAGTAAGTCTAGAAATGTAATTGAAGGCAAGTAAGTGTCACAGTGTGTATATTTCTACCATGGTCATGGAGCTATGCTTTTAGCACTAAGTTATTTAAAGATCTTAAAATATATCAGCAACCTGAAATAAATGTAAAAGTTTTTCTCACAGTCTGCAAGTCACAAAGATTAGAGACATAACTTAGCTAGCATAGCAAGGTTTGCACAAACAAGCAGCAGGT
The DNA here is from genome assembly GCA_024865655.1 of Emberiza elegans. NCBI lineage: Eukaryota > Metazoa > Chordata > Aves > Passeriformes > Fringillidae > Emberiza > Emberiza elegans. The sequence goes on along the minus strand of JALJVW010003023.1, from coordinate 18,627,170 downwards.
ATTTGGACATGACCAAATGTGAACAACAAGCAGAACTAGTTTTGAAGAGGTTGTCTTGCTTCAAATAGGGGGAAGGAATCTGTAACTGAGTTTAAAAGGTCAGTAAATCACCACAGAAGCTGTGTAACCAACCTGCTGCCATGGCCAAGAAGGCCAACAGCCTCCTTGCATGTAGAAATGAGGAGGGTAAGAGGTTATGTTATACCTGCCTAAGTGTGGCTGTGTCTGGAACAGTGTGTCCAGGTGTGGGTTTACCCCTCTCATGAGGAATATCAGCGTACAGGGAAAAACTTAATAACTCAGAGCTTTGAAATGATGCTTTATCGCAAGGGACATAAAGAGCTTTGTCTCTATTATCTATTAAAGAGATATATGACAGATAGCTTGTCTTGTGTCTGCAAATACCTACCTAGGTAAAATGCATGTGGAAATGCACAACAAGATTGCTTAAAGCTGAAGCTACAGCAATTAATAGTAGAAATGAGATTTATATATATATATCTATACACACACTGTGAGGTAGTAAAGATTCTTCATTGGTAAAAATTATCTCATTGGGTCTTTTCTGAAGAAACAGCATGTGCTGTATGACAGGATGACTCAAAATGCTTTTTGCCTTATAACTTATGAATCTCTGAGACAGAGAAAAGGACTGGTATGTGTTCTGAATAGCAGGAAATAGTCCAGGAAATGGCATAATGAGGTAGACAGCTGAATTATTATGAAAATCACTGTTGGATAAGATCATTGTTGGATAAGATACAGAGACAACTGAGGAACAGAACTCATACCCAGCCCTGAGGAACATCAGTGGAGAGAAGCAGCAAAGCAAAACAACAGTAGAAGTGCAGTAAGATGAAAATCTGACTAAATACATGTGGAGCTATCACACAACTTCTATTTAAATTTACCAAATCTGTAAGAATCTTCTCCTGCTATCTTATGCAGAATATAAGCAAGGTCAGTCTTCCTGATGTTTAGTAACACCAAGCAATCATAAATCAAGGGGAAAATTACCTGTTACACTGTAGTAACATCTCATTTAGGGAATATTCTACAGAGGACATGTATAATAAAGCCAAGCATACTTTATCACACAGTGTATACTAATAGTGGGATTTGTGACATATAAACCGTCTGTGGCTCCTTACCTTTTAAAGCTTCATTGATGTAATTCTGTATGTAATACACTCTGAGCTTATCATGCACCATATTCTGGTCATCATCAATCCCATTAGCCATTACATAAATTGGGACATTGCCATACTTTGATTTCACCCACTTGAGCAATTTACGCAGCCCCCAGGGCACAACTGCAGCTCTGCTGGGAGAGTGAAGCCACGTGATGTCATTGATCATTTGAACTTCAAGGTAGTGGTCATATTTTACTGCATCTTCTTTCTCTGAGCCCACAAGGGTAGTAGTGTAGTGACTCAAGGCAAAAAAATCAAATGATCCCTGTATTAACTTCTTTTCATCTTCTGAGAAGTAAGGCAAGTGGAAATTATACAGGTCAACACTGTTTCTTCGGTGAAGCCACGCTCTCATCACCTCTGGGTAGTCTCCATTCCCAAAGATGGGCTCTGCAAGCCAGCCAATGTCAAACTCTAAAATTCTGTCAGCAACTTCTTGGTCATTCCTGGAAAAGGGACAAGCAGGTTCTACCCAGTCAGCTTGCAAAGCTATAGATATCTTGCCCTTCTGAGATCTCCTGAATTCTTTGTCATAAAGATGCCAGACTTTTGCATGGGCTTTCAACAGGTTGTGCCCTGCTGTGTATGTCAGATTTTTCACAGATGGCTCATTCATGGTGATCCAAAATTTCACATGGTCCCCAAGACTTGTAAAGCAGAATCTGGCATACTCAACAAAAGCCTGAACAGTTTCTGTGTTTTCCCAAGCACCATATTTAGCAAGAGAAACTGGAAGCTCTTGATTCTCAATCATAGGTTGCCATAAAGCAACAACAGGAGTTATGTTAACCCTGAGAAGTTCACTAGCAAAACACTGATAGTAATGTACAAGTGTGTGGTTGATTAGAGAGAGGTTACCTAAAGGAAGGATTAAAGACCATTTCAGTGAAAAATGGAAGTGTGTGACATGCATTTCTTGCAGAAGAGAGATCTGGAGCCTGATAGCAGCAAAGTCAACACAGTGACGCTTGCGCTTCGAGGCGTAAACTCCATCCACTTTAATGAGCTTCTTTGTCTGGTGAACATCCCACACATAAACACTGGAGTCAAAGAACTGGGCAGGTGTCGTGTCTACCTAGGAGGAACAGGAAACACACCAGATTCAAGCTGTTTGTTTGGGAACATCATAACCACCAGTCACAGCCTAGTGAAAGAATATCCTGAGTCAAAACATTGCATTCAGCATCTCTGATACTACCATCTTGGGCTCACATGAATGAATGACTTTTCTGTTAACAAGTGATGTCAGAAAAGTACCAAATCTATATATTACTTTCACCCTACTTTCCAAACAAGCTTATGCTAATGGCCATCATGTTTATATCTTCTCTAAGTTGTTCCAGTTTCCAAAAGAAACAAGGGATTGCTCAGGGATAAGGTACTAAGTCTGCAACAGATATCCAGAGAAGAAGACCTTCAGTGAAGACTACAGTAATTTTTAAAATGTTTTTCTTTGAAGGAGGGTATACAGAGAGACTGTCTGCTGTGAATTACCCAGTACAGTCAATTTTAAGACCACTCCCTGAACGCATGAGAAGAAATAATGAATACAACATCATTTCTGTTCTCTTTTCCTGACTATGATGAAAGATGAGTAATGCTCTGCACTTAATTTTTAGCAAAAATTCAGTGGACAAGCAAATTTTTTCCTTCTTGCTGGAGACATCTTTTTTTTTAATTCATACTGAAGTAATTTCCAAGTTATTTCAGCAGGCTGTTGATGTCTGAATCAATTTTTTGGGCTTCTGGGTAAACCCAGTGTCTGTTACTACAACAGAAAATGCATTTCCCAGAAGTCTTTAGGGTTTCAGATGTCACAACTGCCTGTATGACACACAGTAACACAGTACAAGATTAGCTTCTCAGGGTCACTCAGAATTATACTTTCACTTTTTAATGAAAATCACCAGCACAGTAAGGACTAGAAAATGAAAAAGTGAACTACTTATAATCATGCACAGTGTGAAATTTCCTCAGACATACTCTGTGTAATTCTTCCTAGATCCAAACCACAGAAGAGTGCTACCATGGTCTTTATTTGTCCTTTCCTCTTTCTTTTTAATCTTTGGTGTGCAGCTTCCCCCTGAGCTCAGATTCCTTGTCTTGCCCTCTGTTTGAAAAGCAGGTGTCAGCCTACAACCAGTGTTCAACTTGTAGCTGAGGCTCTGCAGACTGTATAAAAGAAGCTGCTGAAAATCAGTTGCTATTTTCTCCGGAGAGGTCAGTACTGTGCTTGTAGAAGAAAGTAATAAAAAACAGCATGTCTGAGGGAAATTGCTTTTCTGGAGAATTGTCCCTTGTAGATTACTAAAGCATGCATTGCCACTAATACTGTGGGAATGCTGTCAAAACAGTTTTTCCACCGTGATGCATCTACAAATCAAACAATCTAAGCCTTACAGCACAAAATGTTTGAATGGCCTTTTGAAACTAAAATATTCAGCTTTGAAGGTTTTGGGGATGGGAGGGATTTTTTAGCTGTTGTAGGCTGACTGACTCCACAACTTCATAGTTGTTACTGACTCCAAAAGCAGCAATTCCATTTCCAATTCTTAATCTATCTGAGAGCTAGGAGGATGACTTGAATTTTCTTGGAAATCGGTGCATGAGGTAAGAAGGCTGCAGTATTTCTCAAGAAAAAAAGCCAAATCTTACTTTTGGAGTGAGAAAAAACAAACAAGCTCCTCACATTCAAGCCTTAACAAAGATTCTGCCTTTGTGGAAAATACAAATTAAAAATTCTAGTTTTGGATGAAGCCTTGACTCTGAATTTACACCTCTTTACTGTGGTTTGAGAAGCTCTGCAACCCAAAATAGCATCTGAAAATTACAGAGCCCAACAGTTAAAGCGATCACAACTAAGGTAGAATTTTTACTCATGTTATAAAGTATTATAACTTGAAAAATTCTCCCACAGTATCAAATCAATTGAAATAAAGACTGAGAGCCATGAACTAGCTAGGTTCTATGCAGAGGCACTGCAGGACCTCATCAGACACAGTATAACATAAAATGAAATAGAAGGAATACAGAAATTTCATTTAAATCTAATATTGTTCACTTCCTTTTATATAAAATCTCTCTAAGAACAGTACCAGGATGCATATACTGGGATGTATAAGATATATAGAAACATGCCACTGGAGTTTAGGAGTTGTCAGGAAGTTTTCTGAAACACGCATTTTACAGTTTAGCAGATTTAATTGACTTCCCTTTGAAAAGAGCTGACTTCCCATAACTGATCACGTATGTTCAGGGAAGACAAGCATCAGACTCCTTTCCATTTCCATACATTTTTCTATAATGTTATTAATAGTGACTCAATCTGACTGGTTTGCCTTGGTCACACAGCAAGTCTGGTGAAGAATGATAGACACACTGTTTGGCTCAAAAGCCTTGTACCCATCTCCTTGCAGCACCGTGGCAAAGACACTCTATTCAGCAAATATGTCACTGTGAAGTTGTGCACTGATCTGGCTGGACAGCCTGTCGGCCTTATTATCAGACTCACCTGAATGTAGTTGTCAACAATTCCCCAAGCAAAGCCGCAGGAAAAAACACCTTCTATGGGCTGGTTTTCAGGCAAAGGTGGGAAGCCATTTTTTTCTATCAGCTTTTGATAGAACAAGACAGAAGATTTGGGCATCAACTTCTTGTCATGGCTTTGAAAATCAACATAAAACAGTCCACGTCGAATGCTGTACCCCCTGTGCCACTCAAAGCCATCCAGGAGGGACCAGACTGTGTAGCCAAACACGTTAACTCCGTCGTACCGGATAGCTGAGGGAAGAACAAACCCAAACTTAGCACAGTGCTCATTTTTCCTCTGTAGATCACACCCTATCAGCAATGCTTGCAGCATCAGTGTGTAAGAACAATGCAACAGGTCAGATAAGTATCTCAGGGCCTTCCTCAAAGCCTGTTCTGGGAACATATTTCAGCTGTACTGGGGGAGCTGCCAGATTATGGTAGGAGGCAGCAGAGGTACCTGGCTGGGCTTTAAAGCAGCAAGATTTAGAAAGAGAAGCCGTGCAGCAGTGGTTTGAGCATTGCTGCTCATCAGATGTGCCAAACCTCAGCCTCAGAGCAGAGCCTGAGCCATCTGCAGCCATGGAGCCAGGGGCTGCCCTGCACTGCCCTCTGCTCTGCTCATGCTGCAGCTCACTCCAGAGTAGCTGTTGCTGCAGCACTACCCTGTATGCAAACAAAAGCTGTACTCCTCTTCATCTCCTCCCCCTCCACTCCAAATACATATTGGGAAAAACCTGACAGCACGTTTGGTGTGCACATGAATTTTTATACCACAGATTCCAAGTAGAAGTGATAATACAGAAAGACTCTGTTTATTTTGAAATTTCATCTCTTTACATCTTTTATGGCACAGCATTTTCCAGCTCAAATATTTAAGGGTTTTTAAAAATATGTGCATGTTCTAGGTCAACTGTTTGACTTCTAAAACCACCACATGCTTTAAAGGTTAATGTCAGGATCTACTGGCATCTGTTAGTTTTACCAGCTTTATTGTAAGATTCCAAAGGATACTCACTTTCAGCTGTATTAAACACTGAGATTCAGCAAAATGTTCCTGGGCAAGGCTCAGCTCCAGGAAAGCACAAAAAGAGTGTGCTAATTCTAATTACATAATTAGACCCACCCTAACTCAGCAATGCATTTAAGCACATTCTTAAGCGTTCTTTTGAACTGGTGTTTGGCTCTGTAGCCAGCAAAGTTTATCTTTATTACTCACCATTTTCTGTCAGCCCAAACTGGATACTGACTGAAGATAATATTTACCAGCCTAGTAACACTGAAAGCATTATTTCAGGCAAGCAGAATAACAAGATCCTAATTTCCTGAGGTACATTTACTAACGTACCTCATTACTATCAGTTATGAGGCACCACATGGATTCTTGATTGTAACCCTGTTTGAATCAATTAAAGGAACAATGCAGTTAAATAAGGAACAAATTTGGCCCAGTCTTTGTCAGAGGTCATGAGAAAATGTCTAAGGAAATGGAATATTTCTCCTCCTAAAGGCACCATTCTTTTGTGTTTGGCAAATGTCACTATTTTTCTAACCTCTGCATGCACCCATGATGACATCCACCATACAGCAGAGTAAAAGCCAGTGCAGGTCCACTGTGTGAACCAGTCTCAGTGAAAACTTCTTTGAACAGCATCTCACCCTTCTATAAGTCATCACTTCACACAGCACTCCCACACTTCCTGAGCACCTTGTAAAAATCCTCCTCAAATCCTTTTTAAAAAATGTATTAACTTTTAAGTGTCACCTAGGAAAGAAGCAACTTGAAAAATATTTGGAAGTTCCAAGAAGTCTGGAAGTCTCAAACACCGTATGCCACATCGATTGCATATAACCACAATGAAAACTAATGTATCTTTTCTTTTCTTTTTTCTTTGCCCTTTTTTCTTTTCTTTTCTTTTCTTTTCTTTTCTTTTCTTTTCTTTTCTTTTCTTTTCTTTTCTTTTCTTTTCTTTTCTTTTCTTTTCTTTTCTTTTCTCTTTTCTTTTCTTTTCTTTTTTCTTTTCTTTTCTTTTTTCTTTTCTTTTCTTTTCTTTTCTTTTCTTTTCTTTTCTTTTCTTTTCTTTTCTTTTCTTTTCTTTTCTTTTCTTTTCTTTTCTTTTCTTTTCTTTTCTTTTCTCTTTTTTCTTTTCTTTTCTTTCTATGTAGGTCTCTCTTTTTCCTTTATATCTGTTGGTGACCAAACAAGGCTGATTGAAATCTAAATTGTCCTTGCTTCTGAAACTCAGTGGCCTTGTCCATACTCCCACTGCAAGTGACTCCTGATCTGAGCAATCCCCCAGAGAATGCCTACAAGTGTGATATTGTACAGACTGGACGGAACTCTGCCAGAACTGGGTTAAAAATTAAACAGCAGTTCAGCTCATGTCCTGTTTGGCTCAATAGTATAGAAGTCGTGAAAGGACACATGGCAGACCCATAAGCATCAAATAGAGATCTTTAAAACCCTCTGCCCAGCTGCTCTCCAACCCCAGTGCCTGAAGGGGAGGTGTGTGAAGCCCCCAGCCCATGCTTCCATCTGGAAGGTGCCCAAGATCTATATTTTGCCTCTGGACATACCTGAGAATAGCTTGGTCCTGCCTGTCATGGGTCTGGCTATTCTTTTTCTGCTTAAGACTCTGAATTCAGACCTGGTAACTCCCCAGACAATGACCTGGCCTCTCCCAGTCAAATGACACAGAGGAGCCCCTCCAGGGAACATGCTCTGCTTTACAAGGCACAATCCATTTGTCTGTTGCACAAGAGGCAGAGAAGGGAAGTGAATATGACCCCAGAGTAAGACCTCCACACATGGGAGAAGATATCTCCAACCAATTAATGGCTCTAATTAATATTTAACAACTTTATATTACAGCTCTATTTATGCTAATCAACCCTAAATGGTGCCAGGAAAAAAAAAAAAAAAAAGAAAGAAAGAAACACCAAAAATAGCAAAGAGGGCTGTGAGTCCCAAATAAATATCCTTTCCCAAAGGAAAATAAAAAATAAATTTAAAAAAATGTACTGAGCTATTCTACAGCATGCAGTATCAGAGTGGACACCTACATCAGCATTTCAAGGGAAATCAGGAGCACACTTTTGAGCAAATCTCCCTCATAATGCTGCAGTTCACATCACACAGTGGGCTCAGAATGCATGTCCTGGGTTCCTTTGGGGTAAAATTAATCCAGAAATGGGCTTCAGGAATACATACAGTGTGGACACCTGGCCCTCAACACCAATTTTTTTTACTCTACAGGTTTGCTCTGGGTTTTGCTCTACCGGTTTGCTCTACAGGTAGCAACTGGGCTACACTTACTTGCTAAAGCAGATGCAGAAATAAGCAGTTCTGTCTGCATACACACAGCCAGGCACAGATACTGGCAAAGATCTAGCAAGTAGCAAAATCCCAGCTATGCGGACCCGTGTCTGAATTAATCCTCCTTGCTTCACAGTGCTACAGTTCCTGTGTCATTTTACTGTCCCTTCACCACTGGAGTGAATTTCATGGTAAATACCTCAAAAATCTTCATATTACAGTGCCTTATTGCACTGGATAGGCAGATCTACAATTCTCAGAGAGAAAGCTTGTGCCTTTATGTTTGGTTTTTAATGCTGTCCAACAACACTGCTCACAGCCAGCATGACGACTTTTTTGGATCTTTCCCCAAGGTACTGAACAGAAAACTTTGGTATTTACATTGGATTTTGCAGATTCTAACAACAGAAGATTTGGGTGCAATACTTTCCATTTTAATGATACCAAAGCCCCTCCTGCAGACCCAGCCTATCTCTGCTTTCTTTGCTTGTTTTTTTTTTTCTATAAAAGGTTTAGGCAAGTGCCAGTGTCTTATGACAAGTCTTTAATACCTTGTTGATGTTGCTATTATTATTTACTGAGTGATATAATAAATGGAAAGACACTTTGCAAGTTTAGATTGCTTCTAGCCAGCTGTGATTAAAAGAAAGATCCATGTATGTATTTGCAGCAATTTAAAATCTAAGCAGAAATAGGGGTAACTGGACTATGGCCCCTTCATGAAGATGAACTCTTATCTGACTTTATGCAAACTAGTGATACTGTACTTGCAACAGTTAGTTACTATTTTGCTCAGGTATTTATTCACCTTTTAATTTACTTGCAATAATTACGTTTCTGGAATAGTAGATGAAACCTATTTGGGAGTCCTCTGCATCTTCATTACTGCTGAGAATGAAATTAAACCAATTTTTTCGCATTCACCATATGAAAATGGCAATGTAACACAATGTCTATTTCATCTGAATTAACAGATACAATAATACTATTTAAAGCAAGAACAGTAAACTGTAGACAAGTAAATCACTTGACAAATTGTAAATTTAGACATTAAAAGACAATGGAAGTGGAAATGGGAACCCCAACAACTTATTGGCAACTACTAGGATTGAAAAAATGTTTTTTCCAGAAGGAAATGGGAAAACAGCAAATAAGTGTCACCTACGGTGGTGTATTTCCCTTACTGTTTGGAAAAAGTAATAGGTTAACAAATCAAATTATTTTGATTATATATCCTCAATTATTCAGTTCTCCTTTAACTGATGGAAATTCAAATTACTGTGATTGATGCCCAGAGCTGTACAAATGTGAAATTTGGGCAAGGGCAAGATGCAGAATGAGAAGGTTCCAATATTTAATTTAAAAATGTACTATTTCAGCCTTATGGGTTTTTTCAGGGGAATTCCTATTGCATAGTATTTACCTTTCCATATATATATTCTTATGTTTTGTACATATGCATTCAGATAAGGAAAGCAGCTATTAATATATAGCACAGCAAATTCTCCTAAGGCCACTCAGAATATAGTTTACATGTCTTGCAGGACTTCCTCCTACCAAAGACAGTAGAAATTTTCCTACTGTCTTCAAGGACAGCAGCATCAGGCTAACCAAATGCTATGTGTAGGTATGAGAGTTCTTCAAAGAAAGAATAAACCCAGGAAAGGGATTTGAACTCTCATTTCATAAGTGCTAAGATGAATGCTAAAATCAGACTAAAATCAGTTTTCAGCCTGGTGCCTTAACACACATCTGTGGGCTATACTGCATTATGATTTTTTTCAAGCACGTATTAATACAAAGTCCTACCTTTTAAAGTTTCCATAATGAACTTTTTGAGATAGTAAATATATTTGGCATCATCTTTCTTGGTGGTACCAGAAACGAACCAGCTATTCTCCACAATGAATATTTGGGGGTTGTTATATTCACTGTTTATCCAGTAGAGGAGCTGCCTCAGGCTTATTGATTCCAACTGCTGGAATTTCATGTGGGAGTCCAAAAGCTGGAAACTCAGGGTAGCTCCAAAAGAAAGAGCAAAAAAGTCTGCTGTTCCCTTGATATACTTCTTCTCAGCCTCACTGAATTCAGGCAACAGAGATGAGAGGTTGCTCTTCATGCTCTCTGGATAGTCACCATCAATAAATACAGGCTTAGCAAACCAGCCAAGCACAAAATCAAGGGATTTTTGGCATTCTTTTATGTTCTTTTCAGTCATACGCTGGGGTTTTATCCAGTGGGAGCTGAGGGCAATGGACACTTTTCCTCTCTGAGCCGGACGGAAATGGTCATTGTAGAGATGCCAGACCTTAGCATGGGCCTGTTGAAAAGAAAGGCTGTAATTAATGGACCCAAAAATCCATTTTAAGTAACACAATTATTCTCAAGTACTGGGGCTCAGTGTTATTAATTCATCTATAGTTTACAATATGTAAATTACCTCTTAATACCATATAAATACCATGGATCAACCAGAAATTGCTGGTTTGTTGGGGAAAAGAGCATCTCAGCTTTCCATAAGATACTATTACAAGCACTGAACGCACTTCTGGCTTTATTGACTTCTATTACCAATTTCAGACATACTGGCAGTATTTACAAAAATGAAAATGCATTTAACCAAACATGTTTCAAAAAAGGTTTTCATTATAGGAATATCACTTTATCTGCAGATTCATGGATATATAAAAAAGAACCTTAAAATACTGCCCAAAACTCTGAAACAATACTCTTTGAGAGTATTAAGTTCTTGAATCAGAACCCACAATACAGGAATACAGAACTACCTATTCTGGATTTTAGAAAGTCTGATGAGAATTTAATTGCCACAGGTCCTGAAAATTTATTCCAATAATTCCATTTAATCTATTAAAATGTACTATTTATACCTAGCATCACAATTTAAACACTTGTCTTGGTATAATTTTATCTTTTACTGTAAGAACATATTTTGTACCAAATTTCTTTCCTGAGACCTTACAGTCAGTTATAACTGTCTCTCGATGTTCCTTTTAAAAGCTAAATGTTAAGTTTCTGAAGCCTTGCACTATCTTCAGGCATTACCTTCAAGCTCTTTAACCACTCTCATTGCTCTCCTCTGATTCTCTTCCAATTTGTCATTATCTGTCTTTCAAATGCAGAACCAGAATTGGACATAATATGCCAGTGGCAGTCTTGCCAGCAGTAAAACCAGAGACAATTTACCATACTATTTCTGCTCATGTGGCCACAGAATTACAGTGTGAGCATATGCACATCTAAACGACCATCTCTCCAAAGCCCTTCATCATCTAAAACATATCTTTTCTTTGAACCTAGCTTATCAAAGAATGTTAACTGTTCTGTGAATCCATATTCAATCTTTTGTAATCTAACATTAGTATAAATTGTCTTTTTTTTTTTTTCTAGGTCATTGCTGAAAAGGTAAAAATATGAGATTTGACAACACGAAGGTGGGAAAATGGCCAATACAACAGAGTTCTGTGCAACCCTCCAGAAGGACCTCAAGACGCTGGAGAGATGCAGAGAAGAACTGCCTGAAGTTCCAGAAAAGCAAATACAGGGTCCTGCACCAAATAGCCCTATGTCCCAGGAGATGCTGGGGGAAATCTGCTGGAAAGCAGCTCTGCAGAGAAGAACCTGGGGGTCCTGGTGGACAGCAAGCTGCACCTGAGCCAGCAGTGCCCTTGTAGCCAAGAAGGGCACTGGTGTCCTGGGTGGATTAGGATGCAAGAGCAGTGCCAGCAGGTCGGAGGACCTGATCCTGCCCCCTACTCTGCCCTGGTGAGGCACACCTGGAGTGCTGTGTCCAGTTCTGGGCTCCTCAGGACAAGAGAGACACAGAGCTCCTGGAGCAGGTCCAGAGAAGAAGAGCAAGGATGAGCAAGGGACTGGAGCATCTCTCTTAAAAGGAAAGGCTGAGGGAGCTGGGCCTGTTCAGCCACGAGAAGAGATGACTGAGGTGGGACCTCATCAGTGTCTTTAAGTATCTAAAGAAGAGAGCCAAGAAGACAGACCCAGGCCCTGCTCAGCAGTGCTGAGCTATAGGACAAGAGGCAACAGGCAGAAACTGATGCACAGGAAGTTCCACCTACATATAAAAAACTTTTTTACTGTACAGATCAACAAACACTGGAATAAGCTGCCCAAAGGGGTTGTGGAGTTCCTCTCACTGAAGATTTTCAAGATTTGTTAGTTTCAATTCTGGGCAATGTGATCCATCATGACCCTGCTTGAGCAGGGATGCTGGACCAGTTGAACCACTGGGGTCCTTTCTTGCCTGACACATCCTGTGATTCTGTAATTCTGAGATGCACTTGTTAGAATAAAAACATACCTAATAACGCTACTGACAGTTTGCATTTGTATTTTGAGACTCATCACTCACTATCTGTTCATATGTGCTGAGATGACACAAACCTCCACTCTCCCCATACAAAATTGCCAATCAAGAGAACATATATCAAAATGTCACATGCTTTTTTAGCCTTCCCTGAAATGTAAATAATTTAGAAAGCCTTAGAATTTCACTCCATGCAATTGGCATGTTGGCAAATTTTATCATTAATTTATTGATAGCTGCTGTTTAGAATTTTATTTTAATACACTCTTACCATTTAAGCTTTGAAGTACAATCAATTCCACTTTCCAGTACAATCACTTCCAAAATTATTAGGAATATAATTTTTGACATCAACATTGTTAATTACCCAGGAAAATAGCAAATTCTACCATTTTACTGCTCTAGCAGAATTTTAATTGTCCTTGCTGAGAGAAAAACCACTGGAAGTAAAGGAAAACTAAAGGCAAGATCAATAATCAAGGCTCAATTCAGCAGTCCCCATACAGAAACCTGCTGCCTTTGAGTCATCATGGGGTATATAAAACAACTGCACAGATCTGACACACGCCCTACAGGAGACTAGACCCACACCCTTTTAGAGTGGTCACCAAAAGCCAAAGACAACAATCCCAGAAATTCTGAATCACAGTCCACACCTATGTGCATGTATCTGAATCAAGCTCTGAGTTGCGGATTTCCGTGTAGGTGCTCTCATTTATAATACATCAATAGCTCCAATAATATTGATGCAGCCTGACCATCTGTCTGTATTAATACAATGGGTTTTGATGCTCAGGAGAAACTATAGTAACAACTTCAAAATCTCATGCCAAAAATGAGAGCTGACAGACTTTACTTCACACCAAAACTCTGTTATGCTCAGGAAAGAACAAAAGACATTACACATCAGGATCAACACCCAACACTTAAAATACGATTTTTAAAATGCCATCGGGAACAAATTTGTCACCACTTGCAACTCAGATTTGCACACCCAAATTTTCTTACAAAGGGGTTGTATATTTTTCCTCTGTTGGATGTGACTCATCTCCCGTTTACCATCTCAAATGTTAAGATACCACCATGCACACTCTTCATCTATGTCATCTTCATTTGCAAGTAGGCTGCCCAGCTACAGAACACATTGAGGACTGTGGCTCCCAGAACTCTCAGTGCCCCCTGTTTCTCATCAGTGGAGAGAGATCTTCCAGCATTTTAGTAGCTTTGGATCTACCATGAAGAAAGGAGAAAGAGAATTCTACAGATTATCCCTCTACATGTATAACAAAGTGCTGTTTACTCTCTCACTGCAATGAAAGAAGATGAAGTGTAGCAATGTGGGATCATCTCACTCAACTTTACTTTCTAAATCCCCTGGGCTGCCTCTACAGAAGATGAGAAGAATGTTGTCTAAGATACGAAGTGTGAGTCACTCTTTGCGAGTCCATCTCTCTCCACTGATGACAAAATCTGTTACTCAGTTTAGACATGACATACTCTATAGGCAGATGAAAGGTGGCAAGAAGAAGCTCACTTAAATGTCTGCCCTCTGGAGTGTGCATGAAGCAGAATTATATTATTTCCATTTTAAAAATGCTAAATGTAGAAAACAGTGCATTAAAGTCCCCTGTGGATGTAGATTAATGAAGCATTCAAAAACTGCATAGAAATAAAGCTGGAAGAAGCCAGTAACAAAGCAGAGAGCCTATATGGAAATTTGGAACAGAATTCATTTGACTAAAATTAGGTGGTTAATACAGTTTTAGAGACTTCAGAGCAAACTGGAATTCCAACCCAAATTCCAGCCAGTTTCAGAAAGCTCTTAGTCTCCCAAAAAATCCTAAATCGCATCCCTTAGCTTCACAGAGACACCTGAGGTACTAAAGAACACATCAAATGATAATTTGCCCATAGGCAGCATGCAAATTACATTTTCAAATGAATCCTCTTTCTAGGGTAGGATTCCTTTTGAGCCAAAGACACCTTATACTTCACTGTCCATATGTGAGCCCAAGCTCCCACTACAGCTAGTGGAGATCTCTGGCTCCACCAGCTGCTTTAACACAGGCAACTAGTTGCCACTTCAGAATCATAAAGACTCAGGTCACACCTGCCATTTCCATGCAGGAGGCCTGAATAGCCTGGGAAGGGTCAAACACATTTCCAAGGCAGAAAAAAAAAACCCTGCAATGTCATAGCATGGGCTATGTCCTACCAAAGTCCTGCCGTGACAGCAGAAGTAATTCAACACAGGCACACAAGCTTCATAATCTGACAAAGTCCTACTGTGTCAGAGATTGTTCACTCTATGGCAGGACAGACCTATACAGTCTGAAGCACTACATGACAACAATGTAGTAATGCTAAGAAATTTGTTTGCCTGACTACTCCCTTAAATTCTGTGATCATTAAGATTTTCCTGAGTCTGGCACTGATATGGATTATTCTGTGAGTTCTCTATGTTTATACCCATCATGATGCACAGCCTTTACAAGAGCAAATAAAGAATTTTAATTGGAACATCACAATTCCATAATTTGTGTTCATTCCTCCAGAACAAGTTTTTTCAATTTTAAGTTCTGTCTTCTGAACCAGTAATAACAACATTCATTTCACAAATAAAGCGCACTAACATCTTGCTCTTCACGCTCAGATGAATTATCTTGTTTTAACTGTCTATTTATGGATTAATGAAACTGAATTGGAAAGTGTTACTGTACTTGGCACTGGTGAGGTGACACCTCCAACCCTGTGTTACAGTTCTGGGCCCCTCACTACAAGAAGGACACTGAGGTCCTGGGGCATGTCCACAGAAGGGCAACGGAGCTCAAGTCTGGAGCTCAAGAAGGGTCTGGAGCCCAAGGCTGATAAGGAGCAACTGAGGGAGCTGTTTAGCCTGGAGAAACTGAGGGACAGGGAGAAACTGAGGGACAGGGAGAACCTTACCATTCATTACAGCCACCTAAAAGGAGGGTGTAGCCAGGTGGGGGTCAGTCTTTACTCCCATGTAACGAGTGACAGGACAAGAGGAAATGGTCTCAAGTTGCACCAGGGGAGGTTTAGATTGGAAAGTGGGAAAAACTTCATCACTGAAAGAAAGGGTTGTCAAGCCCTGCCACAGGCTGCCCAGAGAGGATGACTTTTCCCAAGTTAAATGATTCTATGATTCTATGATTTAGCAATACAAAGCAAAGAGTTACTTGAAAAAGGTGGACAAAGGGGTTTTGATTAGTAGAAACTGGAATAATATACTCCCAAGAAAAATATCATTATTCAGTTCTACATCAAAAGCCCTTCCGAAATGGAAATAAATATTTGAATAACATGGGAAAAATTTAATGTGTATTAGTCACAATGCGCCTTGTACCTGGAAGGGGAAAATGTGTTTTTTCACCCATACCATCAAAAATAAGTATTTTAATCAAAAGCTGCAACAAAAGGATGACATATTTAATGTAAGTTTCACCCTTAGATCCTAAGTGAGTTTTACTCATGCAGTCTTTGGACAAACATTCTGTTTCACAATCAAGCTATATTCTCAATACTGAGTAACAGACGTAGGTACGTAGAAATTGTTTACGGTTGTTCCCATATTTCAAAACTAGTAAAATAACATCTTCATATATAAAGCACAGGACTTCTATATTAGTTATATAATTACTCTGTTTTTCCCCAGTTATTCCTTCCCAAATATGTAGTGTTCCAGTTTTACTGTTACAATCTGTTAGCCAACATTACCACAGATGATCCTTTCAATCTCAACAACCTTGCAATAGAATTAGGCTATGTAAATGGTACAGAGAACACCAAGTGAACTTTTTTCAGTCTACAACCACTCCACGTAACATTTGCTATAATTACAGCTCCAAGCATTGATCACACATCTGAACTACACCCTTTGTTCCAGTTCCTTTCTCAATAACCATTAGCCGCTGTTTTCCACATTGTGCTGGTCATTGGCACATGAACATGAACAAATTTATGGCAGCCACACATTAGGCACAAAAAAGTATCATTCCTATTTTAAAAATTGGAAACAGAGATATTCCAACATGCACAGAAAAAGACAAATTAAACCAGATACCCTAAATTGCAGACCAGTGTATTAATTCCAGAATAAGTGTCTCTGTTTAATGTGATACTCACCTCTACAGAAAAAATACCCAAAAAAAGCATTAAGTATTTGTCTGAAGGCACAGTGGCTAGATAGAACACCATTTTTCCTCATCCTAGGCAAAACAGAACTTTGCTACCATGAGAATGAAAGGGAGAAGGCAGCCTGAAAGCATGAAGTTAAACCACAGACATCCAGATGCATTGCAGGTACTCCAAAAATATTAGCAGAAGGGGAAAAAAGCAAATCTGAAAGATAAGAAGGCAAGTAAGAGTTATTTTTACACTTTGCTATTGAATTTTTGAGCAGATTAAAGTCTTGGAAGGCTTTTACTTTCACACACTGTATGCACAGGCAATAATGAACATTATCAGAGTTAGATATGCAGCAGGGAGACACAGTGACCACAGTGTGATGGAAAAAACAAAAACCCCTTGATCCCACTGTGTCAGGTGGCTGCTGCAGGCAACTTCTCTTTGAAGTCCAGAAAGCTCAGATGTCATGGCACAAGCCTTGAGTTAAACCTCTCTCAGGCCCACCTTGCTTTGAAAAGGCCACCCACTGGGCCAGCACCCTGTGGCATAGCAGCCAGAGAGAAGGCAGCTGGACTGCACAGAGCAAGAGGCAAACCACACTAGCACCATGAGAGGCTGTGCAAACACAGGACACACCCTTTGGCAGGGACTCATCTCAGCCCATTTTTGCCATCACCTGCCTCTGAAGCACTCCCTCAGGCAGGGACACCTCTGGGCCACAACCCACTCAAATCATTTTTAATGCCCAGACGAGCAAGCAAGATGAAAAAGTGCCTGTTCCATTCCACTCACCACACAGGCTGGCACAACCACTGGAGTCGACATCCTGTCCAAATAAACTAAAGCACCGAGAGACAAGTGGGCTGGGAAAGCAGTTTCAAGTCTCATGAGATGCAAACAGTCTCTGAAAATATAAAGGTCATCTGGAAAAGAATTAAGCAGCATTTGACTTTGTGAAGCAATGGGAGACGAGATAAAAATAGCTTTATTTCTGACAACAAGTGCTTCTGAGACACTTGATGTGTTTAATCATTTTCCTTTACCTCTGACAGAAAAGATTAATTACGGAACTGCACCAAAATAGTTCAAGGAATGTTGTGACCCATGTGAATATTAAAGATATGAGAGATTCTTAAACAGAGTACAAAAAGAAGATAAAAGTACAAAGCAGTACTCTTGAGTGATTTAGAGACAATCTTGCAGTACTGGAGTGAACTAAAATAGTCACTGATAAAAGACTTGAAATCTGGGACACAATGCTCAGGCAGTATTTAGGGGAAGACCAAGATAAAATCATTGCCATCAAAATTGCTTTGGGCGTGCTGGAGATACATAAACATACAAAAGCTCCAGTACTGAGAATGACCTGCAAAGTCCTCTACCAAAACATGAACCTCTTGCAAGAAAGGCCAGGCTCCAATCATCATGATCATACCCAAGTATAAGAAATATAGATACAAGGGAAAACACATGAAGAACTTAGTTGTAATCCAGAAAAGCAAGCACACAGAACTGCCCAAGCTGTAGTGAACAGCACAAACCAAGACAACACCACTTTGCAGGAGTTGATATTTGTCAGACATTTGAACAAGGAGGATAAAAAAAGCACCATAACTTTGGGGAAACTCATAATGGGAATGATGACAACACAGTTACAACAACTACATACACCATTAGCCAGGAAAACAAGTGGAACATTAGTAGATTTTAAGCCACATTCTGGTTGGAAAAAATGATGCTAGAATCAGCAGTGAGCAAAAATGTTAAGCATATAAAACTCTCATAAAACTCACATAAAACTGATATATCAAAAACATACATAGAATATATAAAAGTGATAAAGCAATGCCTAGTCAGAGCACTGAGAGTAAATGATTGCTAACTCCCAATCTTTGTAATAGTACTGCCAAGGAGAAGGCATCCATTAAGACTTCAAACCTGTGGTTTCACGAAGGTTTGTACAAACTTGATGGAAAGAGCCAAAACCTGCAGGAAGAAGAGGACACAGAAGCTGTCAAACTACAGAACACCAGCTTTAGAAGGCCAGGCCCCAGAATTCATGACTCTTCCTTGAGGTAAGGCAGAAGCCAAAAGAGAAGATTATTGCCCTCCAAGGCAATAGTGAGGAGGACAACCAAGCACACATAATCTTTAGCAGCATCAGTCTTAAAAAAAGGAAACTACTTTTGGTTAAATGCAGAATCAAAATAACTAAATAAACATAAAAGGCAAATGTCTCCCATACCTTTAAGGGTAAAAATTCTGGAAGGGGTGCCTTATGTCAAGCATGTTTCTTTGGTAGATGCACACAGGGAAGACCAATATTCATCTGTACATATTCAGCCCCTCAACATACCTGTCTAAATTTGCTAAGCCAGGTGTTTCACAGGGAGAAATAATGTACTTCTTATGGCTTAATGGAAGTACATGAAGACAATTGCTTTGAAAAGTCTGAGCTTTTAGCAGAAGCTAAAAAACAAGATGGTGCATTAGAAAGAAAAAATTTCCTAGCAAGAGAGAGAGGCAAACACAAATAAGATTAAAGTTCCATCATCAATATGTGCACCCAACAGATAAAGAAGTGACAAAAAATTTCAGCTTGCTGGACCTAATCTAACTAGCTAAACCAAAAACCCAGCTTGGAAGAAAGCCCATAGCTTGGTAGGAATATTATAGGATACAGAAATCAGGTTACTCATTACCACCATCCCTGCACTTAAAGAACCCAGAATAGATGCACTGATGCTCTGGTGTTAATAATTAACCCTGAATCTTATCCTGAGCATACCTCTAGATTAAAAATAAATTGACCCAACTACTCCTGGAAAGGTATTGGAACATTTTGAGCGTGACATAATGCTCCCAAAAGACAGACAAAAAGAAATCACTGTCATGCTATTATTACAAGAAAATCAAATGATACTGGATTTGGAAAATCCATGTTTATAGAGTTGGGAAAGTCAGACTGGTAGTCAGAAATTATTCCTGAGTTGCATGAATGTGCTGCCCTAAAAGCTCCAGAATTTCAACTAGAGATGAACGGATAGAGGTTTTTACCTAATCAGAGTCTCAAAAGAAATTAAGCTGCAAGAATATGGCAAAGTGTTTGAGTCCAGACCATCAACCACAGAAACAGTAAAAATATCCCCAAACCATGGGAAAAAGCTTACTGGAGTAATAAATAATTGCATGAAGATGAGGCACTTCTGATGCTCCAATGTGGCCCATCATGAAAGCAGACAGCAGGATTTACTGGGTAATGGTTGGATTTTGAGCAATTAATTCTGTTACACCATAAACCACACCTGTTGTAGGAAAAAACACCAGAATCTGGCAGAATAGATTTAGCATATGCTGTCTTTAGATTTTGTTATGAGGGCAAGGATGGGAAGAATTTCCCCCTACTTTTGCAGGACAGCAATATATTTTAGAAGCATCTACTGCCCCAGGATTTCCCTGTGCTCTAGCTTTATGCAATATTCATATCAACCAAACATGGAAAAATTTATCAGAGGTTGATCAAATCCATGTAATTTCATGAACAGATGATGCATTAACCTACAGTCAGATTCAAACACCACTGAAAGAGTGAATTATACAAATAGAAGCCGTAACTCTGGGAGCTCTTCGCTTCTAAGTGAACTGATGAACAGGTCAAGTGGTACATTAAAGAGAAAAATATTTAGGAATAGACTAATGACCTTAGAAAGATGAATGAGAAAAATTACTAAGAAGCTCCTTGTTCTAAAATTTCACATATGCTGCAATCTTTTGCTAGTTTTATTCTCCCCTGGCATTCTGTATCAGTTTTGCAGATTTAATTAAGCCTTTAACCAATTTTTTAAAGAAGGTGCAGAAATAGGAGTGGAGATCAGGACAAAACCTGACCTCAGCAGCATTCAAAAAGGCTGGCATAGGTAGCCACACTGGGGATGCTGTTCTAGCATGGCCACTTCATTTGCACTTTGTTACCCCCTCCAGAAGCACCAGAGGTTATGTTATTGCAAAACCAAAGGAGTCAGTCAGTTCACAGTACAAAATGAGCACATGGTGCTCCTGGGAGACTTAACACAGTGACTCAGAAACTACAGAGTGGGTGAAAGGTGCAATTACCGGGCTCGGCACAGTTAAGTGCATGAACAGTGTGGGCTCAGCAGAAGAGTGAACTACAAGAATAGGTGGTCTCCAGAGCATATCATGAGGATCTCATCCAATTTATTCACAAGAAAAGTCACTTCAAAGAGGCTAGAGAAAGGTAGCTCCCTCTGGGAGAAGATATTAAGCAAGTGCTACAGAATTATTCAATGTGTATTACAAGAAATGTTTCTAGAAGGTAAACTAGATCCTCTTTCTTTTCAGCACTCAAATATATCAGTTCCATGGCTGCAAATATAAAATGAAATATCCTTAATCAGTTTCACAACAGACCGATACTGCAGTGCCCAGGTACATCAAATGGCTTCAGAAGGTATTTCCAGATAAATGTGATAGTGGGTAGCTTTTCCTGTGTGAGTTCCTCTGTGAGAAAAAAAACAACCAGTGGATATCAACAGTAAAGGGAGTGGAAAAGTCTCCATCAGTGGAGGGTACCAAGGAGTAATATGAAGGCATTCAGCTCAACATAGTTGTCATAGGATTTGCAAATTTAGTCATCATATATGGAACCAATATATTAGAACAGAGCTCTGTGCTGTAATACAGGCAAATGAAAACCAAAATGAAGATGACTTGCTAGAAGCAATTGCTACAAAATTCTTTTTAAACCAAACATTTGGATTGTTCATGCCCAAATCTAGTTCTGTCACTTACACGATAACCTGTGTTTGCTATAAGCCTGGCCACTGAATTTAACCATTCTGAGATCAGAACTATGCATCAATGACAACAGGCTATGGAATAAGATGGAATGTCCTATTCAGTCCTCTAGATGGATGCAGAAAGCAGCACATCAGGATAAGCAATATAAATTGAAGGTACCAGTTTTCAATTTTCAGACAACTGTTTAGATTACAATTTGACTAGAAATGAATAGGCAATTCTTCCTTCTTTTTTCAGTCAGTCTGCAACTGTTTCTGTCAGATCCAGCTATGTTTCTATGCATACTTGATAAAAAGCAACCACTACAGGCTTATCTCATTGTGAGAAACCTGTCTGAAATGATCTGGCCTGGGCACATGTAATAGAAATGACTGAACTGTGTGATTTCAATCATACATTTAAAAAAGAATGATCAATTGCAAACTCACTGAAACTGTACAGTAAATTAACTTTAATCCAGTAACTTTTGGAGTAGCTTTTGTGTCAATTTAGATCCCACAGAGAACCTGCTAACCAGGACCTGCTGCTACAAAAGAGCATGGGTCACTTGCAAACTTGTGAGCATGGTCTCTGTCAAACTTGTGATCCAGTGCAAATGTCATGGGAATTCCACCACACAAATGGCAGCAGATACCTGCTCCAGCCACTCAACCCTACCCCTATGAAGAAGAAAGCAGCTCCCAACCCTGACACATGGCATTAGTAGTCAGAAGGGTTAATGTCCACATGTGACCTAAGATTCAGTTGCTCAAACAGAGCCATCCCAGTACCATTTGGGATGATCCAGACTATCAAGATATCTGCACAACACATGACCACTGGAAAACCTAGTCTTTTGGACTGGCAACTGGAGGCAAGATAGGATAGTCTAGGCTTCTCAAATGGTACACATTTATTACGTGTGCCACTTCTTTCAACCCTAGTGGCTTCTGAACAGGTAGCTCTGTGAATGCATGAAGTTTTGACTGTGTGTCTTGAACAATATATAAGAATGAATCAAAATTCTGAAAGGATTCAGGAAAACCAAGAGGGTCTAAGTGAGACTTTTTCACTCCAGAAGTTTTACACCAGCAGCAGCTCTGAAAGGCTGACAAGATAAAACACAGGACCCTGCAGATGGACAAGTCAAGCAGAACTGAATGACTTGTAATTGGTGGTCTGGATGTCTCAGCGGTCTGTCCATCTTTGCACCAGCACAGTGAACCACAGGGATTACTATCAAGTTTAAATTAATGCAATGGTTATTACTAGCTGTAATTCTTCCTTAATGTTACTGCTTCCACTAAACTAGGCTATGAAAGAAGGATCTATAGGAGGAATTCAAGCTGAATTCAAGTTACTCAGCATGCTCACATCTCGTCATTGAGGATTCAGTCACTGGAGGAGGCAGATTTTAGTCAGACATTTATTTTGAAGAATCACAACACTCCTCAGCAGCCACCAAGAGCAGCTATTCAAATCAAAATTCAGAAGAGGAAAGATAAATTCCAGGGCAAGGAAAGGTGGGGAAAATGAATCATTAGGAGAAGTGAAACTCTTGGGGTACCAGTTTTTTAAATTTGAGCAACAACATGAATCGAGAGATGAAAGACAAAATGGGGCATTCAGTTTTAGACTGGAAACAAACTTTGAATCTTTGCATTTCTTCAGCAGCAAGGATGATTTATGTATATTTATCCAGTTTCTTCAACAACCATTTGACTATACTGCAGTCACAGATTAAACTAGATTCAATTTATAACTACTTTGATTTAGGAAATACATTTAGAATCTCATCCAAAGTGTGCTGAAACCATGAAAATACACTTTTGAGGTATGAGTAAGTCCCTTTATGTCTGTTTCTAAATGCATGTTTAATGGTAGATATAAAACTGCTTTACTGCAGAGATGAGTCTTAACTCAAAAGTGTACACATAAAAGTTTTCCTGCTTTACTCCTATAGTTAGCAAACAGAATAAGAATCACCATTTCTAGTAAAAGCTGGACAGACAACTGCATCAAACTAAAAGTATTTAAAATTAAATATTTAATTCTTACTTTATAAAAAAAAATCTTCATATTGTTGATTACCTGTTGAAATTAAACTGTTTCACCCATTTTTAAACAAAGAATCTAACTTGTCTGGATGCCATAATAATGAATAAATGTTTAAATGTTGTTGATAAGAAGCTGAATGTTAAAAATTGATATAAAAATACCAGCTAAAATTGTTTCCTTTTTCAAACCATATCCCATACTTTTTTATGAAGCAATACAGGATAAGGGGCTTTACTACATCAATGTACTGCAACCTCAGCCGTGGCAATGAAGGAAAAAAATCACAGTGAAATGCCTAAAGCTGCTTTTATCCAGTCCCGAGAGAAATAAATAAATTTTAAAAGAAACTAGAATACAGCAAAAGAAAAGGAGGTGTGTTGTTAGAGTGATTGCTTATTCTAAGCCACATAGAAAAGGGCATGCACTGATTAATACATAGCTGAAAATGGTAATTAGCTACTGCTCTTTCAGCAATCCTTGTTTCAGCCTCTGTGCTCTCACCACCACAGTACTAGACACTTGCTAACCAGAATTAACATCACATTAACAGACTGAGGTATTCATAAATATTCTGTCAACTCGATAAATTTTAAACATTCTTAGCACATTTAAAGTTTAGACTTTACTCTAACAGCACAATGAGCATTCCTGGGGGCCTAGCACGTGTTCTTTTTTAAAGTGCAACTTAACATATTTCATTGCTCTCTGACAGTGCACTCATTGTCTTTTGGAGATAAAGCAGTTGTCTCTCTTTGATATTGGGGTTTCTTTACATAAGAAACCTACAAAATATTATTTTCCCTTTGGCTAACACTGACACTGTTCAAAAAAAATTACTCAGTTGAAGGAACGGGCACAAGGGGAAACCAATAAATTTAATCTTTTGTCTAATATATCAAAGTGTAATACTAAACTTCAAATTGTTCTGGAACAAAGTATAAAGCCAGTGATGACAAGACACTTGTATACATGAATGAGAATCATCACTGGGCTAGGAATACAAAAAATGAAATGCATGCATATCAATCTATTTTCATTCCTACTGATTTCAGATACGACTAAATACTTTTTCACCCCCTCAGCTATTTTAAATATAGAGACAAAAATATAAGGACACACTAAAACCTTAACTCATCAATTAACTCAGAGTTTCAGGTACACTTTTTAAGCAATTTGTCTAAGATATCGGCCTTTATTTTTCTGTATAACCATGGAAATTCTGCCAGTACACCTCAGCATGTAAATACACGATATCAAGATAAAATAATATTTTCAATTATTTAAAGAAAACATATTTTGGGAGAAATCCCAGTTTTGATATCAAACTGCATCAGAACAATAGAAATGCCAAGTTCACATATATCTTGTAGCAGCATCATTCATCCTCCTTTGCTGAGGTACAGAAATTCTAGAAAGTAGCGCTGCTTTGCTTCACAGTTACTATGAGAGCAGGTATCTCAGAAGTTTTCAGGAGGCCATGTAGAATGTGGTAATTAGGTCAATATCTAATAATGAGACAGATGCCTGTCATTTAAATATTGCCTGTTTTAAAGGAAGGCAGTTCAAAGGAAAGAATTTGTATAGATCCTTGTTTCTAAGTAAACTGACCAAAGAGTTATGCAGGTAGAGCAAAAACTTACAACAGATTTCTATGAAGACATCCATTGAAACATTTTCAGAGCCACTGAGGTTTTATAAAAGAGGTCAGTGTTTGTTACAGCCCCACTCTCACACAACAGAATGAAAAGCAACATCTTAGGCTAAAATGCAGAGGGACAGGAAGATACATAAATCCAGCGCCTCAATTTTTTTTTATACTCTCTTTAATTTTTAGACCAGTCCAAGCTCATGTAAGCAACCAGATGACTTACAGATACTCCAGGCTTGTTAGATGGAAAAGGAGATTAGGTGTACCACTAATACAATATGTAGCCAGTGAATTACCAGACACAGTACCTACATGTACTTTAAGAAACAGCAGAGCTAAGGACCCAATACCTACAGTAACCCATGGACCAGAAGGTGATGGACAGGTAGATTATACCGGGTGGGCTCCTGCAGATCAGCTTCCATGTTAACTTTATCCAAAATCAACCCAAACTATTTCAGGCTGTGAACCATAGTACAGAAATTCATATTTTTTATCGAAAGCAAATAGGAAAATAATCTTTGACTTGGAGAGATCCCATATAGTGCAGCGAGAGCTAGTCAGCCATTTTATCCTAGAGACAAAGGCTTTCAGTAGCCACAGCTATGCCAACACAACCTTCAACAAGTATGTAGTACAAAGGATATTGGAAAAAATGGGTCTAAGACAGGATAAATTAAATCAGGCATTAAATCAGGATGACACTTTAAATATTAAGAAATCCACAGATTATAGTTTATGTAGAATCATGATGCAATCAATAATGCTAGAGGAAGCAGAGCAGAGGGCACTGCAGTAATTAACTAGTTGCCCAAACACTAATGAAAAGCAAATTGTTGGCCTGAATTAGGGTGTGAAGGGCTTGAAGAGCCAGATGTTTTTGCTGAGACTAATGGAGGAAAGCAGGAGGCTAAGACTTGCTGAGACTGAGAGGGAGTACCAAAGGCAGGAAGGAAGAAGGGGGATAATTCTAAGAAATTGCATTGCATTAACTGAACTTTTCACTGGAAGCTCTTTTATACAGGAACACTTTAGAAAAGAGCTAAGACACTCTGCAGGAGACACACAAGTCGTTACTGCCTTACTGGGAGGAAAAATAATCTCTGTAGAAATGAACACTGGGAAAAAAGCAAGGCTCCATCTATAGCAGTCAAAATCCACTTTCCTCATACTACTGAGATGGAAGAAAGCAGAGATGTTGGAAATACTGAAGAAACATCAGGGATTTTACATACGTAATTTGAAACATAAAATAAGAATATTGGGATATAATTTATAGTCAAGTACTTAAGATGCATTAGATGTTTATTATCAAATGAGCCACTGGACATATTTGGTATACTTCATATATATGTATATACTTTATATATAGATATATATATAATGGTTATTGCTACTCTGAAAGTACTGCCTCCATAATAATCCCTCCTTTCAGGGATAACTCTGTGCTGCAGGAGAAAAGCACGAATGAAAGCAGAGATGTTTCACAAGCCTGATCTACTGCAGACCACGAGTTAGTCCTGTTGTCAATCTTCCTACATTCCTACAAGATGATATTTTTATTGTGGACCCAACAATGGATGTCACATAAAAGCATAAAACATTCTGAGTAAGACACTGCAAATGCTTTTTTAAATGATACAGTAAAGAAGAGATATTGATAAGTGATACTTACCATGTTAGAAAAATTTGGACCTGCAGGGAATTTTAACAGAAATACAAAAAATATCCTACAGAAAAAAAACTTCATTCCCATATTTATGATCCTGTATCTACTAACTGCCAGAAATTAGGAAAACTGGATTATAAAATCAGGAAGAGCCTCAAGGGTATCAGATTCAATCCAGTGCTTCTATGGGTTATATATATATGACAGAATCCTATTTATAACCTGATCCAGATTTGCTTTAAGATAGGCTAGGTATTTTGTTCATACTACTCTCTCTGGAAGATGTCTAGAGAATGACACTTCACAAATGGTTTTCTTTTTCACCCAACTTTCAGGCTGAATTTATTCACGGTCAGTCCAAACACTTGTTCTTGCAGCAAAACTTTCTCTGCACTTAAGTGATTTTCCTTCACTTGTTTTTACCACTGATCTATTTGTAGACATGAAGTATATTCTCTCCTAGTGTTCTTGCTCAGGTAAATAAGCCATGTCTAGTAAGTAATTCCTCATCTCTGCTGGAAAAATCACCTGATACAGACCAGAAACAAATGTGTCTTTGTCACAGTTGGATTATATTCGCATCTGATGGTCATGCTGTGATCAGCAAGTTCTCTTCTTACAGAAAAAAAACCCAAAAACTTGAGTCTTTCTGTTCCATCTGTTTATTATTTTGATTATCCTTTGGCACTGTTTCCTCGGTTTTTAGCTCATGCTCTAAGTAGTGCAATCCTAGCCTGTGCCAAGGCATGGGAGTTAAAATACATTAAGAAGTTCAGCTGTGAACTGCCCTTTGAGACTGATGCTTCTACTTTCAGCACAACTCACTATGACATTTGCTTTAGCAATTTCCTAGCTACTGCTGAACATTCTCCTTTCTCCACTGAAACAGTAACTCTCCATGTGCCACCATTTCAAGGGTCTTACTGAAAATAGAGATTGATTACATTTATCATATTTTCTTTTTCCAGACAATCAGTTATCACAGAAAGCTATCAGATGGGCCTGGCTTGACTTCAATACTGTAAATTCATAGCATTTTATATTCATTGCAGGTGCAGTTACAGACATTTATCTAATCCTCACCCTCATTAACCTTTCCTGTCTATGAATCCCAGGGCTCAACATGATCACTTTTCTTGACAGATCTGACAAAAAGCATTTTGGAAATGTAATTTTTTTAAACTCTCTTTTTCCCCACTACCTGATGGTTGTATGTCCTTCTTTGTGCTACTTTTTCTTAGGTGACTGGAAGATATCTGCATTTTGTTTTAAAATAATGAGGTTTTATTTATTTTTAAGACCGGTTTCACATTTTTAAATTTTCTTCTTAGCATAGCTAGTAAATACCTATTCTATTACTTGATGTGGGGTTCAGTAAAGTCCTTGCAGAAAATAATGGGGCTCCTAAAGGAGACATCTTCTATTTCCAGACAGAAGGAGACGGTGGCAACTAGTATATGTTTGTATTTGCATATCAGTTCCAACTACTGGCAAAAAGACTGTGATATTTTAAAGAGGTTTTGTTTGTTTGTTTGTGGTTTTTTATGTTTTAAACAGTATTTCACAAGGACTGATCTCTTTAAGTTTTCAAAAAAGCACGAAATGCCCCCAACAGCCAGAGTGGGTCAGCAGTAGATAACTGGGAAAAAGGAATGAAGAGCTGCAGGATGGGGCTACTCAATGCCTGTGACATCTTACATGGGACACCATGGCTCTTTGCCTGTTCTGGCTTTACAGGACCAAACAGGTGCTACTGACCACCCTTGCAGGGGGGAACATCAGCTGCTTTCCTGGGTCAGAAGACTCACTCAGCCCCTGCCTGGGAAAACCAGGGGATAGTATGTGATACAGGTCTTCCCCACAGACATGAAGGAGATAGATACCACATGCCTAAAGTAGGGGAGACTCAGGCAAAATTTGCATTTGATCCAGACCGTATGTCAGAGCTCACCCTGAGAAGTCACAGGGAACTGAAAGCACCTCAAGCAAATTCTTGAACTAGCCCCTCAGTACACCCCTCCTCCATCATCTACTGAACCTCTCCACACTCTAATTAGATTAAAGGTGAAAGTCTACAAAAATTCTGGGCTTGAGTTTGTCACCACAGGTTTACCTATATCCCACAGATAGAAATAGGACAATTATTGCATTTTTTGTCGTAGAAAAAGATACCATGCTCACTACTCTCCATTACCTGGAAAAGGAACCTAGGTGGCAAACTCAAATAGGTTTCTCTGGTGAACACATCCTAAAATTATCTCAAGCATAATTGCTATCCCCTGCATTTACTTCCATAGTCTTCAAGGGAGATGGCTCTCCTGCATCTAATAGCAAAGCCATGCATTGCACACCTCCCTCGTCACCATCACAAGCCCTCACACAGAGCTGCTGCACCACCCTGGAGCTGCTGGCCCATCACTTCACATTGCACAGCCCTATGCAAAAGGATTGCAGGCAGCCAAGGACAACGCAGTCCATGTCTTTACTCGCTAGTTGTGGTGCAGAGCCAAAGTGCATACAGCTCCACCCTGGTCAGCCCAGGGGACAGCTGCCTCAGAGCTGGAGAACAAGTCCTAGATGCTCTTCCCTCTGGGACCACTGGGAATGCTGCCAAACCACTTTAAAAGAAGTATCTTTATGCTAAACAACATTTCATAATGGTTACTGGAAAGCCAGCTATTGCAAGGCCAAGCAGATGCCAAATTGTGTCTCAGAGCTGATGCAAACACTGCCTGGAAGACCAGCACAATGATGACGCTTCTAAACTGTGGGACAGGAGTAATTTTCCATACTACAGCCTCACTCAAAAGTAGCAAAATGTCCTGCTGCTGACAACTGTAGCTGAGGGTGGTGAACTCTGGGTATTTAACACTGCTTTTTCAGCCATTGGGTAAGTACCATTTGCTACTGATAATCATTGCAGGTTGAAGACTGCCCCAGCTGTACCCACAAACTATTTCCATGCTGTACAGGATAGACAAAGATGAGTGTGGGGACTCTGCAGGCTCTGATCTCCACCCAGCTCTCATATGAGCCCCATGAAACCTGGCTTGAGACCTGGTGGCCAACTAACACCAAAACA
This sequence comes from Emberiza elegans, assembly GCA_024865655.1. Lineage (NCBI taxonomy): Eukaryota > Metazoa > Chordata > Aves > Passeriformes > Fringillidae > Emberiza > Emberiza elegans. The sequence continues at coordinate 18,597,388 of JALJVW010003023.1, read as the reverse complement.
AATCGTTCTGTATGGGCCATATCCAGCCTTGGTTAGGCAGACTGGTCTTCCTTGCATATTCCCTTCGGTTCTCAATCTGGATGACACAAGCGGATTCAAAAAATACTTACATATCTGCCAGAATAGTCTTCAGTTAAACCATCCATTTCATAGTCAGCAAAACAAAAGACAATTTTTTCACTTGGAACAGTTATTTAGCTGTATCCAAACTACCATGTTATGCTACAGTTGCAATAATGCACATTTTTTTTACCATTTACATCAACAGTGTCATTCCTCCAGCGCAGAACTGCAGTGCTTTCATTGGCCACACTCCAGAATGACAACCCACTGCATATATATATATATATATATATATATATATATGTGTGTGTGTGTGTGTGTGTGTGTGCATGTGTGTGTATATATATGTGTATGTATATATATCTTCTCTACATAGTCTAGTCTTTGAAGATTTTGAGACAAAAAACGCTCCGGGCTGGTGCTTCCAAACCTTTGCCCTGATGCTCTGAGATGGTGCTTCCAAAACTTCTGCATAGCTACTGCACAAAACAATAATGAATTATTTCGGGGGGGGGGGGGGGGGATAATTAATCTTACCAGAAACAAAATGTGGGGACTGAGAATGTACTATTTTCTTACACTTGTACAAGAAGAAGAGTAACTACAGCAGGTGTCCAGCCCATCTTGTTATCATTGAAGCAGTTCCAGAACAAGGTGCTTCAGAGAAAAATCTTCAGCTGCTTGCACCAGTCACTCAAAAATCTGGAACTGCTTTATTATGTAGCAAAAAAAAAAAAAACTTACTCCGCTGGCAGATTGTCATTGCTACTGTTTCTATTTTATGGCCAATGTCAGCGTTTGTGTCACAGTAAGCCTCCCTCTCTGACAGTTAACAGTTTATTTTGGTAAAAAATAAACTATGTTTTTCACATACCAATCAACTGCCTTGTCTCAGTATACCTCCCAGTACAATTTTTTGCCCCTAGACACTCAAATAGCTCACCCAGGCATTTCTATGTGGCCTTGGGTCTACAAAATGCTAGTGTCCCACAGCTCTTTCCAGACCCTCTAGGTCCTTTCCCATATTGGGAATGTGCTGCTCCAATGTACATTTGACCCTTTCTTAATCCTTGCTCTCTTTGTAGTTCAGTCTTCCATACTCACTTCATTCCTACAAACATATTTCCAAGGAGCACTCACTCAAACTGAACAATTCCAAAGCAAAAAATAAGAGGTTCAGGAATCACCAAGCTTAGCTGTCTGCAATATTGCAGCCAGCCTCTAGCCCCAAACATTACACATTAATGGCTATTTTACACTCCCTCCTGGAGAAGTGAAGGCTCCCTTCATAGCACCTTTCAGTGATTAAAGGGGGCCTACAGGAAAGCTGGAGAGAGACTTTTCACAAGGGCATTAGACAAGGGGGAATGGCTTTAACCTGAAAGAGGGAACATGTAGATTGGATATTCAGAAGAAATTTGAAGGTGGTGAGGCAGTGGAACAGATTCCCCAGAAAAGCTGTGGATGTGCCATTCCTTTGATCAAGGTCAGGCTGGGCAGGGCTTTGAGCAACCTGATCTGGCAGAAGGTGTCCCTTCTCCACGTGCACAAGTCTAGAAGATAAGCTGTGGACCCTCTGATTTTTATCATTTCTTTTCAACCACGAGCATCCATAACTCTTGGGTGTTCCCTCCATCTTGAGGGTAGGATGTCACATCATGGCAGGGGGTTTGGAACTAGATGATCTTTCCAGCTCCTTCCAACACAAACCATTCCATGACTCTGTTATTCTATGTCCATAGCATTATGAGCCAAAAAGCCAATTCTAAGATATTTAATGCAAAAAAACATGCAAAATGCTCCAGATGTCATAGCAAGCCACAGGAATAAATCAGAAAAAGCAAAGATATCATCACAATCCTAAACCCTTGCAACAGAAGGCAAATTATTTAGGTAAAATATTTTTTAGTAAGGGCCTGGCCACAGCACAGAGAAAGGGAAAAAAGAGGCCTAACAATAAACAACACTGTTCCTTGACAATTTAAATTCTTTCCTGACCATGAGTCAACAAAAGCAGCTCCCACAGGCCAGCATCAATATAAACCAGACCAATGCCCACCCCTCTGGTTTCTACAAATCTATTCCAAATTACCAGTAACACAGGAAACATTACTCTCCAGAAGAGCCCAGCTTGGGTAAAGTGAGATCTGACTGGTGTGATTTAGGGTTCCTGCCTTTCATGGCTTACTCTTACAATGCTCTTGCTATAACCATTTCACCACCAACCAATTTTGTAGTGTTCTCTATTTCATTATCCTAAGCTGAGCTATGGAAAAAGGCTGTTTCTGAACTTTCCTGTGCTACACTTTGCTGGTTCTAAGAATCAGAATGACTGTGCCAAATTGATGCTGCTTTTATTAGAATTTTCCCCCCTTTAAGCAACTGCCTCCTTTAAGTACCACTTTTCTTTTTACCAGAAATAGGAAAGAGGAGCTGGATAAATGACTGAATAATTAGTTTCACACAAAAGTAGCACTAGCAGCCCAGCTACAAATATGAGACACAGAGTAACCTCCACAGTGCAAGAATTCTACCTTGACAGCTCCATTTTATTTCTTTCATCAAAGAATAAAAAGCATCAATCTCCAGCTTCAATAAGGCAGTCATATTGCAGCAGGTTAAACAGCAATTTCACAAGGGTAAACTGACCCAATTTGAAGCAGTGGGCACTCATCCAGTGAAAGAATACAGAAGGCAGAGTGTGAAATTGACTGACTCACTACATCAAAATTATTTTTTTCAGTATCACATTAAAAGGGAAAACCAAAAATTTCTACAGCAAAATAAAATTATTTATATTTATTTCCCCTAGTTCACAACTTTTTCAAGAAAACTGAAGTCCCTCAAATATTTTAGTTTCAATGAATCAGCAAATTCCAGTTTCAAAGATTTTAGATTTTTCTGACTTGCTCTAATGACATTATATTACTTGCAAATTTGGGAGGTATTAGGAAGATCAGAATGAGCTAGCTGAAATTACAGGGGGTTATGAAGAAAAAGGGATTATTTTTTTCCACCAAGCATATAATTAAGATGCAAAACTGCAGCTGAATCATATTCCTGCAGCTCTGTTCCCTGCGTGATATACCCCAATATTCTCTTTTCAAAACAAGAGACATGTTCATAGCTGCCAAGGGAAGCACGATGAAAAACTGAGTTCAAGAGCTCCTTCAGTGTATTTCCAAGGTCTTGCTTTTCATACACAAAGATGCTGTCTGAATATGGGAATGCACATTTTCCTCAAGATTAGAGGAATGCATCTATTCAATTTGCTAATTTACCTAACTGGCTAAAAGTGACAGGGTTCCCCAAAAAGCTAAAGGGAAACTTATTTTCCTTAAGCTCCTTTGAGAAACCCAGATCTAATGTATCATCCCTCCTTTCTTTAGCAGACTACTCATGGTGTCCCCTACTCCCAGTGCTGGTGACAACACGGGGACAAGTGGACACCATAAGCCACGACAGACTTTGAAGCAGACCCCATCCTCATGAAGCATGGCCTGTGATTTCTGTAAACCACCAGTCAGCTTCCTCAAAATAATTCATACGACATTTATTTAAAAAATGAAACAGGGAATAAACAACTCACCCTTGAGGACTCCAGGCCATATCATTTCATGCTGATTTTAATTTTTAAGGCTAAATACACACATGAAAATGGAGTATTGCCTCATAAACCCAGCTCCTGCATTCCCACTCTTGGCCCCCCTAATCTCACCAGATCCTCATACATTATCTATTTTCCCAATACTTTCTTCCTATCACCCCATGTTTTGTTACAACTCTTTTTTGGCTTGGATTTTGCCTCCTGAGGGCATACATAACTGGCCAGCTGGTGTGGTGATCGTTCTCTCTGCAAGCATCATTTGGACCCAAGCTAACCCTGCACTGTCACAGGAAAACAAACGAAGAATTAAGTAAGTGTGTTACAAAGAGCATGTCAAGTGTGTCACCACTGTAAAGCCAGGTGTCAGCTGAACTTTCTTTTCAACCATAAGGTCAGATTGTTCAATTGATTTTTAAGCAGTATGTTCTTACTCACGAAATAAATTTTCATAAAAAAATCACCAAGCTGACAATGCAATATTTTTCCAACCTATTTTCTCAAAAGAAAAGACATGCTGCATAATTCTACCATTTCCATATATATCTGAGGAACCACAATTAGACTAATTAATCAATAACTATGTTCAACAGTTCCATGCCAGTAGCAAAAAATTTATTTCATTTCTTAAAAAGCTGGAAGTTAAACAAACAGAGTAAACTTTGCCCTCAGCTCTTAAAAATAACTGATCCAGTGGAGCTACTACATATTCAAGAGAACATGAAAAAAGCTGACTGAGAAAAGGCATTGGAAAATCACTGTGAACTCTTACCAGACTGCATGACCAGCAGCTACAAGTCTGTCCCTTTCCCCCATGTGACCATTTGAAGTCTTTCCTAAGAGCAGGATCAAAACAGATGCTACTGTCTTCCCAATTGTAAAGCAAGTATCTTGTAAAATATAATCCCAGTGGTACAAACATTTTCTAGCCCTTAGTAAGAGCATTAAACTGATAAACCTACGAAAGGATACCTTGGGTTGACTTTTGGACTCACAAAATTGCAAGGCATTTCCATAGGATAGTCTCTCCCAGCCAATTTTGAACCATTCAGCTTCTTTAGAGCTGTGACTGAAAACAAAAATCCAGTCTTAGGTGTCAGCATGAGAGCTAATGTGCAAGTAACAAACTGTGCAAACTAAAGTGACAGTCCCCGGGCATGGTCCCCTGTCAGCTCCCCTCATTGCTGAAGATTGTGTTGCAGGCTGTCTTGCAGCACTCCCCAGGCTGGCCAGATCCTGAGATGGGCAAAAGCTCCTGTGCTCTCCATCATGCAGATGTCACAGAGATCCAGCTGTCAGGTGGCACTGGAACCACTTGTGGCCCCAGTCCCTACACCAACTGTTCCTTTATCAACTGTTGTAAACAGCATCTGTAAAGATTTCAATAACTGGGAGAATTTAGAATATGGGTTGGGGTTTTTTAAGAATCAAAACAAATTTAAGCTTTAAACTTTTGCAATTTTTCATAATACAGAAGTCTATCTCTTCTCAAACTAAACATACATAAAGATGAAGCAACACAAATGGGCTTCAATGTGGCCAAATCCATATATTCTCAAAGTCCTTTTTCCTTATTCCAGTGTGTATCTCAAAGGATCCTCCCTGACAAATCTCCAGGGATACACACCACAAACTCAACAGGCCAGGCTTCTTATGAGTGTTTTGTGCTCTCAAATTAGACCTGAAGCTACAGAAGGCGAGAAGCTGCCATCACTGACAGACTAAACAAATGATTACTGTTAATATAGATTGTATTTTGTTCTTTACATTGAATGATGTTCTCAGATTTAGACCGTGCCTTATATCATTCTGTTAAGAATTTGGCAAAGCAAAGAGGAAAATTTCATGTTTACTGCTACTTCACCTCCACTGCCACCAAATGCATCAAGTCTATTCTCCCAAACTGCTCTAGCTGTCTTTTAAGATTTTTGTTCCTACCATTTATAGTGAAAGGCCATTCCAGCAGCTTTCTTCCAAAGCTATCCATGACTTCTAAGAGTCAATATAACAGTATTTATATCCTTTTGTGTGTAAGCATATGGTTTTTAATTCTCAATTTTCTTCCTGTCATTAATACTAATGTTCAGGAGTATTTACAGAGAGCAACAGTTTGAGTCTATTCCTTCCCTTCTTTAGGATAGTTATCTTCTACTCATGCCATTTTACTAAAGGCTTCAGTCTCTTGCCATGGCAAATTATCCCTTTCTCCTTTTTTACTTAGTTATTCTTCCTTCTTGACAACTCACCTTCTCTTTCTGCTGACACATCTTCTCTCATGTGAAATAATTCTGCTGTTCTCCAGAAGCCAGTCTCTTCTTTCATGGTCATATTCAATGAATCACCTTCTCCTTCAGAGATCTGTCCAATGTTCATTTCAGTAATTTCCTAAGGATCCTAAGATTTTGTCTACAACCATATTCTTCTGTTCCATTCTTCTGATTTAATCTAAAATCACAGATTTGACTATGATATTTTTCTATATACTTTGGCAGGCAAATAAGCAAGCATGAGTAGTTTTTATTTAGTATTTAAAACTGGCAACACACATCCTTTAATTGCTAAAACCTGCCATAGAATCATAGAATATCTTGGGTTGGAAGGAACCTTAAAAGTCATCTAGTTCCAACGCCAATGCTGTGGGCAGGAGGGATGCCTCACAGTACACCAGGTTGCCCAAAGCCCCATTCAACCAGGCCTCACCCTTGTATGCACAGGTCACCTCCTCTACTTCTTCAGAAGCATGTCTCTGTAATTTCCTCCTCTTTATTTTTACCATCTTAGGAAAAAAAAATAGAAGAAATTCTCCTGTGGACATTTCTTTACCTATAAGTTTGTACAAGCAGACTCCTTTGATTGCTGGCTTCTTGGCTTTTTTACAACTTTGCCAACACTGACCTTCACATTAAGTTCAGCATTTCATCTGTTCAGCAACAACCAAACACACAAATCACATGCTCATTTGCAAAGATTATCAAACTGCCTTTGAACTCTTCCAATTACTAACTGAAAGCCACAGGACTCTTCAACTGGAGTTAAGCAAACTACAGATGTGTCTGCATACACATCTGCTCATTCCTGTTTCTCCCAAAGTTAGAAGGATATGCATCACAGTAACCAAAATAATTAAGACTAAATGCCTGCATCCTGTTCTAATGGTCACTGCTTGCCAACATTGCCATCAGCTGTATTGACATATTCAGTGCTTCTAACTGGATGAAGAAATAATGAAAGATGGAGGCAAAAATATTTTGCTCCCCAGAGCACATTGGGAAGAAGATGTTAGTTAATAAATGTGAGGAACAAACCTAAGCTAAGTACAACTTCAACCACAGCAAGAGAATCAGAATTTGACCTTCTAGAAGATGAGTACATTATAAGCCAAAACCTCTTTTACTTGACACAGCATTTCTTCTTTACAGAAGACAACATTTTCAAAAGGAAGGACAATCTCTGCACTTCCAACCTGCTGATGGTTGCAGAACAGAGGTTTCTACTGGACCTATCACAGGAAAAAAGCTCTAAGAGCTCCTAGCTTTCAGCCAAAAGGGAAATGCAGGCACTAAATAATGGTGAATTATCTTGAACTACAATAGATGTTTCACTAGCTTTATTTCCCAAATTCCAAGTATAGCAAGGAATTATGTCCATCAACTACCTTTAAGTACTGGAAACTAACCATAGAAACAAGGTGAAATGGAAACTGGAAAAGCTTGTAACATAAAGGAATACAGAGTGACATGAGTTCTAGCACAAGCTTCATTTTGGAATCCCCAAAACTACAACAGAATACAGAATCTCTTCTGCTTGAGGAGAGAGGTTGAAGGGAAGAACAAAGAATATCTTACAAGTTATGAGGCTTTAGTAATGCAAAATGGAACAGCATCAAGGAGCTTTAAACTCATGCACCCAGTGAGATTTTACCAGATGCAAATTCTATGCTGCCAATCTAAATACCCCTATCTGCATCAAACCGCTGTTAACCAGCAATTATTATCTTGCCCCTAACATGAACAACTGCTATTTAAAAAGGAAGCATACACAACTGCTATTTAAAAAGGAAGCATACTGGACTACCTTGGACAGGAAACTGAAATATCACCTAGGTGCCTCCAGCAGCAGCTACAACGGCAATTAGAAACCAGGCAGGTGGCACTTAAAATGAGACATGAAAACAAGGATTTGGGACTGCCAATGGAATTTACCAAGATTCACAGCTATACAGCCACAACTACAAAGCATTAAAAAACCTCACAGGAAAAAAAAAAAAAAAAAAAAAAAAAAAGAAAAAAAAAACCACCAAAAAAACTTCATAATGAATAGCAAAAGAGTTGAGGTGGGACTTAACATACCTGCAGGCTTGACCTGGTTTTCTTCCACACAAACAAATTCTGCTTCCATTCCATTTCAGTCACTCCAGTGTGATCTTTCCAGGTCCTGCCTGTTGAGTTTTGCTAAGATTTCTTATAATCTCCAAAAATCTTTTACAATGGATTTTTGGTGTAAAATATGGGGTTACTTTTTTGGTTTTGTTACAATGGAATATTTAAAAACAACAATCCTTTTGCAAACATGTATGGAATCAGGTAGGAATGGCAAAAGCAAAGTTATGTAATCTATCTTTAGAGTTAATTTTAATAAAACAAGTATTCTTGAAACCCAAACTCCTCTGTTTATCACATTTTAAAATGAAACTCACTGCATTTTTTTTCTTTTCATGATTAAAACATAAAAACAACTTGTTATAACTTTTAATTTGAGAACATAGGCTAACTTTTGTGCAGCTACTGGCACAGAAAACTGCAGCATCAGACCTGAACTTGCACCCCAGTTTGACTGCACTTCTTTGTCAAATCTGCTATTTGAAAGAAACCTGATTCAAATGATTAATGAGTAGAATAATCAGTACTGCAAACATATACCACCCAACTAATACTCAAACCCTGGTAAGAATCAATTTCTTCTTTGTTCTTCTTTGAATTATGCCTTAAGAAAGCAAGAACAGGAAAAAAATAGTACTACTTAGCAGCATTCCTATTTTTTTCTAAAAATTAGGTATGCCTTCACAACTATGATGAGCTATGTTACTTTCAGGAAAATTCCAAATAATTCCATTTGCACTGAGTGAAAGTTTGAGGGTTGTCTCAGTTTTGAAAGAAACAATACACACCACGAAAAGACCACTCTCCTACGCTGAAATTACTGACACTTTATTAGGTTTAGCACTGAAGGTCAACAAAAGAGTACTTACCTTCTGTTTTGGAAAGAGTTTTGGAATAGAAATCAGTCTGTTGCTATGTGACTGGTTTCCAGGCAGCAGTTCCACTCACTTCTTCAGGGAAACGATGTGTTCTTCTGTTTCTGCAAATGCTGTTTATATTGAGTAAATCCAAGTATGTTCAACTCAGACAACATACTGTGAACCATTAATGAAAAAAAGCATTTGCAAAAACCAGAACATAATACACTGACCTCTCTCAACTCCTGTTTGGAGAAAAGAGATGCATCATATACATGACAGATTGCTGGCATTACATTTTCTGGCTGTTGACTTGAGAGATTGCCAAATTTTATGAAACATACTTGATCCATTCCATTTATTTTGTGAATAAACATGAACAGCTTCCTCCATTTATTACCACATCTGAAGGGCTCAGACATCTCAAAAGCGACAAGTGTCAGTGGAAATACTACAAAAGGGTGAAATTTTCACTGAATACTGATGAACATCCCTCAAGAACACACCAAGAACGCATTAATAAAACAATTTTTCCTTACAAGTTTTTTACACTATTTTTATTTGGTCCTGTCTATAAAAAAGTGTCTGTCAATTTAGCATCTGTTATGACTCACTTAAGGAAGTTCAGTAAAATAAGAGGCAATTAGAAAATTCAGTACAATATGATGAAATCCATTCAAGCTGAATTCAAACATCATTACTTAAATCAAACTTCATTGCCCTGTTTTCGCCAGCTCTGAACTGAACAACCTAAATTGAATCAAACTCTTATTTGATTATTTCTTCAGATAATAAGTAAGTTGCTCAGAAAAACAAAGCCCCAAATCCACATTTATATCTGTTGAATTTTAAAGAACTTACAGGAAATTATTTTGCTTTTTAACATAATTAGAATCCAGTAAAATAAATTAGGAGGCACCAGCTTTACCTGCATATTATAAATAAGGGGGGAAAGTCAGAAATCATGCATATTAAGAGCTAGACTGCACATTTGCTAAGGAACAATTATGACAATAAATTCTAACTTCAAAAAAAACTACATATGTTCTGCAAACTCAATTTCCCTGGGAAAAAATAAAATACAAGAATGGCAAAGAGAAGGAAAAAGGATTAAGAAGAAACCAGGGACCAGTTCTTATGACATAAGGAGCAAAAGGTTAGACAATGAAAGGAGGTTTTCTTTGCATGAGAAGATTAAGCCACATCTTTTGCAGTAGTCTAAGAGGACTGTATGTCCCGGCAACACTGTCCAGTGCTGCACACATCCTGCAGCTTATGTGATAAAGCAGTACTGCTGTGCACCCTTCTAATACAAACCAAAGACGTGCATGCTCCCAAATAATGACCAAACTCACCTACAAAATTATACAAACCACAGACACATATTAAAGAACAACATTCAAGTTGCAAAGTCAGCTCTAGACCTGTAAGACACTTTAATTTCCACGTGAAATGCAATTCTCTCTTTACCATCATTGGTAGAACTTTCAATCTTTTCTCACACAAATGCAGATAGTTTCTCTATGGATATCAGGCTGTGGAAGCCATACTATGTAGCTTCCTCCTACTTCACTGCTTTTGCACAAGTTGAAACGTATAATATTAATATGCTACAGAGAAGTAAAAAGGAGGAGAAACAGATGAAAGCTGTTCACTTCTCTGTGCTGAAGAGCTAGGCTCTGCCTCCATGAAGACTTTTACCTGGAGAAGTCAGGGATGTGAGCTCCTCTGCACATAATGTTTGTCCCTGATTTTCTCGGCAGGCGATTTGAGATCTGGGAATATGACTTGTAGAAGCGCTGGAAGTATAATGTAACTGACCAATATGCTACAAAGATCACATGCCAGGAAAAGTGCACTAACAACCAGTGGCCACTTTGGCTCTTAACTGCATCTGTGTTTGGCTTCTCTTTCATAAAATGCGGGGAAGTGGTATCTTGCTGCCTTCCACTGCACATAAAAAGAAATGATCACTAATGGGCAAATCCTGACTGACATTCACTGGGACAAAACTAAATACTACAGTTTTGTCACTAAAGCAGGTATTAGTAGACCTTCCTGGTTTAATTACATTTTTGGCCACACTATGGTGTGGCCAAGACTGTGCCTCAATTCCTCATTTATGAAATAGAAAAGTATCTTCCTTCACAGAGTTTTCACGAGAAGAAGGACATACTTGAAATTATGAGAGACTTTGGTACTATGGTGATGCAGGATATACCCAAGCATTAAACACAGCCAAGTACACACCATGGTAACTACATGAAGACCTTAAAGTTTTCAGGACGAGGAAATTAACCTGAAATTTTATCCACATTTTCTCCATCTATATTTTCCCTTTGACTTATTTGTAGCATTAAAGAATGCAGAAGTAATATAGGAAGTGGAAAGAAGTCAAATAAGGTATGCATTGGATGTTTTCTTCATGCCCACATCTAATACACAATGTTCATTAGGGTAACTCCTGCCAGCAAGTGTGTGCTGAGCAGACAGACACTAGCAGACATGTAAATGTATATTAAAGTACAAGAGATCATGCCTAGATGACCACCCTTTTCCAATTAGGATTCCTTTCTCCTATCATTGGAAGGACTTGTACACACTTCTGCTTAATTCTCCCTGCAAATCCCCACGGGGTGCTCCCAGCAAATATTACAACTACACCATAGAGACACACAAAATAAAAATTAAGTACAGCAAACTACTTGTGCCACTTACAAGATTAACTGGGGAATTAAGGGTCTCTTTCCCCAAAAAGTGCTCACACTCACAAAACCATCACACTCGGTCACGAAAATGTCTCTGTTTGACATATTGGCCACCTCTACCACCTCCATTAATTTGGTAAGCCTTTTTTATCACATACACTAATTCCCTTTATAGTCATATTAAGCATTTCCACCTTGGAAAGGCAGCACTGGAGTGGCACAGTCCAGGGAATGCAGACCCTCACCTACCTAGAATGGCAACTGAACTGCCGCGCGCAGAAGTGGGTATTTCTGCAAAACAGAGTTCTTTAACTCTCCACCAAGTCAGTCGCTGGTGTAAGTAGCTCAGTAAGCTCCTGCCTCACACCATGAGTTTTGCCTCTTTGCCTATAGGTCTGCTGCCTGCCCTCTGTCGGGCACATGGATTTGTGTTCCATGCCAGTGTCGGACCAGGGGACAGGTGTGCCAGTGGGGCGGGCTGAGCTCGGCCTGCGCCCCAGCACCTTGGCACGGCCGAGGAGCCGCCGGGGCCCCTTCGCGCCATTTACCTGGAGCAGGTGGTGGGCGGCCAGGTAGGCCAGGCGCGGGCCTCCCCGCACGCCGGGCGGCAGCCGCCCCGTGCCGTAGCCGTGCCAGGCCACCACGTACGGGTTGTCCATGGTCAGCCAGTAGCGCACCTGCCCGCCGAAGTGCCGGAAGCACAGCTCGGCGTAGTCGCGGAAGAGTCCGGGCAGGACGGGGCTGGCCCAGCCGCCGAAGGCGTCCTGCAGGGCCTGCGGCAGGTCCCAGTGGTAGAGGGTGACCACGGGCTCGACGCCCAGCTCCCGCAGGCGGGCCAGCAGCCGCCCGTAGTGCGCCAGCCCGGCGGGGTTGGGCGGCGCAGTCCCGTTGGGCAGCAGCCGGGCCCAGGACAGCGAAAAGCGGTAGTGCGAGACCCCCAAGCGCCGCAGCCCCTCGACGTCGCGGAACAGGTTGTTGTAGCTGTCGCTGGCCACGTCGCCGCCCACGGGCCCCGGCGGGGCGGCCCCCGACGGCGTGGCCGGGCGGTGGGCGAAGGTGTCCCAGACGGACGCGCCCTTGCCGCCCTGGCGCCAGCCGCCCTCCGTCTGGTAGGCGGCGCTGCCCGCGCCCCAGAGGAAGCCGTCGGGGAAGGTGTCGTGGAGGAAGAGCTGGTCCTGCGGGTAGGGCAGCCGGGCGAAGCGGGACCAGGTGCCCGCGCCCTGCCCCGGAGCCCCCAGCCCCGGCCGCCCTAGCAGCAGCAGCAGCAGCAGCGGCGGCAGCAGCAGTGGCAGCAGCGACGCGGCGAGGGCCATGCTCCCGGCGGGGCTCCGCGACAGCAGCTCCCGCCTCCCAGCTCCCCGCCGCCCCGTTTTATCTCACCTTGCGCCCCCCCTTCCCGCCCCGGTGGGCACGGCCATTAATAATTACCTCGGAGCTGCCGCCTGCATCCTTCCCAGCCGGTTCCATCGGGGAGAGCTGCCGCCGGGGGCGGGAGCCAGGGCGTGAGACGGGGCGGGCGGGGAGGAAAGGGGGAAGCGGAGCTTGGGCTCCTCGGGGAGAGATGGACCCTGTCGCCCCCTCAGGGTGTCCGTAGGTACCCCCACGGCTCCTTAAAGGGAGAGATCCCGGTCCGCGAGCGGCAGGCGGGGTGCCGCAGCCCTTCGCCCGCCCCGCCGGGCGCCCGCACCTCGCCGCGACTGCGGTGTGCCCTCGGAAGCGGGACCCTCGCCGCTGCCCTGCCGCCTTTCTTCCCATCGGAAGAGCCCGCGGAGAGACTCGATGGGCGGATCCGTCCCCTCTGAGGGGATGAGCGTAGCCCCCTCCCATGCCCCGCTGCAGTGCCGCCGTCGGGGAGTCCGTGGGGCAGCGCCGGACCGGGGAGGGGGAAGCGATCACGGGGCTGGGCTGGGGGAAAGGCGAGGAAATAAAAACGCTTTTCCCTTTCCTCAGTGTTTCCGTAATGGTACTTTAGCGAGACACATCGCACCTGCGATCTCTCATGTAGCAGCAATTGCAGAGAATTCGTTGTCCAAGGACATCAGACACTCACTTCTCGCCGCCTGCTCCCCGGGAATTCATGGGCTGTCGCCTCCCAGTAACAACTCTCTTCTTTCCCGGAGTAGGAGGTTGGTATATTTGGTCGCTTGCTGCACAAAAAACAAGTTCCAGTTAGAAATGCCTCACGGATCTTTACGGAGAGAAAACAAATCGAATTAAGTTTGATTATTGAGTTACATTTAGTAACCAGCTGAGCAGGCGTGAGGCACAGAGTGCTCTTTAAAGGCAGGTCTCAAACTGCCCTTTGCGTCTCCTTTGGACGCAACAATTCAGCAATCGGGGAGAGCTGCCGCCGGGGGCGGGAGCCAGGGCGAAACCAGAAACAGCCCAACACATTGCAGAACCTGGTCTTCAGTCCTGTGAACTCTTAACAGGATTTGGGACACCTAAGAATAAAATACGTCTACTAGACAGGCTGTTAGGCGCAGAGAGATGTTCCCAGGAGATAAGGCTGTTGTTTAACTACTGAATGAAGGCCTTCAGATAATTTCATTTTATTTTTAGAAAATAAACATCCTCAGGGAAAAATTACAGATAATCTCTAATAATGAGTCAATGGATTTAAATGCCAGTTGTGAACTAATGAAGGTTTCCTTTTGTGCACAGGATGGGCTCCACCTTTCCCAAATGCAGGCAGGGCATTTCCTATGCCTGTGCCTATTTCTAGAACTTCCAACTTCCATGTTTTCTGCACTGATCCAGATCAGTTTTGGGGATTGATTTGTGCTGTTTTTAAAGAAACCAAAGATGTAGGGGACAGGACTGGAATTAGTCTTTCACTGTGGCAATTAATTAATTGCCATATTAGCAGGATGGAGGTCTAAACAGTCCAGGGGACCATTGACAATCCTTCCCTAAAGGAGGAAGTTTGTAGGGCAGGAACAGGAGGTGGCAGGCCCAGAACCAAGGCTGCTTCCAGCAGTGAGTTTGGGATACAGTCTGAGAAGGTGCTGACATTCAATTACACTGTGAATAAATAACAACTTCAGATACAACAACAAAAGAAGGTGTTGACATCACCTGCAACTTACTTGACTGAATGAAGGCCTTCAGATAATTTCATTTTATTTTTAGAAAATAAACATCCTCAGGGAAAAATTACAGATAGTCTCTAATAATGAGTCAATGGATTTAAATGCCAGTTGTGAACTAATGAAGGTTTCCTTTTGGGCACAGGATGGGCTCTCACCTTTCCCAAATGCAGGCAGGGCATTTCCTATGCCTGTGCCTATTTCTAGAACTTCCAACTTCCATGTTTTCTGCACTGATCCAGATCAGTTTTGGGGATTGATTTGTGCTGTTTTTAAAGAAACCAAAGATGTAGGGGACAGGATTGGAATTAGTCTTTCACTGTGGCAATTAATTAATTGCCATATTAGCAGGATGGAGGTCTAAACAGTCCAGGGGACCATTGACAATCCTTCCCTAAAGGAGGAAGTTTTGTAGGGCAGGAACAGGAGGTGGCAGGCCCAGAACCAAGGCTGCTTCCAGCAGTGAGTTTGGGATACAGTCTGAGAAGGTGCTGACATTCAATTACACTGTGAATAAATGACAACTTCAGATACAACAACAAAAAAAGGTGTTGACATCACCTGCAACTTACTTGCAGAAACTGGAGATTAATTGTTAAGTGCACTGGGGCATTGCTGCAATTGTCCCTGTTCAAGGAGTGGAGTGCTAGCCTCCTGTTCAGCTGCAGACCTGATTTCAAGGAAAGCACAATGTCTTCACTGGATTTTGCTGACAAAGTATTTTAAAAATAGGGATATACAGGCATGTTTCAGAAATGCCATCACTTAAATCAGGGTATTAGTGATGGTAAGTCTATTGCTAATATTTAAGGAAAAAAATATCATTGAGTATATATATATATAAAGAGATTTTGAAATGCATCATGGTATATTCTTTTTTCATGTGGTAATTATTAACTAAAACCTAGATCAATCCTATTTATACTTTGGCAGCACCAATAAGTAGACACTGATCTGAAGCTCCTTCACTTGTTACTTCCAGAGCCTGTCAACAGTCAAGGAAAAGAAATGGCATCTTGGTGTTACTCTAAGTCAGTCCAGACAACTTCTGAAGAAGGCTACGTTATCCAAAACCTGTCAGGATACAGTGGACTGTACTCCCGAAGCAAGAAGCCCATTTTTCTGGGACAAAATCTCACCATAAGCTGTTGGCACAAAGCTGTCATTTCAGCTGTCACTTTACCTGCATGTCAGATGATGAAAGCTTTATTTTTGTGTGTGTGTGTGTGTGTGTGTGTGTGTGTGTGTGTGTGTGTAAATGACAGAAAATGTGCAGTGTGGTCTCCAGTTCCATGTGTTGTTGTTTTGTTTTGTTTTGTTTTTTTTTTCTTAGAAAGCTTGTTTTCATGTCTTAGGACAACACAATTACCAAGTGCTCTGAGCCAATTTTTTTTTTTTTCCCTAGCAGACAGCCTAACAAACTCTGTGCAATATTAACCATGCAGAAAGGTCAGCCAAACACTTGCAGACATCCAGGTCTCCCTCATTGCTCCTTGAGTTCAAAGTGTGGCTCCATTGTGTCCATGTTGCTGAGCAAGCACACTTTCAATTCTGCCCCAGGTAAGCAGATCAGGATTTGACTTTCAGCCTCTTTGTATTGGTGATTACTGAACGTTCAACTTTTGACAATATGTATAAAGTGTAGTACTGTGTCATTATAATCTTCCTTCAGGTTGTGCTGAGATTTTCTTTGCTAGTTATAGAGTCAGTGCATGCAATCAAACTCAACAGTGTTCTGACTGAGCAGCACTTATATCCCAAAGGGGCTGAATCTTCTGGGATACTTAATTTTAGGTAAAATAACTCTATTACTGCTTTAGATTCATTTAACAGCTTCCCCTGAGGTAATAACCATGCTTCAATGCAGCAAACCCCTTTATCATTTTAATATCTCCAGAGAAGAGCTAGAAGATGTACAACAGTAGCATCTGTGGTGGAACAAGTGGTCTCAGTTCCTAAAACCGCTGTCTCCTGTTTTAATGCCCCTTCTTTGTTCACAAACATACTTTCCAAATGCATACAGCCAGACAGTTGAAAATAGCCTTATGTAGTAGATTTTGCAGTCTCAGCATTTCCTCTCAGGACACAAAAGTATTTGCTAACACTTGGAAAAACTGCTTTAAAAAATCATCACCTGATTTAGATTTGAGAGTTTTCTCTGCTTCTGAGATCACTGCATTACAGTACTACTTCTTTGTTCTGTCTGTTAAATGCAAACTGCTGAGCTGTGAAATTTTACTTCCACTTCCTCATCAATAGCTGTTTCCAGTGGAAAGATGTCCAACAGCATTCTAGATTTACCTTCTTCATTCCTGCCTGAACACCACAGACTACAAGGCAAACAAGCTCTTTCTCTTGCAATTCCAGTTTCCTTAAAAAAGTGCAGGCTTCCGTACCTGTTCCTCCTTTCTCACATGATCACACTACTTAAATGTGTTCACTGTACATTCAGAATTACCTTAGAGACAGCTAGTGACTGATTGTATTGAACTTAGAAACAGAATGTTGTCAGGTTCAAAATAAACCTGCTGATGAAATAAATGCAGTGCTGTGGAATGCTTGGGAAGATGTTGAAGGCTCCTCTCTTTTATCTGTAAGTACCACATCACTCTCCATTCCACTTTTTTCCAGTGCCCTATTCTGAATCATGGGCACCCTAGTTTGTAGCTGATCTCCCTGTCTTCAAAAGTGCCTTATGAATGGGTGAAAGAAGGGATGGGCAAAGAAATAGGGGAAAAGAAGTTGCCTCTCTCCTAAGAAGGGGGGTGTTGAAGAGGTGGATACAGCCTTGCTCTTCCAGTCCTGGGCAGGAGATCTGGATTTGTCTGGCAAGAGGAATTCAGAGCTGAGGGAGAAGAGAAAGGAGTGCCCCTTGCTGACTCCAGCCATGTAGCTCATGAGCCACAGGCTTCAGTTGGTTTTTGGATGGGAGTGGAACCCTGCTTGCAGTAGCTGGAGAAATAGATGCATTTCCATAGGGTCTGCTGAGCCTGTATGAACAAGTGATAGGGGGTGCCCAGGAAAATTACAGGCCAAAAGAGGAGTTGTCTAATGAATTTTGGCTCTTTTAGGGTAGAAGATCCTGGAAAGCAGAGTGACTGGATCACTCACTAGGGTGAAATAGATTTAACAATTTAGATGAGGGATCTGGAAGAAATGGATGCCAACCCTAAGAGTTGCACACCTGTGAAAATTCTGGTCTGTGATGCAGTATAAGAAGGACCAGAAAAATAATTTCATTCTTCTCACTGCTGTTTTAATTTCTTTTTGTGATACACTGTTATAATTTTGGAACCAATTTCATTCAGTCTCCACAGGATGGCTCAAAAACTTGAATCCTGTGTCTTAGTCTAGAGCTGATAGCACTCTGGAGACATGTATGGTGACTTTTCATGTACAGTCATCCTATCTCTTCAGTTCAGGCACAACTGAAGCATTTCTTTTCACTCTTCAAATTCCCAGTATTTTAAAACTTCTGCCAAAATGCCACATCTTCTATGAAAAGAAAGATCCATGGGGACTTAAATGAAGAAATAAAAAGCACTACTATTCAAAAATGAACATGCAATGCTGAGTTTTACATACATGAAAGTTGAAATTTTTATGCATTAAATTCAGTGAGGGAAGAATGTGTTGCAAAATTGCTTCTATCATCATATTTTTAGATCACTTTCTGTAGGTAAATTGATAAGAATTACTCCTGTACTTGCTAAGTTTGTATTTCAATAAGCACTTGAATGACAATGCAGTTCAGATACTTATTTCTTGTTGGTTTCAGCTCATTAAAATATTGGTCTCATTTACTACAAAAACTGGCTCACAAAGAAATAGGATTGGTTTAAAAAAACTACTGTAGCATGTTAATTCTTTGTAAGATTTTTCTGCCTAAATTACTCTTCTGCATTTAAGAGTTATATCACATTAAACTGAACTGAGATGAAACTTTGAAAACTAGTAATTTAAAATATATTGCACTAAACTGCTGCATCACTAAATGCACAGGCAACACTGGCTGCAAATGCATAAACAATTTTCAGGGCAACAGTTATATGATGTTCTTTAATAAACACAACTTATTATGTTACACAAAATCAACTTCCACTGGAGAGCAAAAACTTAGTTCTGTATGAAGTGTGTAGTACTGAAATGTGACTTATAGTCAACTGAGAAGTCGTTTAGTCTTTTAGTGCTGCTGTCTACTAACATAAATGTACTTGGGAGCCATTTCCAGTTACTCTACCAAGGGTTTACTCCTGCGTTTCCAAGATTGGCTCAAAACCACCAGGAAGTCAAGACATTTATTACCAAAAAATTAAGTATGCACAGTTACACAGGGTCTGCCTCTTCAAATGTGGTTGAGGAGCTGAACCAGATTACGCCAGCCAAGACAGAGTATGCTGCAACAGTCCAAACTGGCAAAGTAGACCCTTCTAATAACACAAAAAAAAAACCAAACCTTGACAATTATTGCAATTAACTTCACCTCTGAGATATGAAAGCATGGATGCATGGCCAGTAGCCATTTTGCATTAAGCATTTCTTCACAGCTGCTACCTAATGCACTGGTTCAGTAACTGAAGGTCTGATAATTTCCAAAGTAGGCTTTCAGCAATGAAATTTAAGGTTTGTACCTTACTTTGCAGCCAAGTAATGAGAAGTTTTGGTCAGTTCATCACACAATTTCTCTGCTGATCCTTCCTCCTGAGGGAGAGGACTCCTCATGCAGTTACCCTAATCCAATGGGGAGTCCTGCCCATGGGAGATAGTCCTCCATGAACTTCTCCAATGTGAATCTTTCCCATGGACTGTAGTTCTGTGTTAATTGCTCCAACATGGGTCCCTTCCATGGGGTGAAATCCTCCAGGAACAGGTTGCCCAGCATGGGTCTCCTGTGGGGTCCTGCCAGGAAACTTGCTCTGGATGGGCTCCTCCATGGTCTGTAGGTGGATCTCTGCTTCCCCATGGACCTCCATGGGCTGCAGGGGCACAGCTGGTCCTCCACATGGTCTTCACCACAGACTGCTGGAGAATTTCAGTTCCAGTGTCCGGAGAGCATCCTACTTCTCCTCCACTGACCTGGTGTTTGCAAGGCTGTTCCTCTCACATATTCCCCTCACATATTCTTTCTCCTCTCTCCAGCTGCAATTGCTCCTTCACATCCTTAACTTCTCCTTCTTAAATCCATTGTCCCAGGAGCTCTACATACATCACTGATGGGCTTGGCTTGGTCAGTGCCAGGTCCATCTTGGAGCCATCTGCATTTGCTCTGTTGAACATGTAGGAAGCTTCTGGTAGTTTTCACAGAAACCACCCCTGCTAGCAAAACCTTGCCACAAAAAGCAACCTTGCCGTCTCCAGCAGCCTGCTCATGGCATCTGGGACATCCAGTGGGAGTTGCTGATATTGCACAGAGGGCTGGTTTCATCTGCTTACTGTGGTTGAAATTACTTGTGACTAGATATCCCACTTGTCTTCCACTTAATATTCCAAAACAATACAAGTCATGCATAGATCTTCTGTCATATCTATCAGCTTTGGGTAAATGATATGGTTACACAATGACTGTCAAAGAATACCATCTATCCTCTGTGGTCAGCCAAATGTGGGAGATCCATGTCCAGTCATAATGATTATTGCATACATTCAGAATGGTACGCACTGTCATGTATAAAGATGGGAGCCTTGACTATAGTGGTTGTTTGCCTCACCAGTTACACAATCTGCTATAGGCAGATTTCATTGAGTTCTGCATCATCCAGCTCTTTTTGAAGGCATGTGGGTGTCTGAATCTCAAATATCCCACTCTACCAGTACTTTGAGAGAAATTTTTGTCTTAACACCATTTATAATATTTCTATACATCATACATCTACTTCTATCATTCATTTATGGATTTCTTTAGCCTCATCTGAAATCCAAGGAGGTCTATTCTTTTGAGCAATAAGATGTCCATCCATTTCTTAGAGTGAAATTAGGCAAAGGATAAGATTTAACAGTGTCAGGATCTTAATACTTCTTCCTGAGCAGGAGTCAGTTTGTTTAGGTTGTTGTCCCCCTTAAGTGATGGACTTACAACCTCTTCTTTAGACAAAACCATCCCTCAAGGGCAAAGCAGGAAGCCATGTGTGCTACCACTGCCTTCAGTTCTCTGAGACTAAGTGTTTGTGAGACTATTTTGAATATTCTCAAGGTCAGTGATTAGATTTCCACCAGCCTCTCTGATTCACCCCTACAGTGCATATCTGCTGCAAATCAAAGAAGGATGAGCAACCTAACAGGGAAGGACAAGCTATCCCACAATTATAATGTGGGTAGCTGAAGGCACAAGTAACAAAAGTGCCACAACAATGAAGTAACACGTTGGCACATCAGTGTTTCAGTCCTCTTCATCCATCAGGTAACTCCAGAAAATGTTAGCATCTGAGGGATTCTAAAGAAAAAAACTGTTTTGTATTTTTGCTCATTGGCAGTGAGGAAACTCCCAAATTGTGGCTGAAGGATTCATTAAGCTTTGATATATGTATATTTGAGCTATATGTAAGGAAGTTAAGCAAGCATGTTCTCTAGAATTGTTGGGCCACTAGGAAGGTTATCTACTGTTTGGAGCTGCATCTAAAGCAAGCATTTTCCAAGTGTAAATTTTTGATTTACAACGTTCATTCACATGTGCACAGAATGTAACCCATGCAAAAATTCGGTTTGAAAAAAATGGTATGCAGCCCCTGTAACTATGTTCAAATGCATTCTTTGCTGGAAGAATGCACCCCCTTACCAGTATGGTGCATGTAGTCTTCATCCAAACCATTTTTTGTTTTTAAATTACAAAAAAATTCCTTGTAGCAAAAAATCGTTTATATATACACAGTGAGGCAGTCCACCCCTAGAGAGAAAAGCAAAGCCCTGTCATTGTGAAACTTGCTTCACAGAAGGCAGCAGTGACTTTTAAATCTATTAGATTTTTTTTTTTTAATGTACTACAGTTAGGCATCATCAAGCAATTCCTTCTTTGGACTGAAATAGGGAAAAGATTATTGCGAGGAAAGTGGGGTAGGCAGTATTTTCCAGACTAATTTCTCTGTTGGGTACTGAGGAGTAGCTATTGAGTGAGCTACAATTTCTGAGGCATGCAGTCAGATCAGGTGTCATTTGGGCAATTTGTAGTCACAAAGGTTGATATGGCATTTTTCTGTCTGATTTATGTCACTTAGTCATGGCTACAAAGAAAAGTTAATTTTGTCTTTTTTTTAGCATTTAAGCTCCTCTAGGCCTGGCTTTCAGCTGACAAACACATGTTCACTGAAAGGAACGTACCTGTGTCCATTTCTCTTTATTATTTCTATCTTCAGTTCAAATCAGTTTTTAACTTAAAAAGCTGGAAAATTTAAGGAAGATGATCTACTAAATACATCCACTTATTTTTCATGCCTATTTTTCATTGCTGTCCGAGGGTCCTTCTTGCATATGCAAGGGCTTTTCTAGATGTTCCCTTACAGTGGATGTGCTGTGAAGGCAGAGCATCAATGCCTGCAGTGTGCAAAGCTTGTCTTAGCATGTTTGCTATTATTATTTCAGCAGGCCAGCAGCAGTTTCCTGAGGATCACAAATGAAAGCCAGAAAATGTGATTTTTCAAAGTGAGGCAAGTGTCTCCAAAAAAAGCTCAGCAAAATTTCACACCATGGGGAGAGCATGATTCCCAAAGCTACAGGCATCCTCCAGAACCATCTCACAGCTGTCAGTGCAGTCAGCACTGGAAGACCTGGAGGTCAGTGGATTTGGTCTCCAGAGACTGCAGCAATACACTTGCCTCTTAAAATTGCAGACAGGCTTGGTTAGGTGGCAGAGAATCTGCCTGGTTTGGTGTCTTCGAGCCATGCCCCTTACACACTCATAATCTGCCTGGTGAGGCATTTCATGTTTGCCTGTAACAAGGTGTTCACACAGCCATCTGTAGCTCTCCAGGACTAACACGATGTGTTTTGATTTCTAACTCCTCTTTTGCAGTGCTCAAAACACATCAGGTGTCTCATTTCACACATATCATTGCTCAGCTGCATCCTGTGCTGTTCCCATTCTCTGCCTAAGGCCCAGACCATACTATATATAATACAGTCCCTTCTCCCACTGTGAAAGGACATCACGCTCCACAGCAACATCTTGCCTGTACTTTCACATTACTGTTTTAGCTTAGGTTAAGGATCTCCATTTTTATTCTCAGATCACTCTCCAGGCTTTCTTTGGCCAGCATTCCATTGGAGCTACATTTGAGCAGTATCAAATGGGGCTGCAGAGTGAACTCTCTCAACAGCAAATATCAGCTAAATACTCATGAGGAGGTGGCCACTCCTTAAAGAAGAGCTCAGGAGGCTCTTAACTGTAAACATATCTAAACTGGAAGACTGCCTTTCTTTGACTGTCAGCTTCACCTACAACATGATCTTTAAAGTTCCTTCCAACCCAAATGATTCTATGATTTTGTGATACTAAGGCAGTATAAAAAGAATGAAGCCTTTTAGCAAAATCTTTTTAATATACAATGGAATAGTAATATTAGTAAAAATTCTACTATGGGCATAACTATGTTAATTGTGGCTTAGTTTGTGTCTCTTCTAAAATGGGACTTATATTCTCCAACAGAAGCATCTTTATGCTTCTTTAACAGGAGACATGGATGCATGAGAAGGTCTCTGGTAGATGACAAGTGCTATCTGATCTGCAGTAACAGTCTGTCCGGGTGTGTTTGGTACATGCAACTGTGAAGTTATCATGCCTTAAATAAAAGGCTTCCCTTCCCTTTCTCCTCCTCCAGGTGCTTGACCCCAGTAGTCAGTACTGCAGCTACTCCAGGGACCAAGGAGGTCACATATTTGTGGAGAAAATTCCTAGCTCCAAAGTCTGGGACTTGTGCTCAACAAAGAGAAGGCAAGGGTGAAGCTTTCCATTGTACATCTACAGCAAATTCTTCCCCATCAACACCCAGCCCTTCTGCTTCAGAAAAGCAGCCTGCTTCTTTCAATCATCGGCAATAAAAATTTTGTGACTAATAATCCAACCACTTCTCTCCTTCCTCACATGCACCTCTTTTTCCAGTAAGCTCTCCTCTGATGCACTCAAATGGAGCCAGGGAACAGGACATGGAGGACAGGAGCAACACACAACCCATAAGCAGGAGACAAATTTATTTTTGCATAGGATTTTAATTTCTATTCCTATTTGGACATAGGAAATGTTTTGGTCACCCACAGGCCCACTGTTTGAGTAAAGTAATCCAGCAGCCAAACAGGGCATGAAACAAGAGTGGTCCTTCCAGTGCTACACTGTCCTAAACTAACCTAACTAGTTAGGTCCAACTGTACTGATAAATAAAAGAGAACTGTGGTGTAAATGAACACTCATCCCCTAATCTGTTTAATTGCTGTTCTGTCTCTTTTGCACAACTCTCTGCAAGACAAATATGCTGCAAAGGGGAGCAGCCATAACCACTGTAGACCTAAGCCAAATGGTGCTGCTTAGCCCTAGGCACAGGAATCTGTCTCTTTTATTCACTTTTCTTCAGCAGCATGAAAGTGGCTAAAAGTGCAATTAGCCCTTTCTGTTTGGTACAAGGATATAATTTTTTGTTTTAGTCTACACATGCAGCAATAACTGGCAAAACATCTCCATAGCTTATCTAGCCCGCTTCTCTACCAGCTCCTATTCAGAAGACACATCTGTACATACACAAAATTCTGTGCAGATTTCTGAAAATTGGTATAAACATCTATGTAAGTCCTTACAAATTTCTGTTTCCAGCTTTTAACCAGCTGTTGTACTTTGTTTTACCAATTGAAATGGCCTCAGATTGCATCAGGGGAGGCTTAGGTGGGATATTAGGAAAAATTTCTTTACTGAAAGGGTTGTTAAGTAGTGGAACAGGCTGCCCAGGGAAATGGTTGAGTCACCATCCCTGGAGCTATTCAAAAAACATGTGGATGTGGCACTGAGGGACATGGCTTAGTGGTAGACTTGGCAGTGCTGGTTAATGGCTGGACTTAATGCTCTTAAAGATCTTTGCCAAACTAAATAGTTCTATGATTCTATGTTCATTCTGCTGCCTAAGGGATAACACCCCACACACAGACCTACCATTGTTATTGCCGTAATGTGAAACCCTTTACTCTGTTCCGCTCCACTTTGACACTTTGTGTGATGCCAACCTGCACAGAGTGACTGAATTTCCCAAATTCAGAAACATCAAGGATAAAAATCTCTTGAGTGCTTCTTTTCAGGTGGGATAGGATTGGTCCAGGTAAGGCCAAGGGGACTCATGGTACCAGGAACTGCGAGGGAGGGAAGGTATAAGAAAAGTTATTGTCAGGCCAGCTTGGCAACTGCACATTGTTGATTCCATGAAATGTTTGCTGGTGGGCTCAGGAATGTAAACAAGAGCTCTGATTCACATATGTTAAGAGAAGGAGAAAAATTTATAGCAGTTAATGTATTGTATAGTCATGATCTAAATGAATAGTGTAGTTACCGTGTCTCAGACAAGTTTACAAACATTCCTAATCCTCTCACTTCTGAGAAAGTAACATGACTGTCAACTAGATAGGGAAGAAATTCATTGTGTACACACATGCATGACATATTTCTAAACACTGGTGATAAAACTGGTGCTAAATGGTGGTAACTTTAGATCACAATTATACAGTAGAGCATTGCTGCTTTTATTCCCATGCCTTAGATTTGCAAAGTTTACCTACCTTTCTCTCTTTTTAAGCCCCCAAAACTTGACAGTACTTGAGCCACTAGCATGTAGCATGCTGTCTGTCATTAATATTATTTAATTGCTTCTTTAAAATCCCTAATCTATATTAATTTTGACTTTCACCTAAAATTTTTCTTGGCAGTCAGGGAAGAAGGAAAGGTGAAGATATCATCAATGTGAATGTGAAAGCTTTGGAAAGGGATGAAAGGCACTACAATAATACAAGTTGTTGCAGTGGTTATCAGTAGCTTCCAACAGAGATTTGTCTCCAGAGTGCAAGACCCTAATGATGCTACAGAAAAGGATCTCATTAAATATCCGAGTTAAGAAGTCTAGTTCAAAAACAAATAAGATGGATGAGGCACAGTGTTCTTTAAATGACTGCTGAACAATTTTTAGGATTAGCCTTCCTTGCTGGTAAATGTATATTAAACCCTAAGTCATTATTAAGGTGATTTTATCTTGGTGAGTTTGTCATCCAAATGGGATTTTATAGGATATGTTGAGAATTTTCCAACAGAAATTATTTTTGGTTGGAAAATGCAGCTTTATCAAAACCACAGGGTTTTTTATGGAAATGTACATGCCAGCTTTGATACAGATGGAATTTTCACATCAAAAAATCAAAGTAGAGAAGTCTAAGTCACAACAGCCTTCTAGCTTAGCTCATTTATCTAGCTATGGGGAAGACAGATTTCTGGATGTGCATGACACTGCCTGAAGATCTGTTTTCTACCCTCAAGGAAAGTATTCCTTTCACCCAGCTGTGCTGGGATGAGTTGTTTTTCATCTAGAAGCAAGTGAGTGAGAAAATGAGGTTTGCTTTGCAGCCCAGTGGTCATGACTCACATGTGCAGTGTCGTTGCCAGAGATGCAATGTGACGATAGCACCAACATACAAGAAAAGAAACCAAAGGGCGCTCATGTCTCTGGTCAGATAATAGCAGACCAGATTCAATGATCTGCCTTGCCTTCTCCCATTTTAGTTCCAATTGCATCTTGTGACTGCAGCCAGACACAGTATGCATGGAAAATACACTTGGTAGCAGACACTGTCAGAACATGGTATTCCAATGATATAAAGGACTAGAAATGGAGAAGACACTCAAGAAAGGAAAAGTATTTCATCTTTCCGAGGGAGCGACTGACGATGAAAGCATAGATACCTTCTAGAGAAACACTGTGATCCATAAAAATAAGAGGCTTTTGTTTTCACATATCTTATCTCTTGGCAGGAATTCAGCCATTTCAGATTTTCTCCAGGTATCCAGAATTGCTAAGTAAGCATGCCATTGCAATAAAAGAACATGCTGTAGCAAGATAATAAATGTGACTTGCTTAACAACTGTGTTATCTTGTATGGCCAGGCACAAGAGTAGATAGCATAATCTAAGTATACATGTGCCTTTTGCAAAGAGTATAACAAACTGTAAGTCACACTCTTTGAATTATCATCCATCCATTTGCAATGTAGCCACCCCCCTTGAAAAATACATATAGACAGAAATTAAACATGAAAATTGTAATGGAATTTATGACAAAACATGAAGCCTCACGCCTAGTCGAGAAGGGTCACCCACAATTTCTTTCTGTGCTGCAAAAATACCTTTTTCAATTATACTGCCATGAATGGACTTCTGCCAATTTAATGCTTTGTTTCCCATTATAAGCTGTTGTGACAGGTGTGATTTTTGTACCTTGTATTGTGGGAACACCTGACCTTCATATTAATGTCTTCATACCGATAACAGCTGAAAGCCCTTCCCCACTGCAATACTTCAAATTCTTTTGTCTGCTTGGTTTCTGTCTGATTAATGTAGAAAGTCCAGAGTTCATTTTGAAGCAAAGCAAGAACACTTTTCAAGTATTTCCAATCAAGCTTTCATTTCCTTTTACATGAAAGTGTTCGCAGACATACTATGTTGTTTGTACTAGATATAGCTATAGATAATGATGTTAATCTTTGTTCTGATCATACTTTATATATAAAATCCAATTACAAATAGCTTTAAGTAGATAAGAATTATTACTTTAGAGCCTAAATACTACTATGAGGCCTGATAGGTTGCTTTAAAAACATTGTTTGCTCTCTCCCAGAATACAATGTACCAATTTTCTGTAGCTATGTAACATGTTTATAGTATTCATTAATCATTAACTAGCCTCTTATAAACTTATTTTTATTCTTTATACTCAGCCTCTAAGACTCGGTGTAAAAAATAATATTTCTCTATTCTTTACCATCCCCTTTTATCAAACAGGCATCATTCTTATGAGAATTTTTGACTGGTGCATCTTCTTTATGAATGGAATGCACACCACCAATTTAAAACACAGATTATGGCTTTTTAATTCTCACTTAGAGGAAGGAGTTGAATGACACACAAATCTTGAACTGAGCCTTGACCCAGAACTGTACTTGACCCCAGAAACTTCATCACTAATGTAAACTCACCAACCTGTTACAGTCAGAGGTGCAGGAGATCATGTTAGGTGAAGCCAGCTGGTTTTCAGTTGCCTGAGCTGGAGCATGGGGGACTGGTGTTGCTTTTTGAAACCACTTGTGCTTTGCCTTAACTTATATTTGTAAGGTGTAGATGACCTCCTAGATGACATCCATTTCAAACTGGAATTTCATCCACAGTGTCATTTCCTAGATGGAATTAATTGGAACCAAATGTCAAGCTCCGTTCACCTGCTGGACCTGTACAGGTGTCCCATAATGTCCTGCTCAGTGTATTGGTGTGGGATGTGTCCAGCAACAACTTTCTCTTGGGCACTTCTGATCCTCTGCTAAACCATGACTACAACAGTAGTCTAAGATACTGCTCAAACTACTGGAATGAGAAAATCAATTTCATTTCTGTCTGGGGATTAATCACTGCTGATCAAAATCCCTGTTTTAAAAGGAAAACAAGATTTCTCTGCTTAGAGGGCATATGTATGCTATATTTGCTCCTCTTTATATTCTGTAAGAGTTCCAGTGCAATATTTCACCAAAAGGAAGGAGTTGGGATTTTATGTGATCTCATTTGCATGCACAGTGTGCCTTGCCTTGTAAGAATATATTTAACTTACTTCTTTCCTTGGTTAATATGTTTTACTATTAGAAATGACGGCTCATAAAAGATTGGGGTTTTGTACTGCTGTCTTCAATGTGGACAACCTGAAAACATATTCCTGAAGTTTCTTTTTCACCCTCCAAAAATTGTTTTGGTTTTTATATGTCAGCATGTCTAGAAGAGTCATGTAACTACCACTGAATGGCACAATTGGGGAAACTATATTCTCCAGATGCAATAAAAGTTACTTTATTTTATTTCCTATTTTCTGGGGAGGAAATGACTTCTAAAAGTCTCCTGTGATTTTGAAAAAAATAAAAGAAAAGAAGATAAATTAGTTCATGCAAATTAGACATTTCTACAGCATTCCTTTTAATAAAAATTTGCCATTTTCAGAAGAAGTAAAAGAGGGATTTTCTAATTACAATGTTCTCATTTAATTAGATTTAATCAGATAGTTTGTAGCATACTGAATATGTACATATGGGTGTTCAATAAAATTCTTATTACTCTCATCTCTCTTAAAGGTAATATAAACACTGAATGACAGACTACATTTCACCAAATTTATTATAATATTTTAAAATTAGAGGTAGATTTCAGTTCAGTCATGATAAAAAGCTCTGTTTGCTTCCATGCAAGTGTTTGGAAAATTTTGATACAACTGTAAGAATTTAGAGGAATTCTCAAACTTTTAGTTTGGTTAAGTCTACAGTGGATACTATTTATTGATAGCAACAGTAAAAATTTCCTGTGTGCTAAAGCTAGACTTAAAGAGATAATGTAATTATTAAATAGCTTCAAATACGTTGAAATACATTTAAATTCCTTGATGGAATATTCTGGTACTTTCTAGAAATGTGCCTTGCAATCTGTGGCAATTGCTATTCTTTAAAAAAGTTGAAATATATTTTAAAATATGCTTTACCTGAAATAATATTCTGTCTATTAGCTGGCCTCTTGCCTTTGTTAATTATTTGGACTGGATGAAGAGGAAGAGATTTAGCTTAGATCCATGATAACTCCTCAAAGTCTAGACTCTGTGTAGTACATACCACCTTTATGAGAATCTATAAAGCTCTCCTCTTACATTTCACAAATTGTAAAGTCGTCCTGTAATACAAAATAGGTATTAGATCCCCTGGAAAGAGCTGTTTGAAAATCTTGTAAAAGAAAGCCCTTCCCCCACCCCCAAGCATTCATTTGTTATACTTCCAAGGGGTAGATTTTCAAGGTATTGCTCTCCATCTGTATTTGAAGAATTAATCAACAGCTTTAGATGGATTCCATTTTCTTTGAATCATCAAGGAGAAAGTGTTTAAGGCCAGCTGTCAAATCCATTTTTCTTTTACTTAGGCTGGATAAAGAGAGCTTGTGATTTTCTTGCTGGCCTTGCACAAAAGTGAATCTGCATATGAACACACTGAGGTTTTGGAAGAATTAGGCTGATTTCTGCAGACTAGGAAATGCAAGTGGCATTTGGAGAATTGTTGAATTTTTAGCTTGACAATCTGTTGATGAATGAGTTGTCCTAAAGCTGTTTAAGATCAAGGCCCAGAAGGAAATGTCTTGATATTAACATGTGTCCATTTTTTACAGCATTATTAATGCAGTGCAAAAGACAATATGTGTCATGCAATTTATTTTCAAGCTGGCATATCTTTATTTATAAGAAAATGGTGTCATGTGTGACATGGATATGCAATCATTTTCCTGTTTTCTATGTCTCCTTGTCATCTTCTGGCCAGTAGAGAGGTCCTAACAACAACCCAGGTTTATGGTTACTCTTTCCCACATGCCTCAGTTTCCAGCCTCATGTCATTAATCCAGCACCAAATCAGGGAAAGGATGAGGTAGAGTTGGGAAGGCTCTTGGTGGTACATGTGTTCCCTGAATTCCACCCTCTTGCCAAAAGGTAGGATCACATTCTCTACAAGCTTGAGTCCTAATATCAGTTTGTCCTACCTATTTTTAAAAACAACCAAGAATAGAGACTCCATAACTTCATGGCCAGTGCTAGTTACCAGCGTTTACTACTTTTATCTTTAGGATATGCATCAAGACCTAATACAGTAAACTCCTTTGATTCTGCTTTATTCTATTAGTTTTGTATTATCTTTTGCATTTTTTCCCCTATTGATTAAAAAAAAAAAAAAACAAAAAAAAAAACACAATCTGATCATTGAATCTTTTTGTCATTATAAATTCAGGAACAGCTTTATACCAGCCAAGTTCTCCAAAGTGCCAAGTGGAGCAGGGGGACTATTTTAACTGGCTTATATTTAAGACTTCTATTTATACATCCCCGTATGATGTTTGCCTTTTTTGCACAATGCTGATTCATGTTCTTCTCGTCCCCTGTGATTCTCAGAACGTTTTCTGCTGAGCTGCTGCCAAATCATTCATCTCCCTTCCTGCACATGTTCCCAGTCAAATGTGCCTGCCTCTGTTGAACTGAATTGGCATAGAAGGGAAAGGTCGGGTGGTTTCCACACGGTTGTTTGGACCACTCTGAAACCTGAGCCACTTCACTGGTAGCCTTGCAGTCCCTCCAAGCTGGATGTCATCTGGAAAATGAAAAATGTGGTTTTCACTCAATTGATCCATTGATTAGAGTTTCAGTTGCTGGGCAGCCCTTCTGCAGAGCAGCAGTCAATACCTCCTCCTCCTTTGGCAGGGAAAAGCTGATCATGACTTTGAGAATAAAATTTTCCAAACACTTTTGCACTTATTCCACAGGTGTTTTATCTAGACCATTTTCCCTTCTTTGCTTGAGGGAATGTGAGCCTGTGTCAAATATTCTGTGTACACAAGACATATAATAGCCACTGCTTCTCTTCTAGCTATAAGGATCGTTGCCCTAGCTCCAAATGGTTTTCACTTCTCTTTCAGTTTTGAACAGCCAGCATATCCCAGACTGAAAAAAGGAAATTAAACAGGGAAAATCTTTGCTTCAATCAGTATATTGCCTCCAACATCCAAGTAATGTGTTTAAGAATACCATACAATGTCTAAGCTGACAATTTGCTATCCTTATCCAAAGGTGTGCAATCATTCATTGCTTACTATTGAGAAATTTGGGGAATCACTGTGCATAAACTGCTGGAGAGGTGACACATCAGCAGGATGAGCTGGTGGGGCATACTTCACAGAAAAAAAAATAACCATAGTAACTGTGCTCAGCTAACAGATGACAGCTGCTGGAGGTGATAATAACAAGTCATGGCACAGCACCAGGAAACCTGAGAACACCTAAGGAGGAAAAAGTCCAGTGGGCTGGGCTCCAAGAGAGTGCCCATAAAACTTCCTATCTTGTGTGAGCTCTCTGCTGTATTTGGCATGACCACAGCTGGTCCTGGAATATCCCACTACAGACTGGTGTGTGAAGTCCAAGAAGGAAACTGATGGCAAAAAGCTTAAGAAAATGAAAATGGATGAGAAGACAAGAAAATTCAGTGAAAACTAAAGCATTTCAGACCACACAGCTGAAAAAAAAGAGTGGTTATAAGGTGCTTGGATCACAGATTAACTATCTGCACAAACTGTAAACCAGCAGGGATCTTGCAAAGAAAAGGTTTATTGGTGTTGAAAGCCGAATCTAGACAAGTACATTTAATAAATAATGAAACACCTATCCATTGAAAACGTGTTTGTCCCGCGGACTCCATAAATGGCAATTGTGAAAACTGGACTCGTTTTCAAACTAGTTTGTTCTTCTACAAGATGGGCTGTAGCTCATGAGTTACGTGATTTGTGTCCTGACTTTAGTTCTGTTCACGCACAAGCAGATCAAATGTCATTACCATGTTTCAGTGTGGCTAGTAGTTGTTGCATTTCTTTTCTCTAAAGTTTAAGAAAATAGGTTGAATAGCAGAGCATCTCTGTAGATGGAATCCAGGCAAACCTGGAGACAATTGCTTTTAAAGGAAGATAGAGAGAAGGAAGAATAAGAGCAACCTGTGAGGTGAGTAGCACATAGTAACACCCATCAGATCCAGAGGAGGAACACAGAAAAATGATCAGTCAGGCTGGAACACCTGTCCTGTGAAGTAAAAACTATGATAATTGGGATTGTTCAGCCTAGAGTAGAGAAGTCACTGGCAAGGCCTTACTGCAGCCTTTTGATTTATAAAGGAGGCTTGTAAGACAGAGAAAAATGTTTTACAAGGGCCTGTAGTGACACAACAAGGGGTTATGGTTTCAGTTTGGAAGAGGGTAGATTTAGGTTGGCTATGAGGAAGAAATTTTTTTGGAACAGGTTGCCCAGGGAAGTAATGGCTAAGTTGTGGCCCAGGGAAGGGTGCTAAATCCCTGGAAATGCTCAAGGCCAGGTTTGACAGGCATTTATGATTCTGTGTTAGTCACAACAGGGTTTCTTGGGAGCTGATGTCAAATGATAGCACCATATCCCCAGGAAGTTCATTTTTTCCTGTTTCTTTTGGTACAACACTTCGAACATAGTACTTCCAATTTTACTATGTACTGTCATGCAAAATCAATAATAGGAAGTATGTAATTAAAAAGATGAACTCTTTCAAACATAAATAGAGCTGCTTGGCTATCTTAAGAACACTTTACTAACAGCAATAATGGAAACTGTGATGGCTAAAGGATGATAACCCTGGAGGGCAGAAGCTTTTTAAGAAGCCATCTAAGAATCTTTTTAACCAAAAATACTGAGCAGTTTCTAAACAGCTTTTTATTGAATTTTCAGGAAAAATAACGACACTCACATTAAGATATCTTGTTTTGTTGAACATAGTTATTACCACTTCCTGTGACCCCAGTAAGCAAGACACATACCTAATAGGAAGGACATGTGAGTTCCAAATCTTACTTCAGCAGCTGTGAGTATGTGTTATAACCTATGGAACACCTCTGAAAAGATCAGAGCAGCCCTCCTGAGATATACAATAGCATTGTGTTGGAGCTTCTGGGAGGGGAAGAGTGTGAGAAATGCTTTCAAATGCTGGAGGGCTTTGAAGGTGGGTTGGTTTTTTTCATTAGACTCAGCCACTGGAACATTAAAAGGCCCACAGCCCCTTCACTATTGTGAATTGATGGCCTCATTCCTTAGGTTTTGTTACATATGACCCATTCTGTTCAGTGACAAAAGAATAAAAAATGGCGTGGGATTGTTTTGATTTTTTTCTGATGGATATAAACCAATTACTCTTCTGTACCTTTATAGTTCTGAACCAGCAGCATAAATTGCTTGATTTATGCAGTCTGCCTTTGGCATTGTCAATACAAAACACAGCTGAGAGTTGGTAGAGAAGCCTCTGCTGGAGCAGTTTTTCACCCCCTAATGCCACAGAGCAGATCCCACATCAAGAAGAAGCTTTAACAGTCAGGGACCTTCTTTTCATTCTTTGTGTTAGGCAGCTAGGTTCCAAGTGCTCATTTACTCACACAAAATCATGGAAAAATGTTAATTGCCTACAGAAGATTGTCTTTTGTCACTTTCTGACTATCTCACCTGTTCCTCATTCCCCTTATTCCCTCCCTACACCCCTCCTCCCACACTAATTTTTGCAGCTTTATGTGGGACTGAATGCGTTTTAGACTGTTAGCAAGTGTGAGAGCCGCACAGAGCACAAGGTTTAGGAAAGGGTCCATTTGCCATCTCTCTTAGGGAGCTAACTGCTGAGGCCCATGAGGCATCCTCCCTTTCCAGCTACCACAGCTCAGACTGAAGTGACAGACACAAGTTGCATTCCCTCCATTCCTGACCTTCCTGGATAAAAGGAGAGAGTGTAAAAACGAAAGCCATGTTGTGCCAAACCTGAAATGCAGACAGGTCTTTAATCAGTGTACTTCTGAGGAAAAGAGTGGCAATGCATGGCTTAGACAAGCTAGAAAGCCACAATGCAGTTACCCAGCCACTTGGAAAATTTTAGCAAGGAATAGGAAAGAGATCAGTCTGTGTTGTATAACCATCTCTCTGTAATATTAAAGATACGCATTTTATCTAGCAATGACCAAGACATTTTTCTTATTCTTTCAAAATATTGAGTGAATTCACAAATGACTTTCAACAACCCATTTGTATTAATTTTCTTTTTCTAAAATAAACTTGTATAGGAAAAATTATGAATGCCACATTCATTACCATAGAAGCTTTTGGAAGACATAGTCTGCCTGATACATTTCTTTACACCCAAAGAGTATGATAAGATAAATTCCATTTTCAAGTTTCTGAATTGTATAACAGCCCCATTAATTTCAATAGCTAAGCCACAGTAAAAAGCATTTCCTGTGAACTCCTCTAGTGGTTTTGATGTACAGTCAAAAAACGTACTGGAGATTAAAATGCGATCTGTGCAATTTTTGGAGTTTTTCATTACATTCTGCAGGTTTGCTGTCTTTTCCCATAATGCATCAAAGTATAAAAACCCTTTTGTCTGTGACAAACAACAGCAAACAAATAGTGTTTGCAGACAACTTCGATTCCAGTCTAAAGCCACCTAACTTTGGCCACCTGTTTTAGAGCTGTGAGAACAATAAAGTCCCTTCTATGTTGCATAAAATACTCTAAATATATTCACTAACAGAACAAAACAAGAAATTAGGAGGAAAATGTTGAGATTGTATGTATCTTTTTGTATGAACAAAAAGCACTAAAAAGTCTCATATTTTCAACTTCATAGCCTAGCCCAGTATTCTCCTTGGATGCAAAATGGGCATGAGGTGAACTACTACATAACTGGACTAGGACCAGTGTGAAGCCCGTGGCTGGCAGCGACCTTGAGGAGATGTAGCATCAAACATCCCATCTGTACACCTACTGGAGGTAGGGGAATACATAAGGGAGCTCTGGTGTCTCCAGTTAGTAATAGTGAATGGGTATAAGCTTGTGCTCCTGCTGTTGAAAGTGCTTGACTTGCACTCCCTCTTGACAAAGGAGGAGTTCCTAGTTCTGCTCCACTAGAGAGCAGAAAAAATTCTTTTGATATAAAGAATATCTTCATAGAGTTTTTCTTAATTTGCAACAAATTAATGAAAATATGTCGTTTACATTAAAAAGTAGGCTTTCTATTCCCCAAAGCAATGGAGAAAAATAATGGCAAATCTACTTCGGCAATCTAAAACAAAATAAGAGTTTTCATTACTTTTTTCACATGTTATTCCAATTTTCTGTTTCTTCCTCAACAATTCAGAAAATCTGATTTTGGATTAACACAAAACTAACCTGATAGTTCTAAAGATGTTCAGAGTGCAATTTTCTCTCTGCATTGTGCAGCATTTTCTTGGCTATATTCAGCACTAAATATCTGCCATGTATGGAAGCAGAACTAGTACCATTGTTATCATATCTGGGAGATACAACAATTTCAAATCCAAAAGCATCCGTAATTATATGATGTTTCTGTGGTCTTGCCGTCCTCTTCTTTTGAAGGTACTGCAAATAGACCAAATCCTTTCAACTAGTGCAAACACACAAAAAAATCATCTGTGGGACACAGCACAGCCTCATGACAGGAGAACCTTATCATACCTGAGGTCAAGGGCACATTTCTCTTCACCCTGATTTTATTTTGCTGGAAATTCCTGTTAGCAGCAAGCCTTAAAAAAAACAAAAACAAAACAAACAAACAAAAAAAAAAACAACAAAAAAACCCCAAAAAAAAACCAAACAAAAAAACCTAAACATGATAAAACAAAGTTTACAGTTGCATTTAAGCTACAAATCGGAGAAAATTCCAGCTGCAACTGAGGTGATTGAGATAATAATTTTTTTTTTTTTTTGGCTGGCTTGCTCTATTTTCTGCACCTTAAGAAGTATATTCTGTAAAAGTTTGTTCAGCCTGACTGGAACTGAGTTTGTGAGAGGCATCAAGAAATATGATCAGCATCACTGAGTAAACAGAAAAATGAGGTCTGACTATTCCTATACACCTCAAACACCTTCTGTGGAACACAATAAATTTTAAGTATTTTTTCATATGTCCTTGAGATTACAGTAGGAGTGCATAATTGTCTATAACTCAAAGTATAGAGTAGCATCACTCAATATTTATGTTGGAAGGGACCTCTAGACCCACTGCTCAGGGCTTCAAACTGAGAGCAATTTGCACAGGGCCTTGTCCACTTGAGATTTGAATACTTCCATGGAGGCACGTTACACTTGCTCTCAACAGAGCAATCTGTTTTCCTGTTCAAACAGTAAAAAGAAAATGCATTTATGAAAGGAACTAGGTTTTTTTCATTTGTTTGCACAGTATCTATCACAGGTACACGTCTAATGTATGGATGCTATTTCACTACAAGTAATCAAGACACAATAAAAATGCTATTGAAAATGCATTCAAATATATTAACTATTTATATACTCCTGCATTTTCTCATATTTCTCACAGAGAAGCTCAAGATTTAACAGGAAGCAATGACAAGTTCTGCCCTGTGTGCCTATGAGTTCTCTCTGTTGTGGTGTTATATCCACTACTTGCTCCCAGAGTTCATTTGCATGACACTGAAAAAATATAAATATATAAATTTATAAATACTGGCTATTAAGAAATAAAGGCTATATTTTAAGACACTAACTTTCAAAGTAAGCTCTTCTGGGACCATTTTGCTGAGTTGGCACTTGTTGAAGTCCAAAAAGTGTACATAATCAAGATTATCACACTACCAAAACCTGCTCATTCCTGGAAAATTCCATTAATAACTTGACTCAGATCTGAAAATACTTATGTCCCAAACATATCTCTGGAGCACAAGGCCTCATTTTACACCTACCTAATGTTTCACTGGGGCTTGCTGAGCATCTCCAGCTGATGGTGAGCCATGGAAAATGAATGCATTCTGTGTATGACCATAAGTCTCCCAAGCAGAATTCTACTTGAAACAGTCCAAGGTCCTTTGTTTCTAAAAGAAGTGTCCTTGTGTGTTTGCTGCAAGCCAGGTTTCTCAATGGTTTATCACACTAGTAATTTTCCATTTAAATTAATGGAATAGTAGCAACATTTACTTTAATGGCTGCCATGATGTGCAGTATCATTTCTTGTGTAAGTCACTTCACAGAGCTAATCTGCTACAGCACGAAATGATACCAAAAAACTATTTATTTTAATGGTATTTAATGAAAGATATTTCATTTTGCTCTGTACTTCTTAGGAAATGTGCCGGTCTACTATCCAGCACAGGGTCTGCCTTTGATATGCATCTTATATGGCAAAAGAAGACAGTGGTTTTATAGAATTGGTAGAATTTTGCTGCCTGTATTTTGGTTTGTTTGGTTGGTTTTTGTCAGCATTCCTGCTGTCATGTGTGATGCTCAGAACGACATTTGTATAAGAGAATATGCTGTTCACAAATCCCTCATTTGTGCTAAGAGGCCAAGAATAGACGAAATTATGAAAACGTATATTCCAACATAACAATGATGTTCCAACCCCATGACAAACAGCTACAGCCACTAGTCAGTAGTGATTGCTTTATTGTAATAAGTGGAAAGATGTGGAGCAAACTCAGTGGTCACAGACAAAACATGAGACCACCAAAATGCAGCCATTTCTGGACTGGTTTCCATAATCAAAATATACATTACATCAGCAATCACACAGAAAAAGACCTAGAAAATACTGAAAATAACCAAGGTTATGGTAAGGTCCCCAAGACTTTGAATGTCATCTTGAAATACATCATTGCACACTTTAATTATTGTCATATCTGCAGGTTCCAGTCAAATAAAGGCTCATTTCTTTCAGGTTTTTACTGATTCAAGAAATCAGTATTCTGCTTGTGAGTTCATAATCTATACATAATCTAGAACCATTTGGTTTCAGATTATTTGGCATGAAAGTGCTGTTTTATATTACTGGTCTGCTCCCCCTTGAGCTGGAGTCAGTAAACAGATGGCCAAGGACTTCATGAGAAAATGAACCAGAGCCAAGAAACATATTCATTGAGGCTTATTCAATCTCTGATTTATTGATCTGGTGCATCAGAAGATGCAGGGACCCTACTGGGACCACTGAAACGAAAGTGAATTGTAACATCAAAATCTTCCACTATTGAAAATGCACATTTTCTGTGCAGCTAAATTAGCTACAAGCATCTACACAGCACAAGCTGCCTTTCTTCTGAATCTGATCTTCACAGGACATTCTTTATTAAATAGCTATTCTACATGTAGAAACTATAATGGACAACATACCCTAACATAACCTACTCAAGGTTAGTGCTTCCAGAGTTAGAACATTATTCAGTTGGTTCTAATTTTCTCCCACGTTCAGCCCTTCATTCCCAGCCATTACAGATATAGAACAGTTCATCAAAAAAAAAAAAAAAAACACCCACCTTTTACCTTTTTTTCATAGTAGTGTTTAATGAACCCTAGGCAGAGACTAAAATAGGTCTGAAAAATACCAGGTTTATAAGTGATTATCTCAGACACTAGCGAATGTGCAAGGCAGGATCCTTATTGCCCTGTGGAGCTCAACTGCAGGAGGAGGGAACAGGTAAAGTACTTCATTCTCACAGAAGCCTGTCTTATTTATACACTGAAGTTTTGCTGTGGAGTTTTCAGACACACCTTTGAGGCATCTGCATGTTCCTGGGGATTTAAGGAAACCAGATGCAGTAATAAATTCTCTGTTCTTTTAACTCCCTCCAAGTCAACAAAACTAAGCCAGTAGAAGCTGCTGCCTATAGCTTTTAAGGTCAGCGAGGTCCCAGTGTGCTGGTCTCTTACATGACACAGAGCACAGAATATCCTGCCTGCAGAAGAAATTTCTTTTTGTGCTAAACAAGCTACATCTGTCAACTTGAGTATCCCCGTGCATTTCAGAAGGATGTGTGTTCCTGATTACAATTCCCAGGCAGTTTTCCATTTTCCAAAGTGAAATATTCTCCTGATTTATTAATCAGTGTGATTGTTAACATGTTTCATTTTACTGCCAAGCTTAATTTTAACAGATTTAATAACTACAGACTCGCCATCTCAGAAATGGGGTTGGAAGGGACCAATAATGATTCAGAGTTAAAATGACAAGCAGTTATAGCATAGGCTTACATACAAAGACTTCATCGTTGGAGAATGTAAAAACTTATACTTACAGAAGGGAAATCATAGCACTCACCAGTTTATTATACACAGTTCTTATGAGGGCTCTGTGGAAAGTGAATTTACCTTGTTAGAAACAAGAAAGCCATTAAAAGTATGTGATGAAATAAAGTGTGTTTCCTGCACATAAATCATAACATAATGGCTTCTGTCATAAAATGGAGCTATTTCAGGTCTTGATGCATGATTATTACTTATATTAAAATGAACATATTTACTTGATAGGGAAAGAATGTGCTATTATCATAAAAGATGGATGTTATTATATCTAACCATCAATATTATTTCAGCACCTCAATAAAAAATCTAACATTTTTGTATTTCTCAAATTTTGTGTAAGACATGTTCAATATCCTGGAAACATCTTGTACAATTTCCTCCTGCTTCTGTAGAAGTGTCATTTTAAATGGGACTTCTAATTAGGTCAAACATGCTAAAAAAATCTGGAAAGGCTGAAATCCTGCCTAAATGAGGACATCTCTTCTTTGATGTGGTAATTAAGTTTTGGTAGAACTATAGCAATAATTCAGAAGCCTGAAGAGCAGAGACAGAAAATGTTTGAATGGTCAAATGTTTTATTAACATACTGAGTAGAAAGGAAAAAGAGGAAAGAATTTAATGGTAGGGAAAAAAAAGAAGATGAAAGACAAGAAATGAAGAGAGGACAAAATACTGTGAAGGAAAAGAAAAACAATGTAAAGGAGGGCGATGCAAGGAGAAAAAATGGAGGTGTGAGAAAAGGAAAATAGATGAGGAGAAGAAGAGATGAGATCTGAATGGATAAATGGAAAGTAAAATGAGATGGAGGCATGTGACAAGAAAGAAAAAGTGAAAATGAAGTTTATTTTAAAAAGTAAGATTACTGTGTCAGCCATAGCAGCATCTGGAAGGTGAGGAAATTCAAAGCAACAATAGCAGAGGTGACAATTATCTGTTACAGCAAAGCTTTCAGTACCTCCTGTAGGAAAACTAATAAAATGTCCAGATAACCATCTGTGTGTGCTCACAGCTTGACTGCAGGAACTCTTGCCATCCCTTACAATAATACAGTCTACCAGCATCTGCTTGAGGTAGGCATCACTTCTTGTCATTTCTCCACTGAACAGCCAGTGATATGGGAACACAGTGGATTTTTGCCATTCACATACTACCATGCAATATGTTTAGTGGTTGCCAAGATCAGAAATCTGATCCAGTAACTCCCAGGCTTCCAGCTCATGTTCATGCTCCATAAAAAATCACTTTGAATCATCACTGGACAATAGGAAGATTGCTAGCAGGCAATCTTATCAGCAAAACCATCTAACATGGACAATTTAAAGATTTCTTTGTATGACAGCAGCTACAGTAATCATCTAAGGATGGTGCTGTGTGAAAAATACGTAACAAATTAGCAGTATCAAAAGCTTAAAAAGATTGCCAGGCAACCATGGGTTTGCATCATTCAGAGATTGCTTCGTGCAAAGGCACTTTATTCTGAGTTGGTTGATTACAGCCTTTCTCCATCACCCATACACATTAGAGCTGAAAATGGGGTTACCACCTGCCTGCTCCATTAGTAGCAAGACAATTCCTGCTTTTCATTCTTGTTTTGCATACTCTGGGCTGTGCCTGAGAGTGGGAGAAGAGAAAATTCAATAGTGAAACCTAATTGCCATTTATGATTTGAGCTGGAAAAGCTGTTGCACAGAAAGCAGAGAAGTACTCAGTATCCCTGGGATAAGGATATTAGAGAACTAAACCTTTCAAACTAGGCTCTGTGTACGTCCTTCTTCCATATCATGATTAGCTATTCTGAAAGAGGACTGACATGAGAAAAATAGGACATCTCTTCGTACCAGAATTTTCAACATTAGTTGAAATAGCTTCCTGTTATTACTTCCGTTGCCACTTTTGTTACCATTTTTGTGATCCTTTTGGATTTCACTCAGTCTCATCATGGTAAATGCTTTTGAAAACTGGCCTGCAAGTTCTGATAAACTTGAATTTCATGTGAAACCATGTCATTGGTATGGTGAGACTTTGAACTCGTGCCTCCTGAAGCTTAAGATTACTGGGAAAACAACAGTGATCAGCATGGACAAGACAAAACACATCTGGACAGTATCTAGATCTACTCTCTTGGAAGCATAAGGATCACAAGCAATTCTTTCTAAAAGAGCTGGTGAGCAACCATCAAGAGCAGAAAAAACATTTGAAGGCCCTCAGGTAACTTGGACATCCAGGGCAAACAGTTTTTAAATTTAAGACCTTAGTTCTAATCTGGTATGACGTCTGAGAAGTAACAATAAAATTTAAAATGTCTTAGTTTTCTCTTCTTTCACCTCACCCAGCAGCAGGTAGAAATTATCCCACTTCACATTCAGAACTATATAACTGGAACCTAGGAAAATCTAGCATTAAAAAAAACTCTCAAGGCTGAGAGGGTGTCTTACTTTTGCATACAAATGTTACAAAACTGAAATTAAGATGATTACATATTGATGGAAAAAGAAGCATCCAGAATCACATTAGGGATATGATATCATTTGAACAATCTTAAACCTCAAATCAAGACATTTCATCTGTGCAGGCTGCTTCAAAGCTGTTGATCTCACAGGGTTTGCCTCTGAACAGTGAGCTCTGGCCATTTTCAGGGATTGAGATGCACTGAGCTGCTGTGATGATTTTTTAAATTATTATTTAGAGGGTTGTTGTGCAAAAATTTTTAAAAAGTGGCAATACAAGGCAGGCCAAAGGGGCTGCCAGCAGAAGTATTGCACACACATGCTTCTCTACATGGACCTGGGAGACCATTTCACTAATATGCACTGAGGTAAGGTACAGCTAAAAGGCCTAAAAATCGGGCTTCTATAGTATATTCATATTGTTCTTACATTGTTTTGCTTCAAATACTTGTTTTTAATATTTTTCAGTACCATATGTATATATAGACATATAGATATAGGTATATAGATATATCATTCTTCACTGACTGGTTACAATCAGAATACTTTTTCATCTGTTGAACTTAAAAAGAAATACACTTCCTAAGAAGAAGGAACAAGAATCACCATGGTAGTAAATTCACTTGAAGAAATTTAGTATACAATTAGTAAATCAATGCTAATGATGTTAAAAATGTAGAAAAACATTGTTCACAGTCACATTTTATCTTCTGGTGGAACAGTATTTACTGCACCAAAATAAAAGAAAGAAAAGGGAAAACTTACATAACAAATAACAGGCAATAATTATTAACTACTGCATTACTGATTACAAGAAAACGAGACACAGCCTTAGACAATACATTAATTCTCACTTTTAGTTCATGCAGAAAAAAATCAAATGCATTTTCTTATTTTGTATCCACAAAGCACTGATTCAAAAACATTTTTTCCTGAGGGCCCTAGTCCTATATCCACTCAAATCAGGGCAACATTGAAGTGATGGCATTGGAAATACACTGTCCATATGTGGCATCAAGCACTCTACAACTTAGATGTTGTTCTCAGCCAAGGGACTTTCAAAGTGATCTGGATGTGCACAGCCCCCAGAGCAAACCAGATAGCCCTTTGGTCATGGCTTGGTATATCCTGAAGGATCCCACCATACACTCCAAATATAAATTTTAATATTTGGGGCA
Source organism: Emberiza elegans (assembly GCA_024865655.1). NCBI lineage: Eukaryota > Metazoa > Chordata > Aves > Passeriformes > Fringillidae > Emberiza > Emberiza elegans. The sequence goes on along the minus strand of JALJVW010003023.1, from coordinate 18,554,185 downwards.
TAAAGGCCAAAGGGCCTCCAAGAGGCCACTTATAAGCATTCTAAGTTTAGGTGGTTTTTTTAATTTTGAGTTAGCCTGAAATGTATTTACCCAAGTTAACAATTAATGGGATGAGAGTGGTTCAGAGTCCCAGTAATCACTGAAGCTAAACACACTTTGTACACACTTTGTGTACAGGTCTTGTTTTCTTAGTCTTATACTGGTTCACTGACTACAATGCAAAAGGAGCTTTATAGATGTCTGCTCTTCAAGTCACTTTTTGATAAGACTGCTGACTAGTTTTTCAAGATATTACTTTGAAGAAATCACTGAAAATGATAAGCTACCTTCAAAATGTTGAACTTCAGTTTATCCTTAGGAAATTAAGCCATTACTCTATGGCACATTACTGCAAAGAGTAACATCCTTCTACCATTTTCATTTTGTGCTTTTTGTTGAATTTGTTATTATTTGGTATTTCTTTTTCTTCTTAAGCACAGATGCTTTTTGAAGCTTACAGACTTTAATAGCATTTTCTTGTTTGATAAAACCTATGAATTGTGATAGGAGTTTTATAAGAGCAGCTAAATGAAATGGTTCTAGCAAATAGATTCAGGTTTTCCCAAGTCATCACATCTAAAATTGGAAAAATGAAATCTCAAAAACAGTAGAGAGATATTGTTCTTTTATATCATATAGTTTTGAATTAACAGAAAATGTTGGGCATACTTCATACACAAAAATTAAACCACCACATGTATTTTAAAATAAATTTATTAAAAGTTATAATATGTATGTTCTATTATTCCTGTGGTCTTCAGTAAACCTAAATCTCTCTTTTACTATTTTGTTCTAGATATTTATGAGCTACATATTTAAGACAATTAACTGCTTTGTATTATCCTCTGCTTCTCTATGGATTGTTGTGGAAAAATACAACCAAACAACAAACACAATCACTGACCTCTGATGCCTCACAAGTGAAGGATTTCAAGGAGCTGCTAAAAACTTGGGAAATGTTATTCACATTTCTTCAGTGTGAAAATACAGTTATATGAAGGTTAAAATGCTGGTTCACATTTACACTACAAGATAAAGGAAAGAAAGCCAAACGTCTTGTCCCTTCAGTGTAACTTTTCTCACCTTCACTGCTCTTGTTAACATCTGACATCCCTATGTAGCTGGAATTATATTGGGATATTTACCATAATTATGAGCTATCAGCTGCTTTAGATCAGAACTTTGACATTTTTTTTTGGGCACTGCCTTCTCATAAGATCTGTCCAGTTCACTTTCAGTTTCACAGAAAACCATCCTTTTGATGCACTAGCAATTCTACCCATTTTGCAGTGGGATCTCATTCGTGATCCAGTGCTGATCTGCAAAGGGCAGTTGAGCTCCATTCATTTTAAAACTTAGAAATAATGAGTTGATAAGAACTGGGCTGAAAGTTGCTGCAATAGATACGGTGCTACTCAGAGAAGGCAGGAGGCACAGAAGTCAGGCAAGCAACTCAAGACAGAGGTGTTGAGGGAGTACAGGCTCTATTCCCACGCTTGCCCCTAGAAAACTCTGTCACTTGACTTCTCTGCATTTCAATTTCTATGAAAGAGAAGCAGAGGAGATGACAAAAAAGTAATTTGCAATGTGTTCCAAGGTCTACTGATAAAAAATGTCCTGTGAGAGCTGAGTGTTACAAATATCCATACCTGGATCAAACAAAAAAGACTAAATCAGATTTTCTCTGGGGTCACACAGCACCAACCCCTGAACTTTACTGAAGATGTCTGTCATTCTTAAATCCTACCATTGATAGAATACTGACAGACATCAAATACAAAAAAAAACAGAATGGAAAGGACTACCTCCAAGTTTTTACCACTGTAAAAAAACCATTTCCTTCAGCCTAGCCAAAAATGTCCCTTGCTGAAGCTGATAAGTGAGACTTTTGTCCTTTCTTTGTGCTTCTTTCTGGAGCTTTCCAGTTTTTCAGATCTGCTAAAAATACTGCCAAGAGGATTCAGCCTTCCCATATCAGTCTCAATAATGCCACATGCAAAACAAAAAACACCTCCTCATTCTTCCATTCCCATCCATGTTCATTTACTGCTTTAGCCTTCTACATTGCCATGTTCCCTATCAGCTCTTCAATGACTTCCACAATGTTTTCACAGCTCCTATTTCTAGCTACAAAGCTTTGAATCCCCGAGAAAAAAACAGGTTTTAGAGTGATCCTGTCCTGCAGTCACCAAGTATCTCACATTTCTAAAAGCAGCTGACCTGCTTTCATTACAAATCATTTAAATTTTTTGTCGTTTACTTCCAGAAGGTTGATAAAATTGTTGGCAAGGTGCATGGCTGCTATTGATTCCTGAGGAACTTCATTAGAGAAAACATCATTTGATAGCTGACAACTGCTCTTTCTGTTATCTTTTCAGGTGTTATAAAACATTCCTCTATAGTATATGAACTAGAGAGAAAAACATCATTGGAATATCTAGGGCATGGCTTTAGCTTTATATACTTCTGAAGGTTCAAACCTCTGTGTGAGATCAAAAAGTCCCATTGTGAAAATATTTTCTCATCCAGATTTTAAGGTAAAGATTATTTCAGTTATGTCCAGTAGGGAGCTGATGTCTACAGTTTGCTCTTCTCAGAAAAGAAGGAAGAAAATGGGGGAAATATTCTTCAAAGCAGCCCTTGAAAAAATTCTTTGGGCTGCCAGGATGAGGACCTACATTCCAGATTACTGAGGACATCTGATCTGATGATGACTTTTCAGAGCAGATCAGTCTCTGTTTGGGTTTTCAACAGTGTCTGAACCCATCAGGTCCTGCTGGGAACCCTGTTGAAAGTTTCAGAGTTCAGCCTTCAAAATTTTAATCCATGTTGGATCCAAACTTTTTATGAGCTTAGATAAAATAAAACCAAAACCACAGAGCAGTGAGGTTTTAATTATTAAAAAATAAGAGTTTTCCTATTTCCATGTCCAGATGCATTGTTGATTTTTCTTGAAAAACTCAGCCCAAATATGCATAGCTTTTCTGAGACATGCTTTTATGGTAAATTTCCCAATAGCTACATGTTGTCTCTCTCTTAGTGCCTTTCTCATCACAGGGGACAAAAACTAGATCTTTACTCTTCTCAGAATTTCTCAGTTCTGAAACTTTCAGAAACTTGGTATCTTTTACATACTGTAGGCAGGCATACTGAAAGAAAGTTGGTACAATTTCCTAAGCCTCATTTATTTAATAAAATCCAAGAATTACGAATAAAGCAAAACTGCAAAATATTTGAGAATTAAGACACTGTGAGGATTATCTTTAAAAAATTATCTTCATGGCTCTGTTTAGCTTCCTCCCCCACCCCCTATTTTCATGCTAATAAAAAATAAGGTTCTTTGTCACAAGAACATACCTGCTTTGGTGCTTTACCAAGCTCAGTGGGGAGGAAAATCTGACAACCAAGTACTTTTTATAATAATTAATTATTTGCATCATCCGCTGCTAAAGATTGTATATCCCAGTGCACTAGCCTTCAGCAATATGTATGAAAATCTTGGAGGTCTGAACACATAACTAAAGAATTGAAATTCTCAGGAGATATGTTTTCAATTAAAGCTTTTTATGTTAATATTTCAGATACTTCAACAATAATTTGCTGAGGCATGCAGGGTATCTCTGTTATAAAGAAAGAGAGATAAATAATTAATGTGCCCATTTTGATCTTCTGGTTTCCCTAAATTTATTTTCTTTGTTTTTTCTAGAAAATTTAACTGGCAAACAAATCAACAATAAGTCAAAAGCTGCTCTGAAGTTTCCTTAGTTACAGGAATAATCATGTAAAGCAAAATAATTCCACTCTGCACTGTTACACAGGCCAATACAAGCAATTCAGCCAATTGATAGTGAGCCTTTCTTTCCCAAATAGTCTTTGCTGTGTTTCAATGCATCTCCATGAAGGAATAATTATTGTCCATAATTGGTAAATATTTCTAGTGCAGCAACGTCCCTCTAACCCAGATGAGAGCCCTTTATGAGAGTCCATGTACCCACAGATTGCAAAGATGGTCCCAGCTCAGAAAGCTTTCAATTTAAATCAGTAAAACAGACAAACACCAGGAGAAAAGCAGTACTATTTTGTCCTGTTTTGCATGTGGATTACTAAAGCTTATGAAATCCATAGAAATGTGTAGAATCATAGAATTAGTTGGGTTGGAAGGGACCTTAAAGATCACATGGTTCCAACCCCTTGCCATGGGCAGGGACAACTTTCAGGTTGCTTAGAGCCCTATTCAGCCTGGTGTTTAACACTTCCAAGGATGGGGCATCCACAGCTTCTCTGGGCAACTTGTTCTTGTGTCTTACCACCCTCTAAGAAAGGAATTTCTTCCTGATATTTAATCTAAACCTGCTCTCTTTAGGTTTAAAGTCATTACCCCTTATCCTATCACTACATAACCTCATACAAAGTCCTTCTGCAGCTTTCCTGTAAGTCCCTTTTGGTTCTGGAAGGCTGGAAGAAAATTAACTACCAATGGTAAATTATGCAGGGATTTATCTGTGTTTTTACATAAAGATCCCTGCTAAAAGAGGCAAAAACTCAATCAGGCCTCACTGGAGTGCAGTACCATTGATGTGAGCACCTCCTTCCCCAGCAATTTTGGAAATTTCGAGTTTCTTTGTGGAGCTGTAAAGAGAAGTTTGAGGTTGACCACAGATCATGATGTAGCTTGAGGTGTTTACAGAACTTTACAGAGAACACAGGAGTCTCCTGACCTTCCCAGACCCACTTTAGACCACAGAGGGACTATTAGGCCATGCATACTGAAACTGAGTGTCTTTTCACACAGCAGAGAGGAGAAATCCTTACTAACTTTTTTATATTTCCACAATATTTCAAATCTGTTTTAAACCTAGGACTGAAATCAGTAATGCCAAGGACATAAATGCCAAGGCTGTTCTTGCTGTAGGCTGCCAAAGTTCATCCCCAAGAAGATGGGCACAAAATCCTCTGGGGCACATCACTGCACTGAGACTTACAGCCACACTTGGGGCTAAATTCTGAGAAAGCAGTTAAACATTTGAAGTGTTCTCTAACCTCAACCAAATCTTAAGAGAATTGTCAGTAAATAAGCGGAATATGAAGGTAGGCACAGAAAATCACTGAGTACCTGCCCTTCCTGCACTATTCAAAAATCTAATGTAACACAATGTCCCTTTCTTTAAGAAGAATGTCTGGATGCTTGCTGTGGAGGGCATAGTCTGACTACCAATATTACATTGCTTATAAAGCAAAAAGCATGCTGAAATCTTGGGACTTTGTATTACTTTTTATCTGTTTTTTAATAGAAAATACTTAATGACTTCTACTTGTGAAGAAAAGCAAAAATATCACATTTTATACTAAGTACTTACTTTTAGATTACTAATGTAAGTATACTTTGGAGTTTTGCAGATTCATTTACATATTTATAAAATCATACAAGCATCTGCAATAAAAAATTGAATAAATGTTAAAAAATCTAGAATACACAATGGGCTTTTTTCCCCACTAGCCTCTAGAAATAAAAAAGTTTTTACATGGCATGGTCATAGACATCAGCTAGCTCCATGTGACCTAAGGATGGACTGGCTCCATCTGAAATAGAGGCTGAGGGAGAGAAGAGCTGTGAAACTCCCAATTCCTGCTTCCACAATGCAGCAGTGGGAATTCAGTGCTCTCAGTACAGCACAGCAAGGTAGTTTCTGACTACACGTGGGAGATGCAAATTGAACAAGAGACTTCCTTAGCTACTTTCCCCTTCCCTTTTTCATACCAAGTTTGTATCCATTCAGAACTAAATATTCATATAATAAGCATTCAAATGTGACAGAGAGCAAATCAACAGAGCTACACAGTTGGGAGAAAAATAATCCTTGCTCCTTTAGTCAAACCCTTCAGACCTATCAATGGAGGGCTCCAGTCTCCAATATTGGGGGAACAAATTATTGCCAGTCCTTGAGAGCTACCTTGAAACATGAGCTTTTCTTGCATGACTAAACTGCCTTCTCCTGTTCTACATTTGAATGATTCGGGTTTTCCACTGGTTCACACAAGACATTTTAACTCTAGCCCCCATTTATTTTCCTGGGGTTGAGATTGCAGTGATGAGTCATTTACTCTAGCAATTCTAGCAAGTGCCAAGTGTGTGTCAAAGATGGTGTCCGTGGACTTTTCCTGTGCTTTTACCTTACAGATCTCCTATTGTTGGAGTTCTGGATTCATGTCCTGAATAGTTGTATCAAAAAGTCTTTTTAAAAAATTCTTTTAAAAATTGCCTGTTGCTCAAAGAAGAATATATTTTTGAATTTGTATAATTTTGTCTCATCCTAATTGCAAATTTGCAAAATGCTATCAGCTACAAACAAACATCCTTGCTCTAACAGACCTCTGAATTCTTAGATGTTTCAGTTAATTGCTTCTGTCTTATCCAACTAATTTCCATTACCGATTAGTTCTTAGGAATTAAATAAATATATATTTCCTAGCAATTGTAACCCTAAGGTGATACATATGAGAGACAATTTAGCTTTCACAAAGATTTAAACTCAGGACAGAAAACTTTGGGACTCTTGAGTGGCTGCTTCTCCACAATAAAAAATAACAACCACAAGCAAAAGCTGTGACTTTAAAGGTGTAAAAAGGGGTTAGAACTCACAAAAATACAAGAAAGTTGTGTTAAAATAGATGCATTTTTCTCAAAATCTCTATGTGCCATTCACAGTGATATATTTCACAGAAATCCTTTTGCAATTTAGCAATCCCTGTGGGAGCTTCTTTCACACACAGGTCAGAAAGTGCCCATTGGCAGCTTGGTGGCTGACCAACACCTCTAGTTCATGAATAGGTGACAGCTAAAACCATTTCAACATTGCAACCACTACTGCCTTATTAATCAAGTAATGGTCCTTTGCTGATCTGCCCAATTTCTTCCTCTTCCCTTCAAGTTTTAAATTGTTTGCACACAAGAAAAATTTTGCTCCAGGGTCAATTTAGTCACCAGTCTGTCTGACACACAGGCAGAAGGATTCATGCAGTTCTTTGTGCTGCTGAAAAAAAACCAGACCATCTCTTTGTTTTCTGCTGTTGCTTCTTAAATATTTTTCAATGCTCTTCAGTATAAAACCCCAGGAGAAGTGATAAAACTCCACTGACTGATTCTTTTTATATATGCTAGAAATCTGTGCCCCTGGACAGAAAGCTGTATAGCAGAAGAAACATTTTATTAAAATTTGCAAAAACAGCCCAAAAGGAAGGTTCCTTGTCTTCATTATGGCTGTTGCTGCATCTGGCTGGCTCAAGTCATCAAAGTGTTGCTCCCTCTTGGAAGATTGATGGTGGTCAGCAATATTTAGTGTGTAAGACCCAGCAAACGTAAATATGCTTTCGATCAATGTTAATTACACTGGTAATTACATCAAATATGTAAATTACTCCAAGAAATCAGTTGTGCTTCCAACACCATAACTGCATTTGTTCCAGCCTATTAAATGTTCATGGGACTTTTCCTTGGCCCTGGAGCAGCCTACATCCACTTTACCACTCCCTTGGCTTCCACAATGATGGGGTATCATACAGGCAGACTGATGAAAATCACCCCCAGCCCACACTAAATCTAGACCTGGCTAAGAGCGCAAGTCAGCCCTGGCCAAAATAGTAATGACTGTGCCCAGCAGGATGGGTGATTACAGGTGCTGGAGCCTGTGGCCTAACACTGCATTAATGTTATCAGTGTAGACAGCAAGCCGCAGGAACCAGAATTGCACCCAGTATTTTCTTCTCACTTCCCAAGCGCAGAATTGGTGGGTCATGACCTGGTAACATTCTCCACCAATCAGGCATGTACAGAATTAACTGTATTACAGCTGAGACTGCTGCTTCTGCATTTCTGCTCCTTCTCTAGAACAAACCCTACTGTTTTAAGATGGCTATGTACTCTCAATTTCATCCAATACAGTCTAGTCCAATGCCATCCAGTCCCTTTCTGAGCAGGTGTAAAAGAGCAAAGTCTGGATTCCCTGCCCTCCCTCCCTAAGGTGTATATTCTGAACACTAGAAATAGATGTAGAAATGAACCCATGATGGAATAACTTAGAGCTTCCTACCACATTAAAAAATTGCATCAGTTTAAATTGCCAAAATTATATATTTTTATACTTCTTTGAGGACTCTTGAAATCAATAGGCTAAATTGAGAAGGACTTTGGCAAATGGAGCCCAACAGACCCTGTTTAAGGAGTCTAAACATGAGTTTTAAAACTTGGGTCTTAAAATCAATCTTGACTTCACTTTTCATCGTTTGAAAAGCAGAGAAGGTGGATAAAGCAAGAAGGAGAGTGTAAGATAAGTTGAGCATTGTTGATTTCCCCTCTGATCCATGGGAAGAGACAGATACTCTCAGATTTACAACAATTTGTATAGCAAGGCTTCTGTACCCAATCCATTTATTTTCTTTTTTATTTTCAGAGAGGTATGGTGCAGTTAACAAGATCTTGTAAAACACAGCAATTCTGTCTTGATAGTGTTTTTTTCAGGGAGAGAATGTATAGAAAGAGATGCCTCCCCACAAGAAGCTGTTTGCTTGTGCTCCACTGAACAAGTCAAATCCTAATGAGCCATTCTGAAAAAAAACATTGTTGTAGGGGATGAGGGAGGACCAGGAAGCAGTGACTGCCCTGGGACCACGTGGAAAGTGCTGCCACACTGCGTTGTTTGACACATTCACAACAGTGTTCCCTGCAAGATGTAATCAGCCTTCTTGCAATTATTAACCTCTTCAGCCCAGGGTCAGTAAGGCTGCAGGGCAGGTTTGCCGTCCATCCAATCTGATGGTGCACCTTGCCTGGTTCTTGCTGCACCCTCCACTCCCACACAAGCTGGGCTCAGGGCAGTTGCCACCATCCCTGAGCTTCACAGCTTGCAGCAGAGGACCCAGATGCAGGAGGTGAAGATGTGACAAAGGCACAGCAGGTTCACTTTACCTGGATCAGCTTCACACAGTAGCACACATGGGCATGCAAGATAAGCAGCGCAGACCACAGCACTGAAAACATGTTGGCAACACTAATACAAATAGACTGCCTATCGCCCACACAGACAGCACCATTTGAGGGCAATGCCAATGTTTGCACATTTGAAAGAAATGTGAAATTGCCCTAGTTTCAAGTGAATTCTTTTAGGACAGGTGAGTCTACTTCTCATCAGGCAGGGGCTACCTGGTTTGTTACTCATTTAGATGACATTTATATTCCAATAATGCTCAGAAAGCCTGACCAGAACTAAGACTAAAATTGTGCAAGCAAAGTCTGGTAGGGTGCCAGCTTAGTTAATGGTTACTCCTGCCCTTCAAAACTTTTATTAATTTCTTTTTTCTTTTTTTTTTCCTCTTGAAGGCAGCAATTCTATTCTTAGCAACATCCCTATTCTATGCATGGTTCATCACCATGCCACCTGGAATTAATATTTGCCTTCTTCTTAGCCTCAGTTAAGATGAGCGTCTTCTGGCCAAGTGACCCAAGAGGACCCCAAACATGAAACATTCACTTTTGTTTCTCAACTTTTCCCTGAAACATAGACATAAAGCCAAAGGGGACTCTGTGAAATCCACAAACTAGGAAAGAGAGGTGAGTGCCCCCAAGCTGGTCTCTGTCCACCACAGAAAACTAGCACTTCTGTTGTCCTGATACTCAGGATGGCACAGAAAGAAAGCAGAGACAGACAGCTGAAGATTTCTGAGCAAGTTAAAGCTATTTTAGCTTTCCTACCAAATAATTCACATTTTCAAAAGGTTTCAAGCCAATTGTTGGCTCTACATTGGAATCCCTGTCAGAGAATGAAATGGTTAATGGCTTAATCATTGTTAAGATGACCAAAAGTCTTTTGTCCACTGTAGCAAACTGCAAAGAAACAGCTGCTCACCTGCTGAAGCGACCCCTTTCTGAATATGTCTCCTAATTTGGATGGCAAAAGAAGCTTGAGATAAGATAAGGTGGTGCTATTGTCCAAGTATCCCAAGTCAAAGGAGAGGAATGTATCCATAAGTGCAAGGGATTGAACTGCTGACATTCAACCACTTGCAGTACCCACCCAGGTGCTGCAAGAAACTGGTGCTCATGGGCCAGTACAGGAGTTTTGTGGACTCTTTCCTTCCACCACTTGATGGATACAGTCTGCAGCCACTGAGACCAGAAGAAGAGGAGCAACAAGGTGTCATTGAAATTTGTAGAGTGGTGACACCTTTTTCTACTTAATGAAAAGTACTTAATGAAAGTGGCAACATATTTTTCTACTTTCTTCTCCACCCTCCCCCCCACCCCCCCCCCCACCCCTTTATCTCCCCCTCATTTACTGTTAAATAAAATCTGTATTATTGACTTGGGCCTATGGTGTCATTTGCACCTTAATTCAGACAGAGGTATCTCTCTAATAATGGATCATAATGGTCACTGCTGTGAGTGACAAGACACTTCTGCAAGAGGACACCCAAAATGCAGAGTAGCACCTGAGTCAGCCACACAGTCCAAAAGGTAAATGGCCAAATGCTCACACAAGAAAAATATCTTCCAAATTTTGAGAAGGGGTGGCTTGGAAGAGGGACCAAGTGGATCACAGAAGTAACATATAATGTGAATGTCACCTTGGGAATCTTCTATAGACCTTCCAGCCAGGACAATGACACCCATGAATTATTCTTTGAGGAACCAAGGAACACTGCCAAGTCAACTGCCCTTGTCCTAATGGGGGACTTCTACTTGGCAGAAACTAACTGGCAGCATCACACAGCTGGTACAGCCCAGGCCAGAAGATTCCTAAAATACCTGGATAGAAACTTTATGGAACAGGTCCTAAGGGAAACTAACTCAGAAAGATGTCCTCCTTTATCTGCTTATCAACAGAGTGGATCTCCTGAATGAAGTGGAGATTGGTGGCTGTTTTGGCCACAGTGATCACAAAGCAATAGAGTTTAGGTTGGATATTAGAAAAAGGTTCTTCACCCAAAGGCTGATCGGGCACTGGAACAGGCTCCCCAGGGAAGTGGTAACAGCACCAGTCTGACCGAGTTCAATAAGAGTTTGGACACTGGTTTCAGGCATATGGTGTGACTTGGGGTGTCCTGTGCAGGATCAGGAGTTGAACTCAATGATCCTTGGGGGTTGCTCCCAACTCAGCTCATTCTGTGCTTCTGTGAATCTACATTCAACTACCTGCACCTTCTGGTTCACTAGTTCCTTTTCAGTTTCAGTTTGTAACATATGAAAACATAGTTACTTCTACCTAATAAACCATGACCCAAACTAAAAATAACCTTTGTAATTTGATAAGTGAATTGACACAGTGGATGACTGTCACTTCCTAGTGTAAGGGAGGAGAGAAGGGCACAAAACCTAACACGATAAAAAAGACGGTGTTTTTATTTCCACTTAGCTGCAATTCACATTTGGAGCAACTGAGTGCATTGCCTCCTGAGATATCTGGGATGAGAAAAATTATGACAAACTGAAGAGATTTAATAATAACCAAAGTCCAGTGAAAATAAAAGCATTAAAAAGATTCTTACAGTTAATTACTAGTGATCAGTGCAAAAAAATACTTGCACTTCTAAGAAACCAGTAAACACATGAAAAAGAAAACATAATGTTGTCAGATCACATTTAGTTGTTTAGTGACAATTTTATATGACCTGATGTATCACTAAGCAACATACTGCCATTCATCAAAATAAATGTGCCCAATTTTCATGAGTGTATATCTTTCTCACACAAACTGTAAATGTGCATACATAAACATGACACAAACATTTTTGTATCAGAGGAAAAACAGGACATCTTTTTTCTTTTCTTCCCTGGTTTAAATGAGAAGGACAAATAAAATTGACGTCAAGGTTGGTAGCATGTGCCCATGAATCAGTACAAAGGAGTTAATGGCTACAGGGACAGCAAAAATATAGCAAGCTGACATTTAAGAGAGAGCTGTCTTTGTAATTAAACTGCTGATGTGCAAACCTACAACAGAAAAAGTGATCACAGTAATAAGCCCTAAACAAAGACTGAGAATCAGAACAAACACGTCAATACCTACAGGCGGGGAGTACATTAGAAGTGATTGTCACTGCCAGTAATCAGTGCCTGAAAATGCTGAAGTTGTCAAAGGGGCTTTGCTTTTAGTGGCTGGGGTTGCTTATCTGTCTGTTCAGAGTACTCCTGTGTAACAACTTTCCACACTCTAAATGTAGGCAGCTGAACAGACTTAAAGAAAGATAAATTAGTACAAATGTCAGCTAAAATAGCTGAATACCAAAGAAGGAGTCTCAACTGTGTTTATAAGGGGTGTGAGCTTGGCCCAAAGTCTCTCTGTCACTAAGGAGATTGGACAGAATATCCGCATTGCTGGAAAGTACCCGCTGTGTATAGCAATCTGTGCCCAAAGGGCATGGAGTTATTTATCCTACTTGCTTGAATCATGGTATTAAGAATGATATATGAATTCAAGGTCAAAGTAGCCCATTGCTGCCAGACCATTTTTTTTACTCCTCTGTTTAAAAACCTCTTCTTTATCAGTGTGGGAGATGATTTTAAAACATCATCTCCATGATTTTGCATATTTTAAGTCTCACTATGTCTAAACCTCTGATGCCTTGGGTTTTAGCTTTTATCTTTTTTAGATTCTGTACCACTTTAGTGTGTAGTTATGAGCTTTATATTAGGGATAGTAGAGGAAGCTCTCTTCACAGAGTAGGTAGGCAAAACAATTCCTTCTCTAGCTGGGGACCAAGGACAAATGATCCAAATCTCAGACCCAAGAGTATAAACAACAGCTGAATGAAGACATAAAAACTAGAAGGATGGGACTTCATAACCTAAAGCTGTAATTGGACAATTAATACCAATATGCTAATGGAGCAGAACTTATAGATCTTAGAGGCCTCATGACAGGTTGTCCATTTTGTGACCATTTTGGGTTCGTTTGGGTGTAGCCCTGTCTGGGCTCTTGTACTGCCCCAGGGGTACCCATTAAGGCCTTCTAATAAATATCTATTTTTTAACTCCATCAAGCATTTGTTCTAGGTCAGCCTTCAAAAGGCATCACCTCTCCATAACTTTTCACATCAATTCTCTAAAGAGAGCTCTGGGAAAACACATAAAAAAATAACACAAGCCTTCGACCTTGTTTTCAAAAGCAGAAGCACAGTTACTACACCTCCCCCCATCCTGGAAACATGAAGAGTTAACTTCACTGGGGCGTGGGTAAAACCAGCTGTATCAATCTGCTCAACTCTGGCCAGAGCTGTCTCTTTTTGCCATCTCCTTTGCTGTTTGGAGAGGTACATCTCTAAGATCCTTCTAGGATAAGCTGGTGTTGGAGGTTAGGACAAGCCAAGACAACTGGAACCCCAAAATTTGCAGTTCTGACCACCAAGGAGCTCTGCATAGGAAGAGCCTAAAGCCCCAAATTTAACAAGCACAATGGTGCATATCTGGACCATACTTTGTGCTGCATCTTAGACTACGGTCCAAAAAGCCATCAAATATCCTCTCAGCCACCTCTAGAGCTGAATATGCATTGTCATTTCTCACGGGAGGCAAAGAGGTTGGCCAGGAAATGCCATGTAGTTGACATGAAAATAAGAATTTTAAACTGAAGTGTCCTTCATTGCAGTCTCTCCAGCTAATTTAGATCAGGTTGGTGTGAATGACAGAGGAAACCTACTATTATTTTTTCTCCTGACAGTACAAATGTTCTAAAAATTACATGCCTCTAATCCCTCATTAGCTGGTGTTTTAAATTCCCAGGCTGTGTAGCTTGTGCTCAAGGAGAAAGTGACGAGAGAAGAGTCATAATCCCCCTGGCAAGAACTGTCACCAAATACCTGCTGGGTGATAAATCCACTAGGTTTTTCAACTAGTCTTTTTTTCATGCTTGAACTTCAGGGATGCACTCAAAATACAGAAAAACAAACGAAAATAACACACAATCTAAAATTCATGGCATGTAGCATGACCTGTTTATACCAGCTGATATGTGATGAGTTCAGTCTTTACAAGACCCTTCACGTCTTAGCCTAGAAAAAGCATAGATTGACAAACTACATATATTCCTAAATTGTTTTTCTATCATTTTCTCAGAAAATGTAGTTTGCAGCACTGCAGCTGTCTTGGAAACTGAACTTCCCCTGTAATGGCCACTAAGACTAAGCTCTCTATGCAGATTTCCAACACATTAAAATGAAACTAATAAAACAGACATTACATTGAATAACACTCTCAAATTATTTGAGTTCAATATTCAACAGAACCAACTTGAGCTAACAATAGGCAGGCCAATTGCAAATGATTGCATTTTGCAAATGAAAAAGCACAGATAAAAAGCAAAGATAACATCATTGAAAACATTTTAGCTGATAATCACTATGTGGTTTGCAGTATTTCATATTGTAGTGCATTTGTCACACATTTAGTAAAAGCCATGATGCCATAAGCAACATGACACTTACCAGCTGTGCACCTTGTCAGCATGCAAACACAGTGTGGTATAATCCCAGGCTGATGCTGGAAGCAACACTTATTAGGCTTTGAATCAAAATCCTCTCAATTGAGGGAGAAATTGGTAAGCAGCTTGTGTGGTTTTAAGGTATAAGCACACAAGAGCTGAGGTTGGAAGGAATCTCTGGAGGTCATCCAATCCAACCACCTTTGTCAAGCAGAGCCACCTGGAGCCAGTTGCCCAGGATCGAATGTGAACAGTAGGCATGCTTCAGTGGAGAACACAAAACATTGCATTCCCAAACATACATTTATCTACCATACAGGCACAGGCCAAGTGGTGATGGGGTCAGCTTTCTCAGGCTATGCTATCATCTGCTTTTGACCTTGCTTGTGAGCGGTCAGCCCCTGGGGGAGCAGGGAAAGTTAATCACCTGTATGGGCTGTTGTTCTCCTTGCTTTACATGACAACAATAATATCAGATATCAGTGACTTGTTTTTTCTTGATGAAACGATCTTATCATCAGGCACTGAGCAGTGCAAGTTTTCCCATGGACTACTATCCCACCCACATATCCCCCACCCTTGTGTCTGACAGCTTGGGTTGGAAATCCCAAACTCAGGGATTTTCAAGGTGAAAGAGGATTTTGCAGCCACTGTGCAAGATCTGGATAACAAATAGATTCAAGAAGCCTTTACACTTCACATGCTACAATTTGAAATATTTTACAGTTATGATAGATGAAGCTTTGCTAACTGATGCATCATCCCTGTAGAAATCAATGGCAACACCTAATAGTTATAGAGTACTTGGTGTCACAGGGTCTTTAAGCTCTCTAAAAAGCAAAACACAAAAACATAATAGCATTACTAGTGCTCAGGAACAATTTCAGTTTACCCTATGGAGAGTTTTTTTCTGTCTTCAAATTAGTCCATTATCCCCCAGAAAAAAAATATTTTATATAGCTTTATGAATATTACAAATAAACATTTTCATTTCTGCTGTTTCACAGGGTCTCACATCTCCAAGTAGCATGAGGAAACAACACAGACAGAACTGGAAATCTGTTGATACCGACTGCTGTCAATAGGGTAGGCACAACACTGACAAAAAGAAAACCAAGTTTCAAGGCATCTCTCCTTGCAGCTTCTAGACTCCTGAAGAATTCATTACAAAAGGAAAACAAGAGTCTCTAGTGAATTGTGTTGTGTATGGTCAGTGAATAGTGAGTGCATTAGCAAGGAAAAATGTACACTGCCAGTGAGACAGTGCCTGAGAATTTGCCAGCAGGATTACTCCAGCACAACAATACTATAGATAGTATGAAAATTTTAGTATAGGAAAGGCTCTGAGGGAGATACACACAGACACATATATAAAATATATCATTATCATATTATTGCATTATTAGATTATTCTATATACATTAACACAGTCTATGAGCCACTACATTGAAATCAGAATATTCATGTAGTAGAGTGTTACTGAGTAATTTCCATTCCTAAATACAGAATGCATATCAGGGAAATGTGCAGAATATATCAACAAGAGCAGTGAGCTACACTAATGCAACTTGGTTTTACCAAATAAACATCAAAGACCCAAATATAATGTTGCTCGTGAAGCAGTTTTCTCTCCTTGTCTGAATGTGTGTCTTTCCTTTGCTCGAATACCAGCCTCTGAAGTCCACAGAAATACTTTGGTGATTGTTCCACTGAATAGATCACCTTCTTTCAAACTAAAGAGAACCAACAGATGTGTTGATATCAAGTCTATAGTCACAGATTTGAATGAAAGCAGTAGTTTCCCACAGCTGAGAGTTTATTACAATAATTTTGGCTACACAACCAGAAACAGAGCCTCCTTCACAGGTCACTGGAAAATGAGGCTCTTCACAAACCTTTTTCACTCCACTGAGTAAAATGACCACTAAAAAGATGGGCTAGGATTCATCTGTGCCATGACTATGTCTGAGACAGTCACCCTGTGCTCTGCTTGAAGTCAGTTCTGAGGGACAGGCACTTTCAGAGGATGATTCAGCTGATGTGATTTATGTGCCAGCCTCAGGATGACATTCATTGTCTCCTGCTGTCTAAAGGATGCTTACTTCTATCTTTTGAGTGTAAAGTCACTGGCTAAGGTCTATTGCAAGACAGTTTGGGTAGAAAATACTGTGGTGACCAGCAATGATTGACAGCACAGCTTGCAGTTTGTGAAGAGTTACCCCAGTGGCACACTGCAGATTCCCAAAGGATCTTAGTACTATCCAAAAACCTCATAGCTGGGCAGGACCAAAGTAGTCAGCCCCTCTCCCAGTGGGAAAGGGAAGTGTCTCCCATATACCCAGAGTACGCTGACAAACAATGTTAATTGATTTGCAGAAAGGTTAAACAGGACATTCTTCCTCAGTAACATTGCAGCAGAGGACAAAGGTCAGATCTTTTTGACAAAAAATGTGCCTCTCTAGAAGAAGAAGCAAGTTGCTTTACCCAGTCAGGAATGATCATCAGCAAATACAAAATGTGAAACCACTAATTAATTACACCACAGTCACTGTGCTGGAGTGATGTAAGGATTAGTGCAGAGCAAGAACTGGACTTGACTCAGCAATGTCCTTTCTGTAGTGAAAACAACATCATCATGCTCAATTATAAAAACAGAACTGCAGCTTGAAGATACAGAAGGTCATGGGCACTGTGATTGAAGAGGAGGTGAACAGGCAGAGCACTATGAATGGTAACAGATCTATAAATCATGCCACATGAAGAAAAACTGAATGCAGTGGGATTGCTTAGCCTAAAGAGAAGGCTGAGAGAAACAGAATAAAGCTCTCAAGTATGTAAATGGGTGCTGCAAAGTGAAAAAGAACAATCATTTATCCAAATCTGCATTGGGCTGGACAAATTAAAACAAATGGATTTGACTCTCAAAATAAAAAATCCAAGGAACAGCTCAGGGGAAACTATATAGCAATAAGAATGATAAAACAGTAAAATATAGGGAAGACTCTAACACCAGAGATTTTTGTATGTCAGACCCAGGCATGGCACCAGCATAGGAGAAGGTTGGAAGAAATAACCACCTGCCTCACAGCTCCTTTACAGGCTTCCCCAGCACTTGGATCCTGTGGTCTCAGTCACAGACAATCAGCATTAAGTAACAGTCTCCTCCAGGGCATTTGTTAGATGGCAGCATAGAAAGGGACAATTTTTCTGAGGAACAGAGATTATTGTGGGATGTTCACAATATAACAACAAAGTACACATGCCCTGTGAAACTACCAGCATCACACTGTATCCCACTACCAGCATCACACTGTCCTCTTCCCAGGACTCTGGATTGTGCTGTACTCTGAGCTGCTGCCCCTGCAGAGGTTACCTCAGGTGGCCACTTACTTTGCTCTTGGTGAGACTTTCTTTTCAGCTTTTGTCTAGAGTAGAAAGATTCAGAGAAGTAACCTCTAAAGACACAATGTGTGTAGCAACAGATCCTGCAGTTCTGAAGTAATCAGTTCAGAAATAGCTTGAATTACATTAAAAAAAAAAAAAAAAAGCCCCACAAAAAGCAACATAAAAATAAACACATTACAAACAGATAGAAAAACACCTCTACGGCGCTATTTGACACCTCTCCCTTAAAGCATGAAAGTGCCTTTGAAGTTCAACATTAACTGCATACATTATCACATAGTAAAGGAATGAATAAATAAATGTTTGGGCTTAAAAAAAAAAAAAACATGCAGGAGATGCATCTCTACCTGAGAATGTCATTAGTCAGCAACTTCACATCCTCAACCTTCCCACAGCCAGAGCTGCAGCTCAAGGCAGAGAAAATCTTGGGAACCATCTCCCCCATTAACCACAGCCTGAGAAATTGTCATCACCCACTGCAAACAACCTTGTCAACTCTAAGGACCCCAGTAGGGGAAAATGTGCTGGAAAAGCACATGGAACATTTTAAACTGTTTTGGTAACTCACACTACCACCTGGAACTAAACAGAGACTAGTCAAGTGCTCTATGAATAACCGTGTCTTTAATGGGCCATAAATCACAGTCTGAAAGACAAGTCTCTGTCTTGAACCCAAGGCTGATACTGTAACCAGTCTTCCCCAGCTCCATTTCCTATTCCAGCATATCTAGACTAGTAGTTTTGTTACATGGACAATTTCTCTTTCATTTGTTTGGCCCTTTCTTCACCATTAGAAATGTAAAAATGTGGGCTATCTGTCCTTGCTAAGAGAAAATAAACATGTGCTTGCAAATTGCTGTTGCTTTGCACAGAAAAGATGATGAAGGCATCCCTGCTGAACACAGCAGCATTTCTCTAGTTCAGGATGGAGGATTTTACCAATCATCCATTTTTCAAGCTATGTAATATTTTGAAAATCTTTCAAAAAAAAGTCTACTCTGATTTTTCTGAGCAAGGTGCCAGGAAGAGTGAGGAAGTAATTTGGGTTTGATTTTCATTTGATTTGTTCTTATGTAACCAGTTAAACCCCACACACCATACTTTTATAACACTCCCTTGACATTGGTGTCAATGACTGTACAAGTTTAAAGGAGTAGGAGACCTGCTGTAAGCTGTAGCGTTTGACACTAGCCTGTTTCCCTAGACTGGGGCAAAATTAACTAATATAATGTTCTTTGGCCAAAAAAAATAATACCCCAAAACATTTTAAAAAACCCACAAAAAAAACAAACAAAACAAAAAAAAAACCAAAACAAAAAAAAAAAAAAAAGTCAAAACAAAAAAGAAAAAAAAGCCTTAGGAAGCTCCTACCCCTTCCCACCTCTGTGCTGCAACTCACTTTCCTCAATATGGGACCACACTGTAAACAGGAACCATGAAAAGACAGGAGTTAGGCAAAAGTCTGCCTGGCAGAAAGTTGCTTCTATTTTTAATCCGGAGCATTTTCACTGTGGGCTTGATGCAGACCCACAGGCCCCTACAGCAGTACAATGGAGCAGCTGGCCAGTCCTTTCTGCACAGTCCCTCCTGCAGGTACCAACCACTCTGACCCAAACCCCATCACAGCCCCAGGCACTCTCCTATGTCAGCCTGGCCAATTCTGAAACAAAGCAACAAAGCCAAAATTATGTGGAATTACCTAATCTTTAATTTCTAGTGAAGTTTGAAGCCAATCCAGTGAACTACTCAGCATCTTCTGTATTAGTAATTTACCACAAGATTAAAAACCCAGAAGCCTGAGCAGCAGAGCTCTGTTGGCTGCAGTGCAAGAGTCACGGCCATCCTGAGTCTCAGGAAGTGCTGAAGGGTATCATCACAAGGGGTTTGAGCTGATGAAACCCCAGGAGCAATCACAGAGACAGAGATGGTTTGGGGCACTGTTCTGGTCTTCCTCTCCTAATCCCAACATGAGAGCAGAAGCACAAGAGCACATTCGAGGACAGCTTTAAGCTGGCAAGACAAGAGGCAATGTGCTGCTGCCAGGCAGTGTTACACTCCTCATCTTATCCCTCCTTCCACTGGGTCTGGGTTGTACCCCGGTGTGAGAGGTCACAAAGGCACCCCATTACAGCTGACTGCTCATGGAACAGAGGAGGAGGAAAGCCCCTGCTCCAGTGCAAGCACCTTGCCCCTTCCCAGCACTACCAATTCCCCAGGCAGCAGAGAGAGGCATATATTTTCTAACTCCAAATGGCATCATCCACCAGCACTTCACACTTACAAGGAATTTTCTCCTGGGCTGTAATTCACAATTTATTTAAAAGTAATATATTTTCTTTCTAGAAATTGGGAATGTTTATCAAGATGTTCAATTAAAAGGCCTGCATTGTAACAACTGAGGCAATTTCAGAATAATTGATAAAAAGACATGAAAGCTCCTATAATTTTGCATCCTATACGATGTCCATCCTGGAACCTGCAGATCAGGCCCCACCTCCCTGAAGCACAGTCAGTCTCTTTTTTCACTGCATTTTGTTCAGTCAATTTTATCTTGCCAAACTTGTGTTCCCTGTGGTGTGGCAACATAGACCATGAAAGCACTTCTACATCCCAGAGCATTTAGCTAACCTCTCAAGCAGTGATCTCCACACAGGAATCCAGAGGAAAAAAACCCACACCAAAGACCAGACATGAGGCTGAAGTAGAGCTTTTTCACCTGTCAGTATGATGGCTGTACCTCTGCTGGCTCTGCAACACAGGGCTGCTCACCTCTGGGTTGCCTCACCACTTCATCGTGGCGCAGCACACAGCAGGGGATATATTCCTACTATTGCAAAACCAGAACCACTGAGTTATGAAACTGAGACAAGAAAATCATTAAATAGCCTGCCTGATTTTAATGGTGAATGCAAATGCTTAACCAATTATATCCTGGGGTGCATCAGGACATTGCCAGACATTCCAGGGACGTGATTGTCCTACTCCATTTTGCAGTGGTTCAACCCATCACCAGAAATACTCCAGACTTTCACATCAGTTTGTGCGGAGCCACAGAGGCCTCTTCTGGTTTGTGGGTTTATGGTGTGGGATGCCAGTAAGTGATGACTATGGCTCATTCTTGCAAGGTGCTTCGGGTCCTAAATTCCAAAGGAATTCAAAGGATACTGAATGGCTTCTGCTGCTGGCAGGATGCAGCCTTTAACATAAGGCTTTTCAGTCATGTGTCCTGAAGTTAAATAAAGGAAAAATGAAGAAAAAAAATCCGAAAATAATTTTTTAACCGATGTCTGTAATACAGTCTAATAAAATATCCAGTACACTTTCTCTTGGAAATACTATGAAAGTTATACATATGCATCATACAATGTATGTAATTCATACTGAATATTTATGTTTGTCTGCTTATGTACATACATCTAAAAAGCCCAAAAGTGAGAAAATTGGTCTGCTTCATAATACTGTGAACGTTCTAAAAATTGCAACAACAACAAAAAGGTAAATATAGAATGTGCCTAAAGAAAACACAAACTTCAGTAGAACAAGTTCCAGCAAACCCAGCATCTTTGTAAGAAAATAAGTGCCATCAAGACTGAACTAAATCGATGAGAAAAATAAACTGCTTCCTCTTAAACATCATCATAGCTATCACTGACAAGATGCATACTGCTGCAAAAGTCATGAAAGACAAAATCCAAAAAATATTCCAGATTTAGTAAGAGATGCTAAGAATATCTAAATTTAAAAAAAAATACATCAAACAACTGCAGACTCTCCATTGATAACCTATAAATTGGCTGCATCTACTACTGAGAGAGAATACAATTTTTCCTCAAAAAT
Source organism: Emberiza elegans (assembly GCA_024865655.1). Lineage (NCBI taxonomy): Eukaryota > Metazoa > Chordata > Aves > Passeriformes > Fringillidae > Emberiza > Emberiza elegans. The sequence goes on along the minus strand of JALJVW010003023.1, from coordinate 18,532,436 downwards.
TCTTCTTGATACATGCTGTTTCCATCTTAGTTTCATTATGAGTTAGATGTTATATTTTGTTCTTTGAAAAAAAAGCTTTGTGTCTTGCACCCTCCAGACTAGAATACGTGGCAAATTTGAAGACTTGTAGGTTTTAGACAAAGAATATGTGGTATTATCACAAACTAATGGCAAGGTGATTTTGAAGTCCTCCCTATTTCTGTGGCTAGGGGGATTCCTAACAACACAGAAATACAGTTTCCACCACCAGTGGAAGAGACATTTCTGAGTGGAAAGTATGCCATACTTGCAGTGTGCTGTTTTCTGGTGCCTTCCTCACGAGGCATCTGCTACTAGATCACAGCATGGATTTGCACTACGTTGACCTTGGTTCCTGTCCAACCTGTCAGCTCTTGGACTCTGGCAGCTCTTTGTTCCCCTCCTAGCCTTGTGCAACTGCTTCTTTCAGCTGTATTGTGGGGAAAAGTGTATTTCTTTCTGAAAAATTAGCCAGATCTTCATGCTCAATCTGTTGTAATGTCAGCAGGCCCTCCAGGACGGTAAGGAAATTATCTGAATGTAACAGCTAGTGATGCCTCAAGATCAAGTGCTATAAAACATATATTTCTAGAAACATATTACTTTCAAGTTCAGAAAATTCAGGCACACCTCAATAGTTTTCCCTTATGTGAAGTGCATGGTGCTGAGACTAGGATTCTTTTTTCCCTGATTGATGCTTTCTCATATGTCTTGCAAGGTCTTGTGCTGCTGCTAGCCATGAAAGCAGTGACTGGCAAAGCTGCACAGGCTGTTTAGCTTCATTTCCTTTTGTTGCTGAGGCACACTTTGATGTGCATTTTTTTGTTGGGTGCCTTGGATTTGCTAGTAAATCTGGGTGAGCTGGCATACTCTGTCTCAGTTTGCTTCTTACATTTTCGTCTTTCAGTTTTTAATATCATGCTAAGCTAATTTACTGTAAAGACGTGAACAAAAAGGCACGTACATGCTGATAAAGAACAGACATTTATCCTGTGCTAACAGCTCTTCCTCAGATGTTGTGTCCACCTGCATGCAAGAACAGAATGCTTGGAAGAAGAGCATCTCATGATGCCCACACCTGAAACACTGGTTGCATATCCAGAGGTCAGGGTGATGGAAGGCTGCTTAAACATGTGTCCTTTTTTCTTGGATGAAGCCACTTTTCAACTTAAACATCCTCATGAGGGCATCTTTTACTACACCATGATTTGCAGAACCATTTGGATGGAGTTTTCTTACCTGCCACTAAACTGTAAAAGTGTTGGCTGAACAGACATCTTTAATAGATTAATATATATGAATCAAACTTTACATCACAGATAGCAGTGTATTCACTTCTTAATGTATAGATAAGTAGTTCATGTTTCATCCACTTTCAGAATAGCATGAACTATGATGCATGACATCTCTCTTCATTTCTGGGATGTGCTTTCTCTATTGACCTAGGTTGAGCCTGCCTAGATATCTCAGTTAAGTCTTTTAAGTTAGATAAAATGAAAATGGGGTTTTATCTGTCTAGACAGTGTAGAAGGATACTCTGACCTCAGATCTAACTGTCTTCAGTTCTTTTTACCAAAGAGGTACTCACTAAAAAGGTAGTGTCTGTGGAGAAATAGTACAGAAATCACGAAGCAAAGGGTACAGTTGGGATGAAGGCTGTTTAAAACTGTGCTTAACATCAATTTAACATATTGTTTATTTCAGTATGTCTTTTTTAAATAAGTTAACAAAAGCATTTATGCATACAGATGAAATTGTGTGATTGAAAAACTAGCCTTTGAAACAACATGTAGCAGATTTCTGCAATGTATGAACTCTATTTACATAAGAAAACTAATTATTCTGCTGTTGAATTTAAGGATGAAGGTCTATAGAAGTGTCACAATTTTGGTGAGCTTATTGATACCAAGATAGCTATTCTTCAAAGATCAAACAGCGCACCTTCTTCTAAGACAAGTCTGGTGACAGAGGCTCATATATTCCCCTCAATCCCAGCATAGCATATAAATCTGTTTCTCTGTCTTCCTACAGAATTGGTGGGTTTTTTTGGTTTTTTTTTTGTTGGATTCCAGCCCCCTCCCCCCCCACACAAAAAAAAAAAAAATCACTGAATCATCCCACAAGTTTTTGGCTTCCTAGTAATTCACCATAGTAAATTATTCTTCACTTAACAGATTAAGTCATAAATTTGGAGATATATGGGAATTGTTGATTCTCATTTTAAGGATGTATCCTCAACATTTGGAATAGAGTGTGAAATAAATTTATATGGTATTTAGTTATTTGATTCTCTTCCTCACTACCCCTTTATAAAACCTTGAAATTTTATATAAATTTTTTTTTTTAAATGTCAACCAGGAAGTCTTTGCATAACTTATCATATTTCACAGTTTGAAAACCAATTTCATATCCTTTCAATGACTTTGTAAAGGTGACAATTCTCAACATTTCTATGTATTCGTGTTAACAAAATAAGATAGAACTCCTGGTAATTCTAAAACTCCTTTGGTAGACAAGGAAAATAGCAATTTAAAAGTTTGATGCTCATTGCAGAGGGTTGGACTAGATGACCTTTAAAGGTCCCTTCCAACACAGGACAGTCTGTTCTATGGTTCTATGATGCAAAGCTTTCAAGGTAAAATGATGAGTTGCTCACTGAGATGTTTTCATGATGTGAGAAAAGCAGTTGGGTGAAAGTAAATATTAATTATCTTTCTCCAGCTTCATTGTTGTCTTTAAAATAGGCACACAATGGATGATTTCTCTTTCAACTGTTTAGTAACAAGCCATGAAAAGCATTTTGACATTTAATTGTTTGAAGAATCATGGACCACAAAAGGAAACACACATTTTTCAGTGAACCCTTTAATTGCTTTCTCGGTTGAAAAAAGTAACTAATCTATTTTGTCAATAATTCCAGTTTGCACTGTATTATTTTAACTGTGGATGAATCTAAAAAACAGTACTTTTTAATATTCTGTCATGACCAAGCAATAGCTTGAAGACTTAGAGATATCCAGAGATATCTGGTGTTCTACAATGCAGCTCTCTTGCTTCTGCACCAGCCATGATGTTGTTTCTAGCAGCAAAATATAAATACAACCCCAAATATATTTCAGTAGTTTAATTCTTAAAAGTAAAATTATTTTTATAATCTCCATTTATAGAATCATAGAATGGCTGGGGTTGGAAGGGACCTTAGAGATCATCCAGTTCCAACCCTGCTGCCACTGGCAGGGAACCTTCCACTAAACCAGTTTAGTCAGAGCCCCATCCAACCTGGACTTGAACACCTCCAGGGATGAGGGGTCCACAACCTCTCTGGGCAACCTGTTCCAGTGCCTCACCATCCTTATAGAAAATAATTTCTTCCTTACATCTAATTCACACCTACCCTCCTTCAGCTGAAGTCCATTCCCCTTTGTCCTATCACTACATGCCCTTGTGAAAAGTCCCTCTCCAACCTTTTGGAAGGCTTCTATAAGGTGTGTCCCTGAAGCCTTTTCTTCTCCAGGTTGAACAGCCCAGACAGTCTCAGTCTGTTTTAAAATGAGAGGTGCTTCAATCCTGTGACCAATGCAGTTCCCCTTCTCTGGACTCATTCCAACAGGTCAATGCCTTCTATTGTTGGGGGACACAAATCTGGATACAGCAATCCAGGAGAAGTCTCACAAAAGCAGAGTAGAAGGGGAGAATTACCTTCCTTGACCTGCTGGCCACACTGCTTTTGATGGAGCCCAGCACACAGTCGGCTTTTTGGGCCAGACACTGCCAGCCCATGTCCAGCTTTTAATTCACAAACACCTCCAAGTCTTTCTCCCCAGTGCTAACCTTGATCCATTCTTCACCCAGCATGTCATTGTGCTTGGGATTGCCCTAACCCAGGTGCAGGACTTTGTGCACTTGGCTTTGTTGAGCTTCATGAGGTTCACACAAGCCCATCTCTGGCCTTCTCCAACAATGAGAGGATCCTCCTTCTCATACTCCCTGCTATCACCTTCTGTAACTTGGATGCTGTGTCTGGAATGCAACAAAGTCAAAAAATGGTGAGGCAATAAAGTCATGAGTACCTCAACCTTTGCTATGTTGTGGGTAACTAGGTCTCCCACACCCTGAGGACCCACAGTTTCAATAGTTTTTCTTTTATTGCTGATGTATATTACCCTTATACTCGTCCAAATTTACTTCTCCCAGTACTCTGCCTTTGCTCACCAGATCCCTGGCTGTTTAGACAATTTCTCTGTATTCCTCTCAGGCTACCTTTCCACTGCTTCCACCCTCTGTAAGCTACCTCTTTGTAGGGATGCATTGCACTTGGGCCTGATGGAAACTAACCTTGAAAATCATCCAGCTCTCTTGGGCCCCTCTTCCCTCCGGGACTCTATCCTATAGCACTGTACCAAGGAGACCCTCAAAGAGACCAAAGTCTTCTTTCACGAAAGTCCAGGGTAGTGTTTACAAAATGTTTTTGATCTGACAGTCCTCCTGTCTTTAGATCAATGCAAAACCATATTATTATTTATATCATAAATTACAAAGCATGGTTTTAGATGCAAGGGGATAGCTTTCCTTTTTGATAGGATTTAATTACAGACCACAGTCACAGACCATGCAAAAATATAATTCAAAGGATCAAACATACAACAACAATATCTGGACACGAAGTTAGATGATGATCACTTTGACAGCTCTATCCTGCTGCATGTTGAGTGAACAAGCCCCAAGTGTTGTGTCCCACACTGCTATTATTTACTCCCAAGAGATATATATGATGGATCTTCCTCAGCTTTTAGAGTACTGATAATTTTTGCTCACTGTAATTCTTTCAGGTAGACTTTTGTTCTCCTGTAAATTCATCCCACTGTATAATTTTGTGTTTCACAGGCAACAGAACATATATCCATATACAGCCAGAGAAATTTAGGATGCATTATTTGTGCATACCTCACATAAATCACATAATCACATAAATGTTTGAGATAAAGTATGTGCAACTTTATTTTAAACAGGATTGCTGTGAAGATAATAGCCTACAGCAAACATAACTCAGAATTCCCTCCAGAGGAACAGCTTGCACTACTTCTCTCAACCATTCCAAAAATCTTCATCCTTTTCTGACCAGGCTATTTAATCTTCACACTGCAGACTTCCAGCAAAGTCACAGTGAGTCCCTCACATTCAGCTTGTGAGTTTCTTCGCCTCAGAAATCCCAGAACTGCAACTCAGTTCTGGCCAGTATGGTAAGCTTCTAGGGAAAACTGCTATCAGTGCATTTCTACCACAGGACTCAGAAGATTTTCCCCCACAATAGCTTTAATGCTCAAAGTGCTCCTCCTGTAAGTACCAACCAGATCATGAAAGTTCACTATCCTTCTTTTTCGAAGTTGCTAAATTTGCATGGATATCTCCACAGGGCACTGGTGAGGGGTCTACCTGGGAACAATCAGGCCAATTGAGAAAAAGATAATATGCTATTTTACTTAAAAAAACCTTTTCTGTACCTCTAATCCATCTTGCAATAAAATATGTAACACTCATGCACAGCAAGTATTTGCTTGTGCAGCAACTATTTACTGGCTACAAAAAACCACTCCCAAAAGTGTTTTTTTTGTTCCGAATGCAACATACTTTTAGCTATTCATGATTTATATAACATGAATATATGTCTAATAGTCAAACCAGAAACACAAAACCATGTTTATGACTCTTCCTACATCTGTGAAATTCAATGAAGTCTAAGGACAGCTTATGGAGAGAAAAAAAAATTATATTTTTCTCTTGTTTTTCTTATGACCATGCATCTCTCTAGCCCAAAAATAAGACTTAATCAATATATTATAAGGGCTGTGAAAAGGTTGAGTTGAGTCAACCTGCCTTTTACTTACGCAAAAGATGAAGTGATGACTCATAAAAAATAGAGAAGTAATCACTCTCAGGGACACTTGAAAGAATAAGGAACAGGTTTAAACTAAGGAATATGTAGTCATCCAACAACTCTGCACATGTTCTACAGAGCTCTTACTAAACATCACGTGGGGGAAAGCATCAGTCCAGCTGACATTTAGAGAGTGATTCACAAAGAGTAGCTCTTCCTTGGGGAGGCTGGTCTCAGGATCACAGCCACATGCCAGTGCTCCATTCTGGGAGAGTTCATAGACCTAGCCTTCTAGTTTCATGAGCTGTATTCTTCATTATTCTTCTGTTTCAGGACAGCAGTGTCTCTGAGGTAAATTTTGCCCTTGTCCACTTTGTCCATTTTTTCTGCCTGAAGCATACGTTCTAGGAAATGGGTGCATGTGCTTAGTCTTTGAAATAGGAGCCATAATTTTCTGGAGTACTTAGTTTTTTCATTTATTTCCTTGCTATTAATTTTTAGTGATGAATTTAATAGCTCTAGTTTAGATTTTACCATAGATACACAGCAGTCAAAACAGACAGGACAATGAAGACAAAGTGGCCTCACTGTGTTTTCTGGAAAAGGAGAATCCTAATGAGGTTATGAAGGAATTTATTGTCTCTCTCTCTGTCATGATTTAGTCACTGTCTGGACCTTTAAACAGGACAGTACTGGAGCTGTTTTGAGCTACTTAGCAGTAGAGGCTCAGAGACTTGATTGTTTGCTAAGCACTAGTCCTGAAAGAAGTCCTCCATACCTGTGGACAAGAGGTGTACCCACTCTAACTAAACCACATAAAACATAGACTCAGGGCTTCAGCTGGTACAAAAAATATATATATATATATATATGGTTTTAACCAAGTTTACAAAACATTACACTGAGGTCCTACTAGAGCACAAAAGATAACGTCTACACTTTCCATAATTTTCCAGCAGTCCTGGTTAACCAGGAAGGTCCCAGTAGACTGGACATTAGCCTAGGTGACACCCCTCTACAAGAAGGATCAGAATGAGGATTTGGAGGACTACAGGTTTTTCAACATGACTGCAGTGCTGGGGAAAATCATGGCACAGATAACTTTAAGTGCCATCATGCAACACGTACAGGACAACCAGGGGTCAGCACAGCCAGCATGTGTTTGTCAAAGTCAGATCCTGCTTGACCAACTTCATCTCATTCTGTGACATGCTGACCCACTTAATGGATGAGGGAAAGGCTGTGGATGTCCTCTGCCTGGACTTTAGAAGAGCTTTTGACACCATTTCCCACAGTGTTCTCATGGAAGTGTGTCCAGACAAGGGCAATGGAGCTGGGGAAGGGTTTGGAGCAAAAGTCTCATGAGGAGCAACTGAGGGAGCTGGGGTCTTTTAGCTCAAGAGAGACCTTATCACTCTCTACAGCTTTCTGAAAGAAGGTTGCAATGAGGTGGGGCTCAGCCTCTTCTCCCAGGTAACAAGCAACTGGACAAGAGGAAAGGGCCTCAAGTTGCACCAGGGCAAGTTTAGATTGGATAGTGGGAAAAATTTCATCCCCAAATGGATGTTTGTACACTGGAGGCAGGCTGCCTAGGGAAGTGGGACAATCAGGATGCCTGGAGGTATTTAAAATATGTGTAGATGTGGCACTGAGGCACATGGTTTAGTGGTGGACTTGGCAATGTTGGGCTAATGCTTAGACTTGATAATTTTAAAAGTCTTTTTCAACATAAAGAATTCTACAATTCTATGAAAACAGCCATAATTAGTTTCAGAGGGAATTGCAAATAGCAGTGACCTTTCTGCATTCTGAGTGCTGTCTTCACGCACAGATCTAAGAGGACAAACAGATCAAATTCAAGTGCCTAAGTCTGAACAAAATCCCAGCAGGATTTGGCACAGCCCTGCACAGCTGCCAGCTGGAGGTGCCTCACTGCTGGGAGTAGGGAGGCAGATACTGTGATGGGACCACAGGAAGGGTCTGGAGGATACAGCAACCACAGGAACACGTGGTAGCTTCAGGAGCTCACCCTGAGCCACAGTCATCCCAACATTTATAATATCAAACACCTGTAGCACTAGCTGGGAAAAAGTATTTTAAAAATCCTCATTTAATTGCAGGGAAGAAATTATAGTAATGCAGATGGCCTGTAAAAATCTTGGAAACACAGTAAATTAGTATTAACTATCATAATGAGTTAAGAAATGTACAAAAGTATCCAGATGTTGAGTGAACACTGCACTTTGTCACAATTTATTCCACTTGTTTAAAAATTCAAAGCCAAAATGAAATTACATGAATCAAATAGGAAAAACCCTCATCTCTTAAGCAAGACACGTATCACAGCAAAAGTGCTGGTTTAATTAGGGGAGACTGGAAACTGCCTGAAAAATAAAACAATGTAATTTTACAGGAAGAACAATGTAAACTACTGCACAGATTTTCTCATATCTAATGAGTGCTGAGAGGAACTCAAAGAGGCAAAAATCTATCTACATCTCAGTATCCAGTTAACATGCTTTTGTGCTGTAAATGGGGGCTGCCTTTTTCACTAGCAGCATTATCATGGCAGAGACTTCACAACTGAATTTTCACAAGCTGGTAGACTACACAATGCCTTGGCATGCATACAGGTTCTTCCAGAGAAAGCATGGAGCTATCCCAGCATCCTCCTGTGATTGCAGGGATGGGCCTTTCTCACCTCTACATACCTGTTACAGTTAGGGGAATGTGAGAAAGAAAAACTGATAAAGAATTCTTTTCCTTTAACAAAATCAATCTGCTTTTTTTCACATTTAAGTGATTTTTTTTTTAAATATACACACACCCACAAGCCAGCTGCTAGGAGACGAGCTAAGAGACAAGAAGGAATGTGCTTCACACAGGCTTAGAGCAGCTGTGGTTCTGCTGGTTTTGAAAGGAAAAATGCACAACTGGGTCATTTTTGCTGAAGTGTAAGCCTGCAAATTTCCCTTTTAAAATAGACAGCAATCAAAATGTGGCCCTTAAGGTTTCAGATATCCTGAAGTCCACACAAGGTAAATGAAAAGGAAATAATCCTTCCATTTTGATGGTCAGATTTTACACCTCAATACTCACCAACATGCTTTAATTAAAATAACTCTTCCTGAGTCACATAGAAAGAGTAATTCTTTTTGCTTGCTTACACACACTGGCAGGCACTGAAAGCAAGTCAGATGGAGCATCTCTTTTTGCCCCTTTATTCCCTGTAGAATGTCATGGAGCTTCTAAACTGGAAAGAGGTCACTTCCTCCAGCAGTGGTCCTGCCCTTAGAGCACAGTACTAGCATGGCTTGTCTCAAAAATGTTTTGGATACTGGAATTATCAAGGGTATTCAACCAGTACTTTTTTTTTTAATTATGAGGAAGGGAGAGAGATTGTCAGTCTAACCAACAACAGGGATATTCATGGTGACATCATGCCACCTCTCATCCTGAGAGAGTCTGTGTGAGCTTTACCACACTGAGGACACTTCTTACAGAACAGCTGCATCTCATAGAGCCCTGTTCAACAGTCATGCAAGTAAAATTACAGTAGAGTTTGATTTTAGGAGTAAATGGCCAGCATTACACAGAAAGCTTGAGGCAATGTGGCAGCAGCTCTCTAGTCACAGAGAGAAACAACTTTCCTAGGCATTGTCCCAGAGAAAAGTCTGTGGGAAGATTAGAGAAAAGAATGAGTAACAATTCTTATCTTCACTTGCTACACCTGTTGTTATAAACATATAGAATGTGTTATAGAGATTTGTTTACCAAAGAGTAGTTTCTTAATTAACCAATAGTAATAGTATTTAAATTAGCAGACCAGTTAAGTCCAGATGTATTGTAACTGTCTATAAAAGCAATAAATTTCTTAATAAAGATATATAGTATAATAAAGAGATTAATCAACCTTCTGTGAATCATGAAATCAATGCTAATTATTAGCTGGCCAGGGGCCCAACGTTGCAACAACAAGGCAACACCCAAATTGAATTAAGATGGCGTCTTCTCTTCTGCACCAGCTGCAAACAGCGACCAGAGCTGAGAGCTGGCAGGCAGAGACTCAAAGAATTGCAGAGCACTTTCAACCACCTAAACACCAAGTGATAAGTATCAGGAATATGTTTATCTACAGCTACCTTACAGAGAAAAACAGAAGGTTTTGACAAACTGCTTGAGGCAACCTGGCAGGGAGAATGAACAAGGAGACAAAGGATGGGGACCTGTGTGAGACAGACCTGGGGAACACAGGCCAAGATTCCAAGAACTTCTAGCACTGTCAATCTCTAGTGCAGCTTGGTGTTAGGTCTGTTTGAGAGTCCAAACCCACAGGCCATAGCTGGCTCCTTGTCTGTGCATGTCTTATGTCATGCATGTTAGAGGCAGTTTCTCAGCTGGCAAAATAAACCTTACCTACCAGTATGGGTTTGACTGTATTTTCCTTAAAGCAACATCAAAGCAGACGTGTTAAAGGGCAAAATACAAAGTCTGAAGCACTGTGAATTGTGCAAGCAGAGCGAAGAGCACTGAAAGGGAGCTGAAGACTCTGTTGAACCTGCGATTGACCTGAGGCCATGGGAGAAATGTTCCCTCTTTGAGACAGCTGGATCTTGAGCATCACTGTCACAACCCAGTAGCTGGGCTCAAGGAGTTTGACAAGGTAACATTTCCCCTCTCATGTAGCTCTAATCCTGATGCTGGTGATACTTTTGGTGTTGTGTTTGAACAGGGAAGTTTAGAGGCCAAAAGCAACTTTAGATTATGTTTTCCAGCAGTCCATTGCACATCCTCATCCATCTCCATTACCCACCTGGGGCAACCAGGTTCACTCAGTGCCCAAGACCATACACCTCTCAGACTTAAGCAAAACTGGTGAATCAGGGTGCGTATCCCTTAAAGCTCTCAATCTGTCCTGCTCTCTGAACCGCTGTCCTTCTCTTTTCTCCAGAACTTCTTACCTTTTTGAGCTACCAAAGAGGACTCCACGAGCTCTTCTCTTTTACTTTTAAGAAATCAAGTAGTCATTAGAACAGGTTGATATAACTGGTGTCCTTGCAGAGCAGAGGAGAAGTTACTTCACTCAGCTGCCACAGCACTCCCTGCCCCCCCCCGCCCAGTGTGGATGGAGCACCTCCACAGTTTCTTCCTATTTTTAGGAAACCTGGAAAGAGTAAGTTCTTCTCCACCTCTCCTCCTCCCTCCTACACAGAAGTGTTTAATCTCTCTCCTTCATAGCACAATCAAGTTCACTGTCTGATGTAAGTCTGGTAAAGGGTTACCAAATTGGTCAGGGGACTGGAGCTGAGCACATACAAGAGGAGGCTGAGAGCTGGGTTTGTTCAGCCTTAAGCGGCTCCACAGAGGAAACAGCCCGAATCATCTTGGGGACAGATGGTGATGGGACGAGAAGCAATGGACCCAATGAAAATCAAAATTAAACAGGAAACAAAATCCTTCTCTGTAAAAACATAAAACTTGATTAGAGAAGACCCAGTATCACCTGAATCTGTTGGATTTATGTTGAGTGAAGGTTGAACTAGATGACCCACTTCTGATTTAAACTATTCTGTGATTTTATGATTTCATTTACCACATCAAAAACTGTACCTTGCCAGACTCCATTGGGAATGAGCCTAATAAGGAACAGCAGCAGAACAGGCAATGGGAGATGTAGATGCATTGTAATTGCATTTGCACTGCTGTTATCACTGGATGACATGATAAAACAGCAATATAAAATCCAGTTTTTGAGGTTGTGAGGAATCATGGAATGGTAAAAATCTATATGAATGGATTTTACTCATCATTGTGCATCTTGATGTTTTACACAGTTGAGAAAGCATGAGCCTTTAGTAAAGGCCAAGGAAAACACATCCCTGCCCTGTAACAGTGTCCCTGTAAAGACACCATCTCTCTATAACACTACAATTTGCATTGTCCTTAAGGCTGACCACAGCATTACTGGTGTTTTTTAGCATTTCAGGTTCTTAAGGCAACAAAAATTTTATAAGTCATACTTTGAAATGCACTGCTTGCTTGTAATTTGTTTACTACTTTTCTACGGCTCATGGTAGGTTTAGAAACTGGATTGGTAAGGTTTTTAATGGTTAAAAAAGCCTTCAGGAGTTATACTGATAGTAAAAGAACCTCAATATTAATTTTAATCTTAAAGAGCTTTCTATGATTTTTTGATATAAAAAGCCTCTCAAAAAATTAACTGAAAAAATCCACCACAGTGAGATGTTAATGAACATAGCATGAAAAGGCTCCAAACATAAACTGACACTCATTTTCTGCATTAATAACCTCAGTTATCTAAATGCAAGATGTTCACTTTCAAGAAAGCTGTACAGGGCCCAGTAAACATGGAAGACATTTTTTAATCTGGTCATCTCAGGGAGACCTCAGTAAGTGGAACAGACCAGGATCCAGGAGAGAAGCCGGCAGTGGTATAGCAGGTGTTGTCAGCCTAATGGGGAACAAGGGCATGAAAAAGGTACCTGTACTGGGTTGGAAAGCACAGGCCATCTCCGGAGAGGCATTCACTCCTACCTGCTTGGAGTGACACCCTGGCTCCAGGCATAGGCAGATGCCATTTGTGCATCTTTGGATGCAGTAACCATCACTTGCAATGAACACAAAAAACACACAGTCACTTTTTTGTACTGAGTGCTGTTGGCAGCAGTCAGCTTGCGGAGACTGGCACAAGCCCTTGGTGCTCTGGTTCAGCTGCCTGGGCTCCAGCCCTGCCTCTGTGGGCAAAGCACCACAGCAGCTGCTGCAGACCCTCGGGAGGAGCTGCAAATCCTGCTCTTGTTGGTCACTCTTGTACAACCACATACATCTAGGACAAAATAAGAATATATGCTGGCCACAAACACCTAATTATGTCCTTCATTGCATGGTGTGGTGGTAGGAAAACAGTCAGAGAGATGCACGTATTACTTTTAAACCATCCACTGATTTTTTTTGTGCATGGTGCACTGCTTATTGCCTTTATGAATCACAGCCTGTCTCAGAGACTGATTATTTACCTGTTTGATTTTTATGAGAGGGAACCAAATGAAAATGGCACTGGGCAGAGAACAACAGGCTGTTCACTGAGAGAGAGGAACTTAGGGAGAAGACATCTTAATCTTGTTGTGAACATTTTTAAAAAGGACTAAATAGTGTATATTAGCAGGAATAAATTCCATTTATTTCCTCAATTTCATTAGGAACTGGTATTTATACAGGATAAATGTCTTGGGTAGATCCCTATAACACTTTCTTCAATTTGCTTGCATTACATTTCTATTGCTCTGGGTTTCTCATCAACAGACACAGAGTGCTCAGGAAGCAAGACAACACAAAATAATGATTTAGCAGCAACTAATTTGTATACATACAAATAGACTAATTCCATTAGCTTTAAAATATGAAAAGGAGGTTAGCTAAAAGCTTAGTGAATTAGTTAATAGCTAGCACTAAATGAGTAAGAAAAGCAGAAAAGTTTCTTACATCTAACTAACTTTGTCCCAAACATTCCATCAAACAAAGGCATTTTCTTAATGATTAAAAAGCAAAATTAATGATCCATGTTATTGAGGCAATATAAGCTTCTCAACAGAGACTGTTAATAGCTTCCCTGAGTCGCTGGACCCACAGCCTCTCACAGCACTTGCCAAGCACCAACTGTCACAGGTCCCCTACCACAAATCCATCACACCCTTTGGGAAAAGAACCCCTACCTCCTGCAGTCCTGAACACAATCCTGCTAATGATGTGGAATGCAGAGATGGTGGCTGGGTATGCGGGAAGCCTGCAGGGCAGTTTTGGGAGACCTGGGCAGAGCCCAGCAGGACAAGGGGCTGGCACAGGCACAAAGCAGACAGTCCCCTGGGAAAGTACCTGCCATCGCAGTCCTTGGTGCAACAGGCTCCTTCCACAGCTCCCAGTGAGACAAGGCACGGTGCACAGGGCCTTTCTTGAGAGGCAGCGCTGCCCAGGGGAAAAAGCAAGAGCACTGGCTCTGCCGAGGGCTAATCCTTCACATTTCTTTCAACAAGCCGTTTATTGCCCCCTAAATATGGTTAATTTTGTGAAACTCTTTGAGGCCCTTTGGAAAAAGGGGGTCTATGAGAACTAGATACTCAGCAATTTCAATCCTATTTAGAAGGCAACAAGTCAAGCCCCCCTTCCAGATTCCTCATGTCAGGGTGTGCCTTGAATACTGATGTGCAGCCTCTCATGCTGGTTTGCTCAAAGGCTAGAGTAAGTGAACAGCGACAGAACACGGAAGCGCTTTAGTCATGAGAGAAAATATGGTGACAAAGTATCATCCTCATGACAGCAGGAGCATGGTGGCCTTTTAATCTCACCGGCTTTCCCTGAAATGCTGTTGCCTTCTTTTACCTGCAGGCACTTGGCACAGTGAGGAAAAGCATCACGTGGAAGAAAAACACTTGGAATGATATTGCATCTCTTCTTCTCACTGAGCTACAAGGACTACATGATCTAGTTGTCCCTGCTAATTTCAGGGGGTTAGGACTAGATGACCTTTAAAGGTCCCTTCCAACCCAAACTATTCCATGATTCTATTTATACAGATTATGACCTTTTCCTAGCACTGTTTGCTGCAGTAAAACAGATGGTGCACAGTTTCATTCTGATCCAGCACTTTGACCCATCTTTTTGACATGCCAGAAAAAGAGACTAAAGTGTGGTTCTGAATACACTAAAAGTTTGAGGTGTTGCCAGCCTCAGAAAATAAAAGAAAGAGCATTTGCATGAGGATGCATCTTTCAGGTCCCTGTAAGTATAATCAACAGGGGACAATTTTGAAATCCCATTTTTTGGAAAATATTCTTTTTCTCCTTTAACTAATTCCTCTGTACAAGTTGGTAATTTGACTGCATGTGATTTCCAGGACAAACAAAAAATATGATGTGAGAAACAGCTGAGAAGATGATCCTCTCATTGAATCCCACTGTATTTCTGCTGAAGTCCTATGACTTCTTATGCACTTTAACATTTATGACATATTATATTTCTGAGTTCCCCATTACACTTGGCATTCCAAGATCCCTTTGCACAATATACACAGAATAAATGGCAAAAGATTTCTGAGAAAAAGAAATATAATTCAATAATTGTTCAAAAATTGCTGTAACTTCAAGCTATAAAGATAGATGTGGATAAATATTCAGGAGTGTTAGGAGTAAGAGAAAATTGGAAGCAAAATGTTTGCTTAAATTTTCCCACATTAGCACTTCCATCCTCCCTGCAACACAAAAAAGACAGAGGAGGTTCCTAGTGAGACAGTATTGAAGCAACAAATCACTGCTCTGACATGGTCAAAATAAAATAATATAAAGCCATATCTGGTTTCCCTAATTACTGGAATAAAAATTGCTAAGTTCTGAGTGCAGTCTAGAGACTGGTGAAGTGTCCTGCCTACAAACTGTAATTTTGTTGAAAGCACTGTGTTCTTTGGGTAAATCTGCTAGATGAACTTCCTATTTTGGATGACATAGGAAAACCTTTTTTTTTGCTTTCCCAACAGAATAAAATGTGAAGAAAGACATAAATGGCCTCTGAGGCACATACTGCCTTAAACTCAAAAAAGTGGTGTTACCACTACTTGAGAAATTAATTTCACATTTTCAAACAGAGAAGTATCTGCCTCTGTATGGATGCATTAAATGAGAAATTTATTTTAGAATCAGCTCCATAACTCCACTAACATTTTCAAGGCATGTTGCAAATGTAATTATCTGCAATAGCAAGACTATTTAAGACATGTAACTGCATAATTAGGGTCTCTTCTGGTTCATCATTACAAGACTAACCCACATTAAAACATGACTTGATTTTTATCTACTTTTCTACTTTTTCACCTGATATTTCTTGGTAACTATTAATAGGACAGATAATAAGAAAATGTTTTTTCACCTCTTCAGTAATAGCCATTGCTAATTTTCATTACAAGTTGTTTTCCTCAGGCTTTAGCAAAAAAGAATTGCAATGACAATAAGCAATTTATTTCTGTGAACAGAAAAACCTTGACTTTATGGCTAATAATAGACAAGTAAATATTTTCCTTTAGCAAGGAAAAATTGAAACATGTCAAAACAACATTAGAGTGAAATCTGACCATTAACACTGATGAAGAGTGGAGAGTTTTTCCATAATAGAATAGCAGCAAATTCTCCAGACATGGGAAAAATGCTGAAGTTGTTTACAGCCACTTGTGTACATAGTGAATGAATAAAAGATGTCTTGGCATTAAATATGAATCCAAAACCAGAAAATTAAGGCAAGCATCTTGAAAGCAAGTCATTAGTGGCTGATGTCTGAGATCACGACACCTGAGATCACAGAGGAAAAGCAGATCTTATGTTAAAGAATTGTGCAGCAGGAAGACTATGACATAGCTAGCTGCCATCATGAAAATGTGATGGCATGAACTTGTACAACTGAAGTGCTGCAGTGGATGGGTAGATCTTTAATCAGACTTGTCTTTTCCTCCACACATCCCAGGCACAGGCAGCCCTCTCTGCTCTGTGTCTCTCATCATTTGAGTTCAATGACACAGACACAGAGGCATCCACTGCCCATGCTCCCATCCCCAGCCTCTCCTGGTCCCACAGGCCAGAGCATGCATGGATTACAAGCAATAGTAGAAGCTGTGACAGCTAAAAGTACTGGAGGGAGCAATTACATCCTACATGATTTAAAGGTAGTTCACTGGTTTGGCTTTTCTTAATATTTGAAGAAAGAAGTGACACCATTTCTCACATCACTTTCTGATGTGTAAGACCTATTCTCTGGTGCATGGTGTGAGGCAAAAGAAAGAAAAAAAGCCCAGGTGATGCACAGCCAGCACAGGAACACTGAGACACAATGCCACACAAGAGGATATGCAATATTCAGAGCAGTAATCGAGGCAGTGGATGAGCTGTATCCAGGCCCCCTAGAGAACTATTGTTTACTCTGTACACCCCAGAGCCCATTATGCCAGGCAACAGAAGAAGGATAACCATTACCTTCATTGCTAGAATTGCAGTGTAGAAAAATGTCATTAATAAGAGTAGGAGTTTTACCTGTCCATCTCTCCCTACTGCCTCTGTGACTTCATGCCTACTGAAGTTGCGCTCACACACATACACTGAGCCAATGTGGGAACAAAGCTTATTTTAAACAAAGAGAAAACTGTTACATACCAGAACTTTGAAAAGCTACACATGAAAAACTGGAGACACAACCTTACTTTTGCCAGTGCCATCACCACTAACTTTTTTCTAACTCTCAGACTATATACTGCTTATGTGTGAGGTTCTATAGTGACATCTGCTTTTAATACAGTGGGCTTTCCACCACTAAAATTCCTGCTGGTATTGCTAACTCTGTTTCCAAACATGGAGACTGAAACCTATCTCAGTCCCAGTTATCTGCTTCATTCCTTTCTTGGATGTTCCCATCCTGCTGCATAGTTTAGCTGCTGCAGGGTGGGTAGCATGTATTCCAGCCCCACAGCTGCCTGGGCACCACCACAGTTCCTGAAACAGCTCCTGTCACATGTAATTTCATTTTACAGACTGGCAGTTTAGATCAGTGCCAATTGTCTCAGTACCTGTGAACTACGGCTGTTGAGCAACTGCTAGACAAGTAGCAGTAGGGAGAATCAGAAGGGACAGGATGGGCTGCCAGGGACAGAATCCTCTACAGACATCTCTGCTTAGGATTCCTGTGGGCTGTCAAGCAGGAATCATGAGGAGCATTGGTCAACAGAGAGCAGCAAATGCTTCACTCAGGTGGAGATTGCCAGGTATCTCACCTCTAGTCATATCAGTGCATGTGGTGGCCCAGAGCTGGCCATCAGTCTTCCCAGAAAGGCTATAAGATTGAAAGACTTCCAGTGAGAAGAAAAAGAGACACACAGTCTCTTGTAACAAGCACTGGTTCAAAAGCAGGCTAACATGGTCAACTCAGCTTTCAATTTGAGTATTAGCAAGAACAGTAAGTGGACAGTGACTGTGCTTTAATTATAAGAATAGCCCTGTAAGTTCTCTCTTTAAATATACCCCCATATACCACAAACAGCTTTACTTTTACAGAAAGCATATTGGATCCTCAATGGAAACACAGCAGAGCTTAGACTGTGGGAACACAGCTGCTAAGCAACCTTACCAACATCCTGTCTATTTCTGCAAAGTAGCTGCGAATAATTACTCTCCCATGTAACCCTTGCCTTTCTGTCACTGCTCTTCCACAGCTGTATACTCTTGGAACTGCAAATGGGCCCAAACCAAACTCCCAGAGATAAAATTATTCTCATATTTAAGGAAATCTGGCAGGAAATCCAAGCAGGTGTCTGCTCTCCCTCACTACAACTGGAGGATGTGGAGCCCTAAATATAAACAATCAAAACCATATCAGTGCATGTGGTGGCCCAGAGCTGGCCATCAGTCTTCCCAGAAAGGCTATAAGATTGAAAGACTTCCAGTGAGAAGAAAAAGAGACACACAGTCTCTTGTAACAAGCACTGGTTCAAAAGCAGGCTAACATGGTCAACTCAGCTTTCAATTTGAGTATTAGCAATAACAGTAAGTGGACAGTGACTGTGCTTTAATTATAAGAATAGCCCTGTAAGTTCTCTCTTTAAATATACCCCCATACACCACAAACAGCTTTACTTTTACAGAAAGCATATTGGATCCTCAATGGAAACACAGCAGAGCTTAGACTGTGGGAACACAGCTGCTAAGCAACCTTACCAACATCCTGTCTATTTCTGCAAAGTAGCTGTGAATAATTACTCTCCCATGTAACCCTTGCCTTTCTGTCACTGCTCTTCCACAGCTGTATACTCTTGGAACTGCAAATGGGCCCAAACCAAACTCCCAGAGATAAAATTATTCTCATATTTAAGGAAATCTGGCAGGAAATCCAAGCAGGTGTCTGCTCTCCCTCACTACAACTGGAGGATGTGGAGCCCTAAATATAAACAATCAAAACTTTCAAGGCTGTTTTTTGTTTCAGATTCTGTGGTTCAAGCCAGTCTATACTTGTTTTCTCACTCTGATCTCTACTGACAGCAGCAACTTTAAAAACCAACCCATAAACCAAACAATTTTACCAGTCTTTACAAAAAACTTTCAAAATATTGATGGAAATGAAGCCATTTACTGCATTCAGTGACTATTCTGTCCACTTTTCCTGAATGTAGAGCTAGTGCTGCTTTGTAGGAAGAGGAGATTTTATTTCACAACTGAATCAAAGAAACCCAACCAACACAGTGTTTGGGGTAAAAGAATGAATCACTGCCTTCTTGGCACATCTCCATGTTAACAAAAGAAATAAGCATTGCCCAACTTTACCTTGTTGTCTGGGAGGCTGCCCAGATTTACTTCCAAAGGATCCTGGTCTATTTAAACTCCCCAGATTAGGGACTGCACAAATTTTAAAAACCTGAATTCAACAGAAAGAATAAAGACTGCTGACCATGCTTCAGAAGTACTCAGAAAGCAGTTTGCTTTGGATTGTAAATTTTCAGCACTACAACATTAGCACATAGTAAAGTTACATCCCTGAGAATGCAAAATTTAATCTGTCACTGGGATATTACATCTGTAATAAATATAGCACCATATTATTGAACTACATAACTAATAGTTACAATATATAACAGTTATAATATATTAATAATATTACATTACAAAGATTTAAATATCTAATATTGGAGGAGTTGGTATTTATAAAAATAAGTGTCTAGAACTGAATCTCCTGTGGCATTATGAGGAAGTTGGGAGATACATTTACTCTGCAGAGTTTTACCCATAGGAATTATTCCAGATCTTGGAAATTACAATCTCATGGCAATGATTTTCCATCTGTTCTAAGTATGTTGGACTGAAAATTTTCCATGATGACTGAGGGTTCCAATATATTGCAGTTTAGCCTAGTAGTAACAACTTTGATTTTCCTCCACACCTGTCACAGAGCCCATTAGAAAGCATCAGCATTGAAAACCTCTTTTTCCAAACAGTAAACATCAAAGTAGGTATATCTCTTGCCTAGGCAACAAGGCAACTGCCTTTGGGAAAGAGAAATAGTCTTGGGACTGAAGAACAGGAACTTTTTGGGAATGAGACACTCTGCTTTCTGACTGCAGGCAGGTCATTTAACTTCTCTCCTTATCCTGTGTCTGTCCTAGGTCAGCAAGTGGCCTTACTGCCAAAGCCTTCAGCCATCAATGCAGGATAGAGGAGATTTTTAAAATAAAGAAAAAACACTTGCACTTGGATAGGGCCATATTTTACCTTCACCAAAAATGTCTTTCTCTCTCACTAGAAATGTGGGATATCTCATACATTAAAGCACCACAACCTGATTCCCATAGGCTCACACTCCCAGAGCAAGGAGGAATAAAAGCACTGCACACACCAAAAGGAAATCACTGCATTTTCTCCTTCACAACTTACCTAAGTGTCCCTGCTCCATCAGAAAATAGGCACCTATTAAAGAGCACTAGCACCAGCTTGTTAATCTTAGGAATGCCTCAGTCTGTTCAGGAACTGAGAACCAAATTACATAGAATCATAGATGCATTTTAGGGTTGGAGAGATCTAAAATCATCAAACCCAACCCTTAACCCTATGAATAATTTTAATATTAAAACAATAAACCCATCCTTTTTCCCCTTAAGAAGCTAAAAAGCTCTATAACTACTATAGCTTTGGTCTTAGAGCAAATTTTTATTTTTTAACTCTCACAGGAAAAGGCACATGAATGATATGTTTGTATTACTTGTTCTATTTTCAATGCAGTTTACAAAAATCAATTCATACATGCACTATGCTGCGAGACAGGAAACTACCTGTTTCAACCCATCACTGATATCCAAAAAATCAGTACTAGCCAGGTGTTATCTCATCCACGTGCATCCAGGAGGGCTGTGTTACTCAAACAAAACTGATTTTAATAGTCTATTGAAATGTCTCTAATTTTTCCATGTAGAAAGGACACATACCTCTCTATCTATCTATATGTACATGGCCATCCAGTAACAAGGAAATGAAATGCATTTTCTTCCTGAACAATGTCACCCCCACACACAATCCCAGGTGAAGCATGAAGTTGCAGAGAATTCACTGAGTCATTTGGTAACTCTTAAAGCTGAGGGACACAAACAGCTTGAAATTAATGAAAACACAACTGTTTACCCTGAACAGAACACTCAGCTTCTGGGGAGGCAAATGCTCCATCCTAACCACCTCCACTAGGAGCTTGGCAGCTTTATGCACTGTGGAACTGTCACTCTTTTCTCCTCTTTCTCAAACTTCTTCCTAGCTACTTGCACACAAGCCATGGGGAAGCCCCTGAGACATTCTTGTTGCCTATACATGCAATGTTGAGGTCCACTTGGTCAAACTGTGAGGACATTGTCCCAGTAGTCTCATTAGATACTTTCACTGGCATGTGTGCACTAAGGCTTTGGCAGTAATTATCAGGGTTGCTTTGCAATTTTGTGTTGCATAAAACTTTTGTTGTGACCTTCATTTGCAATAATCTTAGCAGCCACAAAAAAATAGAATGTTAATGAAAACATGTTTATGAGGGATTAACATAGCAACAAATATTAAAAAGCTGTGTAGTTTTAAAAATATTACTAAATACTTTTCTCATGACTACCCTAATTAGAATATTTAGTCTAAATTATTTATACTGACCTTCTGAGCAAATCTAGTTCTTAAATTTAAGCTGCACTACTAAATGTAATAGCAACATTATTAACAGAGTGCTTGAAGATTCATACCTCATATAACACAGTAGAAATACTCTTGTCTGCTGTTTTAATGCTACTTTCACTTAGCACATTAAATTTGGGAGTCTTTGTACTAGAGGTGTTAGGGTTTTTGGTCCCTTCCTCTTTTTCCATTCCTTTTGTAGGCAATTCCTGGGCCAGGAAGAAGGCACAAAGAAAATTAGCTGTAAGGACAAGAGTCATGGCAGAGCAACCCTGTCCCTTTTCTTCTAGGGACAAGGTTCATCCTGCAGGATATTGATTGAGTCACTTCGTTGTGTACTACAGAAATGTTCTGTAGCTTGATGCACTGTGGAGGGGATGGGCATTTAGGTAATGGTTTTAGGGTTCTTATCAAATCTATTATCATGCAATCCACAGTTGTGGAAGACAAAAGTTCTGAGAATTCATAGGAACATTCCAGCTGCATCTGTTGCAGCATACAACGCAGCATATGTCCCAGTTGAGACAGCCACTATACACAGAGTATCACCATACAATTTCAGAAAGCTTCAACCCATACAGAGTAACACCATACCACATCAGAAGGCTTCAGGTGTCTGCCCATACAGAGGACCTCCATACCACTTCAGAAGGCTGCAAGCATCTACCCTTCTGGTGCTTTAGCCCAACCTTCCATAGCCTCATGTTAATGCACTGCACCTGTGTGCCCTTTCCTGATTGGTCAGTGCATCTCAGCATGTCATAGCTCGTTACCTTCAATTCTGCTCACTTGCCCTGCACAGCTGTAGCCCACTGGGGATGAGGCTCTGCCACAGCCCCTCTCCCAATTACTACAACCTGTGTATCTACATGCATGCTGTGCAAATGTAAACTTCACTTCTCGGCCTTTACTAGCTATCATCCCATTAGCAAAAGTGTCCATTTAGATCTCATTTGTGTTGAGCCTTTTAAACATCTGTCTTCATGATGTTCCAGCTTTGGTACAGTCCATGTTTGAAGACTGACTCTTACCTCTCCTATCTAAGTTAACTCACTTCAGGTTTTATGATCAAAGGTTAGACCACGTGGTGAGGTGGTAGGGAGAACAACAGGAGGACTTTTATTTGAAAAGAGACTGACTGGAGTAGGAAGTTTATCTTAGGAAAGGATAAACCAGACACGATAAACAGATATGACCCAGTCATGCATCTGTAGCGCTTGCTTTAGCGAAGTTCAGCAGTCCCAGCTGGTGTGTTAGGGAGACTTATTAATGCCTTTTCTAGTCTTTCTGGCTGGATGGCCAGATAATTTAGTTACAACAGTACTTGTAAAACTAAACTCAAAGCGAGTAGTGGTTATTTCAACCCTTTTATTCCCTCCCAGGAGTGCCAAGCAAAGGGAAGAAAATTAAAGGACTGAAAAAGCAAAGCAGCTCTTCTCAAGGCAGGCATACTTTAGAAATACTTCCTTAAAAACATCTTTAACAAAATGCCAGAGAGTAACAGACACAACCAGGTCAAATAGCCGGGGGAAATATTTGTTACCATGGTGTATTCTGCAAGCATATTCAAAGTCCCCTGACACAGAAAAATATCGTGTATTCCCCTTCTAACCCTGTACCACAGAGCAACAGATAGGTTGCTGGTTCTGGACCTTTCAAAGGAAATTCAAAAAACTGCCATTTTCCTGTTCATATTACAAAGTTAATTGTAAAATTGATACCGACTGAATGCTAACAGAATGGTTTGCTATGTTTTATAATATCATGCATTGTAATAAAATGATCATCTGCCTATACATTTTCTGCTACTTCTAATGCCTTGATTTATATCCCCAGGAACTGTTTACCTGCTCTAAATCACAATAACACCAAAAAACCCCAATTATTTGTGACCATTTGAATATTGCTTAGAGTGTTTTTGCTTTCATTAGGTTTGCTAATGTAAACAACTGAAGAAAACCAATTACTCCAAAAGGGATTGTTGACTTGTTGCACAGATTATGAGAGTAGTAAAGACAAAGGATGGAAGCAAGAGTTCAAAGTACTCCAAATCAGGGGATACAATGTTAAAATGCCTGACATTGCTAATAACACAGGGTCTTTACCCAATTGTGCATTTCAGCTTTGTTCAGGGAGGTGCACTTTCCGCTGTCCACTTACTTCTAACACTTCAATGAATTATCCCATGTTATCAAATTCTCCCAGGACAGAGATCCACACTCACAAGCTATGGAATATCTTGTGGAGTCTATTTACACCAGGTAATGTAGCATGACTTAGGGATTTTGTCAGGGGAACATACTGTCTCTGGACTCATGATGCTCAGGAGGGCTGGCATTAGTTTTGCTGACAAATCTGAAATGGAGTGAAAACCTCCCAGAGGAGGTGCCAGGGGAAGGCATGTGCTATCAGTGAAACTGTGCAGGATACAGGCCTTCCTCCAAGATCATCACCCCAAAAGTGAAATGCCAGTTTTACAGCCAGTAAGCTGTTGAGCAGTATTTCATTATGTGGCATTCTGAAGAGAAAGTTAGTGAGTAATATACAAATATAAGGAGGGTTTTCTGTCGCAGACATCTTTTTGTGAAAATCCTTTTCTTGGGATTTTTTCTTCCTGAGAAGCTGAGAGGCTTCAGGAACAATATGTAAACAATAGTTATCTGCTGCTGTGGAATGCAACAGGTCCATCTGTGATTGGTTTCCTCTGCTTGTTTGTAACTGATGGCCAGTCACAGCAGAGCTGACTTGGACAGAGAGTCTGAGGCAGCTGCCTTTGTTATCATTCTTTTGCTTTCTATTCTTAGCTTAGCTAGCCTTCTGAGATGAAACTTTTCCTTCTATTCTTTTAGTGTAGTTTTAATGTAATATATATCATAAAAAATAAATCAAGCCTTCTGAACATGGAGTCGATATTCTTGCCTCTTCCCTCACCTGAAAACCCCTGTGAACACCGTCACAGTTTTCCTTTCAGACTTTGACTTAAATGTGTCAATGACAGTGACTGAAACTCTGTTTTCTGACTGACCTGAAATTTAACATCAGACTAAACTCTGATTTCCTCTGTCAGATTTGTCAGGATAACATACAGCTCTGCATTGTGCAGGCTAACCCAAGTAAAAACAGGAGGTGGACTAGAGCATTACAAAGCCATGGTGCTATAGCAAATACTTTTTAAAATACTTTTTAAAGCCATTTATTGGGGTTTAGGCAGTATGTAACTCTGTGACAGAGTTAACTATTAAAAAGGCACTGCCCTGCAATGCAAAACTATAAAACAGGTGAACTTGCCATCCGGAGTGGTATGAGCCGAATACACAGGCACTTGCTACATTTAAAATGACATCCCAATCCACAGGAGGAATTACGAGGAGAACAAAACAGACAAATGCTCTTTTGATCGCTGCTGTGAATTTCCTGGATCCGTGTGCCTATGTTTGCCTACTCCCAGGTAAGTGCTGGGTGTGCAGTGTGACGGTTAAAAGGCCGGTGCTATTTTTAGCTGTGTACACATTGCCAGGCAGCAGAAATGTAGGGCAATTCACACCAGCACGGCACAGGCAATTCATGCCTGAGAGCATGCAGCCCTCTAACTGCTGCTTGAACAGAGAGAGCTACAGTCCTGGTCAAGTCCTGATTTATAACATCTCCATATAAAAATCCAGTGCAAATATATATGCCCTCCAACGTGAGCGGCCAAGTGGAATGGAAGTTTTTGTCTGTGGCTCTGTTTAAGCAGGCAAAGGGGTGAAACGGGGCCACCATGTGACTCTCAATGCAGCCTCCCTGCCTTTATGACCTGAAAAACTTAGTTCTCACCAACCTGTTTTAAATTCTGCGTTGGCACTGGCTCTGGGTTCATGCAGAATGCAGAGGGACTCTCAGAAGGCAGGTCAACATCCACCTCGGCCTCCTTGCCTATGGCCCAGCAGCCAGGGTGAGGGCTCAAGGACACAGGCTCACCAAGGCAACCTGAACAGGGCCCCGAGCCAGCTCTAGAATGCTCTGGGCAACAGGCTAACTAAAGGCATTCAATTTGTTGACAGTCCATAATACAGGGTCTGTGTACACTTTTCCTTCCCATAAGGATATCACTGGGCACTGTTGTCATCTCCAGAGACCTCTGTCCTTCTGATAAGTTTTTCCAGTATTTAGACACAGAGGTTCCAAGATGCAATGGAACTGTCATTCTACATGGAGTGGCATGTAGGAGAGTCAGCAGTAATTTTTCTAGGGGTTTTGGGCAATGAAGCAGCTTTTGCTGCTGGGAGGAGAAAAGAAACACAGCTGCAACCACAAGCTGGTCCTTGGAGGTGCCAGATGAGTTTGACATCAGTGCAGAAGATGGCCTAGAAGGAGGGTAAGCATGATAACACCAGGAGAGGGAACTGAGCCCTGCAAAGACAAGGCAATGTTAAAAGAACCATCCATGCACACTTTGTGCACCTCAACGGGCAAAGAAAGAATTGTTTGGGGTAGAGCTAAAAACAATGAGATGCAGACAGCAAAACAAAAACATCATTAAGGCTGAATATTAGGAAACATCTGAAACGATGAGTAAGTGGCACAGTTAAAAATAAAAATATAAAACAAACAAACAAAAAATTTGTGCCTGACCTGCTATTTTACCATACTACAAATTCTGATTTAACTGCAGAAATATATGTTAAGTTGAATGGAGTTCCCACAGAGTTATTAACAGAAAGGCTCAGGGTGAGAGAGGTGATGGCTTAGCTACCTCTCAGTAACTGTCTGCAGATTATTTAATGTCTGTAATGTGCTTTAAAGAAGAAAACCACTGAGTGCTTAGAAAATTAGAACAAAAAAAAAATATTCCCCAACAGTGGCATCTATTAAATTACAAAATAACCTCTCCAGGGAAGACTCAGAAGTATTGTCACTAAATAAATTTAAAAGTGAACAGCTTGAAATGTGTTTACTATAGGAAAGAGACCTGCATTTTCCCCAAGGAAAAGAGATGAAATGTCCTAAGGCTTCAACAGTCTTTTATCTCCAATTTTTTTATCACTCTTCCCTGATGCACAGGGGAGAGAGATGATTATTTAAAATCTTTTTTTCCCCTCTGGAGCTGTCTAGTGAAATGTGCTGACAGGTACTATCCATCGACCATGTATTCCAGGTAATTCACAAGGCAGGCAAGCACAGGGGCCCACATTCCTTCCCAAAAAGCAAGAGCATTCTGGAGGAGGAGGCAGCTTCTCTTTGAGACCAAGACAAGCTGCCAGCCTTTGCCATTTTCAAGGCAGACCAGAAAAAATGTTACCCAGACACACACACAGACAGATGCACACAGCAGGAAACAAGCAACAGTTTAGTCAACCCTAGGCTGTCATGGGATGCTCAAAACAAAAGGAAGAAGCAGCCTTGTCTTTTTCCTTATGGTCCTACTGCATCTGGCCCATAAAAAAAGAGAAACTCTCTTCCTATCACTGACAAGAACCAGGACTGAAGTTGTTTATATTCCAAATATAAAGGCAGAAGGAGGGGCAAGGATAGGAGAAAGGGAAATGGGAATTTAAAGAGGGAAGTCAGCTGGTGGAAGAAGGGATTCAGACAATGCCACAGCAATAAGAAACTCAGTTGTTTTTGCTCTGATTTCCCATTACCTCAAAGCTACATTCCTGTCTGGGATGGTTATGGATTGCAGTCCCCATGCGGTGGGCACCTCACCTCACTGCTGTATCTGTATGGAGTGGGCTGGAGGCTCCAATGAGGTTTATTATAGCCTTCAGGTTAGGGCTGCTTCAAGTGCCCTGTGAGCCCTGAGAGGCACTGTCAAGTCTGGAGCGGGATTCCCAAGTCACAGAGCAGCCACTGTTATGGTAAGTACCAATTACTGGAGGAAGGCCCTTCAATCGTGTGAGGTGAGGCTGAAGTGTGGGCAGCCCTTTGAGGAGGGCCCACACTTCAGAGCCCTCTGTCCTCCAACAGAACTGTTCTGTGGCTCAGCAAGAACGAGAGGTGACACGGTGGCAGACACTGTCTGAGGGAGGGAGCTAGGATCCAACACAGGAGATGCCATCAAGGGCAGCAGGGAAGATAAAATGCAATTTTTTTTTATCTTGTACACAGCTTCAATACTTCTATTAAGTTACATTTTCTATCATTACTTGATCACCTGTAGGTTTTTGTAGCAAATGGGAAGCACAGCAAAAAATCCAGAAATAATTTAATGCTCTTGCTAAGATAAGTGGAGTATATGAAAGCTTTTTTTCAAGAATACACACATGGATCCTCAGCATAATATGTTAATACAAAGTTGCCATCTCTGCTTAGCAGTAAAAGACTCATATTTTTTCCTCTGCATAAAGCAAGATGTCAGACGTTGTACAGATAATCTTCAGACATGAAGATGTTTGCAGGCCACATAAACCTTCAGGGCAGCAGGATAGAGAAATATAAATTGAAACTCTTCAAATGATGTCCTCATTTCCAGCTACACTCTGTAGGCCAGCACAAGGGAGCCAGGTAAGAGTTTATAAACTCAATTTCCAAAGGCAATCAGACAAGTAGTCCAGAGGCAAGCAGGAACAAAAGACACTGGTCACTTCATGCAAGGTAGTTTGGTACAACCAGCCACTACAGAGCTCCTAATGAAATTCTGTCATGCAGCATCAGCAGTAGCTAATGAGGATGGATGGCCACTGTCTCACCTTGTTTTTTAATCTTCATGGGTTTTTAAGGTAACTTATCCAATCCCAGAATTTGCAAACAAGTCATATGCTGTTGGTAAATCCATATCTCCCATCACTGCTTGTCCTACTTTCTGGGCCAAAGTCTCAGTACTGCAGTACAAAGTTGCAAGCCAAATATCATAATTCAGGAAAGAAATTTGAGCTGCAGCTCAAAACCCAAGATGCTTACAAGGGGAATATTTGATGTGGAAAAAAAATCTCATATTACAGGACCTTTACAAGTTTGACATCAGAAATCAATCCAGAACTCTATTTCTCAAAGTACTCAGGTACTCAAACTGCTTACTACACAGTGTAACTGTGCAGGATACAGGCTGTATCTTAATGGAAAATTACTTGATAGACAACAGATGCGCTATGAGAATTAGAACCAAAATTTGATTTTGAGATATCTTTATATTGAGTGAAATTTGTCATTAAAATTCATCAAGTGAAAATTTCACTATCAGCAAATTTGACTGATGTACTAGAAAATTTTTCAAAAAGTATATTTAAACTAAACTAGAAAATCAGGATATATTCTAATAAAACCATCAGATTGTTGTAAATGACATACAATTTTTTTTTAATTAGAGGCTTGTTTTATGATAAGGTATGTTAATATTCATATTTGCTCAGGGAAAATAAAGTCACAGTACATGTGCCAAACCTCATTACAAAAGTATATGATTCGAATCTATTTCTAAAATAGATTTCTAATTTTCTAAAAAAATATTATTTCATATTTTTCTAAAATATCATTTCTAATTCTAAAAATAACAACAAATCTTGTTTTATTGCAAGTTTCTTGTAGCATATCCATGTTACAAGGTAAACCAAAATACAACACATTTTGAATTAAGCCTCATTAAATAACTGAATGAAATACTTACTGTATGAAATGGATGAATCACTAACAAACAACTTCTCAGCTTTTTTCTTAATAACCAGTGATCCATTCACTTTCCTTTCCTTCAAAAACATATGGTGTAAACAACTTTCCCCAAATCTTATTGATGTACTGATAGCAAACATCCTGAGTAAAAGATTCATATTTGACTGAAACAGCTAAATCTTAGGGATGCCTTTTCAGAATTTTATCACATTGTTTCACTTCCTACAGTTCAAATAAGCAATTTATTTTCTTGTAAGTAAATGGCTAAAGAAAACACATAGGATTGACTTTAGGGAATTTCTGAGCTATTTCACCCCCACAGCTTTTTGCTTAGAACTCTCAATGTGTGATGATCACATTTTAGGAAGGCATTTGGACATACTTTGTTCAAAAGTCCTGGCTTGGCCAAAAAGACATGACTTAGGAGCAAAGCCAGCTGTTACTGTCACTGAATCTTTAGCTTCCAATAACTCAATTTCTTTGAGTTGCAATCACACAATATTAATCTTGATCTATTTATTTCAGAAAAAAAAAAAAAGGAGAATACTATTAAGTCTCAATAATGATAAAGGTGAAACTGGAACACAAATCTCGTAGTACCTATATGCCTTTTCCACTTTACACTCACCTTGCCACTGCCACCTTGATCCTAAGGTAGCTGGCCTCTCACCATATATAAGATTTTATATACACTGGATCCCTTCTGTTTGTTACTCCTAAAAGCAGTTTCACCCACTTGTCAGGTCTGCCTTTATTTAACCATTACTCATTGACCATTTATGTGTTGTTTATAGCTCTGGGGGCTCAAGTATCATCCCATGCCCTCTACTGACATCTCAGATCTGTACTCTGCAGTGCATCCAGTAGCTTTCCTTTTGAGACCTGGGCCATGTTTATAGTCCTCTACTCCACATCATTTTGCTAGGGCCCTGCATTCTTCATTCCACAAAAAATAACCTCTTGTTAATCTCAGCTAAATTAAAATTATGGTTAAATCACACAAAGCTAAGCAAAAGCAGAACAAATTGTGTAATAGTCACCTGGTTACAGCTGGAAATTGCTGCCCCAGCTAAACAATGTAAAGCAAAATCCCAGACAGGCCAAAACAAGCCCAGACAAAGCCATTAAGTCCTGAGGCCTTACAGAGCTCCTGCAGACCCTCTGGGCTGTTACAAACAACAGCAATGTGTGTTACCATGAGTACAGTAAATACTGAGCTACAGGGCTACACAGAGTTTGGGTGCATGGGAGCCTACAAATGTAGTTCATCCTTGAACAGCTCAATCACATAATCACCGTGCCTCACAGCCAGAGAAGGGAACTTGGGTCAACCGGGCTCCTCTTTGCAGTCACTTCTGTCTCACCTGGAAATAATTGACTTCTCCTAACCAACAGTGGTATCTATCCTGACCCAGCTAACTGGAGACTCTACTGTTTCCTTCCTACCCTGATGAAAGCCAGTCTGCTTTAGAGAAGGAAAAATGTGTAAGATTTCTTTTGCTGGTTCCTGGCCTTCCCATGTACTTAGCCCAGGCAAGAGCATACAGGGAAATGTTTCTCTCTCTGCCTGGTTGAGCAGGACCTGGCTTAATACTGCGCCATAAATGGGACCATAGACCTAGGAGCCAGTTTAATTGGGTTCTATTCCCAGCTTTCCAGCAGTTTCTTGCACGACCTTGGGGAAGTCACTGGTAACCTGTTTCTCCTGCTAAATTGAGGCAGTATTGTCCCTTAAGCCATTATGCCAAAGCAGTTCAATAGCTATAGATAAAATATGCCATTTAAATGCACACTACTATTTTACAATCCACAAAACTCACCTCCAAGCCAATTTTGTCATTTCTGACACAGACCCTTTTAACTTGCACTGAAATGCTGCATCAGGCCTGAATGCCAGATGCCAGTGAACAGTCACCTGAAGCAAGTACCGCATGTATGGCTGGATGAGCTGCAAGAAGGAAGCTGCCCTACCTTCTTTGTTCCCATTTTCAGCTGAAATTCAATCATACTCTGGAAGTGAGCATTGGGATGCTGTGCTTTTCATCAGCATTCTTCTGGGAGAAGCCTAGGAAGAAAAAAAAAAAAAGGAAGGAGGGAGAGGAAAAAACTTATAATACTTCATGCTGTAGCTCCTTTATTTTTCTTCACTTGGTCCTGACCTTGCCAGCTTCAAGTCAGCTTCAAAACAGCTCCTGCTGTGCAGCTCCCTATGACATGCTTAGAGCAACTCCTGTGCCTCCGAAACACGTGCTATTTGTGCCCACTTCATTTATTCTTCATTTTAGACCAGGCTGAATAGAACTTAGAAGCCAACAAAAATTCAGCTTTGTTTAACTGAAGTTCAAGGTCACAAACACGTTAAATTTAATGAACTTCCAGGGAGGATTTTCTTAAACCTTTGGCTGCCCCTATGCTGACTGATCCCAGCTCCCAATCACAGTATCATTTTTATTTTGCTGTAAAACAAAAATGTAGAGATGCCTATATTCATAATTACTCCTCACTGCTCCCTATGTCACAAATTGTCAAAAGATGCCTAGGTTGTCCAGCCACTGATATTTGAAAAGCAACTCCTCATTAGGCCTGCAAGTGCAAGTGGAGTCTTGGAGTTACCACAGGGAACAAAACACAAAAAAAAAAAAAAAAACACCTCATGAATTTTTTTTAACATGGTTAGCCTCCCTGCCAGGCTAGTGGAGAGTTATGAACATTGCCATAAGCACTGAGATACTACCCCATCCTGTTTTCTGCAATGTACCTTGATGCTTTATGCTGCTGATGTGCATCCTTCAGGTTGCAGGCAATGTTAAATGTTCATGAACTTTCATTAATTATAAAATTCACAACAACTGCACATTAATTATTTTGTATCTCAGATTTATACTGATCTTTGCAAAAGGTAGTATACCTTTAGCAATTCTTTACTAGACATTTATGAGAAATTATTTCAACAGGTGATTGCTTCTATTAGTGATTATTCTAGAAGTAGAAAGTACTGAGGAGTGTAGTTGTTACATGAGTGGTTTGAATTATAGCTGTATATTAAGTCAGAGTTTTCTTAATGAAATTATTACCTAAATACTCTGATGCTATTTATCTTCTCCCTCTTCACATTAACTCTTCAACTTATCTTCTGTTTTTAGGGCATTTGTCATCCCCAATTGCTCAAGTTAACGAGTTTAACCTAGGTGCTCCCATAAGGGTCTATCAACTCACACAGAGACACTAAAAGCACAAAAAGCCCAAACTGCAACTTTCATTCATTTTGCCCCAAACCAAACAATTCCTGAGGGCTGCTCTCAAATGGAAACAGTGCCACATGATTCAGACACTCTCATGTGTTTTTCTTTACTAGAATTTATGTAGCTTTTTTCTTCAAGGAGTACTTCCACTCCTTTGCTTATGGCAGTTAATGAAGCCAGGCCTGCACAGAGAGAGGGTATTTAATGTTACTCAGCCCATGTAGCCATGTGCTCTATGTGCCTGTTCAGCACTGCACATTTCTAGCACTCTCTCCAGTTTATTTCTTAGTACTCCTACTCAAAGTTCTTCTATAATTAGGCCAAATGCAATCAATTCATAGAGCACCATTGTTTTCCCATGTTTCAAAGGAGTTGTTCAGGGTTGTTACTTACTCTGAATTGATTGAGCATGGGGATTACTTTATCTCCAGGGGAAATGATGATCAGCATTTCCCACCCAGTTCCAGAGCTGTCTTTAACAATTTATCTTAATAACATCTTTGTGTTTTGAGTCAGAAGGAAAGAGATCAAAGCAGAGAACACGGCGGGCATACTCTCAGGATTAAAATTGGCCAGAGGCAATCAGCAGAACAAGTAAACAGCTCTTCAGCAGTCTGAAGAAACGCCTCATAGAACGTGAACATTTTTGTGCCCCTGCAAGCTATCACCCAGTTAGCCCTGCTGGCTTGGAAGGTCACATCTGCTGGTCATGTTATTTCTTGTCATCATCCCATCCCTATTGTCCTTTTTCACCCTTGAACATCATTAATGAATAACATTACATCAACTCTTTTGGTTCCATAACAAGACAGCAAAGACCTGTATTCCTTAAGGAAATGGGCTGATCTTACAATTACACCATGCTTCACTTTAAAACCCCGAGCCCTGATGTGCTGAGGAGAACTCCTATGTCTGTCTGAGGTGTAGGGCTCAACCTCCTCAGGATACGATTTGGGGGTTAAAGGGTCAGTGTATTTCAGTGTTTCAACATGATCCCATTTCACTTTGGCAGGAATAGCACACAGAAGGTGAAGGAGCCTGTGTTCTATTTGATACTTTATACATATCACTTGGTACCTTGCCACTCTGATGATCCTCTGTGTTCTTATCTCTCTGAGAAATGAAATTTCTTTGCCCTAAGTTGGCTCCACATCACATCTTGAACGGAACAACCTAATCAGAAGGAAAATGAGAGAGATTGCACTCCTTGTCTTTCTGCATGGAAGCCTAAAACATAACTCCTACTTCTTTTCTTGACTTTTATACTGAGAAGATAGACTTGGTACAAAGGAGCCATCCAAAATGTTCATTTTAGCTTCCATAGGAGCTTGATTTTTAAAGTGGACTTTATTCCTACTGAGTTCAGGAGCCACTGCAATCTAATTTGAAAGTGATAGTGATTTTACTTTTTTTTTTTTTTTTTTTTCAATGGGCATTGGGCATTAGGCCTATCCTGTGCTGTCATCCTGCTCAAAGCCAGAGGTGGACAGAAGCAGCTGATTTTCAAATTTAATTGAGAATCAGTGCATACAAATATGAGGTCATGTGTCTGGGACCAGCAGAGACACATTTGCTGTGGAAAAAGAGTCAGATTCTGCTGAGAAGCACCTCTGAAAATGACATAGGAAGTTCCAGCAGACCAGTGCCACAGCAGCACCCTGGCATAATCAGCACCACTGCTGTAACAAAAGGAGCACTGCTGTTACCTATGCAAGAGCACACTGAACACAGAACTCAGTATTTGGTGGTGATGAGGCTGTTGCTGACACACTTGAGCCCAGACCCCAACTTTAAAGTACTGGAGATGTGGGAAATGCATTTGCAGTTTGTGACTGCTGTCAGGTTTGCCAGTGCTCTCATCTCTCCTCTCTTGCCCAAGCTTTCTGCACACTGTGGGTGTCCTCCCTGCTGACAGTCACCCTGTGATGCAGCCCTGTACAAGAGAACAGAAGACTCCAGACATCTTTTAAGAGAAAGATGACATTGGGCAGGTGCAGGTGCTTCTCTGCTAAGTGTTTGTCTGAAAGGCAGAGACCAATTCAACCAGGCCCTTCATAGCTGCTGCTAAGAAAAGAAGAGGAAAGTCAGCCTAGCCCAAAAGAAATGGGCAATCCTGTCTGCACAGGACTCCCTGATGAGTGCCATGCCCCAGAGCTCTGCATGACACATACCTGGACAGAGATAAGCTAAGCTTAACCTGGGAAGCTTTAAATGATAAACTAATTTTCCTCCTGGGTCACAGGCTTACTAAAGACTAGAATTTGAGGGGTCCTTCATGAAAAGCCTGTTGCAGTGCCGGAAGGCAGCTCACAGAGCACAGGTGATGAGGTGAGGAATGCAGCCCCATGGCATGTACAGGCCTGGGGTCAGCTCCTTTCTGACACCACCTGCCACCATGGGTGAGCCCAGCACTGACTCTAATGCTTCCTTTATAAAAAAAATGGGGGGACAAAAAGATATTTTCATTTTTCTTTTATGTAGTACTGCTTGGGAAAAAGCTAACTTCCGACCCTAAAGATTTTATTCCTCACTCCCATCTTTCTTAAATTCATTGGCAAAATAGGCCAGAGAAGTAGAAAACTAATATAAAAATATTTATTTCACTAGAACACTTCTGACAGCTGAGGAAGCAACCAATCAATGTCTGGCCATTGCTTTTTAACCAGCTAAACATCTAGCCACTGTTGGGGTTTATTTTCAACCAGCTCAAAGGCCTGTCAGATTTATCATGATATGCAGGGTTCTGCCATTCATGTCGAACCAAACAGCCACTAGGCTCTTTGGAGCTACCACCAGGCTGACTAGAGCTTCTACAGAGCTAGATGATCAGCCCTAATTATGATTTTCCAGGACAAAGTAGCTTTAATCTCCATGCAAGGCATTTGTCAACCCTATTTAACCAGGGAGGAAATTGGGCAGACAAAGTCAGGGTAATTAGCTCTTCTCTCTCCCCTTGATATCCTGTTCAAGGGAGTAATTACAGAATATGAAAACCATTAGCAACCTTCTCAAGCCATGCCACTGGCACAAATAGAGAAATTGTGCCCTGCTCATGGCCTTCATATCATATGGGTGATTTCACTCCTTCGTGTGTCTCACTTCCTGGCCACACTCAGACTGTGGGAGGTACATTAACTTTCAACTACATCACCAAAATTTAAAAAAAAAAAACTGCAAACACATAAACTTCCATGTGTACATCTTTCATCATTCCAAAGAGCAGCATTAAGTTTTGCTCTGTGGGTCATGGACCAAAAGGTGCTTTTTCTAGACATTGGACCATTTTTATGGTTCTTCCTTGATATCTCAACAACTTGTGTCACTAAACACAAATGTCAACACTGAGGAACATAGTCTTACCAGTGTCTATACAATGGGAGGGTGACTTCCCTGCCAAAATCAGGGACTGTTATTTCTGTGGTGTAAAGCTGAAACTGAGGTTTCAGTCGCAGTGGAAAGGACAATCTGAAGAATGAACAAGCTCTCTCCAAGCCCTGGCTGAGCTGCTCATTTTCTGAAACATAGTTGCACATAATATTTTCTTGGGAAATACTGTACTTAATAGGTTTTCTTTCTAGTGTGAAAAGCAGCCCTTGGAAAGTCACATACACTTTCGACTTTTTTCCTCTATGGTATTAAGAGAAAAAGAGGAGAAAACAAGGAGAAAAATATAAAGCCAGTAAACAGGAGGAAAAAAATAATGAAAAAGGCTTCTACTTCAAAGAGCAACTACAAGCAATTTACAGCAACAGCTTTTGGGGTTTGATTTATTTTTTTCATGGAAATCATGCGCTTGGATGTTATAACGACAAATAGAGACGTGATACGGTGTATAGCTGCAATGGGTAACATCTTTGTAGTATAAACTAATTTACCTGCAAATTCCCCTTTGTGTGTGTGTGTATGTGCATATATATATAAATTCTCATTCAAGGTTATGTTTTTCCAATCAGTTTTGAGCATGTTATTTGTCTGAGGAAACACAATGGAAACAAACATCACTCACTCTACAGTACCTCTCCCCTTAAAGTTATTAAGGACAGCAGAACAGCTCTAAAAAACAGAGCCATTAACTCTGATGCAATGTGCCAGGTACTGGGTGGTTCGGCAGCTTCGGAGGGGATTTTTAGACCGAGTTACCCGCTCGGCGAGGCGCTGCGCCGCGGGCGGGCCCGGCTCCCTCAGGGCCCGGCTCTCCCCCCAGCCCGGCGGCCGCGGCCCCTCCCCGCGCGCGCCGCGGAGCCCGCTGGCGCCACCTGCCGGCCGCGCGCGCCGCCCCTCACGGTCCGCCGGGGCCGAGCCGCGCTCAGGACCGCCGCCCGGCCTCCCCTTCCTCTTTGCTTTTCCCTTTCCCTTGGGAATAAAAACAGCACACCGGCCTGCAGCCACACGGGCCTGCCACCTCCCTGGCCAGCGTCGTCGTTTTCTCCTCGGCACCGGCTATGTCCGCTGCGGCCAGCAGCCATCTGAAAGCACCCCCAGCAAAGAGCTGTTTTCAGCCACAGAGCAACCCGAGCTCCTTTTATCCAGGGATTTGCTGTTTTACCTCAAATGCACCTTTATCGTGTCAAGTTACCCATCCATGCCCTCAATCCACAGCTTACACTTCTTTCTGGGATTTCCCCCCTTTCTTTCCTCCTGACACTGGTGCTGTGCCCTTTGTCCTCATTCCCCTCACGCGGTGTCCTCACCTTGCTTAAAATCCTGCTGCTCTTCAGGAATCTTCAGCAGCACCAAACCTGCTCTAGAATAACATTAAGGTCTTGAACATTTACCTGAATAAAAAAGCTAAAATGTCCATTTCTAGGAGGTTTTTCATTAAAATTCTGCTTAATTTCTATCCCTGTATAGGTCTTTGAATATGTTTAGCAGATCCCTTGATGATTTGTAAACATGGGAGGAAAAATCTCTGCTCCAACAAACATTTCTCTGACTAGAGTTCTAGCTAATGGCTGTCCCCACACCCCTTCACTTTCCTGTCACCTCAGATTACACTAGAAACCCTCATCTGCTACTGCGCAT
Organism: Emberiza elegans; assembly: GCA_024865655.1. Taxonomy (NCBI): domain Eukaryota; kingdom Metazoa; phylum Chordata; class Aves; order Passeriformes; family Fringillidae; genus Emberiza; species Emberiza elegans. The sequence goes on along the minus strand of JALJVW010003023.1, from coordinate 18,494,958 downwards.
TTGCCAGTGCCCCATCTTGGAGCACAGAAGTGTAAATAATAAATTCCCAGTGGAGGCCTCACCCAAGAGAGTAATGGAGCCCCAGTGACAAGTTTACTTGTTACAGAACAAAACTGGGGGTGTTGGATGTTGAACAAAAAAGACAGCGCACACATGTGTTAGGAGATCTAGCACGTTATAGCCCAGGAGATGTGCACACAGGGCATGGTCCCTGCAGGGCTCACCTTTGCCAGGGAGCTCTGGCAGGCCATAACCTTCCAGAAAGCAAGAGAGGCTTGGGCCAGGCTGTGGGCTTGGATCTTTTTCCCTTCACTTACCCCATTTAGTACTGAGAGGTTTCTGCTTATTTATGGGAAGAACAGGCTGGCTGAAACACCAAAATATATGGCTGGAAAAGTTGGGGCTGTTCAGCCTGCAGAAGAGAAAGTTGCAAGGAGACCTCACAGCAACCTTCCAGTACCTGAAGGGTCCTATAGGGAAGCTGGAGAGGGACTCTTCATCAGGAGCTGTAGTGAAAGGACAAGGAGTAACGGATACAAACTGAAAGAGGGGGAATTTAAGATAGATATTAGGAAGACTTTTTTTTACTGTGGTGAGACACTGGAACTGGTTGCCCAGAGAAGCTACGAATGCCCCAGCCGTGGCAGTGTTTGAGGCCAGGCTGGCTAAGGCCTTGAACAACCTGGTGAAGTGAGAAGTGTCCCTGCCCATGGCAGGGGGGTTGGGATGGGATGATCTTTAAGATCCCTTCCAAGCCTTAGAATTCTATGATTCTATGATTTAAATTTGCATCTATTTGTTTTTATTCCCTCTCTGGATGAAATGACATTTTCACTGGATAATTTTCTTCTACCCATGTGGGCACTAGAACTGTATTTGTGACCTGGAAACATGATTTTTCATCTGGAAGTCCAGGCTAGTGTAACAGGGATATCACAAAAATGAGTACTCTAAGTTTTACATCATCTATGCCACCTGAAAGATTAAATATATTGTTCATTCAGGGAGACAGAAAAATACACTAGAATATAACCTAAAGAAGATGGTTACAACCCAGTATTTCCTTTTCCTCACAGCCCTCCCAGACCCTGCTGTCTCCACAAGCAGACAGTATTATGTCCAAACCTGCTTGCAGAGCCCGAATTCATAGATCATAGATGCACACAAGTTTGTAAAAAATGCACAATTTTTTAAAAAAGGTGTTCACAAAGAATGTACCCTGATTTTCTCACTGCAAACACTATACTAAAATGAAAAAAAAAATTGCCTACTAACTTTGCCAAACCACCATGGTGTCAGCTATGCCCACAGCCGTGGGGTTTACGCAGAGGTAACAGCAAATTATAATTTAGCATGAGGTAAATATTGTCCACATTAGACTTACTGTGGTTACCTGCTGCTACCCTGGTCTCATTAAAACTGACCACTCAAATTTACCTTGGCTCAGGAGGATCTGATTGCTGAGGCCTTTTCTAAAGAAAGAAGAGGGGCAAATACAAGATCTACCATTTTGACTGTTCTGCTGCTGCTAAAAGCAGCAAAGAAATTTCTACGTCAATGCTATTTAATTCTACTTGTCAGTAGTATATGTATGAGAAAAGAACAAAGATTCTCATTCAGTCAGAAATTAAAATGTGGAGAGGAAGAAGAAGAAAAAAAACCTGATGTCTATACCAGTAGCAATCCCTTTTCTTGGAAAAAAAGAAATAAAAGATGTGGACAGGAAAGAAAGGGGAAGTTTCAGGTTCTGTGTAGTTACATGCTTTTTTGACACTGCATTTCCATGCCAGGCAAAGAAGATAAAAAAACACTACATTTATATTCTTGGCTGGTCGTTACATTGGTTTGAAGGACCTATTTGGCTATACTAACAATGATTTAGAGACAACAAGTACGAAGAAGAGTTCAAAGGTGTCCAATTACAATCTAATTCTGCTCTGCTTAAATTAAATATGGAAAGGAATTAGTCCAGCACCTTGCCAAACTCTTTGCTAAGGTAGATCCAGGGGTAGATTCTCACCCTTCACAAAGGCAACAGACATATATCATTAAAACAGTGCCAGCAATGTGCGCAGCAAACAGAGGCTGAATTTGAAGGCTAGTCCCAAAATGGGGGGAGGGGAAGAAAAGGAAGAAATAACTTTTTTCCCCCGTTGTTTTGTCATGCAGAAATACAATTTCTAGAGCTCCTTGGTTATCAAGGCTTCCCTGAGCACATCAAAAGATCTTTGTTAACTGCATTTGCTGGGTAAGAGGCAGACCAGCGCTGCTGCTCTGCCTGCTACTGAGGGCTGAAACCAGCCAGGTCCGAACAAAGTCAAGCTAGTTCAGAAAGCAGCGTCAGCCTTAACACACAGGACAAACTGTGACACGTTCAGCCCGCTGGAAGACAACCCACATGGCTATCATTTGTAAGCTTCAGTGGGTGCTTTGCCAGCAAGGCAAAGGAGACTTTGAACAATTGGAGAGATGCTAAAAGGAAATGTCTGCACTTCTGAATAGCTGCACGCTGGGTATATCACTTCTGGCACACTGGGAATATCACCTCTTTCATGCTGCCCTGCTTTTTCCCAGCTCCCTCTTGTCATGCAAGACAGGATCTATACTGGATCAGTCAGGGTGACTAACAGGAACAGAACAAGGAACAGAAAAGGACATGGGCAATGTCCACAGACAATGGATAATGAAGGACCTCTTTTAGAAGCTACGAAATGAGGCAGTGAGGTCATGGGCTCATTTTGGAGAGCGGAGAGAGAAGCAAAAGTCCTGGAATAGCAGGGAACCAGAGTCATTGCTATTTACTGAAGATGAAGATTATATTTTCGGAGAGAGAAGACAGGCATGTCCTCAAGCAGCTATCTTGTCTGGGAAATGACACTGATCATTTTCAAGTTTATTTAACTTACAAAGAGACTGTGAAAAAACACAGAGTATCAGAACAAATTTAAACCATCTGTTTGATCATCTTGCAAACTGTAAACATTGTCTTAGAGAAAATAATCTTTCTTCAGCATAACAATGTGCATGGATGGATTTGACTAAAATTTGGATAAAAAAGGAACTTCCAATCAGTCAAATGGACCAGAGCACAAGTCAATATTTAAATTATTTTAAGTAATCCTTCTTCTTTCATCAGCTTCTTACAGGAGTATCCAGGAATTTTTGCTCCCTTCAGCTTTCTTCCACACCTCCCTGGGCCCTTATTCTATTGAGCAGCATTCAAATTAATTGTCACATTGTTTATCTATTTAAAGCCATTATATGCACATATCCTAACTGGCCCTGTAGTTCTTTTTTTTCCCATACATTCTATAGCATCTACATCTATTCTTTACTGAAAATATACAAGTTTTAAATGACTGCACTGCAATCCAAATTATTATCAGATGATGGGATATTTTTGTCGTGTCTGCATAGTGTGCTTTTAAACTGTTTATTATGATCCATAATGCACAGTTCAGAGCAAATGCCTGCCTATAAAGCAGAGGCACCGAACCTGCTTTCTTCTCCTAACTCAAAGCCCCTTATCAGCAATGTCACTGGATTAAAATAACAAAGAGAGCAGTTCCTGTTAACGCCCACTGGCCACACTGATAATTCAGCCTTAGCCTTTTCAAACAGCCTATTTGTTGCTCACAACAATAACATTAATTTCCTAGATTAAAAAAATGATTTAATACATGTACAGCATCAACATGAATATAAAACAACACTTTGGAAACAGCATCAAATCTAATACATGTTGACAGTCTTGGATTTATGGACACAGAGGTTCCAAGCGGTAGCAGAAACTGCTTTCAGAATGTGTTCATTTATACCCACACATCACACATCAGACTATGCTAATTAAAATATATAAATCTTGCAGAAGCAGATAATTTTCAGTGCAGTTACAGCACAGACAGGTCAACTTGGCAGAGACCAGCTGGGGTCTGCCGGCCAGACCCAGGCTGCAGGGGAATATATCTGCCTGGCCCAGAGCCCCTTTCCCCCAGGGGAGATGGGGCACAGCTGCTCAGGCAGTGAGTGCAGAGCGATCACCCCAGCACCTCTGCCTGTGCCTGTCCAGAGCCCAACCCAAAGGGACTCTTGTTCAGGTGAGGAAGGGGTAAGGGGTAGACAAGTCCTCCTGCACCTCTCCCTTGCTTGGGAGTGACCTTCTGCTGCTGTCTCAGGACAGTAGTGGGACACCCCAGGCTGGCCTGCAGCTCCCCAAATCAGGGCACCATGACATGGCTCCTGGGATCCCTCTCACTATATGCCACAGGGTATCCCAGTGTGAGGGTATGATTCAACCTTAGAGAAACGACCAAAACACTTTGAGCCATTATGACTCTGTCTTTCTGTCACTGATCACAACATGAAGTTTCCAAGTCTCTCAAAGTCTGATGTGCACATCTGTACCAATGTAAGCAAGAAAAAAGACAGGATGACATCATCTTCCCTAACAGAATTATGGACACGTTCAGGCATTGTTCACAGCAACGTGAAATCCGTGTGTGGGAAGGTTGGCACCTTTTTCATTGCTGATCACATTCAGCTGCTTCCTAAGTCATTCAGGCCTGTTTCTGAAGAAGCTTTAGAAATATATATTTACTCAAGAAAACATAAAATTAAGGATATGAAGCTCATTCACATTAAATGCCAACACAACATGGAACAGAGAGAAGGAAGTGTAAACAGATGACAGGCTAAGTGAAACACAAGTTAAAGAATCAAATGTTGCAGGGATGACCATAAATTTTGAAGAAGCCAACCACGAAAAGATTTGCTTGCTTGTAACAAGCAATTTGTAAGCACTGGGGATCTCCTGCTAACAGCGTGGCACTACCAGTGAGGTCTTTCCTCTTCAAGTATTTCAAGCCTACACAGTTGGGGGTTTATAACTGTTTAGTAGCAGACTAACAGGGTATTATGGTCATTCTATATGTGCTGCTAACTAATTATCAGCTACTAAGTTCATCAGATACTATACTGGTCATACAACTGAGAAATTACACCCTTTCCTTAAGTATGAAACAGACCACTGTTCCAGTGAATTACAAATTGATCTTAAACAGTTTTCTCATCCTGCTGTAAACAAAAAAAAAATGTCTTACTGATTTTGGTGTGTGCAAAGGGTTGGATTGCAAAACTGGTAATTTTTTAATAGCAGAAAAAAATAGAAGCAGTTACCTACAAAAATTCCAGGCTGATAGTAAAGTGGTAAATGCAGCTGTCGTGGCAGACATTTCTCAAGGCCTAAGTAAACTTTGACATGCAACATTTTATAAAAATTTGCATGTAAGCAAGGTAATAGAGCCACTGAGAAATTTGGGTGTATTTAATAGGTTGAAGGAAGTTAACAAGAATACATGTTAAGGGGAAACTGAACAGTTTCAGATGAAGAAATTCTATCCTGGGTTTGGATAATGAAGTATTGGCTCACCTACAGCTTCTGTCACACTGGGGCCAGTGCAGAGTTCATGACCCTATGCAAGAGGTCTCAGCTGCCTGAGACAAAGAGCAAACAGCATTTAAAGGAAACAAAGATTTAGGGAAGTACTGTCTCCTCACCTCATGTCTTCTGCCATTTAAACTTTATTTGGGTAAGGTAAAGGATTGCAGTCCCTGCTGGAAGAATTAAATTTCCCCCATAGCTAGGGAATTTTCTAGATACACTCTCCACTGACTGTTACCCTTCCTGAGAAAGGCTTTGACATTTTGGTAGATGCTTTAATTAAAACAGCAGTTCAGTGCTCAAAGAAGAAAACCCAGTGGTAGAAATTATAAGAAGAAATGAAGAACCATCACTATACCAAAACTGGTGATGGTGCTAGTCTCCTCATGTAAGAAAGAAACAACAGAACTGGGAAAGTTCAATTTTCCTTGCTATCATTTTTTAAATGAAAGACATGGAATGGCTTCCTTATAGTCTTCGAGAAACCCCAAACCACAGCTAACTGAAGCAGTGTAATGAATGACATTAATTAAGAGTGAGCATCGTTAAGAATGGTCAAGGGCTGACCATTCAGCATCCTCTGCCACCAGAACTAGGCAAGGAAAGCAGAAGGAACTGGATTCAGGAAACACATCATCAGAAGCAGTTCATGCAGTAGCCGCTTGCCAGGGAGCACCCTGCATGTGTAGGTTTTTGTGGGCTGAAAGGGAAGCTGGACTTGGAAGAGAGATCCATTGAAAGTTATTAAACAGTTAAACCACAACTAGCTCAGGAAATCCTCTGGATTGAAAATAGCTCACAGCAACAGTGAAGTCTGGGGGAGTTACTGTATATTTTTATCCTATTCTTATTCTCCCCTAGATACCCATTTCTGGCCACTCCTGGAGGCAGTCTGTCTCTGTACAGTACAGTTCCCAGGACAGCCACTTTTCCGTTCCTTGATCTCAGCCTCTCTCCCCAGCAAATTCCAGTCCAGTCATGAACTCCTCTGCTTGACGTGGTTTTGGCTATTCACATCACACACATGGGCATCTCCCACATCCTAAAAGAAACCAGCCATCCTTGCAGGAAGGAAAGTTAAAATCCTTGCCAATAACTATTACTTACAGAACACAGGAAAAGGCCCATTGGGTTTGTTTTGGCTTGTTTTTTCTTCAGTAGATAAGTTCTATGATGAAGGGACATGCAGACTTATCCCTGAGGAATATCACATTAATGGAAACAGTCCTGGTTACAGAACTGTGTCTGCTTAATAAAATAGCCTGTTTACCCATTAATAACTCTTGGGAGTCACTAGTGCTATAGGAGAAAACTGGGTGACAAAACAAACCATGTGTTAAATAAAACCTTTTTGCAATAAGGTAGAAGCTGTTCCATTACCCTTTTCTCTCCAGTTCTTGTCAGCAGAACAGCTCTGCAATCAGGCTCTTTAATTTGTCCAGTTCAGGAGGATAAAAAAGCCCACTGGAGAGAAGACAATGCATTGTTTCTGTTCAAGATTTAGGGGCTAAAATTTTGTCTTTCTAGGATAGAAAGGTCAAGGTCCAACCTGCTCTCTCTGCTATAAGCAGCCAGGTGCGTTGCAGTAGCCAAAACACTGCCATCCCCATTAAAAGAGGAAAAATATGGTGGATGAGGCATGGCCAAGCTACAGATGTCCATAGTCTTTGGTCCTTGTACAGTGAGATAAATCATCCAGAGTATCTTCCTTCAACTGCAGCAATAACATTCAGCTCCTGATGTAATTATTCAGGGCTTTGCTCCCATGCCTGGTATTTTCATTGCAGTTACCTAGAAGGCAGAGTGTAATATAAACCCACAGTTGGAGGCAGCAAGGAACCTATGGAGGCTTAAGTACCCCCAGGGACCAAGGCTTCAGTTGTTTGAAGTTGTCCACTTCTTGAGAAGGAAGTCTGTATCAGATACTCACAACAATGTCACCCCTTGGCCTGCCTGCTAATCCTGACCCATAAACCTTCAGCTGGCTCCTCCTCCATCCCACAGAGAGCTCAAGGCACCCACACTGCATTCATGTACAGGGCAGCTCCCCCTCTTCATCCTCCTGTACCAACCTCCTTGATCCATCCATGGTGGCACTCCAGTCATGCGAGCTACCTCACTAGACCTCTGTGATCTGAACTGGATCACAGCCCTACAACTGCACGCAGATCTTCAGTTTCTGCTGTTTGCTCCTCATGCTATATGTCTCAGTGTATCAGCACTTTCGAGAGGCATTCAGTGTTTCAGTTTCCCAGAAAAGGCCACAGAATTTTCCCCATAAAGCTCTGCTTTTCTCAAAATTGGCCCTTTTCAGCCCCTTCTTTTCCCCAATTCTGTTTGTTTGATAACCTAATGAACCTGACAACTTGATGGTAGGTCACTCCTAGTCTCCAAGGTACATTGTTGGTATCCACAAGGAAAAGCACAATCCAAGACCACAGTAGGCCTCCCTAGATACTAGATTGAGTCAGCAGATAGCTGACAGGTCAGTCTCCCATTGCTGGCATTATTTGCTTTCTCCCAGGGCTACCTACTGAGGTACAGAGATGCACTGGAGGGAGTCTCTGGCTTCTGGTTTGTTGCTGAAGTGAATCCCTTCCCTGGGAGCAGATCTGCAGGGGTAACAGGAGTTGTGCTTCCAGGCCCAGGAAGACCCCAGCCTTTGCCATGGTGGGAGTCCTGCTTTCCCACCCAACAGACTGCCTGTACCTCAGGACAGAGGAGCCTTTGGACCTGTGGGGTCCTGGAGATCTGGTGGATCTTTCTTGTCATCACTGATGATACACAACTTTCATCCTCCCACAGCTCTGCTAATTGTCAACATGGTCCCTCCTGGGTACAAATGCCCATGTCCCTAGCCCTGATGAGAGGTCCCCAGCATTCCTCAGCCCCAGCCCTGTGGAGCTGCACTCAGGCTGAGGCTGCTGATGTCACAGGGCCACTGACCCAACTCTTCTGGGGTCTGTGCTCTGTGGCACATCCTCACCATGGCAGGGCACGTGTCTGCTGCCCACAGGAGGTCCCTGCCTCTGTCCTGCACTGACTGCTGCTATGGGAAGCCATGTTCTCAGCCAGGCAGTGCTTCTGGAGGGCTGCCCCACACCTACTGCAAGGATCTGTGCCTGCTTCAGCCAGGAGTCAGCTGAACAGTAGCTCAGAGCCCCCTTTCTTCAGGAACAGGCCAGACCCATTCAAGGTTGTAGCATTCTCACATGCAGCACAGCAGCAGCACACTGATGCTCCTCAAATGTCTCTGAGAGTCCTCTGTAAATCCTAGGAGAAACTTTCAGAACACCCACAAGATTTCAAAACATGGTCCAGAAACTGCTGCACAAACTGCTGCACCTGTTTGCTGCCCCAACAGATATGCAATTCCTCAAATCTGTCTCCAGCAACCCAAGTCTGTCTTCAGTGCTGGCAATTGTTCACTGAGGAATATTCATCTTACCATATAAAAAGAATTTAAAATTCTTCAAACAAGACTGACTATGCTGAAGTAGTTCCTTACTTATCCAGATCAAAAGTCCACAACAGTGTCTTAAGATTTGAATTTAGTACTCAGTGGATTAGGAGAACTTCAATTAAGCCCATGGCCATACAGGCCCTTGACTTCATTACTTGTAATAATGACAATAATACATACTGTATTAGCATAACAATGCATATATTCCTGATAGTGGTAACTAGAAATTGGCTAGAAGTAAAAATCTGATTTCAAGCTGCCTGCATATTTTGAACTCACATCTAAAAAATTGAGAATAACCAATATATTAATTTTGTATTTGTTATCTTCTAAGCTATGCTAACACTCACCAGCAGTGATGCTAAATAGCAGGTGGAATATAGTAGAGTGACCTAAATTTGTCAAGCCAGAGAAACTTGTCCTATTTCATAATTCCCTCTTCAAAAGCTATGCTGTTACAGGAATGGGGTCATACAATAATTCAGGCTGGAAGGGACCTCAGAAGGTCTGTAGGTCAAAATCTAGTTCAAAGTAGGGGCAGGCATGAGGTGAGGCCAAGTTGTTCAGGCTTTGCAGAGCTGGCTCTTAAAAATCTACACGATAGCCTATATTCTCCTGGGGCAACCTGATCCCATGCCTTCTGGTCATTTGTCTGAGCCCATTCTGGTCAGTTTGTCTTTATAAGCTTTTCTCCCTGCACCCAACCTTACACCTGGGCTCTGTCTGACTCTGTCTCCCTTCTTCCCACCACGTGTTGCTGTGAAAAGCCTGGGCCCATCATCTGTTGCCAGTGTCAGCAGGCTGCTCTTCTTTGCTCTCCTTCCAGAGCTATGCCTGTGCTCTGGGCCTGACCATTGTGACAGCTCTCCACCGAACTCACAGGAATTTATCAGGTTCTCAGGGTGCCAGACTTGAGAACAGTATCCAGATGTGGTCTAATACCTACTGGGTAAAGGGGATAATCACCACCTACTAATCACCCACTCGCTTCACTCCTATTAATACATCCTACTGTGATGTGTTAAAACCAACTCCCCCAGCTGATTTTCAACAGATCTGCTGCCCAAACTAGTCAGTCCCCAGCCTTGCATCATAGTCAAATGTTCTTCCTGTGCAGGGGCTTATTTCCCATGGGTGCTTATTCACCTTCATGAGGTGGTCCCATTTCCCCAGGATTCTAGGTGTCTGTATGCCAGCATGCTGACTGCCCCCTTCCACGTTCTTTCATCTGGGAACTTGATAAGTGAGCACTCTGCCATCTCCTCCAGGTCACTGATAGAGGCATTAAGCACAGCACATCCCAGGACAGATCCCAGACAGTTCTTACTGGCTTTAAGGCAGAGTAGCCCTTGAACCACTGCTCTCTGAGTCCCCTTATACCTCCTAAGCCAAGAACTGGGCTATCTATAGGTGTATGAGAACAAAAAACCCCCATGTTTTTAGTCTGAGCAACCAGAATATTCATTCCCTATCTCATCTAATTCAAATATGGCCTGGATTGAGACACTTTATGGATTACCACCTGGATCAGCCCAGGATGGAGTTCAGCTTGCAGCTTCTTACCATACCAGGAATTACATCTTCATCCACTATTGCATATTTAAATCTTTGACTGGCAAAATAATTTTGACCAATGCCTGTTCTGTATCTGTAACTGCATGTTTCTCCCTTGACTTCTAGCTCCACCTCAGCAGGAAATCATCTAACCCTGCATCCTGACTGGGCAAAGGGCTCCCTCAGATACAAGCTCACTAAGTTGAGAGAATTGATACCCCATTGCCAGAATCTAAACACATTGCCCATTTTCTTTCAGTAACATGAATTTATTCTGTTTGCCTTCAGCAGAGAAAGTGTTGTGTGACTTGGTCATCACATGACTGTCTATCCACTGTTCAATGAACTTACTCCTCTTTGCAGAGGACTGAAATACTTTCGATTTTTTATTTACAGAGACTCTCTCTGTAAGTCACCCAAACACTACCAATATCAAATTCACTGCATTACTTAAAAAGGTCATGTGAATCTCCTCTTTTCTTCTTTTTTTTCTGTGATATTCTCATAGGGTTTGAAAAGTATATTTACTCCCTTACTCCATTGCATCATTTTTCATTTATGAGTTTTCCTCTTGCAGAGCTCTGGCTGTCAGCCACAGCAGGTCTGTGCAAACAGGTACATGTTCCAGTGATTGGGGGGTGAACCTTTGTTCTCAGGGCCTGTTTTTTATCATTGCTGTTCATCAAAGCCTTGTGGGCCCAGAAACATACAAAAATAGCAGAAAGCACCTGTTGATGACAAAGCAGGCAGAACTTAAGAAAAAGACTGACTAAAACTCCTAAAGATAAACTTGGTTTTCCTTAATTGTATTTGTGTCATTAGACACAACTAACACAAAGGAACAGTATAAAAGTAGAAGGAACATGGCAGAAACATCAAAAGAAACAGAAAGGTATAAAAGATACAAAAATCTCAAATAGATAACAGGATATGTGCCGATTATTTTATTTTTTAGCACATGGCACTTTCCTTCTGAGGTGTTTTCCATGGCTACTGCCAATGTTTTGTTGATCTCAGATGCTGCCTGTTGTGTAGAGCAACAGTGAACTCCACTCTCCCATGAGGACTTCTCCCTAGTTTGGTAGCCCTCCCCTTCATAGTCACTATCTCCACAGCAGTCTATGACATATGATGAAAAGTAAGAACCAGGGTTCAAATAAGAAAAACAATATACTATGCTTAAGTCTTGAAACCTTGTTTTCAAACCTTTTTCAGCACATTAAGAATGTAAATGTTTAAGAGGAAAAATAAAGAGGCACAACTCAACAGGTGCTGGAGTTCTTACAAATAAACATTGCCACAGCTGTGCACAGAAGCCAAGACCATGGAACGCCTGAGTTTTTCAGCACATACTCCCAGTCTGACCTTTCTTACAAATGTACACATGACAAAACTGTTGCATTTCAGTTTCTGCTCTGTAGAAGATTATAATATCAGATGTTTCAGAAGACTAACAGCAAGAATGGCAGAAAAGAAGCAAATAAACACATCTGCTACTTTAATAACAACGGTTCCTACATGGTTGTATTTCTCTCTGGCATGTGGAACAGGAGAGTTCCCCTTGCCAAACACAAAGCTGCCATGTTCTGGATTCTCACTCCTCTCATACTCAGCATTTCAGCATCTCTCAGCTGCAGGAATGTGTCAACAGCAGATACGAAATGACAGAAAAGCCAAGTAGAATGCTCATGTCTCTCAAAGCTCACCCACTGTACACTAACTAACTAATGCTTCATTCTCAAATGAGTTGGCCTGCACTCCCATGAAAATGTTACACCCCTTTTAGTGCAGCTAAAGCTACTGCCTAGCACAAGAGAAGGTTCTCAAAAATCCCACCATGCTGTGTCATGTCAGGGGGCCAGATGACCCCATGAGCTCACATGATGGAATTTGTGTGGTGAAATCCAGATTTGCAAGAGCATGGATGAGGCTGCACGCAGGTGTACAGAGGATAACCAGAATACAGTAGATCCTCAATGTTCCAGAAGTTGCCTGAGTCCGGGCAGAAGCCACTCTGACCACTCACCTCTTAAAAGAATCTCCCAGAAGGGCTGGACACAGACTACTAGCCTGTTGTACAGTCACTGGCTAGAAATAGCAGAACACCTGGACAGAATGCCTGCAGGGGAAGTGAACAGCTGAAGATGTCCAAAGGTCTGAATTTATGTGGTTAAAAACAAAACAAAACAAAACAAAACAACAAAACACTGAAATGCCTTTTGGTATCAAGACCATGACAGACAAATTACACATAAAAGCAAAAGGCTCACAAGAAAAAGATTTAAAGATTTGAAGTAATTTCCTGGCAGAGATGAAACTCCCACTCCTTTTAAAATTAACACAACAGAGGAATGGAAAAATGTGGCTGAAAGGCAGAAGAAAAGGATGTGAGGTTTAGCATCTCCCTACGTCTAGCAGAGGTAATGGCTATCAGGAACATCACATTAACAGGAACATGGAATCCAGAGATTCAAACAGGAGATCCACTGTGAGAAGCCCTCCAGCTGTCTCAGTGGAGAGCCCAGAAATTTTAACTGAGGAACACTTGGGCAATTTTTACCTTTATAACAAAATGGGACAATCCAGCTACTTAACTATTTAGAAGTCCTCAAAAGTCTTGAAGTTAAATGGGATGGTGGGTCCTAAGCAGGGACATGTACACTAAGGACTTTTTTTTCTTGTATAAATGGAAAACAACACAAAATAAAACAATGTTCCAAATTCAATATCAAATAGTAGCACAGAAACTAAGATGACAAAGTCATAAGTTTTGAACATATTAATGAATTAAGCACAGATTTAAAGTGTTCTCATGTTACATAAAGTATTTTACCTGAAGTAAATATGATAGCATTAAATGACAGCAATTCTGTGTCATGGCCATCTCTCACTTCACTATTTTGTTTCAATGCAAAAGTTGAAAACAGGCAATGGATGCTGATCAGATATTAAATAACAATTATAGAAAGATAAACAATAAAAGTAACTGAACAGCTTCAGATGAAAACAAAATTAATTTTTAGATCCTTACAGAGATTAAATACTATCCCATGGAGAATGAGTGTAATATCCCATAGCCCACCATCACACACTTGTCATGATTGCACCCAAGTATATAATCATTAAATGTTGCTGAAATGATACATATTTCTTGAGTAACTTTTCCTGTTCTTTACACGACTACAAAAATGGTTTGGCAAAACTTGATCTTCCGTACTGCAACAGTCTTAATTTTCTTTCACATTCTTACCAAAGACTTATTTCTTCCCTAATACCAGGAGCAAGAAAGAGTGAATCTCTGTATTATTCCTCCTTTTGACTTAGAAAACAAAGTGTATTTGGGAACACATAGTTGGCTACTTACGTTTCAGAGAAGTCCTTACTTGCCATTTCACTGGATAACACAGGCCAGATTTTGGAAGACACCTTCCTAATTTTGTTGAAGTACTATTACCTATAACCTTGGAAGGAGCTTGGTTCCCAGATGTTGGGAAAATGAGGTAACAAAATTCAACTACTACTACTTCTTTTGTTAATTACCAAACCTGTCCAAACCTTTTCCAATACACTCTGCAGTCCAAGGACTGCTTTTGCTTTACAGCTCAATGCCTGTGAAACATGCAGCACAACAGCTGCATTTAGAAACAAAGATTATCTCGAGTTGGAAAGAAACCATAACGATCATCAGGTCAAACTCCCTGCTCCTCACAGGACTACCTAAAAATAAACTTAATGACCAAGAATGTCACTGAGACAACTCCTGAGCTCTGTCAGGCTTGTTGCTGTGACTGCTTTCCTGAGGAGGCCATTCAGTGACCAAGCACCCACTCAGCAAAGAGCCCATGTCACAAACAGAAAGATTCAGAATCCTGCCTGGCTGGGGCCCACTGAAAGGAATGAAAAGCAGCAGTGACTGGGCACAGGACTCACACTGTCCTGTAGAAGAGGGCATCCATATGGGAAGGAAGGGGAGAATCATCCCAGGCTGCTAAGAAAGTACTGATATTAGTAAGGAAGAGCAGATAATCAGGGTTTCACAAAATGCTGCTGAGAAAAGAGGTCACATTGAAAGACTGAATGAGAGGCACTGTAGGAAACATCATTCCAAAGCTTAAATGCTATGTGCAATGTGGACCTGTGCAGGCTGCTGCTATGAGGCAGCTTTGAAAGCTCTTGTTTCCCAATGGCTTATACCATGACCTCTTCCGCCCCAGTTTTAGTTTAGCACATAAATGAATGCTCCCCTACTTCCTACCTATGGAGGTTTGAATCTTCTTTTGCCAAACTATTCCAAATTTGTTCCTAATGACATTTGCCCTCAGCAGTAGCCATTGCCCTCTTTCTACAAACACTCCTGGTATTAGTCTCAATTCTATGCATGCACATGTTCTTACACATTTTCCTCCAAATCAGAGAAGGCAACATATCCCTCAGTTCTCCTCTCTTAAATAAATAATAATAGCATGATCACCAAGTTAGTTTTCCCCATCTCAGCTTTCATCTTGAGTAGAACACTCCTATCATAGATCATCTCATACCAAGAGACTGCATTCCTACCTCATTTATGTGCTGATTCCCTAATCTTTACTGACCTCTCCAGCACCTTTCAAATCAATAATCCCCAATACCCCACTTATAACTCAACCACACACTTGGCTCCACTGTTGTTTTTTCATCACCTAAACCATGGAGATTATAGCAGAAGATAATTAAACCATCATTTATTAATATTTTGAAATGGTCATTGAAGGATGAGAGTAAATGCCTTTTGGGGAAAACACAAAGGCAGTTTCTACTGCCTTTCAGTGTCTTGCAGGTCAAAGACTCCAGAAAAATGGCAACGCGCATCACGCTCATGTAACATCTTTCTGCACCTATAGATATGGCTATAAAAAATACCCAACAAAAGCCAACCCCCAAAACCCTCTTTGCTTTAAAAGAACACCTTATTATTTTATTAAATAAGGATTAAAAACTCTTCTTCAAAATATCTTCAGTTTACAAGAATTTAATTTTGCTAAATAGAAATAGACTACAAGGAACATGGGAACCTGCAAGTTTAAAGTATATCTACCAAAAAAGCCACCGGCTACAAACCAGACTATTTCAAGGTGCTGTGATCAAGAAGAACGCTGTTTTACATTATCAGCTTGTCTTCCCAACATAGTAAAGAAAAAGCTTTTCAGGATAAGAACTTCTACACTGTAACAGCAACTGAAGTTACCACTATTGATATTGCTACTAAGTTCTCATGCTCTCTTACACTGTGTGTCATAACTTGTGCAATTGTCATCTACCTATAGAAAAATAATGAAAAACAATACTGGCACAGTATTACAGAACATATGATCTGAAGCCATAAGCTCACTGAATCTATTCAGAACCACTAACAAATCGGTGACCTGAAATTTCTTTTTTAATAACAAAATTACTTCCAAGTAAGCAGGGGCAGCATTCAGGACCACTGCTTTGATTTGCAAAATACTGCATTTCTTTGTGTCTACATATGTGAGGTAGGATACAAGTATGGGAAACACAGCTAGCCAAATCAAACATCTTATGTTATCCATCCTTCAAAGAACCTGTAATTCCAACACACTGCATCATTACTGATATACTTATTTGCAGGGGTAGAAATCTGTATTTAGAGGCTTTCTTTCTTTCTTCTTACATCAATATGATGCTGCTGTTTCAAAAAGAATATACAATATACATCTTCATTACAGAAATAAAAGTGCTACTAAAAACCACATCATGACTCTACTGAGGTACTAAAAAATGCAAGCATGAAACATTTTCCTACTGTACACACTGTACAAGACTATGTTTATCCTGCCCACACAAATACAGAGGCACTTGGGGACCACTGTGAAGAGACTGGATCTTTTAGACAGCAGAATCTGATGAATTTTAAAGCAAATTGGGTGGAGGTTTTTTGTCTGTATTTCTTTACCAATTGCCAACATTCAGCTTCTTTTCCATGATCAAAAAAGTAGCAGAAGCTGTATTGCATGCAATGAGGGCATCCTGAGGATGTGGGGCAAACCTACTGACATGTCAGGAAGTTTACTTGTCTGTGGAAAAGAAATCACTTCAGCCAGTGTTAGGATATTGCACCTAAATTAGTAAACATCTTTTGTAAAGGTAACATCCAACAAAGATGCAAAGACTGGAATGGCAATCTGTGAGCACAACAGGAAAAAAGAATTCATGCAGATTCTTCTACTCCTCTTGATGGATGACTGGTCTTGGTCAAGTGAATTTTATCATTCTGGTCATTACATAACCATGAGAGTAGCAGGATGGCCACACAGAACTCATCTTAGTCATGAGTGTTTGCAGACATGAGGTCTTGATCAAACACAGTAGCATACCTGAATGTGTGTCTTTAAAAAAGTATTTGTAAAATATGTACTGCACCTGCTTGGATGAGGCAGAGATGCATCCATCTCTATATATATTTATATATATTTTAATATATATATTTAAACACAGGCAAGTCTGTAAAATTATTCCATCCACAAACTCAGAATTTTGCTTATTGCTGGTGTCCTGTTTTAAGATCCTCATATCCTCTGTGTGCACAACTGTGAGAATATTCAAACAACATTCTTGGATTTGTACTTGTATTTATACAGGATGACTGCATTTAAGAATTAACCCCACAGAGTGACAGGGATAAGTATGAATGATAAGTAAACTTGCAGGATCCAAAACCTACTGTGTGCATTCACAAAAGCAGACTTGGATAATCTGTCAAAACCTACACACGCAAAAAAAAGCAGCAAGAAAACTGCACATGCCCCTCTCATGTTTGGTGGTGCCTTTTCTAGAGTATCAGATGACAAATGCTATGCCAGAATAATGTATTCAGGATTCAAGACTTAAGTTTTTTGCAAGTTACTCACAAACTGAGCATATTCATTTTTGGTGAAAATGTCTTTAATATTAGTATCTTTTTGTAAACTAATATTTTTTTTCACAGAGATCCAAATGTCAAAACAGCATGTGTCAAAATATTTGAAAAGGGGTCCGATTTTGCTAGAAAATAAAGTCAATTGGCAGAGTCAAGTATAGTTAATACAGGATTCTGATTATCTGAGGTGAAACAAGTATAGTCACATTAGAACCTTCAAACACTTTTATGTTTCCTTCCTATTAGTGGATTAGCTAGCCCTAAATATTCATTATCTCAGTCTGTGACAGGTAAAAAACCACCATGCTTCTGGAATCAGTGAATTATTTTAAACACCAGTATAAAGATTAAAATCCCTGTTTGGATTTTGCACATGAACTACAGATCACTGAAAGTTTCCTGTTGCACTGCAGCAAAAAAAGGAAATGTAACAAAATATTTATTTGCTACAAAGTACAGCAAGATACTTTGGTAATCTCGCAAAAATGTCATACTGGAACTTGTTACAGTGAGTTCAATTTGATCTTTTAATGTAATACAGTACATTTTTATAAACTTAACATTATCATTGCAGAAGAGCATGCTAACTCAATGTTAGCAATTTATCTTTTATACATAATTATAATCTACCGTAGCGATGTACGCAGATCTCAAAATGTTAGTACATAAAATATTCATTTTCTTTATATGAGATGAGAATGAACTTAGAAGAGGTTTGAATACAAGAATGACATATTTGCTGTGCCTTTTTCTCAAGAAATAATGATTTACACATTATTACCCAAGAAATCAACATTTGAATTGCAAAACTATAGTTTAAATTTACAATAAACATTATGATCAGTAATGGTGCATTAATATTCCATGAAGTTTAACCTAACCATGTTTATGCACATAAAGCCTCAAGAGTCTGCAGCGGTTTTACTTTTTCATATTTTTGTATAAAATTGACTTAAAGTTACATCTTCCATAAATGTTTTCAGTGCAATTCTGTCAAAGAGGAAAATACAAAGCTAGCTTCCAATCATTTTATACCATAAAAAACCCTCAACAACTTGCATTTGCACTGCTGAAGCATAAGTAAGCCAGTTCTGTTGTGCCAACTATTTCAAAGTCAATTCACATCAACCATAACTGCCTTTCTAGTCAGCATTTCCCCAGTATCTATAGGTATAAATGTTGAAAAGCTGAACACTGGAAGAGGGGGAAAATTAAGATGAGGCAGAATAATGTAATTGTTTATAATACTTTTTCCTAGTGGTACCAAAAAAATGAATAATGAAAAAATCCTAAGGGTTGCTTGTTTTATTAGTGATCTTATAGATTGGAAATCAGTGAATTTGTGGTTCAGTATTATCCTTTCCTATAATCTTTACAGGCAACCTTGCAACAATAACTTATTTATTGATGGATTATGTGAAAATGCTCCATTATTCAATGAAATAAAATTTTCTTAGGTTAGAAATATATTTTTCATGTGTTGTCAACTGTAGGGAACCAGAGGGAGAACAGCACCTGAAATGATGATGTGTGCTTGGCTAAGCAGAGTATAGTAACTGATATATTTTGGTTCAAAGACAGTTTGTAAACGGTTAAACTGTATACAGGATACTGCTCTATGTATTTTGATTCTTTTGTTGTTTTTGTTTTTTTTTTTAACAGATTATAACTAAAAAAAAAACAACGAAAAAAACCCAGACAAACAAAAAAATCCACAGAAAAAAAAAAACCAACACAAACCAACCTCTCTCTATTGTAGCACAAAATAAAATGGAGCTTCATTCAAATCTTGAATACTTTGACCGTAATAATTGATAGCTGGTTATTCAACAAAAAACTTAGCTCTTCATACCAAAAAAATTTGGCTCAAAAAAACAAAAACAAAACAGAAAGGTACAATAAACTCTCAATAAAAGGATCTCTCATGAGGCAACCTACCATATACTACTGCTAGATACGAGTTCCAAAAAAAACATTACATCCCATTTTCAGCACATTTTTCATAAACATGCAACTTCACTATAAAATACAAAACACTTGGCTCTCAAGAACAGCTTTATAAAGACACACTGCATCAATAAAATTTCTCTTTGTGATTAACTTTACATTGTAATAAGAACTGTATTTTCACTAATGTTTATATATCAGATTTCATATTATAATGTAGTAATAATTTGCTCTTTGTGAACATCATGTTCAGAAGGAAATATCTATACACATTAACATACTAGACTATTAAAAACTCAGTTACAGAATTTTATTGATACAGTAGATTAATAAAAACTGATAGGGGAAGATAAAATGGGTAGGGTATTCAGTACATTATTTAATAACACACTTTTAAAATTAAAGTATTTTAAATCCTTTTTGAATTTTGAATGCCACTACAAGTCCAGAAAAGTCTGGCATCAATACTGAGGTGTAAAACAAAACTTCTTTCAAAATTTGCATCTCTTGTATTATTCTATCCAATATTGTTCAACTGTAAAAGAAAGTAATTTAGCACCTCTGGTGACAGGTAGGTGCCTGAAGGTAAACACTAGGTTATATTCATGAAGGAAACAAAGACTGTTTTTTCTTCTTCTTCTTCTTCTCCTCGACAAATAGTGGCAAAAGAATGTGGCACTATTTGTTCAACTGACTTGTTTTTCACAGTTAAATGTCAACAAGAGTACAAATACAAACACTGACAGATATTGCTTGAGATCAATTTTCAACAAACTCTGTTCTTTTTTTAAATCAATCGATCCAATAAACAGTGGGGTACTGTCAGTTTAAAGCCGCAGATAAAAGCTATACAAGCACTTTATAAGTCAGAAACATTAAAAAAAGAACTATTTACAGTTTTCTTCTTTAGTTCATATGTCTACAAAGCCAGCGCACATTACACTTCACAAAAATCCACAGTTAATGATATCAACATGTGTGTGGCTAAAGCTTGTGACCTAGGGACTGCAAATGCAGGGGCAGTAAAATAGGTTTTGTCTTCTCTTCAGCAACCCCATTTGTGCACTAACAGCTTCATTCAGTCTCAAGCTTTATATTAAAAGCATTCTTCAAAGCTTTCACCTGGAAGGCTGGTAACTACATGCTCACTCATCGTCTTTCCCTTTTGGAAGTTCTGCGCCGGACCTATTTGGAGAGAAGATATTTTAAATGTTTTTTAGAGAAAAATTTTGAAAAATTCAAGAACAAATACATTTTATAATGGAAAAAATGCTCAGGCTCACTCAATAATGTTTGAGTATCCATATGGAGTGTCATTCATTACTCATTTTGTCACAAGTACAAGTCTCAGTCAATGACCAACTTCATTTACTGAGCCTGCATCCTTAATGGAATTCACAACAATGCAGTTTCCTTTCTCAGGGTTTTCATACCCTCAGATGGTCCAACCATCAGATTTATCCAAAAGTGTGAAGGCATTCTCAGTTTTAGTGTGACTACTAACATTGCCAATATATTTGTATGAAATAAAGATAAAAGTGAACTCATTTTAACATATGCTGGTAAGAGGAAGAGATCAGTTTAGGATTCTGTTCCAAGACTCCATGCTTATTTTCCAGTACTATTCATTCTGTGGGTCTGTTTTGTATAAAGAAGCTTTATTCATTATTAAAATCTAGATGAGAAGAATTGCAGGAGTTACCTGGAAAATAATTCCCATTAGATGCTACACAATTCTGGCATACAGATAGGAAAGGCTACACAGGACAGAAACTTCAAGATACTCAATAAAAAATTATATTTTCTAAGAAATGCAGCTTCTCTAGGAAACTACAGTGCAGCTCCACTACACGACAGTGGCAGCTGACAACCACCCCATTCATTTTAAAGGAGGATGGTTAAGTTCTAAAAACAAGAAGATTCTAAGAAGAAAGGCCATTGTCTGATCATCAATACACAGAGAACACCACAAAGAGTCACAAAGAAAAGCTCAGGGATTTCTCTTACATTGATTGTGGAAACTTCCTCTTCTTCCATTACTTCTTCCTGTGGAATATCATCACTGACAGGTGAACCACTCTGAAACACGTCCATCTCTTCACTGGACTCATTCTCTTTACTGGCTGCTTGTTTGGAACGCCCTGCACGGCTACAATGAGAAGAAAAATAAAGGTTAGCTTCACAGAGCCTGTACATCTGCAGTGTGTATGTATAACCTGTATAACAGAGCAAACATTCCAGTTCACAAAAACAGCAGCCTTACCATTTCATGTTATATAATGCTGCTGTCTTCTACACCTGTCTAGTTCATCCATGCACAGAACTGAAGTGAAACTAGGAGGCTGGACAACACCATTTGAAAACAAAATTGTTCCATAATAGAGGCCCAGGAGCACAAAGTTGAACAATTTTGCCTCTACAGACGTGGCAGATTTTTCTCTTCAGTGCCACGATACAGGCCAAAATAGGTTGACACAACACTAACCAGTGGACAGGAAAAGCCAAACAGACAGAGACTGAATACTGTTTGTTAGTTTTCTCTCTATTCAATTTCATGAACAAATGTACTCTACTTCTCCAAGACTTCTTACACAACAAATCTGAATAACTGCATCTATGTTTCTTCAGACTGAGAAGAACCCATATTGCTACCCATTAAATTAACAACTAAAATGCAAATCTTCCAAGCTATCTTAGGGATAACCAGAGTAACAATACCTTAACCAGGATAATCAAGAACAATCAGTCAACAATATCTTAAACTGTCTGTGTTGGTTATGGGATTTGTGCTGCAAGCAGAAAGCACCCATTTGCTTAAAATGAGAATTAGCCAAAACTCCTTGCCTTTAAAAAAAACCCAACTACAAATGTATCCAAAACTCCACAGCTGCACCCACATTACAGTAGCACAATTCAGAATCAAATCACTGAATCATCCCATTTACTGCAGGTGCAGTCTTGGTGCACCCAAAGTTGGTGACGTTTTGGTTGAAATGAAACCAGGAACTCAGTTCCAGGCACACAACAGACAGACTTTAATCTCCAATGAGGGCACAGATCCAAAACAACCACACTCTGATGCTGTCACATCATGAAAGTGGTAGGAATTTTCAATCCTGAGAACCACTAAAATTCAGACAAAATGAAATCTCTCAATTGTACAGCAATTATAGTATTTCCAAACCAACCAACTTGCCATCCCTTAACACAATTTAGCCCAACTCAAGTCCTGCAAGACTGGTAGAAGCGACAGAATTGAAAAGGAAGCAGAAGAATTATTCACAAGCTAGGTTCTTCCTTTCACATATCACAAAAATAAGCCTGTTCATGTGTGCTAATTGGTAACCCAAAAATTTGCTATCAGAAATAGGTTATACACTACCACCCACAGGATACATTATCACCTCATATACAAAACCCCAAATTCTTATGCCAAATCCACTCCCAAGGAGCACAGAAAGCTTTAAGCATTTGGTATAAATATATTTATCTTGCAGAACACAATGCTGGCTCAGTCTATCAACTTCCTTCAGTGAAAACTGATGTAGATGAGGTAGAAAGGCTTGACTACAATGCATTTTGAAGACTGAGAAATGGCTACTGTCTCACCTTTTTCTTGCAGATTTGGAAAAAGAACAGTCAAAATATGGGTGGTCTGATAAAACAAACCTACACAACCACTTTTTATTTTTTAAATGAAATCTAGAATAGATCCAACAACTTTGAACCCCGACAGCCGACAGGAACAATGTACATCCACGTGAATGAGAGCTATGCTTGTTACTGATTGTGGGTAGTGATATAGTTTACTGTCAGCTTAAAACGGAGTAAAGAAACATACCAACTTCACAGAGAAAAGTTATTTAAATATTAATAAAAGGCATGTTTGACAAACACCACATAGCACATCACCCAACAATAACTTGTTGGTTTGTCTTCCCTGCACGACAGTAGCAGTTTCCAGCTCTTGTTCTACCGCACATGTGGTAGTAACTTCTGGAGTAAGCAGCCAGTGTTGGTCCTGTGTTTCTGGTTACAGAGTAAAGGAGAAGCACAGGTCTGACCTGAGGCAGGGAAACTGGAAAGGTCAGGATGTACTGCATGCAATATGCCAGATCATGTGGTCCAGAGTGAGCCCAGAATTTGAAATGAGGGCAAAAGCTTGTTCAGGCAAGGTTCTCCTGTAGGCAAGATCCCTGGTTTAAGGCAAGTCAGTACACTACACTGCCAGAGGAAGAACAATGTGATACTAAGCCCAGAAGCCAGAAAGACAACAGAGATATACAACAGTGTCAGACAGTAGATGTCCCCAAGTAGTGCCCCAAGGAATTTGTATCAGGTTTTAGAAAAGTAAATATTCTCCATGAGCTGCAGTTTGATACAAGTGGTCAAATAACCCCTTGTGCACCTCTGCTTACATATATTATCTATGCATGTACAGAAAAGTACAGATACCTGTATTTTCCTATAGCAGGCACAAAAAAAATGAAGCTAGACAACAAGTCTACCTTCATTTGGGTACTTAATGCACTTCAGAATTTTCAGAAGCTACTGCCCTTCATGATCACAACACATCTTTTCCACATGAAAATTATTTAAGTGGATAGTGAGAAGGCCACAAATTAGAACGTGAACATTAATTTAAGGAGAATCAGCATAAACTTAATTCTCCACAATTCTGTTTCACCATAGTAACAATTTGATTCTTCCCCACTATCCGAAACAAACAAGGCCACTTTCCTCTCCCTTAAGTCCTAATAAAGCCCTATCTTCAAGGCCTCTGTATGCTTTATTGACTTTTCTACCGAAAAAGCAAAGCTACACACATGCTACCTGAGCACATTAAAATTACTTACAGCCTCCTGCTCTGTTGTGAGATGCCCTAGGAGAAGCAGCTAAGGAAAAGATTTTAGAAATAACAATAGCAATTTATTTTCTTAACTGTCAAGTACAGCATTCCAAAGTATTTTCAGTAAAGGTTTGCTTGGGGGCACAGAGGCATTATTTAATTTTCACTAAACACAGATTTAGAGGACTTACACTTTTTTTTGCTGTGCTGGTGGTGTTTGTGATGACCTTCCTCGTCTTTTCTGTGGCGTAGACTGTGCTGATTCAACTGTACTAGTTTCAGATGGTTCTGCTCTGTTTTGAGGAAGACCCAAATTGCAAAGCATCAAATTATAACTAATGTCCAAAGATAAAAAAACACACAGCTTACAAGAAGATGGACTTACCTCTGCTGCGTTCTTTTTGATGTCCTGTTTTGCCTGCCTTTTGGTTTTTGTTCAATATTTTCAGTTTGTCTTTCTTCCTCCTCCTCCTCCTCTTCCACTGCAGCTGCTGGCGGTTGTTTTTTTTTGCTCCTTTTTGATGACTTTGCCACTGGTTCTTCCTTTGGTGCTGCCCCATTATTTGTTCTGGTAGGGCGTCCTCTTCTCCCTTTCTTTGGTGGACTGTTCTGCTCATCCTCACTTTCTATCACATCTTCTTTTAGCCTTTTTTCCTCTTGCCATTGTGTTTCATCAGCTTCTGATACAACCGCAGGTCTCTTCCTTCCCCGTTGACTACCTCTAAGCTTCTGCTCTTGACCCACTTTATTCAGATCATCTATGCTTAGCTTTTCTTCTGAGTCTGTGATAGTAGCTTTCTTCCTTCCTCTAGGCTTCTCCATCTCCGACTGAAAAGGCAAGATTGCACCATTAAATTAAAAAATTAAACTGCCATATTAAACCGTCACATGTAGAAGCTTCCTCCAACAAGACAGTCTTCAAAGTACACAAGTTGTCTCAGTTTGTTTACCATATCCATTTCAAAAACATTTGCAAAAATATAAACACACACCTACATATAAAATACCAGACAATGGGGAAAGATTATTTGAAAGGTGATTAGTTAAAACCCTGAAGAGTGTAAGGCCTTCCTCATTTCTATCCTCTGCTGTGTCCAACACAGTAGCGACAGAACATCCATAACTGCATTTCTATCTATAGGAAAACAAAAAGACAGAGAAGATGGGAATTGCCAACTTGTGCCTTCAGCTCTTGTTGTGAGCTGCAGGGTGCTTATGCCTGGCTCCTGTGCTGGCACTGGCAAGGCACTAATACAGAAGACAGTGGGCAACCTGACTTTACAACCATAGAAGGAAGCACAGGAATTAGTGGTAGCTGCCAAGTCACTATTGTCAGAGCTGTACCAACATTTGCTCTGAGCAGCAAAATAACCCTTAAACACTCAAGCCTTAAAACAAGCAGTTTGGGTCAGAAGGGACCTCTGAAGATCATCTCATTCCAACCATCCTGCCATGGGAAGGGACACCTTTCACTAGACCAGGTTATTCAAAGCCCCATCCAACCTGGCCCTGAACATCTCCAATGACAGGGCATCCACAACTCATCTGGGCAACTGTTCCAGTGTCCCACCACCCTCACTGTAACCAATCCCTTTCTTATGTCCAATCTAAACCTCACCTCTTTCGGTTTAAGACTGCCCCCCCCCGTCTCATTACTACAGGAAAAGTCAAAAGTCTCTCTCCATCTTTTTCACATGCCCCTGTCGTATTGGAAGGCCACAATAAGGTTTTCCCAGAGCTTTCTCTGCTTCAAGCTGAACAATCCCAAGTATCCCAGCCTTTCCTCTTAGCAGATGTGTTCCAGCCCTCTGATCATTCTTGTGGCATTTCTCTGGGTCTGCTCTAACAGCTCCATGTCTGTCTTCTAATGGAGACCCAGAGCTGGACACAGCACTCCAGATGAGTGTCCCAAGAGACATCAAGAATCCCCTCCTTGTTCCCACTGGCCAATCTCCTTTTGATCAGCCCAGGACACAGTTGGCTTTTTGGGCTGTGAGCACACGTGGCTGGCTCATGTCTCATTTCTCACACATGAGTGACCCTGAGAGTCCTTCTCTGCAGGGCTGCTCTCAATCCCTTCATCCCTCAGTATGGATACTGAGGATTGCCTGGAGCCAGGTGCAGGACGTCGTACTTGGAGCTCTTGAACCTCCTGATGTTCTCCTGGGCCCAATCCTCAAGCCTGTCAAGGTTCCACTGGATGGCAGCCCTTTCCTCTAACTTATCAATAAAGGTAGAACCACTTCTGAAACATAAGGTTTGAAAACATTCATAGAAACTACTCCTTTTTCTCTCCATGCTCTAGTTTTCTAAAGAGCACAGTAAAGAGCCATAAACAGTGCAAAGATTTCAATAATCAGCTACTAGGGCAATATTGCAACCAACCCACAGAAAAATAAAAGCAAAAAATATTACCCATCCACCATTTCATGGGTGACTCTTTCATTTCACAAAATGAAATTATCCAAAAGTCCAAATATTTACACTATTTCTGTTTCATACCAATGTTTGTTTCATAGTAACACTACTGTATTTCAATGCATTTATTAGTATTTGCCACATTGAAATTTCATCTACATAATCAGACATACATAATTTAAAACCTAAATGAAGATTTTTTTTCCTGTACATCTGCCTTGTGACATAAGATACAGGTCATCTTACATATTCATTCATGTCTCCATTTTAACCAAAAACCTTTTTCAAGAAAAGCAAAAGAAAATCTAGGAAGAATATGAGGGTAAAAAGGAAAAGAAATTGAAGGACAAAAAATTACCCTAGAAGAAAATAAGAAAAATGTTTGAACAATGATGACATCTCCCATCAGTTCATTTCTTCAGTGACATTCTCATTATTCCCCACTTTCTTTGCATTTGCAGATGCACATCTGTCACTGCAACTCCTTTTAGCCAGGAAGTAACTGCTGCCAATTTTCAAAGTTTCTCCCTGGGGCTAAACAGTGTCCCACAGCATTAGAACTAAGGTATTAATCTGTTAATAATGTAAGGTGTTAATCTAGACAAATATCCTGAAGAGCAAAACCTTTAGAACATGGACCTTCTGCTACCCAATGAATATCCTGCTTCTCAGGTAATGCTCACTGTAATCTGCTCCCCATTGCCAAAAAACCAAAAATGAGTTCTGAATCCATGATCTTTAGCAACTTGCTTATAGATTCAAAGTGGAATGATGCTCTCAAAAGTACTCAAGACACTGATCCATATTTGCTGTATCACTGAGCTTTCTCGGTAGTTACCATTTCAAACTAATGCTTCTAAACATGAATTGCATGCCAGGAGCTGTCTGGACTCTCAGACTTTAGGGTTTACAGAAGTGTTTTCGGGTTTTTTTTGACAAGAGATTCCAGATTTTTCTTATTTAGTTATAAACTGGTAAACTGGTTTGCTTTTCCCATAGTATAAGATAGTTATTTATATTTCAATACAAGCAAAAGTTCAGGAATTTTTATTAAACGGTAGCTTATGTCCCAAGCAACCAAGAAAAATGTACCAGAATGACATAATGAGAGAAAAGAGAAATGTCAGAGACAGTAAAAAGAAATAAAGCAGCAGTGACATCAGATAAAGGACATCTTTAATACAGCCTAGAAAATCCAATTCTAGCAAATCTGATCTTATTACTTTCTCATGCATATCCCAAATACTACAAAATTTACAGACTGTCAACTGCTATTAAGACACAAATAAGTGAAACTTACTAGTGGTAAGGGAAATTCTTATTATTTTATTTGACCTGCTTTTAGAAATACAATACAATTATAATTTTCTTCCGTGGTTTATTTTTCTGTATTCTGATACAGGTATAAATACTGCTTAAGGTAATACTTAGCCTGCTTAAAACTTCTTTTACATATTAAAATACTACATCTGAGTGAGATGCTTTACATCCTCATTAGGAACCTTTCTTATTAGTGCAATACATCTATATCTATATCTATCTCCATTGCTAAGAATCAGGTAAGGATACTACCACTCTCCAAAGCCTCTGGGACATGATTTCGTGGTGGACTTCACTCTTCTGAGTTAACAGCTGGACTTGATGACCTTTAAAGGTCTTTTGCAACCTATATGATTCTATGAGAAACAGAACCTTTTTTTTATTGTATTTTCATATCCAACTCTAAACACATTTTCCAGTAGTTTAAAATATCAGCTCAGTTTCATGTTTCAATATATTTTTAAATTATCTCAAATATCATCACATTATTTTTTAACAGCTCACCCTTACAAGATCAGAGTCGTCCCTTTTGTCAGTTTTCTTTCCTGGTAAGGGTGAAGTCAATGTGAATTCTTCATTTTCACTGTGGTCCATTTCACTACTGTCAAGCCTAGGATGAATAAACATGTATTTCCCTCATTATTATAATACATTCGGGCAATCCTTAAAAAAATACTAAGGACAAAAATTTTCATTTAAAAAATCGATTAATAAACCAAGAACAATTTGGCAGAAGGAACCTTTCCATGTGGGTACTATAGATATCAAGTATCATAAGCCACATCACCTAAGTCTCAAGACAAATGTTTGGATCAAAACCACATTCAATTTTCTTTTTTCACTGGGAAAGATAAACAGCCTTTTTAAACAGAAGAGTGTGAGTTGCAAGAGATCTGTGTGTGCATACAATTGCCTACACTTTCCTATAGCCATCAAAGACTACCACAGACAGACCGGCCAAAGAACACACATCTTCCTATGGTGAGGTTTAGGCAATTAAAACAGCAATTCAAATTTCCCTCTGCTTTTTGAAGCAGCAATTACATTTTTATTTCAGTTTCTACAAATGTAAGCGTGGACAATAATGCCTCCTGCATATGTAAAACACTGAGATCCACAGATAAAAAGTAATGCACAAAAGCCAATGCACAAGTCATTTCACTTCATTTGCAGAAGGAAGATTTTTAAATACCAGTGCACATTTTTCAATGAAAATAAATATGCCATGTGTGGAAATGAAAAGAGGTATTCAAACACACAAACTCAACTCCCTGGCCTAGGCATTGCATAGTGAGTGAAAGATGTTCTCTCACTCCTACAGGTGTACAATCTGTATTAACTGGGATGTATTGGGACGCTTAGGTTTTATACATTCTCTCAAAAGATGCAAATCTGCCTACATATTCAGACAGACTCAATTGGAAATACTGTGCACCCTGAATCCTTCCCATCTCTTCTCTTTGTCTTTGGCATCTCCACCCAAAACACTAATCCCTTAAACTTAATTGAACTGGAGAGATCGTGAAGATGACAGAACACGTCAGGCTGTGAGTGCAGCATTTTTTAAAATTTGATCTCAGATTCATTTTGCTGGATACAGAGAAGAATTTGGAGTCCTAGAACCTGTCATTAGTCAGTAGTACAGTGCAGCATGTGAACCTGCATGACTTGTATGAAATAAGCCTTTCTGCAGACTTTCCAGTGGAGAAATAGTTATTGTAAAACACTGCACTACATTTAAAATTATTATTATATATTGAATCGTCACAGAAGTACCAAATGAGAAGTCTTAAATTCAAACATAACATTTCCTAAGTCTTGAAAGAATGTGAAACAGTAGAAAGAATACAAATAGTGGAGGCTATACAATCTCTCATTGTCCATAAAAAAAAAAAAAAAACTAGTGACAATGACTTTCAGTTAAAAGAAAAAAATGAATTTAAGATACATAAACTGATGAATAACCCACAGCACTGATAAAATAAGCTACAATTTTAAAGATAGATAACTAGAAGATGACTTATGTAGCATTACAGTGCACTCACCTCTCCATCACAAAACTAACCTAAAATCCAAAAATATTTGTCTGCAAAGCCCAACAAACTGCAGGACTTGAGGAGGAAGTCATGCAGGACCACTACAATGGTCTACCAGTTCTCCCTGGGTGGGATGTGTTTGTAGCATTACAGCCAGGTTCCCTGCAGCTGTGTGTACACACACACCACCACACACACACCTGTGCACATATATACGTGTGGGGGGATACAGCTATCCACCTAAAACACACCTCAAAAAACCCCAACCCTGCCCTCAAAAAAATTAAAACATATGAAGCTTTCCTTTTCTCCTTCAGCCAATTCTGGATGTGATTTGATTCTGGGGTTTGGGGGGGTTTTTTGGGTTTTTTTGTTCTTGTTTGTTTTTTTTGGTGGGTTTTTGTTTGGTTGGGTTTTGTTGTTTTTGGTTTTTTTAAGAAAATTTATTTCTGGAGTTAGAAAGCCATATTCATGGTTTCAGTTATACCAATGTGGTACTGTAACTTTACTTCAATGTAAGATAAAAGAATTCTGTCTTTTACTTAGAAAACATTATAGAAGTATTCAAAGTTTCCATTACAAATATTTGAAATATCAAAGATCCTTTGTTGTCTACCAACCTCCCTTTGATCCTTCCCGGAGAGCTTGGATTTGAACTGCTGCTGGCATTGCTTACAGTTTCCATTCGTGAAGATTTGGATTGAGACTGCTTGCCTGCTGACGAAAGAGGCTTATTAACTGCTCCAAGAACATTGGCTGCTTTGGGCTGAAACCAAAAATATATTTCCTTTATTTTAAGCTACACGTTCAGATATTGTTAACATGTACTATGCTTAAAATAGTCACAGATTTCACTTTCTGCAATCATTATGTTAATTATAACACAAAGTGACAAACATTTTCATATGAAGGCTACAACAGACATGAGAGGGAAGCTGAGGGAGCTGCAATCAAATAACTAGCTGCCACCAAAGCTGGTATTCTTCTCTCTAGCCTTAGATTCTGTCCTCTTCTCAGTGGTAGTGCTGTGTGCTCACTGGACCATGCAGTCAGGCACTGCATCACTCTGTGTGCCATTTGCTTTCTGCTGATTTATCTACCTGAACCAGCTCCCCATCCTTGTCAGAAAAGCACCTGGCCCAGCAAAGCAGAAATAGCAGTGCAAGATCCCTTTCAGCAAAGGGTCATTACTGGCAACCACGTTAGTTTCAACTGGGAATAAATGAGAATCTCAAAAGCAAAATACTGTGGAGAAAATTCTGATACTTCTTGCACAGATTTTAAAATGTTAGGCTTTTATTAAGTGCCACAATTTCCAGACACTGGTGAGCTTCAGGTTATTAATTAAACTGGATTATCTTTCAGACCTGCCAAACGCCTCCAGCTCATACTGACTTTTGAGAGAGCTTAAAGAGCTCAATAATTCCTAAAGAGAATGCCAAACACCCATGTACAAAAATTTTGAGTTAAAGACCATTCCCTCCATCTCTCATTATCATCTTCTCCTTCAATATTAGATTCTAACTATGTCTGCAGTTAGTGACAGCTACAAAAAGTTCAACATGCATATCATATCAGCCTTGGGTGTTTCTTTTTTCAGAGCTACAGACCATGGAAGTTCTGGTTATACTTTCATAGCCAGAGGGAATTTTATACTTAGGAAGATTCATTCTGCACTGAGCACAAAAAAAAAAAATAGCATATGCTTTCCAAAAATAAACCTTGAAGAACTAAATCCAGCTTAACAATTTACTTCTATTAACTTAGAACAAAATGTTCATCAGTATATGCTGAAAGAGCTCAAAAGCATAGAGATTTTCAAATTCACACTGAACTGGACTTCCTGCTGAGGAGGGACTAAGAGGGCCTGCACAAAGAGCTCCTCCCTTCCACAGAATCTACACTCAAAGCCTTCCTGCCCTCAGTGCTATCTGCTTATATCCACTCCACCAACATTCACCCAAGCCAGCCTTCCACTCACAAAAATAAGACTCCCCAGACCAACTTTCATTTCATGCTCCTCACGTGCTAGTGAAGAAACTGAGAATTTTTTTGGTCAAATACACCTCTCCTGTTTGTTACAAAGTGTCAAAACAACACAAGAAGAGCTAGAGTACTCAGCGCTAGAAATTTAAAATAATATAAAAGTTAACTTAGGATTCAAAAGAATTTAAATGATGATCTATTCCAATCCATAGATGTTGACTTTCAATTTCTCAAAGAGAAATCTGCTTCTTTTCCTAGCTTGCAGTCCTTCTTTATTATTAAGTTACTATCTGACAGCTAATGCTTCATTAGCAAAGTTGAAGGTAATGAAGATTTCTTTCTTTCACAAGGTAACAAATTAATGTTCTTTGTCATCTAGAACAGGATGCATCAATCCAGACGAAAACCACAGTTTGTCACTTCCTTTACCAGATATTAATTTTATCCTATAGAGTACCGGGGTTTAGTTTTAGTGAAGAAAGAACACTGCCATTCAATAGAATGCATATTCTGAAGGAACAAATTAACAAAACTATAGAACAGTCAGTTATCTTGTAAGGTACTGTAAAATGATATTCACCTTTGCCAAAGATTAATGATGTGATTTTTAAAATTATTTCTGTTAAGAGTTTTCCATAGCTGCCACTTTGTATACAACATTGTAGTCTTCTGTAGTCTAAAAAGGTTAACCATTTTGTCAACTTGACAAATATTATGGGTTATATTGGGGTGGTTTTGGAGCCTCTCCTTCTAAAGCCAACAGGCTTTGCCTATTGTGGCCACCACCTAGTATAGACAGCAGCAGTTTTCCTTTTACCCATCTCTTTCTCTATACCTAGAAACAACTGGTTCTCTTAAACATAGTGATTAATTAATTACATGCTAGTGTTCTTCAAAACAAAACCAAAAAAACCCACAAAGAAAGTGAACAAAACTGTCACTCCAAAAACACCAGAACACAAACTGAGCACCAAACCTCAACCCCCCATACCATACCTACCTTTCCAGGGGTGAAAAAAGACTTCATTTCCGGAGGAAGATAATTTTTGGTGTTACTGAAATTCTGTAAAAAAAAGGGGTGGGGGCAATTACAGCAATAATCAGCAAACAAGAGATAAACATTCTGGAGCTTGTACTGAAAGACTTCATTTACATCATTTATGCTTTTGATTTTTTTAAACTACAACAGTAATATGGGAGTGGGGGGAAGAGAAATTTGTGTGCACATATACATAATATATTTATGAAAACATATACATACATTTTCAACTACAATGTAAGAGGGAGAAGTCTGAAGTTACAAGAAATATTTAAGAAAAACAACTGTGAATTACAACTAGCAAATATTTAAACAGACTTATCTCAAGAAAAATTAAATGCCAAAGTATACCTTGTCAGGTTGAGTAAAATATCTGGCTGGAAGTACAGGGTCTTTAGGGGATTCCAAACTGTATGTTGTACTCTTTGACATAATGATATTCATTGCTACATCACAGACTGTATATAGTTTCTGTAAATAATAAAATTTAAAAACCAGTTCATTGAAAATCTTGAAAAAAGACAGTGTATCTTTCATGCACAGGACCACAAAAAATCACAGTTCAAAAGCAATCATATTAAATATTTAACGCTAGCTTGCATCCTAAACAGTGTCTCTCAGGATACCGAAATACAGACGGTAAAAGCAAAAGCATTGTGAGTGTAACAGTTGAAGACTGATGACTTTCATGGTCTTCCTGCACTTAAGAGTAATGCTTGCCATAGTTTCTAAGACAAAATTAATCAAATGAGCACACACATCTCACCCACCCACTCCCCAGAACACATTTCTGTGGGAAAAGCAGAAAAGTGACAAATCTGGACATGATGTGATGCTAAAACACACACACACACAAAAAAAGGTTTGATACATGCACTACACAATACCAGAGATTTCTAATGTATTTTTCTTTCTCTATTGAATTTACTCTTGCACTTTAGAAATGAAATACTAAAAAGCACTTTAGCGGATGATTTAAATAGCAAATTTTATAGTTTGTATCTATTTAAAGTGTTTTAGTAATCTTACTGAGACAGAAACAGAATAACCGAAAACTATTATGACTCCCTTGCAAATGTGCAAGAATTACTGAACCACAGGAAAATAACTGCTATCTAAACTAAAATAAATATAATAATTACAGTAAATATCTTTTCATATGTACAATTCTATTGAAAGACATTTTCAAGGTAGTGTATAAACAAAAAGCAAGTCCTTCACATTAGCAGGCTAGAATTAAATGCATTTTTCAATCAAAAATTATCACCCACTTCATTCATTTTTTGATCATCTGGTCCTTGAGCATCCTTGGTCTGTTTGATATTTTCTACCATTTTTCTGATAAAGGCATGACTGTTGTTTTCATTTTTAGCCATTAATATTTCCAGTATGAACCACAGGCACCTAGAGGAGAAATACAGTATCCCACATGAATGAAAGTACAAAAGAAATTCCTTTAAAAAGCACATCTGAGAACATGATTAAGTCCAGCTTTTACCAGTATTACGAATTTGAACTAGTCTAACTCTGAGAAAACAGTTCTTTTGGAAAAATGAAATGAAGATGAGCAGAAGGTGAAAGGTTCCTCTATAAAATATCACAGAGCACTAAAAAAGCACCTATACTATTTCTCTCAATATTTTACAGAAGTTACTGGCATCATTATGCACAATGGACTGTGTAACAGAGTACAGCAATTAATTAAAATTCCACTTAGAATAAAGTTAGAAATAACGCCATTAAAAGTGGTCTTACTCTTTAATGTCCTTGAGTTGTTCAATGTCCTGGACTTTGACATAATCTGGGTCATGAGCTAGAAGATGGATAGTATAAGGAACAACATACTCTGGTAGAAGTGACAACAGTTTCTCTGAAAAGCAGAAGAAAGATGCATAAAAAACCTGCATACCAAGAAGTATGCTTTTCTACCAAGGAGGAGAGGGCAAATCTTGAGGTCAGCATGCATTAAGGTATAAACACATGTGGGCCTATCATTTCTCTATGATGTTGCATTTCATGGCTGCTGTGCACATGTTTCATGCATGCAACAATTAAGATTTTAAATATCTCTCACTCAGGGCTGTTTGTTTTCTAGCTACCTTGAGATACAGCTCCAGTTACCTCTTACTCCCAATCCTTTCCTCAGTTCAAAGTTCTGAAGGACTTTGAAAAGCAGACCCTGAGGATGGATCACAAAATCCATGTTGACTGCAAGAAATGAGACCAGCACAACTACAGGCTAAGTCACTAGTATTTATTTGGACATTGCAGCGTGCAGCCTTGCTGCCAAGAGAACAAAGGCTTTCTGCAGAGACTTCACAGTCAAATTGCCACAAAATCTGTTTCCAGAGGAGTGCGAGGTCACATGAAAGCTGTAACAAAGTAGTAGTGCACTGAGTTTGAAAGGCTCGATCCCACCTAAACAGAGAGCATCACAACTCTACTGTGACATTCAAATAATTTAAAATATTTTCTAGCATTCTGAGACTTTTGGGATCCTAAGCTGGACTGCAAGAAAGTCTTTCCTTCATCAGGACATTCCAAAGGCAAATCTCCCTTGGGGAAAAAGGAAAGGTTGTTGCCAATGGCCTTCTCAGAGTTATGATCACAAAATACACTTTCTGTAGGGTAACAAAGTCCCTGACCCAACCAACACCATGCAGCATGAACTGCAGCACCCCAGAGATCACCTCCCAAGGGGCATGGACAACAGATGGACAAGTTGTACACCAAATGTAAAATAACATTTTTCAGCAAACATCCACACTGCTGACTTTAGCTTGACGCCTGAGTGAAGCGGGAGGACACACAGCACACCTAAGTTACTAAACCTGCACCCTGTGCATCAGGCAAGACAATGGTCAGAAGAATGCATCCTGGTTCCATGTATATTCCTGTGGCACAAGCATCTGATCTTTAGTGCTTGTGGCAAATGCAGTATCGTAGTATTGGCATAGCTTGAATATACATGTGAAGGGAAAAGGGAAATTCCCAGCTCCACTTTTGAAAAGTCATATTTTGTGATAGTAAGTGCATGACCAAGTCTGGAAAATCATCTTTCAGTAAACTTTTACCTATACAATATTCAGTTATGAATAAGTCCAAACATCATTATATAGACTAATATGATTTGAAAACTATTTAAAAATACATAAAAAGACTAACAGCTTTACCTCCAATATATGCATTCATATGAGTAATTTGCTTGGCATATGAGCATGTG
Organism: Emberiza elegans; assembly: GCA_024865655.1. Lineage (NCBI taxonomy): Eukaryota > Metazoa > Chordata > Aves > Passeriformes > Fringillidae > Emberiza > Emberiza elegans. Next base: position 18,458,767 of record JALJVW010003023.1, on the reverse strand, counting down.
CTTGAGAAATAATGTATGCATCAAACAAAATATGCCATTATTGCAGATTTTACAAAACTAACAAAGTAATTGCCATGCATACATCAAGTCTTAACCTATACGTTCTTAGAGATCTGTATAAATAGGGGTAATGCACAGTCTACATAAAATATATATAATTTATAAAATCACCCAATGTATAGTGATTTTCAAGCCATACTTATGTAACTGAAATCCAGTATACTCTGCAAAGCAGTTTTTAGTGTTTCAATTGACACTGCACTATTAACTTTAAAAACATCCTTTTTCTTTTCAAGCACTGTCCTGCATTTTAGCCAGCAGCTGTTCACATTACTAAACAAAAAAAAAAAAAAAAAATACCAGGAAAGGAAAAGAATATAATTAAAACTTCAGAACACTAGCAAAATTGGCTTGTCTTAGATATGCCCCAGACAAACCAAACCACTATTATTTGTACTAATTAGCAACTTCAATAGAATGTTAATCAAGAGCTCATAAACTCAGTTTTCCAGTAACTTCCCGCCTTGGACCATTTCTCATATAACTATAACAATAATTGCAAATGGGTCTGGAAAATAAAATGAACTAGTTCCAGACAAAACAGGGAAAGAAAAATTATTGATACATACTATATTTAACCCTGTCATGACAAAAATCAGTAGGGAAAAAAAAATAGAACTTTTATCTCTAATGAAAGAATACCCTACCTGAAAGGTAGGGAGGCTTTTCTATCAGCACATAAAACTACAATGTGCCAAAACCCTTCACAAGAGTCCTTTATGAGCTTTTAGGAAGAACACTTGTTAAAAAAAATTAATCTTTACTCTTGTAATTTTTCTGCTTACTGTCTTTCAAGTAAAAGCCCATCATGAGAACACAAAAATTCCTATGCAAGACATGTCTCTACCCAGATGAAACTAGTAAAAGATACACAAGCAAAATAAGTCTCTTCTTGAGTGGCTTCCACCCTGAATAGAATTTAGAGAATTTAAGAGGGCTGAGAATAATTCCTGCCAGCCTATAAAGGGCCAGTGTGGAAGAAAGAGGTGTTTTACTGTTGGGTACCAGTCCTTAGAAAGTTTTCCTCAGGCAGGGTAAAAAGAAATTTACCACATTTTCAACAAAAGCTGAAATCCCCCCAAAATATCCAGCAGATATCCTCCTCACCTGTATGAAGTTTTCGAGACAAAACATATCACAAAATCATACATTTATAGATTCAGGCAAATAGGTGGAATAAACAAAGATGCAGATTTCCAAAGGAGATACTGCCATCATTACCACCCCGAGTTACTGCATGGTCAGCACAGAGAGTGGCAGAGGGAGACACACATTTAAATATTGTGTTATTTCCAGAAATTAGCTTTGACTGAACTGCTGTAATATGGATATTTTATGATACAAACAGTTCAAGACATTCTATTTGCTGAAAGCTCAGACTGGTAAATCTGAATGTCACAAAGTTAAGATTGTAATCCTCAAAAAATCCTGCAATCTATATTTAATCCAGACTCCCCATGCATTATAGCATATGTCAAATCAAAGGCATCATGCAATTATTTCAGCAAGAAAATAATTTATCAGGTGCATTTTGAGGTCCTACTGGATAAAGAAAAGCACACACACCTAGGTTCCTCTTAGTTTCTTCTACAGATTTTTGACAGTAACTTTGCAGCATCTATTTCAAACACTGGTAATTCTTATGCTTTCTGTCTACACAATTAAAAAGAGATTTCAACTTTCAAGAGTAATAGTCTTAAAATTACTTAGAGATGTTTGTTCAATTTATTTTTTCTTTTTTACATGTTACTGAGTGGGAGAAAAGTACCACTTTTTTCTTTAACTCTAATTAATGATACATTTAGGATTTGTCTGTAAACTTGTCCACTGATCAGAGTCTAAGAGGACTGAGAAAGACTGACTGACATAACTAATATAATGTGATTCATAAACACAGAAGGAAGTCAGTTATCTAACAGCATCTCTGAGATCAGATCCACAAAACAGGTCTGGTTTAGGCTAAAAGGATGAAAAAATCCCCTTAATTTCACAAAAGTCAAATCATCAGTAATCTTTCAAATAAATAAAACTTTCAAAACCTCTCATTCAAAAATGCTATAGCTCTTCATAAAGGCCTACTTTTTCCTATGACCCTGTACCAGCATTGCAATACTGTATGTCTGTAACTTTAAGTCAAAAGGACTGACTTAATGAAAGAAAAATAGCTGACATGAGTCCATAACAACTTCCAAAGCATTCTCACGATCAACCACTGGCACTGAGAAGAAAGAATTGCATCATCTCATCCTGAAGTGCCAACAAATATAGCCCTTTGCAGGAATAACACAAGATCCTACTCAATACAGCAGTGCAAGGACAGTCTATTTAGTACAGCATTTATGTACTAAAGTTACTTATTAGTAATTGCTGAAGTAAAATTAATCATTGTCACTTCACTTAGAACATTATTAACATTATTACATTCAAATAGTACACATAATTGCCTTGGAAAATTACTTCACTTCCAATATATTCAGGCATAAGCATTTGCACAGTTTTTAACAGAACTCAAAGACCTCAGCAGTGCCTGTTAAAAAAAAAAAAAAAAAAAAACAAAATAAAATCTGGACAAAAGAAGACTTGAAAATTTTCAGTTTTCATTAGATACCTCCAAATCAAATTTACAGTGGTTCTGTATTTTAAAACAGACAACTATCAATGTTTTCAGTCAACTCACATTTATATTTGAACTACACCACTTGTAGCAAAAAAGTGACTTCTATTCTCTTACCACTAACTGCTGCATGTTGCTTCAGATATTCCCTTCTGACATTTATGTTCTTCACAAGGCACTGCCTAGCATGAGCTCTTCTCTCTTTCACAGGATCTTTTGCACACAGTGCACAAATAGCCATATATTCTAGTGGCAGCCGTAGTCTAGAAAGGCCTTTGTGAAGTTTCTGAGCAAATATTTGTCTCACTTGGTAACATTCATCCTATTAAAAAAAAAAAAAAAGCAAAACCAAAAAAGATAACTGTAAACTTTTTTTAAAGCAATATAAATTGTAAAATAAAGCATGGAAGCTCAAGTAAATATGCTAAAACCAATTAGACCTTGAAGCCACTGAAACACAGGAATTGCAAGAATTTTTTTTTAATGCCAAGTCAGAGCAATTTAATTGAATTAATCAGCTGAAGCTTGCTTTAAGCTCAGAAGAAGAGCTAAGGTTCAAAACTTGTGCAGGAAGGTATCACACTCAGGACTCAAGGCCTAATATTGCATAGTAGTAAGGCACGGGGTTACTGAAATTGTTCACAGTTGGGTCACTTGCTTTGTAAAGCCCATGTCAAAGATCTGCACAAAAACATTCTCCACCAGTAACCACCACCATGTCAATTTTGCTGCTATGATTTCACACATTTTCATCAAGACCTTAATATTAAAAACTGAATAAAATTCAACAGAATTACCACATAAGGTGAAACACCAAAGAGACTACCAAACATTTCCATTATACTGTGGAAACCTATGCGCTACAATTGACCATGGAAGAGAAATATTTGTGTTTGACAGCTGCCAAACAACACGAAGTAAAACAATATGAAGGCAGCAAATGTAGTTCTACAGCTTATTAAGCAATGTGTTCCCAGAAAAGGCATGAAGTTTAAATTTTTTTGTATGAAAATAACCTACATATACCATTTAAGACATGACAAACCATTTCCCAACACAGGATGAGGAAGCTTAACAGAAACATGTGTAGAAAAGACTTTGAAGAAAACACACAGAAAAAGCTTAAGGTAAACAAGGTCACCAAAATAGCTTGGCACATTTAACCTGCCAAAAAAAGGTCAAGAGGAAAGATTTATCTCTAAATACAGAGAAAAAATGTTAACAGGAGTAAGCAGCTATTTTAGTCAAATGGCAGCTTTGAAGTCAGAAAGGATTGAAGAGGGTTTCCAGTTATCAGTCAACTGGAAGTGCAGGGCCAAAACCTAACCACTGGAAACACTGGCTCTGCAAAATTTGCAAATGGCATCTAAAGAGATCATATATTAAATAAAACAATGTTCCCTCCACCAAAAATGAAACTGAGAAGAAACTTTTTTCAATCAAGCCCCATTTTCTCCTTTCTGTGCTTCAAGCAATATTCCCCCTCTGTGGACTGAAGCCCTGAAACACCTGCTGCAGGCAAAGTTGAAGTAACCCAGGCCGACAAACCCAAACCATGAGATCCTGCTCATCATCCCTTGTCTCCTTACACCCCCACAGGAGGCTAAGATATCCAACCCCAGGAGGCTAAAATAGAACCCTCCTTTCCCTCCCCAGTATCACCTAAGTCTAAAGCCTTTAGGAAGCTCAGAAGAGACAGATGCCTAGTTGCTGTTCCAGCAAGGAAACATCTTTGTCTCTGAGGACAAGGGAGGTACTGGTTGCTAGTGATGGTATTGTGCTGCCATTTGGAATTACTACAATTCCTTTACCTTTTAATATTGGGAATAACCTTAAATTTCACTCAGTTCTTACACTAAGAAGGAGACAAAACTTAACCAAGGTATGCTATTTTTAACAGTATACACAAACTCCATAAATTAATCCAATTTTATATATCTACACCTCTGAATTCAATGAAAATTCATCAGAAGTTCACCATTTAAAAGCATTAAAAAATACATATTTGCAAAACATCATGTACCACTCAGATACAGCTGATTCCTCAATTACACCACCTTGAGTTAACAAAGAAAATTGAAAAAGATTTGGGATTGTTTTAAACAAATGAAACTTATGCAATCCACAAGACTTATTCTAAACACAAAAACTGTATTTTCAACAGCAAAGCTTATCAGACCTTAAATCTGATCTTAAACCTTTTTAAACACTGAAGTACTATTGTCAGTTACTTTTCACTGTCTCTCAATATGAAGCTCTGTTGACATCAAAATTTGTTCTGGAGATCACAGAATTCAGCTGCTGGTAATCTTATAAGATTGGCCAAACACATATGCAACTTATTTTACAATTATTAAAACCACATGCATTTCATCATAATAATGCCCCTGTTTACCAGTCCCACTTTCACACAGCAATTAGTGACAAAATTTAATTATGGGTTCTGCACTCCAGTCATGACACATTACAAAATGGCAGCATCAGACAGAAAAAAAAAAGTGCCAGCACAGAACCTCAGCAAAACCTGCGCAACCATCACAAGCCTTAAAAAGTAAGATTTTTCCTGTTGTTTAATCTGTTTTCTGATCTGCCCACTTAGAGAATCTTTGCTATGAAGTAAATAACACAAAACTAGAGTTGGCTTTGATGTCACCTGATTTGTGGCTAGACCTGAAAGTGTTAATAATAAAAAAACTTTCAGAGTATTCAGTATCTACCATCAAGAAATGGATTCTAATACTAACCACTCTAAGCATTAACATATATGTATGCATATCTGCACATGCCAAATCTCAAAAAAAAAAATAGTACCCCTTTTAAGTGAAAAAATCATTAAAGCTATTACAGCTACTCTGCATCTGAGCATCTCCACTGAGAAAGCGAGAAAGGAAATTGGAGAAGGCCTGAAAAACACCTAGAAAAGTTATTTGTAAGTATTCAAAATCCATTAAGAGCTGCAGTGAAAATGAAAGGCAGAATTCCTGACCTGACAGAGCTTACAACCTAAATTCTAGAAAACAATGTACAAAGTCACAAAAGGCAAAGAAATATCAATAAATGAAGAAGGAAAAGTGACATAAATGATACTACAAAGGAACAGATTCTCCTGGAAGCAATGACAAAGCATATGGATATACACAGGGAGGGGATTACAGACACCCAACATGGCTTTACAAAAGACAAACCATGCCTGACTGGTCTAACCTTTTACAATGAAGTGAATGTGCAAATGGATAAGGGATGAGCAATTGATGTCACCCACCTGGATTTCTATAAGGGCTTTGACACAGTTATACACAACATTGTTGTCTCTAAATTGGAGCAATATGGGTTTCAGAGATGGACTACTCAACTGATAAGAAACTGGCTGGATGGCCATGTCCAAAGGATTGCAGTCAAAAAAAAAATCAATGTCCAAATGGAGATCAGTAACAACTGGTGTGCTCAGGGGGGAATACTGGGACAGGGATTGTTCATCTTTGTTAATTACACAGATAGGAGGGTTGAGAACATCCCTCCGCAAGCCTGTGGATAACGCCAAGCCAAGTGGTGCAGTTGATACACTGGAGGGAAGGGCAGCCATCCAGAGGAACCTTATTAGACTTAAGGATGGGCCCAGGGGAACATCCGGAGGTTCAAGAGTCCCAAGTGCAAGGTCCTGCACCTGGTTCCAGGCAATTCTCAGTATCCCTACAGGCTGAGGGATGAAGGGATTGAGAGCAGGCCTGCTGAGGACTGGGGTCACTTGTGGATGAAAAACTGGAGATGACCTCACAGCCCAGAAAGCCAACCATGACCTGGGCTGCATCAGAAGGAGAGTGGCCAGCAGGGTCAGAAAGGGAACTCTCAACATCTATTCTGCTCTCATGGGACCCCCATCTGGAGTGCTGTGTCCTGCTCTGGAGCAACAGGTTTAAACTGGAAGAGGTGAGGTTTAGATTGGACATATGGAAAAGATTTTTTTTACTGTGAGGGTGGCAGGACACTGGAACAGGTTGCCCACAGAACTTGTGGACATCCCATCATTGAGGTGTTCAGGGCCAGGTTGGATGGGGGTTTGAGCAACCTGTTCTAGTGAAACGTGTCCCTGACCACAGCAAGGGAGCTTAATGGGATGAGCTTAATGGGATACATACCGCATATCTTAGTTTTCATATGGGTTCATTCCAGTCCAAAGTATGCTGTAATGCTACAGTAAAATGTGATACTAACTGGCTTATAACTGTTGAGAACCCTATTATGTCCTAATTTGAATTTTATCTCTCAAAATTCCCTTTTGAAAATTCAGGGAAGGTAAGCATTAAACACAAAAAAGGTGACAACACATCTGTTAGAATATCCACAAACAGTTAAGACTGTTATAGCCGGAAAATAAGTGATAGAAGTGAGAGATGGAGGAGGGCAAAGGGCCTGCACTTTAACAAACTGAAGAGTATCAAAATAATGAAGCAAAATTCTGATAGGAGCTACAAGGTTAACATTGCAATAAAGATTTGCCACAGGAGGGAAATGACTGAAGGAATGAACAGATTTTGGTCACTAGGTTCACAAGAAAACAGAACATGCAAACACTATATTGGCAAGGCTAGTCTGGCATGACATTATCCAGCTTGAGTATCCTTTCCAGAGCAGAGACAGAACCTATTTGTCATTACACCAAGTGCCTATTTTTGTCTCGACTAATTTTGTTCTGAACTGTAAAAATCTTTATAACTCATTTTGAGACAAGACAAGCATTTCTGTTCAGTTTTGGAATAGGAAAGCTGAAAAGTATCAGACTTTGCTTTGGGTGTAAAGACATTCAGTTATTACCACTGAATTCCTGCTGTAGTTTTGCTAGATTTCATCTGCTTAAGTAGTTCAAAGCTTTGTTCCATTTCTCTCATTTTTCATAGCATTTGAGAACTGACTAAGAGCTCCTTTTCATAGGAACAGAGAAGCTTAAAATTCACATAAACATAGTTAAAACAATATACAAGCCTAATAGAGACTGTTACTCTGGTAAAGGAATGATTTTTCTAGCCTAACAGTAACCAACTCCAAGCAACTTTAGAAACTAAAAAAGATACTCTGTTTGAAAGTAAACAATATCCACACAGGAGCCACACTCCACATTTTCTAACATTACATGCAAATTTAAACTCTTCTGACATTTAAAATGGTTTGCAGCTTTTAAAGCTTTAGCTGGATGCAGGAATTAAAATCTAAAATGGCATATCATTATTGCTGCAGACATCTTCTGAACAGGATTCCTTGCAGAGGATTTCTTGACTTCTGGAAAGCCAGGAGAATACCAGCAGCTACACAAATAACACCAACAGAAGTCCCTTCATGAGCACCTTACTCTTGGGGTATGAATCAATTTCTGTACAATTTGCTATGCCTACAACCCAAAAATAGAGAGGGTCCCTATATCTCTACTTACCATTTGAAAGTTATTTCCTTACTATGGGCTCACAGACAGAAGTTAAGGATGAAAATTCCAGCATCTGCTAAGGAATATATCCCTATTTCTTCTAATATTTGAAGGATGCTAATTATTTTTGCAGACCTCTGCATTCCAAATATATTCTACCCAAGTATTGAGAAACCAAGATGACTGTTTTCACCACAGTCCAATGTGGTTTACATCATCTCATTTTAACTTCTAGTAGTGTTATAATGCAGCTGGGGTATTACTTAAATACATACTGCATATCTTAGTTTATCAGTATTCTAACATTTGACTACTCTAAGTCAGTATTTCCCCAATGGACAGCCCAGTACTACAGATCTAATTTTCATCCACAATGAGTTTTCAGGATTATGAAACGGAGAAATAATTTCATGCCAAGGCTGAATATTTTGCACAAAACCAGATTTGCAGAAATATACATAACATACAGAACAAATAACTATATACTCATACATCTGCTGATAACCCACAACACCAACAAATTTCCTTACATTTATGGCTAGTGCACACAGCTGGTATTGTTCTAAGGTGATGATTTCGTGGTAACAAGGTTCTTGTGCCAACTTCACAATAGCATTCCCTGCAGCCAGCCTCAAGCGAGACATGTCAGGTTTACTGAAAAACAAGCACATGGATTGTGAAGGTTAATTAGTAAAAAAAATGATGTAATTATTTGACTTAGCTAAATCTAATAAGTTTGCATCACTGAAAAACAAGTACTTCAAAGCAAAGAAGTTTCTGTGAACTTAGCCATCCCTATGCTAGTAGAAGCAATTTCAAACCCAAAGTAATTTTCTGGCAGCACATTTTACAGCCCATTCACACTTACCATAACCTGGCCCAACCTGGCAATAAAAATTTTCCATCAAACTTCCTGAAAGTTCCACACAGGTGTGAAAAATTCTAGCTTTGCATTGAGTGAGGCCAGTCCATACTGGCCCTCAGAGACCACATCTAGCAGTAAGATACTTCTGTTCAGCTTGCTGGTCCCCCTTCAGCAGGACAGTCCTGCCAAAGAAGTAGACAGCCCATTTCTAGTCCCCAGAGCTGCCAAACTTTTCTAGTTCAAAATCCATGCTTCAGGCCAACATCAATTAAGATTAATTAGACACTGTAATACATGACTAAGTGAATTCTATTTTAAAACAATTTTAAGACAATAGCAAAATGTATTTTGAATGCAACCGCTGAAAATGTCGTATATCAGATGTGTGGCAAATTTTCTACAGCACAGAACTATGACATTCTAAACTCCAAAAGGTTTTCAATAATTTTTCTCTTGTTGAGTATTAGTTTAAGAAAAAATGCAGATGGTATTTCAAGAAAATCTCAATTCAACTTCCTATCTAATATCAGTACTTTCAGCAACTGCTAGCATCCTATGATACTGAAATAGTCTTATTTTATGCTTAGTATAGACTAAAATCAAAATCCTACTACAAAAACATGCAAGATTAAACCTAGCTGTTCTACCTAACCACAAATAGAAAATTTGTATAATCTTGGATTCTGCAGGACTGTTTATGACTTATAAAATTAAAAAGAAAGACTTGGAAAGGACAGTTGAGATACTATCAATAAAATTCAATTTAAAAAAAAATACAAGAGTGGTGAATTTAACCTACACATAACATCTTGAAGAAGTCAGTTGTTGATTTAAAAGCAAAAGTCATCAATCCTACTACTTCCAAGTGTGAAGGATGAACAAGAGAAGGGATTTGTTGTCCAAATGGGACCTTGCCTTCACCTGACACTCCAGGCTGAACAATGCTTTGAAGTAAAAAAAAACCAAAACATTCCCTTACAGTGTCACTGAAGGGTAGAGTTGTGTAGATTTCAAGAGGCATAAGGGCAGAGTCACTTTTAGGGCTTATTAGGGCAATAACACCAGGAAGATTACAACATGACTGATGGCCTCAACAGCATCAAAGGCTCCCGAGCCCTGCCACTTCCACCTAATTCAATTATGTTTAGCCAATTATTAAACACTGTTTAAAAGCCAAGTGCAAGCCATGAACACTGAAACTGACTCGCATAAAATGAATGACCTCATATCAAGTACAGTCTAAGAGGTTATGTTCTGTACTGAATGGACAGTTTTACTCTCTTCAAAGCCTACTCCAAGTCAGAAGGAGCAGTATCAGGTTCACACAGAAGGGACACAGTAAGCATTGCCAGAAAGAAGATATCCTTATTGCGCTCAATGGGTGAAGAACAAAGGTCAGGAAGTGTCAGCAAGTTCCATGCAGAACTAACAGTCCTGAAACATCATCTCCTCTGCTTCAGGTTTTGAGAGTAATCATTAATGTAGGCAGTATAGCTCACACAGAGACAATGGACTGGCCCTTCTACCAGTTTGGAGCTTTCTTGAAAAGCAACACTGAGAATCACAAAATAATTATTACATGTCCTGTCAGCAGGGCTCTTTCCTCATTAAGCAGAGGATGCACATTTTCCCTAGTCTTTCTTTTGTCACTTATTTACTTAGAGAAGCTCTTCTGGTTGCCTTTGTCACGTCTCACTAGATTTTATCCCAGCCGGGATTAGGCTTTCCTATCTGTATCTCAGATGGTGTTCCCCATATTCCTGACAGATTACCTACCTCTACTTCCTCCTTCTGTATACCTCATACCATAGAATAGTTGGGGCCAGAAGGGAGTGTTAAAGCTCATCTAGTCCAACCCCCTGCAATGAGCAGTACTTGGAGGCCTGTCCAACTTGACCTTGAATGTTTCTAGGGATGGGGCAGCTATTACCACCCTGAGCATTCTGTTTCAGTGTTTCATCACCCTCATCACAAAAAAAAAATTCTTCCTTCTATCTACAGACTCCCTTCAAGTACTGACAGGTCACAATAAGGTCTCCCCAGACCCTTCTCTTCTCCACACTGAACAACTCCAAATCGCTCAGCCTTTCCTCATACAAGTGCTCCAGCCCTCTGATTGTTTTTGAGACCCTTCTCTGAACATGCTCCAGCAGGTCCATGTGTTTCCTGTGCTGAGCGCCCCAGAGCTGGATGCAGTACTTTGTGTAGGGTCGCACCCGCAGAGTGAGCTAAAGAGGCAGAATCAAATCCCTTGACCTGCTAGCCACACTTCTTTTGATGCAGCCCAGGACACAGCTGGCTTTCTGGGATGTAAGCACACATTGTTGGCTCATGTCCACCCTTTCATCCACCAGTGTCCCCAAGTACTACTCTGCAGGGCTACTCTCAATCCCTCTTTTTGTGTTTGAATTTTGCCAGGAGCACCTTGCTCATACAGGTACAGTTTGCTTAAGTATCCATCTGCTTTTCTGCTGTGATCACTCTTGAGTACTGAGGGGGGATTTTTGAATACTAGGTAATTAGCTTTCTTAGGCCCCTCTTCCCTCCAGGCCTTATCCAATGGGATCCTACAAGCACATTCTTGTAGAGACCCAAGACTGTTCTCCTGAAGTCCAGTCCAATCTTGCCTTCTGGCTCCCTCCTTGCCCTCAGGATTTTGAATTTCACCATCTTAGGTGATCTTACGGTCATTATAGCCAAGGCTGCCTTCAACCTTCACATTCCCAGTAAGCCCCCCCTTTTTGGCATGTATGAGGCCCAACACAGTCTCTCCTCATCAGATCTTCTACCAGTTGTGTCAAAAAGTTGCCATCGATGCTGCCCTGGACTGTTATGCACTGCTGTGTTGTTCTTGCAGCAGATATCAGAGAGGCTGAATTTCCCCACGAGGGCCAAAGACTGCACAAATTAAGTTGTTTTCAGCTGTCTAAAGGCCTCATCCCCTTCTTCTTCCTGGTCAGGGGTCCCACAGCAGTCACTCACCATGATGTTACCCGAGCAATCTGCTCTTCAGTCTTAGTCCATAAGCTCTCCATTGGCTCAACATCCACCCCCAGGCAGAGCTCCAAGCTCTGGGGTTGAAGGGTTACCTCCACATCAACATCATATGTCACTGCAGCTTTCTCCCTACCCTGCAAGGATCCCTCCCTAGCCATCCATTAACTTGATTTTTAAATGGAGAACTGATCACATCCTTACATAAAGTTTCTACTTTATATAATTACTTTTTGAGTAGAAAAGGAGTGGGAAAATCAAATTTCTGAAACATTGACAATAAGGAATCATCACTCCAAGCATGAAAACACACAAGGTCTACAGAACTAATTTATTCTCTAACTACTGCATAAACCAACCATGTGCTCCAAGTAGTTGTGCTGAAAAGCTACATTACTGCCACTCAACTCCCTGGCAGCTGCCCTGAGTGGTCACATTACAGAACTTAAAACTATAAAACAATTGTTTATGAAGAACTTTAGAACAGACTATACAGTTGCTACAAATATAATACACTAGATAGCTCTCAGGTTTGCAATTTTGCACACACAACATGGCTCTATCTGCATAACTACTGTATAACATTAACTCTACCTGAAGATCAGAACCTTTTTAAACATACTGGCACAATCTACCCATGCCCTTAATAGCTTTTGTAGACATAAATTTTCAATGTTTAGCCAGCAATAGCAGCTGACAACTTGTCACTTTTCCTACCACAGAGGATTAAGAAGATACCCAGAAAAACAAGTTGTCTAACAATCACCTAAAAGGTAAATTATTTATTGAGATTCAATCCTGTTTACACATTTCCTTCTTGCTTTCACTTTTAGAGACCTTAAGATAGATTAGCCTGCCTCCAAGCAAAAGTGTCTTGTGTACTAAGTATTTCCACCTGGTTTATACAACACACTATTATTCTTTATTAGAAAGCCCACCTACTGGCAATTGGCATACACAGCAATTGGTACACCAGGCAAAGGAAGCTGCATAAAAAATTAAAACCAATTTTCAGTGGGAAAGAGGAAGTTGCACAGTTTATTCCTGCAATATGAGTAATGGCCTATTGAAGGGATAAATAAAAGCAAGAATATAAAACCTAAAATTCAGCTGTGTGTACAGTGTTACAAAACCTGAGACTCAGCAAACTTATGTAGGAACCAGCCAAGCTTACTCACATCTTATGAAATAAAATGTATAAATTGTTAGGCAGTCTAGCAGAGTGGTTTACAAACTACTTCAATTAAAACTCTCCCCTCACTCCATCATCACAGACATGAAAACAATACCATCTGGTACATACCTTATTTTCCCCTGCTCTGTTAAGTCTCCATCACTGTGTAATATTGTTGTTAGCAGTCTCAGAGTAGAAGTACCTGACTTGCTGTGGTTGTTCTTCATTCCTAGCAACCATCGAACCATCATCTTGATGGCCTGAATCTGGAAAAAAAAAATTATACCAAAAAGTCAAATCATGTTGTATGCCTCATTTTAAAAATAATCTTTATCTTAATTTAATCACATGGTATTTTTTCCCAAGTGCTTTTTGCTGGTACAAACATAAGTCTGTCAGGACTGCAAAACATCATTTAAATAATGAAAGATAACTCTCACTGGACAGCAACTTTTCACTGAAAGTCTCAAGTATGCATTACAGCAAATAAAAATTATACATTTAGTTAAAGTTTGAGCTGCTTCTTCTATAAGCAATCACATATTTTGTCCTTTGAAAACATTTTCTTAATTGAGCATACATCTATTAAATACTGTGAAATAGGCTAAACAGTTAGTTTATATTTACTAAGAAAATGTTACTGGATCAAAAAGCAGAACATATTTTCATCTTTATGTATTCCTATAATTCACAGAATATTCTGTGTTGGAAGGGACCCAGAAAGATCAACAAGTCCAGTGAATGACAATGAGAATATGGCAACTGAACCATGACCTTGGTGTTAAATTCCTGTGCCCTATATATTCTCTAAACATCTATGTGATATTTGAGTTTCAATTTAAGACAAGTGCTTGAAAAAACACTTAATAGACATCTTGACTGTTAGCAATCTGTACTATGACAACTTAACCTGGTGAAGAATATTTTTTTCACAGCTATTTAAAGAAGAAATTTAAAGTCAGGGAGGGATAACTCCGTTTTGCCAATAGAAACATCAAGTGTTTTGAGGCAAGCTTCTGCCAGTATGCAGAATCCAGCAACTAACATAAAACACTGAATATTTTCACATTTCTTTAGTGAAAATAAAACATTAATTTGGAGATTAGGTTTGTTTTAGTATTTGAATCCCTTTATCCTTTCATTTTCCTTTCATATGACAGCAGAGATAATAAAGAAAACAAAAAAGAGTATCTTCTTACAGCAAAATGAAAATGCTCATCTAAATCGCATAGATATCCTTTGGGGGAAAAAATAGGAAACCAAAAAACCCAAACAAGAACAAAACCAAAACCAAAACAAAATACTGAACTCTGAAGATCAAAACCCAAAAGCTTTAGAAAATTTACACTTTTCGTACATGGTAACTTCAAATATTCTCATTAGTGGGAAAAGCAACTCTAGTAACTTTTATATAAACATTCACAATGTGAACAATTAAACTTATCATAGCATAATTGATCTACTCCTTGCAAAGAACTGACCAAAATGGTCCCATCAAATCTCAGTTCTAGGACTATCACTTCTACATGAATTTAGTTTTTAGGACTGTAGTCCACTTGCTCCACCTTATCGGGTACACCAGTAAGCTGCAGAATGCCTGTCACTCCAGAACTCAAAATGCAAATGGAGTCTGAGGAGCAGAATTTGTCTTGCCCTCACTTTCAAAGGGTCTTGCACTGGAACAGCTCTAAGTATCCACCAGAAGATTTTAATAGCATCAAACCCAATATAATAATTGCAATATAACAATAATAACATCAGATCTTTTCGTAGCTCACAAATTCAGTTTCTTCAAGTCATAACCAGGACCTGTAACTGTTAGTGCCTCCCATTTGTTGGGAGGATGGAAATATGACAGCTCTCCTTGTTCTACAAAAAAATGACACATTCAGCCAGAGAACAGACACAGCTACCTTGTCCCTTGACCAATTTCAATTTCAATCTTTGCTTCTAGTAATTCCCTTCATGACGTCTTTTCCCCAATTTTATTATCCAAACCTATTCTAGTCTTCCTTCCACGTTGTCAAGTCCTAGTCCCGCCTCCTTCAGAATTTTTGTCTGACTCCACTAGTTTCCCTATTTCTTTGCTGATGTTAATGATCGTATGGTGACATTCCAGCAACCATTCACAATTAAGCATTCCCATGAAATTAGTACAGGGCATGAGAATTCCCCCAGTCACTACTACTGATTACCCAAAGACTAAGTTAAACATGACATGAGTGTGGATTGCTGTCATGTTTTAAATTCTCCCTTTGCAACCAAATTGTGTAGCTATTAAAGGATAATTCCAGTTGGCAGGAGTGTTAGGAGGCTTTCAGTTCAATCCCCTGCTCAAAGGAAGGTCAGCTATGAAATCACACCACATTGGTCTCAGTTTTATGCACTGTGGTGTCAAAAGCCCTCCAAGAATGAAGACTGCACTTGACATTCTGCACTTGGCATTCTGCACTTGGCAGAATGAAGGCTCTCTTGGCAACCTGCAACCTCTTGCTACCTGTTGCATTGTCTGACTGTTCTCAGGCCTTTCCTTATATTCAGTCTGAAGTTCTTGTTTCAGTTCAAGTTCCACCAGCCTAAAATTCTTCTCCAAGACTAAAAATTTTTTTACACAACATGATAAGAAAGCAAAAATGAGACAGAGCCATATCAAACACAACACTGTCTTCCTACTACACCTTCCTACCACCATTATGGCAGCAGCTGGCTAAAACTTTAAAACTTTTTTTTAATTAAAAACTTTATATTCCAGTGATATGGAAGGAAACTACTACACAAGTCTCAATCCCCAGCATGGTGCACAATACTCGTTACAGGTCACTGCCAAGAGAGACAATTGCTTTAGACTCAAGTGTTGAGCATAGGAATTCCAGTCTAACTCATACAATCATTAATCCAATTCATAGTTAATACTGTACTGAAACATTTCTCTGCAGAGAGCCTTTCACAGAAAGTTTAGCACCCAAAACTAAGGTTATCCTCTGTCAGTCTACATCTGCTGGCTGGACAATACTAGAATTTAGTTTTCAGCAGTCCTTCCCACTTTCATATTCCAACTTGCTAGTTTAAAATCCCCACTAGATATATAATAATGTTAAAAAAGGAAAAAGAGGCTTGAAAAACCAGAGTGAAAAAAAGTACACAATCAGAGAGAAATAATTTATAAACTAATGGCATTGTCTGGAGCATACATTAAGTTTAAGCTCTGCAGTAGTAATAAAGGCTAATTAAATTTGCAAATCAATTTTCACAATCACCTGTTTTCACCTGCAAATAAATTCTTACAGTTTTCAGGCTTGGCTTCAACTGCACATTGCCTTAAGAATTTCTGCAGGTTAATTCCTTTCCAAATAGACAGATATATGAGAAGTTTTATCAATATAAAAGTACATTTTAGAGAGTTATTACAGCTTCACAAGTAATTTATAATAATTAAGAAACACAATTAATACTTACTACTTCAAGTTACATGTATAATCCCTCAAGTGAAATCAAGTCTATTTAAAATTAGCACTTCATTAAATTAAAACAAAGGTGCATTTTTTTAATCATTTTTGGAGTATACTGTGCAACTATTAAGTTGCACAAACATGAACAATATCCTTCGTGGAGTCAAAAAACTAAAAGCAACAAATCAACTTCAAAAAAGGCCAAGCCTTTCCAGCAATGTGTTCTGTACCAAGCTGCAAACCAAAGTCACTAACCTAGCAGAAAAGAAGGCCTGTTAGGAAGTGTTTAACAATTTTGAGAGAAGGCAAAGAAGTTTTTAAAACCAGAGCCACTCTACTGAGAAGATATTAGAAACTAAACAACTGATATAACATAGAGAATACTACAAAAGACAAGCATCTCATTCTGAAAGAAGTGAAAGCAAAAATCAATCCCTGTTCTGAAGGGCATTTAAAAACCAAATACAGATATAGAATATATTTTCCACATCATGAGTCTATTTCTAATTCACTGAAAAATTGATTGACAGTATCTCTTACAGAGTACAGAAAATGTAATACACTTACTCCAAAATAAGAAAAAATTTTAGATGACATTTTTAAGTACACTAGCAAAACAAACCCCCGACTATTTTAAAGTGATGTTTTTTTCTTAAATCCAGGTTTTTCTCTAATTCACATTGCAAACATAGAAAAATAAACACTCTAACAGATTTATTCATTTGAAGAAACTGACAAATCCAAACCCCATTTTTCTTCTTCCAAAAAACCACTGAAATTTTCTTGGAATGGCATAAAAATTCATTAGAAAAAGGAAAGACTTTTAACAAAATTTCTATAGTATTTAACTCCTATATTAAAGAGGAGGGGAAAAATAATTTTACTTTAAGTAATCCAGCTATCATCACAGTCAAGTGTCAGAAAACAAAACTACACCTATAAAGAGCTTATATAAAACCTTAATGAAGTGTGTATGTAAATTTATGCATAAAATAATAATTTAAAAATATGTTCCCAAGAGCAAATCCTAATTAAGTATTATAAACATAAGAGACAGGAAAACATAGTACATGCTACTCACTTTAACAAGGGTTTCAGGAGACACTTCTTCATCTGGGACCCAAAGTTTTGTTGTCTTTTTTCCTGGAAGCTAAACAAAATGTTACATTTGTTACAATATAGTTACTCTTCAGTGAAAACTGTAACCTCCTCTTTCCTGTTTGCTTCTGGAAACAACACAGCGGCACTCCCTGGTCAGCTGTATGCCTACTGTACCTTACAGAAGTAACCACTACAAAAGTGAGATACCTCACTATCCAAGTATCAGCAAATTCAAGATTAATAAAGGCATTGGTTGTTGTTGTTACCTGAAAACTATTCCTTTAGGGCGTAATAGCCATTGCTTTGAAAATAGCAGTTTTTTCCATATCCAGTAGATTGGAACTTCACACATTTTATTGTTTTAGATAGTGTATCTTTCCCTAAGCAATTTCTAACAATGCATGAGTTCATTTTTTGACTTCATAATCACTTTTAGAATCAATACAAAATTATTCAAAAAATAGAAATTCAGTCTTCCATTTAAATACTGTATTTTAATTTCAAATGTAATATACTTCCTAAAAATCACAACTCACTCAAGATAAGAAACAGAATGAAGTCATAACAATTTCCCCTTCTTAATGCAGGCCAAGTCACAAGATGAAATGCTGTGCTATGCAGCTCATAATTTTTGTGAGATTCCCAAATTAGTAGAACTGTCCTTTCCAGTACCATGGCTTTTGAATAGAGTCAAACTACATGAGGAAATCAAAAGACAACCATATACAAAAAGCAGAACCAACATGCCAAATATTTTCCCAAGCACTTGCTGAGTATGATACTGCAGAAAAAGCATACTCTTAATGTAAGGTACTCACCCTATCGTTCATTAGCAAATCTTTAACAATAAAAGTAGCAACCAAAGATTTCAAAGGGGCAGCAAACTGGTCAGGTGCAAGCATGGCTATATGGCCAATAGTAACCAATGGCGTAATGAGGTGCTCGAAATTGCTTGGATCCAGACTTTTATGCAGTGGCTAAAAAAAAAGCAACAAATTCAAGCATTACTGATATAATCTGTGTCTTACTGAGGGGATGGGAATGACAGCTTCATACCAAGTTGTCCATTTCTACTTCAGAAATACAATTTCAAAACAACTATTGATTATTTAATTTCAAAGATACATTCACCAACCCATCAAGTCTTCCTCAAGTCAGAGGAAATGTCAAGAAAACAGACAAAATATTTATCACCTCTGGATAGTTCAAAAAGTGACAGCTCAAGCATGACCATTTAGGAAACAATGGATTAAAAAGCCTACTTTCTTGTAGGAGAACAAGATCTCAAGCTAGCAATTCCAGTAATGGACTATGATTCAGCCTTCAAGATAAGAGGCTGATGGCCACTAATTAAAAAATACATTTGCAGTTACAGCTATAAAATTTATTTAGTCTGTACCACAATTCGGTTTTCCTTAATTTCTGCAACCATTGAAATACTTTTGACCATTTTTAACAGGGGTAAGGAGTAGCATATGGTTCCTCTTTCTATAAATACTTCATGGTTCTAGTACACAGCCTAACACTTGGTTTTACTCTACCAGCTCTTGAAATACACAACCTAAAACATGATGAATCATGAGATACAAGAACACCCTCTACTACCATTTTTCAGGCCAAAATCATGTAAGAACAAAAGGAAAGGGGAAAAACGTGTTTCCTAAATCTGCTACAACTTGCAACTACATCCCTTACTTTACATATGCAATATAAAAGATCAGCAAAAGTAACTTGAATATTTAATATTACCTCAAATATCTGTGCAAACTGTGTTTCTTTGCTGGAAAATATTGCATGGATGCAGTGAATAGCATACTTGGCTTGACGAGGGGGTCCCTTTTTAGCTTTATGGTGCAACACTGGAAGCAAAGCACTAAACAGTTGTGTAACAAAACAAATAGACAAACAGACCAAGAGATAAGTAATTTCACAAATTGAAAATTTTCCAAAACATCAAACTAACAAAGAAATACAGATATACATACAAAAATCACAACATTTCTGCAAAAGCACTAATTGCTTTTGTTTGGGTAATTTCTTCAAAAACAAGAAGAAAAAAATTATTTACGTAACTTGCAAGCAAAAAAATCCTAGTTTTTGTTGATAAAATATTATGTGCTAAAATAGGCATTGATATCTGCACAGGTACTAAATGTTCTTTTGGAAATATTTTGGCCTACACATCACCATTAAATTGCAAGGAATGTTTTTACACTGCATATATATATATATATAACCTAGGAAAGAATAAGTAATTCTGAAGGGCAACAATATAAATTATAGCGGTATCAGTGACATACCATCTGTCACTACTTTGGGTATATTCATTTCCCTTCCATTCTTCAAAAAGCACTACAATTTAGTTTTTCAAGATCTCTTTTTGGAAGTAATACTTTCTTCCAAAAGAATGCAGGATAATGCTACAGCAGATGAAAGGAAGAGTGAGAACTTCAAAAATCCTATACAGTAAAGGTCACTGCTCAGAGTAAGATAAACAACTTACGATCGTATGTGAGGAAAGTCTTCTTCAATTTTACTTCCTGTATTTTTGAAAATTTGTAATGCAGCTTCTGCCACTTTTTCATCATCCATTTTCAAGCAAGCAAGGAGAGATTCAAAAGTTTCAGCTGAATGAAATGAGATAGGGTGCGTAAACGAAAGTACCTGCCAAAATATGATGAAAGCCATGTTAACAGTTTTTAAAGGTCCACTTATACTAGGACACTTCATCAAGAGTCACTTTCCACTGCCATACTGGAAAATTTATAATACTCTCCCTGGTTTTGATTCATGATCCACATTTCTCTTCTTTTTTTTTAGTAGCTCCTAAAGTTCTGTCTTTATACATGACCTCATTAGATTTAATTTATTTCCCCAGTCTCAGTTTCTTCTCCTACTATTCTGACCACGTACTTCTCAGTGACTACATCTACATTAGCAAGTACTGGGTTACAGCAGGAGCAGGTCTTCGGAGAAACCCAACTGATGCTAAGGAAGCAATATTCATGTTTCAGGAGCTTTACTTCAGAGTATTTTTAGAATGACTAAATCCACTTTAGGCAATGCAACACAACATGTGCTTCTGAAGCCCATCTCAATTTTGATCCTCTGAAAGAAATCCAGCTTGTGTGCCTCCAAGAAGTCTGTTTGTTTCCTCAAGGGAAGAATTGATTCTGCTCTGAAGTGAAATTCCTATCTCTAAAATAGCAACACAGACATACTCAACAGGGCCTCTAGTCCCTCAAGTTTTCCACATTAACTTAACAGATTCTGTACTTCTCCTTCAGATTCTTGGACTTGGCTGTTTTCAGATATGACAGTCCTCCCATGTTAAAAAAAAAGAAATAAAGAAACTCTCAATTGATCCTCCCTGAAATGTGGTCTTCTCTTCATTTTTAAGTGGCTGTTGATTATTAGCCTTGTTCCACATAATATTCTGACTCATGGCAGAGGAACAATCCTCAAAATCCACAAACTTCTTCACATGCAGTTTTCTATTTTAACTAAGTTACCTTCCTTCCCACTTCATTGCATGGCATTTCCAATGCTGGACTTCTATATTTGTTCTTCCTCTATTATTCTGATGATGTATAGACCTCTTTGTTTAGGGCAGTCTTACTCCTCTTCCTTAAATGTGTCATGCCAGTTCATACAAATATGTAAATACTGACCTGGAAGCCTTCATTCAAGCATATACTCCTTCATGAAATGATTCATTCTTTCTTACTCAGATGCATTCTTGTGCTACTAGCTATCTGCACTTTTATCTAAATGTTCACACCTGGATAAAGAGATTCACCCTTTCAGGTGAATCTACTCAGTCCTTAGTTCACCTAAAATACTCTGAAAACTTCAGTATGGGAGTCCTTTAGATTTTAAGGCCTCTGAAGTCAACTCCCACCTGGACTACTTGACAGTCTTTGCTACAGTCTTTGCTAGCTCAGTCTCAAGATTACTCATAGCTGAAATAAGTAAGACCCCAACTTAGGTGGAACACAGAGGAACCACAGTGCTGCACTGATGTACAACAGCACCATGTCCACAAATTGCTGAATTCATGCTCTAATAACCAAAACTCCACTGCTGCTGTCTCACACACAACTACTTTTGGACTTACAGAAAAGTTTCTAAATCATTTTTAAAATAGCCTTACTGATGTGCCAAGATGAGCATAAAGCACAAAAAACCAAACCAGTTTCTTCCAGGTAGACACCACATGCTTTTGACTAAAAGCAGTAAGTGCTAATTAAAAATTTATTTTAACAAAGATTTTTGCAAAGTTTCCCATGGTCACTGGCAACCAGGACTATACTTGCCTTCAGCAATTCAAGACCTGCTCTGATTGCCTGGTCAGTAGGTACACCCTCATCTTCATCATCAGCTGTTCCATCTATAGACTTGTTCACTTGCTTAATAAGGGCACTGAAGAGAAAAACAAAACATGGCCTTGTAGTTACTGCAATTCCACCATGTATGATTACATCTTAAACTTGTGAAAACAATCTTATTAAAGCAACTTATTTAAAACATAAGCCTACTATAAACCAAATATGTCAACTACATACATAATGTGGTTGCCCTCATCTATCCAAATCAAAGCATTCTGAAGCATTACACTAAAAAATATTTATCCATCATGAATTAAGAACTATATACAAATTACTCTGGAAGGATGACCAAAATAAGAAAACAATTTGAGCATTACAAGCAACAAACTCAATAAGAATTATGCTGAGGTTACAACCCGCTACAGATTCTTAATAATTGATGGGAAATAACTGTTTATAATAGTTAGTCTCTAACTAAGAGGAAAAATAATAACCATTTAACAATTCTGCTAAGAGCTGATGATAAATTTATAAAACCTATCTTCTGCGTATTTTTCTTGACAGTAAGGCTTATGTCAAATACTGCTGTTAGTTAAACAATCATTTCAGCAAAAATAATTTCAGCAATCCCCCCATAACTTCATTGGCTCACTCTTCCTTAAGTCTTGCTGCCTCATCATCATAACCTTTACTTCCTCAGTTACTTTACTGTTTATGTCACTATGACCTAATATTCTGGGTGGAAAGTTTCAGTTGAATAGTCTGGACACAAATTTGTTTTAAAACAAGTCAGCTGGTCACAAACCATACTTCATCTGTCAGCAACACATCCACTTTTACTGACAGGTCATCCCAGCTATGCTGAATGACAATGCAATTGTTTCTGTGACTACATTCTGGACAAGGACAGAAAAACCCCTACACAAAGTGAAACAGAAGAAAATATTGCAGGTCACCAAGCCTTAAGCCACATCCACCCAACCTATTACTGCTTGTGCTTAAAGACAAAGTAAGAAACCTCAGTTTCAAACTCTGTGATCTAGGGCCAACAACACACACAAAAAATACCTGATGGATTCAGTATCAATGTGCACAGGAGCAATTCTCTCAAGAAGAAACTTTATCATTTCCAGGAAAGGATTTGTTGGTTGCTTTGGATTGCCCAACTTCTTTGTTATTTCCCTCTGAAATATAAGTTGTGATTAAATTTCTAATCAATTCTATTCCAAAAATATTCACACTTTAAGAGCAATTCTTACCACACATCCTTCAGCCTGTTTGCAAGAACATGTTGGGCTAACAAGCATTTCTAACTGACTTCTTATTTTTTCATCATCTTCTAGAACTTGTGTGAACTTTTTCATGAAATCTTGAGCTTTCCCTGGATCAGGAAGGTTTCCTTTAAATAACAAAAAAAATTCACTATTTATGAACTGTAAATTGCACAAGTTTGGAACATCAAACCACACAAAACCCAAACCAAACAAACAAACAGAAAAACTACAAAAAAACCCAAACCATAAAACATCTCAAAATAAGCAAACATCCATGAGAACACAAATTTATACAAATTTCCTTTGGTTAATTGCTTTCTCCACCCTTCACACTCATTTTTCAGCAGGTCTAGTTGCTCTTGCTAATAATATTACTAACTGCTGAAACTGACCTCAGACTGTAAAGCCTGAACTCCACAAGAAAATATACTCTGTATACAGATCACCCAATGCAACAAGTGTGAAAAACATAAAAAGGGTGTTTTTGCTAAATTACCTTTTAAGTAAACATAAGCTTTACAACAAACATTCAAAAACAAAAGACAGCATTTAAAACGCATTAAGGAAACAAAATTTACAACAGCTTAAAACATCAAAAAAAGACATTTAAAATGCATTTCTTCAACTACATCCTCATTTTATATTTATGTTTGATATTATAGCAAGGCAATTTATTGGCAAAGGACTAGTCTACTATTTAAGATGATTCATATTTTTTGGTCCAGACAGTGTTAAGCAAAGCTGGTACAGAATGTGGGGTAGCACTACAGGATGGTTAGTTCAAAACAAGTTCTATTATGATTTTGTTTTGCTGTATTGACTTTTTTTTTTAAATAAACCGAGAACTAAAAGAATGAGAAAAAATACAAACTAATGAAAAATAGGTTAGTATCATGGCCAATGAAGCAGCACAGTTAATTTTTTTCCTCTGTATTTTTACAAAAACGTGTAGTCTTATGTAGTTTATTTTTTTGCCAGAACAGATGGCATTTTTTTTAAAAGGTGGATTTGAAAACAAATTTTCAGAATTATAAAGCAGGTTTTTCTTCACACTAGTTTTAATGCTATTGGCATGGTGGGCCTGGGAACAAAAAGTGTTGCTTTTGGGCTGGTGGGTATTTCTTTGTCAATAGTTCAGTCCACACAGAACTTCTTCAGTTTTTGAAGTGCTTTCCTTGCTAGTGAAATCCAAACTCTCTTGCATTCCAATGACATTTACAATACTAAAACATCAGAAGAGAGCTAAGTTAGTACATAGCTTAGTAGTTTAATTAACACCTATGAATATATACTCTATAATAAATGTTAAAATAGACATTAACACCCTAGATCATCTAGACCTTGAATTAGTCCACAATGCAGCCAAAATGCTATGTGATAGGCTTCATGACTGATGTCTTCTTACAGTAAGAGAGTAATTCTGCTTAGAGTTGCCTTCATTCTTCAAAGCATATTGCTGCATCACATTTATCATGATTTGCATTTATCATGATTTTATCTGCTGCAAAACACTTTTTTAATAAACTTACCCCAAATTATTTTTAAAGCAAGAAAGCAATATAGTTCTACTGTAATTTTTAGACACTGTAAATACTTTCAGTCACTTACTTGTTATAACCATCACTTTTGAGAATATAGCTTTACTGCTGGCATCTGTCTGCAAGTCACAAAAGAAAAATGGATTAAGTAAAGATTTTACATTATTTATTTCCATTTGAATATTGAGCAAGGAAGATTCCAGACTGCATTAACAACAAGTCAGCATCCATTCTGCTAACACATCAGTGTGTTAGAAATCAAAAATCACCACTGCAAATTCAATGTAGACACAGGAAGTAAAAGGTAGATCATGGCAACAGATCAATTTTTATTGGTAAAATACTTTTATTACTTTTCAATCTACCATATAAGTTATGAACAGCATGAATGGGCTATCTGCAGTGTGCAGTCACAGAGGAACACCATCATTTTCAGGGCTCCTAGCTGTCACAGCTGAATTCACATGTTCAGACAAAAAAAATATAAAAGACAGAAATCAGATATAATTTACAGGATTCAAGTAATGCTATCAGCAGACACAAACTTCCTATATTTGAATCTCTTGTGACTCAGAGAAACACAACAACTGTACTGTGGAATTTCTTTCACCCTGACTGTTCTGGTCTCCTAATACTACCTAAGTCTTCAAGTTCTGGCTAAAGCTCCCATCAAAAAACATTGAGCAAAGTACTAATAATTCAGCCAAAACTCAAATAACCTGAGGCAGAAGTATTAACTTGCAGGAGTATAACTCTATTGAATTATGACAGATTAAAAAAGTTTAAGAAACATTTCCTTTTAGAAAATCTGCTGTGGCACTTGATCTACATAATCTTGCATTCATCTGCAGCAAATGAAGATTATACTCCAATAGACACAAAAAGCATGCACCCACTTTTCTACATATGGACAGGGAAAGTTATGTATTTTATTTCACTGTACACCACTGCTGAAGGAGAAAACCAGAGGAACTGTGATTTATGCTTTCACTCTTCAGGAAAGTAGCTTGTCTTAAAGGTAAGTTTGATGTCCCTTCTCTCTTAAGTCAGGAGAAATTATGACCAACAGCAATAAAAATTTCCTTAACACATTTCCAGCCTCCTCAATAGTGCTTTGTCTGAGAAGGCCTTGAAAAAATAAGGAGGATGCCGATAGAGTTTCAGTAAATGGCAGAAAGGTAGACTGGGAAGTTCAAAGACATGCAGTTACAGAATAATGTAGGTTGGCAGTGACAACTTAAGGTCACACAGTTGAACTGCCTACTCAAAGCAGGATCAGGTTTTGCTTCAGGCAAACTTCTGGTTGCACTTCAAATATTTACAAGGATGAAGATTTTGCAGTATCTCTGGGCTACCTGTTCCCATATTTGATCACCCTTACTGCAATTTTTTTTTCCTTGCTACCTAATCAAAGTTTCTTTGTGGTAACATCTGTACACTATTTCTTGTCCTATTCTAGTTTATCTCAGAGCTCTCACAATGCCTACACTTGGCACAGGGATAACAACCACAGGAGAACAAATCAACTAAGCTATAATGATTACATGAAGAAACTAGACAGAAGTAAAAAGCACACAAAAACTCATTTTCTAAAAGGTTACTATTTGATCTCAGTTTTGCTTCCTGAAAGAAATAAATGTTTACATAGCTCTGAATTGCTAATGAATATTTGTCTCAAGATTAGTACTTGCACTGTATGTGATAGTCTGAGATGCCATTGCAGGCAGCAAAACAGTTTTGCATCAGGGAATTTCACTTAATTTAGTATGTCAATTTACACAAAGTTTTACTTATTTATTCTGGTATTGAGAAATAAAAGCAAATAAACACTTCAAAGAACAGCGTTCATCTGCCCTTCATACACCTCTCATCCCTGCTCTGCTCTATCACAAGCCGTCTAAATTCTCCCATATATTCTTGTTATTCAAGAGAATACCCAAGTGCAGAGAACTAGCATTTAAGAGGAAAAAATAGGATAAAATCCAGATGGACAAACGCAAACATGTCAAAAGCATGCTCTGTCTTGAAGGCAATGCTTATGTTGGCATCAAAACTTTCCTGGTAAACATCTGTATTTGACATTTTACAACTGAGAAAGAACTTTTACAAGTTCTGAAAACAAAAGGAAAAGTTGAAATTTCGCTTTCAACTGAAAAGCAGAAAATATCATGGAACTAACTCAGGTATTAAATGCATCAATGTGTTTAACCTACACCAAAGAACATTAAACAGTACATGAAAAGCATTTCAAAACAGTCACCAAAATACAATGAAGTATTGTTGTGCTAGCCTTTACTGCACTTAGAACTTAATACATTACAGCATGTTTTTAATGCAGTAAGTCAAAATTATTAATTTCACCGCAGTATCTCTATTAGCAAGACACTAGCATTTCTAATCAGATACATGAGATAATCCAACCACACAGCTACCCACTCTTCCAGGTTCAGGCAATTCCAACAAATGGATAATCATTAAATTTATCTCAGTACAAATACAGTCACACACTGAAAATAAAATTCACACACAGAGACACATCATAGAAATTTGAGCATGGCAACATTTTCTACTCTATATTATTTCTGTTAAAAAAACATCAGATCAAACTTCTAGCATTAAAGCCAAGTTTCAATTATATTTCAAAGCATATCAAGAATTTAGTTTTATAATTCCCCTACCCAAACATGAGTATGAACATAGATGTAACTAAAACGAACTGAAATTCACTTTATGAGAATATCCTAAATGCTCAATAAATTCTCATTTTTCCCTTCTGAGCAAAATTTGTAAACAAGAAAATTAAATTGTACTCTGGTATCTCCAGTACAATATTTAAGAAATTTCTGAGAGGGAAGAGAAATTAATAACCTGTTAGGACAAA
This sequence comes from Emberiza elegans, assembly GCA_024865655.1. Lineage (NCBI taxonomy): Eukaryota > Metazoa > Chordata > Aves > Passeriformes > Fringillidae > Emberiza > Emberiza elegans. The sequence goes on along the minus strand of JALJVW010003023.1, from coordinate 18,431,073 downwards.
ATATTCCAATTTCTTCAAAGTTACTAATCACACTTAAGATAACAATTTAAGAGGGTTTATATAGATACTGATTCTTAATTACTTGATTTGGCAGTCAAAAATAATATGCTGGTTTCACCCTGTTTCAAGAGCCAGAATAGTCCTGGTAAAATGGAAGCCAAACACTAAGACAAAATATTTTAGTATTAAATGACTGGCAAAACATTTTAGAAATTTCTATAATACAATTTTCCTCTTCAGTTTTACAAACACAATGTACACACATTTCCTTCATCAAATGTAGTATCAGGTGACTTTCACAGTACTTTCTATCTGATATTACAAATAAGCTTGAGATAGCCAAACAAAGGCAATTACAAAACAGTACATTAACTAAAACTGCATATTCACTGGGGAATAAAGGTAAGTTGAACTCACTTTGGGTTGTTTTATTAGGTCAACTAAATCCTTTACTTGATGTCGTAGCAGATTTTGACATTTCCACATTTCATTCAATGCTCTAAAAATAGAAAAAAATTAAAAGAATTGTCAAAATTATATATTCAAGGACTAACACAACTGTCCAGAGTGAATCTTTGCAGTGTCTTCAATTTTAGACTCAGAAATGTACTTATCACCTGAACTTTCACTGACTGAGCAAAGGCTAACTATTTCCTAGTAGGGTAACACAGAAAATGTACTTGGTCATATTAGAATGAAACAAAGTTTCATTACAGATGCTTCAGTACACAGCCTTGCAAAGAAGGAGGAAGTAACTAATCTCTTATCCATTAAGAACTCATTTGTACAAGCCTGAAATGACTCTTCTAAAAACATACCAAGTAGAAGGTTAAAGCAGATGTTTAAGATTTTTATCACCAAAACAATGTTTTCCTTGCAGACAAGAAGCAGCTACTAGATGAATAAATTGTGAAAAGTGGACATGATTAAGCTTGTAAGAGATGCATGAAAGATACTCAGCAGAATAGAAAATAACACACTTTCCAGGAATAGTAAGGCACATAAATGGAGGTCACAGCCACATTTACAAAACTTACAGAAACCACAAGTAAAAAAAATAATTTCTATATAAATAACTGAACAAACTATGTCTTTAAAATTAGTACAAGAACTGTAAAATTCAGAAGTTACTTGTTACCTGAAATAACTAGTAACTTTAAAGAATCCATTATGCATTTTCATTTAGCCTAAACACTAAAAATTACTAGAACAATAACTTTTTATTTTTAGTATACTATTAATAATTTTAGTTTGGTATTATTGGCATATCTTTGAACAGGCAATAGAAGAAATTAAGGGGATTCAAACATCAGTTTTTGTCGTATTGGAAGGCTTTGGGATCTTTTAAGGCATTAATTCATATACAAAGCCTTTTCTAGTCTCTTTCACAGGAAAAAAAGACCCTCTAGTTGATTTTCAAGTGACTGAGTACTACTACATGAAAAACAAAGTAAAACTATCTAAAATCAATCCAACTGTGAACATTACAGCAGTATAACTGCTACTAGTCAAATTCACATGCACCCATTTTAAGCTGGAGAAGGCACATAACACAGTAACAAAGGAGGAAAGACAAGTAAGTTCTTCTCAAGACAACTTGGCTGCTGCAACAAGTAGCTTATCAATTAAGAAGTTGTCAGGTAAGATTTAGGGCTGATACACCCTATTTGTGTTATCTCTTTGCAGACATGAAAGGACTGACATGCCCTCAAGCTTCCTTCCAGATCTTTGACACTATGGTTTTTACCTGTTCATGGTTGAAATGCACTGCATCTTGTTAGAAAACATCCTGTAAGTTTAGGGTTTTTTAAAAATCTCACTTGAAAAATAGATGCTAGTCCTACATTCTGTTTTCTAATAGTTTATAAACTATTTCTGTCCACTGACTTAGGCTACTGATAACAATTCAGAGCTACTTTGCAATACCATTCGTATTAAAAATTATTTTGCAAGCAGTAAAAAGCAGCACGTACTTCACAGCATTTGAATCCAGTGTTGCATAAAGGTAATACAAACACTTCATCCGTTCGTTTGTTTCCAAGTTATGAGGGACCATGTACTGAGCAAAAATGCGTTCAACAAGTAACCTGAAAGACAGGATTAACACATTTAAGCTCTGCAGGAAGAACACGGCCTGGAATTGCTGAAACATCCATTCAAAAATTCTCAGCCCTATCCAGATATCAGTTACAGGAAAAAAAAAAAGGAGATATTCAAAAACCTAAAGCTCAAGTTATTTGACATAATTCAGCACAAATTAAACAGAAAATTTTCACTATAGAAAACGCAATGTTAATGCTGGCATTAGGAGATTTAACAGGTCTCCTAAAATTATCAAAATCAGATGTATTACTCTAGAAGAAACCAAACAATTCAAGAAAGATACTAATTGCCAACCCAATATAATGTTATCATTTAATTTCATTACAAGTCAGTATTGGGATAAATTCATGAACTGACCTAAACTAATTGCCTAAAATAATACTGCTACTACTAATAATAATGCTTTAAAAAAAGAAATATCGTGTTGATTATATCACACAAAATCATGAAGCCCAGAAGGAGAATTCAGATACCAATTAGAAGGAGCTGACTTCCTTCCACCCTTATCTGGCCCCTTTCCCACAAGCTGAGTTTATCCCATGACTTTTGCTTCTGCAATATAAATGCAGGTATATTCCCAAGGGAATTATTAAAAGCTTCTGTGTAACATGAAGCTCCTTATTTGGAAAAAGGAGGAGAGAGAGGTTTGGGCTTGACAGTTATCTAGAAAAGGCTGAGAAGAAAATAAAAAAAGAGAAACCAAGCCCACATGCTACTCCTAAATATCAAGAAGTCCAAGACTGAGGTCCAGTACTGAGATCATTATTAATAGAATGGAGCAAACCATTAAAAACAATAATGTATGTTTAACCTGGAAAAGAAAACAAAACTCCTTACGCACCGTTGGAGCAGGTGATCAAAACCCAAATCCAGCTAGTTTAAAAAGTTTAAGAAACATATCCACAGGTAAGACTGGATTTAAGGATCTAGACAGTCCATTTCCACAGCACCATGAAATAACTACTTGTTTTGAAGATAACTTTTTGAGGTTTTGCATTTTTGAAAAGACTTGTATGGGTTTGCAAAACCATTAGTATCCAAACACACTGTGAAGGCTCATTTCCAAAGCCAACATGATGACCTTGATTAGTCAAGGCAGACTTGTTCCCAAACATGTTACCCATGTGCAACCATCTCTTGTTCAATACCAACAACCATATACAAGGCTACAGCTGGCGTGACAGAGGCACTGCTTTCACCACAAATCCAGGAGAAGGCCCTAATTCACAGCTTCTCTGCTACAGAAACCTAAATTTCTGCAGTGTGATATAGCTTGCCCATTGTCACTACACATGCTATCTTTAAAACATACAGGAACAACATGCAAATCTAAAGCAACATTATTCAAGCAGGTTTAGCTACTAAATTTTAACATAAATTTAACACGTTACTGATATTTAAATAAAGATCCCCTCTACTGAAGCAGTGGCAAGGTACACCTAAGACTTTGGAAATATCCCAACCTCTCACACCCTTTAGAACCACTTTTGGCCTTAAAATAAGAAGTAATAAAATAGAAGAAAACAACACTGGTCAGCATTTGGCTGCAGCTATATAAGATTATGCACTGAATCAAAACATACAGGATTATCAAGATTCCTCCTTCTCATCAGCACTGGAACACAAAGGAAAAACAGATTTTCATAACAAGTTGTAACACTTTGACACTAAATCACCCAGCTTTTACAATTAACTTACCGGTCATCAATACTGTTTTGATAATATATATGCAGAAGTTTATCTTTGATCCATGATATCTGCTTCGCAGCTTCTTTTCCTGCTTCTGATTGCAATGAATATTTCTTGTATATCTGTGCAAGTCCCATCATAGCTTCCTTCCTCACTCTCCACTTGACAAAAAGAAATAGCAGCCAGTTTAGCAGTTCAAAACTCAAAACTGAAAAGACTGTAGAATTTTCTGTTAGGTATTTCCTAATCTACACCAAAATACCATCATTTAATTCACAAAAAAGTTGAACTGAGTTTTTAGTGCAACAGTTTCTCATTAGGAGGTATGTTGCATCACATCTATTACACTAAACCTGTCAACACCAGTAACTACCAGAGAAGTATGCCTCTTACATTTAGAATTATTACTGATTTAAGCCAACACCCTTTCTCACACTCCATACTCACTATCTGCATTTCTGTTATGGCTGAAACAAGAAAAAGCACGTCACCAAATGAAAAAAAATTAGATTATAATTTTTAAACTTTGCCATCAACAAACGTGTTTACTATGATTTAAATTAAGTAGCGAACCTCGTAAATTCTACCAAATAATGCAATATATCTAAACCCAAATTCAAGACTATTCAAATTTGAAATCTACTACCTTGATTTGCAGTTTTTCAATGATCTAATTAAAAGCAGGTAATTTACAATACATGCAGCAATACATTCTGCAACCTGCTTGAAAAATTTCTTAAGAAAAACACTAGAATGTTTCACAAGGGTTTTCTTTGACTCAAAAGTTTTACTGGACTAGACAACTGGAACAATATTGTTGTGTTGCAGCCAATTTAATTATTTAAATCATATAATCTTAAAATACAGCACAATGAAAAATGCAGCATTCTAGTAATGGGAAGAACGTACCTCACTAAATAGATTTCATCAAGGTTTTTTGCTTTATATTGGTTTTCATTTGTAATGTAAAACCAGTATAGCATTTTTTTAGAAGTGCTGCTTTTAAAAAAGGTGAATATTACAGTTTAGAAGTATAAAACAGCTATTATCAATGCTAATTATGTCTTACCCGCTTGTCCAGCGTCCTTTCTCTGACAAAATTTAGCAGGTGATCATTGACAAGCAGAAGATCTTTTTTAGCAGCAGTAACTATGGATACTATAACATCATGCCGTATGGCCTCTTCAGGATCATGTGACCTTACTTTCAGATATTCTGGGGGGAAACATGAGATTAAATATAAGTATACAACTTCAGCTACTGTCCCCACTAGTCAGAAATAGAACAATTATTTTATTCTGTTTGAAGCATCAGCAGTAAGAAACCAATAGTTTTCTCCAACACTAACTGGAATGTCAGTAAAACTTCTTATTTGCTTAGAATATTAAAAATGTATATTAGTGGCATTATTGAAATAAGAATTATGTGGCTACACTTTTTTTATTATTATTTCTTATAGTAGTTACACTATGTATAAATTAGCAGCTATCATAACCAAGCAGGACTGGAGCTGTAGAGTAGAATAACCAGTGCTTGAGAACTTGCTAACCACACCACATACATTTTAAAGTCTTACATCAGGCTAGAAGCTACTCTCTTCTTGCAGACTCTGTCCCCTTTGGCTCCGAGAGCACATTAGTTGCACACCTGCTCACAACTTTTGTATTATCCACAAGGAATCTAGTTCACACACTCCAGGAACACTCAACAGGATGAGCCATGTAAGCATTGTAAGCAGAAACAAATCAAGAGAAACTTCAAACTATAATGCTTATTTAGACACATCATAATTTATCCATCTTAAACAATTTTTCTAGATTATTCTGGTACACTGCTACTCATTTGCTAACACCAATAATCTTATACTATCAACACCTAACTGCTTTTATGTGTCAAATTTGTTAGCTACCTATTGTCAATTTAAAAAGCTGACAAATAAAATGGCACAGTTCATTTATCTTTTTAGCTGTATTTTAGGCTATTTTAGAAGCACAAAAGGGTAGGAACACCCTAACAGAAGTTAAGATCACAGTTCACTGCATACATCAGTGCAACGCTGAGAACTTTAAGAAACTTTGCAAATTCAAACTTTACTCTGAATGAAAGAACCAGAGGTTACTATTCTGTCATGACTCTTCAATGACCAGTGAAAATTTTCAAGTCTCATCTGAAACACTGGCCATTAACATTAGCCCAAGTGTCAAAAGAGCACATTTCAAAATAATGCTTTGCAGTTATGAAGACTATGAAATTTTAAATCCAAATAAGCCTTTTTAAAAAAACCTATTGTTTCACAGGAACATAAACAAAAACAAATGAAAAACCCTGCCATTTCACTGCAACAATTCTTGTCTCCAATACCAGTGAGCCACAGAAATTTTTAAACTATTTCACTTTGATAAGCACTGTGGGGAGAGAGAGGAGGGGCAAGCAAAATTATATTTCCCAGAGGATACCATTAGAGGGGGCACAAAGTCTTTCTGCAATGTAAAAAAAAATTAATTGAAAATACAATTCTGATAATCAAAAATGAAAATATATTTACCATACCATTCTTAATGAAAGACCCAGCATCTTTTGGGTTTTTTAAGCTGGCTTAATTCAGAATCACAAAATATTCTGAGTTGAGAAAGGACCCACAAGGGTCATCAAGTCAAACCCTTACGTCCTATGTGAGGATCAAAGGTATGACCGTAGTGTTCCATGCTCCAACCAACTGAGCTAATCTCTGGGTAACACTGTAACTACAGGGTGACTCCGGCCTGTCTCTATTTGTGTCCAATTTGACAAACACTCAGCAAGCAGGAGAGCAATCTCATGCACTCTACAGTCCTTTTACCTCCCTCCTTAGACCAACTAGGCAAATATATTGACTCAAAAAAACTACAAGTAGGAGTTTGATGATCAGGGAAAAAGATACAGTCTACAAAGCAAACCAACCAATTCTCATTAATTACATGGTTTTTATTAAGACATGGGAAGCAGCAAATACTAAAGGCTTCCATTGATGCCAGTTGCCTTTTTTCCTACATAGCTCCTTAATTTCAGGCTGTGTTTGATCTGAAGGAGGTGGAACTGTGAAGCTGTGGTCAGTTATAAGGACTGTTATGTTTTAGACAGTGGCTGTATAAGACTTAAATATTTCAGCTTTGTGGAACTTAAGTCTCCCCTATGCACCATAATTAATAAACACCAGGACCATTAGGTTAGGCAGGCTGTCTTTACCTGATCCCATGGTGCTTAATTTCAGCAGCAGTTGGGAATGCAATGGGAATGCTACTGTATGAGAGGGAGAGAGATCTCCCTAGAGGAGGGATTCTTTGTGTACAATCCCCTCAGCCTCAGAAGCAACACTGAAGGCAGGGACTTGGACTTAGAACTCCACCATCAATTAGGTCCTCCACAACATCTGACAGCATTACTTAGGATGACAGCCGGCCTTTTTGACTCTTCCAAGAGACTTAAAATTGTATTTTAATGTTATAATGAAACTGATACCTGTTAAGTCCTTTGCCAGATCGGGGTGGTTCATAAGGCAGTGACTTGCAAATTTGACACACTCAAGGCGAATAGGTACGTGGATATCATTAAACCTAGTTAGAAACAAGACAATGCGTTACAACAAAAATTCCACTTTTACCAAAGCAATCTGTTAATTTCTACACAATATCAAATAGTTCTGAAAATGTTTTTTATTCTTCCCATGCATAGTTACATGCATACAGCATCTCTGACTTCACAGTATTCAGTAGACTGTCTTTAGCTTTAAAAAAATTCTCAAATTCATTTGTTAATTCATGTTCTGAACATGAAAATAATTTTCTCCTGGTACATATAAAAACTCCCAGGCAGACAAAAAAGTTTTTAGAAAGATGTATGATATATTTTAATTCCTTTTCTGTAATGCTACACCTAATTAACCATGAGCCGTGTATCAGAAACTCAAAATTTTATAAGACTGTGACATTCACCCCCTCCTTGTACTGCATGACAGACAACAAACAAATGCACATTTAGTCTGCTACAAATTTCTTCTGAGATGGATCATTTAATTGGATTTCCTTTTGGAAGGCTGAACTCAATTTGATGCTTGAAAACTAGTATTTTCACATTTTTAATTTTTATGTAAGTCATAACAAAACTGTTGATGTAATTAGTTAGATACAATTAGAAGACAACTCTTCCAAAATTAAATGCATTTCCAAGCTATCCTCAAAATCCTTGGTATGAAACAACTTAAAAATTAAATTTTAGAACACTGTTGCTGTTGAAATATTTATTATCTAAATAGATATCTTAAATAGCTTTTAAGGAATACCTGTTTTAGTAAAAGCTAGTTATGCTTTCAAAAATCAAGAGATTTTTATGAATGCTTCCTTCAATAACACAGCTATTATAACTTCATGAAAATCTTTACAGTACTATACTTGGTGAAAATCTTTATAAGTCGTAAATGCATATATGTGATCCATAACTAGCAGAAAACAGTTATTGTGAACAAACTGCACATAATCACACTGTAACACAATGAAGCATTTTCCTATGGGCCCAATCAGGATGTGGTATTTTTGATGACATTTCATGTTTTAAATAGTTAAATATTTTCATGCAAAATACCTTGCTTCAATTAAGTTTCTTCTATTCTTAAAAGTAACATTTTTTTGAGGACTGCTTTAGATGATTGAAAGCATTTGCAATAACTTTTAGAATGTATCCTCTTTCACTGAAATCAAAAATATTTTCTTTATAGTAGCCAAATTTGAGTTTCTCATAATTATAAGCTCCAGCTATATTTTCTATCTCAAACTGGCAGAATATTTCAAAAAACAGGAAACTAAATTTGTTTGCAGCATCATAAATACTACATACTTTTTTAAGGTACTCCTACCATTAAAAAACCTGAAACTCATACACAAAGATTGTACATAAAAGCCTCAAAAGCAGTTTCAGTATCACCTAATACTAAAAACATCCTTCACGCAGTTTTAAAATTAATCCATCATTGAATAGTTTCACTTGTGAAGAAATTAAAGTATTTATTTTTCTTGACAATGGCAACAAAGCTAGTTGAAAAAAATGAGCATTTAAGAAGATGATTTGTAAACGTTCACTGTGCAGAATGACAGATGTGGAAGATATGTGTAAAATTGCTCCAGCATTATCTGCCAGATCTCAGATAAAGCAGCGGGAGGGAATTCAGGCTTAGCTGTGTCATTTTAAAAAAAAACAAATCAAATGCATTTGACTTCATTGAATATACTTCCTCCCTAGACAGGAAACTAAACCAGAATATACCTCCCCAGGTAGCACTGCCAAAGTGGTTTGTTTTGAGATGCCAACTCAGAATCCTTTGCCCCAAACATTTTTGCTAGAAGTTTTACAACCTGCAGACGTTCTTCGTTGTCATTGCTCTGGAAAATGAACAGAGTTTTCTTAAAGTTAAAAGAAAAACTAAGCCAAAAACCTGTTTTGTACAGTTTTTACACCAATGCACTTCCATATTTCTAGAAATATCACAATAGAGATTAATAGATTTCTCTTATATACAAAAATGTCTATCTCAAGGCAAAGACCCTTCATTATTTTTTGAGAAGACAAAATAATAAAGACTGTGAAAATGAAGAACAATGTTGAGACAAAAAATGCTGTGAACAAAGCCTGGTGAAAAATACATCTTCTTAACACTTATTTACAGTTTACTGATTGTTAGGAAATCTGATATGTGCCTGTACAAGTTCAGACACAACACAAAACTTACAAAAGTTAGTCTGTGCTTGTCTGGTTTACAGTTCTATAGAACAGTGATTAAGTTATTGCTTAATTAAAAATATTAGTCAAAAATAGCAGTTTCCAGAGTACAAGTTTCTAGAGAACATCAGATTAAGTACCCAAGGATGTGGTCCTGTATTTGAGCCTATATTCAAAACTGCTGAGGTACAACAGATAGTTTTCCTTTTATATTGAAAATGAGCACTAACAGTGATAGTGGAAGCATACTGGAGAAGGCCTTGTTTTATCATTGTTTTGCATTACATTCTTTAATTCAACACACAGAACGTGAACCTAATGCATACTTCAGAAATGTATGTTAACATTTGGGCAATTAGCATGTACTTACTGTTCATCATATTTTTTTTCTTTGCTTTTAAAGAAAAGGGAGAAAACTCAATTGGCTGCAACAATTCCTTGAAAATGGGCAGCTAAAATGAATTTATATTAATTAGGCCAGACTATTGCTCAGGTGATATTACTAATCCCTTATTATTCCCAGGTTTTTTTCTGGTAAAAGTTAAGAACTGCGTAAAATACTGGGGTTTTGTTCTAGCATCTCTGAATTCTTATTAGTTGAGCATCCTCTTTTGAACATGAACAAGAAATAAGAGCACAATATAGCTGCTGGAATTCTTTTATATGACACCACAGTTTTAGAGACAAACTATTTCTCCTGACTGAATACCATAAAAGGGCTGAAACATTTGCCAGCATGTCTTTAATTCAAAACCTAAGAACAGTAAAAGCATTTGTAAAATCCTTAAAGTAACAGAGCAAGAGAAGTGAAGGATGCAGTAATTTCTAACAATGATATATTACTACATTACAAAAGACTAATTCTTTTGAATACACTTTAGTATTAAGTATTCAAAGCACCAACAGCAAATCCATTAATATGGTGGTTTGCATTTGACTAATTTTTTTCCAATTAACATTCACATTGACATTACTGAAAGCATTCTACAACTACCTCCTCTTAATCTGCAATAAATAATAGTTTTTTCTTAATGAGTTTCAGCCCATTATACTACAAATTCTTATTCTGTGGAGCATGGTTAAGAGCTTCTAATTTCTTTTTTTGGCCTACATTAGTCCAGCCTTCATGACTTACATCCTATCCACTCTTGCTTAAACAAACAAAATGTTAAAATATTAAGCATCTCTGAATTTTTTTAGGAAACCAACAGACTTGGAGCAAGACACTCCAGAATGTGGAAGAAGGAGCCAGGTGGAAGAGCTGGGAGCACACTAAACATTCAACTACTTAATTATACAGCCAGAAATATAGAGGAAAAAAACGACAACCTAACAGAACAAAACAAACCCACAAAACAACAAAACCCTAAAATATCCTTAATTAATTAGTTGCAGAAGAAGCTTTTGCTGTATCAGCTACTAATCCAATTATAAGACAACCCACTTGTGCTTCTAGTCCTGTTGTAGAAACAACAAATACTTGTGATTATGGACCTTGGTACATAATTATTTGGTCCTTTCTAAATTTTTTACCCTGATGTTGGCTTCCCTGAAACATGGTTAGATACACTCCAAGGAGTAACAAAAATAAACCTGTACTTCCTATTGAAAAAACACATTGCTTCTGCAGTCTCTCTCCTTTATTCTACTTTAATCTCCACTCTTTTTCTGAGGGTGAAAATAAAGGGCATCAAACTCTGAAAAAAATCTTAACCTTTCTCCATTCTGTGAGACACTCTGAAGAGTCACACACTTCATCTCTTAAGTAAATCCAGCACTCTAATAGTGTTCCATCATGACTTGTCAATACAAATTGACACCAAACATGGATATTTTCAGTTCCCCATACATGGTCCCAGCACACAGGCAGCTGCTCTTTGGCCTAGACATTTGAATCTGTCAGTAAGAGCAGCTGAAGCCAGTCAGATTGTTACCGCTACCGAGTCCAAAAGAATAGGCAGCATTCAGGACCTGGAGAGATTTGGAAATAAGAAGTGGACAACCTGAAACTTTTGAAAATTCTAATTATCATATCCAGGAAGAAAGGCAGCTGTAAACTAAGAAGTCAACGTTTTATTGATTTTATTCATTACATCATATTGATTTAGTAAAACAGTAAGATAAAAGCCTAAACACCATGACAATCATTTCCAAAACAGTCTTTTCATGAGCCTTCCATTCTCCTGACATTTAAATGTTATTTGCTTTCTGTAACAGAAATTTCTAAAATTCAAGTATGAAATTTTAAAAAGTTTATTTCCTTCAGTTTCTTCTACAAGCTGACCTATACAATACATTCTTAGCTTTTTCCCAAACCCATAGTGCTTCTGTGTCAGTACTAGATCTCTAAACACATCACCTTAAAATGCCAAGATCAGGCACAAATGACTGACCCTCACAGAAGAGGTTAAATTAAAATAATATAGTGCTCATTCTCCTGTTAATTCCCCAGACTCCTTTCTATAATCAGGCAAAAACTAAATTACTAGTAAGATGCAACCACAATTTCACACAGTTCTCACAGAGCTTAACAACAGAGTTCTGCCACCTGAGAACACGGGAGCTTTTTCTTTACATAAATCTATAGAGCTAGGGCAGGTTGATCCCAGCAAAAAGCCAAACATTCACCCAAGTCCCTTCTCTCCAACAGAGAGAGGAAGGGAAGAGAAGGAAGGTTAAAAGGCCCATCCATCAAAAGAACAAGAGTTCAGTAGGTAAAGAAAAAGCTATGTGCACAAGCAGAGCAAAAAGAGGAATTCATTCACTACCTGCCACTGGCAGGGAGATGTCCTGGCAGTTTATGGAAAGCAGGCTCTCTCACATAGGGCTCACTTGGGAAGACAAACAGCATGAACACAAATTAATCCTTTCCTCCTCCTCCTTCCCCTGGCCTTTTATTGCTAAGCACAACCTTCTGCTCTACTCAGCCTACCTGGGAGGAGGAGGAATGGCACAGGGAGAAAGCCTTTACCTGTGATTTCACTGTTGTACCAAAATGGCAAGGTGCTTGAACACTAGGTGGCCACATCGTTTACATCCCAAATAGTGAGTAGGTTCAACAGTATCAGAGACACCTAAACTTTCTCACAAGTTTCATACTAAGAGTTTTTAACCCCTCTACACATGGTCAAAAATTTATTTGGTCTCTGATGAAAAAGTCCCTGGATTTTACCCCCACTCAAAGAGACAGTCTACGACCCTAAACCCATGAAGATAAACCAGAAGGCTTCCTGACAGAAAGAGTACAAAAAATTTCATGGAGATGAAGAGTAAGAGATTTGGATCCTGTCACATAATGAGTCACAAACTCAAAGACTTTTGTTTACATCCTCAAACTTGCATCAAGCCACAAATCAACTGGAAGGCAGAGGAGATGGCTCAGTGAAGCTCGCATGGTGGTTAGGGAAAACCATCATCATTTTCAAAGCATGCCACAAAACCATAGGACCATAGAGTCATAACAGTTGGAAAAATAAAATCTTGAAGATCCTTGAGCCAAACAGTTAATCAAGCACCACCATGTTTACGAACAAACTATTAAAGCCACTTCCCTTCTTAATACTTCCAGAGATAGTGATTCCACCACTTCCCTAAGAAGCCTATTCCAATTCTTGACAAGTCTATAAGTGAATAAATTTTTCCTAATATCAAATCTAAGCTTCCTATGGTGCAACTTGAGGCCATTTTCTTTGGTTCTGTCACTTATTACCTGGGAGAAGAGACCAATTCCCCCACTTTGCTACCACCTCCTTTCAGGTTGTTGTGAGAGAGTAAGTGAGAGGATCTCCCCTGAGCATCCTTTTGTCAAGGCTAAATGTTTAGAAGCAAAGTAGTAAGATATTACACAGAAAGTCTGTTTCATGTACAGAATATGCAACTAGAGGTAACATTGCTGATACCAGGAGGAATCCATTCAAATTCATGCAGGATTAGCCAATTTTACACCTGAAACCAAGCTTGCACTTCAGCTTGCAAGTGAGCCAGAGCACTAGATGTCTTTCCCAGGTAAGTCTGCCATGAGTGTACTTCATCTGGCCAAAATTTGTTTTCACTTACTGCTTTTGAAGCCAACTAAAAAGAAATGCATATTTTCATTTCAATTTGTCTTTGTAAAGATACTATGTCCCCTTCCATGTGTTCAGTTCATGCAGGATGAGATCATTCTGGCACATCTCCACAACTCAGTTGTTCAGACAATCAGACAATCACAGCTTTCCTTCAACACTGGACACAAGAGGAAAGATTTTCACCATGAGATCAATTAGCCATTGGAATAATCTCCTCAGCGAAATGGTAGATTCCCTGATATAAGACATTTTAAGATCCAGCTAGACAGAGTGCTGGGCCATTTTGTCTAGACTGTGCTTTTGCCAAGAAAATTTTATCCAGATGATCCTTGAGGTCCCTCTCAACCTGGTATTCCGTATTCTGTGATCATCTGCTAAGGAATAATACAAATCTCCTAAGCAGCAAAGCAGCAATATTGGAAAACACTAACTGTCCCACTGTTTGCCTTCTGCTACCACAACTCTGTATTCAAGAGCCATATCAGACAATTTCATAGAACAAAAACTGGATGTTCCAGTAAAACTGCATATTTCATCTAAATATACTGTACAAACCTTAACTTAAATACCTAGTAGTCCATGGTAAGCAAGCTCAGAAGGACAAGGCTCCTTAACTGGGCATACAGAGACAGTCCTATGTGCCAAATCCAGAAAGATAAAATCACTGAGTCCAGCTCTGAATGATATGCAGGACTCACTGAAGCTCTTGGCTATTGTATCATTAATTTTAATTGACCTTTATTGAAAAAGACAACTCCCCTCTCCCAGTTTCCAGTATGGACTGTCATGCACATTTTTTCCTTTACAAGCCATCTAAATCAAGGCTTTATCAAGCTTAACAGGTTACTGCTGTCTAGTTTCTTTTCATTCAAAGCAATAAAAAATTGTCTGTCTTCAACCATAATCACTCTGAGTTTCATTGAAATCACACTTGATTCTAAACACACTAATGAGCTATTTACCTGCAAATGAATTTTAAAAAATATTGACACTAGCTGCTGCTGTTCAGAATAAAGCTAAATCTATTGTTGGAGTGGAAAATATTTAATCATCACTGGCAGGTTTGCATGTCGAATGAACTTTTGCTGGTCTCAGAAAAACACAGGCTGACCATTTTTCAGAACACTTACCTTCAAAATACTCTTCTCACCACAGAAAGATCTTAAAGATCCCTCAACTCATTTAGAGCCATAAAATGATTTGGGTTGGAAGGGTCCTTTAAGGACATCCTTCAACTCCCCTGCCATAAGCAGGAACACCTTCTGCTAGACCAGGTTACTCAAAGCCCCATCCAACATGGCTTTAAACAATTCCAGAGGTGAAGCACTCACAAGTTCTCTGGGAAACCAGTTCCAGCATCTCAAAATTTAAAACAGGCATATCCTATTCCAAATAGAGGTGCTTTTTTTCTTCTTTAAAAGATGGGTCATTTGACAGCCAATGGGAAAAAACAGGCATATATTATTTTTCTTATAACCCAAAGTATCAAAACACACACATGGAGTAACAAATTATTACAGTGCTTTTGGAATAGCTACAAACTATATTAAGTTCAAGAAGGCAACAAGGAATAAGAGTGGTAAGAATGTAGCTATCAGAACCTACATGTCTCCTGGAAACATTGTTAAAGTTGATCTTGCAGACATCAAACATAAACCACTTACCCTTTGAAGGGTTCAAACCACAGTGAGAAAACTACACTAAGGATGAAGGAGACAGAAAGCAACAAAATACATGTACATCATCTGGAAAGAACACACTAAACAGAAATGCAAACATGAAAAAAATGTGCTGTAAATTAAGAAGTACAAAGAAAACATGGAAATGCTTAGGGCTGAAATCAGCTAGATGAAGAGAGACCAGAATTTTTTCCGGCCTGGGTAAAGAGGGAACAAAAAAACCCCAAATAAAACATTGACATTGGCTACTAGACTGATTCAAATAAAATCAGATTCAAAAATTACATCAGTATTGAAAATCATGAAACATGAGTCAATGAAGGAGTAGGACAACAACTGAAGAAGCTGCAGATTTCAGTGGAATTACAGATGGGGAAGGTACTGCAATTATATACTATTATGGCAGCAGGTAAGATGAAATATCCTGAATAACACCTTCAGCTGCAGAAGTACTATTTTTATTGCAGTGAGAATGATAATTGTTTGCCATCCGTAGGAACAGGAATTAAAGACTGAAGAAAGGTCTACTTTGGACACACAGACAGCAAGCAGTAAATTGAACCCTACTTCTCTCAGAAATGTGAACAAAATGATAAAGGCATTAAAAAACCCCCTCATCCAGCAAGTGTAGCGTGACTGCCTAGCAACATCAGGGCAAAGTAATTGGCATGAACAAGCCACTGCGATAATATATATTACCATAAGAAGAGGCCAAAGGTGCTACAAACCTAAAATCTGTCCTCTGTAATAAAAATACATTCAAACTTACAAGAGGCCCATTGCACATCAGCCCCTCAAGCTTAGTAACAGATCACATACAAACAGAGTAATACTAATCTAATCACAGTCCTCACAGAAACCCTGTGGAATGACACATAGAATAAAAGTAGTGCAAAATGAAGGGAGAACAAATTGTTATATTGCATTTGTCCAAGTGATGGAGACACTTTGAAAAGGAAGTCAAAAAGAAAAATACCCATTAAAATAGAGAGCTAGCACCAGCTATTCTCCAGACATATGAAACAAGCCTGAAAAATCATAAGTCATTGCAGCAATTCCTACAAGACATACTGATGCATTCCAGTTGCCTGCTACATCTGTCACAAAACTAAAATCTGGACAAAATTATTATTATGTATATTCAAAATATGAGGTCTTTCACAATAAATAATAAGCAAACCCAGAAATAAAACAGGTCAAGCCCTTAAGTCATCCAAAAATGGAGTTATTGCTTGAAATATACAAGCCAAACCCATCTACCAACCAAATCCCAAATATACACACACACACACTGTAGGGCAATACACTTGAACTTACATTACATTGTTAAAAAGGGTTTATGGGTTTTCCTTTAAACAATGCAGAGAAGATAATTTTTAAATACAGTTATTAGTTTTAATTGCCAAATAATTTGAAGAACTTGTCAGTTAAGAAAAAAAACAGAACAATAATGGTCAAAGCATAGATGTTTCAAATATATAGAAAGGATAGAAGTGTTTACCTTAAGTTTGAATTCGAGCTGTGGTAGTACAGAAAGCAAGAGGTGACTGTCAATATTGTATAACTCCAGAATCAAATCAAATACATGCTCTGACAGGTCACTAATTGATGTTTTACCAAGCATGAGGACTTGATTGAAGAACTGGGAAACAAAAGAGATTACATATCAAGAATGAGAGTATACACGCACTCTTCTAAATCCTATGCTAAATCCTAAAACATTAAGTCACTTTTAACCTTACATTAATTTCAATCCTAAAAGAAAAAGGATGGAATGTGGCACACAGAGATCAGAATTCCATAGCAGAAGTCTTAAAATATCTTGTTTTCTATCAAGTATTATACATAAAGGAAAGCACATTAAATACAATGTTTGCCCCAGCAGGCCTAAAAATAATTTAGGAAACACAAGTTTAAAGGAATTTCAGTGCATCATATCTTTTTATAGTGGGACTATATTCAGAGTTATTCCACTATCAAAAACAATCATTTCAAAAGTATTTTAACATTTAAAACAAGGCTAAAACAGCTGGCTAATTACTACACTACACAGCTGACAGATTAAGGAGTTGAAAGTAAAAGCACAGGAGTTGATAACTGATTGTTCCAGAATTTGTATTTACAAGCAGCATAATGCAACTGTAAAGCACACATTCCTTCTTGGTAAACATGACATACTTGAAAGAAACTTTATACTTCCCATTAAAGAAAATATTTCCACACTATTTTCAACTACATCCTCCCTGATGGGTAAGAGGCAACTAAAGAGGAATATATATATTAGAGTGCATTTTACTGTAAGTTAAAGACTGTCTTGAAAAAATATTTTGCTTTTCAGGATACAGAGTTGCCTGAATGTATATAATACTGGTTAGGAAAACTGATACTGTGTTTTTAATGCATCTCAAGAAAGAAAATTTTCAAAACCGCAAAATACCTCTCGTGTGAGAAACAAAGACCCTATGTACGTTCTTCCTATGAAGGAAGATTCTTATTGTACAGACTTCCTGAAAGCTCAGAAAACTGCACTCAGTTTGTAATCTAACCTTACAGATGAACAAAATTAAAAACACATTCCCATGCACCAACATCTTCCCAAACAGTAGGTTTGAAGTAAGAGTTTTTATTGAGGATTTTTAAAATCTTAGGAAGCACCCATTTTTAAATGTTACAAATCTGAAAGTAACAGAAAGCATTGAAGGTTTTCCAGTGTTTTCAAGCCCCTGAGGTTTTGGATAGATGCAGTAAGACCTGCTAAATCCTCAACTGCTTAAAAAATAAGAGGGGTATTCTTTTTCCTATTGCGCAGCTCAAGTTAGAGCATACTCCCCTCTGATCTTTACTTCCCCTCATCCATCTTCTATCACAGTGTCCATGATGTCTACATTCAACTCTGCTACAATCCTCAATTCACTCAGTTTTCTTCTTTACTGTGTATTTTTAGACTGCTTCCTCTTCTACTGATGTGATAACAGCACTAAAATTCTGCTCTATCTTCAATTCTCTAAATTGTCTTATCTCCTTACTAAATGACAAATTTTGCTTACAATGTGCTTGTGTATTTTTATCAGAACAATATATATAAATACACTTGGTATTCCAGTCACTCTAGGGATTGAATTACAAGGTCTTCCAAGACAGTAGCAAGTAAATTATCCATTGCATTTCCAAAATCCCAATTATTAAGTACTTAGTAGTTTCTATATGGTAAAGAATTAGACTCAAAAGGACAGGTTATGCAGTGCTTCACTAACACAATCATTCTCTCCAAGAAAAATGACAACCTGTAAAAAGTTCTTGTTCAGCCTTTTTCATTTTTTCATGCAATTCATTCTTTTTATAACACTGCTCAGTTACAGAAAGTATTGATTTCCACATTTGTTTGCAGTCCTCACTTACATTAGTAATGTATGGTTCAATTGCTTGCGCTGTCCTCTTTAATAAAGCCTTTGCCAAATCATAGGCTTGCTTGTTTAAATTCTGCGGGAAAAACAAACAAAAAACCCAGAAGAGTTATAAGCATATGCATTTATCTAAAAACATACCCAAGAATTTAAAGCCATTGTGTACTGGTAAATGCATTAAAGAAATAGCCTGTTCTTTTTATATTTTCAGTAACAAAAATAATATAGTAAAAACAAAGCTACTCCAAACAAAGCTTTGTAGTGTTCACTGGTATTACTGAGAAAAATAAAAAAACTCCAGGCAGATGAGGACTTACTTTTCAGTTGCACATCTAAAACTGATGTTCGATGAACTCAGTGCCTGCATTTTATTGCTCCTCCTTATCAGCTTCCCCAAAAACCAGTAAAGTGATACAAAGCAGCACAAAGGCATTTAGAGTCACCACAGAAGGGAGACTCTGAACAGGAGTACAGAAAATGCAATTCTTCCCTTGCATCAAGCAGCCACCTGTGAATCACCACCACAGCCTCTCCACTACACCATGCAAAGATACTTAGTCTGTTGTCTGAGACAAAAAAAAAAATCCTAGAATTTCAGTTTATGGGAAAATAAAAACTAATACAAAAAATTTAAAATGACATAACCCCTCTTCAACATTCCTATCTGTCCATTTGTCTAAATGGGCTATTGCTCTATCATTGTTTTCTCTCTTTCCCTGCAGCACACATTCTCCATGCTCTAGTTGTTACATCCTTTCTCCAATTTCTATATCACAATTATTTTTCAAAAATTTTCAGGAGAAAATGCAACTCAGCTCCTGTGACACCCACTGCAGTTGATTAACACACAGAAAAATGAAGAAAAAATTCTTTAATACACAAGAATATGTATTATTTTAGTAGGTAAAAAAACTCTACAAAAATATAGTTTCTACAATTTTTATTTGTCTTTGCAATTAAAAAAAACAAGTATATTCAGTTTATAAATTCAACAGTAAAAAGGGGGCAGTTTGTGGTTGCTTTTTAAAATATTTCTCACCATAAAAGGAAGAAAACTTCTTGTAGCACAATGAAAAGCAAACACAAGGTGTCATGCTACAACCCAGGGTATTTCTTTACTTGGATATGCTGAATGAAAGAGGGGATTTGCAAAGATATGGAGAGTACTGTCTGAAATTTAAAAAACCCTACAGAACTATAGGCTTCTAAACAGCAGTGGGAACAGATTAACATTTTCTGATAATATAAAACAAAAACATCTTTGACTTCCCTACTGATAGAATTAAGTCAGAAAAACTTGAAACACTGCAAAGACTCATGCCTGAAGTGTCTGTTTCACTCAAAGCCAATAGAGAAAGTGACAAAAATCCCAATTCTGGAAAAATACTTTAAAATATAAAATACTTTCATCTTATTACAAAACTGTACAGTTGTTCCATGTCCCAGGAAAGAGAAAACCCTGCATGCTGGATTGTTCTTTATGGCCACAATAAAAAAAAAGGTATTTCCACTGGAATAATTTGTTTTCTGTTATTCAAAATTGTAATGGTTCAGGAAATAAAAGGCACAAATGACTATAACAAGCAAAGTATGCCACTTGTAATTCTTGTTCTGATCCTTCCTGACTTCACAGTTCACCTCCAGCAACACAAAGAAAACCACTTTCACCTAGGTAAGAGGGAACTCTGGATCATGAGCAAGATCTGGTTTAGGATAAAACAAGTCTAAACAGCAGACCTAGCGCAGGAGAGTTCCAACAGGCAGAAATGTTCTGATTCACATTAATTAGTTTCAGCTTGTATCTTTTGCACAGCAGCTCACTTCAAAGCTTAATGCTTCCGAGAATAAATGCTAGAAGTGGCTATTTGCAACCCTGAATAAGAAAAAAGTGTAATGCAAATATCTATCTTTAAAAAGCTCTAAAGAGGAAAAATAGTCTAGAGCACAAGTGGCTAAGGAAATTTAGCTATTTTTTCATGCCTCATGTACTTGATTTAATAGTGCCAATAGTCATGACCCTCAAATGTCCAGAGGCCCCAATTTCTGAAAATAACAATATCAAAGAAGTCTTAAAAGCACGTGAGTTTTCTCCTGATTTTCCAGTTTCAGGAAAAAAAACAGAAACAAGCAAAAGCGGCACTGCTTAGGTGAAATGAAAACGAGCAGCCCAGCCTTTATCAAGTAGGTTCAAAGATCTTTTACAGAACTAAACCTTCTGACAAATGCAACAGTCACAAAAATACCCTAAACTTCCTTCTCTTGAAGGAGAAATGGTACAAGGATAACATCTAATCTGACAAATTTCTTCTCTGTTTTTAGATAAGCTCCTCTACCATTATTATCTGTACAATATTTCCATGTGTTTGGAAAGAAAATTGGCCTGTATTTCAAGATCTTTTAATGATTTAAGAAAGCCCTCAAGATGGGGCCTATTATCTTAATCAGGATGCCTTTAGGAGCATGTAAGCATCCAGTAGGCCTAAGATTTTTAGAGTCATGAACAGGGTAGGAACAAAGGCATCAGTTGGCAACATTGCTTAAAACAATCATTAGCAATTACTACATCTTGAAGGAAAAAAAATCAAAATAAATATTGATTGATAAGCAGAAACAAAAGAACCACCCC
Organism: Emberiza elegans; assembly: GCA_024865655.1. Lineage (NCBI taxonomy): Eukaryota > Metazoa > Chordata > Aves > Passeriformes > Fringillidae > Emberiza > Emberiza elegans. Next base: position 18,409,757 of record JALJVW010003023.1, on the reverse strand, counting down.
TGAGAAGGCAGAACACAAATCTTCTGCAAGAAAACTGAGGTTACATTTAACATCTGAACCAGACTTTTTCCCCCAAAACTTCCAGTTTTGTTTCAGAAAAGAATGTTAATAAACAGTGGAGAACATTCACATTTTTTAAAACTTTGGGAGATCTCCAGCAATAATATCTGAAGAGAGGCTATCTTGGTCAACCGCAAGTTCTCTCCTTTGTCTCAATTTCTACCATGATTTTTAGGCACTTCTTGCTGGTATTTCAAGGTTTTTACACTTTGGGAAAACATTAACTGTTTTGTCAACTTATTTTTCATACCTGCTGTTCTCTAGAATGATAAACTTCTCTTTTTCGACAGAAGCAGCAGTGGCAACCTCTCTACAGTATGGCACATGCATTTTTGTGCTCATATAGACAATATTCTCCAGCAGAGTATGCCAGAAAATTATTTGTTCTTGCACAAGGGGGTCGGAAGTGATGGAAATTCATACAAACTTGACTTTTTTTCAATTATTTTTTCCAGTTACTTCTCAATAACCAATTTAAGACAGATCAAAAAAATGTAAGAGTGAAATAATTGTTATCCACCCCTTGAAAGAAAAAGAAAAAGGCAAGTACTTTATATTTTATTTACAGGATATGACTAAGCAAGCATCAATAGAGCTTTGTACCTTTGGGAGAAAAATCAAATATTAAGTCTGTATCTAGTGCAAATATTCCTGAAAAGCATATTTTTCACATATTATTTTCTTGAAGTTTGAAAAGCACCTTCAGTTTTATTGTTATTATCAATGGCACAGCAGCTGAATTAGTATCCAAGAGCACCTGATAGAACAGTTCCAAGAGATTCTCTTGTTCTCAGGAAGGTAAAGAGATTAAGGACGGCTGATAAAGAAAAGGCTCAGCTGAGGTGTTGCTAAAATAGATAACACTAAATATTAAGCAAATTCCTAGTAGGGACAGTTAAGAATTTAATTGTCAATATCACTTTTTCTAAAACATAGGCATGTAAAGCACGTGGGATGCGCAATGTGGGAATCCCTGTAGCAGTCCTGAGGCTGAAAATGGAACACTGGCAAACACCCAAGGAAATCAAGCACAGTTTGCCTTCTAACATACTGCACAAACACAAAATTGTTTTCAGGTCTGCCATAAAAGCATTATAATACAAAAAAAATCATTAAAGGGTAAAGGAAAACTATTAATTTTTCTTGCCTTTTCATACTAACTACCTCTTCCCTTGCTTCTAAGTCTTATCTGGATTTAGGTCACTTAAATTCATTCCTAATATAATCCTATCAAAAGAATTTCAGTTGGGTTGATAGAAGAGAACTTACAAAAGGAAAAAAAAATTCAGCATCAAAATTAGGAGTTAAGCACACAGTCAGACAAGTTAAGCTTGCCATTTTATTGGCTTATCTGACAGTTGTACTCATCAAGCAAGCCTGTGCACACGCCAGCACGCCCCTTTTCTGATATTGGTGTGGACTGCTTTCATTCAGGTTTACATTAGTATGGCTTTTATCCTGACCAAGTGAGATGGATGACAAACTCAAGGGAGACAGAGTAGTTTAGAGGAGTTGTCACTACTTCAGTGACTACTAATTATGGCATACAGACATTTGATAGTACATCATGTGCCCAGTATATGCTCTTTATGCCTGAGTTTTTGCAGCCATCATGTGAACACCATTGCTTTTTACACTTCCCACTCAGGACTATGGACCATAACTATTTTTCATATTTGGAAAATACTGTCTTGGTTTAAGGGGTAACAGCATTGAACTAACCTTTTGTAAACTGCTCAACTAATTACTATATCTCTTAAAAATATTCATGTAATTTTTGTCTAAAGCTGTCCAGTGCTGAATTTCAGCCACTGGATGAACATTCTGCTCCCAGCACATACTTACAGACCACAGGTTAGACAAATTATACAGACTGAGGTTTGAGGAGCTCAGTCTTATTTTACCAATACAACTCTTCTCTACAATGCAGCCATTCAGTTCAAAAGGCCACTATGCATTCCCTCTCATACATAACCTTCCTTTTGGGCATATTAAAAATATACCACTGTGTCACTTTCTATAGACATAATTGTCTCATCTTCAACAATGTCTCAATCTGATCATCTTCAAACTGAGCTAGTAGCAGATCTATGTTCCTTCCACCCTATCAAAGATATTTTTTGGTCCCTAGGAATGTGGGGATTCCCTACAGACCATTACACCAATGTCTGCCTTTATGCCATTTTTGGTGACCAGTCTGATCATCCAATTTTCCTTTTCCACAACCCACACAGCTGAACAGGGAGGTCAGCTAAGACACAGTTCTTTTTTATGGTGGACCTTATCCTTTGTCTCCTTCTAGTTTTGTGCTCAATGGAAGAGTGGAAAAATGCTCAACTCTGAATTTATTACACTTTTCCAACTTGACATTAGTAGCCACAGAAAGTAGTTAGAGGACCCAATTTTTCAATAATTTTAAATAAAAATTCACCATGTGAAGACTTTGAGATGCAACAGAAAAATATGAGAAGTTTCTTTCCATTAGTATGGAAAAAAAATAAACGTAAAGATACTCAGAATACAATCTGACATTATGTACCTATTTGTTGGAAAGCAGGCTATAAACAAGCATCCTATCCACAGAGAGACTTTGATTAAAAGAAAAGCAGCAGAAAATGCAAACCCCCAAACATATTTCCCTTATTAAAATATTCATTCAGTAATTTTGAATCCACTGTGAAACAGAATTGTTTTAGTACTACAGACATCCTAACAGGATACAAATTCTTCAACTCAAAGACAGTTTATTAAACATGAAACATAAAAATAGTACAGTCAAATCAATTTGAACACAGATGACACAATGAAACAATAGATTCTTAATAACTGAGAACACGAACTGGAGTATTTTGCATATTCTTGCTTTTGTATTCCAAAGCTTTACTTTATAAATCTGGACTTTAGCCACACAAATTTCAGTCTAGTCCTGGCACAAAAGTATTAGACTCCTTGAAGAACACAGCTAAAACATATCCAGTGGTGCAAAAAAAATTACTGACCTATATTAACCATTTAGTCTTTCACTGTCAATAGAAAATAATTTATTTTCTTATATATTATATATTTATTCTTATATAATAATTTATTTATGTTATTTACTGAATTTAATGGCTGGTGGTAAAGGCACACTAATAGGCATTCCAAAGCATCTCTCTGTTAATAACCACTTAACCTTACACTTTTTAGAAACTACAGCAGTTAGCACCTTCCTGAACATATTTTAAGGAAAAAAAAAAAAAGCTATTAGAAGTGGCCAAAATACAGCTAAAGGATACATTTCCTAGATAATTTCCCACAGTCTTTTTTTGTCATGCACAACTTACAAGTGAGTAGCCCATGAGATTTCAGTAGGACACAGTTAAATTCCTGAACTAAGGAGTCAGACTTCCATGCTTTTTAAACATTCAAGTATTACAACACAAGCACAGTTCTGAAGTTTTTCCTTCAGTTCATCTACAGGAGACTTTTTTTTTAAACATGACATGATTTGTTAAGGTAAGATAGCCATTCCTTGGGCTCTTCCTGAACCACCATTTCTGCACACAGTTTTGATTCTGTGGATGCATCAGAAACATAACAATAACACCAAGCCAACATTTCTGAAATACAACAGAGCCAATTACAAATCAGCAGTCATAACAACTTTTTCCCTCCCACTAGGGCAGCACCTTAGTTTGAACTGTTGATACAGCATTACATGAATTAAAAACTTTCCAAAGGATGTATGTAACTTCTCTATTCCATTCTACTAGCATTGATGGGACATAAAAAAATCTGTGTTTAAATTCATATGATATTCAACCTTTTAGATTACTGATACTGTGCTTATGGAAAGTATATCAGAGCAATAAAACTTGACTGAATTTTCTGTCTATAAAATTACTTGTTTGTTAAAGAAATCCAGATCATATCAATACATTTGCTACAGCCATTCTTTAAATTAGATCTACATATCTGAACACATACATCCAAGAAATCGTGATTACAAAAAAAACAGTAAGCAAAAGAAAACATAAGCCACTAAGTCTTACCTTATGTGCTGGCACTAGATTAACCAACACCGTATCCAGAAGTTCCTGTGACACCGTATCTCCCTCACAAATGATAGAGCTCATTAGATCAACCATGTGCATGTGTACTTTTTGGTTATGACCATTGCTGAAATTAAAAACAAGAACTCTTAGTGTAATATCTGTGTAAAGTAAAACTTCTGTTCAGAATATTCCCTGTGGTGATGGCAAACAACAAGGAAAAAAATCAGCAAATCACAAGTTTTCTTAGAAATCAAAATACTTTGATTCCTTGATTGCACATACCATCATTTTTAAATTTCATGCTCTCTTCATTCACTACTGCAGTAAGACTCGTATCTGTCCCTACCATGAAAAGAGTGTATTAGAGCATCCCTCTGCTCTGCCCAGCACTGGGGAAACTTCCTCTGGAGTGCTGTGTCCAGTTCTGGGCTTCCCAGCACAAAAGGGACACACACATCCTGGACTCAAGTCTAGCAAAGGTTCATAAAGATGATTAAGGGCCTGGAGCTGCTCTCATGGAAGGAGGGGCTGAGAGAGCTGACATCTTTGTTTTTGCCTTAAGAAGAGATGGATTAGGAAAGAACTTAATGATAAGTTTAAATACCTGATGCTGGGGGTTGAGAAGACAGGGCAAGATTGTCTTTACACCACAGGCTCAGTGGTGTCCAGTCACAGAACAAGAGGCAGTGGGCACAGGGTGAAACACAAGACATACAATTCAGACATTTAAAAGGGTGATTGAGAAGGTTGCCCAAAGATGGCACAGCCTTTCCATCTTTGGAGATGCCCAAAACCTAATTGGCTACAGTTCCACGCTGACCTGGTTTGAGCAAAGGGAAAAGACTGGACTACCTTTAGCAGTACCTTCTAGAGTCTGCTACTTTTTGAATCACGTTTTCACAGCAATAATCCTCCAAATTCCTTAGAATTGTATATTAAAGCATTCAATTTCAATAACAGAATAAAATAAATGCAGTAAATGACAACTAAAGCTAAGTTTCTTAGGAAAAAAAGATGATGTGCAGTGTGTCTTGTCTCATTAAAACAGAAAAAACTGACACTTTTGCTACTTTTAGTTAAACTAAATTACAAAACTCATTAATGCTAAAAGTTAGAACTCGCTGACCTCAATCATGCAGTAATATACTGTGAAATCTGAGGTGAAAATACTCACTTTATTACTGAAAACAGTGTCCTATACAGCTGTGTAAAAATCTCATTGCTGTCCTCTAATTCAAAGCATATGTTATAAGACTTGACCCAAGCAATGTTCTGTGTTGGAACAGGAAAAAATAAAAGGAGTAGTTAACACAAGATAAAATTGAAAGATTATGTTTAACAATTATTGTAAAATAAGTTATGAAGCTTACCTCAAGCAAATAAAAGTATCGATTAAATTGGGGGCTTTTTGTATCTTCTAAACCTTTAAGTTGCCTTGTTATGAACATAAATATATCCTGAAAAGAAAGAAGTGCTAGTTATTCAATAAACTGCAATTAAACCTTCAATGTAAAATAATTACCTTTTAGAATTACTTGTATTATTTAGTCACTACAAAATATGCAGCAATGACAGACATTATTTCACTACCAGAAAGAAGATCATGTACAAAAACATCATGGAAAATGTCAAGGAGTAATTTAAAAATACTTCATATTTCTTTAAAGGGTTGAGAAAGTAACCTTTTCCTAAGGAAACAAATGTTTTTCATTTCCAAAAAAAAAAGCATTCAACTTGACAAACACAGCTGGAACTGTCTGGCTGCAGAAGTCAAGAGATTATTATTCAGCAGGACAATGAATTTAATATTTTTACTTCATATTACAATCAGTTTCAAAAGAAGGAGAAAATAGCAGTAGGCAACTACATCTTTCCTAAGAGATGTTATTATATGTTCACTCTATTGTTTGTGCATTTCTCAGTCATCAAGATACTGACACAGATAACATCTCTTGCAAAAGCTAATAAACCAAGTTCCTCCTGCTTCCTCTATCAACTTTCACCACCAGAAGACTCCTTCAGAAAAAGTCTCACACAGTAAATTGAAGCAGGTTACAAGGAACAAATAGTCAATTATGAACTAAATAGAAACACACAGGAAGGTATCTTCTTAATTTATTTTTTCACATTCAGATAATTAACAGATTAATGTAATTGTGACTTTCCAGCTAATACAACTATATTAAATCAAAATATTTAGAAATAAGTATCGCCAGAAACACTCTTCAAAGCCTCAACTATATCTATGTTTCATCTAACAACCTATGTGCAAATTAAATATATTCCAAAATGTATAAAGCTGCCGTAATCAATAGAATAGAGCCTTACTGCTAATCCTGAAAATAGAAATATCCTAGAAATAGTCTATAAGGCATTTCTGTAACACTTTCAAAATGACCATTTCTCCTAACCCCCCGAGAATAATACACAGACAAAAGAATATGGTTTCTTTTTTCCCAACACTATAACCACAAAATCCAGCCTTAATCATTAAGCTGAGCATTTACTGCAGATCTAGACAAAATCAAGAATTAGATTACATGTGACATCACCAACTCTTGGAAAACAGCACAGCAAAACACTGTTCAGAGCTACAGCTACATTCACATTTTAATTTGGTTTTAAACTGATGTTTAAGAGTTAAGGATGATGAGAAGGATCATTGTCTGGTTCACACTTCAGGATCCTTTACAGAGCACACCATCTAGACTCTTCAGCTAAAATTAAACCAAAACACGCAAAGGACACATCCAATGGTCTCCAACCACTCAGAAGCATTCAGTTCCCACGCAAAAGCTCATCTGAAGAATCCCTCCTTTAAAAATCAGTGCCTGAACACTAGCAGGCCATCAGTCCCCACCCAAAAGGAAAGCTGTCTTATGGAAAACACTGGAAGGTTCTGTAAAATTTAGAAGACATAAACTGAGTCCCAAGGGAGAATAAGAATGAACTGAAGAAGAAAGGGGGCACATGACAGACTGAACAATGCCAAACATAAAACTACTTAATCTTAGGACCCATGCTCTGCGTTAATTACTTTGTGTTAAACTTTACTTGTAGAGGTAAATCACAATCAGTTCATTTAACCAAGTATCTCAGTTTTTGTCCTACAGCTCAGTATGCAATACTTATCTACTGAATGTGATTCAAAGATCCTACTAACTTTCCAAAAGAAAGTTCTCATCATTGAGCGGCATACAACTACAGACATTAATGAATAGGATACATGCACAAAAAATCCAACACTTGAATGCTTCATATAACAGCATGGATTGAAAAAGTAAGCATTTACTCCTAAACTATTTTTTCTTCTTCATATTTAAAGACAGCAACACAGACTAAACTCAGAAGTACTCACTAATTTTTAATATCTCGTGTACTATGACCAAACATTTTTCCTTTTTTTAAGCACATTGCTCCCTCTTTTAAGCACACACAACGTACCACTTGAACATGCATTTATAAATTCAAAACACAGGCTAAAATAAACTTTGGCTGCAGCCAAAAAATTACAATAATTACACAACTGGACAATAGGTTTTCACATGAGACTGCATAAAGCAAGTCTACATTAGAATCCAGATTTCAAAAACTCACACTTCAACTTTAAGGATATTTTTTGGTTTTGTTTTGAGGGTTTGTTTGTTTGTTTTGGGGTTTTGTTTTGGTTTGGGTTTTTTATTTGTTTTGTGGATTGCTGTCGTGATGCCAATTAACTGCATAACGGCTTCAGTAATCATCAGAGTCATGGCTCTCACCAGAGAACACCTTCAGATAACTGAAGTTCTGCTACCATTTTACCCTTTTTTAAATCTACATTTCAGCAGAGACAGGTAGACAGTCCTTCTGTTTAAGTCATTTTCAATTGACACATATAAATAATTAGATTATCTTCCCACCAGAAAATCAGATTTGGGCTCTAGGCTTTACACAGACTGAGGAGGGCTCAAAGTTAGAAGTTTTGAGATCCCAGCAGAGCAAACCTACTCCAGCTCTGTTTTTATTCTACTCATGGCATTTTCCATCCCTGTTATCAACTCTCTTTCAATGATCAGCAAGGAATGTAAGATTTACACTGATGATACACATAAAAGAGGAAAACCTGAGATTCTTATCCCTTTCCTTAGCATCTTACTTGCACAATATCTAAGTTACAAAGAGATCTACTGAGTCTGAAGCAAGAGCAAAAAATTAAGTCTTTTCCTCTCAAGAAATTACGCTTTTTCAGCGCTCCCCTTTGCCATTTTTAACTTTGGTGTTACACATACAAGAATAGACTCAGCTGCAGTATGGATTTGATATTAAATACTGGGTAAAAATAGTGCCAAGATATAACCCAAGAGGAAGCATTCTTCCTCTTACCTCTGTCATAAAGTGGAGGGAACTCTTCGACATTTCTATCAGAGCTTGTCCTGCAACCACAAAAGCTGAGTTCAGAAGAAATGGGTTTGCAAGAAACCTACCCCAGCAGCCCTAGGCCAAGGTCCCTATTGTTTGTCTTGTCTTTATTTCTCAAAACATGTTTTAAAAACTGCATCAAGAAACTGAATTCTGAAATCCACACAGATTACAGAACTCAATGCTGGCAATGGAAGTCCCTCATTCATTCCAAGTTCTGTCCCAGCAGTGGTTGTAGTATTCTGATACTTCATGTATGAGACCAGTACTGTAAACCTTCCAATACTGTACACTACGAAATCTGAAGCTTAGTAGCATTTGGTACATCAACTACTCTAAGGAGGAACTTAGTTAGCCCAACTCAGAAAGATAAATTAAAGCTCTAAGCCTAACAAGCAAATGAAAACATATACTAAAAACTGAAATAGGAATCAGGACACCTGAAAACCAGACTTAAATAGAGCAACAGTAGAGAAAGCTAATATTCATCTCCAGTTGAAGATGGTGCAATCAATAAGTACAGGAAGTAGATGTTGTACCACTGATTACATACTAATTCAGAATTAAGAAAACAGAACTAAGAAAAATCCTTCGACATCTCTCCAGTATGTCTGTTAACAAAAGATATACTACAGCAGTTGGAACTGCACTGTTTCCCTAATTAGGAAGCACTGCTGGCACAACCACTAGATGAGAAATTGAGTGATTTCCTCTTAAGTGATAATAAATAGACCATCCACCACAACCACCTTTTTATCCTACTGTGGAATAAACAAAGACCAAACCAAGCTAAACAAAAAAGACCACACACATTTCTAAATCAGGGAGACAAAAAAGCACACATTTTTCAGTGTTACTTTCACCTAGTTTTTCGTAGATTTCCCCCAAAACTCAGTTCATCACTTGAGATTCTGACTGCACAAGGGAAACAGTTTGATTTTGAGAGTTGGGAACTAAGTTAGATTTCTACTTTAAAAAGTAAAAGAACCCACAAAATAATATAAAATTTATTTCTTTCTGGAACAAATTAGTCAGATCTGTACTTCCTTTTCAAACCTGACATTTCTCTATCAACCATCTCCATCTAGTGGGATCAGTGATGTCTGTAATTGCAGAATTTCCCAAGCCACATCAAATATCATTTAACTCTGTACAAAAGTACTTTATCCTTGTTTCAATAGTGCCTTTACCTATAAATATACAAGTACCTGCCTCTTGGTAGTTTAACTGGAGATGCATGGGTATTTCCCAAGTGAAGGTATTAGCTATCTTGCAAGAGATTGTGATAAAAGCTATACATATAATCAATATTTCTAAAGTAAACTAACCTACAAATCCCCAAAACAGTTCAATAAAATAATTATTTTCAATACAAATCCAAAACTCTGCAAGTTATTGGAATATGTACTATTTAGCCCTTTATGTCATGGACAATTGACTTGATCAATCCCATCCCAAAATCAAGTGAAAACCTTGAACTGTTTAGGCTGAACCAGAAATAAAAGGAGGCAAAAAGCAGTCATGACCAATTGTATTAATCACTGACTATAAAAACCTGCTGTGGAAAAAGAGATTAATTGTATTTACCTTCAGTTTATCCGGTGAAGTGTATGGAGCTTCAGGGGCATAAATTCTGAAAATATCGGCAAGACAACATGCTACCAACAAACGTACATCCTTATCAGGATGTTTGAGGAAAAAATCTGAAGCAAGATGTAACGCAAGATTTAGGTAGAGCTCCTTTTCTTCTTCAGAGTCCTGGTCCATATCCATGAAAGTTTTCACAACCATCTAAATAGACAGACACACATTAGAACGTAAAATTAAATGCTTCATGTAACAGAATCCTTACTAAAAGTTACTCTTCTGGTTTTCTGCAACTTCTGTCAGAAGCATTATTAGCTATGCAGTAGTACTTACTTGAGCAACCAGTGTTTTCATTTTTTAGGGCACAGGAAATACCTGGCCAAGTCCTCTATCAACCGAACCAGCACACAGTCTCAGCAGAAATACTGAAAGCCTAGTGGTAGACTTCCCAAATCTTTTTGAGAAACCATATAATCAAGTTTGACAATTGAAGAAATGCAACAGGATTCACTGTTACAGGTTGTTTCTGTTACTTAAAAATAGACTGTTACTTCAAAATTCAGACAATGGCAAAATTTTATTAAAAATATTTGTTTCTCTCTCAACTATTCAGTGACGATTTTTTCTTCCTATTCCCTTTCAGTTTCAGGTTTTTGCCTATTATGGCTCTGAGGAAAATTCTATTCCCTGTGCTGTCCAGAAGCAGAGCCCACGCTCTCAGCAAATGCATATATAAATCCAGGCAGCTGAGCGGCAAGGATGTTGTCCAACAAGACTAAAATGACCACTAGGATTATAAGGATCCAGTTACTGAAATGATGGAACAAAAAAAAAAGAGTCTGGGTCACCAAACATTTAACATGCTGAATAAAACAAAAGCAGGAAAAGCTATATTTAGTAACTGGTGAGAATTCTTATATTTGAAAAACTTTCTGAAGGAGAGAAATTTATTGACAAAAAAAAAAACAAAGTAATTCCTTATTTGACTCACAGAGACAGAGTTATTTTAAGGAGTTCAGCTCTTGTAAAATTAACAAAATTATATTAAAGCCTTAATTATACAATCCTGAGAATTAAAGCCAAAACTCCCATCTACTTCTTCAGTGCAAGAAGAGATGCTATTCAAAGAATAATAATGTAAAGTCCCAGAATTCCTATAACACTGCAAAATACTTTGCTGTAGTTTGTTGTTTGGTTGGGTTTTTTTCCCCCTCCAAAAAATTTACTATAACTGGTCAAGGAGTAAGAAGAACAACAAAAAAATTCCAAGCTTCTGCATAATTAGGATCACAGAAGCTGTGAAGTTTTCCAACATATGAGAATCCCTTACAAAAAGGGACAGAAGATCAGCAGCTTAGGCAGACAACTTCCATTGCAAGAAAAAAAAAGTCCTTCCCAGTCAGGCACAAGACCTGAAGTGCACTGGTGCCCTTATAGACTAATTAATTTACAAGTCAGAAGTGTTTTCATTTCCATGAAAAGTAGTCTTTTCATACTTCTTGCAACAAGTATGGGATTTTTCTACTCTGGAAATGAAACTTTCATCTATTTTCCCTGATAACATGAACATCTGTACAAGTCAGGACAACAAAGATCAGTCATCCTGTCTGCAGAGCAATCCATCACAGTGTTTAAGGAAAAACAAAGGACAGGCTAGTTGTTCTACCATGGTTTTCCAGGTTCCTGCAAAGCAATAAGTTAGAGGACTCCAGAGCCTGAAATCACACCCAGACCACCACAATTTATACTCCTGGAGCTTCATCTTCCAGATGTGGCACATATTTCTTAACCCATTCAATTTTTACTACATCATTCCACAGAAACAAGCTTTGGAATTTACTGGTATGAAACTGACAGAAAAGTGCATTATTAGACTGCTGGTCTAAAATTAATATTTCATTAGATGATGACTTGGTTTTTGTGTATTTTAAAAAACTGGAAAAATGCTTTTCTCACACTATTCATCATTTCCAACAGTTTATCACCTTCTTTCTGTCTTCAGTGCTAGTTGACAACAGTCACCATTTAGTTTCTATCTCATTTCGAAATCTATTATAAACTTCAAGAGGGCACCAGTTCAAAATGCATCAAATGTCCAATGTAAGTTATGCTAATACAGAAATTCACTCTGCATATTTTCCATTTTATTCTCAGATTTCTCAATAATTTGCATTTATATTAATATATCATTATCAACAAACAGCAGAATGTCTGCTTGTGCACAGAAGAGTGCTTTTTCCCTAACAGTTGCATGAATTTGGCTGTCAGAGAAATCAAGAGGCTAATAGTTCACTTATTTATCAACTACTGTTCTTTAGCACCTGCAACTGTGTCTATACTGAAGTATTGTACACTTGTGGTGTAGCATGGAACATCCAACCTCTTTAAAAGAAATACTTCTGTTTTTTCCCTGCCTGAGCACCAATGAATTCACAGCCAGAATAAACAACTAACAAGAAACACAAGACATCTTACAAGGTCCTCTTATTCTGCAAGACAGATCAAGATGACAGAAGGGACTAGACATTCAAGGCCAGAAATGAAATTAAGCTACAGGAGAAAAAGGATTAGTAAGAACTGTGGTGCTGCATTTCCACAAGCTGAAAAAAATATGCAAGTGCTAACAAATAATTCCCTCTCTTAGGAATCATTCATATGTAAAGTTATAAATGTTGTCTTTTATTCAGTACCATAGAGTGCAATATACTCACTGAAGTCCGTCAACCAAAATCCCAAAGCCTAGACAAGTTACTGGGGGAAAGACAAGAAGCAACCCTCGTGTTTTGGGATTTTATTGGTTTTTGTTCATTTACCCATAGTTCCAACTGACGTAAAACTACTTCTTCAGAAAACTCCAAATTAAGCTCTTTCATCTGTTAGAATACTTAAGGTTCCCATCCCACATCTATTCCCTCCTGTTTCACAGGGCAAGCCCAAGCTGTAGGCACTCCTCCTGCACAACAGAGGCCTGCATTTTTGTGAGAGTACAAAGGTAGATGCAGAACTGTAGTAACAAAACTAGCCTCCAAATCTAACTTTCCTGTACACTTAGGCCAAATAAAATGGTCAAGAAATTCAAGACAGAAATACATCAAAGACTGTAAGCATAGTCAAAGTATATATATAAAGTATAACAAAAATTACTTTCATCATGATACAGGCTAAAACAATGAGAATAAAGGTTTTTATAAACAAACCGAAGAGCATGAAGGCATAAAAAGAATGTATTGAGAGGTATACCAATTATTTCCAAAATTATTACTCTCTTTTAGAGAGGAAAATACTGGAAAACAATGAAAGTACTGACTTAACATAGTAGCAGAAATAAAATTTAAGCAGCATTTTAAATTAAGGCAGCTCATTTCTATTTGTGATTTTTAAATGCATTTAAACCTTTTTTGAATAACCCATTTCAAGAAAGTGGTAGAAGAGAAGGCACAAGAGCAAACAATTTTCTCTTTCTATGCATAGAAAAGGTAAAGCCCAAAAGGGAAAAAAGCCCATTCCAGATATAAAATAAAGTAATAGGATTATTGAACATTTTTACAAGAAACTTTAATCTCCAAGCAATTCGTTGCTTACTAACCTTTAGCCTTCTCACCATCTCTTCTTTAGATATTTTATCAGAGATTTCTTTGACTCCTGGAGGATATGTGATTTTTCCATCATTGGCTCTTGTCTTTGAATGAGCCATGATTTCACGGTTTTAAAACTGTGGGAAGAAATTAACAAGACAATGCTGTTTAACTAGTTCATGCTTAACCATATCTGTCCCACTTTGACAAACAAAATCCAACTAGAAATATACCAACAAACCCGTCCAAACACAAAAAAGGACAAAATATTTTGATTGGTTTCAGTAATCTATATTGTGGGAGACAGCAACAGTTTTGATATGCAGGTAGATTGTCCTATGACACAACAAAACTTCCAAGAAGTACACATCAGAAAAAAGCTAAAACTCCTCATTTCAGAACGTCATTGATCTTCACACTAACAAGACGCAACAAAGAATCTTACTGTATTGTATGATCTGTTTCCATCTCTTGGTAATAATAGAGCCTAGCTAGCTTGGGTGTTCAGACATCTGAAGTGGACTTTGTGTTAATTTTTACTCTTTTGGAAAATGCAATTTTCCAAAATGCCCAAACACCAGTGCTGTTAATTGTTACACATCACCAGTTCTAACTCCCCAATACTACCAGGCAAGCAGCAAACAGAGAATGAAAAATACAAGTCTTTCCTCTATGCCATTAAAGCCAAGTTTTCAAGTAAAAGACTGCAGACAAGCAATGGTATCTTGTTCCTAAATTCTAACCATCAAAGACTGTAAGCATAGTCAAAGTATATATATAAAGTATAACAAAAATTACTTTCATCATGATACAGGCTAAAACAATGAGAATAAAGGTTTTTATAAACAAACCGAAGAGCATGAAGGCATAAAAAGAATGCGTTGAGATGTATACCAATTATTTCCAAAATTATTATTCTCTTTTAGAGAGGAAAATACTGGAAAACAATGAAAGTACTGACTTAACATAGTAGCAGAAATAAAATTTAAGCAGCATTTTAAATTAAGGCAGCTCATTTCTATTTGTGATTTTTAAATGCATTTAAACCTTTTTTGAATAAGCCATTTCAAGAAAGTGGTAGAAGAGAAGGCACAAGAGCAAACAATTATCTCCTTCTATGCATAGAAAATGTAAAACCCAAAAGGGAAAAAAGCCCATTCCAGATATAAAATAAAGTAATAGGATTATTGAACATTTTTACAAGAAACTTTAATCTCCAAGCAATTAGTTGCTTACTAACCTTTAGCCTTCTCACCATCTCTTCTTTAGATATTTTATCAGAGATTTCTTTGACTCCTGGAGGATATGTGATTTTTCCATCATTGGCTCTTGTCTTTGAATGAGCCATGATTTCACGGTTTTAAAACTGTGGAAAGAAATTAACAAGACAATGCTGTTTAACTAGTTCATGCTTAACCATATCTGTTCCACTTTGACAAACAAAATCCAACTAGAAATATACCAACAACCCGTCCAAACACAAAAAAGGACAAAATATTTTGATTGGTTTCAAAAATCTATACTGTGGGAGACAGCAACAGTTTTGATATGCAGGTAGATTGTCCTATGACACAACAAAGCTTCCAAGAAGTACACATCAGAAAAAAGCTAAAACTCCTCATTTGATCTTCACACTAACAAGATGCAACAAAGAATCTTACTGTATTGTATGATCTGTTTCCATCTCTTGGTAATAATAGAGCCTAGCTAGCTTGGGTATTCAGACATCTGAAGGGGACTTTGTGTTCATTTTAACTCTTTTGGAAAATGCAATTTTCCAAAATGCCCAAACACCAGTGCTGTTAATTGTTACACATCACCAGTTCTAACTCCCCAATACTACCAGGCAAGCAGCAAACAGAGAATGAAAAATACAAGTCTTTCCTCTATGCCATTAAAGCCAAGTTCTCAAGTGAAAGACTGCAGACAAGCAATGGTATCTTGTTCCTAAATTCTAACTAGGAACACAACTCAGTTACTTGGTTTCTCAGTCCCTTTAAACTGATGCAAATGAAAGCTACCATGTAATCCACTCTAAGTTATGCAGAGTTTCATTGCTTTAGAGAAGGAAGCTGAACTGAAATCTTTACTTACATAAAAGCAATCAATACAAAAGACGATGAAAAAATCTAGATGGCATGTGTGGGAACAATCAGGACCTTAGAAAAAGACTGCACCAGGACAGTTACAAATGAAGAATGTAACAAAAGAAACAAATTTCTTTGTCATTGTCTTGATATTTTTATTTATTTAGCTAAAAGTATGATCCATTTCTAGCAGTCATGGCTGTTCTGAACTGTGAATCCCAAGTATCAGGATTTGTGTTCTTCAGTTCATATTTCATGAAAATAACCCAAGTTACAGATTTTCCTTCATCTTCACCTAATCTTCTACCAAACAAAAAGTTAGCATTGGCTTTTTTTTTTTTGCAAAGAACACATACAGCACAACAAATTTTATTTTTGTAAATAGGGAAAACATGAATAGAACAAACAAATCAAATTTCATTCAACAGGCATGACATGCAATGTACTTCAATAGATACACGAAAGTCAACTCAGTTTCGGTCATCTTCTCTGCACCAACATGCCCCCAAGCAGTGGAACAGTGCCACATGCTTGCAGTTGTAGTAAAAATTGACAGTGACAAAGCTGGGAGGAAACAAAGTTCACTGAAGTAACTTTTTCTAATACTAAAATATGATGCCACTTTTATCCCCATTATATTTCTTTAACACACTGCAATGACAAGTCCATGTCAAGTCTAGGACTCCTCAAAAGCACACAAATTGTAATGAAGTTCACTCTTCTTGCCATATGACATAGATATTGCACTCTACCTTTCAGATGGGATGATGTTATATATGACACCTAAATTCATTTTAACAGCTCATCACAGCAGAAGGAGCCTTGCTTGCCTGAATATGAGAATGCATACAAGCATCAGATGCTTTGTTGGACCAATCAAACTCACCAACTCAAAAAACAAGCCTAATTGTTTTTGAAAAGCGTGTGACAAGCATCAAAGCTAACTCAAGGAGAAAGAACAGGAACTAAGGGAACTGGGGAACAAAACTCCATTTTCCAGTGGTGGATAGCTGTCAGATCAGATCAAATGCAGTGGAAACTTGATTAGAACATGATGATGTAGTCCAATTTGGAGCACATTTTTAAAAAATCCAAAGACTGAAACTCATACATTACAGTCAAGTTCAACTGTGCAGCCAATATGTCCAATGGCCATGCAACCAAGCTTTTAAGCTTCAGTGGCATCCAAGGTCTGCATGAAACTGAACATCTCTATTGTGTTTATGTGGCAAGGTTTTGGTAGTGGGGGAGGCTGACGGCAGAGCCCCTGTGGAAGACACATGGGGGTGCTCCCATAACAAACAGAGCCAGCTCCACACAGCTCCAAAATGGACTCATCCCTTGCCAAAGCTGAGCCATCAGTGATGCTGGCAGTGCCTCTGTGATAATGCATTTAAGAATTGACAAAAAATGCTGCATAGCAGTTACTAGGAAGAAAAGTGTGAAAACCTGCAGCCACCAAGGTTAATGAAGAATGAAAGCAATCTCCCTGTAATTATCTTGACCCATGAGCATTTTTCTTATTTCTTTCCCTGTTCCATTAAGCAAGAAGAGTGAGAGAGCAGCAGTGTTAGCACCTAACAACCAGCCAAGGTTACAGACAGGGATGTACACAGCTTATCCCTCTCAGAGGTACAGAAAAAAATAAACAGGACTTCATTTTCTAGAGAATTAATACACCTAGTCTTACAGGGTCAAAAATAATTCTAAAAAGGTTCTAAGAAATAGAACATAAAGGATAAAGAATTATAAAGCTTCTAATACTGAGGGAAACAAAAACTGTTCAAAAGAAAACACGGAAAAGAAAACCTATCATTAAAAAAAAAAAAATTCAATGCTAAGCAAACTTGTACAACAGTTATAACTTCAATTACCTCAGTAAAACTTCATTACATTCCATTGCTAGAAGTTCCTGTTCTTCTGGACTGCCAATAAAACTGTGCATACCTAATTTTATCAAAATAATCTGTGTTGAATGTAGGATTTTATTTGGGGGTGGTGTTTTGGTGATTCTAACCAAATGCAAGTCTCTGTGATTTCACATTAGATACATCAGCTGTTTCAGTGAACTTCTGTCATGGAAAAAGAAGACAGTAGCAGCTAAGAACAACAGCCTCAAGGCCAGCTGTATGTACAACTGTTGAAAATGAAAATCCATAAGCCAGTGGTGTGATATTCAATGGCAACTTCAAAAAGCTTTTAAAATTTTTTTTATAGATTCAGTGTATTGCAACAGAAAACAGTCTGAGATGACAAGCATTTTGAAAGAAGGAAATTCTTTCAAAGCATCTTTGAGATTCAACAGACTCAGCTGACAGTTTCTATCATTTCTTTTTAACAAATATTTTAGAAGTTCTCCACCATGTTTTCAAAAATCCAGTACTATTCCATATACACCATCAGAAGGGAAAGAGCACAAGTCTTACAAGAAGAGACTGAGGGAGCTGTGGTTGTTTAGCTTGGAGAAGAAGAGACTCAGGTGGGACCTTACTGCTCTCAAAAACTACCTGAAAAAAGGTGCGGTCATGTGGGGATAGGTCTTTTCTTCCAGGTAATCTACGACAACACAAGAGGAAATGGCCTCAAATGGCACTAGGGAAGCTTTAGATTTGACATTAGGAAAAATTTCTTCACCAGAAGAGTGGTCAGGCATTGAAACAGGCATCCCAGGGAAGTCGTAGAATCACCATCCCTGGCAGTGTTCAAAAGGTACGTGGATGTAGCACTTGGGGACATGGTTTAGTGGAGAACACAATGGTTCTGGGTTAACAGTTGGACTTGTGATCTTAGAAGTCTTTTCTAACCTTAATGATCCTATGAAAAAAGAAAATGTTCACATGGATGCCTTTTTTAAGGCAAGAAAACAATTCAGACCATTAAATGCTTTGCACCATGCAGAATCTCAGCCCATAAACTACACTTTAACATGTGCCCTGTTTCTGCTGTTATATGAGGATAAAGAAGGAAGATAGATGTCACAAGAAACTTGAAAAATATATAACAAATTCCAGTCCTAACAAATTGGAATAAAAATCATGATTCAATCAGACTTTGGTTTTTTCAGTTATGTTAAACAGTACTGTAAGCTAAGACTTCAAAAACTATGAAGAAAATAAACATATTTTAAGCTAATAGAGCATTTAAGATACAAAACCTACTCTTTGTACACATGGAGATGATACAGTAGTACTTAGGATGCCCAGGAACTGCTTGTTTCAACACAGAAGAACCACTGCAATTATAGCCAGTCTTAAGAAGTATATTGAAAAATAGTATCTATAAAATAGCATGACAAATTAAAAACTAAATTATAAGGGAGGTGAGGTGGAAGAAACTACTACAGATGAAAGAAAGATGACAAAACACATACCCTTTGTACAATGACAACAGGAAAACTAAAGCATGGAAAAAAAAAACAAAAGCAGAAGTTACATTTATTGGGCATTAGATCAGGATGGAATAAAAAGTCATTCACCTCTTGTGACAAAAATCACAAAATCGTATTTAATGTAAAATTATGACTATCAGCCAGACCACAAATGGGAACAATCAATTAATCTGAATAGAGTTAATTAGCAGTAAGTACCAGTGCCAAAATTGGTCAAGCTCAAATAAATAAACTACACATGGGTTCTGTACATAATCAGTAGCATCCAACAGCTACTCAGTTCCAGCTAAGTCTACTGGCCATTATATTACTAAAACATTCATGTTTTCTATATAGTGGATAACTTTATGAATAGCTCAACTTCACATATACTACTTGCTCAATACTTTAAAATACTGACTGTGATTATGCAAATAAAACATGGATTGATATCTTGCATATTCAGTATCTATGCAAATATACTTCATAGGTCAATAAATATCATTAGAGGATGTTAAGTCAATGATCTACTGGAGGACTTAAACCACACTCCATTTAACTGTATTTTGTTTGGTTGACAGTTTACATTGCCTATGGTGATCTAATTAACTGTGCTAATCATTAAACAAACTGTGCCTTAACACACATGAAGACATCATGTGTCAACAGTGACTTTCCAGAGACATATACATGTGTTTAAATCCTCCAGATAGTTTTGTAGAAGTTTTACCCAAGTGACAAAGCAAACTTTACCAAATCAACCCTTGATTCCTTGCAAGTCTGGCTTGTGCCTTACCATCACTTCCTCTTAAAAATCCAGAATCCAAACCTGAGGACTTAGAAGATCTCCAGAAACAGTGACCAACTTAGCAATCTCTATCATCATTATTATTTTTCAGAATTTTCACGGAATATATAATTATCTGTATAGTTATTCTTAAGATAATTTAAAAATAATGTATACAAAATCTAAGAAAGTATATATCAAATTTATGTAGGCTAAGATATATATACTTTTACATCTATGTTTGCAAGACATTTTTTAATATGCCAGTGAGAATAACACTTTCTTCACGTTCACAAAGGCATTACAAGCTCAAGTGAAATTAGTAAGTGGTTCACATGGAAAAAAATTGGAATGTAAAGAACTAAATATACATTCCCACAGTTCATACCATTCCAACAAGCAAGTGTAGCCAAAAAAAACTATTGGTAAATATTCATCGACACTTTCTCCACAACCAAGCAGGATGACCAGTGGCCTCTCACTGTCACAGGCCATTCCACCAACAATCCAAAAACAGTTTAGAAGACACAAAAATATTTTCCTAAATTGTCTCATGGGACATTGCAAGGAAGCAAAATCTTTTCCATCTCATAAATTGCACTACAATTTCACTCCAAAGCTCTCTTCCTTTTTCAATACAGTTTGTAATTTCTTATTATTTTTATGTATTTTTTATTTCTGCAGCCTCAGTGGGTAGCATCCTTGCATGAATTAATGTAAACCATAACAAATGCTTGAAGATCACTTTGTTTCAACAACAAAGAACGTATGAAAAAATTTGTCAAGATGTAATTTCCACAAAAGATGCAGCAAGATATCATTAAGAGATTACTCAGCAACTTACCAAAGTGGACAATTTAATCATTTACAGAAATTCTTTACACCCTGGTAAATTCCTGCTGGCATACAGCTGATTGACAACAATTGATCAAGGTGAGAAGTGACTTTGGTGTTAGAGACTTGCATCATCCAACTGCCACTAAACTAAACCTATTTCCATAATGTATCTACTGCTAGGGAGTTATAACTTGGCTATAAAAAGCCACTCCAAGCTGAAATTTGGCAAGCTGAAATTAATTTTTTTTTGCTGTTGAATAAAATAGAAAACTTTAGTGTGTTGGACCAAAGGTGCTTACGTAAATCCAGGTTATTCTTCTGATATACTGATTATACTGATTCAGGTATAATGCCTAGACTAATACTTTCCATTCTCTTTTAGAAATGTATCATGTTACACTGTTTACTTAACTATCATTAAATCAAGATACTACTGTTATCCATATCAATAAAATGCTAGCTTCCCATTTCTGTAAGGCAGCATAGTAAGGACTGTTACAGGAAGAATTTACAGAAGCCATTAATTAAACGTCTTCTGGAATGAAGACCCAAATTATAAGATAAAAGTAACTTTCAGTCCAACAAATGACATAAAAAGTACTGGGTTTCACAACAGAATGCCATTAATGGCAGTCCTCTGACAGTCATATATAAGTAATAACCTGTTTAAATTAGGAAATACTTTTTTCAAACTTACACCAGAAAATGCAGCAAAGCACATTAAGTTTCTTTATTAACATATTAACTTTGGAAAATTAAAAGATGTGCAGGTGGTAACTGTGCCAGAAGAAACATCATCACAATACAAAGCGGATTTAGAGGATTCAGAAAAGAACAAGGAAGATTAACACGTGATACCAAAATCAGCACATGCGCACTAAAAGGGCCTCAAGCAACTTAAACAGAGTTGCAATCAGTTAGTGAATGATCCCAGGCAAGTCCTCACTTCCACTGATAAGTTTTTTTTCAAACTTCATTACAGAAAGCCTCCCAAAGATTCAGCAAGTATAAAGCATTCAGTACCAACTTATCTCAGCACACAGCTCTCTCCAGTGGTGTTGCAGACACTTGCAGCTTCCACAAAATGTAAGTGACCCAACTTTAAGTTTCTGCATTTTTCCAGATGTTACTGTTGTCATTTGTCTTTTAATAAAACTGCCCCTTTTTATGCCATTTATGAAACAGCATTTTCACTGAAACACACTCAAGTTTAAAAAAAAAGTAGCAAAAACTATATAAAAGAATTCACCATTAAACTATTCAACAACCTAAGGAAAAATAAAACTCACTTATTATTGTGAGATCTCTGCTTTCACACTTCTGCTCAAGACTAAGTAAAAGGGACTGTAAGAATTAAAATGGTTTCTTTCTGTGTATGGCTGCAGGAAAAGAAATTACGAAGAGATAAAAACTGGAAGGCAATAGTAAAAGAATCTGACAGAGAAAGAAGATTGTACGCTGACTAAATATGACTTTAATAAAATAGACATCTGCAATATATTTGTCAGTTAGCCAAGTACTAGGGAAAACATTCCTTAGGTGGTCACATTATTCAAGCATACTACACAAAATCTTAAGAAAAAACAAACTATGAGCAGTCCTCAGAGTGTTCAAACAGAAGTGATTTGGTGATGTACACAACTCAAACGGGGGGGGTCACAAGCAATGTCCACGCCAAAGGAACAAAATTAAGCTTTAAGCTTTTGTACCCATGACTGGGGTGCAAAAAATGTTTTTATACTACTAAGTGAACTCCAACAACCACTTAGTGAAGTTGTAAGTAGTAATTAGAGCCCTCAAAACAGGACAGTTCTACTACAGAGACCAGGAAATACAAAAATAAAAAATAAAATTGAAGCCAAACTGAGATATCCACTGTAAATAAGCTTAACAAAAAAATTGCACTTCAGCAGCTAGAATCAAAAAGAAGTACTGCTGTATGGTAATGACTGTAAAGAAAGAAGTTACTAAAGCATCCTATATAGGATACTGGAGTATCCTATAAAATCAGCTGGATACCCATTTTCAGAGAAATGACAGTTAAACTTTCCTGTGACAACAGGTAACAGGTATCTTTAATCAGAAGTTACTGTGTCTACACTTACAAACTCCGTATTTTCAAATCAAAGCAATCCCATGGGCACCATCCAAGAATTCATGATCCTCTATGGACCACAAAGTTATTTAAAGGTATTTAAAAATTAAGGTGCAGTATCCTTCAATTTAAAAAATTTAAATTAACTTTAAAAATTAAGGTATACTGCAAGAAAATAAAAGTAGCACTCCCATTACTAATGCAGAGCAAAAAAAAAAAAAAGGTAATAAAACTACCACTAGAGGTGCACTAGTTTGATAAGTAATATTTTGAGAGTTTAAGAAAAAATCTGCACACTGAAGTCAGAATTTCAAAAACAGGGATACATGTAACTTCCAGGTTTATCATATTACCCTGGGATAATTTATGTTTGGTTCATCTGTCATAAAACAATCCACACTTTGCTTCCAGATATCATTTATTATGGAAGCATTAAATTGGAAATCATAGACAGATGGATGCAGAGATGGATGATATTGTCATTCAGTAAAACATTGAAAGTTAAGAGCAACAGAAATGTTTGCAAACAAAGACTGCATATGAACACCTAAACAAGAATATACACACTAACTGAAAAAAAAAAAGTCAGCTGTAAGGGGAAAACAACAGGAGTCTAAAGAGGGGCCAATGCCTAGGTTATAGTCTCATGGTGATTTTTTTACCCAGCATTAATTCTAGGACAAGGTACTTCAAGAACCTCCTCTCCTCAGTGAAGATACTCAAGCACTATCTGGACACAATCCTGTGCAATGTGATCTAGGGCAACCCTGCTTGTGATCAGAGAGGTTGGACCAGGTCCCTTCCAACCTGACCCATTCTGTGAAACAAACAAACAAACCAACGCCCACAAACCCAAAATTCCATCAGCTAACACCCATCTTAAGGTACTGGCAAGAACTAGCTTGGAATACTATGTGCAGCCACCAGCACCTATCATCCAGATAGTACAAACTAGGAGAAGCGCCCATGAAGTCTATTACATGTGCAGCACATGCACAGAGGTGACAAGAAGAGACTGCCAGGAGGTTGAGTAGAAAAGAGGCAGAAATCACCATAAGTCACACAAATACCAGGAGATTCCACCCAAAGAAAATTAATCACATAAGACAAAAGGTCGAAGATAAATAGCTTAATGAAGAAAAAGTGATCATGAGAAGCAGATCTCTAGTTTTTAAATTAAAATTTAATAATTACTTTCTTGTCAATATCTGAAACAAAATATCCAAATAGAATACCATACAACTTGATGAATATGCAGATTTAGCCCCTGCTTTCATATGGTATGTTTGCAAAAAGACCATGAACTCCACAAAACATTCCTTTTCCAGAATCACCAGAAACAACGGAAGTTCTTAGGCGGATACTCTAAAAGAAGAGAAGAACTGACAACCAGCCTAGGTATCAAAATTCCAGAATATTATGGATGTAATTGTTTATGGTCATAATATTGACACAGCTGTCTTTTACCAGGGAAGTTACTTTACGATTTAGTAAGGCAGGAATTATTTGTTTCCTTCCTCCAACTGCTAGAAAAGACTGGGGGAAAAGAGGCAGGAATTACTATTTTTCTTTACATTAACTATTTTCAAAAAACAGTCATAGAAATCTCAAATACCTTGCAATACATAATTTCAAATGATTAACAGCTGTAGTACTCACACAAGCAGAGAAAAAAAACCAGGCAAGAATGGCATGGAAGCCATGAGGAAAATAAGGAGAACGCAACAGGAAGCAGGAGACAACTACAACACAAAAACATCAGGCACAAATCAAGTTTAACCTCTGTGTTGCCCCTTGGGAGGAAACAAGACTTGGTATTATTTTAGTGTACCATTTATTTGGCTAAAAGTGCCTTTTTGAGTCTTACCATGAAACTTTGTTGGTTTTTTGTTTGGGGATTTTTTGGTAAAAATAAAATTAAACAAATGTTGCCCCCAAGGAAAAAAACCCAGCACTAAGAATATTAAAAAACCAAAACAAAATACCAAAAATAAATAAAATAAGCAGCTAAAATGAAATTTTAAAAAATACTAGTATGCTATCACAGAAGCAAAATGACATTATGTAAAACTTCACAATGGTCAACCAAGACAAAGTTGCTTTTGTAACAAGTCGGAACTTCTATACCTAAATCGAGATGCACTTCCATTCCTAACTTTGCATATAATGTTAAAAAAAATACAAAATTATATGCTTTACATCCCACTGCAAATTATTTGATACAGAATTACTGAAAATCAAACAAAGAATGCTAGTAGGATGGATTGAACTGCAAGACCTAAAAAAGCATGGGTATTCAACTGCAAAGTTGGATGTTGTTCTACACAACAGTGCATCCACTCCTAATTAACATGAATTATAAGCAGACATTTATATTATAACTGCATATAGCAATCTTAGTACCAAAACCACATTCATCTGGGTGTTTTACAAATAGAAGTTGCCTACCCAGATGGCTTCTATCAGTTCAGCTTTTCTTCCCAGCTAAAACATTTTATTTTGCTTTTTGCAAAACTGTGACAGAAAAACAGACTGAAAAAAAGAACCGTGTCCCCAAAGACAGAGAAAGAACCCATAACTGATCACAAAGTACAAATTAAATGAAGACATTACAATTAGGTGAACTAAGTTCATTATAAGACCACAAGGAAAACCAGCAACGGTTTCGCAATCTAGTCACCTACTATCATATATGGATCTATCTGTAAGGTCACTTAAAAAAAAAAAAAATGAAGATTCTTTTAAAACTTAAGTCTTAACTTACCTTTGACACCTACCTCAAAACTCAACCAACATGTAACTTCTCTGCCAATAATACATTGACTCCTGCAACTTTTTCTAATACAATTATTCATCCCTTACAATTATTTAGCCCTATGGTGTTGAATAAGGTTGAATGTTCACAGAATGGCTGAGGTTGGAACTCTGGAGATCACCTGGTTCAATCTCCCTGCTGAAAAAGGGTCGCCTAAAACCAGTTTGCCAAGGAGTGCATCCAGACAGCTTTTGAGGATCTCCCAGGATGGTGACCTTGCAAACATCCAGAGCAACCTGTGCTGGTTCTTGACCACTGTCATGGTGAAAACATTCAGAAAGAACCTCTTGTGTTCCAGTGTGTGCACATTGCCTCTGGATCTATTACTGGGCACCACTGAGTGGAGTCTCTATCTTCTTTGTATCCCACTTTCAGAAATTTAAATATTACAACATTTCAGTCCTGTTTTTTGTATAAACAGGAACACATGTACAGCTATGTCAACTTTCCTGATAGCAAATTTACAGCAGGACACAAGGAGATGGAATGAAGCTGCATAAGAGGAAGTTCAGATCGGACTTTAGGAAGAGGTTCTTCACTGACAGGTGATCGGTCACCCCTATCAGAGTTCAAGAAGTGTCTGGACAACACTCTTAATTATATGATTTAGTTTTAGGGAGTCCTCTGTAGACCAAGAAGTTGGATTTAATGACCCTTATGAGTTCCTTCCAGCTTGAGAATTTCTACAGTTCTACATATGCTGCACAATGATAGACAAACTCGTGGCATGCATCACTGAGTGGGCCGTGCTTCCATCAGGCTCAGATCTGTGCTGATGTGCAGCAAGGACAGGGACCACGTTTTACCAGACTGGATCACTGTTTCACAGTACCCTGTAATCCACTCTCCAAGAAGACCTCTCCTCCTACCCAGGAGAGCATTAACAAAAAATCAAATCAAAAACAATGATGAAAAATTGTATACACTCCCCACTGGATTGTGTTCCATAAATAGCAACCGCTAGGACACAAGTAACACCTACAGGAAACAAATGCTTATTCATTTTAGAAGAGCAAGGTTTTCAAGTGAAAGGAGGAAGTTTTAAATTATTAATAAAGAAATATAGCTGCTTGCACTGTGACTATAAGCATACAATCATGATACAACCGTTCAGAGAGTTTCTACCTATTACTTAAAGGTACAAGAACTTTTCATGCACACACAGGAAGTGCTCATTGCTCTCTCCTTATTCCCCTGAAGTTAGAAGGTTCACATAGCCAAACCAGACTAACAAACACATCTGGTAAATCCTGCTGACAGCTGAATCCATCTCTAATCCACCTGTCTGCTTACAGCCAGATGTTGCTGTTTCTTTAGCACAAAAAGCTGGATTTGTTCACACCTCAGCCAGATTCTCAGTTCAAGAGCAGTCTGTCTTAATTAAGACAAAAAGCACAGCTTACCAGAGAAACAGCTGAGATTTGGACACACTTCTACTAAGAGAGACCAACAGGCTCTATCAGACAAAGGGACTAGAAAGTTTAGGGGTTACAGGAAAGGCATTCAACCAAGAAGCAAAGTTAACGAGAAAGGGAAGACAAAGGGAAAAAAAGGGAAAAAATAGAAACAAAACACACAAAAATTCCCAAACAAACAAAACCCCATCACCATACATCACAGCTGACATACCCTATTAGCCTTGAGGTTCCTAAAATGCACAATGTACATAAATATCTGAAGGGAGGGCATCAAGAGGATGGAGCCAGGCTCTTTGTTGTGGTGCTGAGCAATAGGATAAGAGGCAATGGGCAGAAACAGATGCACAAAGTTCCATCTGAAGATGAAGAACTCCTTTTCCATAGGGATGACTGAGCACTGAAACAGGCTGCCAAGACAGGTAGCGAAGTCTCCTTCCCCAGAGACATTCAAAAGCCATCAGGACACAGTCCCAAGTAATGTGCTCTCAGGGACACTGGTGGAGCCAGGGGGCTGGACTAGGTGACCTCCAGTGGTCCCTTCCAACCTTTTCTATTCTATGATCCCGTGAAGCCTAAGACATGCTGAAAAAGGTGAGAGAGGAAGTACATTGAACAGGGTAGGATTGAAAGCCCAAGCGGTCTGAGGACAAACTAGGCAGAGAAGTCACTAAAGAAAGATCAGAGCAGGAAGATAGCTGCAGTGGGCAGGAGGGGAATGCAGCCCCAGCAGATCTCAGTCCTTTCCAGACCATACAGTGTGCAAACACCAGGTTACACTCTCCTTCTACCAATAACAAATATTTGCAAGAATCCACTGAAAAGCTCTCATATCTCACCCCACATAAAGCTGCTAAAAGAGAAAAACTCATTGCTACTAATAGCATCCCATCAATTAGTCATAGATACAAAGCTAAAACAACCTAAAGACTGACAGAAGCACATCCATACAGTGAATTTGTTTACTACATTCAATTAAACAGGAATGAAAATACAGAAATAGTTGTAAAATCATTTAT
Organism: Emberiza elegans; assembly: GCA_024865655.1. NCBI lineage: Eukaryota > Metazoa > Chordata > Aves > Passeriformes > Fringillidae > Emberiza > Emberiza elegans. Next base: position 18,381,681 of record JALJVW010003023.1, on the reverse strand, counting down.
AAAAAGTTAAGAAACAGAATTAAAGGTTCTTATACAACATTAAAGAGAATACACACAAAGGAGCTGATATACCTGATCCTTCACTACTTTTTTCCACATCACAGGATTTCTTTTTCGTTCAAAGCAAAGAAGCTATTCAACTTTTCTCCTCATAATGTTATGTGTGTCCCTTCTTACATTCTATTTAAGCCACACTCTGAAGAGACTTAATTTCTCACTGGGCTTTTGTAAGGGTTCATGGATGTACTATGTTAGCATGCCATAAAAACTAATTTGTTTTTGCAACACTTTCACTGATTTTTCATAAAAATAAGTATTTGTCTAATTTCATAGATTACTAACCCAAGATACAGACTGAAGTTTAAGAACTAGCAACCAATTTTGCCTATACAGGAATTTCGGAGGAGGAATTTAGGACAGAACTTTTAAAAGTATGCCAATTTATCCAGTGCTGTATCTAAAACTAAAGCATCTGTTGAGCCAAGCAGAAGTAGTCCAGGTCTAGAGTCTGTCTCCCAGGAAATCAATGCACTACTAATAAGCTCTTGTGGGAAGTTTGGTTTAAACAGACTTGCCTGGGATCACAAGAAACTGACAGAAGGAATGAATTCCAGTATCCCAAAGTGACATTCAATCATTCAAATTACTAGATATGCTTCTCCCTTCCCACAGTCCCCTGTCAATTCATTTTACATTTTTGAGCTTTTGGAAAATATGTGCTCTGACTTTGATATGTAGTTCTAATTCCTAAATACAGTGGTTTGAAAATACCCCATATTATAACTGAAGACTACCATAACATATACTTAGAAGGACAAAAAAATTAATTTAAACTGCTTACCATTTTAAGAAAGAATTTGCAATTTTAATATTGTTTTAAAGCTTTTTTTGTATGTAATGCAGAAGCTTCAGGGGGCAATGGCCCATTACAAAATAAAAAGTTACTTTAAATGTGCTTTTATATGTATATACAAAATACAGTATGGACAAACTAATGGAGAACTTACTACAGGCAACATTTGTAACTTTGTGGAAAACTTTTAAAGTGCTTCACAGTCTCAAAGTACAGATCAGCAAGTCATTTTTAAAAAGTGCAGAATATTTATTCCCCAAAATTGTACATGCACCAACATCTTAGTTCTTGGAAGCATTTCTGTAACTGAAGGAATTACAAACTGCATGATCCAAGCTGGGCAAATGGAAGACAAAATGCATCTCCTGTTTTTTGTCCCTCTGAAAAACTTCCTCACAACTCTTTTGAAGAGTTTATCATTGACTTATTTATTCTTTCTTTCATTTTGAAAATCCAGAAAAGCAAAAGTTACAGCCTTCTTCTGACCAGTTCATACTCAAAGGAAGAATAGCAAACGTAGACTTTACTTTGTACCATGAATTAAGTGAATTTGTCTCACTTAGACTTTTGAAAAGCACTAGGTGGCACTTGGACTGTCCATATACATAGTCCCTCACAAAAGTTTTCACAGAGTGATGACACAAAAAGCTACAGTTACTTCCATACACTTTGTTTCTGTGTTCAGAAACTACACATAATGCTACATCCTGAGCTGCCAAGTAACAAAATCAAGAAAATTATCAGAGAAAATATCCCACCTAATGGCAAGCTTCCTAGCATTTCTGTACATTCCCCCAAGAACAGTCCTTCAAATTTTACATAGGCAGATGCAGAAAAACTAAAAAAAATTTTAAAAAAAAAAAAAAACCTAAATGTAATTACAAGTTTCCATTAAGTGTCTTCTGCAAGAATTCAATTATTTTTTGTTAAAAACAAAAACCTAACATATGTGGTGACAAAGACTTCGTAGAAATCTGATTGCCTTCATTGGAATGTACATCTAAGTAGCAAAGCAGTAACAACAGAAGTGAACAGTTAAACTCAAGGTGGCTCAAGGATTACATACACGAAGTTTTGATTTTCACTTTTTTCAGGACTTCCTCACAAGCAGTATGTTTCTACTTACTGTAACTTAGGTTTTTGGTTGGTTGTTTTTTTCCTTTCTGTAGTTTTTTATTGGTTCCCTTTCTTTCTAAGACTTTCAGGATGAAGAGTTTTGAGACTGAAGTGAGCTACAGTGTGGATATACTGGGATGTCTCAGAGACAACCAAAAGACTGCTTTGGCAGAAGCTGTGGACAACCACCTTCTGAAGAGTCACTTCCTAAGTTATCACATTTTAGCTGAATCAAATACTCTTTACAAGAGCTACAGACTCCTGTCCCCAGCACAGGAAGGACATCAGGAAGCAAATCCAGAGGAGGGCCACAAAGATGATTAGAGGTATGGACCACCTCTCCTATGAGGAAAGGTTGAGAGAATTGAGATTGTTCAACCTGAAGAAGAGAAGACTTCAGGCTGACCTAATTGTGACCTTCCAGTACATGAAGGGAGCCTACAAGAAAGATGGATGGGCTTTTCACAAGAGGATGTAGCGACAGGACAGGACGGATTGGCTCCAAACTGAGAGTAGGTTTAGGTTAGATATTGAGGAAAAGTCTACTGAGGGCAGAGAGACAGCAGAAAAGGCTTCCCACAGAGTTTGTGGATACCCATCCCCAGAAGAGTTTAAGGACAGGGCCCTGAGCAACCTGGTCTAGTGGAAGGTTCCCTGTCCATGGCAGGGCAGTCGAAACTATATAATCTTCAAGGTCCCTCTCAACCCACCCAGGCCATTCTATGTTCTATGAATTTGTAGTTTACGTGACTACAATGGAAGCAATAAAGACAATAACATTTTTGACTGCTAACTTCATGTCTTTTTTTGTCCATTAAAAAGCACAAAAGCAAAACATCTCATTTCAACAGCAGAAACATTTACCAGGATTCCTAATTAAGTCAGAGAAAAGTACACACAGTTAGTATTGTCTGGAACTGATCTTTAAAGAACAGGGTCTGAATTAGAAAACCCCAGATGGGGTCCTGATCCCTGGTTATGGTACTCCCATATAAATGGTGACAGACACAAGATTATTAGTACAAACATCCCCATCTGTTCCCAATGAGGTATGGCACTTTTTTATTAATATTTCTTGAAGCATATTAATACCTAAGTTGTTGTGAGCTGAAAAAATAGAACCAAAGATCAGGCAGTATTAAACAAGCAGAATGTTTTTCCAGAGCTTGAGGTTGGATACAAAAGAGTAAATTCCACAGACAGGGACAAAGTAATAGAGGTCTTAATCCTCAGTACCTACTTCAGGGACTTCTTCACACTTTAGAAAAGGTTGAAAAGCAGTATACACTGAGACAGACAGTAACAACCTTTAAAAAGAATGGAGGTGTTAACATCTTGATTCTTAGAAATGAATATATTACTTTCATTTCATTGAATTCTTTCAAGTTGAATTTGTTACAGCAAATATTCACATAAACAGCTTTTTTTATTGTGGAATCCTTAATGTTCCAAAGAGGTTTTGAAACAAACCACTAACTTCCTAAAACAACAAAGCTAATTTTCATTCATATGCTTCACTTTTCATAATTTTTTTCTTATTTTTACTTTACAGAACTATACTAAATTCTGTTCTTAGTAACAGAGCAAAGCAGATTAAAAAACACCTCAGCTTTTCTACAGGACTACATTCAACAGAAGAGGCTACCAATGGAAAAGCAAGAGGTATGTAATTAATATACATGCATGGCCTTGACTTTTAGATGTTCAATCTCTGAGGGAAAGAAAATATTCTCTTTTTTAAAGCATATATTTTACAATTCTTTAAAAGCCTTGACTCCTTCCCAGATCTGTCAGTGCTGTTCAGACCATCCAGAGGGTCTACAGAACTGGCAAATTAACACACTTCACCACCAAGCACTATCACACTAAGACACCTTTTAAAAGTTTCCTCAGTTTTCCCTTACCACCTAGTTTCAGAATTGACTGAAAGCCTCCAATATTCTCTCAGTCTGTCCAAAGATCATTTTAGGTTGCAGTATTGACATTTTGTGCTAAGAGTAAAAACACCATTACTTTAGGTATCTGTTAAAAGAAGAATGATACTGACAAGTGGTAAGATAATATTCCACTTATCAGAACTACTTTTTGATTCTAAAAAGGAACTTCTCTAAAGGCAGTAGGAAAGACATACCTTCCCTTTTCTTGGCATAATATTTGGGGCAAGCAATATAAAGGGATAGGGATATTACAGTGAAACTGATAGGGGAAAATAATGAGTTGCAGTATCACATTTTCCCTCCATCTCCAATTTTGTATGCTTTTACTGTTCAGCTTCACATTTTCTTATTTGTTGCTCCCATGAAAATTCTTCTTTGTGCAACAAGTAGTCCTTATCATATCTCCCAATTCAGGTTTAAAGAAATAAAAACCATTAACACCAAACACTTTTAAATGAAAATCCTTTGCTTAACCAGAAGACTCATACCCATACATACACCCTCTTACTCTTCTCTAAGGCTATAAATTGTGTGACTGAAGGAAGAGAGGAAAAAGGCATAACCTGAAAGCCTCGTAGAGAGCAACATATCCCAAAAGAAAATGCATCTCTTCCCATTTACAGGAGGTAACAGAACCTCCTGTTCTACAGATAAAAATGCATAATGCCTGAGGTTATGCCCCTATTTCATTACTGTGCTTTTCCAAATGCTAGCAATGACTGTTGGCTTTTATATGGTTAATTACAGCTTAATAACGACTTAGGTGACATACTCTTTAGTCCATAGGTAAGCATGTTAGATAAAGTCTAAATTCATTATTTACAAGACAAAAAAGAAGTTGCATACAAGTGCTAAACATATTATTTTTCCATTTTAATTTATCTATTTGTTTCAAAAACTGAACCATAGTTTGTCCAGTCTGAATACTAACTAGTAAAGAGGATGCAATAAACACATAGGCAAATACTCCAATACAGTATCCATATAAAAAATACCAAACAAAACACCACACCCCACCCAGACACATCATACCCCCCAACCCTACAATAATTAAGTTCAACCTTGCTTCAGACATAGACACAAGATGTCATGCAAGTGCTGAAGTACTAAAACACTTTCTCCAGCAGTGCACCGTTTCAAAGGCTGCAATGAACACGATACACACACCTCTGCTAAACCACCTTACCTGATGGCCTGTCACTGTCAGTCTTCTTTCAGGTGCTCTGAGCATGGCATACATTCAGCTCTTTCACTTCTTTTTGAGGAGTTCCTTTACACAGTATAATATCTAGCATATCTGTACTACATACAAAACGTACCAAGCAAAATTTTTACCACCCGAAAACTGAACTCCACTAGTGTGAAAGGGTAAAACCTGAAAGAATGCATGTCATCTTACACCCTTCCCAAAACGTGATTTGACACTCATTTTCAACTATAAAGCCACTCAAATTTTCAACGCTCCTTCTACTCCATCCCCAGCTAAGAGAAATCAATTACATCCAAAGCACCTACCCGGCAAGCAGAAAACAAAGACCAACACGAGAACGCTTCAGCAGTTGTGTTAAATGGGAAAACACAACGCCAAACTAAATAATCAAAGCTCTCAGAAAGCAACCGCGCAGCAAGCAAGCATAAAAGTCGGAATAAGGCTTGCAAGACAAAATCCAGCTCTGTAGGAACTAGGCTGCTGCGGTTTAATTTTCCAGGACTACTCACCGTCATTAATTGTTGATTTGTTTTAAAGAACAGATAGTGATTTATTTGCAGCAGGATGAAGTTACGGACCTAAATTCCTGACCGGAGGCTCTCAACGTAAACAACACATAACCTATAAATTAACCATTCTCCATCTGGCAATTCAGATGTAAAATTCATAGTTTTCCATCTACCAGGCGGCGGCAACCGCCCCCCCACAGCTCCCCCCCGTCCTCCCTTCTCGAGCGCTTTCTAACAGAGCCTGATGCAAAGTGGGAGGGAAAAAGAAAGAGGAGGAAAGAAAGGAAGGGGGCAAAAAAAAAAAGCTAAGCCAGCATGAAAGAACCGGGCTCGCACACAAGTAGGGACCCAGCACACCGCCGTCCCCGGCAGCTCTTCCCGCTGAGGAGCGCAGCGAAGTGCGCCGCGGAGAGAGCGAAGCGGGCGGGGAGGGACGGGGATGTCCCCGCGCTCAGCCCGAGCAGCAGGCGCGGGGCGGCGGGAGCCCCGAGCTGCCCCGCGGAGCGGGGACCGGGCCGGCTGCCCGGGGCAGGCAGCGAGGGAGGGGACGCCCGGGGCAGGGAGGAAAGGGACACCCGGGAAGCCGCGATCACTCACTCACTCACTCATAGCCACGGGCGAGCAGCCTCCCCGCCCCCCCTCCCCGCCACTTCGCGCCGCGAGGAGCCACCAGCGCTGGGCGCGACACCGCCCGCCGGGCCACCGGGGCGAGGGGGTGACTGCCGGGCCCCCGCGCACCCCAGCCAAGGTCACCCCATCGCCCGGGGTGCCGGGCGGGAGGGGGGGGAAATTTAGTATTTGACGGCGGCCACGGAAAAGGGGGGAGGGGAGCAGCCCCGCGGAGGGGCGAGGGGGATGGGAAGGGGGAGCTCCACCACGGGCCGGGGGGAGCTCTGCCCTGCCGCTCCCACTCTACTCCCCGTCCTCCTCCAGCGCTGGCCGCGGAGCTCGGTCCGGGCGGGCGCCCCTCACGCCCCCGGGAAGGGAAAATGGAGCGGGGACGGGGTGGGGGTATCCGCGGCCGAGGTGCCGCGCTCCTTACCCCGCCGCAGCCGCGCCGCCTCGCCTCGCTGGTCGCAGGCGGGTCCGCTCCGCGCTGCCGCCGCTCCGGTCTCGGAGAGGCGCTGCCGCCGCCGCCGCCGCAGCCAATCGCCGCCAGCCCCCTCCCCTTCCGCAGCTCGCCCCGGTCCCCCTGCCGGCTTCAAAATGGCGCCAACTCGTCTCCGGCTGCTCCAATGGAAGCGCCGAGGGGAGCGAGCGCGGCCAGCGCGGGGCAGCAGCGCCCCCTGCCGGCCCGCGCGGGCAGCACCCGCAGGGGCTGAGGGTGGGCCCGGGCCGGCCCTCGCTGATGAGCGCTCTGTGGGCGGCTGGGGCGAGCGCTTCCCCCAAACGACGAATTACTAAAGGGTTGTTGTGAAAAAATAAGGAATAAAGTCGCTTAACTGCCGAGAAAGGGCAGAAAAAGTAACGTAAGTTACTCGTCTAGCCCTTTGCTTTTGCTTCAGCGAGTGCAAGAGTTTGAGGGGTGCCCTTACAGGAAGACGCAAACAGAAAAGCAATGTGGCTTCTTCTCGCTGCTACAGCTAAAAGGCTTCATTTATTGTAGAACCATAGGATAAGTTGAAAAGAACCCATGAGGATCATCGAGTCCAGCACCTGGCCCTGCACAGCGCCATCCCCAAGAGTCACACCATGTGCCAAAGAGCATTGTCCAAACTCTTCTTGAACTCTGTCAGGTTTGGTGCTGTGACCACTTCCCTGGGGAGCCTGTTCCATGGCCTGACCACCCTCTGGAAGAACTTTCTCATAATGCATCAGGACAGCATCTAAGCGTTCAGAAGACTATGATTCAAAAACCACGAATCTCACTTAACAGATCTGCTGAAATACACCCACAGCTTTGTCCAGTGTGAGAAACACACTTTGACAGACTGTTAGCCAATACATTGTAACTAGTGGCTTAAATCTTTCAGAAGGTCCCCTCAGGCTTTCTGAACTTGCTACTACATTGTACCAAGCATGCCTTATCTTCATTCAGTGCTAAACTACCTCATTGTCTAATGCTGACTACCTCAGCCCAACCAGAACTATTACATGCAAATCACTTTTCAGCCCCCAAAACTCCCCTTGTTTGTATTTTTTCCCAGTGACTTACATTGGTCCACTCCTTCTGGGAAAAAAAAGAAAAAGAAAAAAAGTAGAGACATAAAAGAGAGGAAGGTTTGTCTGACAATTTTATATTGGGAAGGATCCTGGACTTGGAGTCAACTTTTTGATGCAGGTTGAACAATTTTCCCTCAATTCTCCCATTGCTGTCTATCTAGGCTCACCAACTATTAAAGCCTTTGGTTGCTCCATCCTTTCCCAGTGGAGCACTTGCAGATGTGTGCAGGGAGACTTACAAAGCAGCAGAAAACCGAAACACTTTTGGAACTCTCCTAGCACTGCTATTGAAATTGCAAAACCCAGCGTATGACTGTGAAAGTACCAGGGCGCTGAGATGCTCCGTTTTCCTGATGGAGCAGGTCACAGCAGCAGCGCTTCCAGCGCTTGATCGGGACGCCAGGAGCGGCGGGTGCCCCTCGGAGCGGGACAGGGCGCTGAATAACGGGACCTCCCCCAGGCACGCTCCGCCCTTGTTTCCCGCCTGCACCGAGACCCTTCCCGACTTTGGAATCGGCTTTTCAGAGGCGGCTCCTCGCTCGTCCTTTCCCACCCGGTGTCGGTTCCGCAGCGGCCCTGCGGAGGGAGCCCGTCCGCCGCCGCCGCTCGCTCACCGCCCTGGGAAGGGCCGGGAACCAGCGCTCTGCCTACGGGAGGGGGCAACACGCACCCGCTCCCTTCTCCATGCGCTCCCACAGTTGGACAGTTCAAGCGGTACCAGCCCTGGCTGAGTCCCGAGGGCAGGCTCAGCCTTTCCCACGAGAAATGTTGCATCTCTCATGGAGCTGGTGACTCTAAGCAGCTAAATTTTAGGGGATTTGCCACTTCCTGGAAGTGTAGCCAAGTTGTGTTACTTACAGAAACTATATATACTTCAGAAAGATTTTAAATATTTGTGCAAAATAAATATTTTGCCTGCAATAGGACATATAAGGAATGCCAGTGCCACAGAACTTCCAGGACCAGATCTTTTACACAGAATCAGAGAATCATTTAAGGTAGAAGAATAAGATCTCTCTGCCCAACCATTGACTCAGCACTGCCGAGTCCACCACTAAACCATGCCCCCAAGTGCCACATTTACATGTCTTCTAAATACCTCTAGGGATGCCACCCTTGACAGCCTGTTCCAGTGCTTGACCACCCTTTCAGTGAAGAATTTTTTCCTAATATTCTAAACCTCCACTGGCACAACTCGAAGCCATTTCCACTTTTCTTGATACTTGTTACTTGGAAGAAGAGAGTGATCCCCTCTTTAATACATCTCCTTTCAGGCGGTGATAGAGAGCAATAAGACTCCCACCGCCTCCTTTAGCCCAGACCAAACAACCTCAGCTCATTCCGTTGCTCCCCAGAAGACTTGTGCTCCAGATCGTGTGTGCTGAAGACACTTTCCACATCTCAGTGTTTGAGTGACAATGATGAACATAGTCAAAGAACACCCTTACGCAGCAGTATTCTTCTCACAGCCTTCTGTCTGTAAAAACATTGTGTGAAAACAGAATACTGCAGTGACAAGGGCCTTTTAGTCCCTACTTTATCAGACTGACAATCTCCTCCCTTTAATCATTTTAGTTATCTTTCTCAATTCAGTCTTTAAAATTGTTGTGTCCTGGCAGATCAGAACTGTGTGCTGTACTCGAGATAGAAGTACATTGATATTTCCCTCAGAGCAGCAAACTGTTTTCTGTCTTGCTCTCAGTACTATTCCTGGTGATACCTTACATCTCTGTTGTTTAGGGTTTGGGGGTTTTTTTGGTTTTTTGGGGGTTTTGGGGGTTTGTTTGTTTGTTTGTTTGGGGTTTTTTGGGTTGTTTTTTTGTTTGTTTGTTTGGGTTTTTTTGTCACTGTTGCAGTTTCAATCAAAGATTTCAGAGAGCTAACATCAGCAACTTCAAGATTTCATGAACTTAGACTCCGGATTTGACAGGTAATTCTACGTTTTACTTTACACTGATCTACTTCTCAAAGCCTCTCTTTTTACCCACCCCATTTGTGAGGCCTTCTGGAGTTCTTTACACCAGCACAGCATCTGATTACCTGAAAGAGTTTAACATCCTGCAAATATCATTCTGTGTGCATTCCCTTTTCTGGGTCATTAATGAAAATCAAAGACTGTTGCATAAAACAATATAAGGAAGCCCAAACATTTCTGGGAGAGAGATTTGCTGACTCTGCTCCACCTGAAAAAGTAACCAAAAGTACTCTGTGCTTCCATCCTCCAACCATATTTCCAACTCAGCATAGGACATTTACTTCAATTCCATGAAAATTTGGTTTGACAACTTTCAGTAAGAAAACTGCAGAAATGCTCTTTAAAAATACAAGTATGTTCCCTGATTTTTCCTTGTCCATGCACTTCCTGACTCTCAAACCTGCTGGAAGTCTGTGATTGTGTCACTATCTCCCTTCACAGAAACTACACTGGCCCTTTCCCAACACATTGTCTTTATCCATTGGCCCTGTGATCATACTCTTCTATAGTATTGGCCTTTTAGTGTATGTACAAACAACTGCAAGGTAATATCAGGTTTGTGAAAATGATACTTTTGTTTCCAGCACAGATACTTCCCTCTGTTTCCCTTTTAATTATGACTCTAAAACAATTGCATCAAAAGTATTTTACTAGCAAAACAATTCAGATTAAATATATGTAATTTATATGCCGAGCCCTTCACACTTTGACATGTAGGAGGGAGGCTTTCTATTTGCAGGTGTAGTGATTTGTCTCAGAGCAAGAAAAATTTATTCATGTGTTGGTGTTCCTCTTCAACTGAATAGCTGATAGTATTATGAACATGAGTTAAGTTTGCAACTAATTTTAGTATCTCCTATGTCTCTTAAGTAATTTGCAAGGAAGCCACATGGAAACAGTGACTTTAGATGACTGGAATTTTTAGACTCTTACCGTCTGTGTGTGTGCTGTTTCCAACACTGTCTCCTTGTAAACAAAAATCAAACAGCTGAATAGGACAGTGATGCTCAGAATCTATTAGTTTCAATACATGTGCAATATAAATTTTCAAGTTTGAAAGTACTACTTTCATCTTAGTGCTAACAAGTCTGACTACACCAGAAATACCTATTTGTGCCTGTCTTGTGGCTGTTCTCTAACAGGAAGACAAGAGTCATTAAGCACTACATGAAATTTCACAAAAACAAGCAAACCAAACCAAACAAAAACCAACAAGAACAAAACTAGAGAGGATATGAGGATGTGCAAGGACTGCAGAAAGCCTTTAACTCCACCTACTCATCTGCTTTCTTCATTAAATAGTTAATAGCTATACTGGGACACCATTAAGATTAAATGACCTACTAAAGTAAGTCAATCTATTAAAGCAAGAAGCATTACCCCCTCACAAAACATGTCCTCACCAATCAGCTGTAGACATATCTTTATCTCTGACTTCTTTCTAAAGGGGTCATTGCCTAGTTGGAGACATGCATGGGAAGAGAACAATAAAATGCTTCATGTTACAGTAGCCACAGAAGCAAAAACATGATTTAGATTTTTGGTGTTCTAAAACAGAATCTGCCTCTTCACTGTCGTCAGGAAGTGATGGTGCATATTTTGCTACCAACAGGGCATCCTTTATGCCTTAACTCAGCAAATCAAACCATCTTGCCATCTGATAGGAATAGGTCAGAGAGCATTAATACACAAACCTTTCATCTCCTAAAACAAGTTTGCTATTGGGTTTTTTTAATAGTGTTTTTTATGTATGACTTAACAGCTGTTTTGAGGCTAAATGCCATGGAATCTTTTTGCTGACCAATTTGCACAATGTATTCCGTCAATTTAGCATGAATATAACCTATGGAAGCCAGCATCTAAAAAATCACAGTAGAAAGGGGAAAAAAGTTATTCTTCCCTTGGTGCCTTGCAGATAGGTATGACAGTAGTGAATTAGTATTTTGGGAGCCTGTACCAGTCTTTCTTTCCCTGGTGATTAGCTCAGTTTGTCAGGGAATTAAATTAGTTTCTCCTCTGAGTTACCTAGAATTGATTTAAGTGCTCTCCATCCTTAATTGAGATGTAGGATAGGAGGTGGAAGAGGATAGTACATAACTTGCATATTCTTAAGCAATGCCATTAGCTTAACAAAATGGGAAAAAATTAGGAACTTTCTACTGTAACTTGTATCTGTAAAGTGAGCATCTCAGCAGTTCAGCTTTAAGAAATGAAACAAAAGTAATTTCTGGTAAAAGCTCAGTGACTAAAATAAACAAGAATTTGACCAAACAGAGAGGATGTCAATATGGACATAGCTAAGCATATAGCACTAATGTTTCATAGTGTTTGATAACTTCTTTCCTCTTGCTAAAAAATTAGTATATTAAGCATTAAATACTTGAACATATTGTCCTCTGTAAAATGCTGGGTATTTTTTAGTTGCTATATCTGACGCTTGCTGTCTTCTACTCATACTTTTTGCTTTTACCGTTCCACTGTCTGCCCTCTGTTTAAAGCTACTTACTTTAATGTCCCATTGAATTTCCGCTCAGTCTCCTTCATTTTCATGTAAATGGGATATGCTATTTAGAGAGTCCCGCAGACTAAGCAGTGACTGGACCTTCACCTTGAGTGTCAGCTTCCTAGAAACTCCCCATGCTCTACTTTGAAAGACATGAATTGTTCTGAATCCTGTTTCCTTGGCTGGCTTTCACAACGCAAAATCTCAGCTTTGTCGTGGGCCAGCAGTTGTTATATTGTCTAGAGCACTCTGTCTTAAAAGTTAAATCTCTTCCATTCTTTTGAGTTCTGTTTTGCTGTAGCACTTGAGACTTAAATCACAGAACATGTATTATGTATTATATATTACGCCTTACTATCAAGAAAAAGTCTACATATCATGCAGATGTCAGATAAAAATCATTAATTGAAAGGTTTCAAGAACCTCCAAAATAAACTTTTATTGTTGCCCCATTATTTTTATCTCCAAAAGTATTCATCCAGTACCAGAAGGGAATCAAATAACAATATTTAAATCACAAAGTAGTTATATCGTAGTCAAAAGAAATACTAATCTAGCCATAACTTATATATCACTTGCTACAATCTGTTGAATATATAAAATAATACTCCTATCTCAATAATCAGCAAGCTACCTGGAATTATTTTTTTTTATTTGTAAAAATTTATAACTTTATCAAAACTCTAATTCCTAAGTTAATTTTCAAGTTGAAGTTTGAAAATAAAAACCTCCATATTATCTGTGGAAATTAATAAGCAAAAAGCTCTTACTGTACTTTTACCACTGAAACTTTGATGTGACATTTACATACCAGAATTCCTCTATGTCATATAAAAGCTTCAGAAAAAAAATTTGGCAAGCAACATTCCTGGTTTGTTGAGTAAACCAGTTCTCTTAAAGTTCACCAGAATTTCCCCTAGAGATTGTTTGATTTAAAGTCAAAGAATTTTGCAACAGTATTTCTTAAATCATCTTGAAGCCTCACTTTTTCAAACAAGATTTAGTAAAGTGACAAGACAATCTATGACCCAAGGCCCTTTAGAAAGAGGCACAGTTAAATCTAAGTCTGTAACTAGTCCACTTGAACTCAAATAGATTTTATATTTAAGTGTTATTAGAAGAAAAAAGAGCACTCTACTATGTCAAGTCTGAAAACGAGATCACAAGGTCTAAATGATTGAGCTATCATTCCATATTAACCCTTAAACACAAAAGTCAATCTCAAGTGGCGCCTGTTGGATAATTTTTTTCCCTTTTAATAACATATGGAGTCTCATCATTCTGTCTATCTTAAATTTGCCTGATCTTTTCTACTAAAAGGCATAATACAGGCATTTATTATTTCACTAACAAATATTTAATTTTTCGTGTTAATATTTTTTTGTGCCAGTTATCTTCTTTATGCTGAGTTATTTTGGAAAGTTTTATCTAAAATGTTTCTGGAAGCAAATTTAATGGAAACCTTTCCATACACAACAGAATAGTATGATGTTTTTATCAAAAATACCCAGTTCTCAAACAAGAACAAAAGCCACCAGTTTAGAAGAGGCAGGACAGCAATTAGGCAACACCATGGGTGGGAAAGAGTAGCAGAAGCACTTTCTCTGGCAGTAGTTTCATTGTAGTGTGGTTTACCTGTAATTCAAAATTGCACCTGAAAGCTTTTTTTCCTACTGAACCTGAAACCAGGCCCATGCAGAAGAAGGCAGTGCAACAAATTAGTTTGGTACAAGTATCAGAGACGTCTGCATTGCATTTAAAGCATCAACTGTACTAGTGAACCAGAAAGGAATCAGGAGGATCCTCCAAATTGGTCTGTTGCCATCTTCCCTTTTTAATGTAGGAAATCAAATGCAAAAACTGCTCTGAGAAAATGCTCCATTTGCAAGTTCAAACACTCAAGTTCCATAACATCAAAACTCTTTACTTACTTCCCATATGAATATAAATTGATGTGATGTGTAAGGTTCAAATCAACTTAAACTTACAAGTCACTTGGAAAACTGAATCAAAATCTGATTACATAAGGTCAAAAATTTTCCTTTCACTCTTCTCTTAGATCAGCTAAAGCCTGCACTTCACCAACTGATATGAAGGTGATGTAATAAATGTCTAGGAACACAGGAACAGATGATTTTTCATATCTTGTTATCTATGCAATAACACTACCTGACTCTAAGATTTTTTACCTCTGTGAGACACTTCTACCACAATCATAGATACATATTACAGGAAGCGTGGTTTGGGTGACACATAGTAGTGGTACATGGTAGCATTGAGTAACTTTATAAACATATGTAAAAATGAAATTTTAAAATTCAGACTTCTCTGAAAACAAAGAAAAAACATCATCTCTTAGTGCTTCTTTGTAAATATTTTTACTGTTACAGTGTTAAACCTCTTGGACACTGCTTTTTCCTACCCTATCAGCTTCTCCTAACAATGTTTCCAATGGAACTTCTTTTATGGCCTAGTGCAGGACAAGGAATATGGGGGAATTATCTGCAGCTTTGTCTCAAGCAAGAGACTTCCCACGTAGGAGCTGTAGCAGCTGTAACAGGATCGTCAGGGAAAGTCTATTTCATTATACTCAATGAGGTTGAAAAAATGACATTAGGGTTCTGCCAGTTGTAACACGCGGCTTATTTAATTAGGTACAAGTAATGGGAGAACTCCCCAAATTAAATAAATCTGACACAATTACGACATACACAACATGAATGCTTGAAAGCTCTGCTCTCCAGATATTACCTTCAAAATGTCTATGTGCAGCACTCTTACTCTCTCTTAATGGCCAGCTTGGGTCTTGCATGACTTAGCCTGTGTAGGGAAGCACGTAATTACTGCTACAGATGAAAAATAGTGGCAAACTGGGAGATTCAACAGCTCACTTCTGATCTAGATTAAAATGCTACCAAAGACACATCCATACCTTCCAAAAAAACCAAGGCCATCAGCTGGCACAGGAAAGGAGGCTACGCTTTGGTTGCAGGGTTAACTGGAAGGAATGCCTGGCCAGCGGATTTGACCACTTCCCTTTCTACTATTTTTAGCAAATAAAGTAATTTCAGCGACTTTATTAATCATATACTTTAAAATGTTCATAATCCATTTGGGTGATGCGAAAGAATAAACATTGCAGGTATTTAGAGAGAGTGCATCGCTTATGGAGGCTCTTATGTGCACTAATGAAATTTGGGGAATTACTGTTACGAGACTGAGGGGTTTTTCAGGGAAAATGTGGTTTGCCTTGCATAGTATCACAAGATTTGGGGGGGGAAAATGTCATATTAAAATTTTACTTTATACATGCAGGAGGGAAAGTTGCAAATCCACGTTAAGTACAACACACGTCTAAGAAACTTGGGCGGCTTTCACACTAGAGACAATCCTCACCGGAACGGTGCTCACGTTCCGTGACAGAGCGGAATGCCCCCTAAAGCAGACGTCCCTAAGGGAGGTAAAGCAGGACAAATCCCACCCCCGGCGCTGGCACCGGGCTCTTCCCGCCGGGCAGAGCGCGCGTCCTGGTGGGGGAGGGAAGGCTCCGCCCCTCGCGGCGCCACGCGCGGGGTGAAGGGGCAGCGGGAGGCGGCGCCATTTTGGGCGTGGGGGGTCGGAGGCGCTGCCTCTGCCGCCGCCGGGAGCCGCGGCCTTGAGGTTCGTGTCCTCCCCCGCGTGTGGCTGCGGTGGTGCTGCTCGGCCAAGCAGCTTCTCCTCCGCCGCCAGCGCTGCTACCACCGACCTGTGCCACCAGCGGGCGGGGAAGGGGCGGCGTGGGGGATGGCGCTATCAGCGCGCAGGAGCCGGCGGCTGCTGAGGTTGTGTGACGTGGGCGCCGTGGTGAGGGAAGTGTTTGTGTGGGGGAGAGGAGTGGGCTTTGCACCGTGGGGAAAGGAGGGACGGGGCGGCTGATAGAGCTCCCCGAGCCGTGAGGCCGGTGGCCGTGCCTTCGCCTCGGACACGCTGCTGCCAGCCCGCTGTGGGAGCAGCGCCTGCTGCCCCGGCTCCTGTGCCGTGTGAGGGGCGCTGGGCTGTGCGGCCCATGACCGCCGAACCACCGTGCAAGGAGAGCCAGCCAGTTCACCTGTCTGTAGCTTCTGCCAAATAGGCCTGATTTTTCCTTTTGGGAAAGGTAATATTCAGGTGGAGTTCAAGGCCTTGAGTTAGCTGATTGAATCTTCTGGGTGTTTCACAGGTCAGTTAAAGTGATAAATAAGTCTGGCATCCCCGTGTGCCGGCTCAGGTTCAGTGCTTACAACCAGTTCTTTACAGAAATTATATAGACCTGGACTTGCCCCATTCAGGTGGTGAGTGTCAGAGAGACTGCATTTTCCTTGGGCATACTTGCTCTGTCCTCGCCAAGGACGCAGGCAGATATGCTTTTGAGTGCAGCTTCACTCTCTCCAAGGTTAGTGTCTCTCCAAGTGACAGTCTGTTAGAGATTAGCAAGAAGGAATATTCCTATGTGGGACAGTCACAGAGCAGCATTTTCTGTTAGTGGAGATCTTGTCGTACAGCAGGTGTTCACAGGTTTGCTGTTTTAATTCCCCATCATTAAACATCATCCCAGGACTTGAGGACATAGAAGCTAATAAAGTAACTTTTTTACCCCAGTACTGTGAAGGAAGCAGGACATTTTTTTTCTAGATGAGAACAGACTCACTGAATAGTAGTAATGTCTTACTTGCTTTCTAATGAAGCAAAATGAAGTGTGAAGAAGCTGGAGGCATGCATACAACACATGAATCTTGAGAGGAGGAGAGACCATGGTACCAGTTCTGAGGAAGAGAGACAGTTGCATGGCCGTGTTTCTTCCCCTTCTAACAGTAATGCTTTCTTCCAGGTACTAAAGTCAAGTGCGGACAGTAACATCTCCTTGGTTTAGCCAGTTTGAGATTGAGAATGGCAGGTTTCTCTTCCTTTGGATGGTAGGTGATGAAGTGCCTAGAGTAACACCTTTTCTCGTGAGTTTTGTAAGTGAACAAATGTTGGGTTATGGCTACTTAGAAATCTCCTCATAATACTACCTACAGATCCTTTTCAGATAAAGAAGAAAATTATTTTCCTATCCAGGATGAATGGCATGTAGCACTTTGTTAATATTTAGTTGTGGAAAGTTGAAATGTTTCAGAAAACACTGGAATAAACCTTCCAGTAGAAGAAATGTGTTCTTTTGTGTTTGAAACTGCATTTATTTGGTGGGGAAGAGTTTATTCTTTCTTGCATACTGTGTAGTCTTCAAAATCTAAGAAATTCAGCCTAATAGATGGATAATGACATGGCATAGGGGTTAGTGGCATCCTGCTTTGTAACAACTTGTCTTTGAACCTATCTAGAACTTAGTGGTTTAGAATGCAATCTGTTTGGGACAGGGATTTTTTTGTGTGTGTGTGTGTTTAATTTTAGAAGACATGCAAGCAAATGCTCTTGGTCCCTAACAAAAGTCTTTAGTTGTTCCAAAACCAGAACCATAACAACAGATTGCAGCTTTGATTTTAGGTCTTACTTGACTTGTTCTAAATTGTAAATGTCCCCTGGAACCTGTTTGATTGGTTTTAAATGAGTTAGTTGAGTTTGGTTCATGTCACAGAACACACAGTCCTCATGGTTGAAGTGTTTGCATTTTGTGGGTGTATTAGTAGTGATGTCAGGCATTAGTTTGTGTGTTGGAAATCGCCATATGCTTATCTTTAAAAGAGATTTCAAACACTTGGTGAAATAACAGCTAGTAGAGAACAGTAGTAACATAGGTCAGAGATTGCTGATGTAATTATTTTTTCAGTCACATTTTAAAAGCATGATTTGTAAATTATTTAAAGCATATCATAGAATGTGGCTGCTCGGTTTATACAGCACTAACGTTTTTTACTGGAGGTGAGCAATAAATAATGTAGCAGTCTAGTTTAAACCATACTTGTGGTAGGTGATGTCCGTTTTTCTTCTGGGTGAGTGCCATTCTAGTTGAGACCATGGACAGTGTGATGTCATAGGCCTGAGTAACTTCAGCTTTTTTATACTTTACTTTAAAATTGTGCATACTGATAACATATTCATTCTTTTTTCTAAGATGCTTCATGCTGAAAATACAGCAAGGCTCTTGGAGTGTCAGGACGAAATTGGAATTGAGCCATATTCTAAAAGAATGAAGTCAACAGAAGGGGCTTGTGAGAAACTCGCTGATGATGATAACAAAGGTACTCAGAAGAAAGTGGATGTTGAGAGAACATCAAATAGTTGGATACCTACGTGTGCCTTAGATAACCAAGGGCAACGTGAAATGCAGAAGCAAGAGGAAATACCTTCTGGTGCCTTGGGATCCTTGAATGAAGTTCTCCCTGAAAATAATCCAGTGCTTAGTCAGCCAATTGATTTAGAAACTGGGCAGAATATAAATCCTCCTTTTACATCAATTAATTACTCTAAAGTTGAAGAAGAGAAGGATCCTTTTATTACAAATAATGCTGGTGAAGATAATACTGAAAAAAGCAGTGCATCATTCTCAATAAATAGAAATCAATCAGATGAAGACTTTTTTACAAGCAAAGATTTTATAGGACCTATTTACAAGCCTGCCAAAAGTAACACGCAGAACAAATCTGGCAATTGCAATGAATGTAGGAACACTGTAGAAGATGAGAATGAATTATGTGAAAACATATGTAAAAGAAAGGAGGCGAAGAAGATGCAGGCTGTTTCTGCCACTGTACCAGAAATAGATGATCAGCTGGATCAGTTCTATAAAGAAATTCACCAGCTGGAAAATGAAAATTTAGATACTAATGTTCAGGAAAAAGAAACCAAAGTTTCTGAGGAACAGCACTCTCCATTTAACTCTAGTCAGAGCTCACAAGAAAATTATCAACCTGTACTTTTGGGCAGTCCACACCCATTTTATGAGAATGGACAGTGTTCTTTGGGGGAACAGAACAGTCAGAAAACAAACAATGAGCAGCAGTTAGTTGTGGAAACAGGTGGTTGGAAAACTGAAAATACCTTTAATGGCCAAGTAGATACTTGGAACTGCTCAGTGCCTGAATTCAGACCTGCTTGGCAAACTAGAGCATCTTTCAAAAAACCTCAGGGACCTTTTCCTCCTAGATTCAGCCAGCAATCCCATTTTCAGATATTTGATCCCCCACCACGAATCCCAGATGTTTCCCGTTCTCAGAATGGGGGATTTCCTTATGAAAGTTACCATGGAAATACTGATATCAGCAGTCATGGTCCATTGCTTGATCAAAATACTGACTATTCTGGTCATACTGACATCCATAATACTCAGGTCTTCAGGAATGGGAATAGTGATCAGAATGGACTCCAAAGTAATGGTTTCTGTGAAACCAGAGAAGAGTGTTGGAACAAGCCAACAGTTGACAGTACAGAAGGAATGCACAACTTTTCTTCATTGCAGTTATCTGAAGAAAAATTCAGTTGTTCACAGAAATTGCTTCTAATCTTAAGAGGCCTACCAGGTTCAGGGAAATCCACACTTTCTCGGTAAGTGAAGACTTAAAGCTTGAAAAGAACATTTTAAGAATTTTTAACACTAACATTTCAACATTAACATTTTTAAAGAATTTAAATATATCTGTAAGCACTAAGGAAACGTTTTAGTTTGTACATTAGACTCTTAAAATGCAGTAGTTTAAAGCTGTCATTTGTACTTAAAGAGTGCAAGTGACCGTAAATATTAAAAATATTTTCTTGGGGGTATTGTCTCCCTCAGAGTTTTGATAAATAGGAGCTCCTCTGTGTTAAATTTAAAATGTTGAGCATCCATTAAATTGCAAAGTCTTTTATTCTGAAATTCTCATACTAGTATGTGGTAGTCTGCTGCTTTTTTTCATTCTTAAATTCCCTAATTTAAAAAAAACTCCTATCAAGTCTAACAATGTCAATTTGACTGAATCAAAGTATTTTTTCATGCCCATGTAAAAATTTTCAAAGGCCGTTAGAAGAATGCTGCTACTCTGAAAATACTTGATTTTGGTGAAGAAACTGTGCATTATCTCATTCCTTTTTTCATAGTATGGTCTGTCAATTACTCTTTCTTGTTTGTGAACAATGCACAATAAAAGCATTATTTTTTCTTACAAATGTACTTGATGAAGTCTGACAAGGTTAAAAACAGGTAATATCTCCAACTTGGATTTTCCCTTTGTGGTTTTTTTGGCCTATTTTAAAAAGCACAGAAAGTGGACAGGGCACAGATGGTACCTGTATTAAGTGAAAGTAAGTTTGTCTTGTGTATATAAAAAAAGCAGTTGCTGAATCAGTACTTACTGATTGAGTTTCATCCAGAAACTACATCACAGGATGTCTTCTGTAGTTATCATCTGTTGCATGCAAGGAGACTGTGGAATAAATACAGTCATCTTGTTATTATTTGGTTTTTTAATATAAAGGAGTAACATTCTATTTAACATTCTATTAGTGGATTTTTTCCTGGTATTTAGGAGGCATATTACAACTAGAAATCTCTAATAGGTATTTTTTTACATGTTTCAGTTGTTTTTGAGATAATTTTTTTATAGTTACTGATTGCTGTATTTTGCAAGCCTGCATTTTTGAAGCTGCATGTCCCCATTTGGTATTACTGCAATAATTCCTTTAATATGTGAAGGCAACATAAAACATTTTAAAAATAACACTGTGGAAAAAATGATGCCTCATTCAGTTTAGAAATTGGATAAAGCTTAATATGAAGATACGAAATGTACTTGTTTTCCATGTTTGGTGTGCTAAATTGTCTCTAAATCTTTCTCCAAATATATGACTCATATAATTTGAAAAATTCTAAATATCTTCAGGTTTTTAAGAACATGTATTTATGCTTTTTTTTTACCTCTCATTAGTGAGATCAGTTACTAATTTTGTTTAGCAGATGGGAAAGTGGACACTATGAGATCAAGGTTAAGAATAGTTACCAAAAGTGAGTGCAGAATTTGAACAGCATGGGGCTTGTTTTTAAGTGTATTCAATTACATGCAGTTTCATATGTTTAATGCTTGGTTGCAGTTGTTAATTCCCATGAAATCATGGGTCTTGGATATCCTTGGGATATCCAGAATTAATGGGTGCTGATGGGGAAAATACTTTATTATTAGTTTTAATAAACATGTTTGGAACATGTTTTTCTGTGTAACATCATAGAATTCTGCAGCGTAGCTTAGGACAGCAATGATGTTATACCTGATGCTATATTAGTACTCACAGGTATCTTTGCAGATATTTGCATTTTTGGCAGCTGCAGACAAACCTTTACTATTTGTGCTAGTAAAATAACTGTGAAGGAAAAGCAGAAAACTGGCATTGTCTGTGTGGATCAGCACTAGAGGGGAATGAGGTGTATCTTGCAAGTGGGTTTCCCAAGCTGGAAATGACAGCAAAGCCAGTAGCAAGACCTTGGAATCTCAATTTTCTATTTGTGTTTTGCGTTGAGTAAGGGTTTTTTAAGTACAAATACTTTTCTTCCTGCTCACAAACTTGACTTGTGTCTGTCTTGAATCTTCCACTGAAGTTTATTTTTGGTTTTGACTCTTCCATTCCAACTAAACAGTTGGAATTATGGGCATGTTTTTGGAAGAGAGTTGTGGGTGTGAACTAGTTCATTGTTCTGCTTGGAGGAGATCTGTCACCATCACTGGATCAGGTCAGGTATGTCTTTGTCAGGCCTGAGCTTAAAAACACCACAGAGATTTCTATGGTCTCACCAAACTTCTCTAGTGCAGTACAAGCCACCTAAATAAGGAAGTCGTTCCTAATCTCCCGAATGAAGTTCTGAAGACACAATTTGCATGTCCTGTGTAATAACATGTGTTGTTACATGGTAGAATGTGGCTCATGTTCTTTGCAGTTTCCCTTCTGATAAGGGACAGGTTTATTCTCTGTAATAGGTTGACATCAGGCCTTTTACTGTCTCCACTGCCAGACTAAACAAGCCCAGCTGCTATTAGCCTCTCCTTGGAGGTTGTATGCCTGTAGCCATTTTGGTAGCCATCTGTTCTGCCCTCCTATGTTTTTCAGCATGTCTTTTGAATTGGGAAGTCCCACACTGGATACAGTATTTCAGAATTGACCACACAGGAACTAGGTAAAGTGTGGGTGATATCTTCTCAGGTGATCTACTGGCCATGCTTCCTCTACTAGAGCCCAGGTTGTGATTTGCCCTGCCTTTCATGAGGGTACACCATTCACTCATCTCATTTGATGTCCAATGTAATCCTCAGACTCCTCAACAGAGCTGCTCAACCACTCACTTTCCTGCCTGTGCTGAGACTTAGGTTTCATGATTTGTAGAACTTTACTTTTCCTCTGTTGAGCTTCCTGATGTTTTGCTTAGCTCATTTCTCAGGTTTTTCTATGGCCTTGTGGATAGATGCCTCACTGTTCAGCTCAGTGTTGAGCATTACTGCTAATCTGGTGTCATCTGTAAATTCTCTGCCTCATCATCCAGGTTTATGATGAAGATACTGAAAAAGTGATCTGACTATATCCTTTGTTGTTCTCTGCTTGTTACTGGCTGGGAGGTGATGTTGGAAGCTTTGTCAGTTTCCAAGTATGGTGCATTCACCACTCGGTCCTCATTGACAAATGCACTTGTTTCATCAGAGTGCGTTCTGGTCAGTAAAGAATGGCTTGTCTGTTGCAAACCCCACACTGGCTCTTCTTGGTTATCCTTATTTTCTTAACATGTTTGGAAATAGATTCTGAGGATGCACTCCATTGTTTCCAGGACAGAGCTTAGGTGAGCTTGAGCAGCCATTAGTTCTTTGGGTCTTTGTCTTTACTTGCCTTAAATATGAGCATAACATCAGGCATTTCTGGCTTGTTGTGGAGCTCCCCTCATCTCATGGATTTATTTCCTGTGTCCACCTGACTTAGACAATCCTAGCCACTGAGGCTCATATGAAATCTGTTTCTTAACCATCTATTTCCATTTTTGTATTCCTGTTCATATCCAGTAATGGCTTTTGGTCTGTGCTCACTAATTCCACATCTGCTTCTAAATACTAAGCTGGTTTCTTCAGTTCCATCTCCAGTCTTCATCCCGTTTATTCCCAGATTCGTTTTCTCCCTGTTTCAGTCAGTGGTATTATCTCCCTCCCAACTTCATTATGCCAGTGTCTTCCCTCTGCTTCACTCTGCCTTGGCCCTGTTTCCTAGCTCTACTGCCAGTACCAAGTTGCTTGTTCCAGTGTTTATACCACTATGCTTCCCATGTCCTCCTATTTTAGGCTAATTTTGTTCCTTTTGTTGCCATTTGTGTGATGGGAGAAATGTGTTCTTATAATGCAGTATTGGTCCTGAATCAGCTTCCTGCCACTGCCAGATTGCCCTGTTCAGGATTGGGTTTGCCGTGAGAATCATGAGTTCTTTTCACTACTATTTGCTGTGCACATGACGTTTTAAAGTTGTATACCTTGGGCAGATTTACAAAAAGGTTTTGCAAGGCAAACAAATGCATGTACTTTGTCAGATTTCACTTCTTCAATCCAAAGCTTCTTCGAGAAAAGCTTGGAATAACAAAATACTTCTGTTTAAAAATTAAATGCTTTATTTTTTCGTTGGTTTTGGAAGAGATTGAGCATTTAGTTAAAAATGTTAGAAAGCAGTTTGGCTGGACAGATACTCAGCAGTGATAGCTTTAGCCCAAGTAACCAAAGTCTGCCACAATTAGAAGTAGATGATAATGTGATCTTAACAGTCCTCGTAAAAGTTGCAGGAAAAGAAACTTGTATTTTTAAAATATTTTGCTACTGAAGTTGGCAGCAGTTGCAATTTGCCTTTTCTCCATAAATACTTAAGCATTAATTTGAATGAAAGAGAGCTTAATGAAATTGAAAGAGCACATATTGGTGTCATTTAAGAAGTCTGTTTTTAGTTAAATCCAGTAACATATAAAGACAGTTCTCTTTCTCTCCGGCCATTTTTCCTCAGAGGGAAATCTTGTGAAGGGAAGAGTTAAAGTTAATGCTTATAGCTGGATGTGGAAGAAGTGGTGTGCTGTTGTTTCTAATTATATATTTATTTTAACAGTGTTATAAACAGTGCTTTTAGAGGACCGTTTACATGGCTCAGGAATGCTGCATATTTTGAAACTATATTTAGTTACTGCCTACTTTTTTCCTCATCCACAATATAGTAGCTATTTTAAATAGGTGAATTATTTATCTTTTTATTATAAAATCATTTATCAAAGTAGGCTAACCAGGATACATATTTGGGGACTGTTTTAAAAGGATTTGCGTTTGTGCATGCATTGGAAAAAATGTCTATTGGTTTGCTGAGTAGCTAATATTTTGGTTTCAACATGAGATTTTTGTATGTCAGGATAATAGCTTCTATTAGATCAGGTAGTATTTTTGGAAAAAGTAGGTGAGCTGCTTTAATTTCAGTGTCCTGTGTTCAAAGGTGATATTTGCTTGGAGGGAAGGTTTAGGGTGAAAAGGATGTAGTCCAACAGTTGGATAATATGCTACTCATTTCAAGCATGTGCGCATACTGACTAACCTGGAATTTGACTCTCAAGTAGAAATACATTTATCTTTTTTTCTTTTTTCATCTCTTAAAAGTGGAGTATTATCTCTGTGGGTTTAGATAGTAGAAATGCTTTCTTTCTGTAGATATGATTTTTGTTCTTTCTGTTCTCTAGTTCATGGGACTGGGAAAAATTTTACTTCCAAGTACATGTTAGAGGTAAATGAATTATGCCATATGTCAACCAATAGTTTTCTGCTTTGAATTTTAGAAGTTTAAATACTGCAAATACAGTTTACTGTATTAAATCTGTTATTTCAGTTGTATTGGTCCATTAATAGCTGTGGTGTGTTCTGAACTTCAAGGAATACTAACAAACTATTTCAAGAATACACTTTGTTGATGGGCTTGCAAGATTTCTGAACCCTTGTCACTATAATTCTTTATTGCTACTAATGATGTTTGGAAGATACAACAGAAGAGTTCAATTCAGTGAGTTATTCTCCATGAACAAATAGAGTCAGTTCTTAGAAATAAAAATGAAAATCAATGTCTCATTAATGCTGATTTGTCAGTTCATATATGCCTATAGATACCTGATGCTCAGGCCCCTAGGAACTGTAGAGGTGTGTCCATCTAGTCAGCCAACAGAAGAATCCCAGATATTATTTGCTATCTTTTTTATTAAGGCAGATGGTTCTTTAGGATGTGTGTATATACATTCAGCACACAAGGAGTGAGTGTGGAAGACGTATCCAGTTTTTCTTGCATTATTAATTGGCTAATGTAGCATACTGTAAATAAGAGAATTGAGCCTTGTGTGAAATCACAGCCGAGTAACTCAAGGAATATAAAATTGTTAAATATTTTATACAAGAGAGGAAGAGGGATAAAAAAATTGCTGCTGTGTGGTGTATGATTTACTGGTGCCATTTGATCTATTTAGAACAAAAATAGATGATTAATCCTTCTGCACTCTTATAAACCAGTGTAATACACCCCCTATTGAAAGATCTAGGCTCTAACAAAACCTATAATTTATATAAATATAAATTTATAATATTTATAACAAAGCCAATTATTGATCAGTGTTCAAATAAAGCAGCTGAACTTTAAGTGTATCATGCTCTGCTTTCTCAAATACCTTTGCTATTTGTCCTGAAGCAACCATAACAGGCCTGTTGTTGGTGACAGGTGGCAAAACACAGCAAATTCCTTGTGTAGGAATTACATTCAAGTGGCTCTTCCTGCAGATATATATGGGAAAGCTTGGTAACTTAGAACTAGCATATCTTTGTTCCCCTAAGTTATTTGGGATCTGGCCAATTCTTTTTTTTCCTGCCACCTCAGCAGTAGTGCAGTTCCACATACTGCTAGTGCAGTTTGGCTTTTGTAGCCTGTGGGTATGTTGCCTATTTGTGAGCTGGAATAGTTGCCTAAATTTCCATAGATATCTGAGTGCTGCAGTGGGCTCTACATGCTGTGTGGCACTAATGGGCTTTTTCTGTTTTCAGATTTAAATATACCATAGAATTAAAAAGAGACAAGGAGTCTCTTAAGAAAGTCCAATCTACACCTATTCTGTAGGCTGGACTTTAAACAGAATTGTACTGTTGTCTCAGTTATATAAGGTTTTCCTTTAAACACCAGTGCCAAGGCCTTTATGAAACTAGATTTGCATTTGGCAGAATGGGGAGTTCTCATGATCAGATTGCTTTCTAGACGTATTTCCAAGTGAGGATTGAGATGGAAAATGTTAGCAAATATATTTAATTATTATGAGGTACTTACTGCAGTATAGCCGTAAAATTAGATGAATACAAACATCTCTTGGGAGTGGAGAAGAAACAACTAATACAGAAATAGTAGAGAGAGGAAATATTGCTTTGATTTGGATTAGAATTATTGGTAATATATTTGGGTGTGCTTTTTATAAATCTGTCTGAAGTTTGCAAGAAGTTCAGAAATAGGTCACAGTTCAATTTATTTTAGTTATATTTTTTTAATGTGTTTATCTAAAAATTAAAAGTGAATATTTTTGTGTTTTCTTTTAACAGTGTTCTGCTTGGTCAGAGTTGTGATGGCGTTGTGCTCAGCACTGATGATTATTTTCGTCAGCACTATGGATACACCTATAATGCTGCTCAACTTGGTGATGCCCATGAGTGGAACCGGAAGAGAGGTTGGAATGAATAAAAGGCATCCTATTAAGCTGTGTTACATATGGGAAATAGAAGTGTAGCCTAACATCTAGGAGTATTATGAGTCTATATGAAAAGGAGTATATATATTTTAGCAAAGCATATATAGAAGTATTTCAAGTGGTTTTTATACTTTAATTCATGTATATATACACATTAAATTTTGAACTTCTACAAGGTTCAGAGTTAAAAATAGATAACCTTGTTTCTTTGGGCATCAGGTTCTTGTTTCTACTTCTTTTCATTCCTGCCTGTACCTTGTATTCTTTCTCTCAGAACAGAGTGTTTCAGACAAAGTAGATTAGTGAAAGAAAATCTGGGGCAGTTGTTTTTTTTTTTTTTTTTTGTTTGAGTTACATGTGGTTTATTAACTTGCACAATTTTTCATTTTAGCAAAGCAAGCAATGGAGCAGGGAAAATCTCCAGTTATAATAGACAACACTAATACTCAAGCCTGGGAAATGAAGCCTTATGTGGAAGTGGTAGGTTTTGTTGCATGATTGTCACCAGCTTAGACTCAGACTTACCCTGGCTGCATGGGATAGGTTGATAACGCTTTGTCCATAAACATTTTTATTCAAGTTTTTAAAAAGAGAGACTGCTTATTGATAATGATTAGTAATTGGTGTGACAATGGTTTAGATCAATTCAAGAATTGACTTGATTTAATTTGCTTAGCCTGAAATGAAAGCTAAGACAGGCTGGGTGTAAGTGAAATTCAGCAAGTACCACAGCAGAGTGTGCTGCTGCATCTGTTTATTATATTTGTCTTTTATTTTTTTATTATGTTTTATTTGATCATGATACATATCACACATATTTCTTTGCTTGCTGCAGGCTCTAGAAAAAGGATACAGAGTGGAATTCCATGAGCCGGATACTTGGTGGAAGTTTGATCCTGACGAGCTAGAAAAGTAAGGTTTCTCTTACACAAATCATGGTACTTTATATATAGAGAGATAGATAGGCAGATAAATATGAATGCATAAATATATATGCAGTAAGTTATATTTTATTCAAATTTTTTTCTCAACTTCCTTACCAGTAATATGAAATGTATTTTATTTAAATAGGCATTTTGAGGTATACATTTACATGGAAGTTTTATTGATAAATAAGTAAACCAGCTCCATCTTGTTGGCCCAAAATGTCAATACTAAAATTTTATTGGACATGTGCAGATGTGACTTAGAGTACTGCTGAACATGGGTTGTTGAACTTCTGGGTTCTGAGAGTGCTTGGGAAGCTGCTTATTCTTCTTGGTTAATGTCCTTTTTGTCTCAGATATATCTGCTTTAGGAATCTATGAGGTATCAAACCAGCTCAAGGATATTTCTTTGTTTGAAAAGTAGTGTAGTATTTTCACAGTTGATGACAGAGTTCTCTCACTGATTTTTGTTCTATATACATCCAGGTGACTCTGCCTCTAATTGTTTCAGCTTTGTAAAGTAGCCCCTACAGTATGAAATACATGTATTTATATATGGTACTTTATATATATATAGAGAGAGATAGATAGGCAGATAAATATGAATGCGTAAATATATATGCAGTAAGTTATATTTTATTCAAATTTTTTTTCTCAACTTCCTTACCAGTAATAGAAATGTATTTTATTTAAATAGGCATTTTGAGGTATACATTTACATGGAAGTTTTATTGATAAATAAGTAAACCAGCTCCATCTTGTTGGCCCAAAATGTCAATACTAAAATTTTATTGGACATGTGCAGATGTGACTTAAGAGTACTGCTGAACATGGGTTGTTGAACTTCTGGGTTCTGAGAGTGCTTGGGAAGCTGCTTATTCTTCTTGGTTAATGTCCTTTTTGTCTCAGATATATCTGCTTTAGGAATCTATGAGGTATCAAACCAGCTCAAGGATATTTCTTTGTTTGAAAAGTAGTGTAGTATTTTCACAGTTGATGACAGAGTTCTCTCACTGATTTTTGTTCTATATACATCCAGGTGACTCTGCCTCTAATTGTTTCAGCTTTGTAAAGTAGCCCCTACAGTACATAAAATACATGTATTTATATATATATGTCTAATGCCTGCATTACTGACTTGGACTCTATTGGGTTTATAAATGTTCTAAAGTTTTCACCTTTTGCTTGTCAGCTACGACTCACTTGTTTCTAGAGATGGAGTTCTCTCTCTGTAGAATGATAGTAAGTTTTTCTAGTTTGACATGCAGCACAGCCAAGTTAGGAATCTTAGTAATCAGGCACTTAAGATTTCCATTACAGAAAACAGACTAATTTTCCAGGAAAATTAATGTTTCCAGATGATCTTAACAAGCAGCAGGATAAACTACTGTGTTGTTACTGTTGAATTTTATTGTTCAATTATTAATTGAAGGAGTAAAGTTGATGTCTTTCCCAGAGCAAAACCCTTGAACTGTGAAATGCTATTATCAGTTTTTAGAAGATTCCTAGAAATATTTTAGCAGTTCTGGTTGCTTTAAATATTTAAACAGAGGCTCGTTGGCTGGAAACTTTTATTTTTTGTGAATTTAATAAAGGTGGTAATGTAAGTTTTCATTTTGTTCTTTAGTTACTTTGGGAGAGGGCTCCGCAGTTTTGTTTCATCAGCAAACTTGCTGAGGGTGCAGTGCTAAAAGGTAGTATGGAAGCATTTATTAGTGGCAGAACTTTTATCAATAGGTTTTTTAGCTTTTATCAAAAGATTCTGTGTTCTTCCATGCAAAACAGTCTTCCTCCCCTCTCTGTTAGGAGCTTTTGCAGGTATGTCTGCTTTGGTTCAGATAGATGACTTTATGCTCTCTCAGCATAGCGAAGCTGCCAAAGAATGAGTGAAGACATGCCTGAAGAGGGGATACCAGTATTAAATTACACTATACAGCAAATTGATTTCCTTTTTTAAATCAGTTTCTACACTTGATGCGATTTTGCTGCTGGTGATTTTGTTATCCTGCCTTATTCTGCAAGGAGAAGTACTTTGTCTTTTATCAAGTGATTATGCACAAGTCCATTCAATTGTGGATGTGTGTGCACTTTATGTCCAGTGGACTTGAGCTGTAATTTTCTTCTAGGAGTACTAAGATAGTGAAATATTGATAGGAAAATATTGAATAACTTTCTGCTTCCACCATTTGGCATTAAAAGACTTAGACTTGCTGTTCTCATTTTTTGTCTGTCACAAATGTCAAGTGCTTTATAAAATCCACATATTTCTAGAGTGTTGACTTTTTTCTCTATCATTACCCTTGTTCATATTTGTGAATAAAATCAAAACTGCTAAGACTCACCAAGTGAGTTCAACATGCAGCTGCTCCTGGGCTGCTTTAGCACAATGTAGAAATTAAAAGCATTCAAGCAATGAGCCAAATGCAATGATCACTCCAGCTTCTGGTGTTGTCTCAGGGAGGAGTGTGAGGGAAATGCTCTGCTTAAGCATTTTCTTTACAGAAAGCAAGCTGATAAAATGCACCTTTAAGAAGCCAATGTAATTTTGAAGAGTTCTGCGATCACCAGTTCTGTTTCCATTCTGAATGTGAAATTAGTGTGCTACCTGCCGTGTGCTTTGAGCTCTTGTCAGCTTGATACTTAACTTTTTGTTATAATAATACCCATCAAGTCCTGAGGGGACTAGTGGTGAGGAATCAGTCTTCTAAAATATTTCTGTATGGAATATTGTCTTTCCAGTGTAGCCTGTTTGTTCCCACTGTTGATTTCTCCTCTGTAGAACTGATCAAGTTGTTAAGGCCCATACCTCTTCTGTCCCTGGGAGAAAGTACAAAGATGCAGAAATATATTCCCTGTTGGTTTGTTGGGGGCATAATTTAGATTGGGCATTATTTCTTGGCAATAAGAAGGCTTGGGTTATGATAAATGCTTGTTTATGCTATCACAACCTTTTGTTTCTGTTTTATGTCTCTTCTTTGAGATTCATTTCCGTTACAATTCTGTCAATTCTCTGACATTCAGTTTCTGCATGAGGTTTGTGGCTTTCTTCTGGCAGAGACTGAAATTCTCTGCTAATATGGATTTTAAGGTCCTATTCCATAAATACCGAGGAGATTTTATATGTGTGTGTATATATATATATATATATAAATATGCTCTCATATAATGTGCTCAGTTTCTTAATAGACCAGGTTCTCCCTGAAAGTAGCTGGTTACTGAGCACTGCAAGAATAGGACAGCACCTTTGATACCTTTTCCCTTACATGTGTTTCACGCCATTTCTGAATTTACAACAAGTGCAAGTTACAACTAGTAGATTAAAGTGTTCTGTGTGTGTTGTTCTGGTTCAGAACTAAAGTTACTTCTTATTCTGTAGAGGTTTCTTGATGAGAAAATATTCTGTCATTAAGTCTTGAAACAGTGTAGTTGCATATTTTATGCTAGTTTGATCATTTCTTTCATAAGGAGTAGTCTGTGCTATTATTAATCTCCACTCATTAGCTAGTATACCATGTAAAATCTGATGAAGAAATAGTAAAATCCTTCTAGGATAATTCAGGTGCATAGTTATAGTGAATAACATCACATTTGTGTATGGAGAAGAACAACTGTGTTGTTTACTGTTACTCAATATATGCAGCTATGAATTGTTAAAATAAACCTTAATGCAAGTTGAATACCTTGAGAATGAGGATGTAGTATAATGAAAACAAGAAAAATTGAGAGTTTAGAGGTTTTTTTCTTAGGGACTGTAACATACAATTTTACACACACACACACATATATATATATATATATATATTTACTATAAACTATATATAGCTATAAACATACCAGATAATTTATTAAAATTTTTGTTTTTGTAGGAGGAATAAGCATGGAGTCACTCGTGAGAAGATTGCTCAGATGTTGGAACGATACGAATATCAAATATCCATCCCTATTGTCATGAATTCAGTGGTACCTCCCCACAAAAACACTCAAAGACCACCTCTGCAGAGAAGACATAGGTGGGGAGACAATACAGACTCATGGAGTTCTTTCAGTATTTCCAGTAGCCAGTAACACAGTTGCAGTCAGTTAATAAGAATCTGTTATTTGCCCTTTTAAAACACATCATCACTTCCAATAAAGTAGTGATTTTCTGTGTTTTAAATAGGCCTGTTTCAAGACCCATTTTCTTCTGGAGGTTGTTCTTTTTAATGGACTTGCATGTAAATAAAATTGTACATTTAATGTTTTTTAAAACTATTAAAGTTGTAAGACCTTGGATTTTAGTAAAATATTTAATATAGTATGGCATATAGCAGTCTTTCTTTGGAAATCTAAGACAATGATGTCATATAGTAGATAACTGTTGAGCAGTTTTTTTTAAAGAAGGGGTCATATTAAGGATCTTTTAAAAGAGAAGTAAAGCTGAAAAAGAAGAGTTTATTTATGTAATAATCAATTTTAATTATAGTTATTTAGTCTTCTTATCTTTTTTGAGATTTTTTTGAAAGCAGTTATGTTCTGGATTGTCCTTTAGTTCTGTTTGTATTGCTAATTGGCAAAATTTTGGCATGTGTTTTTTGACTTCAGTTAAGAGGTTTAATTTTTTTGTTGTTGCTTTCTTGGGGTTATGGGGTTTTTTCCTTTCTTTTTTGGCCTCAGAAGTTCATGTGGCAGCTGAAATAACATTCTGCCAGTACAGTATTCACCAGTCATAAACTGTACAACCTGAATTATTTTTTATTTATTCTCATTAGTAGTATATAAACTGTGATGATGTTGCCACACCACCAACATGTTTTGTGCTGACTGAAAAAACCCTAAATTTTATCACTAAACCACTGAAATTTCACAGCTGTGTCTTTCTAAGTCAGTTTCTTTCATTTGTGATAAAAATGAAGTTTTAAAAAAATAGGTTGTCAATTCCCAGTCCACAGTGAGGATGAATCAATTCAATATAAATAGTGGATATAATTCTGTAAAACCATCTTGCATTCCTAATTTTGGCATAGCCAATGTAATCTGTTTAGGACATAACAAAGAATGAGCCAGCATGGAGACTGACTATCTTACTGCTCTTTTTCTCTTAAAAAAATTATGAATTTGTAAGTGGTCACTTTGCTTTTTATCTAACAGCTTGCTGTATTAATAAAATATATTTGTGTTCAGTATTGTTGAAGTAGTTCAATGCAACAGTTTATATTTTCAGGCTCGTAGAATTTTGTACAGATGAGCATTATTGCTACCCTGCTAGCTGAAACAACCTAACTACTCTTGACTTCTTTATACACTGAATGACCAAATATTGACTAGGAAATTTTGTCAAGAGCATGGGTATGTAACAAAAAGAATTCAGATGGTTATCTACTGCTCATTTTGTGTCACAGTATCAGAATTTTGAAAATTGCAAAGCCAGCATAATTTTTTTAATTGTAGACAATTTTTCAATAGGCTGTAAAAATTACTTCATCAATAAAGTCTGAATACCATGAGAGCTGAATTTCCAGCTATATAATGAAGTATCTTTCTGTGGTTTTCTACATCTATTGTGCAAATTTATGTTTTAATTATTTGAACCAGAATTTAAAATCTCACTAGCACATCCATTGTAATATATTGAATTTTGTGTTTGTGTAGAAAAGAGATTCCCCAACTATATTAATAATCTTCCTTTATTGTCTGTTATTCATATCAAGTGTTTACTGTATTTTAGTTTTCATTGTTATATTTTTCCATGTCTCAAAAGAATCATGGATATCTTTGTAAATGCTCGTTAATACTTCAATTATGCCAAAGTTTTTATATTTAAACATGAAAGCACATTTCAAGTGAGGGGAAGATAAAAAGGTTTTAGACTCATTTACTTTATTGTACTGTATGCTATAACATGATAAAATTTATTGAGGCTTATGTAATATTCACACAGTGCTAAGGCATGGCACAAAAGAGCTGATTATTGAAGATTGAAATGGGGTTGTTTAGCAGTATTTATTTGAATAGGTACTAATTTGTACTGTTCTAAGATGGTGCAGCTTTTCTTGTGATGCCTTTTTAACTATCAGTGCATGGGTGTGTTTTTGCTGTGCAAAGCATGCTGATCAATTTGCCTGCAGTTTGAAAAGGACACTTAATGAAGGGAAGCTTTGCAATTTGTGTATCAAACATTTATAAATTGGTTCATCTGCACAGCTGTATTCTAAGGTAAGTACAGTGACATGGTAGGTGAAAACCCACTGGAATTACTGTCCGTGTAACACTTCTGTTTCATGGTATAATCATATTTTATGAGGATATTTCAGTCACGGATCATAGACATATCTCAGAAGTTGATTTTACACTATACTATTTATAGGTAAAAAATTATGTGAAATACATGCTACAGGTACTGAATTTCTCATGCCCTCAAAACCAAGGAAAATTAGTTATTTGGTCAAAATGTGCAAGAAATGTAAGAACTTGCTGCTTAGCTAGACAGGGGATCTGAAAATTCTTACTGTCTGTACTTTCTGTACAGTACTTCTGTTGATGATGATATTGTAGCTAGAATGAAGGTTTCCCATTGTTCACTTTTTAAATAAATTGCTAGTTCATCATATTTCATGAAATAATAATGTCAGATTGGTTTTTGTTTTTAAATTTAACTAATGCTTAGGGCCATAATATTGTAAGTAAAAATCCTAAGTTTTTCCTGCATACTTGAAACTAGTGGGATGTTTGGTAAGTAAATTTAAGAGTTAACTTTTCTAAGCATGAAATTTAAATGAAAATTAATTTGTAGAACGTACATAAATTGGTTTATTCTCAAGGCATCAATATAGCAGACCACTTAGCATCAGCTGTATAGGAAAATGTGCTTCTAAGTTTTACTGCTTCATCTAAGCTGCTGTTTCCTGGATTATTGGTTTATATCCTGAATTACCAAAAGTTTTCATCAGCATTCTTTGGGCAATGTAGTGTTCTTATTACAATTTCATATAGATAAGAAAAAAATTACCACCCCAAGACCAAACCCTGAAAAACCTGTGTGCTGGTTTTGGGTGGGATAAAGTTAGTTGTTTTCAGAATAACTGGTCTGGGACTGTGTTTTAGATTTGCCTGGAAACAAACTGATAACACAGGGGTGTTTTTGTTACTGCTGAGCAGTGCTTACACAGCATCAAGGCCTTTCTGCTCCTCACAGAGAGTTGGGAGGGGACAAAGCTGGGACAGCTGACCCCGGCTGACCAAAGGGAGATCCCAGACCTTATGGCATCACACCTGGTATATAAAGCTGGAGGAAGAAGGAGTGAGGGGGTTTGGAATGGTGGTAGTTGTCTTCTGAAGTAACAGTTCCATGTGATGGAGCCTGGCTTTCCTGGGAGATGGCTGAACACCTGCCTGCCTGTGGGAAGTGGTGAATGAATTCCT
This sequence comes from Emberiza elegans, assembly GCA_024865655.1. NCBI lineage: Eukaryota > Metazoa > Chordata > Aves > Passeriformes > Fringillidae > Emberiza > Emberiza elegans. The sequence continues at coordinate 18,346,405 of JALJVW010003023.1, read as the reverse complement.
TTTTTTGTTTTGCTTGCATGTGCAGCTCTTGCTTTACCTGTTAAACTGTCTTTATCTCAAACCATGAGTTTTCCCACTTTTATCCTTCTGATCTGCTTCTTCATTCCATCAGGAGAGAGTTGAGTGAGGGGCTGTGTGGGGCTGAGATGACAGCTGGGGATAAACCGTGACAACCTGGTGTAACACTGCTAATTTTTTGAGATGTGATGTTAAATTATCTCCTGTGAGGTATCCTGTCTTCTGTTCATGTAGCCATACCCTCTTGAGGTTCAATTTAGTTTGCCATGATGCATAATTTTTTAAGCTTTTTGTGTTTAAGAAGAAGGCCAGGATTTCATCTGACATCTGTCTCTTGAAATCTTTTGCAGAGATTGTTGTTTCTCTGCTAATAGATCACTGAAAACAAGGCTTTCTCTAGCTAAGACCCATAACATTTATATTTATTGTTTGTGTGTCTTTCCTGTTGTAATTTAGACTGTTGGTATCTTCTTTTAGCTGAACAGTAAGTTTCAGTGAATTAGAAGAATGCTCACATTCATGTGTGGCATGTAGTTTTAACTGCTGCTTTCTCCTAGCAATCATGTTCTCTGGAGGAAATGTTTTTACTCAGTGCTGGTACATCATGGAGATGAGGTGACTAGGCATATGTTGAGACTTCAAAAGAGCAGACACATGTATTACAACTCCCCGTAAAAAACATTAAAAGACAGTGTTGAAATGAAATGGAAAGTAAGCCCTCATTTTAAGTGATCAGATGTTTCATGTGGATCAGATGTAGAAATATTTCCCTTTGGGGTTTCTAGATTGATGCTTGTCTCATTTTAATGTTTACGTTCTTGTCCTTTTGAAATAAAAGCAAGAGCAGAGAATAAAGCTCTCTATTAATATCCTAGGTGAAAATCTTGTACATCAATAAATTTGTTGTGGTTTTTTTTTTTCTTTTTATAGGCTAATTGGTTGAACTTAGCTTCAAATCTGCTTATTTTGGGATGACAGGAAAAAAAGTGTGAAAACATAATTGGTCTTACTTTGAAAAAAAGGTAACAGTTTATCAAGGTCTTATCATCTCAAATTTGTCTTAATAAATTACTGTAGTAATGGAGAAGCTGCAAATGGTGGGTTTTGGTTGAGGTATGCTGTCAGTGTAATTCTAGATAAAGGATAATAAAAGCATTGAAGTATTTTGTCTGGAATTGGTCTTTCCAGTTTCCTTTTAGCTGATAGTGCTGCCGCTTCATGTCTCTGGTAGGCAGGCAGTCCTTGACCATGTCATGTGTACCTTACTGATTTATAGTGTTATTGTAACAGTATCATGTGCCAAGCCAGAATATATCTATGAAAACCGAAAACAAAACAAAAAATCAGTTGTACTTGCAGTCTTTTTAATGATGTTCAATTTTTTGTTTTGTTAATCCAGTCTAAACTACTGATTTTTAAAAAGGCTGTAATTCTCTTGGGTCATACTGTTTAACCTCTTTCTAAATTGCTAACAGACTAAGAAGTGCTGCTTTAGCTTACTGAGTAAGCATTTGCTTATTTCTAAGGGATGTATTGTGTCATGTACAAATCAGTCTTAGTCATAGGCTCATAATCCTGTGTGGCTGTTATATTATTCATGATGCTTTTAGGGTTTTTTCCTTTATTCATTAGCTTTAGGTCTGGGTAGCCTGTATTATAGGTTATAATAGTCTATGAGAAATTACTGAACAGCTTATCCCACATCTTGCTCCTAACCATTAATAGTTTCTGAAGGCTCATGAACCTGTCTTAGAGTGGATGGACTGTATTACTTTCCCCCATTTGGCTTTTTTCCTGATAGCCTGCAAGATGGATACAGTGCTTTTCAGGGACTTTTGACAACAAAAGTATAGACATGGAATAGTCTGCCCAAAGCAGGTCAAGTCTGTATGTCTGAGCTGCATTTGTGGCTCTTTGCAGGCATTTGCTACATGTGCTAAATGCTCAATGAATATTTAGCATTATCCTTCACTTTAAGGAGACTGTGCTTATGGCAGTGCAGCAAAAATTCATTATGTAGGATTATAAATTGAATTCTTTGTATGTAATATGTGGATGGCAGAGTATTGTGCTTCATTCTGTTTCTGCTTTGTTCCTGCAGTCTAAAGCAAGTTCTTGATTCTAATAATTAATACTTAGGTGCCTTCCTTGGTCCTAGGTCTAGGTCCTCTTAGATGAGAAGCAACAGGTGGAGGTTGCAACATGGGGAATTTGTATTGGATAGTGGCTTGTGTAATCTCATCCTTGGAATATTCAAAACTTTTTTGGGCAAGGCACTAAGCAATGAGATCATGATAGTGCTTTGAGCAGAGGTTAGACCATATGATCTCCAGAGGCCCTTTCTGACAGAAGTTTTTTTGTTATACATGATGGAGTGAGAGCAGTGTCCAGAATATCAGAAGAGTTAGCCCTTACCTATCAGAGCAGAGTTTTAATTTACTAATGGAAGTGCTGCCTGGTCTCAGGTTGTTGGATGCTGGCTGTGATGTTGTTCTTATTCTCAGGTGGACCCTAAGTTTCTGGCTTTAACTAGCAGCAAAACTGGCTGTATCCTTTATTCTGGTTATATTGTTTCATAGCACTGTTGGCAGAGTTGTTCACACGTTCAACAGGTTCAATACCTTTAGCTGCTCCCCTTTTCTCTCCCTCAGTGTCCATTCATTAGCTGTATTGTCTTTCCAGAATTAGAAGATAATAGTGTATATTAGTGCTTCTCTAAAGTAATTTTTATTTTCTGTCCAAAGACAAATTTCTGTTGATGCTCACTAAATTACAGAATTGAATGACAGTTTTCTGCACCTATTCATCCCCAACACTCTGGGAACAATGCAGGGCTGTTTTTTAAAAACTAATCATCTTTAAGGGGCTAATTCATCATGTCTTTTGTATATCTCTAGCCCTTTGGTAAAAGATATTTGAAAAGGAAAATGAGTGAATATCAAAGTGTAGTATGCAGAAATAGTAAAATTTGTATGCTAGCATGATGAAGTATGGAGATTTGTTGGAAAAGGTGCAATAATGTCCACAGAATGTGCATTTTAACTGACTGCTGTGTGGTTTCTTAGTATTTCATAGAGCATTTGAGATGCACAGAATGAGTGCAACAAGTGGAACAGATGTTCTGAATAGCAACATTGTCTGCAGTTACCAGTATTTGAATTTTAATGTTGCTATAACCTAGGTTAGAGGCTGGTTACTTAATATTTGCTGATACTGTTTTTTTTTTACTGTTTTCCTGTTGTAACTCCCCTCCCCTTTTTGTTTATTGGATGGCAGAGTATTGTGCTTCATTCTGTTTCTGCTTTGTTCCTGCAGTCTAAAGCAAGTTCTTGATTCTAATAATTAATACTTAGGTGCCTTCCTTGGTCCTAGGTCTAGGTCCTCTTAGATGAGAAGCAACAGGTGGAGGTTGCAACATGGGGAATTTGTATTGGATAGTGGCTTGTGTAATCTCATCCTTGGAATATTCAAAACTTTTTTGGGCAAGGCACTAAGCAATGAGATCATGATAGTGCTTTGAGCAGAGGTTAGACCATATGATCTCCAGAGGCCCTTTCTGACAGAAGTTTTTTTGTTATACATGATGGAGTGAGAGCAGTGTCCAGAATATCAGAAGAGTTAGCCCTTACCTATCAGAGCAGAGTTTTAATTTACTAATGGAAGTGCTGCCTGGTCTCAGGTTGTTGGATGCTGGCTGTGATGTTGTTCTTATTCTCAGGTGGACCCTAAGTTTCTGGCTTTAACTAGCAGCAAAACTGGCTGTATCCTTTATTCTGGTTATATTGTTTCATAGCACTGTTGGCAGAGTTGTTCACACGTTCAACAGGTTCAATACCTTTAGCTGCTCCCCTTTTCTCTCCCTCAGTGTCCATTCATTAGCTGTATTGTCTTTCCAGAATTAGAAGATAATAGTGTATATTAGTGCTTCTCTAAAGTAATTTTTATTTTCTGTCCAAAGACAAATTTCTGTTGATGCTCACTAAATTACAGAATTGAATGACAGTTTTCTGCACCTATTCATCCCCAACACTCTGGGAACAATGCAGGGCTGTTTTTTAAAAACTAATCATCTTTAAGGGGCTAATTCATCATGTCTTTTGTATATTTCTAGCCCTTTAGTAAAAGATATTTGAAAAGGAAAATGAGTGAATATCAAAGTGTAGTATGCAGAAATAGTAAAATTTGTATGCTAGCATGATGAAGTATGGAGATTTGTTGGAAAAGGTGTAATAATGTCCACAGAATGTGCATTTTAACTGACTGCTGTGTGGTTTCTTAGTATTTCATAGAGCATTTGAGATGCACAGAATGAGTGCAACAAGTGGAACAGATGTTCTGAATAGCAACATTGTCTGCAGTTACCAGTATTTGAATTTTAATGTTGCTATAACCTAGGTTAGAGGCTGGTTACTTAATATTTGCTGATACTGTTTTCTTTTACTGTTTTCCTGTTGTAACTCCCCCCTCCCCCTTTTTTGTTTATTCTTTAACTGCTTTTTTCTCATCTGAGTCCTGTGTGGTTCTTGGCGCAGTTGTCGTCATAACTCTGGATCCATCTCCTCCTTCCCTTTACTTCCCTTCATCATAAACTTGTGTGGAGAGCTGCACCTTATTCTCTAACTTTTTAAATGCTTCTAGTCCCTTGCTAAGGTAAAAGCTGAGCTTATAGTACCCCACCCCTAAGCTATTTGATTTTTTTTTGTTTTGTTAAAAGTAGTATTTTGTGTCATACAATATGTATGTCTTCAAATTTCTTTTCCTCCTTAATTTTGCAGTATTGTCTTGTGTTTGTAAAACTCATGCTTTTGTTCCAGAATTACAGTCTGTGCTTTGGTGGATAGTTAGGTCTTTGCTATAATTTTGCTAATTAAAGTTACTTTAAATACAGCTAAAATCTGTTATCTTTCATTGAAAGTTCCTAACAGGGAATAGTTTATTACTCATCTCCAGATATTTAAATCTGCTCTCATTATGCCCCTATTGCTTCCTTGGTCTCCCACCCATATTTTTCTTCAACTTGATTCTGCTTGTGTCTCATCTCAAAATTCATTTTACATTTGTTTTTGGTGTGAATATGCATTGGTAAGAAAGGTCAATACTTCCCCCTGTAAATCTCATTTTTACTTTTAAAACCCTTTTGTTGTACTTGCTTATCTTTACATCCTGTTACAATGTCATCTGTGTTCAGGTGCTAGGATGATGTATCACAGGGTGTGGGTCTTTTTATTTTCTGGTTAAAATATTTATTTATTTATTGGAACAGTAACTTTAAAGTGCATGACAAGATGATTGGTACTGTATTTGCAGTGCATTACATTGTCATTGGTGCCCATCATGTTCCCTTCAAAGAACTAAATGTGGCCAGAACTTGAAACTGATCCTCTGAGCCTTCATGGGGCAAAGGCTGATGTGAAACTGCAGGGTTCTTTCTCTGTATTGTAAGTACATCCCCTTAAGATATAATTAGATCACTTGGAGTGTTTCTTGTTGTCCTTTTTTTTCACCTTAACCTGCTTTTTAACACCAAGTCATACTTAATAGTGCAGAAAAATTCAGTCAAAGAAAAAAATGGCACCTCTTCTCCATCTGTTGGCAACCATCAGTCCATCTATTTCTGTGGGAGTTGTTTTGTTTCTCTTCTCAGTTTCAAATTGTGTCAGGTGAGATATTTATGGCATCTAGAAGAGGTTGAAACAGCTTGTTTTTCACTTGTTCAGAAAGTAGGTGTTTAATAGTAGACACAAGTATATTCAGTACATAAACATGTTTTCAACAGTATATTCAGGATTGATTTCTTTAATCTTGATCAACGTAGACTATGACTAAGGAGCCAAATTAGGACATTTAAATCATAAGACATTCATGACTTTCATAAACCAGGCAGGACAAAAATCAGTAAAGTCATCTCACCTGAAATTTCTATGGAGTGAACAGACTGTCATTTGAAACTGAATTGCTGTTACCTCAGGAACATGGGGGTTTTGGTGGGTGGGTTGTTTGGGTTTTTCACCTTAGAAAGCAAAGTTCTTGCCCTTTGCCATGTATTTGATTAAATGAACAGCTTTTAAAGCCATGCTTTAATCAGACCAATTGCATGCTATTCTCTTTGTACTCTCTAGATCAAGGTCTTTTGTGTCTGGACTATAACAGGGCAGCAGTCTGATTGATTATACATTGCACAGAACTGTATATACATCATTCCTGTATAAAGATTGGACCAGCTCTTTGAGCATTGAGAATAGTTTATTTTATAAAGGTACTTAAATCTCACCACCAGTGGCAAAGCTGTTGAGAGACAAAGGAATAATAAATACAGAGTTACTGATTTAATTCAGTTAGTAGGATCTTTACTGATTTGGGGCAGAGAGAATTAATTTTGCAGCACCAATGTGTAAACATTTCTTACAAATGATTTTGTTGCTGTGAGGCAACCTGACATGTTGCTGCTGGAGGTACTCACATGTTCCCACCAACCACTTCTTTGTCTTAGCCAGACACTTTTTTCCCTTTTTGCTTAGGAGAGTTAAATGAACATAACAACAAAGTATGTACTTGTTTTCTTTTGATGCAGGGTCAAGGCAGGTGAATCCACCTGCAAGGAGAGTGGTAGAGCCAGCAAAAAAATCATAGTGGAAGTACAAGGGCATCATCTGGAGCAAAGCAGGCAAGGGTGACAAAGACTTTTCTTCAGCAGCAAAGTGCTAAGTTGAATACTCAGATTTTTCAGTTTTCAGGAAACCCAGTAATGCTGGCAAGTTTTGTGGTTTTTTCCAGGGGCTTGATCACCTGATAATATAACCCAATTTTCCATTTGGTTTTGCAGAACTAGATTTTTATCACTCATTTCAGTGCTAAAGGCAAGATATGTAACAAAAAGGCTGGTACCTTGTTTTGGTTTTTTTCATTTCAAAATTATACCTTCAATTTTGAGTTGTTTCTGAAGCAAAATTAGGTCACAAGGAATTTAAGAATGCACTTGGACTTACCAGGTGGGAAGAGTGAAGTGTATCCCAGTAAATGCCATCTTAGGCAAGTTGCTCTGCTGTAATTTTTATGTTGAAAACACAGTCCAGAGACTTTGGAGATTAATGATGGCATACATTTCTGAAAGACCATGTACCTCCTTGCTAAATGTCATTCAGAATTGGATTTTAAATTTATCTCCATCTTGCCTGATGATTAGGAAACATTTCTTTACTGGTTGTTAAGCACTGGAACAGACTGCCCAGGGAAATGGTGGAGTCACCATCCCTAGGGGTATTTAATAGACATGTAAATGTGGCACCTGGGGACAGGGTTTAGTGATGGACTTGGCAGTGCTGAGTTACTGGTTGGACTCAATAATCTCAGAGACTTTTTCCAACCTAAATGACTCTGATTCATTACAGCAGTGACTGGAGGCATTTTTTTATATCAAGCGGACATCAACTTAGATGATGCATGCTGAAGGTAAAGTCTGTACAATTGCAAATAAGTCACTCTTTTGGTTTTGCCATTTTTCAGCGAAATGTGACTAATTGCTTTAGATTAATTAGTTAGTGTGTTCTACTTCAGTGAAAGTGTATTTGTTTCTCCAGTTGAAAGTGTTGTCTGAGCACTGGCTCTCAATCAACCTGGTCAGTGCTACTTTGAGCAGTGGGATGCAACATTAAAGTCACATGTAACAGAGTTATGGCAAAAAGCATTTAGAATTGACTGAACAGTAGGCTGAGAAATTTAAAAGTGTTACAGAAGAGGAATTCCTATTTTAATGAAGATACCATTATATTTTTTTCAGGTCTTTTTATGACTAACCAGATTTCTAAATACATAATATGTAGCAAAATTTAAATACCAGCTGAAATAGCACCTTTTTTCTTTTCCCTTTGCATGGGTTGTATGCCTTTAATAGCAGCTCACTAGCAAATGTCTCTGTAAAGAAGTCTGTCTCCATGCTGGTTCTTGCATTTTCTCAGTGGTTGTGTGCCATATCGTTTTACAGTAAAAGAAACTCTCAAAAGGCATGTAGGTGGACTAAAAGAGGAGGAACAAAGTTAATCTTATGAAAACTAGTAGACAATTTGCTTAATTGAATGCAAAAGCTTTAACATGATATGGGGTTATACCCCAAGCAGGAAATTTTAGCTATGCCATCACAGTGCATTAGAATATTTCCTTGGAGTAGTATTTTCTTAGAATAAATTGAAAAAGAAAAGTTATCCGGAACCATTAAGTATAATACATTTTATTATTCTATACTTAATAGTTCATCACTTTCTTTGTTGCTTTAGTCCTGTCTTTAGGAAATTCATGTCTTTATAGAACTAATTTCCTTGAGCTGTTATAAAACTTCCATATTTCCAAAGCACAGGAATTACATAGTTGTATTTATGGTGAACTGTTGAATGTCACTATTCATGTCACTATCCAGGTGTGCTAAATCATCATTGTGGATCAACATTTGTATTTGTTATTATTTTGACATGCAACAATTTCAATGCAGTAATAGCTGTTAGTTTTTCTGGATCATCTAGGGGATTCTTTTCCCATTATTTGGCGGATGTGGTTTTTTTTCTGTTCTTGCATTCTAAAGTGAATCCCATTCAGTGTGATTTTCCATCCTGATTCAGAATTAATGGTAAGGAGACTAAGAAAGTGTGCAGACCTTTAAGACCTTTTCTCTCATTTCTGCAATTCTGATGCAACATCCCAGCCTAAGCGAGTTTCTGTCAGCATTGTCCTGAAAGTCTTGTCAGATGTGTCAGGGGATAGACATCAGAAACATGCTTGCACCAGTATTAGGGAAGTTCATTTCCAGCAGCAGCAGCAGTGCAAATTCACATCTGGGAGAAGTAAGTAATAAGCAAAGTTTAGCTACAATAATATCAAGGCTGGAGAAGTTCATTCCTTTCCTGTGCCAGTACTGACATGGATAATTTAGTTGTCATTTCTGCAGTTGTTCTGGCAGCACAAGGACTTTTAGATACAACAATAAATTCTTCTTGGAATTGGTGCACAGGTCTGATGTTTTATTCCCCACTACATTAAAAACAGTTGAAATTGGAAGACTATTTTCTATTTCACTGGTAAGGGGGTTTATGAATCAGAAAACTCCAGAGAATTTCCTTGTCTAAAACCAGTTTCAAGTTACGAATTTTCTTCACCTAAGATGAAAGTTAATGTCAAGGCTTAAGATATAATCTTGGATTAGTATATGATTTCTGCATATGTGGGCTATGTGTAAGAAAGTAATCTCTCCAGCTACTATTGCAGGTACTTCACTTTAATATAATTTATTTCAATAGACAAATAAGATCTATTCAATCCTAATACTATGGCATCCTATGTCTCTCTTTCTGGAGAGGTAGGAGACATGTTGCTGACTATGGAGTCTATTTTGAACAGAATTTAATATGGTGTGGACATTCCCATGTAAACCATAGGGCACTGTGTTGAAAATACATAGATCTGGAAAAGGAGAAAAAGGAGAAGTCAATTTTCATTACTTGGAGAAAAGCACCATTTGGACTTAAATGCCAACAGTTGAAGAAAATCACATTTCTTAGTAGGATTTCTTATCTGGATGCTATTATAAGGAAATAAATTCCTTGTGCTTTCCAACAAAACCACTATGGAGATCTGTATTGCCCCTTGCAGCAATATCAAGGCACCAAGACTTTTGAATCCTGTTGCAGTCAACAAACTTCATTGCCAGGCTGAGAAGGCTGCTGCTCTCCTTTTCACTCAGAGAATTAGGAGGGTTTGCTTTGTAGCATTCAAATTAAGGAAGAACTTAAAAGACTAACAATGGATAAATTTAAGAATGAATAAAGAGTAAGGATAGATTCCCATAGGATTCCCATTAGTTCCCAGTCTGCCTCCTAGTGATCTGCTTTCCCTCTACACTGACAGTCACCCTTTTATGCTTTGTTTTGTATTGTTTCTCTCAGGAATTTCAGAATACAGCACTTAAAAAAGCAGGTAATTTTACATACACATTCCCAAAAATCAAATAATTTTACCCTATAATTCTAGCTGCTGCTTTGCCTTAGTGTACTGTGTGAAGTACCATCCCAAACAAAGACTTTCAGAAAAGTAAAGAATTACAGAAAAGAAATATGTCTTTGGTACAAAGATTTATCAATCAAACTTAGCTCTAAAAACTTAATCTCTCTCAAAAATTGAAAAGGGAGATGTTAGGTTCCTGGATGAAATCCTAGACTGAGTTTTTCTTACAAATTTTCATTTCAGCGTTAGCTGGCTGATGGGCCAATGTCAAGATTTCAGAGAAGTCAGGGCTGCTTTCTGTTACATTTGATGAGAAATTCAGACAAAATAGATAAGACTTCTGAAAAGAGCTACAAAATTAACTGTAAACATGTCATTTTCCCTACATCTTAATTTTTCTACAGTGTATTATTTTGTTGGTAATAAAGTATGAAATATGTCTTCCAAATATTTATGATTCAACACTGAACAATAAATATCAGAGTTGCTGTAGTCACTGTAATTTTACACTATTTGGATTTTGGTTAGTATGTTTTGAATTTGATCTTAATGGATGACATTGTCCTCTGCTTTGTACCTTTCAGCTCCACATGGCATTTACTGAAATTTCAGAATACCACCAGCTTTTCAGGATCTATTATGCAAACATCATGCTAGAAAGGCATCTAGAAACACAATGTTTGGTCTAACAATGATTTGTGATACTTTCTGTAAAGCAAAGTTATTGAGATGGCAGCTGGGTTTACTTAAATGGATTTAAATGTTCAGGATTGTCCTGAATTGTATTGATTAAGCATTTGTTTAACCAATAGAAGGTGTTACCTGAGATATTATCAACTGAAAAATGCAGATAGTCTGTGTTTGATCATCACAGTAACATAAAATACCTATTCTTCAGATTGATCACCATGAATACATTATTGCTGTAACTTAGTGGGGGCTTGGGTTTTTTATTTGTTTGGGATTTTACATTTGATCTTCTTTGTTTTCACACAGGGAGAAAATTTTAAGCAAGAACCCTGGATTCCTGTTAATAAAAGCAAAGCAGAAGAAAAAGAGAAAAAGAAACAAAACAATGAAAAGTAATCGCACAGAAATTACGAAGAAAATGTTATGTGGAGTAGCTCATCATCCAATTCCAGGTGACCGTGATGGATCAGAAAGTGAAGAGGATGACTTGGGAGAAGAAAACAAAACATCAATGTGTACATTCAGCAAAGGCCCGGAGGATCCAGTAACAGTTTGTGAAGAGCAGCCTAAGAGTAGTGATGAAAGCCTAAAAGAAGCTGCAGGGGTTTCAAGAGAGAGTTTTCTGGTCACTGTGCCTGAGGTTGCAGTGATGTCAAATAGTGCATGGAAAAATGAATTGCCTGTGGAAGGTGACAGTTTGCTTTTAAGAGATGTAAAACCTTTCTGTACTGAAAACCTAACCAGAAATGCATTAGATGACAAGGAAGCAAAGCAAAGGCAGAAAGACAACTTCTGCAGTTTCCTAACAATAATCAATGATAAAAATTCCATCCAGGAAACAGAAGGCATTTCTGAAGACTATGATAGGTCATTGTTAAGCACAGAAAACAAACTGGGATCATGCCAAATTACATGTGAATCTGACTTGGAAGCCAAGGGGGTAAGTTTAAACAATGAAGAAAAAGAAATCTCTCAGTATTGCAGTTCAACTATACTTAATAATGTGCCTGATAACACAGAGGGCAAATGTCCATTAAAAGAAAAAGAAATCTCTCAGTATTGCAGTTCAACTATACTTAATAATGTGCCTGATAACACAGAGGGCAAATGTCCATTAAAAGCAGAAGAAACTACCTCCAGTGCCTGGGCTTTTTTTTCAATTAATTTATCTACTGAGGAGTTGCAGATGGACTTCAAAACTCAAGTTTCTCTCTCTCCTTGCTCTGAGGATAAATGTGTAAGTGAACAAAAATCTCAAAAAGTGAGGAAACCTGAACAGACTCACATGAACAGTTCAGCAGAGCTAAACTGCTATCAGTCAAATGAGGGATTGGTAAAGGAAAACCATCATGAAACAGAAACTGAGGAAGTTGGCAATGTACTAAGCAATGGTCTGTCTGCATCTCCAACTGGTGAAGTGCACTTTGATTCCCTAGTGGAAGCCAGGGCTGCCTTTGTGCAGGGTTCAAGTGAAGTAAATGTGCCAATAAATGATGCTACACCAACTACACTGAAGAGGAAGAGATACAGAAGAATTGTCAACTTGGCACCAAAGTTTAACCTACCAAGACAGATCTTTGCTCATACAGAGGAAGGGAAGGACATCTCGGTAAGAGAAGATATTCTCCAAAACAGTGTTTTAGAAGTGAAGCAAAAATACTTTCTAAGCAAGAACTGTGGAGAAGCACATGAGCGGGACCATGCATTGCAGGAATGTTCCTCACCCACTCTGGGTGCAGATGCTCTGTTACATAATATTTCTTACATTCATTCAGGACCATATTCTCCTATATCAAAATATGCCTGCAGGGTTTGTGTAGATTCCAAAACAAAGGAGGAGCAAGCTACAACTCTTCAGCCACAACAGGTAGTTAATAAAAAAGAGGACAAGAGTGAACATGTTTCTTCAGAGATTGCAAATGGCCAACCAGATAATTTGTCTTCTGTTAAAGTTGTTTCTGAGTATCTAGAAGATTGTACTACAATGGCAAGCTGCAGTGAAAATGCAAATGGAGCAGATGACTCTGAGCCAGCAAAGGCATCACAGCTTGAAGATTATCAAGATGCAGATGTGAAATGCAGTTTTCTGGGACTTCCCTTATCATTAGAATTTGCTTTTCAACTTGTGCAACTCTTTGGCTCTCCAGGTCTTCCACTGGGTATAATGCTTTTCTTACTACTCTTATGTAAAACAAAAAAAAAACCCCACAATCATCTCAAAACCATAAACAAAAAACAAAGCACTCCCTTCAAACAAAAAAACAAATGAAATTACTATGGTTAGAAACTCATTTTTATTGCAGTTTTTAGTTAAATATTAATGCTGTTGAAACAAGTCACTGCTATTTTGGTGACAGTTTTTAGTTTGAACCTAAAATCCTTAGTCTCTGTCAAAGGGGCTTTTGGTTTGTCCTTGTATTTGCAGTCTTTTTAGTAACAAAAATTGACTAAATCCAAACATGAAATGCTTGCTGAATTTTTAATATATCCTAGTAAGACTTTTCTGTGTTGATTACAGAACTAAATGATGTTTGAATACATCCTACTGAGTAAGACTATGCTGTGATGATTATGGAACTAAATGAAAATGTGGTACAAAATGTGTGCACTTATATAAAGGCTGCATGTTTGGTTTTATATTCCAGATAGTAACATTCTTTTTTATTTTAGTAGAGTTTTCATATGCTTTTGTGTGGCTTAGATGCTGTTGAAAAACTTTCCCAAAATCCAATTTGGTTTGAAATTCAGTATCAGGCTTACAAGATGCCTTCTGAAAGTGAATGTCTTCTTTTTAAGGTGTGCCTTATTAATAAGTGTCCTGGTGTTGTGTACTTGCATTCCAGAGCTTCAGATATCTTATTTTTGTATTTTCAGCTTAATACTTTTAAATTAGCAGGTAAAAGACGAGCAATCCTCAAAGGAATTGAGTGTGCCAGCCACCGTTTCCCAGTATACTGCAGGCTAATGTAATCCCACAGAGCTGTAACCAGTGAAAACACCAGAGTTTTGTTTGGAAGTCACCCTAGAACACCTGCTGAAAGAGACATATTCCCTGTGCATAATGTTTTTCAGCTTCTTGGGTCCAAATTTAGCGGAGAAACTGTAACTTTCATTAAGCCAACAAAGAGGATTTAAAAACACAGGACAGCTTTTCAGTATACCTTTACATTTGTTTGTTTCAGTAGAATTTAAAGTTAAGCATGAATTTTCATATGAAAATTTTAATCTGACAGCTGAGGAGTAGCTTATGTCATTTTATCTGCTCAAACTGACCTCAGGATTCTTTGTTGTTTTTTAAAAGTCAATGACAATGCCATCTGCCAGAACAGTGATGCAAATCATAGGAAGCATTACTTGGCTTTAGGTCCCTAAAGGCAGACCTAAAGGACTGCTTTACCTAAATCTGGCACCACACACCAAAGAATTTGCCATATAGAGCTGAAATTAAGCAAAGAAGTACTGTTGATGTCCTCAACTGTTGCATGTAAAACATTTTTCTTCTCCAAACTTGATGAATCTTATAATGTTAGAGGGAGTTGGCCGTGACTTGAAAACAGGCATCTTCCAAGCAAGAAAAAGATTAACCAGGCATTCAGAAACACTCAGTAGCTTAGTGAACCAAATGTCCTTCTCTGAGTCAGTAACAGCTGACATTCTCTGGAATTTAGGTGAGTTTCCTTTGGAAATAACCTTCAAGAAATACAAATCCACCCCAGTATCTCTCTGAAGCTCTGCCATCTTGTGACTGCTGACTGCTGGGATTTTCCCACCAGAATTTTGCCCGGTTAGCCATGTTCTCCTTTGTTATTTTTATCCTACAATTCCAAAAATTATCCTGCTTTTTTTTTGTAGCATACAGTACATTGACAGGCAACTATTTATTGATGCACACATTTGAGTGGTATTATTTTACAATATTTGGAATTGCAGTCAATCTTTACTGAAATTATTTTTGAAGGAAAGTTTTTGTTAAATGTCTTTAGTTATTTATAAATGGAAGATTTAATTGCACGTCTTGCTTGTATGATTTTTTATATAAGTGTAGAATATATTTCAGACAGTTTTCCTATAAAGAACCTCTTTTCAGCTTCTTAAACGGTGTTAGAGTTAAAACATTTTAGGAAGCAGCTTCTCTACTGATAGTTCACAAATTCTAATAATCAAGCATTTTAAATTTTAATGGTTGTTATTTAAGTTCCATTTCTTTTAATTTATTGGCTGAAAACTTTGTTTTTCTTGTGTGTGCCTATTTTTAGGGGAGTATGTGGGGGAAATGAAAGTATGGTAGGAAAGTCTTTGTCTAAATAAAGAAACGAAACCCAAATCTCCTTCCCTCTCTTTCCCCTCTTGTGCACTGGCCTTAGATTCCAGAAATTCTAAGTTCTGATTTTGCTGCTGGCTCATTTAAATATCTGCTTAAAAAAATTATATAAATAACATGTGCAAAAATCTTAATTCAGTGATATATTTTGGCTGTGGAGAAATCTGAACACTCAACTACAAAAAATATTTTCTTCTGCAGAATCCTTGTTGCCAGATGATTATATAGTTCCCCTTGACTGGAAAGTTTCAAAGATGATCTATTTACTGTGGAAGACCTCTGTGGAGGTATGAATTTTAGGGGATTTTGGAAGGCTTTCCAATATTTCAGGTGCAAAAGAGAATTCTTCAGTTCTTTGCTAGTAAATTTGCTTTAATGTCCACAATGAGGAGACAGATGTTTTTTGTCCTCCTCTGAGTATTTCTAAAACCAGCTCATTGCCATGGTAGGATTCAGGTTTTAAAAGATCAACTTCAGAAGTGTGTGCAACTACTAGTTAAAAAAGGGTGAAAAACCTTTGATACCTGTGTCTTGACCTGACCTATGTTCATTAAGTACAAGCTACCATCATTCAGATGCTTTCTGTCTTATAGTTTTCTCTCATCATCTGAGCAGACCTCATCCTCCATCACCTCTGCTAGAGCTGCAGCAGAGAAGTTATTCTGCGTGACTGTGGGCAAATTAATACTCTTTGGCTGGAAAGTGTTAACTTATAAATTACTTTTTTCCTTGTCCAGTACTGGAAATCAGGAAAATCCTGATTACAACAAACTAGTTATTATAAAATAGAGCATGGACTTTGTTCTTGCCCAAAATAACATCTCTTGTCACATACTTTCTTTTTGCTGGACTAATGTTATCTATTTTAGGAAAAACAGAAACCAAATGGATTGCAGAATGAAGGTGGCTTGACTGGTAAGTCTATTCTGTGATACAAAAACTGTAAAAAATTCTTCTTATCAAAGGATTTTTGTTACCAATTAGTGATAACACTCCTCTTTGTGCAAAAGCACGATGATGTGATAAATAAATTTATGCTGCCATTGATCGTGTCCATGGTCCACAGAGCTATGGTTGCTGTCAAAACTTCACTTTTCCCCAAGTGCTAAAATTGCCTTATAAAGTTTCCTACATTGAAATATTCCAGTAATTAGCTCAAGTTTATCCATTCTAGATCAAAGTGGTGTTTAGCATGATATAGTCTTTCTTGAGACTTTACTTCCCTGAAAGGTTGAGTATCTTCAAGTTAATTAAACTTCATTATCACTAAAAGTTGGCAGCATAATAATAGAACCATGGAATTATTTAGGTTGGAAAAGACCTATGAGACCAAACCATTAACCCAGCACTGCCCAAGTCTGTCCCTCAGTGCCACATCTACTGACTTTTTGAACACCTGGGGAGATGATGATTTCACTACTTGCCAGGCACCCTGTTCCAATGCCCAGCCACCATTTCAGGGAAGAAGGTTTTCCTAATATGCAATCTAAACCTCCCCAGTGCGATTAAGGCCATTTCCTCTTGTCCTGGCATTTGTTATCTGGGAAAAGAAACCAATCCCCACCTGGCTACACCCTTCTTTCAGGCAGTTGTAGGGAGCAATAAGGTCCCCTCTAAGTCTTCTTTTCTCCAGGCTAAACAACACCCCCAGCTCCCTCAGCTGCTCCTCATCAGACTTGTGCTCTAGACCCTTCCCCAGCTCCACTGCCTTTCTCTGGACATGCTCCAGCACCCCAGAGTCTTTTGATAGTGAGGGGCCCAAAACTGAACCCAGAACTTGAGGTGTGGCCTCACCAGTGCTGAGTACAGGGGCACAATCCCTGCCCTGCTCCTGCTGCCCACACTACTGCTGATACAGGCCAGGATGGCATTGGCCTTCTTGGCCACTGGGCACAGCCGACTCATGTTCAGCTGCTATCGAACAGCACTTGGGGTCACACACCTGGGCAGTAAGAGACATCAGGGTTCATGTGAAGCTCTGGACTTCTGCATGCATTAATTCCTGCAGTTTGGAGGTTATGAGGTAAGGTTGCTCATTGTCTTTTTCTGCTATTTCCGTATTAATGCACTACAATTTCACAGGTTCTCTAACAGGTTTAAAAATACACAACAGTAGTTCCCTGAAAGCTGGTAGAATTTGCTGTCTAAAATAGGAGAGAAGTTTCTCTATTTTAGAAGAAAGGCTGCTTTTGGAGAGGCAGTGTAAGAGTGGGAATAGACACACACATGCATGGGTGTTGTCTCTCACTCCCCACCCCCTATGAGAGACAAACCAGAAAGATTTCATTTATTTTATAAGGCATTTAGGAGGCAAAAATCATGAGGATTCTGGTAAAATAAAAGCTTGTTCTAGAAATACTCTATCCTGACACAACAGAAATGACAGACTGTAAGGTAATTTCAGGTGGTTTTGGCTGCAGTTTGTAATTTATTTATTTTTTAGATGATATTATTAACCTTGAAGATCTAAATAAAAATCCCCAAGAGAATAAAGACTCTTCTGAAACACTATCAGACATGGAGCTATGTCAAGATGTGATAGAGGAGAACATCAAAACCTGCACTGGCTGTCCGGATGCTGCATTTCATCAGTCATGAGTGACTGTCTTAAATTCTGCATGAACAAACAGGTAATCAGTCACCTTGTGAATATTTTACTCTTTTATTATATTTAACCAAATATCTTTTTATTATATTTGACCAAACATCTAAAGAATATTGTTTGTTATAATTTTTAAGGTGCATTTACTATCCTCCAATTTACTTGGGTTTTAACTGAGCTAGGATTGAGGGTTGTTCAGATTTTGTTTCTTTCAAGCCTGGATGGGGAAAAGAGAAGGCAGTATTTTGTTATTAAAGCCATATGATTTTTATTTTTTCCTCTGAAATCTAAAACATGTGTGGTGAAGTGAAAGCAGCAGGGTAGGATGCCTAAGAGGTGGAATTTATTCCCATTTTGGTTGCTGTGGCAATCTGTTGTGAGTCATCACAGTCCTACTTTCCTTGTCTTTTCAGCATAGAGAGTAATGCTGGCTCCATTAAGTGTCTTATTATGAAAAGAACTCTATGAATAATAAAACAGTATTTCACCAAATTATGAAGAACTGGCAGTTCTGCTTTTCAGTGGAGAAACAATAGCAAGAGGTCACAGTAAGACTCCGTATATTGAAGTGTTAAATTTTCATTAATGTTTTCATTTGGTGTGACAAAGTGTGCTATCGTGTTCTTGCTTGTCTCATGAATTTTTGAACCCTTTGGTAACTTGGCAATGTTTCTTTGGTTTGTTTATGAGAGATATTCTGGGAAGATTGAGATAAAAAGGATTATGGGTTCCAGCAGGAAAATGCTAGCTTAACTTCTCTATCATTTGCCGTCAGTTGTTCTTTCCAAAATGGAAAATGGATTAATCTGTAGTTTTTAAACAAATAAACTGAGGTACATGGAAATAGAATAACCTGCACCATGAGCAAACTGAACCAGAAAAAGATTCCATATCCTGAGGCTTAAATTGTTCCCATCCAGACATCTCAGGACTGGAATATCATCCACATGGGGTGTGGTCAGGGGGTCTTTGTCACCTGGTGCCCTGTGCCTGACCTGACCATGCCTCCAGTCGACGGCTGGAGCAGGAGTCAAGGAGGTGGGTGTGCATTGTATTGGAGCTGTTATAAACATGGACATTTTCACAGTGGATGTTCATGTCACTGGGGAAGTAGTTGAATAGTTTGGGTTGGAATTGAAACCTCTTGGATGGAGTTTGATTTGATTATATGTCATTGATGACAAAAATGACATTGCAGGCTGATTAGCTGGTACCAGCTACCAGTGTCGGAGGATGAGGGAGATTTCTGTGAACCACGTGGCCCAGAGAGCACCGGGCTCACAGGGTGCTCTCAGCACAGATCATTAATAACATCAAGAACATCTAGTAGCAGTATTTTCCTCTTAAATAATCAGATATTACAATATTGGGTAAACAAAAAAAATATTTTCACAAAATACTTAGGCCTACACCTGCTACCAATTTTTAGAAGCTACTTATTTATAATATTGCAATACAAACACTCTAGTGGCAGGATTTTGGCTTACGGTCCTGATGGCTGTCTGTGTGGGTTTGTGTCCTAAGCATTTATCCAGAAATGTCCAGGTTACTGATTAAATATTTATATGCTAAAGAAACAGATGTGAAGAGCTATGTTCACTTCCTGGGAGAAAATGGTGAAATAGGAAACTTCTTCCTTTTGTGCTTCAAGGAAGGAAAGACACATGCTAGCAGATTATCCTGCCTTTTTGCCTGTACCTTTATCTGGCTGCTGAATCCAACAAACTGTTTTTTCCCATCGGATTTACTCCCTTTGTCCACTCTGCTACTCCCAAAATTGTTTCAGTCTTCCTCTCCTGCTTGTCATGAGTGCAGCAGAAATGACCCAGAGCCCTGCGTGTTTGTCACCCAGCCACAGTGTGCTGCCAGGAAACCCCGGTTTGTTATGCTGTTTTGCAGTCTAACATTCTACTGTGTCAGCTTGTGTTAGTTCTATGGAATATAGAATGAGAGCAATGCAGACTTTGCCCCCATCAGTGACTCCCATCAGACGCCCCCAAAAGAAGACTCCCTATCAGTGTTCGGCTTACAAAAGGGCCTCGCACTGTCTCTGCAGGGCTTGGCCATTGAGCTCTATGCTGGAATGGGGAGATAAAGCTGGAGCTTCATGTTGGGGGTTTTTGTTTTGCTTTGTTTTAGTTCAGCATCTGGGATGAGTCAGGGAAAGTCCTGAAGGCTGTTGGAGAGAGAGGATGAGACATCAGAGGTCAGATGGGTTTAGGCTGCTCTGGAGCTGGGATCTGCCATCTCAGAGCAGGCTGATGCAATGGGTAACTGCTGCCCAAAGTGTGAAGTGCCCTGCCTCCCAGCCCTGCTCCAGATAGCAGCTCCAGCACTTGCTGGCTGACATGAAGGCTATCATTAATTCACTAACCCCACAGCAAACAAATCAATACTTTCCTGCTGGACTGAGGCATTTAGATAAGCTACTGTAAGGTCCAGCTCAGTGCCAAGGCTGGGGCAAGGGAGCAGATGAGGTCGTGCTGCTGCAGATACAAGGAAGGGACATGCAGGGCATCCTGTCTGGGCAGCAGTCAGCTCTGATATCAGGGACCACATGTTCTGCAACCAAACCTTCAGATGGAGGACTCTTTTAAGCTTTTACAAATGCAGGATGTTAGAAGAATTCAACCAAGAAAAGTATGTGGAAAGGAAGAAGCATGTCTTAGGGTTTTCAGGCAGCTCATGCTCACTGTCAGGCACAGGATACGGGATAACACAGACCCCACGTGAGTATTCCAGTGCTTCCACAATGTCTGCATGCAGGCATTGTAAAACACAGGTGAGTTTTCCTGATCAATGGTCCTGGCTTTGAGGGATAAGGTTGTCTTGCCTCACCACAAAATAACTCCCCTCTGGTTCCTGATTAAAGCAGACTTGCCAAGAGTGATATCCCAGAATGGTTGTGAAACTGCTTGAGTGAACAACTGTAAATGTTGAAATGGATTTAATTCCTTCAAATGTCAGGGGAGAAATAAAAAACTAGGAAAATTGAGACATTCCTAACAAAAAGATTTTAAAATCATAGGAAATCAAGGGAGAGCTAATATGATCATTTTGGTCCCTTTAGATTAGAAAGCAAACTGAGCATTACTGGTCAAGTGCAAATTAATCTGTTAGCCAGATGAACATGCTTCTGTATTCATGTTGTGTAAGGGTGTTTGTATTCCAATGGGAGGGTGAACAGTGTTCCTCTGTGAAAACATAGGGTTAATCTCAAGCTTTTGTGAGAGCTCCTTATTGCAGCATTGGCAGCACATCAGTATTTATTCTGGAGATTAAGCAAGAGTTCCCAGTTTGAGAAATGTTGAGATCAGTGAAAACAGCATTATTTTCATGCCTAGAAGCTCTCCTTAGACCAAGACTCAGAGATGCCAGTGCAATACAGATGTGTCTGTTCAAGTATTTATCTGCAGGACTACTGCAAGGCAGAAGTTGACATGTTTCTTTTAGAAGTACAGCAGTCAGTAACTCCCTGCAGGAATATTTCTTCCACAAGAGCCCTGAAGGCTGTGGTTTTGGTGGGACAAATCTCTTGATACCCCTGTGTTATCCTCCTTTCCCTGGCTGTGCTATTCCAAGCACTTACCTTTCATGGCTGTGATGCTTCTGAGTGAGGCAGTTCAGCTCTAACATCTCATGTATGAAGACATCCAAATGTTTTTGGTCTGAAACAAATTGTCCTAGAGCCCATGAGATCAGCGGGACATGGGCAAAAAAGCAGGAGTCTATAGCTGGGAGAGGCAGGACTGGTTTTTGGCTAAAGTGAAAAAAAATTAATCTGAATGATACAAAGCAGACTAAAGCAGTCTTCCAGTATTGCCACAGAAAATATCATCCCATGGTCAAACTTCCTCCAGTTGTTACTTTGATACACAGATAATAGTGAAAAAACTTACCTGTCCTTTGACATTTAACCACTAATATTAAACAAAATGAATGAAAAGGTGCACAGAATCATGACCAGAAAACTGCACCTGCCTTTTACAGTGCTTACCAGGAAAACCTGGCTCAAAAAAATCATTCAAGCAGAGAGTCTAATTACTGGGGGAATAAGTTCTGTCCACAGCTGGTTTTTTGGAGCTCTCAAGAAAGAGCAACAATTGGGTTATGTGGGTGCCTCACACTAACTCTGCAACATGAAAGCCTCTGAGGTCCTGAGTGCAAGTAACAGGGGAAACAATGCACATTGTAACAAAAAAAATTGAGATGTAGCTGTACTATGGTGGTATTGGTTGAACAGCTGTTCATAATATAGCGTTTGTGATGTGTAGAGAAAGACTATCCACTGTGTTACTCTTCTTATTTTTCAGCTTTGAGGTGATAAGGTCCTTACTGCCTCTAGTTTTGACATCCATGTTCTTATCTTCTTCCTTTTCCACTCTCCTTGCATTCTTTTATTTTTCATTTGCTTTCCATTGTCTGCTTCCTCTCCATTCTTTTTAGCCTTTTCAAAAAGTAACCAACAGCTGAGTATTAGAAACTTTAAAAAACATTGGACAGACTCTTCTCAGTCTGAGGGCTGGATTATCTGTTAAGTCTTTTTACTGCCTGTGCTGTTGTGCAACTTCAGCAGACCCTCTTCTTTTTTTTTTTATTTCAGAAACTTCTCGCTTTAATTCCACCATGGAAGGACTTCAGTTGGCCACCAAGGATTTTGAAAGTGAGGGATAATCTGGAAGAGAGAAAACACTGTAGATTTTTTGGTATAAATCTTTGGCCACCTCCCCCCAACACTGCCCCCCAGTATCAACCTCTCTGACCACATAATAATGATCAAAATTGAGATAACTGTGCATGGCAAAAGGTCATTTTCTGAAGCCATGTGGGATTTACACTTTGTCAGTACATCCTCAAGTGTGGTATAAAGAGATTGAGAGTGGAGACTCGAGGCATCTATCACTATGGGGTGTGAGCTTCAGGCTGTGGTATTTCATTCACTTGTATCAGGATCCAGGATATTGGCACAGCAGCAGGCAGTGATGCTCACCTGCAGGGAATGGTGCTTGTTATGTGTCTTAGCTGCCTCCTTCTGCCTTCACTCTCAGTCATAATTGCACCCAGTCCCCTTGCAACCTCAGATGGTAAACATCTTCATCTGTCATTCCTATTCACTCAAACAGGGGTGCACAACTTCCGTTCTTTTCTCCTGAGACCAGGCTTTATGCTTCCCCTCAGCTAGACTCATTTGGGAATTTGGGACTACAGAAAGAATATTTCACTATGGAACTGATTCAAACATGCTGAAGGAAGGGTGTGTATGGTTTGTGGTAGACTGAGAAGATTTACAACTAGCACTGGTAACCAGTGATTTGATGTTTCTGTTTAGTGGTGTTGGAAATAATGATGTATGTAGAGATGAACAGATCATAATTAATTATAAAGAGAAACCTCTGTCAATTATGAGGCATGCATAAGGGTGGACACTTTCTTGTAGGGAGAAGGAGTGACAGCTGTCATCTCATTTAACAATAAAAGTGTGAGAAAAGATTAAGGAGAAGCAGGAAACTTGGTTGTGTCTACTTGTCAGAAATAATATTTCCCACTTGTGCAGCTTGCAGATCCGGAATATTTCTCCATTTATTCTTTGATCTCCTCTTCCTCACCTTTCCTTGCATTTGTTTATGTATCAGCTGAAGAGCCAGGACTTGACTGAACTCGGGCTGAAGCTCCACCATGGTCAAATCTGCTGATGTGTCTCCACTTTCTACTTAAATACTGTATCTACATGAAAGCAGTTAACAATGTATGTATTTCTAAATTAATGTTGTTCCACTGGTGAAATTTTCTGCCTGCAGTGTTTGAATGCATCTCCCACGGACATGTATCTGTCTTCCTTGGCTGGAAATGTCTTGCTCTCCTACCAGCAGAACATTATATGAAATGTAAAGGGGAGGAGGAAGGGAGTTCATATCCCCCATAACCACAGCTTCATACTTCTGTGTTGTACTGGTGGCAGCGGACAAGTTAGCTTGATTTCAGGAAAATGTCACTCAAGGATTACTGTCTTCCTACTTCTATTTATTGAGCGAGAAATCTGAATGCCTCTATTTTCTGTTACTGAATCCTGGCCTTCCAGAATGCTTGAAATAAAAATAGTTTTCAAAACCTCACAGTACTCTTGTATGGGCAAGTAATATTTCATCTCTTAGTAGAGTGTTGTCAGTTTAAGTTTACTGTAACCCCCTATCTGTGAATTTAAAATTTTCTGTCTTCTTTCCTGCCACATTTTCCCCACTTGGTTCAGGTAGTGTTGGTGTGCCATGTCCCTGAGGAGCTAAGATTTCTCCCTGTGTGTGAACACTCTCTTTAGCACTTTTTGGAACTTCAGAACCTAAAGCTCCAGCATTGAGGTTTGGTGGTGTGTGCCTGGGGCATACCTGGAGCTGGCTCCTAACCAAGCTGGGCATGATGCTGTATGTAGCTCTGAGAAGGGCAAGAATGATACAACTCAACTATTTTTGGTTTTATTGCAAACTGTAGTTTCTTTGGTGAGCAAGTCAATGGAAATCAGATTTTCTTTAGAGGAGAGAAATCTTTAAAACTTCCTTTACTTTCTCTTATGATAATATGTTCGAAAAAGAAAATAATTAGGTTGGTGAAGTGAGCGTGATGCACGGGATCATTTGTTCAGTGCAGTTCTTTAGCTACATCCCCTTGGCATCCTGGTTGCTTCTGTGGCTGAAGAGGACTCCGGCAGCTTGTTGCTAGGAAAGGGACGGGTGGTGAAGAAATCTCCGTGCATACCTGGTGTCCTGTAACCAGCCCCACTTCTCTTTGGGGCCCTGATGATTCCTTCTCTTTCGGCCCTGCCCTGTAGTTCACAAGACAGAGAGCCAGCACCTGGGACTGGAACGCTGTCAGGCTGCTGCCTTTGAGAATTTGGGGAATAATCCTGACTGTAAATAACTGGAGATGGTATCTCGGGCCAAAGTTCCGAGTCTGCGGCGAGTGCCGCAGCTGAGCGCTTTGGCTGTGCAGCCGCACACGCCCGTCCTTGCCCGTGTCTCCGCTCCGGCAGGTTTCGCTTTCGCGGGACAAAGTCTGGGCGGCCGGGACATGGAGGGGCGCGGGATCCCGCCCGGCCCCGCCCGCGGGGGCCGAGGGCGGCGGGGCCGGGGTCGCGGCGGGGCCCGGGGCCGGGGCCGGGCTGCGGGCGGCTGCCCCGGGCCCCCGATCCCGGTCCGGCCCCGGCGCCCGGTCCCGGCGGGCCCGGCCCCGCGGAGGAGCGGCTGCTGCGGGCCCTGGGGGCGCTGAGCCTGCGGGCCCCGCGGGACGGAGGGAGGCTGGTGCTGCTGCGGGGGCTGCCGGGCGCCGGCAAGAGCACCCTGGCCAGGTAAGCGGCGCCCGGACCTCGGCCCCGGGGCAAGCGGGGCAGCGCTGCGGGAGCTCATCTGCCCGCCCGGCACTCGCTGCAGACCCGCCGGGACACGGCACGGCTGCCGTCGGGGGCAGCCCCGAGGGAGCCCCGGCTGATCGCAGCCGCCCGGAGCCTTCCCGGCTCCAGGCCCGCTCCAGGCTGCGCTGTCCCGGCACCTGCGGCCGTGTCTGGGTGTCCTGCCCGTGGGACTGTGCGAGCTCCTGCTCCGAGCCAGCGGTACCTACAGGGATGCTTCTGGTGAGATGGACTGATCACCCCGACCTGGGTCTACTTGTTCCTTTTCTCAAAGGCACCAGCTTGGTGGTGGCTTTCTTTTTTTTTTTAATTTTTTTTTTTTTGGTTGATTGTTTGGTTGTTTTGGGTTTTTTTTTTTTTTTTTTTTGTTTTTGGGTTTTTGGGGGTTTTGTTTGTTTGTTTTTGTGATTTGGGTTTTTTTTTTTTAATCATGAACATGGTAAAAAAACTTCCTCTCTCTGGCTGAAAATTGGCAATTCTGACTTCTGTTTTTGTAATGTCCTGCTGGGCAGAACTTTAGCAGTATATAAAATGTGTAGAGGAGACTACTCCACTCTCCAACATCTCAAAGGCTGATTGTGAATAGGTGGAAGAACACAGTGGGGAGGGCTGGGAAGCAGCCCTGCAGTCCGTGTGACTGTGCAGCTGCAGTTTGGTATCACAATACCACATTCTGGTATCACACAGCTCCCAGTGCCACCCACTCTCTATCAAAAGAGGAACATTCCCTGTCTTCTTACTCTCTTGGGCTGAGGAACCCGTGCTGGGATCATGGGCTGCCACAGGAAGGGCTCTGCTGTGAGAGGTGTGTGATACACGGGGTTCATCTACAATTTCCTCTTCTCAGTAGAGCACTTCCCTGTCCCACTGGGCCTTCTACCTCACTGCACTTTGGCAAACAAAGTTCTTTTATGAATTGCCAAATGCTGTGTTTTGCTCACACCCAAAAACCACACCTCTCCCTTAAGAGGCCATGCAAGTGTGGGTCTGCTCCTTCAGGGGGTTTTGGTCTTCTCGTAGCACATTAAGAACATAAAGGTTTGGGGGCATGGTCTCAGGCAGTGCAAGTAACTGTACTTACCTGTGCTTTTTAGGTCAAAACACAGGGTTAATTGTTAATGACACCTTTACAAAATCAGTTGTAAGTATTGTTGTAGTAGTCCTCTGTGAGATGAAGGTTTGAGTATCTTACTGTTTCTAGCCCATGTTAATCACATCATTGTGTTTAGCTGTTCAGCAACACACAGATCGAAAGGCAGCATTTAGTACCTCTCCTTAACCCTGTCCAGCTTGTGAAGGACTGTACCAAGAGAATTTTGCTGTTCTCACACTGCATGAACTTTTGGTATTGGTAAATGCTATGTGCTACACAAGGTCAAGTTTGCAGAAAATGGCTGCAACAGATCCCAGTGCAAGATCCCACTGGAGGAGGAAGGTGTTGTTTATTTGCAAAAATACTCTGTAAACTCATTTTATGAATTCAAGTTTATTTTCTCAGATTTTATTCACTCACAATATCACAACTTCATACTTGCAAGCATCAAGATGAATGTGCTCAGGTGGTCTGCCCAAAATCAGAGCAGACAAGGCATGAGCTGTCCCATCCTCACTTTTTCTGCTGGGTTGCTCTCAGTTGGTGGTGACAGGGTAGGTTTTGGCCAGGTCTCCAGCCAACAGCTCCTGTATGGTGCTGGGTTTTTTTTTTTTTTACCTGTGAATTCTGCTTACTTGGTGCTTTATGAGTCTTAGGTGGGTTTTTCCCCCATTATATTCATTTTCCCATGTCTTCATCATCTGCCCCTTTTGGAACAAGGGGAAGGAAGCAGGTGTGGAGAGCTGGTGTGACCTACTGGCCATCCTCCTGCTCTC
Organism: Emberiza elegans; assembly: GCA_024865655.1. Lineage (NCBI taxonomy): Eukaryota > Metazoa > Chordata > Aves > Passeriformes > Fringillidae > Emberiza > Emberiza elegans. The sequence goes on along the minus strand of JALJVW010003023.1, from coordinate 18,319,522 downwards.
AGAGCAAGGGTTTTCCTGTGGCAGGTCAGCAGTGCTGGGCCTCAGCTGAGTGCTGGCCTTGGGGGGCTGTAAACAGGACCTATCCCAGTTTTATTGCTGTTAATGATCTTGGCTGTCAGCGGGTACCATTGTTTTAGCCTTTGCTCTGTTCTTACTTCTGGTGCTTTCACACATATCTACATTAATTCTTTCTGCAGATCAACCAGTGTTTCTGTGTTTCTGTCACAAACTCTACATCTTTAGAGTGCCCATGAGTCACAAGCCATAAATGTTATCACTGGTGATACAGCAACCCAGTGATAACTCCACTCAAAAGGCCCCTTTTTATTCATCACACAGTCCTAGGAGCAACCTGGGATCCATGGCTGGTTTCCCTGACCTTTCAATGTCACTCAGCAGAGTTTGGATACAGCTTTGCAAGCTTTAGTTATGGCACTTTTGTTAAAATGATTTCCTCATCCTGGTTGCTCCCAGCTCAGAGCAGCCCTACACTGACATGGATCAGTTCAGGTCTGGTTTTTGGTTTCTGGTAAAGACAGCTGAGGACCCATGTGTGACATACTGAGTAGTCAAGCCAGGACAAGGAGTTGGTCTGCTCACCACCAAGCTTCACACCTTTCCAGCAGCTTCACTGTTAAGGATGAGCTTCCCTGTACCACGTATTTTAGGTGGCCCCAGCCACCTTTAACCTTTCACCGAATGTCATGGAATGTGAAGGAGAGTCACAACTAGGAGTCACATCTCCATCAGCCTCCTTCAGGTGCGGACATGCTCCTCCTGAACACATTGTCCTTGATTTCACAGTGTAGGTTTGTGATCACACTGAGGCAGCTGCTAAGAAAAAGGTTATCTGAGGTGCAGTGGCAGCTGTACTTCCTGAAAATGCCTCCAGAATTTTAGTGAGCCACATACAAGCTCATACCTGCTTCCCAGTAGCTGCATTTCCAGCCCTTTGGCAGCGCATGGCTGTGCTGCACAGCTCAACTTAGACCTGACCCTTTATCCAACAGTTTAACTCAAGCTCTATAGGCTGGGCATGATCAAACCTGTAACTTCTCAGCTACAGTTGTTGATTTATTTCTCAAAATGAGCTTGTTCTTGACTCCCTTGTGAAGCACAGAGCAAGTAATCTCTCAGAACAGGAGGGGGAAAAATGCCCTGGCACTGAGGCATCACTGCTTGGCACAATCTTGTCTTCTCCAGTTCTCTCTGCTGCTGTTGCCTGGTTTATCCCAGCACCTCCAGTCCTGGGCCAGCTGTTCCCAGCGTTCCCAGCACCCGACAGTGCTGCAGCACTGCAGCTCTGCCGGGTTCATGGACTTCAGCTCTTGCAGCTCCTGCCTCCCCACAGTATTGCACTGTAAACATTTACCTTTGCCTGAAACCACTTCAGGTGAGTCTGCTGAGTGCCTTGATTGAATAGGACTCGAGCCTGGTGCTTTAGGAAGCAGAGCCGTGGCTGGACCCCCCCCCGGGTGAGACACAAAGGCGGGGCTGTGCTCTGCCTGCAGCACCTGGCAGCTGGGCCAGGCAAAGCCCTCGGGCCGCCTGGAGTTGTTCAAACCCAATTGACAGTGGCAAGCTCTGGGCGTTTCCACTCCAGATCTCACAGTTCTGCTTTCCTGCTGGGACAAAAGGCTTTTAGACACCTTTGAAATGCCACAGGACAGTTAATGTTCAGAAGAGTGTCCAGAGGAAGTGGTTGCGTGTGATGCCAGTACATACATGTTCTGGTCTCTGATACGCCATTCTGTGGCCTTCTGAGCACTGAAAATGTCTATTCCAATCTGTTATCAGAAATTAATGTATTTTCAAGTTCTCTGATGGAAAAGTATGAAAACCTATGGATACAAAATGTATTATGCTCTACCCTTTGCTAAATAAAGGTTTGCTGCTGTTTCAGAACCTACAGAGGATAAGACAGTAAGAAGAGAATGAGGGATGTTTCCTCTGCTTAAAATAAATCCCCTTAAACCCTTTTCTCCTCACCCCTCTACAAGGTGAAGGAGGTACCATATCCACTGCAAGATGAAGACTTGTAGTACTGTGCAATTATCTGTCCAAAGCAAATTAATACTGAACCTTTCACAGATGCTGCCTGTCACAATGCAGCACTTCCAATTCAGTGGTTTCTTTAAAAAAATGCAAAGAAAGCTCCTATGTGTCCTTTGATCTTGCAAAGAGATTGCATTTTTCTTTTCCTCCTCAGTAAGCTTTAAGCATAAGTGTGCTTATCTATCAGCAGTGGGCAATTTTCTTTGTATAGGGCAGGTCAAGATTTATTCATAAATAACCGTGGTCACAAGCCCTCCCATTTTACATAGCTGGTTTGTATTTTTCCAAAGTACAGGCATTTTAATTGCTTCCAGTGATTAAGAGCATGATGTGATTATGCAGGACCTTTCTTCTAAACTAACCTGAGGTCCTGTGAAGATTGTGGAAGGCTCATTTAGTAAGGAACACATGAAAGGGTTCTTGGTGCCCTCTGGAATGATAAGGGTGAGAAGAAATAGGAAATTTTGTCAGCTTTGTGGGCAATATGGAAGGGATTACAGAAAACAGCTGTCACCTTCAGCAACAGTTTGGTTGTTTTGGAAAGCTAAAAGTTAAAACCAGCAAAATAAACTGAAGGTAAACCCTCTTTTTCACACTTCATATTTTCTTATGTTGCTGTTAGCAGGAGCTCATTTGGTATGAATATAACAAATGTTACAGTAATTCATAGCTCTCATCCCATTTTGTCCCACATTTTTTCCTCCTTTGAAACACAAGTTTTATCTACTTTAATTATTGGTGTGAGGACCATAGACTTAGCTTACAGATATTCACCTACAGTTTAGATTGCTTAAGGGTTAATATCAAAGCTCTCAGGGCTGAAAATTCAGTAAGGTATGTACTAAGAAAATGGATTTTAAAATTTGCACTGGTTAAGGACATTTTATAAAGAAATACTGATCAAGAAAAGAAATTAGTCTTGAGATCTTTTGTTAATGTGAACATTTTATGTGCCTGTTAGTAGCTAAAGGGAAAACACATATTTTAGCAGTCAACTTTTTAGAGAAGAAATTGCAATGAGCAAAGCAGTGGGGAAGGTGAGATGCTGAATCATTGGGAGACCTGAATATATCAGGTTATCCACAGCAGTAACCAGATAAGTATTAGATGTTGCTTTGCTTTTCATAGTAAGAATTTTTTGCCTGAGGCCACAATTAAAGTGACAAAATTTTATTGTTTGCTAACAGTTTAAAACGTGATTTTTTCTTAAATCTGTTTGGCCAGCAGTGATTTTGTGAATGAAACGTCCCTTTGGGGCTGGAAGACAAGGACAGGTAGGTGCTGGAATGATGCATTACAGGGGGTACAGCCCAGTCCTGGCTCCATCAGCACTGAGTCACTGCTGGCTGGGGTGGACCCCACCACAAAATAACTTTAATTAATTAGCAGATGGTAGAAGTTACAGTGGAGACAGAGCAAAGTCAGAAACTGACCTTGATGCAGCTAAATGCACCCTGCAGTCCTAGTGAAGAGCTGCTGCTTGCAGGCAGATCAGGGTACAGTTGGTAAGTAAATGGTTGGAGCAGAGCTGGGTGACAGAATTAAGGTTTTTCTGTCTGTGTGCCTGTTCTGCTGCTGATAACCTGGAGACACCTTTCCCTTGCTCTTACCCATGTAGATAAGACACTGAGAAGTGGTTATTTTGCAGCATGTGGGGATGGAGGGAGAAGTGTTTTATTAGGAAAGTTGAAATGAGTCACAGGGGCTGGAGACCATGTGTGGTGTGAGACAGCAGGGCAGCAGCATTCATGTCTAAGAGATACAGGGTTTCTTGATTGACCTTTCTTTCTTTTCCCAAGACATTCCAGACCTTAGGGAGACAGGAAATAGAGGGATGATGCCATGGGCTCTCCCTGACTTCTTGAAGAGGCTCTCTCCTTCCCCACCTCTTCTCTGATTGAAAAAAAAAAAGGGACAATTCTGTGTATGGACACAAAAAAATCTGGATTATACACAAATGGAAACACAATCATACATTAAGGGTTGGTTGGTTTTTTGTTTTTTTTTTTTTTTGTTTTGGTTTGTTTGTTTGTTTTGGTTTTTTGGGTTTTTTTGTGGTCTCTAAGGACTGGTAGAGGGATGCTTCATATTTAAACCTCCACACAAGGCAACACTTCCTTCCACCTCCAAGAGCCAACAGCTGCCTGTGAGGCAGCTGGTCAGTGTCCAGCAGGACACACATTTGCTCCCCATGGCATCTCCAGCCTGCAGGAACACTGCTGGGGGATACACACCTGTGTGAAGGGAAGTGGGATGGCCCAGTGCCGCTCACCACAGCAGTCTGCTTCATGGATCTGCAAATTTGTCTATAAAATATTTTTTAAAAACTCAGATATGTTTATAAATTAGTTTAAAAGCTGAAGATATAAAAAATACTCAACTCTACAAGAGGAGGTTTAAGTGGAACAGGGACAAGTGATAAGAACCATAAAATTACATAAATTAACAAAAAATATTGACTTACCATTCAGATACTTGTTTGCAAATTAAATTCTAAATAGGTGCTACCTGCTTTACAGCCAAAAAAATCCTCAAACCAAATTCGTGGTTCTCTGGACCATCTTTACTAAATAACAAATCCTTCCTCCTGGTTATCTTCAGAAATCTCTGAAAAAAACAAAATTCCCATCATCAAATTGTCTTCTGGCACCAACTTCTATGCCTGGATAAGCAGGTTTGGACTACTGTTTTTGTTTTTTTTTCCCTTCTCTTTACAGTCCTTTTTTCTCAGGTAACTCAGAAGGAGAGCCGAATATATTAATAAGATTAAAGACTCAGATGTTGGTAATCCAGTGTAGATTTCTCTGCTGAGTTAAAGAAATCAAGGCCACACCTTCAAGCTCCATTCCTTTCTTCCTACGTGTCCATCTACTGATTGTAGTACTTCCAGATCCTTTAAATTGGGATTTTTCAAATGAAGCACTGTGTGTATTTGCAGAGCACTCAAATAGCTCATGGCTTACTGGTCTCTGTTAAAGGGTGTTACCAGGTACTAATCCTTCTTTCATCTTTTATTTTTCCTTGCAGACAGCTGAAACGTGACAACCCCAGTGCTGTAGTCCTTAGTACTGATGACTTCTTTATTGAAAATGGTGTCTATATCTTTGAGCCTGACTTCCTAGAGGATGCACACAAGTGGAACCAGAAAAGAGGTCACTGAACTTTATCCAGGGGCTGTGCAAAATAGTTTTGCATTTCAGGCTGTCTTTAAGCTTAGCCCCCAGAACAAAATACCTCAAGGTGGTATCATACACTGTAGTTCATGGGGCGTTGGCTAAAAATACATTTACTACTTCTGATTTGATTTCTTCTGACTTATAAAAGGGAAATTTGTAAATGGAAACATTTTGGAGGTTGGTTAATGTTATTTTAGATGAGGCACTGTTGAATCTTGATGCCCTTCAGATGCCAGCCCAGCAGCTGCTCCCTGCAGTATAGGCACTGCAGCCTTTGCCTCTAAATTCTTCGGTGTCTGTCCTGACCTGGAAGGGGGTGAGAATATATAATGATAGACAGGAAGAAAACTTGCAGGCTGAGTTTAAGTTTGAGAATTAAACAACACAGGTCTTTACTACATGTATCATGCTTTTGTGGCTGTGCTCTGAAGGAATTTGTAGGGATGGTGATGAGATCTCATACTTTGAGATTATGTAAACAGGGATCTCCTGCAAATGACAGTAATTTTTGGCTGTTTTAAGTATGTTTTATAAGAGCTTCAGATCAGCCAGAGCTGCACCACCTCTTCCAGGAGAGCTGCTGGGCACTGGCCTCGGCTCCCATTTGGGTGGTAGGTGCAACTCAGGTCTGGTGGGGAACCAAGTGTGTGAGCAGTGGGCAAAGAAAGGATGCTGTAGGGCTAGTAAGGCCTGGCTCTGTTATTTAATGTATTTTAGCTTTACTTAATGTGTTACATTGCAGCACGCAAAGCAATGAAGAATGGCAAAAGCCCGGTTATTATTGATAACACCAACATCCACGCTTGGGAAATGAAGCCGTATGTGATGATGGTAGGGAAAGATCTGATTTATTGCTTTTATATGCCTAGCTATGACATTTACAGGTTCGTCTGACTGAAAAGGCTAAAGGTTCTTTACATGGCTAAAAATATTTACTTCAGTTTTCTCACAGTTCTCTAATTATAGTTAAGGACGGATATTGTGATGAAGTAGGGGCAGAGGTGCCAATGTAGTTATTTGGCTGGTCAGCTTTGTAACTCAGTGAAGGCAAAAACCCTTAAAAAGATTAATGGCCTTTGAACCTCCTACTTCTTGGTGATGAGGGCATCATACCCTTCCCCAGTAGTGACATGAATTGAACAGTTCCCAAACTATTTGTTGACAAATATGTCAAGATATGGTTTATAATTGTAGTTCATGACTTGTGAAAAACACACCATACAGTCTTTGAAAAGGCATTGGTGTCTCTTGTCAGAAGATCTGGCAGAGGTGGCAATTCTTTTAGTGCAGTTTCATAATCTCATCTTTGTGTCCTTTAGGCACATGAAAATAGATATGAAGTTACATTCCAAGAACCAGATACACCCTGGAAGTTCAATGTTCAAGAGCTGACAAGGTACATAGTTTTCTCTTTGCTGGAACAGACAGCTTCTTTCATTTTGTTGACATTCTCTCAGGTCAGCCTTCTTCCTCTTCATATAAGGAAGAATGTAGCTTGGTAAATGCCAACAGAAGGATTGTTGTGGGAAATTTCCATTACTGAGTACCTGGTCGGTAGTGAATTCAGCTCTGAAAGAGCCTGAAGTGAGTCAGGCAGTAGAAGAGGCAACAAGCCCTGAAGCATGTTTTTGTGCTGCAAGCTTGATGGGGCAGGAGCTCTGATTTTCATTCTGTATTTTGAGCAGCAGTCTCTTTTGTTTGGGCACAAACTCGAATCTAAGCACTATAGCCAATATTGAGACTTTCCTTAAGAATCCCCAACAGATGCTGTCCTGCTGCAGCATGGAGGCATGGTACATCAAGTGTGGTATGGAATGGGGTTCTAGAGGATCTTTGTAAAGATCTTAACACACACACACACAGACAAACACACACACAGGATAAAAATAAATCTGCCCAGTGTGGTAGGATATAGATGCAGCTGAGTGTGGCTCCAAGAATGTTATGTTGATCAATGACTGCAGGGTTAATGGCTGTAGTCACTGAAAAATTTAGTGCAGGCTGACTTCCTAACCTTTAGCCAGCCTGATGTGACTTACAGGGAGCAGTGCTCTCCCAGCTACCAAATCCAGAAGATAACAAATGCTAACTTAGTGCAAGATAATGAGGCATGGGCACTTCATTGCAACGGAAGGATTAGTTTTCTACCAGCAGGAGCTCTAGTCAAAAATTAATGCTGCTCCTGTCTGTGTGTGATGGACACAAATGGCAGAGGGCCAAGGCCCAGAGCTCGTGGCTGCAGCAGGAGGCAGGACATGGCAGATGATGGCTCAGGCCTGGGGACAGGTGAGGACACCACCAGCCTGAACTGTCAACCAGCTCTGGCCTCAGCAGCACCAGCCACTGGTAGGGGAGCACTGCAGGGGCACAGCCTGATCATTTGTTGTAGGCAGAGTTACTCAGTAACTTGCAGTTTGCTTTATTGCATATTTGACACATATTGACTTTTCACAGCAGCATTGTAAAGATAATTCACATACACTCACTGGGGCACAACCTGCACCTTAATAGCACTAGATGGCAACCCCAGAGATACTCGGGGTTTGCAAACTCACAAACAGAAATTCCTGGTGGTCTTTGGGAAGACAATTCCTGCTAAGTTGTGGAGGGATCATGGCTGGTGCTACTCTGGCTACTCTATCCAGAAAGCCCTGCATGTTTGCGTTCCCCTCCCTCTCAAACTTGTCATTTATGAGTCTACCCTGGAGCCTGAGCCACATCACGTGTGATGTTTCCCTACTTGCCCTCAAAGCACAGCAGTTTGTGACCTCTGTCCTTGCTGCTGCTCTGTGTCTGGGCTGGCTGCAGCCCTTGGCTGCTTGTCTCCAGCTGTACAGAAGTTCACTGAGGCCAACACGATGTTAGTGCTTAAACACAGCAACACTTGTATAAAATACCACACAAGTCTTCTGCACTTATTTTGGGCAATTGTCAACTCCCTGTGTCTCATCTGCCTCACAAAAAATAATGGTGTTGTTTTTCAGCAGTCACAGTAATATTGCTAAGAAGTAGGTGGAAGTGAACAGTAATTTGTAAAAAGAGGCCAGAAGGAGATCAGTGGAGACCTGAACCATTATGCTGAACCTATCAGGGACTTCAGCAAACTGAAGAGAACTCTTCATACACAGGCAGTTAAATACTTGCATTTTCTGTTACTTTTCACTCTGCAGAAGAAATATTCATCATGTCCCTCGGGAAAAGATACAACGGATGAAAGAACAATACGAGCACAATGTCACCTTCCACAGTGTTCTCCGGTCTGAAAAACCAAGCAGGGATGAGGGGAGCTACAGTGGAGCAAGTGCAGCTTATGGGACGGGTCCCCATCCCACCCACCCTGCTGCCTTCCCAAGGAGGAGACCTGGCACGGCATGTACCAATGTGCCATTTAACTGAAGATGTACATTCCTTGGTGTTTTAATTATCAGGGTACAAGAGTCTCTAGTTTTAAATTTTTTTCTAAACTGTTTTTTATTCTTGTGTTTTTCTACTACATTTCTAAATTACTTTTCTTACAAATCTTAAAATGACATTGGACCATGATCTCACAGCTCTACATGACCACTGTAAGAGCACTGTACCCAGTACAAACTGTACTCTGTCTCATTCCTCTTCCTCCATGAAAATCCATCCAGGCATATGTGAAATGCACTGGGCTATATCACATGCTACATTTTGGATATTTTTTTCTGCATCACAGCCTGACACTAGCAGTAAACATTCCTAACTTATTTTTGTCTTAAGGCCATTGTGGCCAATTCCTTCCCCACACAACTGGCATTTCTTGCCATTTTAATGCTTTATATCTGACTGTATAAACTTTTTGTATCTACTACTTGCCTACAGCATTATTGTAACTTTCAGAGGCAAAGTGGACTGCAAAAGTAGCTCAACAGATTGTAGCAAGAGCTGATGGTGTTCCGTCTCTCCACTGACTGGATTCATGCTGCTCTTACCTTAAACACAAACAGCTTCTCCAGCCTGCAAGCAAGACACTTCAACAAAGCAAACTTAGCTCTTCATCTTTCCAAGACATAGGAGTTCACTGATCCCAAGATGGAGAGGATCCTAAAATGAAACATTAGTGTTAGGCTTGTGCTTGTTAACTCCTAAGTGGGAACAGGGCTACAGGAACAGCTCTGAACAGCTGAAGCAGAAACACAGAAAAGGAGCTATTTAATTATAACTCTGCATGGCATTTTCTCTGAATCAAATAATCACAGCTGTTTTTTAAACCTCCCTTAGTGCTATATGGAAAATCTGAGGAGAAAAGTACAAGAACTGTGCCAGAATAGCAGAGCAACATTTCAGAATTAAAGTGTTCTGTTTGCTGAAAATAAGAGAATTCTTTATTATTGCCTGTGCCACTTTGGACAGCCAAACAACTATTCTAATGTTGCAGAGAGTAACAAAACTGATGGCTTTAGACTGAAACAAAGATCCTGCTGTAATACAAGAATACAGAATCAATGGCTTACAAAATGTCATCAAACCCTCAGCCACACTGATGTTATTGTACAATACATCTTTGTGAGAAGTGTTTACATACTAAACTTCAAACTATTTTGCAAATGAAGTGTTATTTAATAAGTCTGTTTTTGTAATAGAACTTTATTAAATACAATCAAGTTTTAATGTACAAAGTGTAAAAATAATTTGAATTTGAAATATATACAATACTGTACATGTGCAGTAGCAGCATTTTTGGGATTTTGGTCTTTGTAGCATTTTGTGGGCTGGTAATGAGTCCTCAGGTTCCTTTGAGTTCTTCTGAAGAGCCTCAGCTACTTCAGAACTGCTTTTGATGAGTTATTTGCTTGCCTAGTAGACCTGGAACTATTTCTGAATGAAAGAGCACCAGATAAAGTAGTAGCTGTTGCATTGCTGTTTCCATTTACAGAATCCATCTTCTTTTCTTCTGGTAAATTATTCATGAGTGCTTGTGTATTAATCATTGCCAGTTCTTCATCAGCAACCAGGTCATTCTCAGGAAGATGGACAGTTTCTCTCACTTTTCTGCAAGGGGTGACAAGGCCAATATTCTGATCTGCCCCCTTAGGTGACTTGCTGTGCTGCAACCCCAAACTTCGTGGAGGCTGAAATGCTCTTTTAACAGATGGAGAAATTACTGAACATATTGGTGTCAGTGGTGGAGGGGCAGGTATGCAACTGAGGAAGTCCATAGCTTTTCTCTTTTTGCTGGTTTTGAGATAGTTTTCATTAACTGTAGCAGGTGAAGGTGTTTTTGCTGACCCTGGTGTGACAAGTTCCATATTTGGTGTGCTAGTTGACAAAGGGCTTGGATGCCTCATTTCAATTCTAGAAGAGATCTGGGTAAAAAGAGAAGTTTTATGTTGAATAGAGTGTTCTGTTTCATTAACTTCCTCAAAGACTTCCAAAAAATGGGGGAACCTCCCCCCATCCAATATAAAAACACTACATCATCATTCATATCCCATTGAAGTTTAGTTTGGTATCTCCTGATGGTGATTAATATTATTCCTTCAAGTGCTGATGACTGATAAGTCACTGTTTACCTGTATATTTACATTTTGTTTCTAAGAGCTAAGCTACATATATGGGAATTTTTCTATGCCAGATGGTAAGAAATCAAAGCACTCATAAGTCTTCTACTGCCTTGGCCATGTTCTCCACACATGGTTGGTTAAATAAGTAAAAAGGAGAAAAAAAAAATAGAAGAAAAACCAGGATAGAACATAGACCAAAAAAATTGAAGATAACAATATACACAAAGAGATGCTGCATAGCAAATCTTTCAAGCACAGGCCTGAGAATACACTTAATGTCTCATTTTTAAAAGATGATTAATGCATTTAGTAAACTATACAAATATAAAGTAGTTAGTCTGTAAAATATATAAATGAAACCTTCAGAATTAAACATTAGCCCTCTCTTTGAAATAGAAAAGGATGCCTTATAAGCCTAAACTTAGTCCCCAGGAACTGATATCACACCAGGGTGTTTCCACCTCCGTTGCAACTCATGGCGGGAAAAAATTTTGTTCTGACTGTGCTCAGTATTCCATGTCAGAAGCAACTCACCACCAGCAGCTTTCATGGGAAACTTGAGTGCTATTTAAATCAATTTTTGTCAAGACTGCTAAAATAGATTTTCCAGCTGACATCCCTATTAAATCCTAGAAATAGTAAACACTGTCTATAAAAAGACCAGGAAGTATATTCTCTCAACCATGGTGGGGACCACAGAATGCCTTGGAATAAAAATGTACAGATCAATATTTTTTCCTTCTGTGACATTCACATTGGATAATCTTCACAGTGGGACCAAAGAAGCACTAAATCATCTGTAAAGAAAGATGATTCATTTTACTCACATCAAATTCAAAATACTTAAAGTACACAGGCCACAAGGGGAAGTTCCCAGATAGTGTTTGGAGGAAGGATAATGTATCTCATGGCTCCTCTGGGGAATAATCCTAAACCCACACACACAGAGAAAACTTCTAATCAGCTTACATTGCCCTAAAAAGACTGGAGGAAATTGACACAGAAATGAGACCATTAATCGCTTGCTTAAATCCTTACTTCATGTACTGCCAGTATAAACACAGCATTAATTACCAGAAGCTTACCAAACTTCTATCCTCTGCATGGCTGCAGGAAGGAGAGGGGCTTTCCAAACCACATCTTTTAGGTAAACTGGGTGTCAGCAAGAGATTTCTTCCTAGCAAATTCATCAGTTTACTTTCTGCATCAGAGCAAAAGGAGGCCACATTCTGTAAGGGAGAAAAGAGTTTGCAATGCAGAATAGCTGGCTTTCAAACTAGGTAAGGACTATATACACTACATTTAAGACTTTCTTTTTTCATAATTTTCCCACTGGAATTTTATTTTATATCAAACCAACAAGATAGAAGATTCCTGCACTTTCTGTCCATGGCAGATTCCCTATTGACAGATACAAGATCTTTCGCCACTCAGAGGTTCTGTGGCACATCCTAAAGACAATGATGGATGAGTTGGAAAATTAAAAAAAATAAATCAAGACGTTCAATCCCCAGAAAATTGCATTGACATCTTTATCTCCCACAAAATTCCCTTAAATTCAGCATTATGTGCATTACTTGTTTTAAAGGTTTATCAATACTAACAGACCTTTTGCTGAAGGATGTAACATAGCAGTAGCTAAAAGTAACCATCAAACAACACTTCTACAGGTTTACCTCTATCACACTTCTCAGTTCATTAACCTTCTCTTGAAGATAGCATTCCTTTGGACTGGCTGAGAATGAAGAAAGATCTCCAGCCAACAGCATGGGAATTTCTGATCTGAATTCTGACTGCCACTGAAGGTTGCTTGCAGAAATGAGTGAGCAGCGGACAACTACATCTTCAATAGCCAAGTGTCTGAGATCTGTCCAGATCTTTACTGCCACCAAATTATAGCTTTCATCAGACAAGTACACCACAGTAGTGAAACCTAAAAGCAGGAAAAAAGCCTGAATTAAACCTTTATATCTCTTTAAGTGATTTGGATCTACTAAAAAAAAGTCACACACATCTTGAAAGAGCTACATGGCAGCCCATCTGCATGGTGACAGGTATCTCATACTTCTTTCATATTCTACACCAGCTCCCCCTACTGATTACAGGAAACAACTCAAAGTCTGTGTGTATTAAAAACAACACTCCTATGGAACTTTTCCTTTTTACCCAGAAGATTATCCACCTCTCCCTCTCCATGAGCTGCAGTGCCTGAATTCCACTCATTCCATGACACTGTACACCAAAGAGGGAGTTCATGTACATGCATGACGGTGTTTCTGCAGATGCTCAACACAGATGTGAGAACTTATGCCCATCATTTATGGAAAAAATATAAATATATAAATATAAGCTGCTTATGAGCTTAGATCCTGCCTTACTAGCTTCCAGAGATAATAAGCAGAGAGAGTTTTTCTTCAGAAATATAGATTTATCTGCCAGCATGTCACTGTGATGGGCTGTATTAGCAAGTTTTCACAGGCCTGAGATGCAGGTACAACACCAAGGTAACTCTGACTTTTGAAATAAAGAATTCAGTGCTTATTCAGAGGGAGGACATGAATGTGGTCCACAACGTACCTGCTCTGCTAACAGAAATGACAACTCCAACTAAATCCACTTCAGCACATGGTGGCTGAAAAGAAGGATCCAACAAACTGGTGAATTCTAGAGCCTTTCTTGGAAAAAAAATCTCTACCAGCATCTCCTGTGATACCTGATGAAACACAAAATTTCAGTATTTACCACACTTACAGAGTGTGACACATTTAATGATGCACCTGTATGCACTTAAAGCACTTACTGCTAGCTGTAGGTACTGGGTTTTCTTGGTGGCTGTTAACTGAACGTGGGTGGAGTCTGCCCTGCCCCTGGGCTGGGATGCTGACAGCTGGAAGATCCTGAAGCGAGCACCTTCCCTCAGCAAGGAACACACGTCAGGCAGCGGGCGCCAGACACTCAGCATTGCTCCTGACAACAGCACAGTAAGCTCAGTCACCTGCTCAGTCACACCTTGAAGGCTTTTAAACAAAATAAATCTGCAACACTCCCTCCTATCCAAAAGCCTTAAACCAAGAATCAGACTGGAAATATTAACACGTAGGCTAAAATACTGTTGGGAAACTCTTCAAATCTACCTATGCTGGCCAGTTACCACATTTAGTTAAAAGTTATTTATAAATTTTCAAGCACTGACCTTTATGTTTTTCTTGCTTTCTGTAGTCTACCACATATAATCTCCATACTGCAGACACATCCCTTTTGTAACAACCATTTTCTTCCTGTTCTGCTGACTCTAAAGCCTTCTTGAATTGTTCCTGCATCTGAGTTTGTTTTTTGTCATTCATCAGCTGCCTGTAAGCCTTCAAGGCTTTTAATTGGTCATCACTGAGATATCCCTGCAACCAAGAGAAGATGAACTCAGTATCTTTTTTATTAGTCAAAAAACCACAAGATTTTTAGATAGCCTCTTTCTTGAGTGTTCATCTGTTAGAAGCAATTTATTTCCAGCTGATGCACTCCTAGGACTTGAAATGAGGTATATTAAAACAACAGGAGGCAGCAGTGGTACTGATGGTACTCAGCTGGTGCTCTCTGGTCTGTGCAGGGATTACACACACTGTTGTTACCTGACAACTAGTGAGAAGCCTGCTTGAGAGTGTATAAGTAAGGTGAATATTTAATATAACAGGCAGGCTTGCCTGTTTCATATGAAGACATATGAGGAAAAATTTCTGGAAGAATAAAGGAAGAGTTGCGCTTCTCCTCAGGCTGCTGTCTCTGAGCTGACACAGTGATTTACACTAAAATGCATCAAACCCCATCACTTTACTGACCAAGCCTTCAAGACCCAGATTTCTGTACATGCAGCTCCAGAGACATAGATACCATTTCATCAAATATGACAGACAAGGATCCTCATTTGCAAAAGGCAAGGCATGTATTTAATTTTTTAATAACTTGCAGGGACTAATCACCTGTGTCTTTATTAGTAAAGGCATAAACATTTAAAAGTTGTGACTTAACTGGGAACAGGGAATGAAGACAATGAAGACAATACAATTATCCAAACAATTCAGTGAACAGCATGCAAGAGTATGTGTATGAAACTCTAGATTGATGAGATGCATTAAGTTTTTGTATATGCAAGACAAAGCAAAGTAATAAAATTACAAGTAGCATTAACTTTTAATTGTGCTATATCCTAAGAGAAAATTGCCATCCAAGATAATATTAATCAATTACAACAAGCCTTCATTACTTTTTTCCAAAATTTTAAATATTAATTTATTTAGCAATAAGCATGCTGTAGAAAATATCAAAAGGCAGCAAAACAAAAGAGTAATTTAATGGTCAATTTCAGCAGAAGTTATTAAAATTTAATTTACTCTAAAAGCTTTTCAAAATTAACCCAGTAGTATCTACAGTTACCTCCATATAACCAGGATCAGATGCATTCTGAATTGCTTCATAAAGTTCTGCACCATCTTGCAAATTATGGATTTGCTGTCTTGTGATGATCCGTGATCTTGGTGTTCTTCTACTGGTTCTCTCTGTTGAGAAAAAGCCTTTATGTGGAGCACAACCAATACATTTTAAAATGAAGGAAGAAATAATTATGTAAGAAGCACAGTATTTTCGTCTGGCAGTATTTAGGCCTTGCCAGACGAAAAATACAAAACATATGTATAGGAATTGATGTGTGTATATGCATATATATACGTAGCCAGAAAATACAGAAAAAAAATCTTACTCATTTAAATACAGCATAGATGGAATATTATACAAACTTCAGGGTAGCCAGTATCAGTGGCTAGGAGGCTAGTAGCTAATATCACTGGCTAGTATCACTTAGGAGAGAGTGGGAGATTTGATGGGCTGCCAAAAACCTTCATAGATACTTGACTACATTTTCTTTATGTCCATCACTTGCTCTTCCTCTCATGCAGCAGAAAAGACACCAAGATGTGGGACAGCACAGTCCTGCACACAAAGCCTCCTCAGAACATCAGCTAAATACCAAGTTAACTTGTATTGAACTATTACCCTCTCCTTACGTAAGTCACATTGCTTACTCAATGATGAATTCCTTCAGCACAGCAGAATCCTGTATACACAAGTTTACCAAAGATAAAACAACACATGAGGTGTCGGAGCAGTGACGTTAAGAATTACAAGGCCATCTCTGATTTCAACTAAGAATTCCATGCTAGAACTACTGTTGGAAATCACTGGCAGAGGTGGACAGTGTCAGCCATTAGAGAATTAGAATATATTGAAGTGGAAGGGACCTCTGGAGGTCATCTGGTCCAACCCCCCTGCTCAAGCAGGAGCACCCTACAGAAGGCTGACCAAGGCTGTCTAGTGAGCTTTTTATTATTTCCAAGGACAGAGATTTCACAGCCTCTCCAGGCAACACAGTCAGTCAACAATCATAGTGAAAAAGTTTCCTGATGTCCAGAGGGAACTTCCTGTGTTCCAGTTTGTGCCCATTTGGCTCTGGACCTGTCACTGGACACCACTGACACAAGCCTAGCTCCATCTTCTCTGCACTGTCCTTTCAGGTATTCAAGTACATTGATCACATGTCCCTGAGCCTTCTCCAAGCTCAATGGTTGCAGCTCTCAGTTTTTCCTAGGTCAGATGCTCCAATTACTTAAACACATTCATGGCCCTTGGTTGTAGTATCTCCAGTGTATCCACATCTCTTTGTGGTGAGGAGTTCAGAACTGGACATGGCATTCCACATGTGGCCTTACCAGTGCTAAACAGAAGGGAAGGATCACCTTCTTAGACCTTCTGGCAACAATCCTCAACTTGTCCACCAGGAACCCCCAGGGCTCTTTCTGCCAAGCTGCATTCCAGATGGGTGACCCCCAGCATGTATTGGTGCATGGCACCACTCCTCCTCCCCAGGTGCAAGATTTGCAACTTGCTTTGTTGAACTTCATGAGGTTCTTGTCATCCCATTTCTCCCGCTGCCAAAATCCCTCTGGATGGCAGCATAATCCTCTAGTGTATCCATCACTTGTCCTGATTTTCAGCATCAAGCCTGCTGTAAGTACGTCGCCCCATTCTTCAGATCATAAATGAACTTGTTAAAACAGGACTAGACCCAGTACTCATCTGTGGCACACACCAGGAGTTACTGGCCTCCAAACAGACTTTGTGCCACTGATCACCACCCTCTGGGCCCTACTGTTCAGACAGTTTTCAACCCACCTGCCTGCCTGCTCATCCAGCCCATCAGCTTCTCTCCGTGGATCCTAAGGGACACAGTGTCAAAAGCCTTTCTGAAGTCCAGGTAGACAATGCACTGCTCTTGCCTCAACTGCCCAAGCCAGGGATTTCATCACAGAGCACTGTCAGGTTGGTCAAACATGACTTCTAAATCATATTTTTGTCCCTTTTGTGCCTGTTAACAGCTTCCAGGATTATTTGTCCCATCACCTTCTCAGGGATCAGGGTAAGGCTGACTGGCCTGTAGATTTCTGGGTGCTCCTTCCTATCTTTTCTGGATACAGCAGACACGTTTGCTTTTTTCCAGTCTTCAGACACCTCTACCAAGGAACTAATGATCATTCAAAGAGGATCAAAAGCAGCCCCACAGACACCAGTCAGCTCCTTCAGCACTTCTCAGTTAATCCCATCATCAGCTATGGAGTTACATATGTCTAGTTTGCCTGAGTGTTCTCTAACTTGATCCTCTTCCACTAAGGGTATGTCTTCCTTGCTTCAGAATTTCCCCGGTCTCCATGGCCTGGGATTGCCAACCAAGGGCATTTAGTGCCTCAGCATTCTCCATGGCCTGTGTCACCAGTGTCCCTGTCCCACGAGCAGCTCCACTGACTTCAGTATCCACACAGTTATGCAATTATTCATGAGGAAAGATGCTCAGTCTGGGTGTCTAGGTCTACTGAGATACATCCTAGCAGTGCCCACCTCTGAGTGAAATCTTACAGTGTCATGTCCATGAAGGGAATGAAATTATGAATTCTACAATTTTGTAGCATTTCCCTGAGAATCACCTCAAGGATAATTTTTTAGTGGCCTGCTTATGAATATGTTCAAAATGTGTTTCCTAGATAGCTGCGAAGCCATGTAAATAAGCACATAACCATCTTGTATCAAAAGGTCTTGACACACAGGAAGCAAAAACCTGAAACAACACAAAACAAAACCAACAACAACAAAGAAAACAACCCAAAATCCTATCTCTGCTTCTCTATCACCAGAGAAGATTTTTGACAATTTCTTTTGATTTTTCTGAAAATATCAAAACGTTCTCCTGTTCTTTATAGATGTTCTGAAAGAATGAAAGCTTTACCTTCATGCTTTTCGTATTCTGCTTGGATTTTTGCAAACAGAGCTTCCAGTTTCTTCTGCTGATCCTCTGCGTGTTTGGCAGCTTCCCTTTCTTCAGCTCGGCTGTTACGAAAAATGTAGGAACCAGCTGACGTCTTTTCCATCCACTGAAATAAAAAGATTAAAACTAAACCCAGACTTTTTAAAAATTATTTTTAACATTATCTAGCTTCTCTTTCATACTCAATGTTAAGCAAAAAATGCTTTAAAAATGAACAGGCAGCAGACCATAAGTTCTTCCAGTATAACAGATAAAAGGCAAAACCCCACAGCACTGGTTGGTAACTTGTCAAAAACAAGCAGAATGGAGAAGTATCCAAAACCAGATGATTTAACAGCTGAAGAAAACATAGCTTCAAGCAGTCAGTATCAATGTTGTAATTTAGATGATGAACGGATGCCACTGGTAGATACATTAAGATACAAACCTTCAAACTCAATGCTTAAAAATACACCAGACTGCATTCTACCCAACTTGCCTTTCAGCATCAGCTGTACTGTCTGTTTTAACACCCTGGGTTAGATGCTGCAAAAGAACTATGATGTAGCTCTGCAGATGCTCCTAAACCTTTTCTGCTGAGATGGTGCCGTAGGACTAGACGCTTGTCCACAACCCTGCCAGAACTGGCTCGCCTGATTTGAAGAGGCCAGTGAGCTAAACAAGAAGATCCATGGCTGCTGAAAGTGGTCCCTTTCCTTCCAATCCCATTTTCTGTACAGTTCTGTCTTCTCCCTTGCACTGGCTCTAGCACATATCTGACCTCAGCAGACTATGTCAGTTTGGTAATTCAATAGACAGCAGTTCATTGTATGTCTTAATATTATTATTAGTTACTTTTTCCTAATTTAATGAATTAAGCTATCTAAGTAACAGGATTAGGTGAGCTCCAGGTTCAGAACAGAGAAGCAGCAGGAGTGTATAGTGAAAGCAAGGTAAGGAAAGGTTGCAGGACCAATACTTACGAGGCAGTGAATTGTTGAAATAGGCTCTGCCTACCTCATTAACTGCATACCATGTATCTCCTGCATTACTCACAGTTTGACACCTTTAATTAAGGCTACTGTGATTCCTACGCTCCTTGACTCTTGAGGTAAAAGGAGACAGACGGCCCAAATCTTCCTACAATTTTGGTATGTTTGAGCAAAAGTCTCAGTGTTTAAAAAAGAAAAAAGTACACCAATCTCTTGACATAGCCAGATATGAAGAAGCACTTTCCTCCCCAGCCTGGAAACCATTTACTGTGATGCAGTTACAGATTACAGTCCCCTTTCTGAGACCGAAATAAAGGTTTGTTCTACCAGGCAGCTCACATAATAAGTGCTGCAATTTCCTCCATTAAAGTAATGATCTAAATAACAAAGTATTGATCCAGACCAAATACCTTTACAGAATTCATTCTACATCCACCAACAATGAAATACCTTGCAAAGAAGGCGATGAAAAAACAATCTTAGATATACATGCCAAGTATAACCTGCTCTGAGGAAAGCTAATAAAATATGAAACTTGTGTCCTCGTTAAACTGCTTACATTAAAAAGATTGATTACTAACAGAAATATTGTTTCTTTTTGTGTCTGGTATTGTTATAAAACCAAGTAGTTGCAATGAAGTCTGACTACAATATTTAAAATGTCTGGATATTAAGTGGTATTTAAAAGATTTCAAATCTATTTTACACCATAATTACACTCTGTATTTTCACTAATATAGAACTTACACAATATAGTCAGTTACATGTAAGAAGAAGTAATCCTACAAATGCTTAGAAATATGTAACTTTTTGTTAATATGTTAGTAATAAAACAAGTGCAGTACTTTTTAGAGTACAGAACTGAAATTCAATTATTTCTGGCTTTTTGAAGCTCAAAGCAAAACCCACCAAAAGATACTGAACACAAAATAAAATTCTTATAGCAGGATACTCCAATCCTGAAATACTAAATACATGCACAATGCAAGAACCACTCCTCATTATTTTACACATAATGGTATCTTAAAAAAAATAATTAAGCTTTCTATATTGTGTCCGATTTGAGGAATGATACAGGAATCAATTAATATAATTGAGATCTCATAGAACCCTGTCAGATTAGTAAAATACTTACACCATACCTGAACAGGGTAGGTTCTTTGAACAACCACATCGATACAGCCCACTGCACCGCCCTCACTGTAAAGCGATGACAAAGGCACAGGGAAAGGTCTGGGATCCCGATGGAATCCCAGCTTGGTGTGCCATCGCACACGGCGAGTGCTGTTCGCTGAGATCTGAGCAAGGGAAATGGTGAATGAGAAACTGGCGCTGCTAGGTCAAAGTTACATCCAACACTTTTGATCTACAGGAATATCTATCTATCTATTTTCACACTGACCTCACTAAGAATATATCACTTGTGCACCTGAGCAGATCACATTTTAATTCCTTTCACACTGAAGAATGTATTTTCAACAGAATCTAAAAATCTGAAATGTTAAAATTCTCTGGGAAATGAGAATTTATGAGACAATCCATTGCTTTGTACCAGAGTAGCAATTTCAGTATTATGCTGAAACTTCACCCTCTTTAAAGTTAAAGCTCTTTAACTAACCTCAAATAAGCCAAGACCTTCCCCCACCAGTTCACCCTCTCATCGATTTCTCCCCTCCCCCCATTCTTCCTCCAACTTCCACATTGTCTGAGATGGATAAATACTTTTTTGCAACTTGGTGTTTAACCAAAGTAAGGAGCTGGAACTGACAAAACATAGCAAAACCTGGCAGAATTTTATACTACAAACTTCTCTTCCAACCATATTGAATAGCACCCTTGAATCATGTCTAACAAATCTGGTTATTAAACTCCAGCAAAGCTCCATCTGTTTGTAAAGCCCCAGTAACTTTTTCTGTTTACAAAATGTGGCTCAACTAAGCAGCATTTATCACATCTCTCAGTCACATCCAATCAAGCTGAACTAATATTTTATTTACCTTTAACATAAGGGAATCTGGGGCTTCCAGTGGTGTACATCCATTTTGAGGACCAACAAGTTCTGCTCCATGCACTATGATCTTCTGACCAACAGTCAGCCTTCTTCTATCTAAGAAAGCTTTGAGAGGCGGATCCAGAAGAGCTCTGATCCCATACCAGCCATCAGTAACTTCAATTAAAGCTGCTGCTTTTTTATTTTCCATGTTCTTATTGCTACTGCTAGGTGATACAACTGTGTTCAGTGATATGATTTTGGAAATGCACAGTACAAGTGTTTTACCTGCTGCATCATCTCTTTCCATTATTTTTTTGATGGCTGATCGTTTACTTTTATCAACTTCCAAATCATACCTACAAAAAAGAATTTGTGCATAGTTACAGCAAACAAAATCTATCACATTGTTTTTCTTTAGACACACTTGCAGAAATGGGTTGGTTATTCATCTACATGATTAAGCACCACTGTAGAAAAGCAAATGTTTTCCTCATTTTTGCAGGTAACACACATTATGTGTTTAATACTGCTGTGTCTAAGTTTTACAATACAAGCGTTCTGCTAAGTAGTGAATGCAGGGTAGATGGGCTTATTTTGTAATACTGACAAACCAGAAAGCACACAGTAACACAAATTACAGCTCCCAATATATTGCTATACACATACCTATATTTCAACTGCAACAGGACCACTTCGGGTGTCAAACATCTGTTAGCAAATTCATGTGGGAAAGATACTTCCATGGCTGCCAATTTCCATACAATCCATCTGTAGTGATTGTAAACCCAGGCCTCTGTGATTAGGTTGGGATCCACACCAGGAGTGTCACAGAGGGCTCTGCAGACAAATTGTCAATAAATTAACCCAAAATCCACTGCAAATTGTAACTTCCCTATCACTTAGACTACTTACACCTTTGAATAATTTCTAGAAATTTTCCAAATTGACTTTGCTTTCTTTAATGGTCAGTGAGGATCAATCACTAGCAACATTAATCTACACAGCAAATTTAAAATCCTATAGTATCTTTATTTATAGCAGAGGTGTCCTAAAAATGCATAGTAAAAAAACAGTAATCAGAACCTTTAAAATACCACTGTGCTGCATTTGTTCTAGGAGACAAGAGAATTGCTATCTAATAAATAGCACAGCTGTCCCAAGTTCATAAGCAACAGTACCTGTAAAACTCCTTTTTCCCAGCTTTTCCCTCATCTGTAGGTATTAGCCATCCTCCATCAGCAAGCTGCATTCCATTTCCAGCTAACAAATACTCCTTACTGAAAAAGTCTTTGATGAGAAATTGGAAAGACTCTGCATTTGTGCTGTTAACTTGTACGCACTGTTTTGAAACACCATATGTGTATAGCTGAAAAAAATCAGATGGAAAAGACAAAATAATGACAATACAGTAAGAATTCAACAGAAAGTTTGGATATCCAATCTTAAAAATTCAGATTAAATATTTCTCTAAGGTTGAGACAGCTTTTGTCTGACTTTGCCATTTTATATGTAAACCATGGAGAATGGCGGATTCCCAACAACTATTTTAGCAGAGCAGCATCACAGTGTACTTTGAAAGCATTTAAAAAATTCGATAGATTTTGTACTCTCACAGTACCAAAAGTAAGAGCATTTTCATAGAGATGTACCTAAGCTTAAATTTTAACTGTTCTTTTAAACCACCTCTACATATGCATCTTAATTGGTGAATTTTTTCCTGTTTGATTATACTACTAGAGATTTATGACCTGTATTATTTGGAATAGTCTTGAAAACTCGATATATGATACTTAGGTACTGTAGCAACTGATGTAACAGCTACTGTAAATACTTACCTAAAAACTGAAAAATGTATCTATTCAAAAGCTACTGAGTTTTTATTTGCTAGTCTTGAGAAACAGATTTGAGACAGAAAATAGAAAGATATCAATATACCTCTTCTGTAGAATAAAAGCTAGGAGATTTCTCTTCCACTGCAGTTTTCAGAGGGATTCTACTGCTTGCAGATGTTTTAATGCCGTAAAGAGTGCCTGGCTGTGAACGAATATTTTGCCTACATTTCTTTTTAATTCTCATTTCCTGCAGATCTCTGGCACAGCGCAGATTTGTCACCATCCTGGCCATAGCTGCAAATTAAAAAAACCCAGAACATCAAAACCTTTTAAAAGCATTATCAAGTAAAGATACACAGTCACACTGTAGCAGATTCAGAGCAGCATTTTTTCTATGCCACTCTGCAGATTTTTAGAAACTGCAAGTCTAAATATTAAAAGTTTAATGCATTTAGAAAGCAGTGATTACTGAAGGCATTTGAATATTTATATAAAACAAATTACATATCCATATTAATTTCATATAAGTCCCTGAACTAAACTTCCATCCACATACTTTTCTCATATGAAGACTGAACTCAATCTTCATAGAAAATTCCAACTGGAAAGTAATTACTTGATGACTACAGAATCCATAATCCTGAAATTTTGGCCTGTTACTGCAGGATCTGATTCTGCAAATGTTCATACACCTGTTCAAATATACACAAGTCCTTCTGAAAAAAATCCAGATTATTTGACTGTAAAATATAGAAGTAACCAGATGAACCAGAGCATTCAAGAGAGCTTAAAAGGCATAACCCCATATTCTTAAGTGGAACAGTTGAGCATGCAAAGTCTGCCTCTTTGGAAATGACACAATCAACCATTTATATGGCTAAGTCTATATTTTATTTAGAGGACAGAAGGAAAACAAGCTTCTGTAAAAGTGAATGAAGTATAGCAATGCAAATCCAAGGTTCCTAGATTATTTTATCTATGAGGTATATAAGCAAAATCATAATATCAAATGAAACATAAGTCATCTTGTTTCTAAGCACTGTGTGAAATATTTTCCTTCTTCTCAATTAACTTTGGAGATAAACAGGATATGCTCTTTTAGGAGTGCAATATAAAATATTAGGAAAGTAGTAATTTCCTAATTTTCCTGCCAAAATAAAAAAAGCCTTAAAAAGAAGCTTCTTTTTATTAAAAAAAAGTCTGCAAATTACGCAAAAACCCCTTAAAGAATCAGCTCTGATAGTTAGTATGCACAATAGTTAAGTGAGTAAAATCTGAAAATACCTAAATTGCCATTTTCTAGGACAGTGTCTTCTGCATGCTGGATACAAGGCTGCTGATCTTGAGGGTCAGCAGAATTTTGTTCAGCTCTGATCTGATTTAGTTCCATCTCTTTGGTCATATTTTTGCTGATGGTTGAGTCACATCTGCTGCTGCTGCTGCCTTGTTCGCATGTAGAAAATACCAGCTTGGTTTTGAAGGGTGGAATAAAAGTTTTAGCAGCTTTGCCAGATTTGTACAAACTTCTAGTTTCCTCACTCTCTTTTGCCAAGGCCTTACAGGGAGTGGAAAGCCCTGCAGCACTGTCTGAGGAGTGCCTGAGAGCACAGTGCTGAAAAATGGCAGGTTTAGATTGGAATCCTCTGAAGTCTTGATCTGGCAGGGTAAGGGTAGGATTCTTGACTTCGTGTCGTTCTTTAGTTGACCTACAGAAATGCAAACATTTAAGCATACAGGTTTCATCTTCCTGACAAAAAGCAGGAGTTTTGTATTCTTAATTTAGTAATACAAATTTCAATTCAGTATCAATAAAAAGACAAAATATCAGTCTTTGATATTTTAAAAACAGAATACTTCGATCTACTGAGAAAAGACACTGTAATATAGGGTATAGTTTGTTTAGCATCTCACTGGTCTACTGCAGCAGCATGTGTTATATGGTAACTTAATATTTATTTTGTCATAAAATGATTAACCTTTTATAAAGTTGGGTAGTAAATTATTACTGTATATTTTTAGACAGTTATAAAGAAGAACTCTAAAATTTCTCACCCAAAAGGCTGACAAGTTATGGGTTTTAAAGGCACATGGTACATAAATTTTCTTCTGTCTTTGAAAATGCCTGTAATATAATTGGAAAAAATAAATGTTTGAAATGGCACATTACATAGATAGATAGAAATTTACAGCCACATGCTTTATCTATATTAATGAAAATTAACAGAAATAATTAAATAGAAAAGTTTTCAGAGTGGATTTAAATAGCTTTACTCTTTCCTGCCCCCCAAAATGTTTTTTTAAACATTTTCCCAGAGAGATCTAAGGGATAAGTGCTCACAATGCTGAGTTCTCAAGAGTTTGTGTCTGTGAGCCAGTAAGGTATTTTTAGGCTCCTGAAAGGGAAATGTTTATCATATTGACTCCAGGTAGGCTCACCATTCCATTTAGAACTCTTTCAGCAATTTTTATTCTTTTATTTGACATTACAACAAAAAAAGGCACATTTGCACAAACTCCTCCTTCCATTACTGAAGGACATCCTTATCTTGGAATTATCAATGTAACTACATAATATCTGCCTGGAATATAAACCCACTTGTGCACTTAAGCTGCAAAAAGGAAAGTTTCATATGAGAAGTAATTATATAGTAAGTATATTACCAGTAAGTATCTACACAAAGTTAATCAATAAAATATATTCTGAGTTAATAAAAAAAATATTTAATCAATAAAATGCATTCTTCCTATTGAGACTAGAATTTGTGAGATTTAGGATTGTGAGAGAGCAGGTAAATTCCTCCTGAACTGGAAATTAAACCAGAGTTCTGGCAGAAGGAATATATTTAGAGTCTATGCAATAAGGCAAATCATTAATCATATAATTTCAAGTCTGCAGAGACATTACCACAGCAGCTTTCCTGAATTTCCATGACTACATAAATGCAGTAGTTAAGCAAACTTATATGTTTGGTTATGGAAATATATTAGGTTATTGGAAATTGAAGAATTCTCAAGATAACAACTGACACTGGATTACTACTTAGAACACAAGATTACTAAAATTACCATCAGGGGTGCTTTTTGAAGCTTTCAAAGACCTGGGGGAATTCTTTGTTCTGTTAAATTCAAGCAGAAGCTGCCTCTTAATTGGAGGTTCACCTAGAATAAAAACACAAGAGTTTTAAAAGTGATGCTCCTTTCAAGTTCAGTTTCTTATCAATAGGGACAACATAACTGTAATTTCTAAATAAAACACTGAAGTCAGAGCAAGCAGAATTAGCAAGTTTTCAGGTCTTCATCTTTCCTTCCACAAGGAGTTTTCAGCTAGCCCAGCTCCCTGAACTGGTCTGAGTGTCTGTGCAAGCATCAAGTACCAACACTTCAGCCCTAGACAGATCACTTTCAGAAGGCAAGAAACTGCTCTTAGACCAACAACTATTCTTCGTATCAGACTAGCAATCTTGATACAAGCAAAACATGGTCCTCATCTACAATGCACAAAAAGATGAAAATGAAAATACTGCTACTCATTTATCAATGAAAAAACACTAGATATATACAGAGAGGAAAAAAAGTCTGCTCAGAGAGAAAAGGAGCAGCAGATTTCTTCCATAAGCTTACGGTAAAACAGCAAATCTGGACACCTTCCAAACTACTAATCACAAATTTAGCTTCTACTGTGCATATTTAAGCCTGGAAAGAGTGGATAAACCACCCTGCAGCAAGAAGAGTTTTTGTCACTGACACCTAGAGACAGAACTTGAATGTTTCTGTGAGCTAAAAATCAACGTGACATGCAAAAGACCCCCCAAAACCTAAACCAATCCACTGTGCAGAAATATGGAGTTGAACATACATAAGAGAAAACACCTACCAAGTGAGTTGTTTTCTTCAAAGTGCCTCTTCCCAAAGGTCTTCTTTTGGAAGTTTTTATCCAGTCTGCCACTGAAGGTCTGCGCAGCATTAATTTGCACTCCAGAACTGGAAAAACTGTCTTCCATAAAAGCTCTTGCACTTTCTACAGCCTCTACTTCCAAGTAATTTTTTGGACTTTGGAGAAGATTAGTATTAATTTCTGCTTTAGCAGTAGCACTGCATGAAATTGCTTCAGACTCTGGTTTTGACCACAGATTCAGCTGCCCTTTTCCAAAAGACTCAGTTTTCTCTTGCTGAAAGTTATTTTTAAATGATGCTAACTGCTTGTTTTTCTGATTGTATGGTGTGTGCTCAGGCATTTTGACATGGTGAGTGCTTGGAAAATACTTTATTTCCTGAGGGCAGATGCTTTTAAAGTCAGAGTCTTGACTGCAGCTTTTTTCAGTTTTGAATTCTGAGATCACCTTATCTGTTAAAGATTTTACACGTTCACCACTGTCTTTAATTGAACTAAGCTGATCTGTAGTACAAAGTCCACTACTCAAAAAGTAATCAGATTCTTCTAAAATTGCCTTTGCTTTTTGATAGGCATCTTTAGAAACTTTTACCTGCTTTCCACTAGCAGTGCTGAAGCCAAAAGCAGAATCTGAAATCAATTCAGGGCTGGTATTTTCTTCCCCTTTTGATGACACTACCTGCATCTTCCTAGGAAGTACTTCAGTGTGCATTTTAGACTTTTCAACGTCTTCCTCAACTAAAAATGCTTCTTGTACATGTGGTGAATGATTGCCTTCCATTTCAGAAAAGAGCTGTCTAGCTTTCCTGAGTGACTCTTCTGAAAGCTGTACAGGCTTTCCACTTGCTGTACTGAAAAATCCAAAATTGCTTGTAGAAGCATCTGATGGTTTTATCTGCTTATTTGGAACAAAGTGCCCTAAAAGTTTAATATTCTGCTCAAAGGATTGCTTCTGAGAATTTGAAGCAGACTTTGCATCGTCAGATGTGTTTCTTTCTTGGCGACTGTCTTCATCAGTACTTGCATTTACTTCGATAAATTGGGATGTGGCTGAATTAACCTCTTCACTTGTTGCAGCATTAAAAAATTTAGCAGAATTAGGACACTCAGTGTGAAGGACCACAGATGAATTTCTAGCAATTTCTGTTTCATTCCTTCTTGAATTAGGCTCAATTTCATATTTTACAGCCCCACTGCAGTCTTGAAACATTTGTCTGACACTTGCTAATGCACTTTCTGAAACAAACACGGCTTTCCCTTTTGCTGTGCTAAACACAGTTTGTTTCAGATCATCCCTTTGCTTTTCAACCTTAAGTGTTGTTTCTTTTAACCTGTTAAAATTAATTTCCTCATCAAAAAGACTGACTTGTGACTGGTTTTGGCAAGCACTGGCTATGGTGTCTGTGAAGCAATTTTTATCAGCAGCAGGTTCATTTAAATGCTCTAAGTCAAATTCCTTACTGTCACCATTCATGTAAGAGCAGCTACTTTTTGCATCTAAAAGGAGTGACTGATCAGCTTTATTGTTGCTCTCCTCAACAAATAAAGTATTTTCTGTACCTCCAGGCACACAGTTGTCTTCAAGGTCATGTGGTACCTTTACTAAATGCAGAGATGCAGCAGGGTGCACAGGAAAATCATCTATATTTCCTGAATCATCCCTTTTTCTTGGTGAGCAGTCCAACTTTTTCTCTGCAAGGAATTTTCCATCTTCAGACAAATGAGTTCTACTTACAGCATCACTCTTCTGTCCTTTAAGGGATTCCAATTCTGACTTCCCAGGTCTGACATCCGCTTTCTTATGCACATGTGAAGTTACCAAACTCCCTTCACAAGCTTCACCTAGATCAACAAATGCATCTACTTTAGTAGGATCAAGAACTGCAGCATGTTTAATAGGACTGCTCTCTCTTGCCTGATTAAATTGATCTCCAAGCTCTTCAGCAACAAGCTTTTCATTAAGATTGAGTTTTTCTGAGTCACACTGAGCAACGTTTTCAACACATAAATCGCTGTCTTTAACACAGTTCTTGCCACATTTCCTTTTCTTGATGAGATTCTCAAAATTGTCATTATGTTCCTTTCCTATATCAACATCTGCAAAAAACTGCTCCGCTTTAGCCAAAAATCCATCAGCAATTGCTATTTTCTTGCCACTAGCAGTATGAAAACCAGTCAGATAACTTCCTTCCACTTCATTTTTCTCCATGTTTACCTCTTGTTCAAGAGGTATTTGATAATGATGGTAAGAACCTATTTTTATTCTGCTTTCATTGACTAGTAGGTCCTTATCATGAGTGGGGTCTTCTGCCATATTTTTACAATTTGTTTTTTCTTTATCGGAGTTCTCCAAAACATTTACATCTCCTTCTCCACACTGTACACTGAACAAGGGCAGAGAATGATCTAAAGCTGCATCAGGAATCGATATATCACCACCAGGAGTCTGAAGTTTTGGTGACAAACATTTATCTTCCTTTCTGTCTTTTCCTTCCTGCTTAGGAGGCTGGTTTTCCATTTCATATGACGTACTTAAACTGTGTTCTTCTGCAATTGTAACAGCATCTTCTAGACATGTTGCATCTAATGAGTGGTCTTGCAAATTGCCTTCATCATCTCCTTGATTTAAAATTTGTTTGGAAGTTTCATAATTCTGCTTGTGATTTTTAGTGGATAACAGGCTGTTGGCATTGTTAATACTACTGAAGCTAACATTTTCAGTATTATTTGCTGATATTTTTGCCTTGTTTTCCATATTTTCCTTGAATGTTGTACTAGTATTTTCCTCATTATTCTGCACATGGTAGGAAACAGAACCTGTGTGTGAAACAGCATTAATGCTTTTGAAATCTGAAACACAAACAGTTCTTTCTTTGCTTTCTTTTGTCAGGCATCTGGAAAAAACACAGTTCTTGCCACATTTCCTTTTCTTGATGAGATTCTCAAAATTGTCATTATGTTCCTTTCCTATATCAACATCTGCAAAAAACTGCTCCGCTTTAGCCAAAAATCCATCAGCAATTGCTATTTTCTTGCCACTAGCAGTATGAAAACCAGTCAGATAACTTCCTTCCACTTCATTTTTCTCCATGTTTACCTCTTGTTCAAGAGGTATTTGATAATGATGGTAAGAACCTATTTTATTCTGCTTTCATTGACTAGTAGGTCCTTATCATGAGTGGGGTCTTCTGCCATATTTTTACAATTTGTTTTTTTTCTTTATCGGAGTTCTCCAAAACATTTACATCTCCTTCTCCACACTGTACACTGAACAAGGGCAGAGAATGATCTAAAGCTGCATCAGGAATCGATATATCACCACCAGGAGTCTGAAGTTTTGGTGACAAACATTTATCTTCCTTTCTGTCTTTTCCTTCCTGCTTAGGAGGCTGGTTTTCCATTTCATATGACGTACTTAAACTGTGTTCTTCTGCAATTGTAACAGCATCTTCTAGACATGTTGCATCTAATGAGTGGTCTTGCAAATTGCCTTCATCATCTCCTTGATTTAAAATTTGTTTGGAAGTTTCATAATTCTGCTTGTGATTTTTAGTGGATAACAGGCTGTTGGCATTGTTAATACTACTGAAGCTAACATTTTCAGTATTATTTGCTGATATTTTTGCCTTGTTTTCCATATTTTCCTTGAATGTTGTACTAGTATTTTCCTCATTATTCTGCACATGGTAGGAAACAGAACCTGTGTGTGAAACAGCATTAATGCTTTTGAAATCTGAAACACAAACAGTTCTTTCTTTGCTTTCTTTTGTCAGGCATCTGGAAAAATGACTCTTAGAAGACATAGATCCTTTTGAATTGTGACATCTAGTACCAGTTTCAGAAGATTTGAACAAATAGTTATCATCGTCCAAGTCTCTGAAGAGCTCTGCAGACCTACTTAAAGCTGCTTTTGAAATATTTATTTTTTTACCTCCAGCTGAAGTAAAGCCTATGAAATTAGAAAAACTGTCCTGCTTAGCTATGGGAAAGCTCTCATCAGATCTTCTACTTTCATTTATGTCTAAGTTAGTAAAAGTAACCTTTTTATCACTTTTGTGGAAAACCACTGCATTTTCTTTTTCATTTTTCACCAATTCAGTGTCTTCATTTGTGTCTTCCTCCTGAGTAAAATACTTGTCATTTTTTACTTGATTTTCCAATTTAAAAGTGCTACAAACCCCCACATCTTTGCTTGTTTCAGAAATATTTTCTACCTTCTTTGTTCCATTTGTTTCTACAGTTCCTAATTGTTGCAAGCTGTGACTTTGTATTGTGTTGCTTTGCTTTCTAAACTGTGTAAATTCAAACTGACTACCTGTTTCTTCCAAGATACTGGAAAGTTCAGCAATTTCAGCTTCTTGGCTTGCTGTCAAGGTTTGATTTGCTTCTTGCAAGGCTTGTGGAGTTCTAGAAAAGCTTTTACATAAGCCAACTCTATGTGGAGTAAACTGTGTATGCCTGGGCTCAAGAAAACTTGCCTGTGAACCTGAAGAATCAGATAAATTACTGCCCAGCTTGCTTTTTGAATCTGAGAATAACAAATTTTCCTTTTTAACTTGATGTGAAAAATTTCTGACTTTTTCCATGGAACAAGCTTCAAAGCATTCATTTTCAATATCCTTGAACAGCATCCTGCCTTTTGCTATACTGGCTTCAGAGAATTTAATCTGCTTATTAGAAGCAGTCTGAAAGCCACTGAAGCCCAGATTCAAACTGCATGCATTAAGATTCACTGATGATCCCCCCTTACACTTTAGGTTCTTGTTTGGCATTTTGCTGGAACACATAGGTGCTACTTGCTTATCTTCCACAGAAATTACTTCATTTAAAGAATTATTATCTACACAATCAAATAATTCTTCAGAAATGTCTACAGCTACATTACTGAATGCAGCTGCTTGAGGGCTTTTGCTGTTTTCAGCTGGCTTTGGGTCTTCATTGTTGGCTACATCCTCTGAAAAGGCAGCCGCATCTGTTTTCTCCCCTTGTTTTAATACAGTACTCTCATTTTCGGAGCACTTTACTCCCAAGGATCTGTGTACTTCTCTACAGTCAACTCCTGACCTCTGGTCTGTAGAATGCTTTTCACTGGGTGATAATTTATTGCAACAGTCACTACTGACTCCAGTTATGCCAAAGTTGATTTCACACAACGTATTATGGGAACTGCTGTTTGTCACAGATGTAGAGTCACTGTGAATATCAGCCAAGAGTTCCTTGTCCCTAGGAGAAGACCCAAGCTCTTTCAGGCTCTGAGGTACAGCAGCTCCATTGTTCACCTTAGCACTCATGTCCTTATCTTCTTCACCTTTCCCTAAAGCACAGCTTTTAGGGAAAAATCTGGAACGTTTTCTTGCCATTAGGCATGCTGAAGTCAGAACTTTACGTTTTATATTTGAAAGAATCTCATTATTTGAAGATTTTTTTGTGTCTTCTTCCAGTGTATTAGATACTTCTAAGCATTTTATTGATGCAGCAGGTTGATCCTCTCTTGCATTCTCGCCCAAGTCTCTCAGGTCTTGTTGTTTCAGCCTATCACTGAAGGAATTATCAGATGAGTTATCCATTATATCCACTTTTAAAGTACAAGTGTTGAAGATTTTTGTCCTGGTATTTGATTCCAAATGCTTTCTCTCAGCAGGAAGAAAGTGATCTACAAGACAAAACATTACAGAGAAAAATTTGAATGAATTTATTCAAACAAACGTAGATTCAGATTTTCATAAACTATTGGCTGATTAGATCATATCTACACAAGCTTAACAGCAGAAGCTAAAGTATCATTTTTGTTTTCGAATGGAAACGCCTTGACAAGGCTGGAGGTCTGTTTAACCTAATTATATTCTAACAGCCAGAAACAAGAGATTTGGCTCCAGCTAATGGTACCAGGTAAAAAACAATAAATAAGTTTCTGGCTGTAATGAAATTTCAAAAGATGGGCTTCAACTCCTTGTGTCTCAGCATAAGGATTTGTTTCAAATTTACAGTACTTCAACTCCTAATATAAAGTAATTCTTCTAGTAAAAGCAGCACTGATAAAGATAACTAAGTGTGTCAATTACAATAATGGCTCGGGGTGGAAGTTTCTATTCCAGAAACTAACCTGTTAGGAAAAAAGTTAGCACAAGATTACTTGAAAATTATGCTATCCTTATCACTGTATAACAGACCAATCCCATATGTTGAATCCCAACTGCCCAGCTACTTTTCCACAAACACAAGATTTTACATTATTTTATCTGAAACATTTACATGAAAGGCTCATAATAAATAATGAATCCTCCACAAATGATGAAAAGCTTAATAATATACCTTGTTCAACATCACTGGCCACCAGGCAGCCTCTAAATTCGTATGAATCAGATTCCAAATGTGGCAATGCAGTATGAATAGGTGATTCAGAGGTTACTTCTTTTTGTATTTTTTCTTCTTGATACAGTAAAGTATTATTTAGTCTATAAATAAATTTCTTGGATCTCTTTCTCAGATTGGGTAACATCTTCAGGCTTTTAAAACCAGACTTTATAAGAGTATTTTCACTATTTATTAAATGTAGGTCATCACAGTTATCTGGAGATTTGGCACTACACACAAGTGGGTGGGACAGAACATCAGTTACGACAGATTTGGAAGCTGCTTTCAAATGCGTGGAAAACTTGTCACTGTGAACTACAGAACACTCTGTGACATTTGCATGTTCAATTACAAAAGAATTACAGTTTAAGAAGCTCATTTTGGAAACCTCAGCTGCACATCCTTTTACTAACTCTGGAACTTGAACACTCAATAACACAGATTTTTCGGGAGTTATTTCCGATGTTGGGCTGTTTTCAGTGTTTTTCATTTCACAACATTTTTCTAACAAATCCGCACTCGACAGCTTCTGCGCTTTTATCAAGCCTGAAGAGTTCAGTAAAGATGTTTCCACACCATCAGCCTTGGCCATTAGTAATGACTTTTCTTCTAAATTTCCCCCCCTATGTAAGTCAGAGGGTGGAGAGCTACATACAGACATTTCCAGGTGAGTTTCGTCAAGACCAGACAAGTTCAGTTGAGACCACTGGCTTGATGGAGAGTGCACACCTTCTTTCACAGGCTTCTCATTCTCAAAGGACTTCTGTGTTCTATAATCATGCACATCTCCTGCATCCCTAAGAGAATCCAATTCTTTCTCATGTCCTATTAAACAGCCATCTTTACCATCTCCTGTATCTTCATTGGTGTTTTGGAGTAAAGAACCGTTCACTCGAGTACAGTGGCTGTTTTCAGTCCAACTATTTGTTTTCCCTTCCTGTGAAATGCCATTCTTCCTTCCATTAGGCTGCTGAGAGGGAACATTCCCCATTTCTTGTATTTTATCTGGATTTATCTCATATTTCTCTACTGCATCTAGAGCATGTGGCATCAGCAGAAGAGTTCCATTGGATTCAGCTGGCATGTTCAGTGTGTCCTCAAAGCTATCCATCTCACCCAGTAAGCCATCTAACACCTCTGACTCTAGAGTTTAGAGAAAATGAAGAGAGGAAAAGAAGTAAGAAAATAAGCTTTAGGAAATAACTTGGGAACAGTATCGATAAATAGAGCTTTCAATTTTATAGTCATTACCTTACTCAGGAGTGAGTTGGTAAAGAAAAATGTAAGCAGGAGGCAAAGGAAATACATGTAAATGCCCTGGTCTCCTGAGTTCTGTAGTGGCTAAGGCTGCCAAGATGAAACCTCGCTGTCTCAAAAGAGTAATTTTTCCCCCTACAGACAGAGAGTGAGTAGGAAATTTGACAAGATAAATAAATTGATTTTTTTCTTCCAAAATTTATACCTGATGATAGGTACCAGACAAGTTAAGAAGCTGCTGATTTTTATCTGTAACTGGTAGCTAAAGAAACTGTTATATGAAGATTAATTATTAAATTGTCTTCTACTATGATATAAAATAGTACAGTATCTAGAAAGATTTAGAAATAGTCTCAGTCTTTTAAATGGTTAGGAAGCTTTTAAGTAGGTCCATGACTGGCATAAATATTAGAAAAATAATGAGAATTTTGTGTGTTTAGAAATAACATGCAATGAGGGAAAAATAACCCAAACTCTACTATGTAGAATTTATACATGCTAAATAAAAATATTACCTTCTCAAATGTATGAAATGAGACCCACTTATCAGAACATTCCACGTTCAAAACCAGGTTTCATTTACAGACTGCTTTTTAAGGCCTTTTCATATCAGAAATCATAATTAAGTACCTAGAAAATAGTCCTCTGTTTTCCTTAGGCCCATAACCAATAGCTTAACTTTTTCCATTAGCTTTTTTTAGGTATAAGTTTTTTAACTTACAATTCTATAACTTTCCCTACTAGAACTTTGAAATAGTGTTTTTAATATCTGAAAGATTTTCCATTTGGAAGTCCATAGGAGATTTCCCAATACTTGGTCACAGACAACCAGTTATTTGCAATACATCCACTATAGGTTCCTGCTGATGTTGTAGGCATAGAAAGTTACTCATTGTCCTTACTTTCTATTTTTTGCCTGAGTGGTAAATGAAATGTCAAAAAGAAGAAACTGTAACTCTACAGACTGAGCGTACAGGTAGATCATTTTCCTTCACTAAAGTAGGTTCCTCTGAAGCAACTTCTGTGTCCATATCCTTTCATCCTGTGATAACAGTACAGCTTTCTACATAGACACAGCTTATTTGTTTTTGCTTAAACAAGAGACATTAGTTTTTTGGATTAAAGAAAACAAGGACTAACTGAAAGACTATACAGATACTGTCTGTACTCTGAATAATCTCATGCCAGGGGAAAACAAAAATCAGGGAAATTAATTCTGACTTCTAAACTTACTGGAGGGTGATATTATTTGATGATTTGATATATTATGATCTTATTTTTTTAACTGAAACAAAATGTATATCTAATAAAATTTATTG
This sequence comes from Emberiza elegans, assembly GCA_024865655.1. NCBI lineage: Eukaryota > Metazoa > Chordata > Aves > Passeriformes > Fringillidae > Emberiza > Emberiza elegans. Next base: position 18,283,782 of record JALJVW010003023.1, on the reverse strand, counting down.
TACTTTATGATCTATTCCAGTGAAAACCAACATCTGAAAGCTACAAATGTGGACCTGTCCTTTTTATACATGGCATCTTCAAATGCCAAACTATCAAAAAGGGAAGATGTAGGAAGAGGGAAACACTTGCAAGTTATTTTGAACTCTAAGACAAATGGTCTTCTTCTCCCTATTATTTGTCTCAGACACTGTTTTAACTGATTTTCCCTTCTGTAGCATGCAATGTAATAGGACCTACTGGAACACAGACCAAGATAAATTAATTTGTCCTTAATTTCTAAAAGTATTTTGCTAATTACAGATTACTTGAATACATTTACTACCAAACACATTCTTTTCAGCACATTTGAATCTACAGTATAAAAACAGCAGGCCTATATCACTCTGTAAGCAACAATGCTTCCTGATGGCTAGCATTCTCAGCTCTTCTTACCAAATTCTAAACTGATTCTTTTAAAGTTCTTACATGTACCACCAAACCTTATTTTTAGGGCAGGTCATTCAATTCAGATAAGGAGACATAAAATCCTAAGGATATACTGTCCAGTCTAGCCAGCATGAATCCCAACAGCACCCTTTTACACCCATGAATGCTGCACCAATTTCTCAACTAAAATGTAATGAAATGTTCCCCACTGAAATGTACACTTTCACTTGTTCATAAATGTGATCTAAAACATTGAATGAAAATATTTTTCCCTTGTACTCTGTATTTTCTGCATTCAATTAAAGAAATCAGAAACACTTTTTTCCCAAAAGGATTTGTCACATTTTGAACTACCTATTTTGAATGGGCGAAGTAAATTAAGAAAGGATACAGCAAGAACAAAAAACAAGCTCACCACAGAATAGTGAGTGCTGGGATGAAACTCCATGATAAAGTTAAGCCTGTTCAATAACCAGAAGCTGTAGTCATGCTCCCCCTTGAGCCTGCACCGTTTTTCTTTCTCAGCTCTCCCACAGTCTCAATTCTCCAGCTGCAGTGAGCTCACTTCACACTACTAATCTTGTCTAGTGGCACCACAACCTGACTTTCAAGGCTTAACCAGGACATTGATTTAATTCACTGACTCAACAGACACTCCCCTTTTAAGGCTAGATTAATTTCACAAAATAGAATAAATTTAGGGACTGTGAGTACACAGCTGGCAGAACAAACCATCCACAGAACAGCCTAAAAAACAGAATGTACTTTTATCCTCAATCTTGCTTCACTGAATACTTATTAGGTAAAGCATCAATGCATACCCAAATCTTTGATGTCATCTTCAGCAGTTTGCTTTACTGTCTCTGGTACAGACAGCATACTTGCATCACTTATCCCAGGACATTTATCATGCTTGGAAAAACAGTTGTGCAAAATCTGTAAACCAAAGACAAAAGCTGTTACATTATGTACCAGTTAGTGTCACTTTACCTGTGAAGGACAGAACTCTAAACATTTACTCCAGTACCTGCCTCCATCTCTTACAATGAAAGGTAACATCTTCACAGGTACATGTGAAAAACAAATAAGCAGATAATCCCCATTTTTGATGCAAATCAGGTTTCATTTTAAAGTCACCTTCAGGGCAGTGAATGGGTTCAGCAGTTTACTGTAATCTTCTCAAAAAGGGAACAAAGGAGATATGAGGAAGGACAAAGACATTTTGCCTATTTTCACTTGTAACAGTTTGTTAACTGCGAAGTTTCAGGTCACTAAGCATCAAACTTAAATTTGCAATTGAATCCTTTAAGTGTCATCCTTGATTTTCAGTCTCAATAGTCATTCAGCTTTCATATACACAGTGTCAAATTCCAATTATGCAAGAACTTTCCCTATCACTATCAAAGGACTGAAATTAATACTCAATTTCATCTCTTGATTGTAGAGGTTGAGAGCAACAAGTTATTCCTAAAGAATAACTTCCAAGAATCTGATGGAAGTGGGAAAAAACAGACAAATAAATCTTCAGGTAAGTAACATAATTCCTAGCTTTGATTCCTCTCAAAATAATACTGAGTGCTGCTGAAGCCAAGTGGTTTGGGGGGTTGGGGTTGCTTTGTTTTTTTTTTTTTTAATAAGCACAGCAAAAAATATTCCTCAGAGACAGTTATTTGTGAGAACATATTCTGGAACCATGTATTTCAAATTTAGTCTTGTGAGCAGTAACTTTTTAAAAAAGAGTCAGATAGGAGAGCTTAAAATGAAAACGACAGAATTTTTTACTCTTGGCTCAAGGAATGTAAACATATAACGGAATAGCTTAACTGAAACTGAAGAACAACACAGCACTTAAAACTACTTACTGCATCAGCCCTTCCATCCTGTCGCTTTGCTTCAGAAATAGAATCATTCCCTCTAGCTTTAGAAGGAGACAGACAAGTCAATTTATTTTCTCCTGAGTAATCTGCTGAGTGTGTTCAAATACAGCTGTGTTTTGGGAGGATTTTCATTGGATTATTTTAAATTCCACTCAAATCTGTAAATAAACTACTAAAAACTAAAAGTTCTAATTAAAAAGTCATACAGTGGAAGGACAGTGTACAAAGGCAGTTTTGAACCAGCACAAACCATCACAAATCACAGGTTATGGTTTCTGCTACGTTTCCAGTTACCACCTTGAAACAGCACTGCCATTCCCCTTTCAAGGAGTTATTCATGGCACTCCTCCCCATTTTCTTCTGTCCAAAGATCTGGATGAGATCTACAAGCCTTTCAGGAATTTGGTTTTTTTTCCCCACTTCCTCCCAAAACAGCAGTACTAGCTTCACTTTTGTTACAAAAGTGGAGGAGAAAGTGAACCCTATTTTTAAAATACCTGAAGAGTGTATATTAAAATGTTTCATAGACACAGCATCTAGGTTCTGTGTAGCAGCTCTTTCTTTTCACAGGTTTCAGAAGGCAAAAAGTATAATATCCCTATTACAAAATATTAAGCTTATCCCAGACATGGGAGAATGAGAGCTCAAACCACAGCTCATCTCCCAGAACATCATCATTAAGGTATGGATACTTCCCGCAGCCCTTCTTTTCAGCTACACCTTTCTGGACCAAAGAACACCCAAAATGGCACAACTCAATAGCCTTGTGAATAGTACCACCACTTACATCCCAAAAGTAATTCCCAGTCCTAGGACTCATTCTTAATATGCTTTATATGCACTATACAGTGGTAATTTAACAACATGAAAAAGAGCAATATCAGAAGCTAAGAAACACATGCAGGTTTTTCCATTTTCTCATTAATTTTCATCAACAAATCATACAGTCAAATTTCATTTTGCTTATCATATGCTAATGAAATCTCACTTTCACCAACACCTTAGGTTGAGGCTTGATGTTTATCATCACTGTTAGTTACTACTGGAGCAATTATCACCTACTCATTCTCATTCACAGCTCTGCTGACACAGCTGTTTGTGCAGCTGTGCAGTAAATGAGCTCCAGGAATTGCCCATCCAAACAACCCAGGAAATATGAACTCAGGAGCTCGGGTCTTAAACTGGATGAGTATCCCAGTCCATCTCATTCGATTGATTCTGATGCAGGCACAGTGAGAGTGGTTAAAATGCTGAACACAACACTGCTGCTGGGAAGTTAACTCAGCAGGCCACCTTCTCACACTTCATAAACAAAACATTAAGGAAGAAAACTTCTGAAAAGTTTTCTGTGTACGGCTGCATTTTCTAAAGGCACCCACTAATAATAAGTGTAACAATTTTGTCTTTCTTTTAATTAAAAAACCAAACAGCTCATACTGAGTGAACTTCCAGCATCAAAACTGGAAATTTTAAACCCTTAGCAATTGCTCATTTTTAGAAATACCTATTATCACAGTTTCAACAAGGGTAGGAGGTGTGGCTAAAGAGCTTGACCAGGACATATCTGGATCCACTTCTGCTCCCAGACTTTCAGAAATACATTTTGGAGTTCTGACCTAGAAACACATTTAACAATCATATATATATTTTCTATGCCAAATTCTAAATGTACAACTCAGGAAAAGGAAACAGAATGCATGAATAAAATCTGTACCTCCAAAATTTTTGGTGTGTAAAACAAGCTTCCATATGGACCTGAAAAACATTATGTAAAAAGGACATTAAACAGTAACTAAAAAATAGGGATTTTTATCTAGAGATGTAAAATATTTTGTAGAACCAAAAAGTGAAGATACAAACCAGGGATATTATTTCTCTGAGGTGTTCTGTAAGTATTCCTTAAAATAGTTGGACTGCAAAAGAAAATTAAAGCCATAATATTAATTTCATTTCTCAATTTCTTAAAATAATTGAATATTTCAAACATTACATACATTACCATCTCCATTATTTCTTTTCTTTGCACCATGGTTACTTCCCTGACTAGATAACACATAGATTCCTCCTAACCATCAGTCAATATTTTAAATGTTACCATAAGTCTACTATAAACTATAAAATATTTCTTTCAGGAAATATTTTTAGTGATGATTTGTCTGACAAGTAATAAATTCCAACGTAACCATGCATTTTATAATAGGCTGTATGAAACTAGGGAAATTGGCTTAACTGACTGCAATTAAATAACTAGTTTAACTCTTCTTATAATCAACACAATTACGTTGATAAAATTTATCTGAAATACAGACATTAAGTCTGTAAAAATCAAGGCTATTATATTTATTAAGATTTTTTTTAAAAATTACAAATAGCTTTACTACTTGAGAAGCACATGAGACATTACTATTACTCTTTGTTTGCATGTTTGGACTTGGAAAGCTGAAATAATGTTAAAAATATTTGTATTCCAGCTGTGAAAGAGTAGAAAAATAGGAAGAATGATCACCTGAAAGCAAGGACATTTTTGAATTTAGCTAGTATTTTATTTTCAACTCACTTAGCAACCTACAAGTATCATAAACATATCAAACATACAAGATTATTCACTGCTCTTAAAGTTCAACAGTCATATATGGTGGGTTAAATGTTGCTTTTTGCTTAAGACCCATCTTATTTTCTATTTGTCTTGACATATTTAGCATACCTAGCAATGAGGCAGTTGTGGAAGGTACCAGGAGGAGAAGCAAGCACTTCATTTTCTTGGTCTATTTTTCTTCTTGTGTTACTTGGGCTTATCAAATTCTCTCTATCTACAACATAGAATACAATAATCAGCACAACTTTGCAAAACTCCAGGTAACAGTTTCAATTTTGAAGTTTGAAGCTAAGCTTTCAAGAAACCCAAACAAAACCAAATCAAAACAACAACAACAAACCCCCTAAACAAAACAAAAAAACCCCCCACAACCCAATCCTAATTTCTACTCTAGTATTTTAAATATTTTCAAATTTTATATCCAAACAATGCTAAACATGTTTCAAATGCACAGCCAAGAAGACCCCTCATTATGTCACTTTATTGACTTGGTAATAATCAAGTCATATATTCCATTCCACTTCAGTTTTAATGTACTGCATTGTGCCTTTCTTGTCATTGCACAAGTTATTCTTAGCAAAAATACAATATGTGCAAACACAGGTTTGTGAAGCTTCCCCTCAAATTTACCAAGTCATACACTTATTGATTCAATATGCAGCAAAAAGCAAAAATGATTTGCAGAACTGTTGTTGGAGTCACTGTCACTGTCAGCAGCATCCATTTATTTGCAAAGCATCTCCAGGCAAAAGACAATTCTCCCACTAAAGCAGCAGAATTCTATGAACAGTGAGACCCTTACACTGACAGTCAACTACTAACAGGAATTTCTACTCTGAACTTTTCAAACAACCTAGTATCAGAAATTACACTTTATTGTGTGCATTTCTCTCTGCTTCTGAGTTCCTGAGTTCATATGCACAGCACAGGTGCATCCTAGTACCAAGGTATGAAATCCATCAGCTCCCATCCAGGCTCTTGTTTTCACAAGAGCCATTTGGCCCTAACAAAGAAAATAGAATATTTCAGGCAGTCACAGAACTTTGCACATATGCAGACCAAAACGGACCATTTGGAAATAAACAATCATAAAGTTCCTTCCTTTGCCATTTATGAAACTGCCAAATGAAATTCCTGAAATCAAGAATTACCTAGGGACTTACACTGTAAAATACAAATAGAAACATGTTCTCAGCAGAAGTTGAACAGAAACAAAGAGTTACAATATTCCATGGAAGTAGTGTTATAAAGTATACTTGAACTATAGCACAGCTCTAACCCTTCACAGAATTTGCACAGGATCTAAGAACAATTCTGGTAATAAAAGGGAGTCTTGTGTTTGTCTTTAACCTGGTTAGAAAAGCTTATCAGAAGGACACAGACACAGCAGATGTACCAATCACATACTTCAGGAATGGGGTTAAATACTCTTCTAAAGAAGAGATTCTTACAGACAACGTTGCATACATTCTCCATAGAAAAAGTTCTTCTTGCTGTCCAAGGAGGATGGGTACATCAGAAAGGAGCAGAGTGACAAGTACTCCCATGATGTACTTGGAATTTTGAAATAATGTCTGAGAAGTCCCTCACAAAATTCCTTTTTGTTTCCTAATGGAAAAATGTAGTTTTTTTCTATAATTTACAATCTTTGTAACTCAAAGAGATGGTGCTTCTGAAACTTCCCAAGAAAGGTTAAGGAGTGCCCTACAGATTGCCTCACACTTTATCATGATAAGGATGATTCTCTCCCTTTAAAAGTTTCAGAACTTCTGAGTAAAAAAAATTAGACTGCTAAAAAAATTCACTTTGATTTGTTATACTGAGTTCTTATCCCCTCATATTAACAGTACTTAGAATGTTTGGACCACAACAGTAGCATTTATACAGGGAATTTTGCTTATATATTGCCAGTTTATCACAACCTGAATCCACTATTAAGATTAATTCTGCATTTTTATAGATGATCTTCAGAAGACTACTAAATTAAGCTTTTTAGTCCCGCAGTTCCTGCAGTAGCATTATCTATTACATTAATGATCATCAGCTGCAACAGAAGGTCAAAAAAAAAGTTACTCACTTGCTCCTATTTTTTTCTGATCTGGCTCTTTTTCAGGAGAAGAAGGAGGCAATATTGCATTTTGTTCTTTAAAGAGCAGTGGGGTTGATGCCCGCTGACTGTATGTGGAGGGTTTTGTCCTTGGAGTTTTAAAAGCTGCTTGATCAAGCCAGCCAGGGGGCCCATCAACCTCTCCAAAGGATTTGGGCTCATATGGGGGTGCTTCTGCGCTGAGTTCTTCAAACCAATTAAGACTGATAGGCCCTAAATCTACGAAGGAAAACATACAGAAAACCACATGAAAAGGAAAAAGGTTCCTCCATGGAGCTTGTGAAAACATACCAAGCATTTAAATGCTGACAGCAAAACACATCGCTCCTTCCACTGCTATACTTCTGGTTTGCTTGTTTCTAGATGGCTTTGGACTCTGATAACCACAAAATATAAAGGGATGTCTGCCCAAATTCTGAGACCATTAACAAAGTAATCAAAGGACCAGAAAAATATCCAGTTTGTTTAAAATCACAGGTGTACTCTGGCTTTTAAGTTTCTCTTGTTTTGCTCAGAGTGGCAAGGTAAACAGGTTCCTTTTAAAATTACTAACTACCACAGGTGTCTCCTGCAAAAGACTAAGCCTGATCTACACGTGGGTATGTATAGAGGTGACAACTCTAAAAAAGCAAGTACAAAAAGTAACTAAGCATATATCATGAAAAAAAACTACAAACAAAAATTTGAAGAAATCTAGGAATTACAAAATACAGGTTTGGGGCAAGAACAACAGCTAACAACTTGCATAAAGCTTTCCTGTGAAACACACAGCAAATATGTACAAAATATTGGTGCCCAGGAAGCAATCTTAATAAGAATTACTTTAGATAAGCTGTACCTGATTCACTGCAGCGTGCCTTAAATATTTCAAAGAAAGTTAGTCTTTCCACTGGTTTGCAAGCCATTTTCTTATCCATTAAATTACTGGAACAGTTGAAAAGCCTGAGAAGAAATAAAACACTTTCATACACTGCTGTTTGAATATCTTAGGCTAGCTTTCCTGCATTTTGTGGTGTGCCACAGCCCAGCTTGTTTTACTTTGACTGTGATGTGAGCATTCAAATCATCACCACAGTGATGAATATGGTGGGAAAACAACAGACAAGAGCACAGGGAATTATACCAGAGATAATGAAAACATTTAGCAAACACACGACACGACGGAATGGGCAGAACACTTCTGAGGTATTTTAAACACAAATCAAAACCCCACACTCATTACACCGTGTTAGGATGGAATATGCACTATCACATATATATTCTTACAACCATTACAACTTACACGTCAAGAATTCGATTCAAAGCTGCTTTCAAGTGGAGCAGACATTGCCGGTTCCACGGTTCTATTAAAAAAACATCTATAATAAGCCCATAGTGAGACTTCACCGTTTAACACATCTATGCCTTCCAGAGTAAACCCCGTTTCCCACACGATGGCCGTGTTACACACGCTGCTTTACCAAAACCGTGGGAAAACGGGCGCTTTAAAACAGGATACGGGCTGCATTAAGACACAACACCGAGGAACTTAACACTGCCTCAGAAGTACATTTTTAAAAGTGCGATTTGACCAGCCCGCGCTGCTTCCCGTCAGGGAAAGCTCCTCCCGGGCAATGACCGCGCACGGAGCGCGGCCTGTGCAGCCCCGCCGCGTCACCGCGGGGTCCCCGGGGACGGGCCCAACCCCCCCTTCCCCTCACCGAGTCACACCCGGTGACTGCGGACCCCCGGCGGGCTGTGAGGAGAGAGAGGGAGGCCCGAGGGGCGCCAGTGACACCCCCAAACACAGCACAGCGCCGGGGCAGGGCCGAGCCACTCGCGGGGCCGTTACCTGCCGGCGACGCCTCGGGCAGGGCGGCGGTCGCAGCATCGCCTCACGCAGGGCAGCGGGGCGGGCAGGGCGGACAGGGAAGGCGGCGGGGGAAGAGGGGGCACCGCAGACCCCCAGCCCGGCCCCCCCGTTCGAAGCTTGGCGCCAACACACCCCGCGCCTGCGCAGCGGGAGCATCCGCCGCTCCCGCCCTCCGCCGCAGCCACCTCCCGGCAAGGAGGCGGCGGAGCGGCCCCACCTCGGCCTGCCCCGCTCCGGGCCCGGCATTGCGGCCGGGGGACACGTGGTGCCCGTCGTGACGGCTGTCCCGCCGTGGCTGACTCCGCAAAGAGCAGAGGCGGGATGGCCGCCAGCAGCTTCACGTGTAGAGGGCGAGGGGAGGAGGCACCACAGCCACGGCTGACATGGCCCGCGTTGCTGGGCAACAGCAGCCAACACCGACCCCTCGGGAAAGGGCTCTGGAAGGCTCCCAGCCGCAGGGCCGTGGGCAAGTGAACTGTGCAAGCCTCAGACTCTGCTTCTCAGGTGGTTTTGTAGGCCTTGACACATGAAATGGTTGTTTACGTTACAATAAAGAGAATGTTACTATCGTCCACATACATGTCCATTCCTGCTTTGTCTCTTCATTAAATTCTTAGCTTTGGCGATGGAACAACTTCAAGATATGTGGAACACTCTCTCCACCACCAACTTTGAGTTTACCATCTTCATTTTAATGGGATGTTCGTCTATTCTTGTGCCATAAAGGGGTTTCTTCCTACCTCTCCACAGCAGTCCTTATGTTGCAGTTTTATCACATCACCTGCTTAGTCATCTGCCACTTTCATCAGTTTCTCATCCTACAATAATTTTCCATATACCTTGTCGTTTCAAAGAACTTGAACTTCTAACCCTGAAGTGTTCTGAGAAGCTGCAGTAACTTTCTTTCCAAAGCATTTTAGAGGAACTCAAACTGTTGGTTTAAATGATGGCATGTAGTTTTCAATTTGATTTCCATCCCCATTCCCAAAGCACCTAAAAAACTTACTCTTTTTGCAGCTACGCTGCAATCCTTAAGTTTTAACTTTGCTATATCAATACCCTACTGTTGTTTTGATACCGACAGTGCTTTGAAAATCCAAGCACAACGTGGAGCCTTGAAACATGTTTATTTTAATTATGATGAATGTGCTTCCTGAATCTTAACCTCTTTGTGCCCTGTCAAAATGCTGTTTCTTACTGATTTATCTCAGACACTTAAAAGTGTCAGATACACTGTGAATGTTTAAAGACATCATCCCTGTCAGGACTTCTCTAGCCTCTCTCTTGCTGGCCCAGTGAATTTTATAAAGCAACACATTTATAAAGATGGTGAGGAGTCATACAAAGAAAAGATTTCATATCATTGCAGTTCCAGGGATTTAAGGGTTATGTACACAGTTTAGATGATTTAATTGCATTATTTTAACTGTATTACCTTAAAATTGAACTAAAGTGATGTAATTATGGAAGAAGGACTATTAGTCTAATTTGCACATGCTTTTATTACTTGCTTGTACTATTAACACTTATTTCATATACAGATATTAAGCCACTGTTTTCCCTTATTTCAGTTTGTATACACGAGTATATTCCACCTTTTCCTAAAGCGGTTCAGTTGATAGAAAAAGTTCCAGGTAGATAATCCCCAAGTAATGGAAGAATGGGGATGCTCTGACCTTTTAATACTGGTAAAGATGTCTTTTCAGAGCTGTAATTGCCTGAATTGTTTGCTCAGCTCTCCAGGGGACACCCAGTTTATCGAGACTTTGTTAGTATCCCAAAGCCCCTTTTCCTTCTTTTAAGACCGTGAGCAGAAGGAACTGTGAGCAAGCCGGCTTCTCTTCGCTACCCAGGCCGTGGTTTTCCCAGCTGTGGCTGAATGACCAGTCTCCATCATTAGAGTCTGGCAGAGAGGGAAGACAGGCCGGCCTTCCCTTGCCATCAGCACCCCTCCCTCCCTCAGCTGCCCCCACTTTCCCCATCAATTAGCAACCATTAGCTCCCCAGGTAAGATAAAAGCAGGGCAGGGGCACAGGTAGGGCTAACCCTTCAGCGGCGATAACCATGGACAACTTCGTCTGTTCCCCCTTCAGCCCGTACCAGAACTTGAGGAGCAGCCCCGCGCTCGGCCGCGGCTGGGACACTGCGGCCAAGCAGCCCAGCTGGAAGCAGAGCAAGGGCGGCAGCATCAGCCCCTTCCTCGGGGGGCCCTTCACGCCGCTGCCCTCCGAGTACCTGGACAGCTACCGGCGGGCACAGCTCCAGGCGCTGCTGTCGCAGGTGGGCCCCGCGCTGGCGCCGCGGCGGGCCAGCACCAAGGAGGCGGCGGTGCAGGTGAGCCTGCGGGCCGACGTGGCCGTGCAGTGCTCGCTGGGGCCGCGCACGCTGCTGCCCGCCCGCGCCTTCAGCTCCGCCGGCCTGCGCGGCCCGGGCCGCCTCGCCCTTTACTCACCCGCGCCCGACCGCCGCCTCTTCGCGCCGCCCGACGCCGCGCCGCTCCCGGAGAAGGCAGCGCCGGCCGAGGAAACCCCGACGGCGGACGGCGGCGAGGAGCAGCAGGAAGGCCCGGCGGGGGCCGCGCTGCCGCCGCGCCAGGAGCCGGTGGGGACGCGGCGGGAGGAGACCGCGGCTCCCAGGCAGAGAGCTGCTTTCCAGGTGCGCTGGGATGGGGCGGGGGCCGAACGCTCGAGCAGGGAGGCCAGAAATCCCCTCATGAGCAGCACGGTGGTCCCTGTCCTGCCCCGGGCTGGCTCTGTCTCACCTAGAGCAGAAGAGCCCCCAGCCTGTGAAAACCCACACGTGTAGATCAAAGAATGGCAGAGTGGTTTGGGTTGGAAGGCACCTTTAACGTCATCCAGTTGCAACCTCCCTTCCACGGGCAGGGATGCCACCCAGTAGACCCTGCTGCTCAGAGCCCCATTCAGTACAGCTTCAAATATTTCCCATATGGCTTCCTGGGCAATGTTTTTCAGTGTCTCACCATCCTCGGGGAGTAGTATTGAGGGAGCTGGGCTGGGTGCTCTTGGGCTGCTGGAGGATGCTCAGTGAACTCTGTCTCTGCAGTTCTTGGAGCAGAAGTATGGCTATTTCCACTGCAAAGACTGCAAGACCAGATGGGAGAGTGCTTACGTGTGGTGCATTTCTGGAAGCAACAAGGTAGTTAACAAGTAATCACTTTTCTCCTGAGACTTGTAAGAATGGTATAAAATCTCTGACAAATCAGATGTTTTGGCACAAACCTAGGTACCTGTACAGAACACTGTGAATAAGTCTCTGTATTAACAGAACTTGCCTTTTTTTCAGGTGTACTTCAAGCAGCTCTGTCGCAAATGCCAAAAAGGCTTCAATCCCTATCGAGTGGAAACAATCCAGTGCCAGGTAAGTTAACTGTACTCCATTAAGACTGTCAGATGTTATCATATACACTGATTCTATTGTGAAGTTTGGTATTGACTTTATCTGGAAGAAAACTTGACTTCATCAAAATACTAGGAAATGTTATTTGGGAAATGTCTTGGGGTAGGCCTCCCTCCACTCATGGATGGCTTATCTAAAGTTTTCATATAGCATTATGGCTTGTTACATTTATGGTGTTTCTAGGTGAGAAAGCTCTTACACCTTAAATCCACAGGGTTTTTACAAGAGTTCTTAAGTACATCAGCCCCAATGTGTTGCTGTTATTAAGGAAAACCAAATGTTAGTCTAACATGAAGTGCATCCTCTTTGATCTACTACTACTAACATGTCTTTGTTTCTTAAGATCTGTTTCAAGACTCGTTGCTCTTGCCCTCAGAGGAAGAGACATATTGATCTCAAGAGACCTCATCGCCAAGAGCTCTGTGGCCGCTGCAAAGGCAAAAGGCTGTCCTGTGATAGCACTTACAGCTTCAAATATGTTGTCTGATCCATGTGCCCTCTTCTGTTTTGTGCTTTGCACTTTCTTTTGCAATGTTTTGACTTAAGGCTTTTGACCAGGCGTTGGATAATGGATGAAGACTTTGGTATTATTGTAAAATACAATAACTTAAAGTATGTAATTTCACTGAATATATGCTGTAAATAAAGTTCAAAAAATTTGCACTAGTTTGATACCCCTTAATTTCAGTCTCCTTGGTTGAAAGAGGAAAGTATATGTGTAAGGAAGCAACCCATTTGATTTCCTAAAGATAGTAGACTTTGTTTTGAAGTCTTCAGGGAATGCTAAGATTCAGGCTACAATAGCAAGTTTTTCCTTTGGTCACTCAAACTGAACTAGGGTGGAAGATGCAAGTGTTCTGGAGTGTAAAGTCTGGTGTAAATGCAAATGTGTTTTCCCCCTGCCTCTGTCAAATGTATATGTAAAAACCACAGCTGCCTGGTAATCAAAGACTATCAGACAGAACAAGACTATGGCTGTAAAATAGGGGGGGAAAGGGTGTAAGCTGCCATGTTCAAAATGAGGAGGGGAAAACCCTTTTGATGGTGGTATCTGTGACAGTGCAAAAAACACTCTTTAGGGTAGAAGGAAGTTCAGAGGCTTTCATAGTCAGCAGAAGACCAATGAAACTATTTTTGCTGTTGTAGTCTTCCATGCTGAGTTGTGAGGATTTTTTGTCAGGCTGTAGTTACATTTCTCACTCTTTTCTGTGAATGGTTTCAGCATAAACCAGGAGAAAGGGTATTTTTGGGGAGGCTGCTGATCATGGATATCATGTACAACAGTACTGATTCAGACAAAAACACAATTTTCACAACAAGCACGTACTGTGTTGTGACTATATGCAACTTTTATACTTTAGTTAAATGGATGTACTGATCCAAATTTCAAAGTTACTTCACAAAAACAGTTAAGTGTATTTACAGTGTGAATAAGTTACATAGTTGTCAGAATAAAAGTGTCTCAGATGTGCAACAGATTTACATGCATACATTTAACACTGGACAGCAGTTAAATGTAAGAAAAAACCCATATAGTCATGACTTTGTATATATACATTACAAATAAAATAAGACCTCTCTTTGAAGAAACTTAACATGAGAACTTGCATTTCACGTTAATATTTTTACTTTTAATACTCAAAATTTATATTAAATAAAAATATGCATGCTTAACAGTTCAAAAGATTTGACTCTGTGATGGGGCTTTCTCCTACAAAATGGCAAGTTAAATTAGATCAACCATTCTTTAATAGTATAAATATATTCATAAAAGCAAACCTCTAGTAAAAAGCAGCCAAGGTCCTTAATAAAAAAAAAAGAAAATCAAGACCTTTCATGATCCTTGGGGAGGCCTAAGAACAGACCTCTACAATATGATCCAGTACCTTCAGAGACAGTAGCCTAGTAACATTAGGAAATGTACTTCATAGCAGCTCATTGTTTTAAGATACAGTAATCATATTCAAATTACAGTGTACATTAAATTATAGTCTGTTTACAGTTTGTTTCATATGCACAGGCTCTCAGCTTTTGACCAACAAGTTTGTGAGATTCCGTGGCCAGCTTCATTCTGCCCATCTTTCACTCAACTAAATAAGAAAAAAAAAAGGAAAAAATGTACAAGGTTTGTTTTTAACAAAAAATACTATTTTGTGAAGGAAACATTGCACTTTTGCCAACCAAAAATTAATTTGCTATAAAGGAAGTATTGTTCAGTGTAGTAGGCTTTGGTATGCAATGGAAGTCACTTCTTCAGTAGTGAGTTGCAGTTGCTCAGTGAAATGCTAACTGGTTTTTGTGCAACACAGAACAAAGGATGTTGTCCCAGGTGCTCTATGCTACCTCTGTCCTTACAGTATTGCTATGTGTTTGAAGTTCAGCCCATCGCTTTTTAGAGGAAATCCTAAATGTAACAAGAGTGAGTACAGTTTGACCAAACCTTTGTAAGGCTGAGAAGACATCGAGCCACCTCACTCCCACAGGGCAGCACTCCCAGCTTGAAAGGGGGCCCAAGGGTCCTGTCAGAGACTTGTGCCGGAAACGCTGGAGTCTGGAAGAAAAGTATTGATGACCCGGTAGCTCTGAGCTCTGCGGATCATGTCGCGGATCTCGATGTTCAGTTCCATTAACTTGGTGCAGATTTCAGTCAGGCTCTGGTTGGAGCCCACCAGTGCATAGGTGCCCGTCTGACCCAGGGTTTGGTGGCGGAAGTAAATATTCAGTAGTGTCTGGACTTCATCATCAGAACTGCTTCCAAAGATATCATTGGGCCACAAAATCCTGCAATGAAACAGGAAAAGAGCAGGCATTTCATTATGGGTTTTATAGCAGAGAGCGGAGCTATGTGACAGCAATCTCTAAAAGAAGAATGAACTTTTACATGCTTATAAGCCTAAAGCAACTCACCATTTTACACCACTCATTTGTTACTCATATTCTGGTACCAGGCACTGAATACACATAAAAGTGCAATTTCCATTATCTTAAAAAATGCTTAAGAAAACTCATTCAAATAGGTGTAAAGTGAAACTGAGTTGAATGTTAGCTCATGCCAATGACATGCACCTGTAAGGAATTAACTCAATAAAGATTCTTAAGAGCCTCATGGGACTTTTATCTATAGAATGTAATTAAACATCTTAATTATTGCAAGCATTTGTTTGATAGTTACTTGTGGCACACCTCTCCAAAAGCCAGGATCAATGCCCCCATGTTCCTTGTGGAAACAATAATTAATTATGCTGATCCTGTGCATTACGTTTCATTAGGAAGATAATGAATGCATACTTTTCTAATAACATGAAAGTCTAATATGAACCATGGAGCAAAACTTGCCTGCATTCTCTTATTTGTCTGACAGCTTTAACAAGTTCATTGTTTTTCAAACACTCGAGCATGGACTGAATAGCTGCTTCAGTAGAGTTGAATGTAGGCTCAGATTCTGTTGTCAGAGGCTCAGCTGCAATTGCAGCAGTAGCATCCTTCAGATTTTTCTTCAGCTCACTCAGTTCTCTTGACATATTTAACAGCTGTTCCAAGGAGAAAAATGAGAGATGGGTATTTTCATTCTCCATAAGCCCCACTTGCAGTAGGTACTTCAAAGTACTTTGTCCTTACTACTACACTGGAGGTACACATTATGAAAAAGACACCAATTTAATACAAGGACATTTCTTGATCGCTGTACAATATAGAGAAAAAGCAAACTACAGTTTGTTTTTTTTTCTTTTACCTTTGTGCATCCTTTAACATTATGTTGTAGTTTTGGCTTGCTAAAATGCAGGAGCATATCTAAACAAGCTTTTATTTTTCACCCTTGCTACTTTTTTCACATCATAGTGGAAGAACTGAAGAAAGCATGTACTTCTCCTAGCAAGATGTTGATATTTATTTACAAAAAACATGCAGCATCTGACATGATTAACAGATAGACAAGAAATATATATATAGTGTGTGTATATATATATATAAAAGTATATATAGAATATAAAGTATAACCCTTTCTCAGGCTGAAAAGTTAATATGGCACAAGATTCATAAATAATTAGTAAGTTCATAATTTCCAATTTCTATTTTTTCATGCTCCTACATGCTAAAAATAACCACTGTCGCATAAACTGACAATGGAATTTCCTTCAAGTAATAGCTTATGGATCTAGCAAAATATGCAAATGTCATAGTGAAATAGCTATACTTTGTACAATTTTTTCCCAGTTCCATGGGCTGCAACAATTTAACAAAGTCATAACTGTGAAATACACTTACAGAAATCAATTATAAGGAATACAAAATATTTTTAAAACTTATACTGCTCTAGTAGTACTAGATGCCTACTGTCTTGTGTTGTTTTGAAAGTGAACAGCCCAGTCACAATGTGAGCCACCCTTCACAACATAAAATTTATTATATCCTTAAGATACAATAAATATTCAAACTCTTTTTATTCTGACAGCACATCTGATAAAACAATTTCTGTTTATAGGCCATATCTAAACTACTAGAATATGTCATAAAATACATGTAATAGCTTCAAATTTTAGTTTACAAAGCAGAGTACAACTTCTCCTCAATAGTTTAAAATATATATATTTTTCTCCTTACCAGGAGAAAAATACACATGGAATGGTAAGTTAAAGGATAATCATTCAGCTTAAAGTGATCACCTCAGAGATATTTCAAAGTATTACATATTTTAAGCAACTGCTGAAAATAAACTTGACTAACAGTACTGTTCTTGTGAAATTTTTTTAAGTAAGATTCATAGATATATCTAAAAACAAAAGTATGTTTGGGTCAAAAGTGAGAGTGTGCCATGTCAAAATATTTAAAGAAAAAGGTTTGTCAACATTACAGAATTAAAAATACAGGACATTAAGGTATTTAGTTGATTATGTATGCCTGCAGATTTATAGTCAGTGTGAAATAGTGGGATCCTCGTTGTTAAGTCCAGAGAAAGGAAAAATAAGAACATGAAAATAAAGTGGAATTTTCAGTATAGGACTTTGTAGTTTGTTACATACCTCTGGCATGGAACTCACTTCGTGCACTTGTCCAATAAGTTTACAGTAGGACTGAAAAAGCAACAGCAGCTGGAAGTGCAGTTTATATAATCTCTGACAGAGTTCCAATTGCTAAGGAAAGATTTGTAGAAGAAGAAATAATCAATAAATATTAGTGAGTTTAGATAATTTTTGATAACTAAGAAAACACAGTGAGATGGTTTGTTCTCAAAAACATTATTTTACTGAAGTATGATCATATACTATTTCAGAAAATAAGTAATGATTTTTCTTCTGCAGCTAAGTCATATATGACATTGAAAATAAAATGATGACAGCTAGGTCTCATGTAGCACATGTTAGCATCAGCCTCAAAATACTCTGTTTTGGTTAGCTTCACTGTCACCAGTTTGCAGCTGGAAAGCAGAAACAGAACACAGGGGAAGTGACTTCCCTGCATAGAACATCGAACTCCTGAATTTCAGATAAAGTCAAAGACCTTTTCTAAGGGATGGATATCTAAGACAGAAGCCACGAAACAGTAGTCCAAGATGGTCAAAGCTCCTGCCTGCTCCTCTAAGGAGAGAGAAACAGAGGTGATAAATTCATCTAGGAGTGAGAAGGAGGAAATGCCAGCCCTGGAAGTTAAACCACTTCTCACGGATTTTCCACCATCTTAAAGAAACTATACAACAGATGGATGGAGTTTAAGGTGTAGGAGGGCATTTGGCTTCTATGAAGTATTGTCCCAGATTAAGTAGTTACTGCTCTATGAATATTCACTTGTTTCTTCCAGTGTTAAGTGCAGCATGACATAAAAGATGTCAGACCTTGAAATAATGGGTGATGGGCATGGCTGCCAGAGAGGTCAAGTTAATATGCTTATTGTTCCTGGTATTCTTCTTCTCGTCTAACAGGAGGGCAATCTTGTAGTTCCACAGCTGGATCATGGTGAAGAAGGGAGGAACATTTAATATTCAGCTGCTTATATAAAAAGTGAAAATCCTGCAAGTACAAGTCCTGACCTTGTACTGCCCCTTTGGCAGGAAAGCCTTACAGACTTCCAACCATATTTCATTTGCCTACGGTAACAGACACCGTGACCAAGTGTGGGCTCAGTGATGTTTCCATCTGTTTGGAGGAACTTAAACAGAGTTTCATGCCAAAATTGGCAGGAAAGAAGAAGCTATTCATGTTTTCTTCTTTAAAGCACTTCATACATGCTTAGTTACCAGCACATGCTGCAGCTCTTTGCTGAATTTGGGACTGTGCAAATGTCAGCACAAACACTAATAGAAAGTACTTTAAGTACATTATAAATGTTAATTTGACTGAAGTGTTTTATTTACATATGCCGCATTTTTTTTATTAATAAGCCAAAATTAGAACCACAGTTTAGTGTTCCAGTTCCCCAAATTTCTGTACCAGCCTCAAAAGGCTGAGGGGCTAAGGTCAAAAGAAAATTTCATCTTTTTTCATCAGGGTGAGGTGGACACCAACTACCCAACAGAACAGACAACCAAGGGCACTGCCAATATGAGGCAGAGCTAGTCTCCTTCTGAAAGGGGTTTGTGGAAGAAAGTAGGAGCAGGAGGATAGTGCCAAGCCAGAAGGTGTCAGCCTAGCAGGGTTTGTCCTGCTGAAGGCCAGGCACATGGGGCTGCTCACACCTCAGCACCACCAGAGCAGCAGAGCTCAGCACTGTAATTTTGTCTGGTCTGAGCTCTGTGCCATTCTGGATCTGGTATCTGTGTCGTTATGTTTAATGTCTATTACTGGAGGGCAGCATTGGAGTGCTTCTGTCCCAAATGGAAAGGAGGAATTTCAGCAAGGAGAAGGCCTTCAGCAAGTTTGCAGATGACATAGAAGGACTGGATGCCATCCAGGAGGACATGGACAAACTTGAGAAGTGGGCCCATGAGAAACTAATGAAGTTCAACAAGTCCAAGTGCAAGGGGCTGCACCTGCGCTGGGGCAATCCCAGACATGAGCACAGACTGGGAGAGAAACTCATTGAGAGCAGCCCTGTGGAGTTCTCCTGGATGAAGAGCTGAACATGAACTAGCAGTGTGTGCTCACAGCCCAGAAGGGAAACCACATCCTGAGCAGCATCAGGAGCATCTCTCCTGTGAAGACAGGCTGAGAGGGTTTAGACTGGAGAAGAGAAAGCTTCCAGTACTGAGAGGGGCATATAAAAAACATGGAGAGCAACTTTTTACAAAGGCAGATCATGGTAGGACAAGGGGCAATAGTTTTAAATAAAAAGAAGAGAGATTTAGATTAGATGTTAGGAAGAATTTCTTTATATGGAGGGTAGGGAGGCACTGGAACAGGTTGTCTAGAGAAGCTGTGGATGCCCTACCCCTGTAAGTGTTCAAGACCAGGCTGGATGAGCTTTTCAGCAACCTGGCCTAGTGAAAGCTGTCCCTGCCTATGGCAGGGGGATTGCAATATATGGTCTTCAAGGTGTTTTCCAACTCAAACCATTCTATGATCCCACCATACTGGATATGACAGCAAAGACCCACAAATGCAGAAAGAAGGCCCAGCAGATTTGTGGTAAGGAGCAGATGTGCTAGGGCAGAACTGACTTGTGGACAGGGACAAAGCTTATCAGAACAAAGAGGCAGGGCATGAGGAACACTGCCAGTGAAATAAACCTGCCCAGGGGCCATCCTCTGTAACCAAGGGCACAGAGCGCTGCCAAATCTGCGATCGTGTGGCTAACCATTCTCTTCCCAAAATAAAGACTGATTGTTTAGATACAGCCTCCTGGAGATGGCTCTGGCTTCTGTCTTCTCTCAAACCATGCTCAGGCATGTCAGGGGCTGGCTGGTGGCCTGCCCAGGAAGGTGCTGATTGCTCACCCGAGCAAGTGCCAGCCCAGGGACACTCGCTTCCTCCCTGGTCCTGTTCAGCTCCCAAGTAGGGACACAGCCTGAGGTTCCCCAGCAAGGATCAAATTCACTCTATTCAAATTTTGGAGACCTAGCAACACTACATAGCAGTTACATACATGTATAGTTGGAGCTGTAAGGGAGTTAATAATTAATTCGAAACAAGCATAGCATCATTTAAAAAACCCCATCTCATGATAGCTTGTAACACTGGATTTTTTTAGTCCTTGAAGAACAGTAATTCAGTTTCACCCTTGTGGCTGTTAACCTGAATGAAAACAAACTAAGGTCAAACTAATGGTTCTAGCTTGACTCAGTTAGTTTAGTTACTGTATCAAGAAACTCAATTTTTGTTCTTCCTGAGTAAGTATTAAAAACCCGTAGTGGTGAAACTGTCCATCAACATATACACAAAACCCATTTGAGATGTAACTGCCAACAAAAAATTGTAGTTTTTCACTATGAAAAATGGAAAATAAATAATTTTAAAATAACAGAAAATGTTTCCTGACCCAGCATATTACATCCATTCAAAAGCTTGATTTGTAAAAATGCATGTAAATGACCATTTGAAACAGCATATGAAAGTATCAAAATTTTGGGCACAGTATTTTTTGATTTCACAAAACACATGTTAGTAAATTATTTTAGTCACTGTGTTTAGAACCACTCTTGTATAGGAAAATTATAACAAAAAAGAAAACATGCTTAGAAGTAAAACAGTAGAATTGGGGTGTATTAGTCCATCCACAGATGGACAAAAAATATCAAAGAACTTCAACTTACTGCAAGAGATTCCATTTGCTACACAGCAAGCATGGCACAGGAGAAAAGGAAAGGAAAGAAAGTATAGTGTCAGTGTAATGCATGCAATAGGAAGCACAGCCCATCTGTAACAGCATAACTTATCAGCAGTATTAGCAATGCTTGCCTCAACCTGATAATTGGTTGGAATATCACATTCAACATGCACAGCATTCTTAATAAAATCAAGCTTTAATTCTAATGATAAATTCCAGTCTAAATATCCTCAGTTAGATCTTCAGATTTATTAGTTTAGATTTATCCTATCCAGCAGCTCAAGAATTTACAGTAAAACAGTGTTAGAAAACTCTTGAAATAATACTTTTATTTAAATTTCTTTTCTTATTAAGAAAAGCTCATATTGCAAATTACTGAAGAAATTAGGAATTATTTTCAAGTGATAAATAAAACTGAACTTTGATATTTCTAAATATGTTCTTGTTTAAAAATACTTCTGTTTTTTTTTGCAAATAGATCTAACAAAATTGGCAGGATAAGTTTTATGGCTGCTGGGCTTATTACTTGGCACACTACAATGGAAATGTTTTGCATATAACTTTCAAGTTATGACTATCACAAAGAAAAAAAATGTATGGAAAATGCCAATTTTGTTTAACTACATGGCAATGCCACAAGTTGAGCCTTGTATCCCTTCCTCTCACCACTAATGATTCACTGGTTTATAATTCTGAAGCTATTAAAATGTCACTGCAAGTCCTGTTCCAATAATAATAAAAATTCTAATTGACTTACATTAGCATTTCAAAGATTAGGGGACTAAGTGCTCTCTTTGAAACAGAAGTGTTCCTCTTTTCTTTGCTAAGAACATTTGCACTCTGTGTTCACTTAAGGCAGCTTTTCTTATTTTATAAATATTACAATGTCATTACATTTTACATGAAGAGAGTCATCATGTAAATGCTGTAAGTAACAAACACAACCACATCTGCCCAGTTACAGCCTGATGTCAGTGCATATGCACAGTGTTAATAAGCACATGGAATTCTTATTAAAATTAATTGCCTTACCATCAGTACAAAGGCAGAAATACAGAAATGTGAAATAATATTAACTTTGATGAGCCTAAAAGAGCAGTTCAGTCTGTTTTCTTTACACTGGCCTTACTATTAAGATATATATATGAAAAGTGTTGCCCCAACCCCTGCACTGCTTTTCTATAAAACCATGACAAACTAAGCTTTAAGCTCTTGTGATGCTTAATTTTTTTCCCTTTAACATTACTTGAATAGTTTCTTCTTCTATTTAGTACTCTTCAGAAAAAAACCTTTATAGCTTGGCTTCCATGCAGTTCACATAAATGAAGCTTTATAAAGCTAAATTCAAGATGAGAAGAAGACAAGAGCAGACAGATCACTGTGTTCCAGTAAACTCACAGGTGTGCTGGCTTGTGTTTTTTCAAATCTTGTCTCTCTCTCAAGCTACTCTGAAGTTTAGCATGCCACCAAGTTTCACTTAGACTTTCACAAATACTGGAATCCATATATAATTTCTAATTTGCCATGGAATTTACTTTAAAGAAGGGGGGAAGAGGGAGGCGGAAGCAGCAAATAAGTGAATTCCATGGTCTTTTTTTTGCCAGAAAAAACTGTCTCCTCTGTACTGCTTCCAAAACCAGGGCAAGCCAAAAAAAAGGGGTGAGGAAGGGGTTTCACATTACATGAAAAACTTCCTTCTTCACTGGAAGAAAATATAGTGGATACAAAATTTCTCTGAGCTACTGATGCTCAGCTCCATATTGCTCTCCAATATTCATGATTGTAACTTCCTCCCTCTTTCACCATAAAATGAAAGACTCCTTGGAAGTTGAAAAGAGATTATTTACTGGCTTAAGTGATATTTCTTTTTTTCTGCAGCAGCAAGGGCCCAGGTGGAATGATCATAGCCTTCACACCTTTCAATTTCTGGTTTAATTCTAAGAGTAAGGGAAGTGTTTTAGATTAGCTGATAGACACTACACAATCAGTGGTTTTGGCAGCTGAAAATACCAAATGTTTAGAGTACTTGCCCATTCATCACTTGCCCAATTCTTTAAGCAGCCAGTAAATGCAGCATCTAAGAAGGACACAATGGCATGTGCAGTTATCTTTTGTCTATAAATTGCCTCCTATGTCATTGAGACTCTGTTGCTCAAAGTAGCATCAAAGCTTACAAATCACACACATCCAAATCATGTAATTTGTTGCAATGATAAGGCAGGGGAAAGACATTCTGGCACATGAAGCTTTTACCCAATTTCAGAAAAGTTGCTAGCTCTAGCAGCTGACCTAGACAACTTTTATTTCAAGCCTCTTTAATGTCAGAAGAAGCAATTTTTGCCTTTGCCCATTTCAGTAATAGTAACAATAGTCAACAAATCATGTGCAATTATTTTGAAATAAGATCTGATTAGAGAAACTGTGCCAAATTAGTTATCAGCATCAGGAGGCATTTGTGACACAACTATTTGTGACAAGGCTGAATTTGGTCTCACATCTGTCTCATCTGTAAAGGGGTCTGTTTTCCCCTCAAGCTTTTTACCAGGTAAGGAGTCCTAAGAATCTAAGATCTCTGCCTTTTGTAGAGCAAGCTGTTGCTTTTTCTTCCTTGCCATTAATTATGAACCTTTTCCAGGAGTAGCCTGGTTTTGTGCTTGCCTAAACATTTTTTTTTTTGACAGAAGTTTTCAGTAGGATTTCATGCCCTAGACTAAACCTCGAGTTTGAGTCTGGGCAGGTTCCCTTGTGACTACCACTGTAAGACTGACTTTCTCCCCCTACAATTATTAGATTTTTAGCCTTTCATGTTGAGGGAGAAGTGGAGAGGAAAGATAAGAAAACAAATACTTGCCAGACTAGGAGTAATTTTTCCTTGTCCCTTCCTAATTGCATTTCCTCAGTTTCCCTGGCCTTTTCCTCCCATTACACTTTCATTGAATAAACAGATTGTTCCTTTGGGAAAAGCTGCTTCAATTGAGGTGAATGAGTAGGAGAAGAAAAGAAATATGTCTGTTCATCCTGTCAACTTGCAAGGAGTAATGCATTTTGGCCTGAATGAATAATGCTGGGGAGAAACCAGGGACTACTAAAAGAATAAGAAACCTTCTTTTCAGTCTGTCTGATAAGGAGTATAAATACCAACCCTGGCTTCACAAAACACACATTAATTCCAAAACAGAGAACACCTAGTTAGAAAAACCCACACAGGTCTAACATGGTATCTACTGAGTTTTAGATGTGTTTAGGCCAGCAGATATGAGTTCAGGTTATTCCTTCTCCTTAGTGTTATTTTTTTACTTTTTCAAAAAAGAAACAATGCAGTTGATCAGTAAGATGTGTCATTCTCCATCCCATTCTATGCATTTCCAAAAGAGAGATTAAGAGGATAAATTAAGCTGTCTACAGCAAGGTATGTAACACCACAGTCTGAAGTCACTGTTCAGAGTGTCTGTACATCAGAGGGAATGGAATGCCCACGCACATCCCAGTAGTGCCATTTACCCCACCTCCCTCCTGCAGGAGAGGCAGAGGTATGTGTTACAGGTGTCTTTTTTTGACTTCAGAATAACTCCTTGCAGACCATCACAACTAAAGAAGAGACAGTATCCTATTTAAATGCACTGGAAAGTGTCTAACTTTTGCATGTGCCAGTGCTAGGTGGAGGAAGATTGAACAATTTTCCCACCGCCTGTGATTGCAGCCAGAGCATTTATTAGAAAATCAGATTTACTAATAAGGTCAAGGAAGCCAAAATGCAGGGGTGACAAGGATTTGGGATTCTTGGAAAATGACATATAAAAACAAAAATTAAGGGAGATCAAAGACACAAAGACAAATACATAGAGATGGGAAAAAGAGGTTAAGATAAAGACAGAAGAAAATAAAGTGACTTGGAGGAGAAGGCAGACAAACTGAAACCAACTTAAGATTAAAACAAGGTATTTGAAAAAATGGTTAAAACAGGCAAGTCTGTGTACTGAATATGTAACAATTATCTTTTATAAGTGAAAATACATGGGAAAAGGAAACATCACTTTTTTTCTATATGCTGTTTGCTTGCTTCCCAGTTTTGGCTAATTCTGTCCAGCCCCCTCTTTTTCCCATCCCTCCACTGTCTTTCTTCCAAAAGGAAATAGCCCAATAAAATAACATTCCTTAACTCATTATATATCACCAAGATATAATCTGTTTCCTATACTTAGTATATTAAATAACAGTATTAACAGCTGATGGTATTGATATCTGAAAATACAATTCCTTAACTGGAATAAAGAAACATAAACAATAAATAAATATACATGTATATGTGTGTATGAATTTTTTCTTTAAAATTGCTAGAGGTATTTTGCCTTAGCTCTAAATACTTATCTACAGCATAAATAATTTTGCTGGCCATTTTACAGTCATTGTTTTGTAATTACTGATCTAAGTGTACTTCAACCAGGCAATTTTTGCTGCTGGGCAGAAGGAGAATGTAACAGCTGAAGATAAAATGGGAGTAACATGGAAGGAGAGTACAGCAGGAATGATTTTTCAGAGACACTGTGGAAAACTGCTACTGCAATGTCTTTCTAAAAGGGAGAGCACAGGGTTAGGGCCAGCTCTGATTCTTTGTCTAGAGTAGGACAGCAGAAGTACCTCCTGCGAATACTTCCCATTTCCTGTGGCCAGGACTGAGGCAACAACAATAGCTTCAAGCCTGAAGTGTGAAAACTGGATCATGCCCAAGCCCAGCAGAGAATCAAGGAGGAAGTAGAGCAGGCTCTTGTGGGCTCAAGAACAAGGCACATCACACATATGTCACTTTATGGGAGAGAAATAATACTGGCCATTCATTACCTTCTCTTCGGAGTCCCCTGGCTGGCAAGTAATAACTCCATCTCGTGAGCCCCCAGCAAATGTTGCTTTGCAGTTTGCAAGCCACTGTTTTTGTAAAGAAATGAAAGAAAACATTAATAAGATCTATGGTTTGATTCAAAGAAAGATAAGCAGTATTTTGGTTTCACAGCACATCATGTAAATAAAAATTTGAAATTGCATTTTTTTATTACAACAGATGATGACAATTTGCTTTGACTGTAATTTTAAAAGTGTAGTCTTGATTTCTATTAGCATTTCAATTGCATGAACTAAGAAAATTATTAATGAATAAATAGGAGAGAGACCAGGGATATTAAAGATACTATTGTTTCTAATATTAAGGGATAAAATAGCTACTTTTTAGTTCTGGTTCATATGTCCAGAAAGAAACATTCAATAAATCCAGTATCTGAAACATGTTTTTCTACTGAATGTTAGTTTAAACAGATGTGAGTGGATGTGCAGTTTCCTGACATAGCCTAAATATACAGACAAGAACAAGAACATAATTGAGCATACCGAGAGTGTTGCCTCTTTCCTGTTGTTGTATGTGTCCAGGTACTCCTGCAGCTCTAGAACACTGAACTTCAGCTTTTCAAGAAGGCCACAAGAGAGCAGCTGGAGAAATGAAATCAAAGGGTCTGTAAATGTCACTATAAAAGAATGGAAATACGGGTAGACAGTATAGGAAAGATATTGAAAAAGAATAACTAGATTTACATATACTAATACTGAAAACTATTTACATTTATGCAAAAATCTACATAACTAGCATACTATACTGAAAAATCAAACAGCAAAAGTTGCACCTATGATAACATGGAATTGAAACTGTGTTCTGTGTTTAATGACTTAGCAGAGGACTTCTCTAAAATGGAACAGTACATAAAGCTTAACCAGTTTCTCTCCACAGCTCTCTGATGATGTAAGGCACACCTCTTCCATGGTCACACAGTGGGCTCAGGACTACACTTGGCCAGTTTCTACCACTAGACTTCACTGTGGGATGTCACACTGTCCTGATACTGCTGGATAAACATGAGCCAGAATGAAGACAATGGGAAGGGCCATCTAATTAATTCCCTAATATATATTTTTATAGACTTATAGAATAATTGAGGTTGAAAAAGACTTCTGAGATCAAGTCTAACCATTGACAAATACCATCATGCTAACTAAACCATATCAAAAAGTACCACATCATCTTGTTTTTAAACACTTCCAGGGACAGTGACTCAACTTCTCCCTGGGCATCCTGTTCCAAAACTTAACACTGTTTCAGTAAAGAAACTTTTCCTAACACCTAATCTGGACCTCCTCTGGCACAACCTGATGCCATTGCCTCTTGTCCTGTTGCTGGTTGCCAGGGAGAAAAGGCTGCCCACCACCCTGGCTACACCCTCCTTTCAGGCAGCTGTAGGGAGCAATAAGGTCTCCCCTGAGCCTCCTTTCCTCCAGGCTGAACATCCCCAGCTCCCTCAGCTGCTCCTCACAGCACTTGTGCTCCAGACCCTTCCCCACCTCCATTTCCCTTCTCTGGACATGCTCCAGCCCCTCAGTGTCCTCCTTATAGAGGGCCCAGAACTGAACACAGGATTCGATGTGTGCCCTCACCAGTGCTGGGTACAGGGGGACAATCACTGGCCCTGTCCTGCTGGCCACACTACTGCTGAAACAGGCCAGGATGCCACCAGCCTTCTTGGCAACCTGGGCACAGCCAGCTCATGTTCAGCCAGCATCATCCTCATATCACAGTTGACTCAAATGAAATCATTACACGCATTAGCATCTTTCAAGCTGAACTATGTAAAAAATAGCTGCTTCTTTTCCATTTGTGGAAGCCAACTGGGTCCAGCAGGCATCTGTTTTATGTTGGGGTTTGGCATTCAGGTTCAACACATCATAACTATTCCATGTGTATGATTTTATACTGCCCATCTGTCACTATTTACTTAATAAAATAATACAGAAAATGAATGGAAATACGGTTCCCAACAAGAAATGAAAAATGTAAGATAGGAGGAGAATTCCTTTTTGGCATATCTGTTCAGGAGTTCAAAAGTGAAACAGACAGTAAAATAACACACAGCAATGAAGTATGCGCCTTTTGAAAGGAATATACTCACTGTTTCTGCATCTACAAAGAGGGTGGGACATTCTGAACATGATGTTAACATCTGAGAAGACCTCACAAACTTGGAGCCTATTCCTCTCAAGTTGTCTCCCAAGTAACTAGCTGCATCACAGGTTAGGAAGCAGAATCTTTTCTGAATATTCTGCAAAGCAAAATACAGTTTATTACATTATTTACTCAAGTACGAGCTTCTTTCCTTTGTAAACAAATGGGATGGTTGTTTTTCTTTGCATAACAAAATGCAAAAAAGACCATCTCCCTGTGGAGAGCTGAATGTCTGCTCTAGGATACTGAGTAAGAGTTATTGTGCTGGAGACAGTGTACAGCTGGGCAGCTGTGAAACTAATTACAGAGTTCATCATAACCTACTACTGAAAGACATTCTTTTCTGTAAAGACAAATCAATCTTTTTAAGCCTTTTAGCTACAGGTAGCTTTTTTTCCTTGTCTCTACGGGGTTAACAGAGTTGATCAGCACATTACTTCTTCTGCCCATTCCGGGCATTGTTTTGTTAATATTCCTGTCAAGTGGCTAATCACATAATATAATGGACATACTAAGGCCAAACGGCAGCACGGAAAAATCAGAAAAAACCTTTTGTTTTCCCCTGTGGGAAGAACCTTCTTACTCAAACTTTACTGCTGCTTGGGAAGATTCCAGAAATATTGCACTGCATCCGGGAATTATTCTTCTTAGCAGATTTTTTTAATGTTTTGAGTCCTAAACCAGTCTAGTCTTCCAGAAACATTCTAGTGCTTTTCAGTTATTAATATATAAAGGGAATAATGAATAAAAATAATATATTAAACTTGCACTGACTGAAACAATGATTTTGATAAATACCCATCAGTTTTCATTGCCCAAATATATCTCACTAAGGCCTAGTGCTCAGCAGTTAGGAACAACATGAGAATATTTTTTAAAATAAATGTTTGCAACATTTCTATATGATTAATTCCAAGTTACCAAAGGCATTTCTCTGAGGAATGTAGGTTAGGACCTGTACCATAAGTACGCCTCACTGGAGAAAAGCACTTCCCAAAAGCCAGTCTGGATGACAGACATAGAAGCATTGCCTGTTACTGCTGCTGCACTGGTGCATGGGAGTTAAGTACCTAAAATCAGGTGAGTTGAATTCACTTTATTGATAATGGAGGTTGTTGGATTGAATAATTTTCTTTAAATGCTAGACAGGCCCTCACACTGTACATAGGCTATACACAATCAATGATTTATAAAATGGACAGCGTTCCTGTACCAATCAATTTCATAACTACTTATTTGTGAATCTCTCTCCAAAGCATCTCAACTGCCCATCTGAGCACAGTTAGGACCAGGCAGACTGATACTGGTCTGGCTGTTTCCACCATCTTGCTTCAACACAGAAACAAAGTGCTACAACACCTCACACAGAGCATGGTACAGATTCTCTGCTGCACTGGGTTTCTTAGAGGCAAGGGTTATCACTAATTACCACCAAACCAGATACATTACTATTTTTATAAGCAACTAGCAGAATCATCTGAATCACAGGGGCTGGTGAAAATTGGAGATTTACTACTCTGACATCTTCTGGAAAGAAAGATTCAGACAAGTCTTCATGAAACTGTTGCTAGTAACTCTCCTGGCAAAGCAAAGAGATCTAGATTTGATCTTAAACAACAGAAAAGACCTAGCTGAGAACAAAGAAGTGGAAGGAAATTTATAACAACATATTATGAAAGAGAATCCAAGATGCATTGGTTGAAAAGAACCTCTGGAGAACATTTGATACAACCTTTAACTCCGAGTGGGACTATTGCTGACCCCAGATCGTGTCAGACTTGCTTTTAACTAGCTGAATCTTAAAATCTCCAAGGCCAGAGCTTCCTCAAGGCTTTGGGTAACCTGTTTAGTTGTTGCAATGCCCTCCTGGGGAACAACAACAGAGTTTGTAAATCTGAGACAGTGAAGGAGAGAGACTATAGAAAAAGTAACAGATATTCTTCCTCTATTCCTTTCCTTTTCAGCTGTTCATAAAAGCAACAATAAATCTAAAGCTAAGATGATAATGGTCTCCAAGAGTGTTTTAAAATATTAAGAGTGAAACAGTGAGAGACTGTACTTTGCTATGTATAATACTTTACTAAATATATTTATTTTGTGATTACATGGAATAACAGTTCTATAAGAAATTCTCATCTCAGCTATGTCCTTCTGGGTACAGACTACAGGGGCTGAAATCTATCAAGCAAGGCCTGAATGCAGTATATATTTTATAAACGGGGATTACTGTGAATAGTAATGCCAGCTGTCAGCATATTCTAATAAAAATATACCTGCATATAGTCACTGTGCTTTGTGTCCATGTAAATATTAAAAAATATTCTCAGAAAGTTTTATTCTTAACCTCAGATTTCCTCTCCTGGGAAGAGAACTTTACATAACAAAAGGGCTTGATTGTGGAAGGTACTTGCTGGATCTGAAATCTACTTGTCTTGCAGCTGTCTGGTCTGCTGGAAAGACATTTAATTTGAGGGAATACAAAGAGGCACCAGTAAAGATAATCCAGAGATCTCTGATTTCTGACTCGTTTACAGGAAAAGTACTTCAATAATGTCAGGAATTTTAAACAAGTTTAGTGTGTTGTGGGCAAACATCCAAGATACCATTAACTTGACACAGGACTGAAATATAGGTGCCCTGGAACATGCACTTCTTTCACTTCAGCAAGTATTTAGTTGACAAGCGCCTCCAAACAGGCATTTTGTTTCACAGTCAAGTATTTTGGCAGTACTTTGCATTGCAAGCTTAGCACATACAGGACTTGTTTCTGAAATTTCCTGTTAATGAGGGTCAAAAGTCAAAGTTGGCAGATGAGTACTGAAGTTTAATAGTGCAAACAAAATACAATTCCAGACAAGCTGGGATCTTACGAAAAAATTAGGGAAATAATACTCCTATGTTTTAACACTGAAAAGAAGAACAAAGTTATTTTTATACCCTAAAAATATGGCAGTGACTCCAGCTAAAAATTGTGACTTATTGATATTATTAACACCTTTTTCTTTCTCCTCCAGTATCAACTGACGAAAATGAGTAGGGTATCTTCTGAATATAGGG
The DNA here is from genome assembly GCA_024865655.1 of Emberiza elegans. NCBI lineage: Eukaryota > Metazoa > Chordata > Aves > Passeriformes > Fringillidae > Emberiza > Emberiza elegans. Next base: position 18,252,713 of record JALJVW010003023.1, on the reverse strand, counting down.
CATGCACAACAGAAGATGAAATGTGTGCATTAGTAGGATTTGGATTCAAACTGGTACTTTACAAGTAATGTTTAGGTCTTTCATTACACTGCATCATTTATTTAATCTTCAGATCCATGGCACCTGTTCCTTTTCACCTCTTCAAAGAGGAGAATCAAAGACAAGCAAGTCTCTAAACACTCAGACACGGCTATTAACTTCTAGGACTGAGGTTAAGACAGAAAAGCTGATGATATGAATAAACACAGGGTTAACACTTAAGTCAGCACTGGGGTTGTTGGGTTTTTTGTATTTTTTTTTCTTTTTTTTTTCTTCCAAATTGTTATTTATCAGTGTTTAAAAGAATGCATATAAGGCACCCATATTTAGAGTGACATAATGTTTAAAGGAGGACAATGTGCAGGTAGATAAGACATTCAACTCCAGTGGAGCACAGAGGAAGCATAATGAAGAGATTCTTACAATAGATTGCTTCTTTCATATCAGGTTAGTCTTAGATGTGTTAAAAGATCAAACTGTGTATTTATTAGCAGGGTGCCTCTTGATAATAAAACGTTGTGTACTCTGAGATCACAGGCACCTAAACTCTGCAGAAAGTTACCTGGCTACTGCTTTCACTAGAGCTGTTTATGTTGGAGCATGCTAAACATCCTGCAGCTGCAGGAGAAACAATTAAAAAAGGCTCTAAAACTAATTACAGGTAACACCAGGCAATAATTTCTTAGAACAACTTGTACATTTGACTCTTTCTTATCTTTTTGCAAGATTCTTATCTTTGCAAGCACACAGTTTTAGAAAGGAGAAATGTATTTCTAGTCTTCAATCTCTGGAATTTATGTTACGTGATGGCAGCTGGGTATTTCTATTCAGATGAGTAGGTACAAACCATTGAATTATGCTGGCATTTACATGGACACAGATTTCAAGAGTTTGTGATTAACAAATTAACAACAGTTCAAGATTAAAAATATTATTTCCTTGTCTCTTGCAGTTACTGTTCCTGCAGCCTGTTTGTAAAATGCCGAAGAAAACACTCTATAAAGTGGATCTGAATTTTGCAACATGACCTTCAAACCTGCAAGTATGAGATACATAATATTTTCATGACAGAACTGGTCACAGAAGACAATGCTGAAAATGAAAACGTAGTACAGCAGTAATTCTGCAGTATGCAAAATGACAAGGGTTGTATATCTAGTAGTTCATTACTGGGGCTGCTATCAAGAAACACTAATTGCCACACACAAAAATTATGATTTTGCATCTGAAACTTATTTTCTCACCTTAAACAGGGAAGAGAACACATGAAATGTATAAACTGCACAGGAGCCATCGGAGTCACACATGAGCTGATTGATATGACTGCGCCAGGCTTCTTCTGCATCGTCACATGCTGCTGGCTGAAATGCAGCAAGGATGGCGGAAAAAAATGGCGAGGGAGGAGGGGAGGCATTTCGATCAACATCTCCAAAACTGAAGGAGGAAACAGAAAAAGGTGGTGAAAGGAGAATACCTAGAAGGTGGCAGATAAAATATGCTATAGCAGAGAGATAAAATCACAGGACCAATTACAGCACTTTCCTAAAAATATTCATGAATTTTCAAATTACTTATGAATGTTGACAAGATGTTGGCTACAATGAGAAAAACCTCCAGATCAGATTCCCTATCTTCAGGCTGTTATCATCTATCTCCCTCCATCCCAGAACACTTGAATTGTTTTCTTGTACCATCATTTCACAGAAGAAGGCTGAAACTTCACAGGAGAATAAAGCTCTCTCTCTCTCCTTCCACCTCCCCAGGCTAACTGCAGTCTAACTCAGACTCCAAAATCTGAAAGAGCTCCAGATGGAATGTAAAAAAAATCTTAAAGCTTTTTTATAACATATACTGGGGTCCGGCCACACTCAGAAGCAGTCTTAAGAGCACATAGCTGGGATTTTTAACAATACTGAGACTTCCTTTTGTGAGAAATCACAAGGATGAATACACATCTGATCTGTTGAACAGGTACCTAAGTAATATATGCAAATCTTTAAAAATTCTCCTTTTTATTTTAATTAAGCATATTATATACATAATGCCTAGTTGCATAGATGTACGTAAATATTGTATCTTATTTTTCCTAGAATGAAAAGCTTGGTCTTGTTTTGCTTTTTTTTTCCAGTTGTGTGATAATTATGCAGGTAATTAGGGCATTGTCTTCTCATTGCTCCAAACTCATGAGAATTTTATAACTCTTGTGTCTAAAAAAGCCATTCCATTAACTACCACCTTGCAATAATTTTGTTGTACATTGTAAAAGAACTTGTGTGAATAACAGTGCATCGAATACCTAGCAAGAGCAAATTGTTCCAGCCTTTCAGCTTTCTCTTCAGTTTCTGTCATATCCAGACTAAGGCTATCACTGCATTCAAATGCTCCAGGGAGTTCATTTGTAGACCCTGAAAGGTCATCCTCATGGACTGCTATATCTTGCTCTTCAGGTACAGCTTCAGCCTAGGGGAGTGAAGGATGATGTCTTAGAAAACAGCAAATTAGTAAGTTAATTCCTCTAATAAATAGAAAGCATTTAATGAAAAAACCCACCTGACAACATGCTAAACTGCACAGATGTAAAGCCACAGATTATAAATGACATTAATCAACTTAACACTTCTTCAAAAATACTGCATTTGCTCAACTTTCTGTCTTGGATAAATATTATTTTACGCATTTTTTCAACTTGTCTAGCAAAGAATTTCAGATTCCAATGCATGTGGCAACACAGTAAGGAAGTAATTTTTCAGAAAAACAATAGAGTTGTTGTTACTGTCAGTCCGTCCTTGTCTCTTAACACTTTATAGTGTCCAAGACTGTATTAAAGCCTCTCAGAATACATTGGAAACAATTACTGTCTGGAAGACTCTATGCATGTTTCGAACGGGGAACTAATTTTAGCGTGTCATTTACATTCAAGAGGAATCCAAGCCTTTTAACAGGCCATTTAAAGGATAATGCTAAATTTCCTTCCTTTTTCATCTATCAGCACCTAAAGGTCATGATTTCTTTTTGAAACATTCCAATTTCTCTTGCATTTTTAGTCTGAACAAGTTTTGTTTCAGCTTTAATCTTTTGGCTTTTGTCTGCTTCATCCACAGCACCCAAAGCACTTCCTGTAGGGATGACTGCAGTGGGTTGCTCAAACCTTTGTGCACATTTGCCCATGTGCATGCACACACATGCGCTGGGAATGAATAGGGAGAGAAATCTGTGGCAAGTGGAATTAAATGAGAAAAGTGGCCCTATGCAGTTCATCAAATCTGCTTGGATCCTACAGATTAATTATGGGGATTTGGATTTGTAAAAATTAAACAAGACTTGTAACAGAGGGGACAGGATCAGAAATTAAGCAGAATAACCTTTTGGTTTGTTTTGTTTTCTAAGCAAAAGAGGTAGGAATATTCCTGAGTTTGGGGTGAATCAGAGCCCAAACCATCCTGAAAAGAAAAATGCAAACTATATGGCTGAATTATCAGAATAGGAACCAAAGCACCTGGTAAAAAGTGTAAATGTTTAATGCTTATTCAAGAAATAATTAGTAGTAACCAGTTTCATATATTAAATATTATCTTGAAAGAACCACTGCATTTTCTTTACTGCAATGACAGAGTCTGTGGGAGGAAAACACATTTTGATAGTTTTCATAGACAGAGAGAGCAAGGGAGGAAGGAAGAGGAAGAAAACACCTCCCATCCATTAGAGTCTAAAATTATGCCCCAAAAGCAAAATGGAAAAGTGAACTTTGGATATTAATGGAGGACTGTAGTACAATTCCAGAAATATGTGAGTTTAGGTGTCTGGAAAAATACATTATATAGCATCACCTGATTTTTTTAAACCCTCATAAAATTATCCCACTATCTTTAGTAGAAAGTAAGTTTAACTAATGAAGTGCTGTTAACAATAATATGTGGGTTTTGGCATTGAAACATCTAGGAAGAGGCTACTTAATCAGTCTGTTTCTCTCAATTGCTGTATCTATTTAAAGGTTGAGGTATTTTTGGTTTCGCTTATGATGCAACAACTAAACATTTTGTAAATCACTGAAGAAGTAAAAAAAAATTTCCTTTGCATTGATGACACCTGATCAGCTCTCTCTCAAAAGAATTCAGAGGAAAAGAGAAACAGTAAAGAGCTCAGATTTTGTGTTATGAAATTAAGTAAAAATTATGTAGGTGTAAGTTTTAAGTTTTCCGACTAAAAACTGGATAACTTCTTCTTTACATTGACACCAAATTATTTTGAGTAAAAATACAGAAGTATGCACACTAGGAAAAAATACCTTTGAGGCAAAAGCCCCATCAATAGGGCATTCTGTGCTGACCAATTCAGTCATCTTTGTGACAGTTGTAACCTGGGCTATATTTTACACTAATACCAAATATCTACCAGGACCAGCTGAATTTGCCTGTCAATTCCACAATAATAAATTGCTCTGATTTTACATTCTTCACTTACTTATTCCACAGCTTTTCATTTTTTATGAATATTGGCATGTGGGACATTAAAGAGATTTTGAAAGTAAAGACTCCAAACTCACAGACATACACTGAACTCCTAAGCTGTGATTTTCAGTTCTTTCTTTCAGTACACACCAACAGCTACTGCAGCTGGATGCATGAGATCAGCTGCAGTTCCCACCTGCAAATGTGTCTGTTCTGACTGCTGCTTCCTGAACTGAAATTCCGCCAACTTCTGCTGTTTACCGTCGTTATGTGGTTACTTGCCTACCAACAGTTGTTTTGACAAATGATAATGAGTTTACCTTCTCCACAGCCACTGTTTGGAGAGGTTCTCCTCCTTTCCTATCCTTACAAACACTTCCCTCCTCCCGTCCTTTCTTCCTACTGCAGTAGTTTCTCACACAAACAATTTGTTCAGCATTCAGCACAATTCCAACCTCCTTTTCTATGATCTCTTCTGGAGAAGTTTCCATTCCTTCTGAAACATGCAGTGCTAGCAGTATCAATTTTTTGTGTGGCAGCATTTGGAGGGAGCAAGGGCAAGAAGGAAAGGCAACGATTACAGACGATGTATTCTTCCTCTGCCCCAGTCTCATACACCGCTCTTTCTGCAGAAGTCACTCAATTTAGACATGACAGAGAAGCTTTACTGACAAAAGCCAACAGTATCATCAAGCCACTAGTTCATACAGCCTGCCCAAAACCAGACTGTATTTCTGGGGAGACACTGAAAGGAGTAGGTTCACCTCATCTCTCATGAGCAAGTACCATCAAACAGAAAATTAAAGAAACCATCCCCATACTGATAATGATTTACCAACCTTGCTTTGCCTTCTTCTCCTGATACAGTTCTCTGAAATACAATCTGCTGAACATGGTTGTTGTATCCTTGCAAATCCTGCTTCCCCACCCCCAGGATGGTTTAATATTGTGGTCATGAATCTAAAATTTCTGCGTGTCTGCCAAAAGGCAAGTACTGAATCCAGGGCACACAGCTGTACAATAGGGCCCCACATACAAAAATATTTCAGAGAATACACCCATACACCCACCACATGAGCTGGCACATTGTTCTTTAATTCAGCATGAAGAACAAAAGAATATTGCCTTGGAATTGTAACTTGTAGCCAGTTCATGAACTTGTCTTCTAACGAGCTTGTACAATTTTGGTGCATATGTAGTGCAACATATTTAAGAACCAATAAATAAAATCTCTTAAAGAAGAAAGTGTAAGTACAAAGGAAATGGTAGCAAGTGAAGTTGTGCATGAATGTATTGTACTATGCCACTAAGCAGAGGAAGCCAGAATGTACTTGATTTCACAGATCAAACTCTTTAGGAAGTGTAAGCAAAAGAAATTGTAACAGTGTTACATAAAATACAGTCCAGTTGGAAAAGAAAGAAAAAATGTATTCACCTTGGGTCCTTCAGACACCTGGAGATTATTCATACCAGGCAAAGACACATCAAAGCTGGATGTTCCCATGTTAAAATGATGAGGGTCTGCTGAGTTTGTGTCACATGATGTAGAAAGCGAGTCAATATGATTTGCATCCTCAGATGGGGAAAGATTTATAATCTGTTTAAAAGACAACAAAAACACGAAAGAAGTGAGTATACAGCTACCCTACCACATGCTGCTTTCATGAACATGCAAAGCAGAGAGAGTCTCACAGTGCAGTGACAGTGGCTCTCTTAGTTTGTAAATAGACAGAACCTTTTCAATATTTGTGTCATAAAATTTTTATTAAAAGCATCACAGAAGTAAACAATGAAAATCTGAAACCATTTACCAATCTGGACTCTTGTTCTATTTCTTTAAGCATTAAATACATCATAAAGATTTACTATTGGTCAATTGTGAAAAATTGTCCCACAGTAAAAAAAGGCAAATAATAAGATCTGATGATTCCTGTGTTTCAAATTTTGCATTACAATTTCCGTTTACCTTTGCAAATAAGGGAAAATGCACCCACCAATTTCAGCTCATGAGATTGCACCTGTGCAGAGGAAAATAAAAGCCCAGCTTATTTAAACCCATCAGCTTATATTTTCCTAAATTTAAAGTTTGCAACTTACTAGGTCTGAATTCTCCAAGATTTGGCTGGTGGTCAGGTCCTCCTCCTCTGATGACTCATCCGAGTCCTCATGGTTCATTTTGTTCAGGCTGGGTGTGCTCCCTGAGAGCTGGTTCTCTTCCATCAGCTGCATGTCACACTTGTCCAGGCTGTCCAGGGACCGTCTGCGCACTCCCCAGTTGAAGTTGTCCATGCTCTCACCCTGAAATCAGACAGAGGGTCAGCTTGCTTGGTATAAAAATAATATATGCTAAAGTTAGCTCCAGAAATATTTTTATAAAACTTGAAATAAACATAATCTTGCTTGTTCACCTGGAGATAAGAGCAGAAGCATGGAAATGGCAGTTAAACAAACACTCAGTCTTTTCAGTATTAGATATTTTTCATGCATTTGCTAATTTAAGAATTTGTTTTGGTAAGTCCACATATACACACTCCTCAATACCAGTAGAGCAGTGATATGCAAAGGAAAAGTTTGAAAGCAATTTTAAAGGACTTTTTTTATGTTTAAAAGTATTAGAAGCACAGATCATACCAATGGTTCAATTGCAAAACTTATGTTAAAGATTTTAGATTCTTTGCTTTATACACCTAACCATAATGGTGAGTAGATTTGAACAAACCCTTGCTTTACACAAAAAATGTAACACCTTAAGCAGCACCTTTTAAACTTTTATTCTAGGCCCATATTGCTTATTATTGAATCTACTTGAATTATTTGAAACTATATTTTTGGGAATAGCCTGATAAGCATTGCCTGTGATCTCACATTTTAAAAAGGACACAGTCAAATGGACCAAACATTTTATAATTATCAGACTTCCAGTTCTGATCCCACACACAGTTACATAAAGCTGATTGCATTAAGCAAATAGTGTAACCATTTGCTTAATGGTTAGGCTGATGAACTGATAAAAAGATCACTTGATTTCTTTCATGTATAAAAACGACCATTCGTTTTCCACCCCTTTTCCATTTATTTACTGTTTCTATTTTCCAGTGGAATGTATGCCTTTTCCCTTATTGCAATAATCTCTTGCTCCCTTCCTAAGTCTAGCCAGGCCCCTCTCTGGCAAATGCAGGACCACATCCCCAACTGCTCCTGCCATGGACCTCCAGAGGCAAAAGGGGCTGTACACAGCAAGAAAGTTTTCCCCAGAAGTACTCAGATGCAGTTTTGGGTACTTTACTTAGGTGAAAGCCTTTAATTCTGCATCAACATGGGAAGGAAATTTATAGAGAAAAATGTTTCCTTTTAAGGTTCAGGGCTGCCTGTTTTAAACAACACTCTGTAAGTTGCAATGCTCTTAAACAAGCAAGTCAATTGGTGAAAATGCAAGCTGACAGTCATACTTAAATATTAATTTGAAAAAAAAATAGTTCTGCCTAAAAAATAATATTATTATCAAATAACTGGTTATGATTATTTCCTGGGTTTATGTGGATCAAAATTATGACCAGTGCAGTGACTGAGAAAGAGGTCTCCCTGTCAGGAAGATCCCTTAAGCACAGTTGTGATTTTAAACACTTGAGTGATGCCCTTTTGGGACTACTCTGACATTTACTGAATGGGGACCAAACTGCATAATGTGCAATGAATTAAACTGCAATCTGTTGATTGTTACCTTAATTTTAACACACTTGCACAAATTGATCTTATTTTGCATCATTACCATTTAATGGAATGGACTGTGGAATTTGAATAGGAGGGAAAGTTCAGTTTCATGGCATTAAGCTCACGGTTTCATGAACAAATATGATGAAAATAGAAACAAATATTTTTAAGGAAAAAGACAACCCTTGCAATTCATAAGAACATTTAAAACTAAGGAATGCATTCTAATGAAGAGAAAATTAAGATGAAATTGTTATGAAGCCTGACACATTATTGGAAGAACCCTGTGTTTTCATCCTGGGACTGGTATCATATGGTAGTTTTGTGTGGAAAGAGAACAGAACACATCTGACTTAAAGAGTCAACCTCTTTAAATCATAAAAATGACTGTTCAGTTCCAAGCTATTTATTTTAACAAATTGTTTGGTTTTCCGTCCTCCCCCTCAAAGGCTGGAGGACACATGCAGCAATTAGACATCCTCCACAAACACATCAATTACTGAACTAACAAATGACAAAATGACATAAATAAGCAAGCAAGCAAAGATGACTGTCATCACACCCTTATCCTCATGATGCCTAGTAAAGCCATCAGTAAATTTAGCAGCCCATGTCTATGGGAATATTTCCTGTTGCAGTTTTATTCTGCAATGCCAACAAAAAGAAGAAAAATTAAAAGGGACACTTCCAGGGCATGCAGTTAGAAGGGGTAGTGAATTAAAAGTGAGGGAAGAGGGTGAAAGAGATGAAACACTATAACTCAAATACCCATAGCATTTGTATAAGTGTAAGTTTGCTACAGGGGTGCCCAGAACCATACTGAATTTGAACAAGAGGTCAGCACGTCTATGACGATGCAGTTGGTTTTGTAGTCTATTTAGCAATCTTTCTTCCACAGTTAACAAGAAAGAGCAAAGATATGTTTGAGAGGCTGTTCATTTTTATCTACAGCAGGAGCAAAGCCACCTCCCATCTGAAAAGCCACCAGTGGTACACATCAAGTCAGAGGAAAACAATCACGTTTCCAGTGTGTCTGGCCAGCAGGGAGCAGGTACCACACAGAACTTCCTACAGTCACCACCTCTGGTCAAGGAGCTGATGTGCCCTTGCAGCTACCTCAGACTTTAAAACAGCCCAGGGGAAAGGAGAGACAGAAGGGAAAGTAGTCTTGTGTGGGGGAGAGCAGTAAAGCTCCTCCACAGAGGCAGCAAGAATCATGCAAAACTTCTTTCACGCAAGTTTTCATCCTTACTGTGTTGACAAAGTATGCAAAGTTAATGGAAACACTCAAATATTGTAGGGCATAGGCAGAAGCATTGTGGAACTACATAGCAAGGCACTATTTCCATATGGATGAATCTCTTACAGCACAGGCATTTTGGGACAAAGATTTTTGGGGGTTGTGTTTGCATAATAACTGACATACAAACTATCAGTTTGCATGATAACTGATATACAAACTATCAGAAACAGATATGCAAAATTCTCTGATTGCTGATTTCTATATTATTTGTACAACTCATTAAATTCTCTATCATTTCAGTTCTCTCTATGCATTGACAAACTTAAAATTTAGGTCCCAAACTGGCAATGACTGATGTGTCTTTTCAGTTTTCCTCACAGGGTAAATGATCCAGCAAAGTTGGTAGGACCATACAGCTCTATTAAGTTAGGCTGTAGAAATTAATTTATTTATTAAATTAAACTGAGTCTGACAGCAATAATGTAAACTGTCTAAGAGGTCTCAGATACCAGCTTTAGGAAGATGCTAACTGGAGACAATATGCCACAACAGAAAAGGCAGAAATTATATATAATTTGCCCCTAATAACAAATGACTCAAACTCTATAGATAATCAAGTTTGTACACATTAATCATGCACAGAGATATTACAAGGAGAAAGGGCTCAGTTTAAAAAATACTGATACTAGAATTAAGATATTTTAAAATTTGTGAAGATTGTTGAACATGTCAAAAACAAACTTAAAATGAAGCAGAATGTTTGAAAATTACCTCCAAAGTATTTCTAATACAAGACAAAAAATGAAGCACCTGTCAGAAATGCAAGCGCACACACACACACTCACCTACACACACACTGAAGGGGGAAGGCAACAGCAAAACTATGATGTTATTCTACAATATAAATTTGCAAGAAGGCATAACATATGCTGGCACATCTGAGTTCAAGTAGCATTCTTACCTGAAGTTCCTGGGTAGCAGATATAACAGATAGAAAAACAAATAGAAAGAATCTATGTAAAATCACTGCATCAAAGACATCATAGACAAACATTTGCCTACAATTTTAACAAATATTATCACAGAAACTTCAACTCTACCTTTAAATCTGAAAATAACTATTTCTTGCTTTCACATCTTTAGGAAATTTCAAACAAATATACCTTGTTGTCTGGGGATGATCCAAGCATCACTGGCCTGTTAAAATCATATGCACTTTTTTGAAGGACTGATGTTGCTCTTGGTAGCTTTAGTTTTCTAACACTGTTTTTTCATTTTTATGAATATACCACACTCAGTTATGATGTAAATGTTACAGTTTCAACTCAGTCATTAGAGAAGCAGCCTTTTACACTAGGTCTAAGTTTATTTTTAAAACAGTAGTAAGCCAAGTCTGAACTAAACTTTGGAATGCAATCCATGGCAATTAAAAAACCACTAAATTAAACTCAACATTTCTAATTTTACTTCACATAAAACTAGAGAAGCTTGGTATCTGTTTCATGACCAACTTAAGGTTATAAAGATATCAATTAATTTAGGCCTCAGTCTTGAAGCTGGCCACATGTATAAAAAAATTTTTGCAGAGTCACAGTCCAGGAAAGTAAATTTATTTTAAAATGAACTGCTGTGCACAATTATTTATACACTCTACATAATTTTAACTGGTGAAGAGAAAAAAGAAATTCCTGAATTTCAGTGGAACAAAAAATTATCAAGTGATCTTAAGTCAAAATTGCAGTCCTACATCCTTGTAATATCTTGAAAGCTTTAAAGACAGAAATTACTGCAGCCAGTGTATTTTTGCCAGACAACATGGCATTATTGTTTTATCATTCATCCTTGTTTGGAACCTTGAAGCTCCTTCAATATTTGTCTAATGTATTTTCAACCATTGCTGCCAACTACCCTTTCAGGGTTTTTTTTTTCCTTTGTTTTTTTTTTTTGGTGGGGTTTGGGTTTTTTTTTTGGGTTGGTTTTTTTTTTTTCCTTAGCAAAGTCATGGGCATCTGTGAGCCAAGACTACTAATTCTGATACAGAAATTCCTGCTTTGGGAAAATAAGGACTTTGGGACATTTTTTCCCCTATTCCTTCATCCTTTCTCTTCATTGGAAAAAAAAAATTCAGGTGTACATGAGTTCACACCTGAGTATTCTGTTTACCTTAAAATTATTTTACTACTGTAATACACATAGGTAGAAAAATGAATATTTCTTCCTGTACACATGCTCTTCTCAGGGCTAGGAGTGATGACTGAGAGAACTCATGTTAAAAACAAGTCCACAACTAAGACATGTGAGTGTTAAGTCCTTCAAAAGAACTAACAATTTCTGAACTTTTAAACAGCAACAAAATTGTTAGATTTGTTTGGCAACAGATACTAATTTTCGGTCTTTCCTGATCAAATAGAAAGAAATACCCCAAGTTTGACATTAGCAAGGTTAAAGGGTGTAGCCCCCAAAAATTTATCAGATTTTTCCTTCAGCAGTTTCAGCTCAAGGTGAGCTGACAGCCTTCACCTGTTAAGACTTGATCTGGGTGCTGAGGATTTTGTTTAGCTCCTGCATGAAATGATGAAATCACAGACACCTCAGCAGAGTGGAAGGCACAGCTCTAAGTGATTTCATCGGTAGTTGCAGGAATAACAGCAGCCTGAAGGCCTGAATTAATGTCTCAGAGAGTTCCTTATGAACCAACAGATTTGGAACAATTTCATTTTATACTTTTTAACCAGAATATATATATATTTTCTTAACAATTTAAATCTTTAGAAATTCTATTTAAAATAAGTTCACTTAAAAGTAAGTTCACTTAAAAGGTACTAGAACAGAGGCTTTATTTTCCACTACCAGTTTTGCAGTGTTTCCTAAAGTAGATTCAGAAAGGAAGGGTGTGGTAGTCTTTTTACTGTTACGCTACTGAAATAAACACTAAGTCAAGATCATAAATAATCTGAACCTAAAAGTACATTTATAGCTACACAGTTAAGGTTTTATGTTACAAGAAGAGAAGTGTTTAGCAGAAGGAGTATAAAAGTGTTTTAATAAAAAAGCCATTTCAGAGAAAATATACTGTACCTCCCCATCTTCCAGCTCAACATCTAGGAAATCAAAGTCCCTAAAGACTCTGAATTGCTGTTCACTGTTTGAATCATCCATGTTCTCCTGCTCCCTTGCTCCGTCTTCTGAAGAGACCAAGCTTGTCTGGTGCTCAATCAGATCCAAATCACCACAGGAAGAAAAAATCACCTACAATTCAAAGGATTTCTTTTGTTACGAACTGTTCCCTCTGGTTGTTTCTTCCTAAAAGCTGTAATTGGTTATTCAGAAGACTGTATTTCCAGTACACACCTAATTCCTTCACTGAGTATTTTTAGAACACTCTTTATTATTTATGTTGGACAGGTGCCTTCAGATTAAACTTGTACAAAGAAACAACTTCATACTGTGGGAACACATCCAAGAATATTCCGGCTACCCTCCTAAAGGCTGCAGATTGATGTTGCCTGGATGTTTGTATACATATATAGGAACAAAATTCAGAGAACTTAGTAGAGAAAATACTGTCAAGAGGATGATACACTAAGTTCATTAAAAAAAACCCCTCCAGTTAACAAGTTGTAAAAAAATATGTCAAGATTAGAAAATACAACAAGCAGTAGTTTTTTCTTTCTTACTGAGTATACTTGTATCTGTAATTTAGTTGCACAAATTAAACAGTTCCTGTCTTGCAGAAACAAAGGACCTGTTCTCCATTATAGAAGTGACATATACCATGTTCAAAAACATTCAGGAGATTTTATTTCTTCTGTAGAAAATATTTAATAAATATTTTAAGAGCTTCCCACTCTGGGTGATCAATCACCCTTTTCCTGGCACCAGATAACAATAATTTTTAAAGAGTAACATCAGAACTAGTGTCTAATGGGAAAATCAGACACACACACCCTTTCCCCTCCTATTTTATTTCTGTAATATAAATTTTTACTTTATAAAGGCTCTGGATTGTTAATACAGAGGTTGTTACTCTCTACCCATTGAGATGGCATAAGTAAACACTACAGCATCAGAGATTCTCACAGGGAAACCACACATAGCTCCTGAAGTAAATCTTTGGATTTACTTTGGTGAAAACCATCCACTCCCTGGTCCATAAGCTGAGAAACACAGCCTGGGCCAGTACAAAGGATAGTGACAGTAGTGGCTTCAAACCTATGCAAATCTGGTCAGCAACTCTGGGAGACACAGTTCTTCACTTTCAACGCTTAGGACACAATAAAACAGAAAACTGGTCAATACAAGGCTACTTACTGAAGGGTTTTTACTCAGCCCAACTTCCTGACCACACAGGGAAAGGACATGCACCAGCTTTTCCTTTGTCCTTTTCTAGAAAACAAGATGTTTCTCAAGTGAGCATTTTTTTAACCACCCATTCTCCCTGTGGCTAGAAATATACATTAGCAATTTTTAATTAGGAAGAACTAAACAAAGAATTAGTCATTAAATGCTCAAAGGATTGCTTTCAGAGCAACTATGCATCAAGGAAACAAAAATAGCTGTTAATGATTCTGCTATTTATTATATTTAAATTAGTCTGTAAATTCCATTGAGTATATTAAGAAAACATTGGCTCATATGCCTAACTTCAAAAAGACAGTTCAGAAGACTAAAATTAAGCACATGCATAACTTTTGGGTTTTTTTTTTTCAGAATTGGGCCTGAGTCACTGCTGTATAACCTGCTATATCAAAAAAGAGAAAAAGAGCAAAAAATTAGTTTACTCTGCATGGCTTTATTTTAACTGGCAGATAAACAAAATCATTAAGGTCATCAAATATCACTTCTAAGAAAATTGTACTTTTTATTGAATTTCTCAAGAAAACAACTTTACAAGTTGCACAAGTTATCTACCCTTGCTAAAATCTGAACTCAGGCGTCATGTTTACTTAAATCTGACCTAGACTTAAGAGGTCTGAAAGAGATGCCTTTCCTGCAAGCTGAAAGAAAAACAGCTTTGGGATAGAAGATGGACATAACTCAGTCCATTTTTGAGTCCAAGAAAGACAGCACACAGGGTCAGATGTTGTGCTGCCAATGTCCCCAGGCTGCACAGGGCACAGTGGGGCACAAGCATTTAAGGACCCAAGCATGTGTTAATTCAGCTGCTCTGACTGCAACTTGCTAATGAACAGTGGGCTACCTACCTGAGAGTACTGGGGTCTCTTCCAGCTCACAGGAACAAGGACATTGGAGTTGGATCCTGATGAGGTTGAAGAAGTGCTTCGGGTGACAGCCATTGCCCTGGGTTTGCCATCTCGCCCAGAAGAGCTCTGCAGCTCATCATACCGTCTCCCAATAATTGGAGTCTTAAACAGAGAGGAATTAGTCAGTAGAGCCCTGCATCAGGATGAACTTAGAAGAGCCATATTGCTTCAGTTGGAGGAAAAGATTAGTTTGAATATCATACACAGGGATAAAACAAGGAGTACAGCAAATTTCACATCACTTGGTAGGTTTCTTATTTTCCACTGTGGATGTCGGAGTAGCAACTGCCATACTTAGTAAACAGAGCTTATGTTCATGGATAGATAATACTCAAAGCAATTGCCACACAAGTTCCTGACATAAGAACCAGCAAAAACCAAAGAAAGCTTATGAAGTTAATTTCAAATCTGCACTTCTTGCATATTTTAAATTTTTTTTTTTCCTGAGAGTGCTGAACACTTTGGCCCTTTTCCAACAGGTATTGAAATGCTTTCTCAGATTTACAATAGGATGCTCAGCATTTTCCAGAACTATACTGACAGGAAAGCAAATAGTACCATATGCCTTTTTATGCTGATATTTCCTTTTAACCTCAACAGCTCACTATTATCTGTATGAAATAATCTATAATCCTGCAAACAGTTCTGCAGCTTTTTAACAATAAAGTGAGTTGCCCAATAAAGTCTCTAGGACCATTCTGTTCTATAAAGTTACAAGGATTTGCAGGATAAAGACTGCTGTAAGAGAGTCCAGTGAGAAGACAGAATGAAGGTGTTAAGAAACAAAACTACAAAAAATACCTCTGAAATATCAAAATGAAACTCCAAAGTCTTCCCTGGTAGCTCCTTGGAGGCACTGTTCCACACTCGATGTATTTCCATTTTTGAAAGATCACTATGTTGATAGGAAGGTAGAACTAAACTGGCAGAACGAGAAACTACCAATTTCAGGATATTCAAGGCTTCTCTCCAGTGAATGCTCTAGAAATAAGATATTTACTCAGCAAACAGAAAGTGAGATTCACACACATTCAAGATTATTTACATTTTACAGTCGTATTTTTTACCATATAATTAAAATGTAATATTGGAATATCCATGTTCTTTGTCTCTCTTGGCCAGTGTCAAGGTGTCTGTGTAATAATGTCTGCAGAATAATTTCAACATCAGAGACCAAGACTTGCCTAAGGTGTCACTGTTAGGGAACTGGCCCACAAGCTGGGAGACCTGTGGATAAAGCCAACTTGGCAGAGGATTTAAAATCTCCTACCTGAATGTCTTAATCAGCATGAATAAATATAAGGGCCATAGCAGAATCCCCATTTAACAAAAAAGGCGACTTGACATGGGTTTTTACTTCTATGAATTCCTAGTACTCCCCTGCATTTTTCACTTGTCAAGAATTAGGTACGAAGGTCTCTGAAGAGAAGTGCTTATGCCACACCTCCCTTGTGTAGTAATTAAAGAATGGTCACTCAGGCTCTGAGTGGTATTAAGGTTGCTCCAAGGCACTCCAACGCTGAAGCCCAACCTTCCCCCACAGTGAAAGCACAGCCAGGCATCTTCTCTGGGTATGCACAGGCATGAGACATCAGGATGCTTACAAACTTTGTACCACACAAGACACTTGCAGCCCCCCCTTGCTAATCCAGTCTTAAATTCTTACACAGAAAATCAGCTTAGGAGAGTGAATGCTGCTAAGTTCCTATAGTGATAAAGAAATGATATGGTATTTACCTGTACATATTTTTCAATGGTTTTTAGCACTTCCATGTTAAACTGCTTCACAGGAATAGCTGACAGGTCCATATAACTAAGAAGACTGTAGATCATCTGTAAGAGGGACTGTTGCATACTAGGAAGGCCCTTTTCTAGTAGCTTTTAAAAGAAAAGTGAAAATAAGAAAATTTTGAGACATTTCTTCTTAAGTAAACAGCTACGAGTTTCACAAACAGCAATTGTACTCTTCATCTCTCTTCACTCACTGATTTTGCAATGCCATTTTACAATAATTTCACAACTGATGATGATACAGGCATGAAGCAAAAAAGAGCTTAAGTTGGGAGACAAATGCCAGCCTGTTATATTTTATATATGCCTGCCCTAACTTATCCAGAAAACACATTCAGCAGTTGAGTAAACTGGTAGGTAAAATTTATACTGTAATTGGGTAAGCACATCCAATAAAAACAGGGGAGGATCTTTCTATGTCTACATTTGCTGGAAGTCAGTGAGAAAAAAGAAAACTTGCTGAAGAAACAAAACTACTACTATTCAGACATCAATAAATATTTATCAAATATATTTCACTGCCAGTGCTCACTGGCCCTAAGTGCCAAAGAAACATTTTCTTTTTAGGAGGAGGTGGAGTCCCTGGCCCCTATTACTGTAGAGAGTAATACAAAGAAGGGCTTGATCTAAACCCTGGAATTCTCAGACACCTGAGTGTAGATCCTGGAACACCACAGTAACCTTGGAAATGCTCATACATATGTGTGACAGTAATTCCAGAGGCATACAGATAGCCATGAATTGTTTGTATATGTGTGAAATACTTCAGTTGAGAATTGAGTTTCCCAGTAAAGTCTTTAGGACCATTCAGTTCTATAAAGTTACAAAGGTTTGCAGGATAAAGGCTGCTGTAAGAGAGTCCAGTGAGAAGACAGAATGAAGGTGTAATATCCATGTTCTTTGTCTCTCTTGGCCAGTGTCAAAGGTGTCTGTGTAATAATGTCTGCAGAATAATTTCAACATCAGAGACCAAGACTTGCCTAAGGTGTCACTGTTAGGGAACTGGCCCACAAGCTGGGAGACCTGTGGATAAAGCCAACTTGGCAGAGGATTTAAAATCTCCTACCTGAATGTCTTAATCAGCATGAATAAATATAAGGGCCATAGCAGAATCCCCATTTAACAAAAAAGGTGACTTGACATGGGTTTTTACTTCTGTGAATTCCTAGTACTCCCCTGCATTTTTCACTTGTCAAGAATTAGGTACGAAGGTCTCTGAAGAGAAGTGCTTATGCCACACCTCCCTTGTGTAGTAAGTAAAAAATGGTCACTCAGGCTCTGAGTGGTATTAAGGTTGCTCCAAGGCACTCCAACGCTGAAGCCCAACCTTCCCCCACAGTGAAAGCACAGCCAGGCACCTTCTCTGGGTATGCACAGGCATCAGACATCAGGATGCTTGCAAACTTTGTACCACACAAGACACTTGCAGCCCTCCCTTGCTAATCCAGTCTTAAATTCTTACACAGAAAATCAGCTTAGGAGAGTGAATGCTGCTAAGTTCCTATAGTGATAAAGAAATGATATGGTATTTACCTGTACATATTTTTCAATGGTTTTTAGCACTTCCATGTTAAACTGCTTCACAGGAATAGCTGACAGGTCCATATAACTAAGAAGACTGTAGATCATCTGTAAGAGGGACTGTTGCATACTAGGAAGGCCCTTTTCTAGTAGCTTTTAAAAGAAAAGTGAAAATAAGAAAAATTTGAGACATTTCTTCTTAAGTAAAAAGCTACAAGTTTCACAAACAGCAATTGTACTCTTCATCTCTCTTCACTCACTGATTTTGCAATGTCATTTTACAATAATTTCACAACTGATGATGATACAGGCATGAAGCAAAAAAGAGCTTAAGTTGGGAGACAAATGCCAGCCTGTTATATTTTATATATGCCTGCCCTAACTTATCCAGAAAACACATTCAGCAGTTAAGTAAACTGGTAGGTAAAATTTATACTGTAATTGGGTAAGCACATCCAATAAAAACAGGGGAAGATCTTTCTATGTCTACATTTGCTGGAAGTCAGTGAGAAAAAAGAAAACTTGCTGAAGAAACAAAACTACTACTATTCAGACATCAATAAATATTTATCAAATATATTTCACTGCCAGTGCTCACTGGCCCTAAGTGCCAAAGAAACATTTTCTTTTTAGGAGGAGGTGGAGTCCCTGGCCCCTATTACTGTAGAGAGTAATACAAAGAAGGGCTTGATCTAAACCCTGGAATTCTCAGACACCTGAGTGTAGATCCTGGAATACCACAGTAACCTTGGAAATGCTCATACATATGTGTGACAGTAATTCCAGAGGCATACAGATAGCCATGAATTGTTTGTATATGTGTGAAATACCTCAGTTGAGAATTGAGTTTCCCAGTAAAGTCTTTAGGACCATTCAGTTCTATAAAGTTACAAAGGTTTGCAGGATAAAGGCTGCTGTAAGAGAGTCCAGTGAGAAGACAGAATGAAGGTGTTAAGAAACAAAACTACAAAAAGTACCTGGCAGGCAGCATGCTCTTTCTCTGGTGACAGGCACTGTCCCACCCCACAAATTTCAGAGGCAATCAAACGTTTTCACTGGAAGTTATCAGAGCCTCAATACTAGACACATCCTCCCAAGTCAGGCTGACAAAAAAGTTCTAACACTGGCTATTTGAGTTATTGGATTCTAGACAAAAAATTGCTTATAAAAACTCTAAGCTGCCTCCTGCCTTCCATCAGAGTAAAATTTCAATTCTTATCCAAGTGGATTTTAGTAATTGTTATATATCCTTCTAAGGATATAGAAGGATAAGGTTCCTGTTTTTATAGAATGAGAATGTTTCATGCCAGTGCAAATGGAACCTATTTTATCCCACTAAATATCTTCTGATTTCTTTCATCAGCAAAAGTGGGTAGCAATTAGTGATTCCTAAAACAAAGCGAGCAAATTCCATTAACAGCACAATAAAGGAAACTCATTATACATATCTATTCCTCTACAAATAGACAGGAAGAATTTTTAAATTAAAGGTTTGGCAACCTGCTCTTAGACACTGTCAGCCCCTCAAATACCTTTATTGAAAATGTGTTTAGCGATTCTTTTTCAAAACAGGGTTGCTGAGGGGTTTTTATGCCTTCTATTAGGATCTTGCAATGGAAAGTTTGATTCCTTGTTTGCAAATAGTTTATGTGATGCATGTAGCACATCAGCCATTTCAGTGCAGGATTAGAAGAAAGTATCTGGATGACAGAAATAAATTTTTTTTTCTCTGACAGAGGCTACTGCATCAGAGAATCCGTTTTGGGATAGGAAAAAGAATTCTTGGGAAATAATGGGAATTTTGTCTCAAATGGTGTTTAGAAAGCTATTATAGGAACCTTATCTCTGAAAGTTTGTAATTTCCACTGCAGTTGGTACAAATTTGTTGTCAAAAGTATTTGTTGACTGAAACAGCTCTTGGCCCTTAAACCTCACATATTTGTGGACTGTTTCAATTCTCACTTGCTCAGATGAATATATGTGGCAGTTGGCAGTCCAAGTGTGTCCTTAAGAAAATAATGAATTTGCAATAAGAAAGAGTATTTCTGTTTAGAAAAAGAGTAGCAGCCTTAACATGCCTTTGGTGCAATATGAATTCTGAAGTAACAAAAATAGCAGTGAGATGGAGTAGTGGTAACATCATTTGGATAAGAGAATTCCAGGACAAAGAGTTTCCACTGTATTTGTAGAAAGAAATACAACCATTCTCAAAATTACGTTTTTTTGACTCTTGTACATATGACCTGGTTTGGAGAATTGTGGATTCCTGTCTTGTTCTCTGTGGTAACTATTGGTGTCTTATCTGGGCTCAGGAATCCATAGTGCATTAGCAACATTTGCCCTCTTCCTAAAGCAACAACCACCCCAGAATGAAGTGGAGAAGAGAGCCTTCTCTTTCAAGGGCTGCTGGGGTGCTGGGGTGCTAGACAGCTCCCTTTGTCCCTCCCAACCTGGCAGGGGCAGTGAAGAGATACCCAGCTCTGAGGCAATGCCATGCAGTCAAACAAATGTTTAGAGGAAATAAAGAGGGCATTTCAAAAGGCATGTCTGAGAGACAAGCCATTACTCAGATTAATGCCTTATCTAGGGCATGCTTCCCTTTGCAATACAGATGGTTTAGTTTCTACTGATTCTTTGTTTTAGAACAGGTTATAAATGCTTATGTTTTTTATCACCATCTAACAAGGAGGAGGTGGAAAAATCTACCATAAGCATGTTACTGTGCACTATGGATTCTTGTCCTTTCTTCTCTATTAATAGCATTAGCTACTTAAGTTTGAACATGATCCTGGACTTAATGAGTCACCAGTTTAACATGTCAATTCAGATATGCTCCCAGAATAAGTGTGCTGCCATGATTAAAGTTTAAATTTCAAAAACTAATCTAAAAAAAATCTAGCATAAAACCAAAGTAAGCTTTCAGTAATATGTTTGTATGCTGATCTGATTTTGGTTGTGGAGGTTGAGAATTCTATTGCACTACTGAATAGTGATTTTTCCTCATCTGTAGATTGAGACCTCCCAGTAGTTTTCTAGAAGAAATTATGATTTTTCATGAATGGAGAATAGTAAAACTAAGTAAGAAGCACTACTTGTCACTGTGAGATTTGCATAATAACAGAGCTCAAATATTTTATTTTGTATTGGATCATACTCCTTGATGACAAGCAATGACTTGCCATTGAATAAGTTAAATACACAATTTTATGTGAATGGCAATAATTGAAACTTCTACTTTGTGGTGAGAGCATTTGTTTTCTTAGTCTTAATTTAAGTACATAGTCTTAATTTAAGTACTTAAATTAAGTACAGTGTCTCCTTCTGAAGCTACACCTGTGTTTGAAAGGGTCACTGTTACAATACAATTTCCTTTGTAATTCTTAAGCACTGCCTGTCTCACAATTTCCCTCTGTCCCAGGGGTTGGGGACTGAACCAGGAATGTTAAAGCTCGAGGCTGTGTCTGGCTTTAACATTCAAGTGCAGGTTGCCCAGTGGGGCTGTTAACCTATGTGGCTCTACCAATGGACAGTATATTCCACAGCTGGTTTACAGGAGACAGGGGCACATTGTTTATCCTGGCCTGGGGATTAACTAAGAAGAAAAGAGCAAACATTCTGAAAGCTGGGAAAAAAAATTCAAAGCCATAGCAGGCTGAATAAGATGGTTTCTTGTCTTTTGCTACACCACCAGACTGGCAGCTACTCTATGCCCATATAAATATTCTCCAGACATGACTCAACAGAGCTGTACTCAATGTAAATACAGAGAAAGGAAGTCAGTGCTTACAACTCTGTCATCCTGCTGCTGCTGGTGCTATGTGAGGAATGTGTCTCAATTACAGTAAAAGGCCTGCCTGGCCTGCTGTGGATACAGTAGGTGGTGCCAATCTACAGCAAGGGGAAGCCATGCAGAAAAGAGTCTCCACATGCAGGTCTCAACCCATTTCAAGGGGAGCAGGATCAGGAGCAATGGCCTTTGTGGAGGTGGTGCAGCACTAGTGACTGTACAGAGAGCACTGAAGGGAAAACAGAGGGGCAACTGCTTTCCTAAGGCTGGGAAAGCAAAGGAGAAAGAATTTCAACATTTACAGCATTTCTTTATTAGAAATATAGTTTTAATAGCATTTTTTATTAGGAATACATGCTTCCACTGTGAAGAAGACACTTGACTCTGGAGGGTTCAATGTCATGAAGAACTCTTAATTAAAAGAGCTAACAGCTCTCTAGAATATTTGGACTTGAAAAGAAACTGAAAAATCTTGAGGTCCTGTTCAAGGTTCCTACAGGAACCTTCAATGGCTTTCACAATCACATGTGATTGATTACTTAGAGCCTCCACATGCAAGCAGGGTGAGGAAGCAGCTTGACACAGCAGGGTCTAGCTTGTTCTGGAGCCTTAAGTGAACATGGGAGCAGCACCTGCCTTTTCAGGATCTTGCAAATTTGTGACTAGCCAGCATCAGAAATGCCTGAGGGTTTTTTATAGATCCTTTGGCAGATGCCAGTTAATTTATGTAGAGAGGTGGGTGTTAACCTCTTCTCCAGAGTACCAATTGATAGTATAAGAGGAAATGGCCTCAGGCCAGGGAAGGTTTAGATTAACTGCTCAGAAAATTTCCTTCATGAAAACAGTTTCCCAGCATTGGAGCAGGCTGCCCGGGAAAAGGGTGGACTCACCATCCCTAGAGATATTTAAAAGATCTGTAAATGTGGCAGTGAGGGAAATGGTTTAGTGGTGGACTTGGCAGTGTTAGATTTGGTGACCTTTGATGATCTCAAAGGTCTTTTCCAGCCTAAAAATGATTTTGTGATTCTGTGAATGCAGAACTGTCCTCTCCCTGGATGAGAGGGGAGACTGAAGGCAACTCAGCAGGGAAGGGATAAATCTGAGAACCCTGTAATAAAATGTTGTCCTGAAAGTGATCTGACGGGGCGGGGGGGCAATATCAAACAGTTTTGTGCTAAAGAGCAGAACTGAACCTTGGAGCCCCAGTAACAACACTGCATCAGCACTATACTCCACATTACAGGTGAAAATGAACATAAGAAAACCTTTGCAGCAAGATGATCCCATTCAATGTTAGAGGAATGCATACAAATTTTTATCAAGAGCCAGATCCTTATATAGCAGATGGTATCTTACTATGCTGGAAAACCCACTGTGGAGTTAGTCTTCTGATTTTCCCCAATGGGATCTAAATAAATGTCCAGTTTCCTCTCACTTTCAGAGTGGAAGATCCAACTGGCTGATGAAGGAATCTGCTTTAAGATGTATCAGCTTTTGTTTTAGTGTTAAATATTGGTTTCTTTAAGTAATCCTGTTTTTTTCTGCCAAATTCTGCTTTTATTTTTTAATTATAAATAACAGATGTGGAGCTCCCAGTAATTTGCTGACACATTTCATCTCTTTGGGCTGCTGGGCAACAGAAGAGTTAGAACAGTGAAAATTTTTTGAAAACTTACCTCAGCCAGATATGTAACCATACTCAAAGTAATATCAGCAAATGCTTCATGAAGGTAACGGCAAACCACATTTACCCAGGTAGCACAGTCCCTTGTATAGCTGTGTGTTTTATAAAGGGTCATGACATGTGCAAGATTTGATAGCTTGGGATTCTTCTCCTCCAAACAAACCTAATTAAATATAAACATCAAAACATGTCAAGAACAAGGAAACTGCATTTACAGGGTTTGAGGATGTACAAAACAGCAAATGATTTTGATACCTGAGCAATCCTTTCGGCTATATCTTTACAAAACTGGTTTGGGCTGTCAAAATGCTGAATTAAATGGGGCAGGAGACACAAAACATTCAGTGGAAATCCTAGAACAAGAAAATACAGAATAAAATATATATTCTGGACACCAAGAGCCACAGTGATCTTTAAATTGGTGTTTCATAGGAGGTCACAGTTTCAATATTACATTAGCCATAAACTCACACAGACCCTGTCAAGTTGGTCATACCACTGGCCACACCACATTTGTCTTAAAGGGGCCTTAATTTGAAAATCCAGTTAGTTAAATGACATCATTTAGGCAACAATACTCTTGTAAAGCATGAGCCTATTTCTGCAAACACTACTGCCCATTTCCTGTTAGAGATAATTTTTATCTTTTCCACTTAACTGGCTTATTGACAGTCTTAACCAGTGGCATTTTCACTACAGCTGCTAAAACACAAAAAGAAATTCAGTGAGCATTGATTAATAAACAACTGTTCTGGTCAGCTGCCAGGCAGAGCTTCCACTGTTTTACACTGTTCAAGGTAATAATAATGCACCAAGTTCCAAGTGCTGTAATTAGCTTAAGTGCTGTCTGGAACTAAGATTCAGATCTTCTGCACCAACTCATAGCTCAAAGTGGCTGATGAAATACCTGCAGAAGCTGTAACAGAGAACTATAAAAAAAGCTGCTCTAGTTCAGGTGGGAGCTCAGAAGTCAACTAATTGTATTTGGATACAATCTGCTTTTTGAAAAGAATTTGTTCTATGAAAATAATTTTCTAACCGTTCATTCCTTCTGATTATACACAATTAAACAAGTTGCTGAGATTAGCATCATGGTTTCCTTACTCTACCTTTGTATTCAGGGAAAAGGAAAGCTACCTCCAGATGGTACTGTCACAGCAATGCAATGTGTGAATTGCCCAACCAAAGCCTGGAACACAGGCAGCACACAGGTGCTTGGACATGGGCAGGCTGTTCATGGCATTCATTCCTTTATGCTGTGTCTAGGCTTGCCATGACTTAATTGTCAAGCCTGGACATTTGTCTTAGTATTTGTTTCAGACCAAAAGAGAGGAGTAAAAATCTGGAACAATGCTTAAATATAATTAAGAACTGGCCGCAATCTCAGCTAAATAATGGGGAATTTCAAAATTCTATCTTACTTCCTTATAAGCCAGGCCTCTGTCTTCACTCACTATTGTGCTATTCTAGTTTATCTAGAGTGTACTAGAGTTTTGGATATTTATATTTTTAGAAAAAATAACACAAAACACTAATTTAAAATCAAACAGCTTGACATAGTTTGAAAAAAATTGAACAGAAAAATGGACCAAAGTAGGTAATAGAAATTTTGACAGTATCTCCTTATATGTTTACTTTGTCACCAATCAGAAACTTTATTTGATGCTAAAGACCTAGAAATTAAATGCTAAATAATATGTGATTTCTCTCCTCCAAAACCTTGTAGTGCAATGGATTCACTTTCTAGAAACAGGTCATAATTTCTATGAAATTCCAAAAACAGCTCACCCAGCTCAAAGCAAAAGTGCATTATGCTATATTCAAAGAGAAAGAAAAATGGCCATTTTTGGTTTTGTTCAGATAGCTGAATGAGGTTTGTCACCAAATGTCAATGCAACAGAAACTGAAAGAGAAGAGAGCATAATGGTTTTACCTATAGCTTGAGAGGAATCCACCATGGATATTCGAGACACTGGTGTCAGCAAACTAAAGAGCTGGAGTGTGAGGTCAGTGGTAGTAAGGGAAGTGAATCCTTTCAGGAGTAGCTGCTGAAGTCCTGAGAAGTCTGCCCATTTCAGCTGCCCTTGCAGCTTCTCTAGCTTCTCCCGGTTTTCAGCTTTATCTAGTGGCAAATGAGCCAGAAGTTTATTCAGCAACCGCAGTGCCATTAGGTACTCAAACTCAAAATCTGATTCCATCAAAGCCACAGCAACCCAGAAGATGGTAGCCAGTAGGTTGGTTGGATTGTTAATATGGGATGGATCGGTGAGACTGTCCTTTAGAGAGGATGAACTCCTGGTTTTAGAGGACAGGCCTTGCTGGGTGCACGCTTGAATTCTGTCTAGTGTGGCACTGCGTGGTGGGTCCGAGGATTTGTCCACATCTCCAAACTTTTTGGGTACAGAGAAGCTCCTCTGGTGTCTACTCCGCTCAGCAGTGGCTGTGTTGCCACCTGCAGGATTCATGTTCAGCTGCCCCGTGCTCTTCCTGTTTGCAGTCAGTTTGGTGTTCGATGATAAATCTGGTGAAGATGAACTGGAACCAAGATTTAAAACATCCATTACACTGTGTGAATGCACAGCTTGGAAGGGTGCATATTAGATGCAAGCTAAGTATTTTTCAGACTGTAAATAAATATTTAAATGGAAGAAATAGAACACCAAAGCATCTATTGCAGCCTGCCTTCTTTTTTCCAGAAAACAGACTGAGGCCCACAGACCTGACAGAGATGAGATTCACATGGCACTGCACCAAACCAGAGCAGGATAGCCTACAGTCTACATAGGCAAGAATGACATGGGGATGAGAAATACAGAGCTGTGAAGTGACTTATGGCAATTCCCAATGGGACAGTGGCAGAACTGAAAACAACTTTGGTCTTTAAAATGCCCTCATCAATGGATCAAGCCCTGAACCTGGCACAGCTGGCAGGCAAATGAACAATTGCTTGCTGGGTAACTGTGGGCAGAAAAATCTTAAGAAGAACCACAAATATACCCCATTATCCTCAAGAAACCTGTCATGTGGTTGCCCAGGCTCTTGCCAATTCAGCTCCTTCTGAAAATTTGCTGTCATTGCATCCTATCCTGCCTGTATCCTAAGATCTCTTCAAGATGGTTTACAGAAAGTGTAGGTGCTTCAATCTCAATGACTAATGCCTCCTCATGGACTGCCACGTGATGATCCAGACAATACCTATCAATTATCTGCACAGAGGAACTTGCTTTGTTGATACACACAAGGGAAGTTTGTTCTGGAGAACAATGAATTCCTGACTCTGATCCCATTCCTACCTCATACACTATGAGTCTCTACTGTCTATAGTACTTGAAGGGAATCTTATCTTGGAATCAAGTGTCAGGGTAATGTATATTGCATCCCACTGCCTTCTGGAGTGTTTCCTACTCTTTGTTCCATCTTGCTCTTTGCTGAAATGTGCACTAAAGAAAGATAAACAGCTCTTAGTTTAGGAAGTAGAAGTGTGTTTATCCCTCTCTACTCTGTTCCAAGGCACTCCTTGTGCTCTGCTATGGCACACCACCCTGCCTGCAGCTTCAGAAATGACAGCCCTGGTATTTTTGTGCTGCACGTAAAGCATGGTAACTAATGGATATTTTAAAAAGTATTTACCTATTTTGTTGTTACTATTAGGAATCAATTAGACATTCATCTCCCTCAGTACTATCAACAGTCATGTTACAGAGGGAGCCTGTGACTTCCCTCCATGTACAAAGGCGTACTTTCAGGCCAAGGGTTTCATGAAGATGGTCAACACATCAAACAAAACCCATGTCTACACAAAAATTCTCCCTAGTTTTATTGAGAAGAAACCATGATCATTTATTCCTGGGGAATACCTGACCCGAGAATAACATGCTGTATGAAACCAATACTACAGAACCCATGTTCCTTCCCAGATACATTTTCAGGTTTATGACACAAAGGTGCAAAAATACAATATTTTTAAAGGATGTTAAAATAGGTTATAGCCAAGTGGCAGCAAGGTAGAATTTACAACACATTGTAAAGTTTTACTAGTTCTATCAACATTATTTCAACTACAGCAAAATTTGGCTGAAATGTGCTCATAGTCTGATTCTCAGAAGGCTACAAATGAGGTCAGTCTTATCAAAATCATTTTTTGTTGTTAGACTGCAGAACTGCACACTTAATGTCATAAAACATTGAAAAGAATACAGTTAGGAGAACAGATTCTTACCGTGATAACACCGTCAAAAGATCACTGTTCTTCAAACAGTCAGAGAGATTGTCCACTGCAGCTTCCAAAGTAAGTAGTGCCTCCATTACATACCCCTACCAATGCAGGAGGTCAAGCATTTTAACAAAGACATTCCAAAAAGTAACATTTAAAAATCTTCAGTTCATAAAAGGAACAGATACCTACTGAAAACCTATAATTTCTCCTGAAAAAAGCCCCAACATTCATATCAAAGCCACTGCTCTGAACATTAAAATGTCCCTACAAGTATGTTTTATTTTCTGCCTCTGAATGATCTATGAACATATGCAAGAAGGGCACATATCTCATCAAGGGATTGGTAATGACACACTGAACCTCTGACTTGCAGGTCACTGATTTAAATTCCACACGAGCAGTTGTGACAGAGTATTACTGTCATCTTGTGGCAGTTTCATTACCTAAATAAAATATGGAAGTGATGTCAGTCTATTTCTTACTGAGAGCCAGTATTTCTCTTTATTAAGTCTTGAATCTTGCTATAAATAGTCTCTGATTGTAAATTTCAGTCTGTTTAGCTAAACAGAATGAACATCATAGTGCTGTGAAAGGTCTGCATCAAATAAAGTCAGTGTAAGCTTTGTATTATTAAGGATGGTGCAGATTTCTTTATTCCAAAACATGCTAACTTCTGAGGAATGAGACGGTGTCTACTTCATGTTGTGAGATTACATCAGCAGACAGATGATGGATTCCTTAAACCCAAATCAATGAAGTTGAAAAGGAAAGAAATGGTCATCACAAATATTTCATTTTGAGTGAAAATTACTAAAATTTTCTAATTGTTCTCTTTAGAGCTAAGCAAATTGTAACAGCTTGATGAAGGCTTAGCTGAGGTACATATTTTCAGCAAACTCAGAAGTAACCTTTTCTGAGGCCACATTCTACTCTTCATCACATGACTCCAGAACACCTTGTTAAAATGGTAATTTTAAATTAAGTATGCACTGAAACAACAGTTCTAAGAAGCATTGTTTACACATGCATACCTGAATCTCATCTCCATGCTCTCCAATAACTTCCACCAATCTTGACAGGAGGTCAGACAATGCGTGTGCAGAAAGGGGCTGCTTTAGGGCCCTGAATATCTGGAAAGAGCGACCAGCATAATGTCTGGAAGAGCTTGAAAGGGCTGTTTGTAAAGCAACTTCACTCAGATGCTGCTCCAAATGAAAACCTAAGCAAAAGAACAGAATGTCAAATTTTTCCCGCCTCTTTTTTTACAGACTTTACTGTGGGTCATGAACAGACTGAACCTACTCTGTGAGGAGGATAGGCTCACTAGTGTATGCTGCAGACACTGAGAAATGGAGGTGCAGAAACATCTGTGATTTGGAGAATTTTACATTTGTTTTGCACAGAATGCAAGAAAATTAACTGAATTAACTGAAAAACAAAATTTGGAGTATGAAATTGATAATCTGAATTTTTTTTTTTTCAATTCCTGGACAAACTTTCAAGACATCCACTATTTTTGCTGGCAGCAACAGTAACTTCTGAAGACTCCCAAACCTGAAGTCAAATTAGGAGTCTTTCTGTTAGCTTCAGAAGGCTTTGGATAAGATCTTTAATATAAATACTGATGCTGCATTCTGCTTTGATCTTGAAAATTATTTAATTAGTGACTGTGCTGGTTTCCAACATGCAATCAGCACATTCCCTATGTTATAAAAACCATAATGAATGAAAAATAAACTTTTATTGCCAGAAGAAATTTAACAAAGTTAATTTACTTAGTAGCTGTGATGTATTTTACTAACAGGACACAGAGGAGATTTTATCTGGCAGGATCAATCAAAAGGCTTTCTAGCAACAGCTTTGAAGAAATATTCAACACTCAGGCACAGTTTAGTCTAACACGATTGTTTTAAAGCAATTCTTTCATATGTCATACATCCTTGTTAAGACATATTTACTGTGCTTCTGCATAAGCAGATGTACTAAGTCACAGGATAAACATTAAGTGTGACCATGAGGAGTATTTTTTTAGTTATGAAAGGAAAATATTTACTACCTGACTTGGAATCTTTAAACACAGATACAACATGGCGCAGAAAATTAGTGAGCTGTTCAGCACTCTTGGTGTTCTGATTTTTGGGAGTGATATCTTCATGGCACCAAAGTGGACCAAATGCCCTTAAAGAAATACATAACAAAGCGCAAAATTTCTTTGAGTTATCTGAAATAAATTTAATAAGTTAAAATATATAATCTGTACAGGCACTTAGATATTTACAGGTCCATGACCTGGGAAACATGCAACCAAACATAATTTTAAATAAAAGTAAATAAATATTCCTAAGCTGTATTTTAAAATATAAGCTTTGCTATGTAGAGAGCAGCATAAACAAATCCCTGTTTTTCAATTTAACAACATGCCTAGAATCTGCTGGCTGAAGCTGGTAGTTAATATTAGTTTGTTTCACTATGCACTTTACACTTTATATCTAATTTTATAATAATGAAACTGGCTTCTTCTATTAGTTCATTTCTGAACATAAAACTATCGGTCAATTAAACATTTTATTTCTGTCAGGCAAGATTTTTTTTCTGGTTTTTCCTGACTCTGTAGTGCTTTTCAGTACCTACCTACCACTGTATCAATAGAAGAGGAATGAGGTCTGTAATTACTATTAGAGCTCCGTCATTTTCCTTTAAGTTGCTTCATGAAAGTGTGCATTTCAAGTACAAACATATGCTCTGCTTATCTGCATTACCTGGTTGTCAGAAACTCAATTAATTTGTTTGCTTTTTCATCTGATTCAGCAGCAGTGTCCACGTCCTCAACTTCTTGTGTAATCTGTGGGAGATTTCCACTGCTGCCTCCCAGGCTGATGCTGGAGGAGGTGGAGCTGGAGCTCAAGCCGGAGTCTGGCACTGGAGAGGACTGGTATTCCCGCAGAAAGTCAAAGCCACCTGCCAGCCAAAGGGGAGGAGATAAAGATGGAATGCACTGTTGGGCCAGCTTTGCAGATGGAAGCGTCTGCCAAGCAGCTCTTTTCGGAGTCAGCAGCAGAAACCTTCCACTGGGAAACATGGGGAAAACCTGCAGAACACAACCCTCAAATACTGATGGGAGTGAAAATAGTACTTTGTTTCTAAATGCGTAGAAGCCAGAATAAAATGAAAACCATCCAAGTAAAGATTTCTGTTTTTACTGCACAAGCACAACAGTACTTGAAAACTGTGGCAGTGTTCGCAAGGGTCCCAGGATAAGGGAAGAGATGAGAATCTTGACTCCGTGTTTCAGAAGGCTTATTTTATGATATATATTATATTAAAAGAAAATGATATCTTAAAACTATACTAAAAGAATAGAAGAAAAGATTTCACCAGAAGGCTTGACAGGAATAGAAAGGAATGCAATGATAAAATCTTGTGACCGCTCACAGCCTCGACACAGGTGGATGTCATTGGTCATCAAGTAAAAACAATTTCACATGCTGGGTAAACAATTCTCCAATCACATTCCAAAGCAGCAAAACATGGAGAAGCTGAAGCTTCTCAGCTTCTCAGAAGATTCTAATGAAAGGATTTTTCATAAAATATGTCTGTGACAGAAAACAAATATTCCAGAGCATTTTACATTCAGAAGTAGGACTTTTTAAAAGTGAATTTAGAAGTTGGCAAAGCGCACGCAAAGTTCACTTCTCTGGGCTAGTCTGATACGGAAAAAAATTGCTGGTTGGAATTTTTAGAATGATTACACTGTCCTAATTTTACAAATGTAATGGAAATCAAGACACAAGTGTGGCTTCTTTGAACACTTTTAGTAACTGTACCCACTGGACTCATCACACAAAATATTTTCAGCATTAGGATGAAACACCTGAGTAAGAGTTCTGCTAGATCAAAAGCTTGCCACAGTTTCAGAGCTAAGATTAGAAACCAAGACCTGTTTTCTTAAGGTTAAACTTCTTGTCATGTTTAGGCTGTACCTACAACAGAAAAAAAATGCCTTTTGAGAAAAATGGGAGCAGGACAAAATCCATTGCAAATCAGACAACTCTTAATTTAGTTACCTGACATGACATGGAACAAACCTGAGCTGAAGTATTTTCACTTAGGATTCTTTGCTACAGCTACTTGCCCACACTTTCACTCTTTACATTAGCTTCTCAAAAACCAGTCCAAAATACCAAGTCTTGATAACTTCTTGAACTCCAGAGGGCCAGAATCAGGGTACCAATTACATTTTTTAGACACAAGAATGAAAACAGTTTTTCATTTTGGCAAAAAGCAGTAATATAATTTTAATGGAAGAATTTTATTCTGCATTTAATAATTCGTAGATGTGCACTGGGAAAGAAACACACCCAACTCCAGACAGGAAATTATTGTGAGATAACTTTTCACAGAAGTAATTCAGAATGAAATATCTTTGGCCAAAATAGTTCATCAATCTAGAGTACCTATCCCTTCTGCTCATTACTTTAAAATATTTTTGTTGTGTCTCAGAAAAAATAGTAATAAGTTATCATGTAGTAGTTTTTATAAAGCCAAATTACTTATTACTTCCTAAATAACCATTGAAATGGCACTGATATGAGAATCTTTACTTTTCATTTTTCACTGTATGGTAAAGTTCCTCACCCTCTTACTGAGAACTAATCCTACACCCACAACTTTTTATTGGTTCTGTGATTCCTTCAAAGTGGAACAGACCACTTCCTTTTAGTAATATTATATGACAGCAGTAAATCTAACTAGCAGCTTTCTACAAATTGGTTCCAACCAACTCCTTAAAAACAGGTAAATTGCTAAAAGTAATAGAACACTGACCTCAGCAGAGGTCTGAACTAAGACTCCTAATGTAGAAAGAGATTTCAGAACAGAAATACAATGATCAGTGATATAAAGGAGGGTGTGTATCATGTGAAACCTAATTTAATAATGGAAAATCTGAGCTGCACATTCTTGCTGCTCTTCCTGTGTCGGAATTATTTATACATTTCTTTTAAGGGTGAGGAATGATTGTCCTCATTTCAAGTCATTCTGGATCCCTGAGGGGGGAATCAGGAAGTTATTAGCCCTATTAATTTTAAAATACTACATCACATATTTTTGCCTTACATTAGATAACTTTTTCAATATAATGAAAAGTTGTCTAATAATAAATTGCATGCTTCCCTAGGGTAGTTCACGTGGAATTAGTATTAATGGGAGCTGTTCATATTTGCCACTTTATTACTTTGACTTATGAAAACCTGACAGTATGATACAGTGTTCTTCTATTCTTCATTACCTGTGTAAAGATATTCAGGTAAGTATGCTGGTTGTACTGTCAGAGTTTTGGTCTCATTCATCTCTCTGGTCTGGAGAAGCACAGATGCAATGGCTTGATAGTTGTTATTGCAAGATAATGCAATCAAAAGGTGAAGCAGTAACTTTTTACTGTGTTCAAAGACCTCTGGGCGGTAATGGTCAAGACCTAAAAAGAAAAGGTTACAGCAATCTCTGAATATGAAGTAATAATAAACAAGTTCACATTCCAGAAATAGCAAAAATTCCCAGGCAGTTCATGATAACAGTGCAAATAAACAAAAGATGTAGTATTTCCAGACATAGCCACCAGTGCTGTCACTTAAATGTATGTGTGAATTTAGTGTCCAGACTGAAGTCCCACACATGAGGTACAACGAATGAGTGGCAATACAGCTTTATGCATTGTCTCACTGCAGTTAATTTGACAGGTCTGAAAAACCTTTAAAGATGAGGTATTCTTCACGGTGGTTGTAACTACATTGCTTACCACAATATCTGACTTTCTAGCACAGTTTTAGAATGAGTGCAAACTGTAAGAGGCAGGTAGTGGTTTATTAAAAAAGGAACTGACGGACAAATCACTTGAAAAAGAACTTCAACTACCAGTGAGCAGCATGAGACATTAGCCCCTAACTCAGGATGCAGAACTCAAACTGAAGGTCTGATTTGCTTTACACTACTGTCATCTGCAAGATTTTAAAACAGCCAGAATAGTTCAATTACAAATACAAATAGTTCAAATTACAAATACAAAGGAAACAGATATTTCCACACTCTGTTTTAGTATATCTCATTTCAATTCTCTTTCAGTACCCTGCAGTATATTTAAACATACTTTCTTCTGTTTAAGAGTAATTTCAGTGCTGAAAAAGTTAACTTTTTTCTTTTTCAGCTCCTCTCTTCTCAGGATATATCCCTCTTCAAAAAAGCAGTGACTTCATTACTCTGTGTGGCAGCAGCCAACAGATCTTTCAAGTCAGGTATTTTCTAATATACTCTGGTCATGCTGGTTCTTGTTTGGCCTGCAATAACGAAGCTGCTCATACTGCCACAGCCTGAACACTGTGCCTTTGGCTCCCAGGGGCAATTCTCTGAAGGTCCCATGACCCTTGGTCTTACTCATCTCCCAATAGCCTCCTCCAAAAGAACTGGGGTCATCCTGCCCACCTCTATTTCAGCTTCTTAAGGTTTCTGCTCCTATTCACATTTCTCCATCTACTTCCACCTGCCAGGAGACAATGAACCCATCCTACCTGGTTTCAGCATACATTTCAAAGGTCTTTAGTAGAAAATAAATTCTATATTGGCAACAGTGGTAACTGAAATCCTATTAAACCCCAAGTTGTATAAAAGTAAGGGCACAGATCTGCCAACTAGGAAGTGAGAAGGACAGTTCAGTCTTTGTGCTTGGCCAGGGCTGATCCCTTCTTTAACCTGTAAGAGTTCCAAGGAGGGTAAGCCTCTGTGACAGGAACACATTTCCATGGGAAAGGAGTCTAGTGTTCAACTAATTTCAAACTGGTTGCAAAAGAGATTTTAAACAGCAGTGATTTTCATGCACCAGAGATAGGCACGTTCAAACCAGCAGTCTGCCTGCCTGCTTCACCAACAGTACTACAAACCATTCAACAGCCTATTAAACACACAGACATTGCAAAATTCTTTAATTTTCTCACTTCTTCCAATAAATTAAAGGATACCAGCTCTCCAGCTAGCCAACATACTAGTTTCCAGTCTGCTTTTCAGTCAGATGCATCTGCCTGCTCACATTCCAACAGGACAGCATGACTTAATTTTTAATTACATTCATACCTTTGGCTGATGTGTGGCATAACTTCCTTACAACATCACAAGAGCTCTACTGCAGAATAGAAAAATTTTCCAAAGTAGGTAAAACAGCTCTAGAGAAACTGACCTTGAAGCCTGAAAGCTGTGATCTCACATTGGTTACCACTAAACCAGTTACATTTAATTTTAATTTCACATTTCAAAATTGTGAGCTTTTAGCCAAGGGATTGTCTCACATGGTATTAATACATTTCTATTTATTCCTTATTAAAAATCTGTAATGTTGAAACCTTATGGCAAAAACAACTAAATACATTTTTCTAATTGATTACCAGTATCATAACTCTGTTTCTGCATGTATTTATTTGCATGGCTCCCTGATGGCTCCTTAAAGCCATCTTAACTGCAGAGGTCACATTGATCTGTACTACTCTTTCTTATCTCTTCATTTATTCTTGTGACAATTTCTAAGTATTAGTACCAGTTTTCTCACACTTGTTACAAATCATAGTAAAGACATTGTTTGATCAGTTAATGGTTATTTGATTTGATATACAAAACCCTATTTCACCAAAAAAATTTAAGCAGAACAGTTGGTAACAGAGTAGCAGTAAAGGAGAACAAGCATGTTCTTCAACATATACCTCATTTTACCACTGTGCTGTAACATCCCAATTTAATCTCTTTTTGCTTGCTGATCAGCAAATCTTCCCAGACTGACTGTGAATACTTAATGGTAACTATGGTGACTGAATGAGAAGTGAACTGTGATCTCAGCTATAATAAATTATTTCACAACTGCCTCTGTTTATTTGTGAACACTATTATTTATCAACCACAGAAGTCGGGGAATGGCTTTATAATGCTGAATACCCTTGTGTGTTAAAAAATTAGGCCACTCACTTTTGGTAATGTTGAATGGCAGGACAAGGAAGGTAACAGCCTCCAGATGAGCTGTGCTACAGTCAGGGACAGACAGAGCAGTGGGGAAAAGCAGTGCCTCAGTGCCCAGGTACATAAGGGAACACACTGATGATAAAGTATTCCATCAGCAGTGAAATTAATGAAGCTTTGCTTTCCAGTGGTCTGTGTCCTACCTCCCCTACCTCTGCAGTACAGCTATCCTGGCTCTCTTACAGACTATTTTTGCAAAGCCAAGAGACAGCACAGGTGTGTGTAGTCCAGGTTCAAGGTATGTGTAGACTGTCATCACTAACAAAGCTGGACAAAGGCATCAGTTTCACCTCCTTTTCTTGCAGGGGCCCTGCCACACATTTTTATAGAGATATTTTTTAGGAAGTCATTCATCTTCAAATTTCTACACATCTCTCAAATTTGAATGAAATTGGCCAAAATATTCAAAAATTTCAATGTTTTGAGACTAATTTACAGAGTGCAACTGCCTTGGGGTTTTTCTTTTAGGGTGGAGAGAGGAAATCATAAAACATGTAAGAAACACAGTACCATAGCTTCTGCAAAACTAAAGTAAAAGGAGGGAGTACATTTATGCTTTCTTTCTTGTTCTGTTGGTCTTACCTAAAAAGAGAGCATGTAGCAATAAAGGAAGGTGAAGAGCCCAATCTTCTCTCACACTGTGGTCCACTACCATCTCAGTCATGAAGATAACAGCAATATTGCACCTGGAAGTTAAACCACAGCATCAGCTTCAAACCTCTTGGAAACAGGAAAGCACAAACAGGATGCTTATTTCTGAAGAAATACACAATCTATAAGTTTTCAGATTTGTGGCATTTCTTCTCAATACAATTAATGCTGAAGCACTTTACTTACAGTATCAAGCAAACAAGTACCCATTACTGAAAAAAACCCCGTATTATTGTCAATACAAATTATGTAAAATAGGAATTTCAGAATATGCATGGCCTAGTTAGAATAAAAGATCAAAGTGCTATGAATAATAGGCACAGAAGCCTGGGAAAAAGAAATTTTCCTTTTCTGTTTCAGTTGTTTCATCAGTCTTATTCTTAACAGTGATGTCCTACATTTTAAATAGGCTTTACCAGATTTCTATCTGGTAGAATTGGGAGCTTTCACTGCATGTGGATTTTTGCACTGGAAATCAGCATAAATTGACTGTATGATTTTCAGGTGTTCTGAATGGTGGGACAGTTGGATTGGTGTTGGTCAACTACTAAGAGGGAGCATTTCACTGTCTGAAATGTCAGAATGAGAAAGTGCTCACCTATGAAGGGGTCCCCGGGGTGTGATGGTTTCAGGCAGATAGTCCACAAGTGGTGCCCAACATCCTCCATTGTAAGGCATGGGCAGGGGATGTGGCTGTTTGGTTTCAACAATATTCAATAACCAGCTTGTATATGGAGAAACAGGATCATCTGCATGGAAAAGCATTCAAAAAAGTGGATAAAAGCTCAAGTCTGATTACCTATTTTTGCAAAATACTATAAGAGATTTTATCCTAACATACGAGTTCAGCTGTTTGGAACAATGTGATAAGATGCCATGAGGTTTGCAAATTCCTGCATTCAATAACAAGTAATGCATTTTTAATCCCTCTTTCATGCTGCTGGAAATTAAAGAGATTCCAGGCAGACAGCACTGAATGGTAGGAGCAGCAGCTGAATCCCTGCTGTCACTTAGTAGTGCTGGATTCAGATCACAAAGCACCAAGCAACAGACTTTCTCTTCAAAAATGAGGGAAAAGTTCAGCCAACAAAGCTGCTGTCAGAAGCCATCTGCTGCAAGGAGCAGAGTACCAGTGACACATTCTTGCAACTCCTCACCACTGCCCTGCTGAGTGACGCTACAAAGGAAGAAGTTAAACGTCCTGAATTAGCAAGAAGGCATAAGGAATGCTAAAAACATCTTCAGGGTAATTTTCTTTCAACAGGGATGAATTATATCTTGGATTTCTCAAAGATGTATTTAATTTTGCTTTATTGTGACAGCTGCTGTTTGTTAATGAGTGTTAAGGTTTTGTCTCCCACCTGTTTATCTGCAATGATGTGGGTCAAGTAAGTTATTTCCACCACTTTCTGTCTTGTCTCAGCTGCACAGTTTTGTTCATCTCTCCTGTATTTTGTTTCCTCATTCCTCTCAATTTTCCCACTGTTCAGTTTTTATTTCTGAGGTCTGGCAGTCTGTGATACACTGCCATAGACAATATCCTTTCTTGGTCTGTTTTTCACATACATTCCCTTTATGAATGTACATTTCACATACACTGCCCTTTATGAATTTTTAATTAGCGTTATTTTTTGCTGTGTTCCTTCTTTTTGTGTTTTCATTTGTTTATTTGCTTGTTTATTTTGTTTTGGTTTTGTTTTGTTATGCTTTTGTATTTTAGGTAAGCTTGAAACTCAGCATTTTCCTTTTCTTTTTTTTTTTTTAACAGCATGTTTCTGATGCATGTCAGCTTTCCCACGGGAAACAAAACTGTTTTGATGCATACAAAAGTACCAGAGCTGAATTTTTCTAATGTACATCACTTCATAGTTTTAGAAGAAAATCTTCAGATTTCCAGATCTTCAGGAGACTTTCAATGCAGTAGTTGCTTCTCCAATCATTTAAAAAATGCCAGCTTTATAACTCCCATTTTTAAGTGTTGGTCTTTTAAGGAACACTTCATAGCATTATGATTTAGACCTCTACTTAGATTCTCTGGAGGATGATTGATCAGTTACAGATAAAGAAGAATAAAATTACTTAATAATGCAGCAAAGTATAGCATTTTCACATATTCCTAACTAGAATTAACCAGGTGTTTGTCAAATACTTATCACAGAAAAAGCACTGCACAGGAACTACTTATTTCTACCAATTTAAGTGTTTCACAGAAAAGTGCTTCATGAAGGTCACACCAAGACCTAGATCCTCGCTCCTGTTTTCACAGGTCTATGCGCAGACCAAGAAAAAAAAGAAAAGAAGCACCTTGAAGGGAAACATACAATCCTTGCCTGAACAAAAAAGTTTGTGTGCTGCAGAGTGGTGTTCTGTATTTATATCCTCAGCAAAACATGAATATTAAAGTAGATTGGAGAGAGGGGAGAAGCCATACCACCAAATCCTTTGCAGCCTGGGTTGCCTGTCTGAGGGAGTAAGTTGAAAGTTACATTATGTTTCTTGTAGAATGACAAGAGATATAAAAATTCCCTTCTCTTATTAAAATTCTATATAAATGTTAATAGCTAAGTAAAACACATTTTATTTTCTTTCTAGGTGTTCACACACTTGCTAAAGGAACCCCTGAGAAGCACACTTAGCATAAATATTCAACTTGCAGGTATAGGCAGGAAAAAACATTCAGGCACTGGCTGGAGGAGGTATTCCAAAAGAGCAAAGAAAATTTCAGTACTTTCTAACTTTTTATCACTCGAGCTCTTGTCAAAAGCAGGTATTTGTGAAGGCTGTTCTGATAATATAAACACTGTTCTGTCTTGAAAGATTGCTCATGCAGATCAGATTAGCACCAGTGCTTCAATTAACATCTGGTGAAGCATTTTAAGTAGCTCAGAACTAGAAAGCCATAAAAAATTCAAGGCAAGTGTACTATACCCCACTGAGTTTAAGATGTTGCACACTTTCTTATGCATTTAAACACTGGAGTTTGTACATACACAATATTTTGTCAATACTGTGCTTCATAATTCTGAATAAAAGTTGTTGGTGTACATTAAATTATCCTATTGTATTGTGTGTTACAGTCTGCATGTTTTGCAGAAGAATATCACCAAAAATTATTTGGATAAAAAATATATATAAAATCTTTACTTTTCATGTCAAAATACTGTTCCAAAATGATGTCTGCAATACCAACTCAAGACATGATGGCTGATATAGTACTTGACCTGGCTTTAATAAGCCAGTGATCAAAGGATTTGCTTAGCACCTAGCCAAAATCTGTAAATTGAATTCATTCCAGGAATGCAGTCAAACCATCCAACTCTTCAGTTTTGCACTATTGTACAATAGTTAACTGGTTTTCTTTGGAATCTCTGCTGAGCACCAGTGTCCATTTACAGCCCATTTAGCAGAAATACATAAAGAACAAGAAGCATGCACAGGAGCCCCATCTCCCCTCTAACACATGTTTGCACAGTGCAGCCCAAAACTCGTTGCAGAGAGCACATAAAAGCTAATGAGGAGATAAGACCTCATATTTGGAAACTCCTGAGCCTCTTTTCATGCTCATATAACAGCACTTGGTTTGGAGGGATAGACTGCCAAATGGCCCAACTCAAAGTGCTTGCCCTAATGCTCTTACAAGTCTTTTGCCTTGCCATTTATGAAAGGCACAATGTGTTACTCTCTGGAGGATTCTCTGCTGCTGCTTTCTGTGAAGTTCTCTGGCCTTCAGATGGGTTTGACTGAACCCAGCTTAAATGAAGTAAATTAATTAAATGAGATATGGAGGGGAAATAAGGACACTCCCTGCATGATAATGCTACATTACTGTTTATACAGAACTTAAACAGAGAGGCTCTGCTGGTCAATAGAATGTTCTCCTCTCCAACCAAAACACCAGGAATTTCATCAAATTGAATATAACTTACTTTTGTCATCATCATAAGATCCTCCAGAGCTATTACTGTACCTCGATTCTAGTCGGGTATGTGCTCTGATGACATTACTGAACCTTCAAATACAAGAAAAGAAATCTTCATTAAAAACACAGACTGACATTAAACATCTGGACTTTATGTTTACCAAAAAAAAAAGGCATTTCCTTAAGCATTCACTTTTACACAGAAGTAGACAGCAAATGAATGTAATGCTGATTCTTTCCACAAAACATTTTTGCAGCCAGTTTCTGAGAAGTTCTAACAGTGTGCTCCTGTGTCACAAGTCTTTAAAATTTAGCAAAAGGAAACTCTCATGCTGCAAATGTGTGATTTTATTTTTAGCATGGTGCTAAAAATGCCAAGGTTGTGGGCTCAATTCCCATATGGGCCATTCACATCAGAGCTGGACTCCATGATCCTTGTGGGTCACTTCCAGCTCAGAATATTTTGTGATTCTGTGACTGATTGGAAAGTCCAAGGCCAAGCCTGCACAGGCACCAAGAAGGAAAAACTACAGCAGATCACCCTTCAAGAGGAGAACCCAGCAAATGCCAGAACAGACCTAATGGAAAAGCGAAGGGACATGAGAGCCAGAGCAAACCGCTCACAGCTGCCCTCAAATCTGCCACAGATTCATGCTAAGCTGACTTTTCCTGGTGATCTTTGACTTCCTCCACCTTGTGTTCCCAGGGTAATCAGGCCTGAAGTGGAATGAGAGGAGCCATACTGACAGCTCACACACTAGTGATGATCTAAAAACATCACCATTCCAGCAGAAAACTAATTACAAATAACCATGGATCAAACAAGACAAGATTGAAGATTTTCTAGACAAAATTCAGTTCAATGTCTTACTAATGTTCACCCACTTTAGTGCAGGGTATTTCACTATACATCAAGATATTACATTGTTTCCAAAGCATGTGTCTCATAAGCATGCA
Source organism: Emberiza elegans (assembly GCA_024865655.1). NCBI lineage: Eukaryota > Metazoa > Chordata > Aves > Passeriformes > Fringillidae > Emberiza > Emberiza elegans. The sequence goes on along the minus strand of JALJVW010003023.1, from coordinate 18,211,433 downwards.
ATAAATTCCTTGTGCAGTTGACAAAAATGCATTGTCAGCCACCCAATACACAGTTTTCTATCTATGACCCTCATTATTTCATATGTCATGGCATATGAAGTCACTAATAATGGACATTCTAAGATTGACACACGAAGTGCAGATGCACTTACAGCTGGCTTTGGTAACACAAATGCCAGCAATGAGTTCAGGCAAATTATTTTTCATTATCTCCTGAGGTGTCTTTCAGCAGGATCCTGAATACCAGTATCAGAACTTTGTAATTTTCCTTTCATTTTTATCATGAAGTCTCTGGCAGATCTGAATTCTAAAAACCTTTTTGGAGTCACATTTAAAACTTATATAAGACAAGAAATCCTGACTTGAACTACTATAAGAGACATTTGCTCAACTTGGCTGTAAATCAACTGAATAAAAATTTATCTTAAAGCTATGCAGCCATAAACATTCATATACAAAAAATTCAGAAGAAAAAATGGTTTTATTGTCCTTTTAAGTACATTTCTAGTGCATATGTTGAAAAACATCACTTAGAGTCAAATCTGTTTTACTATCAATTTGAAACTAAGCACATTTTCTACTTACATTTAAATAAGCAGACACATCTAACTAACCTGAAAAAATGCTACTCTTGTTTTTAATGGGAGAGAGCCAAGTAATTCAAAAGTTTTGAAGTACAGAAAGGTTTGCTCACATAAATAATTCAGGGCACCTCTAAGCCCTGAACCTTAGGGAAGGAGCATTGGACTACTGAATTGATACTGGTGACTATCAGTGACTAATGTAATACTGATACACTAACTGACAAATGCTGTTATAAATTGTCCGAAGTTCTCCTGCAAAACTAAGAGTGTTTCTGTGAGAGAAGCAATCTGTATGTCTGTGCTCTAGGATCTGATGGCCCTTAGGCTTTGCATTTACTCATTTGTCATTATGTACCATAAGTAGCAGAAGTCTAACCTGAATATATAATTTATAAGCAAGTTATTTTCCATAGCTGTCCTATACAAAACATTTCATCTAGACAAAGGAGGTGTCCTTGAAATCACTGATATAAATCGGCAAACTAAATTTTACTCACTCTCCATGAAATCAAATGGTGTGATCAAATCTGATTTTTCATAAAGAGTTTAGTAGTCATTATTTGATGCACATTCCTAAATTTTCTTTTACCTTTGTGGATAATTCCTACAAAACTATGACCTCCTTAGCACAATTCACTGAATGTAGATTTAACAGTTCTTCCTTTACCATTAAACAAGAGCCAGGAACTAGAATAATGAGAATAGCTTTTAAAAAATGTATATATACATACTGGATAATGCCACTCAGGATCAAACTGAGCACCAGAGTTCCTCACAGTACAATGCAGAACTTTGTCCAGCATCTCACCCTCAGGCTAGGAAAACACATATATTATGGAGGAAAAAAACCCAAGCCACAAACCTTTCATCATTCTCTTTCACCACTCTGTTCTCCTCTGCATCAGGAAAACTATCTTGGCCAGCTACAACAGTGTTACTGCTGGAGGTGGTTCCTGTAAATGAGATGTGAATAAGAATGCCTGTTAGATGCAGCAGACAGCACCTGCAAAGCAATAAAAGCTCATAACTCACAGGGGATTTTAGCAGCTATAGTCAAAGTGACCATCCTGCAAGTACTTGCACATGTGAATGAATGAACACTGTTACTTCTACAGACCAGGACCTGCTTCCATGGCTGGATGGTGTAAAGTTCACATTCTTTGAGAAGTAGATTAACAGAATTATGGTCTTCTTCTCCTTAAACTAACCTCATGCTCAAGACATAGTCTATTGTTTTTCAAGGATTTGGCAAACCATGCACAATGTTAAATGTGGGGTTGGTTCTTAAGTAAATTTGACTACTGCAGCTTGGAAAATGGCATTAGGCCTTCCAAAACAGAACTGCCACACCCTTGAGGCACTCAGTTTTCAGGAAACTCTGCTTTTTGTATCTGCTGTGCTCTCTGCATCGATGACAGTATCTTGTTCTGAGTAAAACAGCCACAGAGTGGAGTTTTTGAAGAGTGGCAGAATTCTGAACAGCATCAAAGATTAGTAATATGCTATTAAAATAGTTAAGATAATTAAGCACATGTTAACAAAGCATATACATCATTAGGAATGAAAAAGAACTGTAATTTAGACGTGCAACATGGCCCTGAAACTTGTACTTTATGTACACAGGTCTGAAGGGATGCAAAAGTAAGAGATTGTTTTTTGCAAAGAGATGAAGACTCAAAAGAGCAGGAGAGCCTAAAGAAAACACATTCAGGTCATACCAGAAGCTGCAGCTGAGGCTTTGTTACTGGCAGCAAAACGGTAAAATGGAGGATTATCACAATGTTGGACGATGGGGTTCACTGGGTCGGTTTGCTGCAGCTCAAAAAGGAGTTCTTCCATTGTCTGAATAGTGTTATTGCGACACAGATATATTGCAACCTTCTTTATCTGTGGAAGAAAGTAACAGTTGTTAAACTCTGACCAAAGTGAATTTCCAAAGGAATCAATGAGTGTTACACTGCAGTGCTGAAATTATCTCAAATGCAAGTGTTGTTCCTGGACAGACACCACAACCACACACAGTTCATAAAGAAATAAAGCTTCTCACTTTGACATCAAGATCATTTCCCCAGAAGACTGACTCTATGATTTAATTACTTCAAAGTTTTTGCTTACCATTCACAATGAATTGTTTATGTATATAACATGCACATCTACTAAACCGTGCCTGTGTCCACAAAAAATAAGCCAGGCTTTGAGTTGCTACTCATATCTGTAAGCAAAGTAATAGCTAATGGAAGAAAGGCAGAACAATTATGTATACAGACTTCATGTATCCTGATTTGAAAAATCTGGGAGTATCATTTATAGAAACTCTGGAAATTTCTATAAATCTTTTAACAAGATCTCAAACCTGCACTGCAGCAATGAGGACTGTTGAGATACTGAGACCAAATTTGGCTGTATTCTTGAGGAAAAAACCCCTGATCACTACTAAAAGCAGAGACCTTCTCCAGCTCAAAACCACTTGATTCATAAACTGCTGAAGCTGGGCAACCATATGGGGAATACCTCTCTGTGCTTGCCTGCTTGTTTTTAAAGATGTCCCTAAACAAGTTCATATAGGGGAGCTAATATATTAGACTGAACAGCCTGTTGGCCTCACCAAGTATTGCTGCTCTTATACTCTTAAATACTTCCATTAAAATAACTTACTTATTGCTTCTCTTTCCTTTTATTTTACTTTTCCTTAGAGAAAATGCACATATGCAAAGTCTCTTTTACTCTACTGTGCTAAAAATTTCCCAGGGACTTTCCAGAGATAAATCCATCTCCTCCTGAGGCTGATTTCTGGTTGGGCTCACAGTGCCACTTTCAGCTTCTCTCACCACTGCAGGGGTCAGATTCCCAACATGAGTTTTTGCTGAAGAGGTTTCTGAACTGTAAATACTCTAAGAAATCTTTCACTACGTAATGTGAAAGAATGGACAGCGCAGCAATTTGTACTGGGGCACTGGGAAAAAATGCTTAAAGGAAACATAAGAGACAAAGCAATTAATTTAGATGATAAAAAAAATTAAAAAAATGTGAGTCAGGCATGCTTTTGGCTTGGACCCACAGAGGGAGAACAGATGGCCGAAGGCACAAAGCAGCTGGTGACTGCCTCGGGGCACAGGGGGCTCCTAAAGGAGATGGGAAAACTGGCAATTTTGCAGCTCTGTGCTCTTTTAAGCCCAGGTGACCTGGAACACTGCTGATAAACTGTCCAAATGATCTTTATTTGCTAACGTGTATCTGTTATCTACATGATAATGGAAGACACATGTTTATGGTATCAGCAGTCTTGTGTAGTTAGCAGAATTAGGTAGGATTTCTTATCTCTAAACTCCAGGGCATTAGCAAAACACTGAGCAGATGCATGTGATAAGACCAGTGTATTTTCCTACTCCAGACAAAGCTATCAGCAAAGGAGTGACTCATAAGCACAGTCAGGCTTCCTACAGAAGCTAAAAACTTTTTTCAGATTTTGCAAAATCTGAGAATCAAGACTTTTAACTCAACATTACAAAACACAGACTAACTGGGTGGTAAAACACAGGGGAGCCTTGTCAGCTGCTGCTGCCACCAGCCATGAGAAGCCTGGGTGGGAGACCAGAAAAGTGCCACAGGCAAAAGAGGAGATGCTGAGCAGATGAAGCTGGAGATGTCAGAACAGATTGCTCTCTTTGTGAAGTAAGAGGACTGTACTGCCCTGGAGGAGGACAGGACTGTGAAAGCCAAGGCTTTGAGGCAAAAAAAAGAACTTGAAGAAAGAAGTGTGCTGGGTGGAGGGGGTTTGAGGAAAAGCTGCTCAGAGCTGTGGCATGGCAACAGTTATGGAAAAAGGAGGTGCTGAAAGCTTCGGCTTGGCCAAAGCAGGATGGGGGGTAAGGTATGTGAGGGGCTCCTGGGCAAGAGGTGACAGGGTTATCAGGCTTCTCCAGTCAGGCTACATTTGGCGTCAGCACAGGACTACTCCTTCCTCTCAGAAAACTGCCCATGTTCCTTTTGTCAGCTGTCAGAAATGAAGGTAAAATAGCCCCCATTTTCTGTTTTATCTCTAAACAGGTGATTTCCTCTTGTTCTTTGCCAACATAGATGGAGACCACCTTAATTCCAAATCTGTCAGACTGTAGGATGAGGCAGGTTGGAAAGAAGCTGGGAGGTCTCTCATCTAACCTCCTGCTGAAAGCATGGTCAACACTGATACAACAACAACATTTTGAGGATTTTTACAGGCTTCTTTATTTTCTTTATTCTAGTATGCACAGCAGTCACTACAAACACTTTGGGCAAACTGTTATTTCAGCATCTGTAAATGAAGTGTGTTTATGAGGTTTTTTAGATAAATTTCAGATTTATTTCAGGGAAATAAATGGAAAGAGGCTAACTAATAAAAAAACATATTGTAATTGGGCTGGAAAATTCACTAAATTTAGATCCTGTTTCACTCAGCAACTGAGCAATAAGGAACATGGGAATGGAAGTAGCCTGTTTTTCTCAGACAGCCCTGATTTTATTTTAACTTGAATAATAACAATATCCAGCCCAGTTTGAGTTGCACATTGCAGCAACTGTTAGATAATTTATGAACAGTCATGCAGAGGCAGAAGCTGATATGGTAAGCTTATAAAGGTTAACTATCTTCTGTCTCTTGAGATGTCCCACGGAAAGCTCTAGTCTGCTAAAGAAAAGGATGTAGCATTTTCTGGCAATTTATGGCCAGTCTCTGTTACTGCCCCAATTCACAGACAAGTAAGGCTTCTCTTTGCTTGAGAGAAACCCACCTCTCACTTGCAATGGGGTGTGCTCTGCTGCTGCAGGCCGAGATTTGAACTACTCAATTTCTTTTTTAAATTCAGTTTCTTGGCACTTTTATTCCTGCCATTTAATCTTGTACAGTGTGTTGGGGAGTATGTTGGTATTTCTTGTTTTTGATACAGAAATTTATTTTCTGCAGGTAATAGCTGTTTCCTTCACTACAACCTCTGTAATCAGCAGTAAATAAAATAAAGCGCAAAGACTTACATAGGGTAAAAGGATGGTATCACTGCTAACACCACACAAACTAATGAGGAACTGCAGAGTTATTCTAAGGTTGTTACTCCATTTTTCATTGTTAGCCAAAGCATTCCAGACATTTTCCATCTCTGGTCCAGGAATTTCATCTCCATACTGCAAAGAATCATAGGCATACATTCCTTGAAATATGCAGACTTCCAAACTAAAGCATGTTCTTTTAGAACATTTTCTCATGCAAAAAAAACCCAGTGAAATGCTGTAAAAAGCTACAAAACAGTATTTTAAATAGCTACCTGACAGATTGCAGAGCATTAACTCAATTTAAAACTATTTAGGTTCTGATCCACAGAAGGACTTAAATCATAAGAGAACATAAAATCTTGAGGACTATAAATTCAAAAAGTAATCCTAAAATTAAGTGGGTTTTATTTGATTGGTACAGACTGTTCCAGTGTAAAATTTCTGGTACTGGAGGGAAGAAACAGGAGTTTTACAGGTTAGTTTCTTTGTTTGATTTATTTTTTTACCTTGGCTGTCATATACATGAGATTATTAAGAACCAGGGATGTCGCCTCAGGTGAGCCCCAGCCATTGCCTTTTAGTCCACTTGTGACTGCTATTTCCCCCTCCTTGTCCTTCAGTTCATCTTCTGGAGTGGTAGGGCTTGAGCCCGGGAGGAGCAGTCTGTTGTCTACCAGTTCAATATTATGAAGCCATGGTAGCAGATAGGTAAGCATGATCTGTCTTCCATTGGGATGTGTTGTTGGGAATCGCTGGCTTACCTCTAAAACAGTAAGAGTTGAAAGAAAAGGACAGCATATTAATTTATTATCTAAACCCTAAATACAATATTTAATTCACATTTCTGACATTTGTTAAACTACCTGATGGTTTTTACTTTGCACAGCACAAGCATATAAAACATGTTCTTGAATTTCCTGAAGAGAAATGTGGAATTACTTCAGTAATAGCAAGCAGTTGGTCGTGTCTTTTGTCTAAAATAATTAACTCAGTCTGGGCTTAGAAACAGAAAGTCAGAAAGTCACCCCTTGTTACTGTGCCATGGTACATATTAAGTAAGGTGGATGTCAGTAAAGAGGAAAAAGGATCATTCAGTTACTGGTGGTTACTCTAGAATTCCAAGAGCTTCTGGAGAATATACAGAACTGTTCTGCAGATAACAAATGCCTCACTGGCCTCCAGGTTTCTAAGCTATACTTTAAATAATAAGGCACTTAGTATACTGAGTTTACAAAAAAAAAAATCTTGCATATATTGGGATCCTACTTCCTGTGGGAATGTCTCTGAAATTCATAGCTGGCTGTCAGTTCAGGAATGCTTGCATACAGCACTTTATATAGTTTACAAAAAAAAAAAACCCTGGCACTGTAAGACAAAGGGATTTGGAAAATCTGGGATAAGAAATACAGCTTCCTGCCAAAGTGAACCACATTATCTCTCTGTACCAGAACTCTTCTGTAAAATCAGCACAGCAAACATTTCCTTTTTTTACTCACTCCCTGGTTTTTAAAAATTGTGAAGACACACACTGTTCTCTCCTCCTCATGATTCTAGATGTACAGAAAGGATGTCTCACTTGGACTGCAATATCTGTTATATCTGAGATTTTTTAAAATGACACAGTCATTACAGCAACATGAGTAACAGAGATAATGAACAGCATTTGCTTAATGACAAATGAGCCACCAGAATTTCCCTACACCAGTTATTTATAACTCATGGTATCTTGGGCACTGAGAAATGTAAGGATGATGTATTGTTCCTTTACCCTCCCTCCAGCCCCTACAGACTGAGTAAAAACAACAGAAAAGGATTTTAAGAGCCAGTAAAAATTCCCACGATTACAGACATTTGCATTCTGTAATTTAAACCTAGAGCAACACATAAGGGTGATTAAACCAGATGGATATGTCTCAAAATATCATTGTTCCCAGGAATAGCCTCACAGTGGGCATATTATGACTGGTGCTCCTGCAAGTCTCATTCCTTAACATTTTTCTCAATAATCTTGAAAATATATATTTCTGGTAAAATTAAAAAAAAAAAGTGCTGAGACATGCAGATGTGGCAAAAAAAAAAAGGTTAGAGATCACTCAGAGTAATCTGAATCATTGATAGAACTGGACACAGGCAATGAATCTGCCCAAAGTTAAAGTCATGTTTATATAAAATGAAGAAATATATCCTCACAAGTATGATCTATGTAAATCCATGTGTAAGAAAAATCACATGAGAACCCATCATAGTAGAGTTTGCCAATGTAATTTCAAGTCACTCAGGACATTTGTCATTTCAAAGTTACCCCAAGATCACATAAGTGGCACAGAGTCCCCAAAGAGGGTTTCTGTACTTTTGTGAGTACATCTAGGAAATATATAATGGACTCCTAAATCTGATTTGACCTGAACCAGAATAAAAACAGGTCAAGATAAATTTATAAAAAGTACTGTGGTTCAAAATGGTAGCAGTCTAGCATTTGTAAAAAATGTAAAGGATATAATAAGTCAAATAAATACAGGTACCTGAAAAAAGTGGAAGGGTAAGCTCAGGATACATCCTTGCTAGTTCATACGAAAGAAGGGCAAGTGACACACTGTAAAGAGGTGGCAATGGACCATGTGTCCCATACAAGATACTGCCTGGTCTTTGCTCAGCTACCTTTTTTGAATAAACAAAAAGCTTTGATTCAAGGATCTATAAAAGAGAAAAGAAAAAAAAAAGGAATGAGTCAATAAAAATTTATTAAATCAGGAAATATCACAGCATTTGAAGTTTAGCTATCAGAGAAAGCTCTATATGTTTCAGAGTATATGCTCCAAATATGAAAGACATGATAACATTCATTTTTACATAAACATTCTTGTAAGTTTTTATAGCCAAGACAAAACTGATTGTTTCTTTTGAAAACAAAACTAATGTACAAATAACAGTACTTCATAAGAAGTTCACCAAAAAAGTCTCCAAGGGCAGGAGAAAAAAAATTAGCTGATACGTGCCTGCATAAGTTGCATGGAAATTTCATAAATCTCTCTGTTGGTGTCAGATGCCTTGAACAGCACCAAATTTAAAAGTGTCACAATATCAAAAGGATAGTTCCTAGAAGAATAAACAGAACATTTTTGTGAATGCTGGTGAGGAATGCAGATTATATTCACTCTGATTTACTCTGTAATATGGTCTAAAGAGAATGTCATCTTTCTTTTTTCTCTTCTACCATCAGAATATGGAAAAGGGAGCTCTTATGAATACACACTGCTTGATCAAAGGGCCATCTGTTGAATGGGAAGAAAGAAAGGATTATTTATAATTACCTTGGACAAATGCTTAGGAATGCACTGAGTTACCCACAATGAGAAATGGAATACCTGTGTCTGTGACTGTCAATTCATTTTAATTTATAGCATAAACTGTTTACAGGACAGCCTGACACCCATGAAAGAAAATGGGGAGCATGAAAATTTCCAGGGATAAAGAATTTCTTAAGCCAAGATGCAATTAAAATAGTCCCTTTGGACAAAGGACACTATCCCTGACATGAACATTCTGAGGTATTAGACAATTCTATGAAAATTGTTTTCAAAGAGTAAACATTAAGAACTGCTTCAAAAAGTCTGCTATCTATAAAGTCAACATCAATTTTAAGGTTAAACATATCAAAGTGTTAACTTAATGAGAATATTGTTAGAGGAGTAAATCCCACATCATAATACTTGGATTTGCACTAAATAGTTTTCTATTTTCTCCTGATGATTTGTAAATGCACTGATTGAATTGTGAACCATCAATTTATCACCCTAGATCTCAGCTACAGTTCTCCTGGATGGCTGCAGGAAGCCTATTTGGACTTTTTAATATGGCAGATACATGTGTGGCATGGGACATTCTTGGTAATTCTGTATACTAGCTGCAAGCCAAGCCCTCTAACTGGCTCTTTGCTCTTCCACTGCTTAAAAAACAAATACAGAAAGAAAAGAAATGAAGGGAAGTGGCTTCTTTGTAAAAAGTTGGATGGACATCATCAATTGCTGCTCATTTTACAGGCAGTTTAAGCAGTGGTCTCCTGATACATTTTGAGAGATGATAGAGGAAAAACTATTAACAGTTTTCAAATATTAATAAAAATTCCCAGCTTGCTAGAAAGAGGACTTTCCATTCAAAATAAATCACAAAGATCATACTCAATTTTTACTCTAAGAATGGAAAAGAATAGTTTTTAGATCACAGTGGCACAGGTAACACAATTTGAGGAAAAAAGACTGGCTGAAACTGCAATGTTTCTGTGTTCATTAAAATAAAAACCCTGTTAACATCACTGAATTTACAGACACCAAATTCCATTCATATTTCTAAAAACCTCCATGTAATGCAGTCTCTAGTCTAGTAGTTCCTGCGAGAACAGAACAGTTTTGCAGGAAAATGATGAAATTTGTGACTTATTTTGATTTTCCAAATCCCAATTATTTCTCTACTGAGTATTTCTCTATGCTGATCAGACAACTTGCCAAATTATTTTTTTGAGGAGTAAATTTTCACATTTATTTTAATAAAATGCAACTTGCTGCATTATCTAATTTCTCTATAAATTTTGTCTTTGAAAATAAAAAAAGGGATAGAGTTTTATGAAGGCCTGACACAAAAGCAATATTTGTACTCATTTCTTCATGTTGCTTGTGCTTGCTCAGCAGTAGCCATAATGATGATACCAGCTGACAGGAAAGGAACTAAACAAATCAAATGAAAGCCAGTTTAGAAAAAGAACATGACTTTCAAGATAATGACAAGTCAAAAGAATGACTTCAAGCTATTGACATTGAAAACATTTTTCCTTTTATAAATTAAATTAAAAACCATGCCAAATCTCTCGAAACCAGATTTATGACCTACATTCAAATAAAACTGTTGTAGCTTTGTTTGTATCTTTCTGAGCAAAATAGCATCAAAATTCCCCACATTTCAAATATACCTGTAGTAAGAACACCTACCACGCACATCACTTTGTTTTCAGAATCATGAAAATCGAGTGATACAGTCTCAAGAACTGTTTGAGAATATGTGTGTGACCAACAGCTCCTAACAATACAGTGAGCAGAACCTCCAGTTTTCTTTACATTTGAAAGTATAGATTAATAAATCAATTAATACCTGCTTCCACACACAGTTGCAATGGCTTTGAAACACCCAGAGGCAAGCTGGTATGATCCTGTGTAACATCGATCTATTGCCCAGTTGAAGAGATTGATTTGATCAGGATTCAGCTCTAGCAACAGGACTACAACCTCACAGCCAAGCTGGTGAACCTGAGCAAACATCAAAACATGATTAGTGGGGTCAGATGTGTTCATTCTCTATAATTCTCAGAGTGACACAGACAAAACAGGGCGAAAATGGAAAATTCAAGTATGTAAGAAGAAATCAGAACATTTGTAATTGATTTATTTTACAGACAGCAGAGTTGGAATGTGGCTCAGGTTTCAATATTTATCACTTGAAAAAATGCTCTGTACAAAGACTACATAAATGAAATAAATTTTCCAACATTGGGCACAACAACAAAAAAAGCAGAATTTTTGGAAAATCTAAGATACTTGATAAGTGCTCTTGGGCAACTTCCTTTTATATTAATTAACTGACTTGTTAACTATTTCCCACTTCATGTGAATTTCACAGAGTGACAAGCTTTCACGTTTATCCTTCTTTGGACTAACACAGAAGCAAGGCAGACAAAGAAAAATACCTTTTACAAGACTGAAAACGTTTATATTTAATCCAACTACATCAATCAATCTAACAACTCTCCCTACAGACAGTGAATCCCATAATCCTGGTACCACCACTGCTACAAACACATCACAATGAAGGCTTGGACTTCTTTCAGTACAGGATAGTGCTGGCACAGCAAACACCAATGGCTATTAATATTCTGTCACCAAGTGTAGGTGACTGCTTGTAGAGACTGCATATCACTTGCATATAGCTCTGTCCCTACCAACATTCCAAAATCCCATGTAATTTCTGGAGGATTTTCTCTGCAGCTATTCATTCTTTCTTTAAATTGTTCAGCCTTATTTTTTTTTCCTAATCAATTACTATTCCCACAGCCTCTAACCTCTAGCTGCATCACATGCATTTATTTATGTTCTGCTATTTACCTTCCCTTAGCAGTGTTATGTGTGCTGGTATGAGAGTTTTAGGGAGAACAGCAGGACCAAGTGCAAGATACCAAAAAAAAAAGAGAAAGTGAGAGTTGTCTCACTCTCTCCATTTGATATAAATCACCAGTCTACTCCTCAATCAAAGAGGCAGTCGAGTCAGCTACAAACACAGAACTATGACTATGTAGGCACAAAGTCAAAGCCCACCTTCACAGAAATAGAAAATGGCAAGAATAATGCATTACATGTTCTTTAAGAAGAAAGAAAACACTTTACAAACTCTTTACTCACTCTGACAGTGAGTGACTGCCCATCAGTGTGGCATTTTGGTCAGTACTTACACGTAAGTCTTGACAAGCCAAAATGTTATCCAGCCATTTGTAAAGATATCCATCGGGGGAAAGACCAACATTATCAAACACAGGTCCACAGCAGAGCACAGCCGACATGGCCTGGAAGCACAGGGAACTTCAGTCACACAAAAAGTAACCCAACAAACCTTTCAGAATGATTGCAGTCCCAGATAACAGGGCTGCCACTTGCTTTCTGCTTGGAGGGAACTATGGTGAAAATGGTAACAGCTGACTGACTGGTAGAATTCAATAATTATTTTGCTACAGATTTTACTGGATTCCAGATCATGCTCAAAGCATTTTGGGGGGAGTACTATCTTCAAGATATATTTTGTCACTTTACCCAGTATTCACAAATCAAGCTGCAAAAACAATTAAAATACACTCAGATGTTTCAATAGTATGTTACTGCAAAAGTTAAAACTGTCTTACAGCAAGTCGTGCAGCTTATATAAGTACATAAGCTATTACTTTCCCAGCTTACTCATGCAGGGGAGTTGCAATTAGTTTTGCCACAGAAGTACATTATTGCTGAGCATGTCTCCAGGCAAGCGTGGGAGGCATTCCTGAGTTGTACATTGATACAGATTCAGTATCCTGAGGTACTGCATCTGAACTACACCTAATTTCAGAGCCTAACAGCTCCTTGCTGAATCTGCTAACCCATTAATGAACAGCTAAGTAAAATTTCAAATTGCACTCTGGTTTTTAAAATAATTAGCCTTGAAAAGTGTCAACAATATAAAAAAAAATTAACTTCAGTGCTACATTCTATGATACCACTGTACATTTACATATGAGCATACAAGTTTGCATCAAGTATGCCAATTCAAATTTCTTTGAAGTAAAAGGAAATAGACCCCACAACAACTTGTATTTTCACTGAAAAAACTGCTGCTACTGCTTTGTATAGTGAAACTTTAGTACCTTTAATGCACAATACTGATATCTTGTAATCTGGTGATTTCTGTCACTGTAACGGTCCAGTGGTGTGAACATAATACTGAAAGGTCCTGCCCACTGACTGAATAAGATGAACAGGTGATGCCTCAAGCTCTGCTGAGGGAAGAGAAATCTCCTGTGGTGAACTAAGTGAACGGAAATAGAAATAGTTGTGATTTGTTAATATTAAATACACACTCATATGGCCCAATGATGACATGATTTTCAAATTTCTACAAAAAGAGAGGGGATTTTATATGTTCAGCATACACTTACTCCAAAGTATCTAAGCTCCTTAAAAAATCTAACCAAGTGAGTTAGGTGCATGTTATTTCTAAGAAACTTCAGTTTTGAATTAATGTACAGTTATACAAACATGTACATCTGACTATAGAAAAAAAGCATTTAAGGATCTAATTATAAAATCAGCATTTTTCACAGCATCCTGCATTCCTTTCATGGCAAATATTTACTTGGTTTTTCTGATTATTTAAATATGAGCCTAAACAATACATGTGTCTCACTCTAATAGAGTAATAGGTAGGGACAATAAATAAAAGAAACTTGGTGGCTCTTTGTTTATGACAAATATGTGGTATATATTCTGAACAGCTGAATTACCCGAGCAAATGAAAAAAAAGCCTCAGACCTCATCTTCCAGTAATTACATTCAGGCCTTTAAAGCAGAGGCTTTTTTTTTGTTTTTTGCTTATGTAATTACGTTATATTTCTGTAGGGATATTGCAATATATAAAAAGCATGAAATCAACTGGATAAATCTTTGTGATACAGTTGGACTCAGGTAACATGGGACACTGTCTCAACACCTTGGGCAAGGTTTTCACTGCATTTAATATTGCACATTGTCTGCACATACTTGTATTTTTTAAGGTCTGTCTGAGTTTATGAAGAGTCTGGCAATCAAGTCAGATGGGAGAAAATAATAAGAAGAAAACTGAAGTCCCTGGAGGTCACAGACAATTTCTTTGCTAGGCTTTTAAAGAGGTGATTCTTAGACATGACTATTACAAGCTTCATCAAGCTTTATTGGTATTTTTATTTCAATCTTAGTAGACTTCTGAACACTTTCTTTTTCTACATTCCACTTTACATTCATTATATGAAAATTCAGAAGCAGTGAAAAAAGCACAGACAAAAAAAAGAAACAAAAAATTGCTTTTCCAATGCTTATATTAAATGCATAATTTAGCTCCATACCTGGAACACACTGAATCAAGTTGGCAATCATTGCACTGAAATGTGCTCTCATATCCTTAAGGATCTCAACTTCTTTATCATTTTCAGCCTCCAAAAGCATGCGAGTCAGATCAACATACTCTAAGAACAAGGCTCCAAGGGCTAGCGTATCTCTTTCCAAGGCTCCATTTGTACTAGCATAAAAGAAAGTTGCACATTAATATAGAATAACAGAGTAGATATGCTACAGTTTTCTGCAGAAATGCATGCAAATCTCTCTGTATCTGCTAGACCACACAATTCTTCAAAGAACATACTGACATAATCACAGTATGGCAAACACTGAAAATTGTTTCACGTAAAAAACCAGTATTTATGAAGAGTAATAGTCCTACCTGTCACTTATAACACCAGCATCAGCAAGGAGCTCAAAAATTCGCAGTAGCTGCAGTCTTAGTAGATCTCGTCGTTCTCGACGTTTCTTGTTCTTGGAATTTAAAATAACAACCATGTTTATATGCATAGGTGTACACATTAAAAACTAGTAGTTTCAGAAATGTCAGTATCACAGTGAGTTTTAAGAATTCCAGTTCAAAATTTTCTTCACAAAGGAACCCAAATACTTTTGGATATTGCACTACATCATTGTGCTTATACATCAACAAGGAACTGAATATGATCAATTTTTTGTGGGACACTGTCTCAACACCTTGGGCAAGGTTTTCACTGCATTTAATATTGCACATTGTCTGCACATACTTGTATTTTTTTTTAAGGTCTGTCTGAGTTTATGAAGAGTCTGGCAATCAAGTCAGATGGGAGAAAATAATAAGAAGAAAACTGAAGTCCAGGTCACAGACAATTTCTTTGCTAGGCTTTTAAAGAGGTGATTCTTAGACATGACTATTACAAGCTTCATCAAGCTTTATTGGTATTTTTATTTCAATCTTAGTAGACTTCTGAACACTTTCTTTTCTACATTCCACTTTACATTCATTATATGAAAATTCAGAAGCAGTGAAAAAGCACAGACAAAAAAAAGAAACAAAAAATTGCTTTTCCAATGCTTATATTAAATGCATAATTTAGCTCCATACCTGGAACACACTGAATCAAGTTGGCAATCATTGCACTGAAATGTGCTCTCATATCCTTAAGGATCTCAACTTCTTTATCATTTTCAGCCTCCAAAAGCATGCGAGTCAGATCAACATACTCTAAGAACAAGGCTCCAAGGGCTAGCGTATCTCTTTCCAAGGCTCCATTTGTACTAGCATAAAAGAAAGTTGCACATTAATATAGAATAACAGAGTAGATATGCTACAGTTTTCTGCAGAAATGCATGCAAATCTCTCTGTATCTGCTAGACCACACAATTCTTCAAAGAACATACTGACATAATCACAGTATGGCAAACACTGAAAATTGTTTCACGTAAAAAACCAGTATTTATGAAGAGTAATAGTCCTACCTGTCACTTATAACACCAGCATCAGCAAGGAGCTCAAAAATTCGCAGTAGCTGCAGTCTTAGTAGATCTCGTCGTTCTCGACGTTTCTTGTTCTTGGAATTTAAAATAACAACCATGTTTATATGCATAGGTGTACACATTAAAAACTAGTAGTTTCAGAAATGTCAGTATCACAGTGAGTTTTAAGAATTCCAGTTCAAAATTTTCTTCACAAAGGAACCCAAATACTTTTGGATATTGCACTACATCATTGTGCTTATACATCAACAAGGAACTGAATATGATCAATTTTTTGTCTTTGTAAGTATTCTTGGAAAAAATATTAACAACTGCCTCAGTACTTATTGAAAATGTGGAAATGAAATAATGAAATACTGGATAAAAATAACTAATATTCAAGGCACCTGTACCAAAAACCCATGCTATCTTCTGCTAACAAGGATATTCATGTTAGTTTAATGTCATCTAGTTTGGGTGCTGGAGGCATTTATAGTGCAGAATGTATATCCAGATACCTGAGTGATTAGCCATTCCTGAACTTGGCAATGCTGCAGCACACCATCATGCACATTCAAGTGAGCTCCTAGCAGACACCACTCCAGTCCAGTACTGGGTGTGCTGACTGCAGGGGTTTTGCCCACAGCAAGGAATCCCTCCCACAGAACAGGACTGCATGGTTGTTAACTGGCTGATTGTATTGCCCTGTCTTCTAGAAAGCTGTCCTTTCTGTCTTCTGTCTTTCCTGGAAAGATGTGAATGCAACAAGGCCTGCTCTTTGCTGAAAGGCTAAATTGACTTGTTTGTATTCTGTATCAACCCTAAGCAAGAAAAACATGAGAAGGTAAAAAAGCTGTGTTGCACTCAAAGAAACAAGAAAAGCTCAGAGAAAATGCAGATTCTGCTCTTCAAAACTGAGCAATACTAAAATCAAAGGCTTATCTCTTCTAGAACTCTGGCTCTGTCCATGGCCAGCAGTAGATGTGTGGGAGAACAAAATGATGCTTTGTCTGGTATTCTGACCCAGAATTGGCAGAATTGCAGCATCCCAGCCAAAGGTTTTATTCCAGTTATTATGCCACTTGACTTGAGCCCTGTTTTTCTCCTGTTACACCTTCAAGGCTCCAGGAAGCACATGTAGAGAAAAAAGCAGTTTTAATACAGTATTTACCAGACACAGCTGCCTCCTGCAGCAGTGTCAGAGG
Organism: Emberiza elegans; assembly: GCA_024865655.1. Taxonomy (NCBI): domain Eukaryota; kingdom Metazoa; phylum Chordata; class Aves; order Passeriformes; family Fringillidae; genus Emberiza; species Emberiza elegans. The sequence continues at coordinate 18,194,510 of JALJVW010003023.1, read as the reverse complement.
TGATCTGGCAAAGCTCTGTGCCAGCACCCACAGGGCGGATCTTGTGTAATGTCCATTTTGGTTTATCCCTGCAGCTCTTGGCCATGCTGGGAATTCTCATCCTAGTCACAGCATATGTTCAAGGACATTGTTTCTGGTGTGTTGGCCACCTGCCTGCTGACATGGAGGCCTGCCATGATCCCTACAGCCACACAGCCCATACAGTCACTCCTGGGTTTCCAGGTGGCACTGCTTTGCAGGAAGGTGTTCCATTTATTCATATCAGAAAAAATACAGAAATTAACATCGCAGTCTCTTGTTCTTGTATTCCTATACTGACAATTCCGTGTGCTAAATTTGCTTTTGCTGCATAGAGTAAACTTCTGAATTCTTGCAATTCCTTTCCTGAGGGTATACTGGATATGTATATCTCCAGAAAAGGATTTTCAAGACTAAGTTTGCAGAAAATGGTGCACAGACAAAATGCAGAGGCAAGTGGCTGCACTAAGATGTATTACTCCACTTCTGCCCAGTATCAAAACAAGTGACCTTCAAATCAGTGACTTCATAGGGGTGGAAGTCACACAACAGAATCGAGGTGTGAAGCAATGCAGAATGGAAATGATTGTGGCTGTTTATCAGACACAGAATTATTAAGAATTGTCCATGAGCCATCTCAGATTTTTATCTTGGAGCCAAATGGAATGGTCCAAAACTGAGCCAAGAAGGGAAAACTGAACAGAACTTGAGTCCAGTACTGAAGCTCTCCCTATGGCTTTTCTCTTTGGCTGCATAGACACATCCTGCAATGAAACTGCTTACTGAGGCTACAGATTTTACCACCAGAGGTTTTTAAGAACACAGAATTCTCTCTTGTGTGGGTTGGAAGATCTGTTGGAACCCTTCCAGCACTACTTTCTCTTGTAACTAATGAAACTACTATAATGAAGGTGAAAACTCTGATGAATTTGTCAGTTCATATTTGTCAGAACATATTTAGAATGAATCCTGTGCCATGTGATCCAGGATGACCCTGCCTGAGCAGGGACGTTGGACCACTTCGGTCCTTTCCAGCCATGCTGTGATTCCATGAAGTTGAAATAGGTGACCCTGCCTGCCCTGAAAATAAAAGTACATCCAAACGCTGCTACAAAATGTGCTTGTAGCCCAGCAGATACTTAAAGTGAATGCAAGTATATATATATGCAAGTTCTGTATCAGGAGGTTCCATAATGGATGGGAAATTTTTTCTCAGAATGGAATTCTATATTGTACATTTCATATCACTGACAGAATTTAAATTACACTAGGTTTTAACGGAATTATTTTAAATTATGCAATTAATAAAATTCTTGTTGCAAACAGAATTAGTTTTCTAGTTAGTACAAAAGAATATATTTGTATTTCAAATAGACAGAATTACCATTTTAAAAATAATTTTTTATTTAGAAAAAACTAGTAGATTCGATTTTTGCAACTAACCTCTGGTCTTCTTTCTAGGGCTTCTTTCATTAGTGGGTGGAGTTCTTCTACTAATTCCCTAAATCAAAAAAACATAAATACTTATAAACAAAATCTAATGTCCTTAGAAAAACATAAATATTTTATCCAACATATAAAAATGCAGCTCTAAAGTGCAAATAACATTTTAAATATATATTTAAGTTACAACAAAAATAAAGCACTAGTATTATAGGGAAATAACTGAGAATATGATAAGTGGAGAAGTACCTGAAAACAAGAGAATTTGTTCTTCCAAATCCTAATACAAGTGATTCTGTTATTTCTATGCTTTCAAGTCTCATCAAAGGAACTAGCTGCTTTAGTAAGACTCCAACAGATGGAGTTCCAATAGCCTAAAATATATTAAAATATTGTTGAATTTGTCAGGATATCAATATTAAGCAAACACATTTTTTTTACAAACAAACATTGAGAATCAATACATATTTTAAAAACCCACTGGAATGATTTTACTATTATTGATATCAATCCACCAGTCTAACTGGATGTCTGCTACCTGACAATCACCTCAATAATACCTAACAAGTAAATACATCTGGGAAATCTCTTTGCTTTAGTACAGATTATTGCAATTTACTTTATTTGTTGCTTCATTAAAATATTCCAGTAATTCTCAGGTTACTACTACCTGGAAGTGTATTTTATATATTATTGCTTCTGACAGGCATATATCCAACAGGAATACAATTTGCATTCAGAAATCTGCTTTATTTCCTAATGTTTTAAATTTATGAATTGGAGTGCTCTACAAAGAAAGAAAGGGGATGACAAACTAAAGTTAACCTCAAAGCACATGTTCAGACCTTCTATATTTTGAATGCACATCATCCAGAATGCAAAAAGAAGCAATATATTGAAAACAACATGGCTCTTGCCAAATACTTATCAACACATCATATCATACAGACGTTTTAAGCGTTAATTATGTGTGTTATGTAGTTTGCACTATCAAAATATTCCCTAACTGAAACACTTTCATCAGGATGGGGTTTTACATACAGATGCAGCTTAAAATTCTCCTAAAGGAATAGTTTACTTGTAACAGGTTGCATCACCTTATTGTCGTAGTTCATGGTTCCATCAGGAGTGGTAGCCATGATCTCTGGTGTTGAAGCACGCAGGTGTCCCGGGCTCATAATACTGGGCTTTGCTACTCCAAAACACAGAATAAGGTAGTTTCTCCACAAAGTAACATAATTGTCTCCACTGCTTGCTGTGCTTGTTTTCTTTGCATTAACAGGAATACTAGAATTTAAAAATTAATCATAATTCTTAAAACGATCTTCCAGTCTTGATTATAAGTACTAAAATCTTAATTACAGTATTTTAAAAGATTTTAAGAGGGAATAAATCATGCTATGTATCTACCAGCTGCAATTCAACATGACATGGCACACAGGAAAAATCAACAAAGGTAGAAAATGGGAGTTTTCCACCTTACAAGTTGCAATTATGAAACTCAAACATGTGTGGCACCAATTTCTGTGTGACACCTTGAAGGATCTATGGACTGATACTCAAACATGAGACCAAAGAAAAGTTTACATTAAAATCACACAGCCCATACAAAAGAAAGTGAAATGCAGACTGCCACTTACTTTGGATCCACAAGAGGCATTATCAGCTGTAGCCTCGTGAAGGCGTATGGCCAAGCATAGCTGAGTGCTGTGGGACAGTGCTTTGGGAGATTCTCCTGCCTAAGAAAACTGAAAAGGCAGAGAACCCACGGGTCTTTAACAGACTGTGCAAAAATCCAGACATGGGAAGGACTTTTCACATCATAATGGCTATTCACTAGGACAGCATTCCACTCCACCAGCCACTGCAAATCCACACTGTGTGTTAACGGGATTGTTGTCTGTGGAGAGAAAAGATAAATTAACACTCCTTGCTGTGCTAGTCAGAAACCAGGCACACAGGCAACAGGTTTGCTTTGCTTTATTATTAATGAACTGAATAAAAGCACAAAATTCAAACCTTGGCCTCTAAAAACTGCAACACCCAAATCCAGGTGCTGCTATTTCAGACAAATTTCCTAATTCCTGTATTATGAAGTCAGAATGTCTCTTTCTTGCTCAGTTTCTGTTTCCAGATGCACAGGGGCCCAACCTCCCCACCAGTTTAATGTCCCCTTCTGTGCTGGTTTTGGCTGGGGTAGAGTTTATTTTCTTCACAGTGACTGGTATGGGGCTGTGTTTTGATTTGTCCTGAACACAGGGTTGATAATACAGAGATGTTTTTGTTATTGCTGAGCAGGGCAAGCACAGAGCCAAGGCCTTTTCTGCTTCTTGTACTGCCACACTGGTGAGGATGATGGGGGATCTTGGAAGGCTGGGAAGAGACACAGCCAGGACAGGTGACCCCACCTGACCAAAGGGAGATTCCAGACCGTATGACATCATGCTCAGTGTATAAAGTGGGGGAAAAAGAAGGAAGAGCGATGTTTGGAGTCAAGACATTTGCCTTCCCAAGTCACCACTATACGTGATGGGGCCCTGCTCTCCTGGAGATGGCTGAACACCTGCCTGCCCGTGGGAACTGGTGAATTAATTGCTTGTTTTGCTTTGCTTGTGTGCATAGCTTTTGCCTTCCCAGTTAAACTGCCTGTATCTCAGCCCATGAGTTCTCCAGCTTTGACCCTTCTGATTCTCTCCTGGATCCCACTGGGGGGAAGTGAGCAAACAGTTGTGTGAGGCTTGACTACTGGCAGGAGTTACTTTTTTAAGCACACAACATGTGGCTCAAACCTACAGCCCTGGAAAGGGCGCTCAATGTGGACAGGACCATTTATTGCTGTAAACTCAATCACGCTGAAAAGACCCCCAAACTGATTGTTCCTGCCCTCTGTAAATGGGCCTTTCACCAATCTCTAGGACAGCATGCAAAATCAGTTGTCTTATGTATCAGTTCTTCTACTGACACTTTTTTATTTAAAATGCTCAATCTCGGCTTCCTCGGATGCATGTCAGACACATCAGACCCCTGAGAGAGCAAAAAGAGAGATTCACCCCTGCTGTGAATTTCTCTGGAGCTTATGCTCAGGTGTGCAGGCAGGGTCACTTCCTGAGGACACAAGGGAGCTGAAGCTGATTCCCTTCTCAAACAAATGATGGCAGTGAGTGCCTCCAGCATTAGGTGGTGCTAGCGATAAGACTTTCTCAACTGTTCTTTTTTCTGTATGCAGCATCTTCCATACCCATAGTGCCATTACTTTCATGGAACAGATTGTCTGGGACATTGTGGAGCCTTGGAGCTCTTGGGTAGATGGCTGGAGCCTGAAAACTCCATGATTTCTTGGATTTTTAGCAGTATTATTTTTAGTATTTCATGTCTAATATTTGTTATGCAAATACAAGCAGTAACAGTAAAGTAGTACTTACTGAATCTGAAACAGCCACATGAATAAAGCTTTCAAGAATAGAAGAACTCAACTGATCCATGACATCAATCATAGGTCTGTCATCATCCTGAATAACACAGAGAATACAAGTTTACTGCTCTCCTGACCGAATTATTTCCCTTCTTATGTTTCTGGAATATGCAACAGAAACATCTGAAAATTATGACATGATTCTTAAATAGCTAAAAATATTTTTTGTTAACGATGGGTACATTTTGTCTTTTCCAAATTAATCTCAGAACTAGGTCCAAGCTGTGGTTTGAAATGAAGTTAATTTGTGGCTATAGCTCACTGCTTAGAGAACAAAAGCCCATATCAGAAAATCCCAAATGACTCTGGATAGCTAGTATCAAAAGACTGAAAAATTAGCTTACTGTTTATTGAAGCATTCCTTTGCCATGAAAACACATATTTGTGTTCTCAGGCATTTAGATGGCTCACTGAGCTGTGACCGCCAGTACACAACATGGCTCTCCATATTTCTGTACCCATAAAAAAGACTTAGAGGTCTTTACTATAGAAGGAAAATGTATGTGAATGATCTGAAAGGTGTCTTATGCTGTGGTTTTTTTCACCCACCATGGTATGGCACAGGAATGGGTTTCATTGCCAATAAAAATTTATAATCTTGACAATACAAAAATGGCCCATGCGCTAGAAAAGGTTTACAGTGTATTTTACGTTCACATCATTCCAAGAGAAAATAGAAGTTGCTGTACATTTCCTTTCATATTCTTATACAGGGCATTTGCCATTCATGTTACATTATTGAGTCCATAGAAAGGTTTGCAGTGTTAAGGCAAATAGAAACAGTAAGCTGAGATCAAATGCTTTTTTATAAACTAAGTGCATACTTGCTACACTGCAGCAATCACGTTAAAAGCAACTGTAATAGCAGTTTTGAGCTTTATCTTCGGGAAATTTTAACTCAAAGTTCCAGAAAACAAAAATCCTACCTCTGCCTGGCCAAGGGCCAAGAATAAAGAACGGATTTCTCGGAGGATTAGAACAGCCAATTTCCGTGTCGCAACCTGGAAACTGCACAGCAGAACCAGCGCGAATCCTTCGACTGCGTGCAGGACGTTGGAATAGGGGCTCCTTTCAGACTGCATCCTGTGGCTGGATCCGTTTGGTATCAACTGTTGAACAGTGCAAGGGGGGAAATGGAGAGGAGGTGTTTGCAAACCAGGTCTCCAAGAAATATTCTATTAACTAGGACATATAAAGAATCAAAATGCAGAGGCCATGTAGATGCCAGACTGGGAAACTTGACATATTCTCTCAAACAATCAAATTTTGTTGCTTTTTTGTTCCACAAAAGCAATGTATGAGCAGAGTCCTTTGAACAAATCCTTTCCTCTAATTTTCTATTAATCTACCCAGTTTTTTCCACCCTCCACTAAGAAATGAATGTATGAATCAGTCAGATGGTGAACACTTTTTCTACTCCAGATAGCATGTCCTCAGGTTCTTCTTTGGTCCTGTAGTAGCCAATACCTTAGGTAGGTGGCCTCTAGAACCCATCCCCACCAGTAAAGTGTAACAATATTTAATGAAAAGTATGTGAGAACTCCCTTTTCTACATTTGTATGTACTCCTATTATTACTTATTAATTAACGGTCCTCTGTGATATAAAACACACATCTTGTTTGCCCAAAGGAAAACATACTCTGTGATTAATTTAGAAGATAAGAAGCCTAAAAATCAGTTCTCATAATGAAAATATCTATGGGACAGTGCAGATGGGAAAAGCAGGAGAAAAGCTGTTCAGTTCCCAGAAATGTTTGTAACACATGGAGACAGCAGGCTACGGTAACAATCAGGTTCTTTGATGTTTCTGAATCAACCAAGGGAAAAGAAGATCCACTTCACTCTTCACAGCATTCCCACTAGCGTTATCAATCTGTTTCAGCCCTGGGAAAATGTCCTTCTGCCACATCTACATACACATATTTTCCTTTATATGCTTTTGTTGATGTGCATATTTCAGTTTGACATGCATTCTCTTATGTTGCTCAACAACAACATCTGCTGTATTACACAAGGACATGGCTGTCCTCAAAAGACACGTGAACTAATTACCTAAAAAAAATTTTTGCATAGTGAATTCTTCTCAGGTGAGTAAGTACAAAACACACAAACCACACAGCAGTATCAAGGAACATAATTTCTGCCTTCAATTAGTAAAATTGTTAGGACACAGATCTCTTGATTCTATACCTCTGCAGATCTGGTTTTGGCCTGCTCAGAAGCTTTTCCTGGAGTGTGTATGACAAGCTTCCATTGCGTAAGCAATTGCAGCAGCAACTTCAGTGAAGTATCAAGAAGGGTATGATGCATATCATTCACTTCACGTAGCAGAAAATTAGTGAAACCAAAGAGTACATCCTCCCGCCAGTCAACAAAGTCAACAAGTAGGCCCTGGAGAGAATTCTGTGCAATGTGTCGAAGTTCATCATCCATATGGATGGACAGCCTGTAAGTAAAAGAAAATGTCAGATAATAAGATATGAGGAATGTTTGTCACTACATGAAAGTGATGGAAAATTCCCACTGACAATGGTGGACGATGCCATCATGATTTCATTATTGCTGACCACAATTAACATCCTTGACCTGTTTTCTATATTGTAATTCTTGCTACAGCAGAAGATACATTCATGGATCAAAAAGAAGTGTGTTCCCCTCCTAAAACAGGGTATCTCTAAAGTACATAATTTGGCAACTTTTCTCAAACTAAGTATATTTTTTATTTATTCATAACTCAGTAACTTCCATGTAGGTATGATAATAAAAGGCTTAGAAATAAGTACATAATTTCAGAATTCATGTATTTATTTTTTAACATGAAATATATAAAAAAAGAGTCACAACAGGTCAGCTAACAGTTAAAAAAATCTTTAGCCAAGATGCAAATCACAATTAACGAAAGCAAATCTTCAAAAGAATTAAAATTTGGCATTCAAATTAAAAACTGCTTTATGTTTTAAATAACTTAGGATGAGGAAATGCAGAAAACAGCCTCAGGACTTTCTATACTTTTAGAAACACCCTCAACGTCCTTCTGAAAGATAATGACGTTTCAGATCCCATTTTCAAATTTTATTTTCTTCTTTACTTGCATCATGTTGAAGTCCTTCTCAACATAAAAAAACCATTTATACTTTCTTTTGACACAGAAATCATCAAACCACTTCTGTGTGAGAAGCTGGCAGAATAAAGTAAATTCAGATTAGTGTGTTCTGCAATTTTTGGTTCATTGCCTTTATGATGTATTTTGTTTTAATTACCCATGAGACTGTAATTTTCTGTAGTGTGTTAGAACTCATTTTCAAAGTATTTTATCTACATTTAATCTACACAGTTGAAAAGGAGGACTCATTATAATGAAATGGACAGAAAGCTAGGAGAAAAAAACCCAAAATAGCAAATGGAGTGGAACCAAAGTCCATTCAGTTGGAAGCGTATGATGAGATGTCGTTCATAAAAAATCTGGCTCATTATAGCTGCCTAATTTGGAGGCAGGGGACATTTTATTTAAGCAAAAAGAAAACAACTGCCATGAAAATTCACCCCTGGTGAGTATGACTCCAAAAATAACTGTTATGCTTTAATAAGCATGTGACTTTCTATATTTATTTAGAAACACAGTATTTTGTTGGGATAAGAAACAATCATTTTTGTCTCCCTTTCGGAATGCCAAAACCAGATAAACAAGCAAAACCTTTCGAGACCACAATTAAGTCACCCATGAAATGACATTCACAATGACACAAAGCAATAACAGAAAAGAGGATACAAAAGATATCTCCTAAGCCCAAGTTACTGCCTAGTGGCACTATCTAACAAAATGAAATTCAAATTGAACTTAAGAATGCATCTATGTATTACCACTGTAATACATAGGCAGTGCAGGAAGCAAGTACAAGTTTGTTTGCACTTGAGTCAGTTAAATTTAAGACCTGCTCGGGAATTTGTAATGAATGGTTGCAGTGGGAAGAGAAAGGGCAAAAGGTACAGTATATACTTGACATCTGCTTCATGGTTTATAATTTGAATGCAGCTGTCCTGAAAAAAAGTCTAGCTGACTTACAGACTCCTCCTGAAAACCACCAAAAGACAGATCTGTTGTGAGCATGAAAAACTCAAACCAAACTGTGAATACAAGAACCAATTAACTCAAAGACGTAACTTTATCTCTTGTGAAAAGAAAACATTTAACAGCTTTCCATCTCAACAGCACAGGCTCCCAGAAATCCCTGCCAGAACAGGGGGCTCTTTTAAAAAACAGGGAGAAAGTGAAATCTTACCTCTTCTTACATTTCTTATCCCTGTATTGAGTCTAGTTTCTGATCCAGAACACACAATATTGTAATGCAGTGTTCTCTAGGAACTGCAGATGCTTTCCTTCTGGGCCTACACTTTCAAAATTAGGAGTAGTCAGTCTGGTCTCAAATAAACAGTATTTTTATGGGACAGTATACAGAATGGAGAAATAGCTCTGATGCTGAGGCATTCTGGTGATTTACATGAAGCCTTGGACAGGTATTAATTCTTTAAACAGTTTATTACTTTCTTCCCTAAAGGTATATTTTTGAAGACAGTTTTCAGTTCATGCTGTCCTAGGCTAAATAGACTTTTTTTTTCAATTAATTTGTCTTTTTTCCCCTTGTTCTCTGGTCAGTCTCTTCTTCAACTGCAGTGTCCCAGCTTGCATGCTGTTCTTCAAATCAGGCATCCTTGATATTGATTAGACCAGAAAAAATTTTTAAAACCTTCTAGACCTATACATATGAGTAAAGTTTTTCTTTTTATAGGAATATCACTTCTTTGCTCAGTTTGTGATCCTGCTTTGCAATACTGAGACCCTACCCAGGTGCTTCAACACCACTCTGTATGTCTTCTGAACCATAAACTGTTTGTTAATTGCTTTCCAACCTATTATGTATCTACCTATTTTACCTAATTTGTGATTCCCTTGCTCATACTCAGGAATATGACTTAAAACACTGCCAATGTCTAAAAGATGCTGTAGTATGAGCCTGTGTAGGAGAGGAGAACAGATTTCCAAAGTTTGCCTTCTTGGGGAAAGACTGAGCATGTAATTGCTTCTGAAGTTGCTCTAGAGAAGTTTCCCTCAGCTCCTCTTGACATCTCACTTTTCAAAGTCAGAGTCAGATAACTCCGCAAACCTATGGCTTGCATTGTCCCAGCAGGGCAATTACCCAAGAAATACTTAGAATCACAGCTGACCTTTTCTGAATGAAGTTTGATGACAGAATAAAGATAGACCAGTGGTTATATTGACAGTTGTGAGACTTAAGGAGGGTAGCATTAATTTATAAAGCAACGCACACTGGTGTCCACTACTTTTCTTGAGAGTAGTGGCACGTCTGACCTGGACAATCCTGTGATTGAAGAGCTGTGACCTGAATAGATACGTGCTTTATACCAGCTCAGTTAGGGCCACTAATAAGGATAGAACTCTAGTTAAAATATTGGATTAAAGGAAAACATGTCCTTTTAAATTTACCTTAAGCAGAATTGATGCGACTGTTTAATAAGGTATCTGTATAATTTAATAACGCAATGATTTAAAACAACCTACAAGTGATTTATAGCAGACAATGTGCACACAAAGAAATCAAGCTGGCCACACACTACAGTACACCTACTGCTGGCTGATAATTTGGCTTGTTTGGCTGTCTGCACTCTCCACTAGTACCAGAATCAATTGTTTTAGCACATCACTGGGAGTTAGTTGGTCACAGAGCAGAAAAAACTGGTTTTGTATCTAGCCTTCTGGCTCCCACATCTGCCATTCTCACATCTGTGATGTTAGGAAAGCAAGAACAG